>CM071616.1:13594803-15994803 GCA_036365135.1 Miichthys miiuy | reverse complement strand
GAACAGCTGGTGCAACCGGCTCCAAAATGTTGGACCTGATCCAGATCCACTGAAAGCATGAAGACCTGAATCTGAACTGTGGTCGACATATACAGACTCTCACACAAACACCTGCAGCAGCAAGTCGTAGAAACTAATTCAGAAAACAACTTAAAGTTTCATAACATCTCATAAGACTGCATTGTTGAGCTGTCCACATACTTCTGTCTGTTTTTCTACTCTGTGCTGGTGCAGAGCTGAGGTATAGAGAGGAGAGAAATGGACGCCGAGGATACTTTGCTCATAATTGCTACGATGTGACAAGAGATTATGTGATGACCTCTGATAGGTAACTGCTCATTAGCATCCACACAGTGACAGTGTTACAGCTGCTGTGAAGAGCTCAGCTATACACAGCAACACACACACACACACACTTAGCAAAACAAGTCAAGTGTGTGTGTTAATGATAATGTATAACCTTCAATTAGAGATACAGCAGAGCAACACACCCACACTGACAGAGAGAGAGACAGTCACTAATACTGAGAGAGAGAGAGACAATTAAAGATTAAAGATACAAATAAAGAAAAAGTGTCTGAGAGAGACAGAGGAGGGAATATAGATGTTACTCTGCTCTCTGCATCCGATTTACATAAACATCCTGCATGAATTTACTATTAATGGAGAGAGGAGAGGAGAGGAGAGGAGAGGAGAGGAGAGGAGGAGAGGAGAGGAGAGGAGAGGAGAGGAGAGGAGAGGAGAGGAGAGGAGAGGAGAGGAGAGGAGAGGAGAGGAGAGGAGAGGAGAGGAGATGGAGTTGAGTGAATAAAGAGGTGGAGAAGGAGAGAGACTCTTCATCAGCGTACCAGTACATTTCCATCTCTTTTCCATCACTCCCAGTGTTTTTTTGTTTTTCTTACAGAGAATTACAGCATCAGCCTCTATTTGTCCTCAGACGCTCATTAAGACAATTCAGTCTGTCTGATACAACACAGGGCCTACTGAGAGCCAACATGGGGCCATCTCAGGGAAAATTCAGAGGTAATATGGGACTACCTCAGGAAAAACTCAGGGGCAACACTGAGCCAATTCAAAGCCAACATGGGGCTAACTCAGAAGCAACATGGGACTAACTCAGGGGCAACATGTAGGGAACTCTGAGCCAACACTGGGTCAACTCAGAGCCAGCTTAGGGGTCACTTAATCTATTATGTTGGCCTACACTTCTATTCTGTTCTTGCTTTGCCTATAGATCAGAGGAAATGCTAAAAGTCACAATGATGAGGCCAAATTTTTGCCTGAAATCATCAAATGGACCAACACAACTTCCGTTTGTGTGTATGTTTTGTTTCCTGCTATTGTTTTTCTTCTAATTTATCAGAGAGCAGTGGTGGAGAGATGTCAGGAAACAAGAAGGAGAGAGAGAGCACCTTTGAATCAGGGATGATAACATGTCTATGTTTAGCAGGTATAATATTTACCATGTCGACCATCTTAGATTAGCTTATAGCATCCATGTTTATCACTGTGTTACTGAAACATTTGACTAGTGACTGCAGGAGCAGCAGTCAACCACACACACACACACACACACAGTTTCATGTTCAATTACACATGGTCTCTGTTTATGCGAGTTGATGCTTTCCTCTCCCTGGTTTGTTTTCTTTAAAAGCTGCTGTCCGTCCATCTGTCTGTCCAATGTTTTGTTTTTAACCAATGGAAAGGTCGACTGAGCACTGTGCCGTCCAGTTCAGTCACGGTGACCAGTGGAGGTTAAACGCCTTGCTTAAGAGAACCTTGAAGCCAGACAAGCAGACATGAAAAAGAGCAAAATAAGAATAAAAACTGCAGCGGAGGGAAGAGAGGAACATGTAAAAGCTTTCTCAGTCCTCTGGATAGTACAAGGAACATGAGAGGAAAAGGTGAGAGGAGGAAGGAAGTGATCAGATGTCTCTTAAATAAGAGATTTTATTGTTACAGTTAAATTAAGAAAGAAAACATGGATGCAATGTTCATTAACAGCGTCTTGTTCTGAAGGGTAATTACTAACGATTTAAGGTAAAGTCAGTAAATGCAGATAAATTATCATTTTTCTCAGCAGTGTAATGTTTAGCTTCAGATTGGACGTTATTAGCCTAAAATGCACTTTGGGAGTCGTAGTTGTCAGTTTCTATGTCCACAGACTTCTAGTATCTTTGACTCTTTATCAAAGAACCAGATATTTTATAACACAGATCTTTTGTACTGACCATTAAACCTTTAGAGTTTCATGTGCATCCAAGACTCACAGAGATAGTCAGGTGTTTTAGGACCAGAGGAACTTTTTCATAGATCTAAGATCATCATTATTTGTCGTCTGTCGTTCCGTTTTGAGGGAGTTTTTTAGCTCCTACTTTAAATTAGGTACCACAAGAACTAACCTTGCATGACATAAGTGTAAGTTGACTGGTCGAACACATGAGCCAATGCAGCAATGGCAACCACCACTTTTAAAAACCTACATAAAACATTATTCGTATAAACAACAGCTTGTAACGGTAGGCTTAAAAATGGAACACAGACAAATGGACGGACAGTGAAGTCCAGGCTTTAGACAGCGACCACCTTATGTGCCTTCAGCATTTGTATTTGTGGTTCAAATGCAAAAAAAACAAAACAAAAAAAAAAACCTGAAGTTTCTTCCCAGAACTGTTTGGACAGAAACACCTAATGTTTATGAAAAAATTATCCAGATTTTGACTTTCAGAACCAGAGACCCTGATACGTCCTGGTCCGGAAAGGTTGAAACGACAAATTAATATGACTCGTCTTGGCTCACCTCCATTTTAGGGGTTGACAGTGACCCAAAACAATCAACCACGGTGATTAGATTACGCTGATTGATGCAGCGTGTGCAGCTGACTGGCTTACAGGACAGAAAATTGGCGCCTAACATTCGTAAGGATTCATCCCCTGAGGATCATAAATGTCGGTACAAAACTTGGAAATCCAGTCAATAAATGTTTGAGAGAAGATGAACAGAGAGGAAGAAGTGGAAGACAATCTGAGGAAGGTAAGGACAGAAGTTAAGAAGAAGGAAAGACAAGGAGGCCCAAGAGAAGAAGCAGAAGAAGCGAGGATAGACTGAAAACACTCTGCACTGTACTTCACTGTAGGCTGTATCCATGGCAATAAGACATAGAGTAATAATTATGGGATGAGTCAGGGACGATCATTTCACATCTGTATGTGCGCGTAATCATTTGTGTGTGTGTTAAATAAAGGTCAAAGCAGATTTGCAAGTTCATTATGTAATAAATGGTTGTTGATCTTGTATACATCTGTTCAGAGTGTCCACACACACACACACGTTAAAATGCATTAGAGGGTCTGTTGCAGCAAGTCGTATACCAGCAACCAAGCAGAAAATAGACACTCACCAACACTCAGCAATGTTTACTGAGAGGAGAGGAGAGGAGAGGAGACGAGACGAGACGAGATGAGACGAGACGAGACGATAGAGGACAGGAAACGAGAGAAGAGGAAAGAAGAGGAGACAAAAAGAGAGGAAACAAGGAGAGGAGACAAGTAGGGAAAGGGGAGGAAACTCAGAGATAGTAAACAAGTAGAGGAGACAAGAGAGGAGAGGATGGAGTAAACAGGGTGAGGAGAAAAGGGAGGAGATGAGATGAAACAAGGAGAGGAAACAAGGAGAGAGGAAACAGGGGGAGAAGATAAGAGAGGAGAGGAAAGGAGAGGAGGGAGGGAGGGAACCAAAGAGAAAAGGGAGAAGAGAGGAGAGGAGTTGTGATGTAACAAGGAGAAGAGAGGAGAGAGGAAACAAGGGAGGAGAGAGGAAAGGAAACGATGGGAGAGAGAAGACAGTGTAGACAGTATATTAACAGTATAGTAACTCCTCCCGTAATGTCTGTAAACTGTTTCGTATAAATCGTCGTTCGTACACAAACGTCTCGTCTCACTTTTTTTTTAAGTGTTCGCTGATTGTTCTCTTTAATCACCACCGGGGGGCACTGTGCTGTGATGTACACATGATGGCGGACATACAGTACACTAAAGCTCTCAGCCTCAGGAAAGCTTCTCCGCCTCCAAACAAATATCTAACGTCTCCTCTGCAGATGTTGAGGAGCTATAACATCAGACAGACTGCACCGCCGGGGCAGACGGTTATGCGCTATTACGCTGAGTAGATTTCCACCAATGGTTCCTGGGCAGATGTACCAGGCAATAAGCTTAAACAGAGTCTGCCACCAACTGTCAAATGGACCATAACATCAGATCACAGGCCGAGGGGGGACACTGGACCTTGCTGAGAGGGTAGAAATGACACAACTAACTGCTCTTTTTGTTAATTCCCCAACTTTATTTGTTTGTTTGTTTGACTCTGAGAGCTGGAGGTGACTCACAGGAAGTTTTCAGTGAATAATTCAAAGTTTTTTGTCTCTAAATGTGATTTTTTTTTTTCTGGTGGAGCTTCTGGCTGACAAGCAGCAGCAGATGAAGACCAGCTCTGAGAGTTTCCTGTCAAACACCATCATTATGTTCGCTGACTTTTCTGCACTTTCTGTACAGCCGAGGGTGAAGAGGTGTCAGAGGTAAAAAAAAAAAGAAAAAAGAAAAGAAAAAACTACTGTAGGTGTTCTGCAAAAGTTGATGTGCCTGAATCTGTTTTTATTCCTGTTGCTGTTCCTTTTTTAAGTGTTTTCATTCGCCTGTTTTTATGCACATTTTCAATTTGTGCAAAAAAGTTTTTACTCTTGTCTCGAGGTGTGAAAATTGTTGTGTGGAAGATTTCACTTCCAGTGAAGAGCTGAAAACGTTAGATCTGTATGGAGCGATGAGGAGAAACCATCCATCCATTTCCTTCCACTTATTCAGAGGTGTTTCCATACTAGGTGGGTCTATGTAGCCACTCCAGCGGTTTCTGGGTTTGCCACAGGATCTCCTACCAGTTGTACATGCTCAGAAAACATCTCCAAAGGAAGGCGCCCAGGAGGCATACTAATAAGATGCCCGAACAACCTCAGCTAGCTACTTTCAACGTGAAGGAGCACCGTCTCTACTCCGAGCTCCCTCCAAATGTCCGAGTACCTCACCCTATTTCGACGCTTGTATCCGTGATCTCATTCCTTCGGTCAAAAGTTTTTACTCTGTGTGTGGATAAAAACAGAAACATACTGAATGAATAAATGATTTTGTTCATGAATCATGACTGAGACTTCCTGTGAAAACATCAGATCTGTGTGGAGACAAGTAAGGAAAATAAATAGAAATCTCTGTTTTCCATCATTTGAGCTTTGACTGGAACTTTTTTAATGACCCTGTCATCTCGTTTAATGGCACAGACTGAAGAATTAGCTCCACCAGCTATCTATCTCAATAAAGACAACACCCAGTGACCACCTTGACCTCAACACATCCTCACGTCACACTTCCTGCATTGCAGTTGAATGCTGCCATGGTACATGAATCTCTAAGATGCACATAAAAGTCATGTGTACTGTATCTTGAGTCCTCACCTGAGTCGGAGCTGTACATGTAGACAAACTTGGTCCAGTAGAAGTGCTCTAGCAGGGCCATGAGGGGCTCCTGCAGCTGGGGACGCAGCTGTAGGACGAACTGGTTGTTGGTCTGGACGGGGAAGGACGGCGTGACGAAGCAGACGTGCAGAGAACCGCAGAAAGACATCAGCATGTTGACTGTCCGCCGGTCGTACAGACCCATGATGGCGTACACGCCCTTGGAGAACTGGGAGCAGACTGGGACAGATGGAGAAAGAGGAAAGAACTGATTTAAGTTTGGAGAAGGTGACACTATACTGAATTATTGATTGGTGAATACTGGTGAATTATTTTCAGCTACACATGTAGGGTTGAAAATAATTTTTCATAACTGAAGAGAGTACTGCCCTTAAATATGAATATTTAGTATTCAGTAACAAACTCATCAAGACGAGGAAGAAAGAAGAGGAAGAGATCAAAAATAATAATGATTGATGGACAAAAGTTGGTCAAAATATAAGATTATGTGCTTCATTTAAATTTCAACTTTGTTATAAAAAAGTAGCTATTTTCAAGGTATTCCAGGACTTCATGTTTAAATACTGCTATACCAGCTGATATAACTAAACAAAAAAAGATCTATGAGCCATATCGGCGGATACAAGGATGGGACGAGCAGGCAGACTGCAGGTGGTCTTTGTTATGAAGAAAGAAAAGCTACAAGTCGTACAAAAAAAACAGAAACATGTCTTATTTGTTCTCCACAAACCGAACTGGAAAACTAGACTGGAAGATCAGTCTTCTCCTGTGACCTGTGTGTTTTAATGCCTTAATTCCTTCCACTGCTTTCAGTCTAGCATCCACAGAGAATAATACTCTCTTCCCTCCATCCTCCTCCTCTCTTTCACCTCTTGTCCTCATCCTTTACATATTTCTCTTTCCAATAATGCCTTTTGTCTTATTGTCTGTCCTTTCATCCCTCTAAAATCCATAAAACTAACCAAAAGTCAAATATAGTTTGTATATTAAACTAAAGAGATGGACACAAGTAAATAAAAACACACGCAGCAAAAATATACACATTCAAATAAAAATGTAAACATGTATGTACAAAGAAGCTAAAAGCTGTTTCAGCTGTAAAGTGCAAGTATATGTGCAAGTGTTAAGAGTACTAATTCCCTCATAGCTTGTTTATCATGTTAATAGCAGTTGGTATGAATAATGTTTTTAATATATTCATTGTGGCCAGATGGTGACATTTCAGATGTTGTATTTAGTCCAAACAGTGACGCTTGCTTCATTCTGTCACATTTTTATGTTGTTTTTCTTTTTTTAAATCATCTCCTCTCTTTTAAAATAATACTGTCATTTGTCATAAATGTTTATTGTTTTATCTGCTTTTGTCTATTTTTTTAATCTTCATGCTGCAACTCTGAACAGCCAAATCTCCTCTAGCGCATGATAAAGCGTTCTTATCGTCATGGTAGGCATAATTTCAGCAGCTCACTTATCTGCTACTGTGTAGTTGATAAAGTTTGCTGTTTCACACAAAAAAGCCTCCACATGATAAATCCCCCTTACACACAATGGCTATAATCAAATTACTCTTCACGCAGAGCTCCTTCACATCCAGGGATTAAGTCTTAAGACAAAATAATACTCACTGCTGAGGCACCACAAGTCATTCACTGAATCACTGTCTTGTTTTATGGTCTTCTGGGCACAATCCAATTTAGTAAAAACATGTCCCTGTTATCTGTGTCATCACCCGGAAAATCCTCATTTGGACGAAAACAAGGTGAGCTGAGGAGAGGCATCCAGCACGGATAAGTCTGATAGGCTGAGACACCTGTCACTCAAACAAACACCTCGAAACATAGTCCTCTTTAGGGCTTAATGTCCTGAACATCAGTACAGATATTATGTAAATAAATAAAAAGAAGTGAAGTTTCAGTCTGAGTGAAGTTCAAGCTGCCTGTTATATCATCAGATCTCTGGTGTGCAGAGTTGACATTTTGTCCAAAGTGTGATGTTACAGTAAAGTGCCCTTTTTATTTAAAGATTTTCTATTTTTTGCACAGGCCTTTTGCCCTTTATTAGACAGGCCACAGCAGAGAGAGGTATGACATGCAACAAGTCCCCAACCAGAATCGAACCGGTGGTGTTGGGATGTGCATCTGAAGCGCTGGTCCATGAGGAAGTGCCCAGAATTAAAAGCATCCATCCCCTGGAGGAGGATCACTCAGCTTTGCAATGAGCTCATGACAACCTAGACAGTAGATGCTGATGTATGTTGCATTGGATCAAAGACTGAGATGGATCACTGGAGAGGTAAAAATATCCACCAGGACACTCATTAGAATAAGTAAAAATAAAGATTTAGACCTAGACTGAATTCATTTTTAGGGCAAGGCCACTTTGGCCTTTGATAAATAAAAAATTTATTGGGGTATCAGTGTCAAAATGTAGGGCACTGAGGCCAGAACCACCCAACAGTATTACTGTTACTGCTCTGTAGTTGAGCTCAACCTGAACATCTACAGCAGTAAAATACAACAAAACAACAAAATATGTTTTAATAATTTAATTTACATACTTTTACCTTTGAACTTCTGCTTAAATAATAACAAAGTCATTAAAAGAGCTCCAATTGAAGCTCAAATGATGGATGATGGAAATCAAACGATTTCATGATTCGTATTAATGTGATGAAGGTTACAGCCTCCTCATCTCTCTGCACAGATCTGAAGTTATCAGCTCTTCACTGGAAGTAAAAAGTGACGTTTGAGTTGTCATGTATTTATTTAGTCTGTTTACATTGCACTTTGTCACCAACTTTTCCACCTCAACCAAGCATGAAGACACTTTTTCTATATTTTCATTTGTCTTTTCCACTCATTATCTTTTTTTTTATTATTTAAATTTACCATGCAAGTTAAAACAGGTGGATCGAAACAAACCTATTGGCAGTTAACCGATGCCCTGATCCAGAGGAAATGAGCACACTGGAAGAAACTCTCATCACATCGAGTCAATATCATCGACCAGGTGGACCGGTATTAGTTCAGGTATCAGTTTCTCATTTAATGGCCACTTATCCAAACTAAGGGGAAACCTCTGTGGCTGTGAAGTGAAGCCAATGTGTGAAGTGCCAAAACTGCAGTTCCTCAAACGGCCACTTGAGGCTGGCTACAGAACGGCCACTTTAACAGGTGGGTGCCATTACTGCTTGTTTAGGCTTCTTTCAGCCTGGTCCACCAACGATCAACGTCTTTGCCAATTTTTAGATTAGATGGGAGGTGGCACAGACAGGATTGCCAAGATGGCGTAGTCACCACACTGAGCTTCCCTTCTCTTCAGAAACCTGTGGGTGATGTCACAATACGATGTCTATACTTATACTGTCAATGATCCAAACACTCCTCTGAAGTGGTATTCAGAGCTAACGGTATCCCACAGTTTACACCAGGCGACCTGTTGGCAGTAAAGTGCCTGTAAATTAGGATGACATGTTGGATTTAGCCTGAATATCATTATTCTTAATATCTAAACACAACACAGTGCAAATGATCTTACTGTATTTTTGCATACATACCTACAGGTAGGTATGTATGGTAAGGTAAAGGTCATCTTGCTTCATCCCTCAAAGTTTCTTTAAAATCAAACTTTTTATCCATCTAAACCTAATTAAATTAAACGAACAACAAATAAAATTTCAATAAGTCAGTATTAGATCAGCCACATACAGTAAGTGTTGACACATGTCCGTATCTATTATCTGTATGTGCGTGTGTCTGTCCTTGGTATAGCCTCAGAGCACTATCATGCTAACAAGGCTGGTCCCTCTGAGCAGGCTCACACTGGAAATAACTCCTCCCTGTGGGGCCATGCTATCATACTAACAATAGACGCCTGCCTTTGGGGCAAATGCTATCATGCTAACGAGGTATCTGTCTCTTAGCATTAGTGTGGCTGTCCCACTGGGACGACACAGCTCTCCTTCATCAAAGAGGGTCAGGCAGCAGAGAATCGACAGATGTTGTGAGCCTTGGGAATCTTTATAGTTATTTGTGTTTAGGTCAACAGTATCCTCGTGACGGGGGTCCAGATGTTGGAACGAAGCAATGAAGTGATGCTAAAACTGCTGTTCTGTAATCAATGAGCTGTGTGTGTACTCATATATCTTATTCTTGTTACTTGATCTTATTTAGTTTTTACTCATTCTATTAAATATATAGCACGTTTTATACAGCAAAAGTGCTAAAAATTACTTTTGCTAGCACTACTATCATCATGTATACATCAGCTGGCAGGCAGATTAAAAGAAAATGATAAAACATGTTAGTGAGCTGTTGGCTGGAAGGAGCCAGGCTAGCCGTTTCCACCTGTTTCAATTCTTTATGCTAAGCTAAGCTAATGGGCTGCTGGCATTAGCTTCATATTTAGCACATCTTCTCATGTAACTTTAACTAACATGTTTTCAAAGTCTGTTGACATATTGACAAGTTTATGAAATTAGGTGTCAAAATCGGGTAATAATGAGCAGTATTTTCAGCTCCAGGACTGTGGGGGCCTGTCATGGGCTGAATGTGCTGAAGCCACACCCACTCTTTGAAACACTCTGAATGAATCTCTATCTCTCTGCTCGGGGTGCAGGTGTATGCTCAGGGTGGCCTCAGTGTGTCATCGAGCTGCCCTTTTAGGACCGCCCACAAAATACTGGACTGAAAACTGGTGAAAAACTATTTTAACCTCTGACTCCACATTTCAGTAATATATCGTTCAAAGTCTTTTCATGTTTTCAGCAACTATTTGTCAACATATTTAATGTATTTTGAAAGAAATCTCAGAATTGCCTTTACAGGGACTGTAACGTCGATAGAAGAAATATGTGAATTTGACCAAACATACAAGAAGTCCACTACAGTTATACAGTGAGAGCTCTGCAAAACCAAAGTGAGAGTCATTATCTCAACAAAATAATGCTCTTTAGGAGCCTGGAAGCAAACTAAAATATTCATTCAGATGCCTCAATTAAGCTCCCAGGAAGAGCCTCAGGCATGAAGACATAGAGGCCAAACAGTGTGACGGCAGCAATGGCATCTGTCACGTGATGGCCCGAAAAGACTTTTTCCCTCAAGCCTACATACATCTGACTTGTTCTACTATTTATTTATCCGATAACATTTGGAAAGTCTAGAAGAGCTGCACAAGTACATAATTTTTAAGTTTTCAAGTCACATTCAAGTTGGAGGCAGGTGGAAGTCTTCATACCAAGAAACCGAACTTTTTTTGGCTTCATGCACCAATGAGCAGCTTCCATAAGAAAGAATTGAGCCCCTCCTCCAATGATGCACCCAGTTCTCTTCATCAGCAATGGACTCACTACAACTGCTGGCCAATGAAATTGAACCAATGAACCACCACAGTTTCACCGATGCTCCACATCTTTGCCCATTTTTGGATAAGCCAGGAGCCGGTGGAAGACAAGTTTCACAACAGCTCTTTAGAAGCCTGGGAGTGATGTCATGGAGACTTAATCCATGTTTTATACAGTCTATGATTGCAATCAGCAACTAAACCACTATATGCCACTAAATCCTTCAGACTGGTCCTTGAAGAAAATGGAAATTTGAACAGCCACAGTTTCATGAAAAATTAGATTAAAGATGGATAAATATTGCTGATAGTTTAATCAAATACAACAAACAAGGACACTCATCCAAACATGGCACAGTCTGAGCTGACCTCTCCTCATACTCACTGAGGGTCCTCCAGTCAGACATCTTTGCTCCTCGCCACCTGAGGCTTTTAGACAGAGCTTTATTTAAACACAGCCCAGAGACGACACCGAACGCCACGGGGCCCCCAGATGAGACAGAGTTTATCCACTGAGCTGTTCGTCCGCCTGACACATCCGTCCATCTATCCCTACTGCAGATCTGTAATAAGCAATAATCAAGACTAAAAACGGGTATTGGCGGGTAATTGCAAGAATGTCTATGAACCAGAGGCTTTCACCATCATCATCCTGTGCTGGCTCTATTCACAACAACCCACATCTCAACTGTTCCTCAGCTGAAAGGACGAGACAGGGCGGCCCGGAGACACACATCCAGCGATCAGGTCACTGTTTCACTCTGTCGTTCTGCGTTCCCGTCACCGACACTTTTAGCTGTCGCTTCCCCAGAATGACATGCAGTCAGGTCAGAAACAGGATTAGCTGTAATCCCACCAACAAACACTCCGTAGTGACATTTATCTTTGCTGTTTGTTTTTGTTTGAAGTGACTTACATGTGAGTGCAGCGTTGGATTCATCTTGAAGTCTGTGACATTACAAGCAGCCAAAAATGGGAAAGTCAAAGGTCGCAGACTGCAGACAGTCTCTGCCTCCTTAACACAAGAACCGCCAACAGGTCATTGTTACCCTGCAGGCGTTTTCAAACGCATGTAACTCTACAAACCTAAACATTTTTTAACAAAATCTAACAGTTGGCTGCTCTAACAAACCAAAAACTAACAAAAAAATTAAATCCACAAGCCTCTGCTTTTTGAAATTTCCATATTTTCTCCATTAAATTCTCACGGTTTGACGATGGACTCACCATGAACCACTAAAGACCGACCGAGCAGTGATCTTTTCCTGGATGGGTATTTCTTGATTATTATTAAAGGCTGCACTTCTCCCTGCTGCTTCAGGAAATCTTTATTTTCTCATTTGAAAACAACTTGTTTATGCTTTTAATTTGCATGTACTTGATTCATTTTTTATAGCACAAGTTGCCTCGGTTGCTCGTTATGCTGATGCTCTTGATTTATTATTATTATATCATTTTATCCAATATTTCCTGTTCATCAGCTGGGAGGGTGTGAGCAAGCTGTCCCTATTAATGTATCTGTAGTGTATATTTGTTATGTAATGCTGAATGAGATGCTACATCTCAGGGGAATATCCTTTATTTTAAAGTGTAACTGCACCTCCAAATTCTGCTAGCTCCCTTCGTCTGATGTATTATCAAACATCCGGTGCAAATGTCAAAAAGTTTTCTAGCTTCCTGGTTTACTTTCTGGTTATGCAGCCCAATGTTTCTCCATAGACTTGAGATAACGTCACAGATTTTTAAATGCCTTTTCTTAGCTTGAGGAAAGTTTTACAAATATAAAACCTCCATAGATAAAAACTTCATAATAGAAAGAGCCATAATTGACCTTGGTTGCAGTTTTACAGATGTATCTTTTAAAATCATGGGGTTTCATGTCAGAAGAAAGACCTGGCTGGCACACCTAACCAGTTAATAAACCAGAAAAAAAACAATACACAAACTGGAGGCTGTCCATTTACTTTTGACCAGATATTGTAACTTAGCTAGTGTAACAGTAGCTCAATGTGCGTCCACCAAATCATCTACAAACAGAAAATCAATCAGGGTAGATCAGTTCACCAGCTCGGATACAAAGACCAGATCTGTGGTTCTTACTGAAACCAGCATGCTTCCATCTCAACCTCAGGCTCTAATTAATGTGTTTAGCAGCAATGCTGAATAATAGATTAAATGGCTGCCCTCCTCAGGGTGATACACCATTCATACACACACACAAAACCTAACACAGAGCATACATACACCCACTGATTCACACACATTAAGTCTGAAGTCATTTAGACTGCTGCTGCCTCGAAGGCATCAATGCAATAATAACCTGCTGAGAATGCAGCTCTGACACACACACACACACAGTCGCAGGTTCAAATCCCATCTGTCTGCTCAGAGCCTCGTCTCCGTGTCTACATTTACATTTCAGTCGTCCACAGAGATTTACCCACGATTCACCCCAGAGGCAACAAATCAGAGCTACACACACCTCTCTCCATCCAAACCACACCGAGCCAAAGTAACTGCTGGTATTCAGGCAGTAGAAGAAGAAAATCAGCGGGTGGTTTACTGACTTTCTGAACTGAAGCGGCAGCTGAGCAAAACTGAAAGGACAAACTGTCTTTACCGTCGGTCTGTTCAGAGTCGTCAGGTGCTGAAACTGAAGTACGATGGACTTGATTTCTCCTCTTTTGAAGCTTTCGATGCCCAAAACTGTGAAACTTCATAGAAATCATTAAATTATGGAGATCAATAAAGTGAGAGACAAGCGGGCGATCACACTGAGATGCATGGTTAGAAACACGTTGCCAGCATTCCTATATCCCCATGGACCAAAGTTTACCACCAGGTGCTGCACATGGTGCAGCAGCTCCTGAGTGAAACGCAATGCGAGAATGAATGAGAGTGGAGTTACATTAGTTACTTCAACAAATGAAGAGTTTCTAACCAATGAAATGGATACAGGAAGTGTTGAGTTTGTACCTTACCACGGCAAACAGTATCGAGGTTCGCGTACTTCTGCTATGTTCCTGACGGAACTAGCTAGATAACATAGATAACGGATGTAAGAGTGACATGATACTTGTTGGTCATAGAGTTGTAGTCACAGAGGCAACCTCCGTGGTGTGAAGTGAAGCCAGTGAGAAGTGCCAAAAACTGCAGTTCCTCAAACATCCACATGAGGCTGGCCACAGAACAAGTCAATCTCCATAAGCCCCCATGTTAAAATGTCCAACTTCACAGCAGAAATAAACATGTTTCCAGCCTGGTACAAACAGGTTTGGTCTCTATAGCTAATTTTTAATTAGCTGGGTGGCGGAAGAGACAGGACAGCCAACATGGCGGCAGCCAGGACCCCAGATTTTGAGCTTCAAAACAGTTCTTCAGAAACCTGTGAGTGACGTCACAGATACGCCATCTATTCTTTATATGGTCTGTGGGTTGTATTAGAGTCATATTGAAAAAGGAAAATGACCGCCTCAGTGTTTATTAACTTTCCAGCAACGTATTTCACCAACTATTGAGCAACTCAGCGTGAAGACACCTCTTACTCTGAACTGGCTGTGATGCTACTCTGCTAATGCAACATGAGCTGCAGACAGGGCTGAGAGTAATTTAGCGACCGCCAACTAAAGGGTCGACATCGCTGAGAGCTGCTTCCTGTCTCTTTTTAATTTGACAAAACAACTCATAATAAAAAATGCCAGTTAAATCAGTTTGCAGAAAATCCAGCAGGTTTAAGATCGTAGACTAACCAAACCGGACCAGAAAAACAAAACCAGAAACCGACCCAACCCTACTTACCAGCTCCCGGGCTGACCTCTGACCGCACTGAGGAGATTCCCAACAGAAAGCAGCTAAACAATCTCAGAGGCTTCAACAGTCAAACCATACTTCACAGCTGGAGTCCAACAGTTAGCATGTGTTTCATGTGTTTCCAACATTAAAAACTGTTTCTCAGTGGACTTGAGACAAACCCTGCAGTTTATTTCCTTCAGTTTTCTCTGTGGATAAAATCCCCTCAATATTTCACGACATGAAACTGAGGTTTAAGATTATTAATGAAAGACAATCCTCGTATCTCATCATCGGCTCCTCCTTTCTGTCATTATTTGCCAAATTGTGTTGTCGGAGATAAATGTCTTTCCGAGCGATAAATGCAACGCAGCACTTTATCCTCGTTTCACATTTGAAGCGTTCAGCTGAGCGTGTAACTACAAGTGAGTCCTGAAGGGCAAAATGTCACCAGCAAACCAAATCAGTTCCCCTCCTCTCTCTCTCTCTCTCTCTCTCTCTCTTTTCTCTTTCCACTGGGGCTTAAACGTCTCTATCACAATGCATTCTTTATTTTTTTATTTCCTACACCAATAAACAATAAATAACACAAACTGCAGAGGGAACGAGTGGGGAAGTCTTGTCCAATCCTTCTGTCGTCTCAATCTGTAGGCTCCTGATAAGGGAAGTCCTGGCAGCAAAACAGAAGAGAAACACCATTTAATACCCCGTCCTCCTCCTCCTTCTCTTCCTCTTCCTCCGCCTCCTTCCATCTTCATCTGAACCCCTGGGAGGAGGGTGAGTTAAAATGCTAGTTAGCTGGGTCTTGTGCAACTGCTGCTTAGTGTATGGAGTTCATATTTAAACTGCAAACTTAAAGGTTTAAATGAACAGACGAAGAAGATCCTCCAAGATATCGAACACTGGATGGTTCAGAAGGACCCTCCACATCTTGCCACTGTTTACTGCTCAGAACTCAATCACTTTTCAACCTACATGAGACCACATGCTAAAAACCTGGGTGGTTTCGATCTAAATTTAACAGGCAGGTAAATTTAGCTTCATCCAACTGAGAACCAGCTCCAAGATCAGGCACGTCCTAACACCCTCTGACCCTCGCTTCTCTCTCAGGCGTCCTGTTTACAACTAACTCAAACTGCTGCAGCCCAGTTGTTCTTACACTCCCTTTTCACTTCAGGATCAATTTCAAAATCCTTGTAATTGTCTATAAATCTCTCCATGGTCTCCCCCTGACATATATATAAGAACTCCTCACCCCTCACAGCAGCACCAAACCTCTCAGATCCTCCCACCGTGGCACATTGGCCTCGTTCAAGGACAAACCAAGGCTGGAGAGTTTTTTGTTCAGCTTGCCGCAGGCCTTTAGACCGGCTGAGTCTGTTGATGCTTTTAAGATGAACTTTTATTCTCTGGCTTTCCATTGTGTTAAAAAACCTGCATGTTTTTTTTAAGTGCTATATAAATCAAATACACATGAAATTTCATGCTATTTTCAGAATAACTTTGGCTATTTATTGATACATGTTCAAAGACAGTTTTACACAAATTATGTCTGTTTTTTTGTTTGTTTGTTTGTTTTTTGTCCACTTGTGGAGTAATGCAAAGCTGCTATCTGTATTTTACATCAGAAGTCAATAGTTTAGAGCAACGTTTCTCAAATTTCTTACACCGTGTACCACCTTAAAATATCAGACTCTCTAGGTACAACCATTATGACAGACATTAAAATACAGCAGCGTAGGCCGTGGCAGGTTTATTGCTAATAAGAATATTTATCGCTGACAGAATCCTGAATGGAACCGGTTCAAGAACCAGAGCTAATTTGGTGTTAAAGGGGTACTCCTGATCCACACTTCCCCTCCTAATATTTCCTGTTTGGAACCATGACTGCAGTCATTCACTTTACCTCCTCTTACCATCTTTGTCGTCACATTTTTACTCATAACTAATCATGGATGCGTGCACGCTACGTGTATGAACGTGACTACATAGCAAACTAATAAAAAACAAAACATTTTAAAAAACATTCCAGTGACCTCATAGTTAATTTTCCTTCTTTATAGTATTTAGAAAATATTTCTATTTCAGATATTCCTCCACGTACCACCAGAGGGAGGTCGCGTACCTCGAGCCATTCTTGAAGCACTATGAGGCTGTACTTTAAACTAAGTGCTAACATCAGCATGCTAACATGCTCTAGGCCCTATCTAGAGCTTGTGTTTGTTTTGTCCGTTCTGGGCTGCTGTAGAAACATGGCAGACTCCATAGAAGAGGACCCGCTCTCCTTGTAGATATAAAGGTCTCATTCTAAGGTAACAAAAACATAATAATTCTTATCTTTAGGTGATTATACACAAATGAAAACATACTTATGACTAGTATATTCCATACTTAGCTAATAAATTCCCCTAAATCTTAAACACTGGACCTTTAAGAGCTGTTAATTGACACTAATTAGCAAAAATTAGCACTGTTTGTGAAAAGGCGGGAGCTTTAGTGATTTTAGGAAAACTGAATTATTGATCACCACCAAAAAGGAGCAGACAAACAAAAAAAGTATTCAGTGTAATAGTATGTGTTATTCATTAAGCACCAGGATAAATGAGGCAAAACACAACTACTACACCTCAGTAGTACACACCTGTCACATTTTTCATTGAAGCCAAAGTGTGTTCTGTTCTTCGAAGCTGTAAGGACTTCTCCCTTGACTCGACTCCCTAACCTGGTTAATTCTACAATCCTGCAGGTGAACACTGTAACAGAGTGATTTAACAGCCCGAAAAATTACCTGAACCCAAACTTTCATTTTCTTTGCTCTGAGGACTTTTCCTCCATTTCATTCATCTCTGCTGACGGATGGATTTTCAGCCCAAGCCTATTAGTTCTGACTGGCTGAAAAAAAAAGCTATATTTTCTCATGAAATGGTCCCACCCTGGTTTTTAATGTGCAGCAAGGTGTGAGTTCATGAAGCCATCAGCAGAGCCTGAGTCTGCGCTAACACAGAGGTCACACTCAGGTTAGAGATCCTTTCAAAACCCTGTTACATGCTCTATTAGACAGGGATGCTCGCTCTACCTCTCTGTCTCTTTCTCAATACATTTCACTTCTATTCAGTCCAACTCCATTCAATTCTGTCTGATTTGTTGGCATGAATGCTACATCATGTCGTGTTGCCAAAGAACCCGACTCCATTTGGGTTTCTTCATAACAGGATGTGTTTATTATTGCAGCAGGGCATTCATTAGCATCCAGACTTCTCTTTCTTTCTTTTTCCCCTCTCCTCTGGGTTTGTGTCTAGACAGTAACCCATGATTTGTGAACTCTCTGTGATGGCAGATATACTGGGAGCTGCTTCAAAATATTCTTGTCTTGCTGAATTTGAAGCAGCCATACGAGGAGAGAACCGGGATTACTTGTTGTTTTAAAGGGCGAAGAAATGCTTGCGAAAAACAGAGACAGTATAAACCCAGAAGTTTCCGAAGAGCTGCTGTGAAGCTCAGAGTGCGGTGGCACTGGCAACCGCCATCTTGGCCGTCCTGCCTCTGCCGCCTCCCAGCTAATCTAAAAATCGGCAAAGGCGGGCTAAATGATGCCTGTAACAGTACCCACTTGTCAATCAGAGCAGGCACGTTGTTAATTATGCATAACTTTAAGCCTTAATAAAATTTGAACAGGTGAGTTTTATAAAAATTCAGCCTCAGTACAGTTGTCATGAACAGTGAAATTAGCTATAAAAACTGTTCTTTGTACGAGGTTGTAAACATGTTTATTTCTGCTGTGAAATTGGACATTTTAACATGGGGGCTTATGGAGATTGACATGTTCAGCCAGCCTCAAGTGGACATTTGAGGAAATGCAGTTCTTGGCACTTCTCACTGGCTTCACTTCAGAGCCACAGAGGCTGACACTTGCAAAAAACTGGTAAATCTGACAAAGCCTTTTATACTCCAAGTCAGGTAAAATGAGCAAACAAAGCACAAGTAAGATGAATGAGTCAAGGACACTGTGGTCCACTTATTTTTCTATTTTCGGGCTGTTGTTTTTTTAATTTTCAGTTTTTAGTCACAGTTTTGTTCGGTTTAAGCACCAAAACTATTTGGTTTAATTAAGCAACCCATCGTCTTAAAATAAGGCTAAAGAAATATTGTCTTTATAGTTAAGTTGTCAAATGTTACAGGTGTCAAAGTTGCAAACCCGACCTCTTGGTTAACATTTAACCATAAGAAGGTGCTCACCAGGAAAACAGCCACAGTCTCAGCTCTAAAACACTCTGGTGTCACAGACGGACAGACAAATATAAACTGAAAGTGTTAGATGATAAAACAACACTGGCGCTTAATAAGCATAAATAAAGGAGAGAAGAAATAAACACAATGTGTGCAGGATCTGCTAAATAAACAACACGAAAGGCAATATTAAAAGCATGAAATATGCAATAATCTTGTGAATAAATGTGAAGAAGTAAGCAAAGTGGAGCTGTAAGAAAATCAGAAAATGAAGAAATAAGACAGTTCAAACTGTCCAGACAGGGACGCAGAATTTTTCCGAGGGTTCAGTCTGACAGATCATCAGACACATAACAGGTTAGTCACTGTCTGTCTGCCTATCTGTCTGTCTGTCTGTCTGTCTGTCTGTCTGTCTGATGATGACAGCTGAGACAGGCAGCCGGCTCTGCATTGTATGTGTGTCATTCGACAGTATATAATGATGACTGTGTGACACAAATAGCCAGAAAAACAGCAGAAAGTCTGTCCGTTGTCTTGAATTAAATGTACTTTCACATTTTGTACTAACAGGAAATGATGTGAGGCGTCACCCTGACAGTTGTCAACAACAGTAAATACAGAAATTTACCAGAAACAAAAGAGCAAAGCAAACAATCAGCAAAGTCAGTCTGTTGGTCCAGACATGAATATCTTACTAACTACTGGATGGACTGTCATGGAAAAAAAGTTTCCATCCAGATTTTGAATTAATTCCAGTAACTCAGCAACAGGAAGTCTAGATTAGTGCTTGCTTCCATCTATGCCTGTAGATATTCTCCTGAAACCATTGCAAAAGAAGAAGACACAACGAGATGATTGAAAGAGCTACAGTCAGAGATCAAACGATGGAAAACATGATGGAAATCAGACGTTTCTGTTACCACAAAACCCCACCGGGCACGTCTCTCACATCACAGCCACGAGGCTGTTTTGATCCATCCTCCACGTAACTTCAAACTCCACTGGGGTTGGTCTCATGCATTAACCATGCAGCAACCTCTGTGTCTGTGAATTGGAGCCAATGCGGAAGTGCCAAAAATTGCAGTTCCTCAAACGTCCACTTGAGGCTGGCTACAAAACAAGTCAATCTCCGTAAGCCCCCATGTTAAAATGTCCAACTTCACAGCAGAAATAAACATGTTTACAGCCTGGTACAAAAAAACAAATTATATTAGACTTAAACTTATTAATAATTACCACCATGGCCACTTTGACTGACAGACAGGGGCTGTTACAGATGGCTTGTTTGAGCAACCAGGCGTCATTCAGCAAACCTCAGGTCCACCAATGATCCACGTCGATTTTTAGATTAGCCAGGAGGTGAAAGTGAAAAGGCTACCAACGGCAGCCAGAGCAGCAGTTTTTTTCAGCTTCAAAGAGGTCAGGCATGTGCTGTCCATTCTTTGTACTGTCAATAGTAACACCTCATCAGAAAACAAACTAAATAACGATGGAAACATTTAAATTATTTCTATTTTCTTTTTTTTTACTTCATCAAAATATAAATATACATTTAAAACCATTGTATTGACTGAGGTTTAAATGTCCACTGCACATGTTTTCTCTCTTCAGTCACAGCTGTGGCTGTTGTTGTTGTTGTTGTTGTTGTTGTCACAGTATTGAAGACGGTGTAGAGATGCAGCTGCAGGTTTTTTCCACGAAGCTCACAGTTCATTTACTTTAAATGATCCGTGTGTTCAGAAATCCCTCGTGGGGCTCAGCTGCTCTCCCACCATCCCCCTGCACAGATTCACCCTACTGTCTTTACAGTAAACTGTGTACTACTACTCTGTATTTACATCACAGAGTCTACAATCTGCTGCCCAGAAGCAGCATTTAAAGTTTTAATTTAAAAATTCACAAAAATGGTTCTTCTTCATGTCTAAGTTGACTGACACTGAGCTGAGGCCCTGATATAAATCCTGCACCTCCCAAGAAGTGACAAAAAAAATCCCCCTTCTCCTTTTTTTTCATCATTTTTTTTTTTTTACCTTTAGATCATTTCTCTTAAACTGATCTCTGTTGCTGTTTGCTCCTCATTTCCCCCCGAGGAGGATTTAGGAGAAACGGAAAAGAATATGATTTATTTCACAGCAGATTAAGAAAAGACAGCTGTGAGCGGCAGAAGTTTCCTGTGGGCTACAAAATGTCTGATGAGATCACTGCTCCAGATGTTGGCGCTTCAGGAGAATCTGAGTTACATAAATATATTAAGCTAATTAAGCAAAAAATGTAAACATGCCACAACGTAGCATTTTACAGGCATTGCTACATGCTAGCTTCTACTGTAACTTGAGTATAAAACAGCAAAGATCTTTAAAGACTTTAAAGTAACAGTTTGACATTTTGTGAAATGTGTTTCATTATCATTTTGAAGCTACAATGACTTGTAATCAGATGAATGGTGTCTCTATCACTTGTGCATATGTTCTTACACTGTCTAACGTTGCGCTCTGTGTATGATCACCTACGTATGAAGTAAAAGTATGTACCGCTTTACGGCACACACCACCAACTATTTCTCTGATTTTGGTGAAACTGGATCATATTTTATGATCGCTCCGCCCTAACTCTTTGTGATTTACAGAGTTAATCTGCTGCCAACTGTAGCTGCCGTTAGCTAATGTTAGCTCACTTTGTTAGCCAGGTTGTGCAGACTGTGAGCTCAGAGCACCGGGGGAGTGTTAATGTTTACATGGCTCGAAAAGGGAACACTGAGATGCTGGGAAGAGGAGGTTTCTAGGACCTGGATGAGGGCGAACCAGTGGGGAATACTGACAGGGGGTAGAGATGGTGTTGTGCCAGAACTGGAGAAACTGGAGAAATCTGGTGAAAATAAAGGCTGAAAGACAGACGCCCAGCTGGACTTCTTGCTGTTGGACTAGTAAGTAATATTAGCTGGCTGCCATGTCTTGTGTTGTTGCACTTGCCTTGATGTTTGGCTGTTAGCAAAGTTGTTGCCTCACTAGTTTTTGATTATAAGTAACAAACACACATGTATAGTTGTCCATATTTACCACAGTGTACTCTGAAATTGGGGGTGCTAAATCACAAAAATACCAAATATCAATAGGTGGTTTTGGTTCAGAGACAGGCTAGATGTTTTGCTCTATTCCCAGTTTTTGTGTGAAGCTAAGCTAACTTGCTACTAGCTGTGGCTTCATATTTACAGTATTTACCACCAGACATAAGAGTCATATCAATCTTCTCAAATAAGTGTATTTCCTCAAAAGGCACTATTCCTTTCATATAAAAACCTTCCCAGGAGTTCGCAGTGTTTTTCACTACATGCTGTGATTGTAGCTGTTTTGTTAGAGCAGCTGTCAGTCCTAACACCTCGTCGTCATTGAGACTAATTCCTGATAAAAGTGACTGTGCGCTCAGTCTGAGCTGCCTGTATAAAGCTGAAGCGTCAGATGCAGCAGCTCTCAGAGAAATATTTGTTTTTCCAGCTCAGATGCAGCCATGCTGCTCCACTGCGACTGTAGAGTTTGTCTCACAGGAGGCAGAGATCAGTCTGTTTTACATTTCACACAACAACAGACCAGAGAGAAGACAACAGACAGGGAGATGGGGGAGACGGGGAGTATCATTGTAAGAGACAAAAAAGAATAGGAGGGGGGCAGAGAGAGAAAGAGAGTTTGATACACATGGTACAGAAAGTGAAGGGGGCAGGTTTTATATTGATGGAATGGATACGATGGAAACTCTCACAATGAAGACGTACACACTGTAGCCTCAATTAAGCAGATACATCTAAAAAATAAAAATATCATATTTGTATTTTTTAAATGTGGCCAATGTCAGATTCCTCAGATACCATCCTGAACTACACTATAACCATCTGTGGTTCTCTGCCGTATAACGGTGGAATGTTCCCTCAGGGTTGGGAGTAAGGTGCCCCAAACAAAGGAGTTCAAGTAGTTGTGGAGTCTCAGCAAAACCCAGACCCGTTATGATTCGCCCCTGCAAGTTTTCCTACAAAAGTCTCACCACGTAAGGTCGCAGTGCAAAAAAATCAGATCTGAATCTGATTCAGCACGTATGAGTGGTCAAAATATTCCAGCTAATTTCCCCGTTTGTGACAACTGTGCTGAGGGGAATTTTTATACAACTCACCTGTTCAGATTATATTAAGGCTTAAAGTTATGAATAATTAACAGTGTGGCTGCTTTGACAGGTAGGCGCCGTTACAGATGGCCTATTAGAGCACCCAGGCGTAATTTGGCCCACCTTAGGCCAGACATTGATCCACATCTTTGTCACGGATACGGCATCAACCCTTTATACTGTCTATGATCAAAACAGATCTGAGTCACATTTGAAAAAAAAATCTGATTTGTGCTTTGACCTATTAACTCATATTCGGGTTATAGGAGTCAATGGAAACAAGAACTCATACAAATTTCTATAAATTCTGTAAAAAATGTGCTGAATTGTGAACATGACTGATGTCTGGCACCAATTATTCAACAACTGCCTGAAACACCAACACAAGCCAACACAAGTAGCGTATAATCTCAATTTAAATTACAACATTGATCAAATATTTTCCAGTTTATGAGGAAGAGAAGCAGAGTGGATGAACGAGAGCACAGCACAAGAGACAGGAGTATAAATGAGTAAGACAGGAAGAAAAAAAAAATGTAGTGCTAGACAGACCGAAAGAAATGAATTCAAGTAGCTTCACAGGAGAAGACAGAATGAAAAGGGCAAACAAAAGACAGACAGATTGAAAAAGACAGACAGACAGAGGTTTGTCAGTAGTATCCAGAGGGCAGGTGGGATCAGTTCAGGTGCAGCAGCTCCATCATTCAGACGCTGTTCACGTCTGGTTTAGAAAAATAACCTGCAGCATCGAGCAGAATCAGGACAAACCTGTTTAAAGATCATTCTGGTTCACTAAAACTGGGCTCTTTTGTAGTACTGGTCAGTACATCATTTTCTACTCTGCTACATCTCAGGGAAATACTGTTATTTTATATACTTTAATACTTTTTACTTCACTACATGTATTTGATCATTTTGTTACCATTTGCAGATTCAGATTGTTAATAAAAAATACAATCAACAAATACATTATGATGCATTACTTTAGGTTAAAATAAGTAGAGGTCAACCGATACTGATTTTTTATGGCCGATGCTGATACCGATTTTTTTGACACAGCCTTAGCCAATGACCAATATGTGCTGCCGATTTTTTTGAGGCGATATTATGAGTCAATATTGCTTTCTCTCCTTCCATTTACATGATAAAAATGACACAATGACAACAAATGTTACACGTCTCAATTTAACCAAAATAAGAAACATTTATTTACGAAATTAACAAATGTATCTTAAGCAACAAACTGTTGAAGTTTCTGCTCTAAAAACAAGCAACATGTTACAACATGTTGCACCTATGTTTGGTTCATTATCAACGTTAGTGAATAAATATTCAACCACGCATAAATCATTTCTCCCATCATACTTCTAAAAGCTCTTCTTGAGGTGGAGCAGCGCACACACACACCGCTGTGATGGCTGCTCTGTCCGCTCTCAGTCAAAGAGAGAGAGAGAGAGAGATAAACACACACACACCGCTGTGACGGCTGCTCTGTCCGTTCTCAGTCAGAGAGAGAGAGAGATAAACACACACACCGCTGTGATGGCTGCTCTGTCCACTCTCAGTCAAAGAGAGAGAGAGAGAGAGAGATAAACACACACACCGCTGTGACGGCTGCTCTGTCCGCTCTCAGAAAAAAGGGAGAGAGAGAGATAAACACACACACACCGCTGTGATGGCTGCTCTGTCCACTCTGTCTGCTCTCAGTCAAAGAGAGAGAGAGAGATAAACACACACACACCGCTGTGATGGCTGCTCTGTCCGCTCTCAGTCAGAGAGAGAGAGAGAGAGAGACAGGTTTCCAAAACTTGCTGAACGCTGCCAGCGAGGGAGGGGCAATGTATGCGCTGCACTTGCTCTCCAGCGTCTCCAACAACACAGGGATGCCTGTGGATGCGCCTGTCTGTAAATCAGGCCGGAAAAAATAAATAAATCGGCGAACGCACCCGCGTATCGGCCGATGCCGATACCAGTAAAAAATGCAAATATTGGCCTTAAAAATAAGACTTCATTGATTTATAGCTACAATGCATGACCAAATCTGTACCAGATCACTTCCTGCATTACACAGTCACTGCGCACTGAGCAACGCCCCAGCTACCTTTCAAAGGCCGGTGAGTGTGGTGAGTTAAAAAAAAAATCACCGCCCTCACAGTTGTCATGAACAGGAAAATTAGCTATAGAGATCAAAACTGCTTTTTGAACCAGGCTGTAAACATGTTTATTTCTGCTGCGAAGTTGGACGTTTTATCGCTTATGGAGACTGACTCACTTCTGCAGCCAGTATCAAGTGCCCGCTCGAGGAATTACAGTTTTTAGCACTTCCACATTGGCTTCACTCCCCAGCCAGGAGGTTAAAGCTTGAATGCAGCCCTATGGACCCATCAGTCAACTAAGCTAGAAATGTTTTATTATTCACTACGTGAATGAAGGACAATCCTGAGCAGACAGTCACAACACCAAAGCTCTAAGAAGCAGTGTTTGGGTTGGGCTTTACACCGTAGATGACAAAATAACAAAGATAAGGCTGTTTGTCTTTCTACAAAGAAGCTGTCTTACCCACAATGGCGACAAATCTGCTGACCTAATTCCAAGCTTGCCATGTCAAGTGTTCAACCTCGCCTGACTGTCTATGATTCAGCACACGTAGTTTCAACAGGCACCTTTGCCCCATTGAAAAAGACATCGAGAAAAAACATCCCCATCGAGAGCCGGGTCCAGTTGAGAAGTGATTTAAAATTGTCTGAACCATCAGAACCGTATGTCTCCAAGACTATCAGGATGTGTGAACAGATTCAAGCTTAATTTTATTGATGCCGGTATGTTTTTCCGACAGTTGCTCATTGAAAACCAATGACTGTGGAACTCATGTATCTACACTGCTGGAAACAAGAACGAGTTGAAGCGGAGAGGAAGAAACAGCCTAAAGTGTGCCTTATTTCACAAAGAGTTCATGACTATATTGTTGGTTGTAATGTCTGTAAAATGATCGTTCCGAGGATGGAAACACTAGAAATGAGCTGAACCTTTCTTTCACAACTTGGGCTTAAATTTATGGATTCCACGAAATTGCTTCCCAACCAAGTGGCACATCCGTTGAAATGAACAAACATCGTACAAATGTTCTCTCATTTCATCCATTTTAGCTCTCAGGCTACAGCCAGCTCAACTTGCCCATTTTTGCTCAGGAATCAATGAGGGGATTTATGAAGGTCAATAAGTAGAATTGGTATTGGTATCAATAAAATCATATCATTTCCCATCCCTACTCCTGTGCCAATCTGAGTTCGACAGTGTGAAGTCACCTCGCAACCTCTTCAAGCCTTTTAAGCTGATTCAACAAGCACAAGGTTCATCAAGGTTCAATACTCCTTCACTGAAAAAGAAACCCTATGCAGCGTCTGCAGTACTGATAATTTCTCTTAATCTCCATCTGCACCACCGCACATAACCTAACCTACTGACGTCATCAACTTGCGACATGAGTGTACATCATGATATTGCAAAATACAGCCTTCGATTCAGTTGCAAAATGAATGAATGAATTTAGATAAATTTTAACAGGATTCTTAATGTATTAATGATGTACCCATTTATTAATAAATACTTTACTCTCAATGATGAGTGACAAAACTGATGTTGCTGAAAGCTTCAGAACAAATATAAGTAAGTGGAGGTTGAATTTGGTCAAACTTTGTATTTCTGAGGTGAGAAATGAACTTTCAACACATTTAGTAACAGTTGTGTGCAATAAACATGATATAGCTACAGTTGTTTAAGTGTTAATTCACCATTTACAAATGCTTCACAGGAGGAGCCACAGTTACAGTAAAGGGGTACGAGATTGGTTTAGTTTTGTTGAGTGGATCATTAACGGAAGAATTTACTTAACAGAAGTGCTCAATCTATATAAATCTCACAGAGAATTTACTTAGGGATGTCTAGATCGATCAGTATCGACGATATTCAATAAAAATGTGTGATCAGGGGATCAAGATTAATGCTTTTCGGGTCATTGTGAAAACAGATCAATGACGCACATTGTATTTGTCTGCTGGCAGATTTTGACCTCTCAAATATGGTGAGCATGCAGATGCAAAGCATGACGAGTCAGCAGTATCAAACAGAGAAGTCAAAAGCCAATAACTATAAAGATCCATTTCCAGCCATGATGGATTAAATTTACACTTTCCTGGAATATTTTGTTTTCGGTAGCGAGCTCATCGAGGTGAGGAGGAAAGGAGAGGGAGAGATGATGATGAGTACAAATTTAAAGAAAGAAAAAGCGATTTCATTATAATGACTGAATGAACAAAATATAAGAGTGTTTTGTGGCTCATTTAAATTTCAAGGACTTTTCAAGCACTTGACTCAAAGACAATCTGCAATCAATATTAGCAGCAAAAAACAGGATTGGGGCATCCATAATTTAAATGAACTAACTACTAAAATGTGAATAATTAATGAATTTTAGAGACTTTGTCCACTTTTGATGTCCAGGGGTAGGGAGGATCTCAGCATTTATAAAATGTTGATTAATATCTCAGTATCAACACTGTAGCACACTCACAGGATACTTTAAAACTCATGTCTTCAGTGGAACTGAGAGTTATCATATATGCAGATTTAAATTCAGGTGTAGGAAGACCGGCTAGTAAATTCAACGTTTTGGGCCAAACAAAACAAGGTCAACATATTGTTCTCCAAACCTGCTGTAGTGTACTGAATGCTCCCTGGAGCCAGAGTCCATTTAGTGCTGAGCTCTCTCTGGTCTACGTGCATTTACTGCTGCTGTCTGCTCTTTCAAAGCCAGCCTCCTTTTTAGCTCTGTGTTCTGTTTCTTAAATCCCAAGTCTGCTGAATGAAGTCTGGATGATGGAAGAATGATGCACTGACCCATGAGGATGAGTAAAGCCTTCAGTGGCCTGCAGGATGGTCAGATGGGTTGTTATACCAACAACACGCCTAATAAAAATCACCAAATCTAAATTATACATTCACAACAGAAACAAATGTTTAAATACAACTGCATGTAAAGGGAGAAGCTTGCGGCACTTGTATACTTGTATATGCCCATTTTTGACTGCTTGTGTTGAGCACATCAGCTGGCAGTGTGGGCATCCCTGACCCCAGCGACAGGGTTCATCAATATAAAACACCAGATCCTAACTTTTATAATGACTTGTCATTTATATCTATGATATCGAGTCCATGACGATGACGTCAGCAGCCTCCTCAGGTTAAAAATATGATATAAATAAGTAAAAGAATTGTTGAGGTTTGAGTTTGAGGTAGTTTGTAGAATAGCAACCATCAAAATTAATTTAGCTGTTACCCTAAGGGTACATTCAGACAGGATCCAGCCCTATGGTGAAAACCTAGGTTTTTCCATTCATTTGAGTGGGTATAGTGTGTTTAGACTGCAGTGGAGAAGTTGAACCAGTTCCAACTTTTGGAAAAATGCAGCCCGTTGTCACACTGCAGCTGCCAATCAGACGATTAGACTGGTCAAACCTCCACAGTCAGCCTGAAATGTCTCTAAAACTGAGACTATCCAGGTGGATTCATGGACTAAACTAAAATTTTCTTGGGTTTGTGCCCGATGGTTTGAGAGAGAGGGACATAGACAGTGAATTAGAGTGAGAGAGCGCCAGCATCCATAAAGCCAGTCAATCAGTGAAATAAAAAGTTATTTCCTGATTGTTTCACAGCGGTTACATTCAACACAAACACACACACACCCCTGATCCTGTCTGAATGTAATCTAACCCTAACTGTTAGTTGAGTTTGAGCTTTTATTTATTTTGTAAATTTGTTTTGAGTTTTGTCTTTATTTATACCAACATATCTGCTGTTTCAAATTTTCCTTAGCAATAAAAACGCCATTCTTTAATGTAATATTAAAAGGCAGTGTTTAAGCATTGATAATGTTTTAAAAGAAACTGTAAACTGTAAACAGCTGCTGCTTCAAACACAGACTGAAACCAGACTATGAATTTGCCATAAAACAGGAAACTATGAGACATATGTCAAATCACAGGCCTAGTAGAGCTACACAGTTTGACATCAGCACTATGACCAACACTCTCATTAGTTATTTGATTCAGAGCTGATATAAAAATGTGAGCTAAATTCAGAAAGGTCACAGAATATTTTGGCTCAATTACTCCACCAAATTCTGACATCCCAGAGCCGTTGCTTGGAACACAACCTTGGCACATGTGGGCGTGTGGATCCGTGATAAAAAATCTATTTTTTATGTCATTGACATTTAAAAAAAGTTTAAAAAGTTCAAGTCAGACACAGAGACTTCTTTGTTTCTAGACTTACAGGCATAGGTCATGGCGAAGCTGCTCCCCGTGTCCACCATGTCCACTTGTGGCACCAGTTTGGGGACGTCCTGGTGTTGAGCCAGAGCAAAACGAAACACCTCATACTCATGGGAACCGGTGGGGAAAAGGCCTCCTGTTTGACAAATACAAAAACACACAGTGGGAATCATTTTCTGTTTCAAAGCGAATAGGACGAAGAGAAAGAACCAGAGAGAACAAAACAACTGTTCACACCAGCCAAATCTTCACTTTTTATGGTGAGACACAACAGCCAATCAAGTGTTTATTTACTTCACTTTGTCAATTTGTGTCTGTAGATTGCACCAAAAGTTAGCATTAGAAAATGCCTCATTTGCATAGGTTAGCTTACCTTAGCATAAAGAGCAAAAATATTCGAATATATTTGCCAATTTTTAGATTAGCCAAGAGCTGGCAGAGGCAGGACTGCCAAGATGTTGAGGGTGACTTTACAGAAACTACATCCATTTTTATACAGCCTATGATGTGAGCCAACATAATGTAATCCAACTGGGAAGGAGGCTCTCCGGAAGTGCATCTGAAAAGGCACAAACTATGTTGAACTATAGTATGCACACTGAGTATGTACTGCTTCAAATTGACTGTACAACGTAAAAGTCATATCAATCTTCTCGTCTTAGTAAGTAAGCTCAGTAAGAAAGCAAATCAGCACATTGTCCCAAAATGTCAAACTATTCCTTTAAACAACTTGAACCGCTCATCGTTTACATCCATGTTTGCTTGCTCGCAGTCACTCTCTTCCCTCCTTGCTTTTGTTGGCATGTTGCTATGTTTGTTGGAGTTGCCACCAGCTGTTGAGTAATCATTGTTAAACGCCTCTTTTCTCAGCGCTCATTCACACGCCCTTAACATAATGGTTTTTAGGGTCACAGGGAAATTATCTGAACACATGAACTCAGACTGATTTACCCCTCTTGTCTTCTCTGTGGTGAAGTAGGAATAAATTATTTTTATATGTTAACGGACTGACTGTATGTATTGTTCTGGTGAATTTTTACTTTTATTTTCTTGGTCATGACTCTCTGTTCTCACATTAGTCAATCAATCAATAAGACAATCACCGGAAAACTAATCATCATCTTGTTGAATTATTGAATAATAGTTTAATAATATTTTTTTTTCAAGCACATTTTCTGGTTCCAGCTTCCCAATATTGAGAATCTCTTACAGTTACTTGTCATTACAGTCACAGGAAGTTCAAGTTCTTCAAAAAATTTTTATTGTTGATCAAACAAAACAAGAAAATTGATGACATTAACGTGGGTGATCCAACAAATTAATGAAAACATGAATAAATTCAGAAAATCTATGAATTGACAATTAATCGAGTAGACTTGAAGTCAATCATTTATCTTCACTATCTGAAGAAATGTGAAATATATATATTTTTATATACCGTATATTTTATAAGGTTACATGTTTTGTGCATCATTTTATACAAATAACGCTTCAGGAATTTTTGGTAAAATAGGACCATAAATCAAAGTATTATATTATAACTTCAGGTTGCTTTACTATTTACAATTTACCACATTTCAACTTAACACAATGACAAGCTCTGATGGACTGCTGCATGTCTGTATGTTTTACAGTTAAACAAACCAAGTGATACTGAGTGGTGGATGATTAAAATCCTTTACTTAAACATACTTCAAGGAGTTTTTAACTGGTTATAAAACAATTGCAGTTTAATAGCCCTATTAAAAACAATAACTCATATAGAGGCGTCCCCAGACCCTGGAGTTATCTAAACAAGTTATAGAAAACAAACAAGAACATCAGCAAGAAAACTGGCTGTGATCTATAGTCATTATTAATGGCTGCCAATTATGGCAAAATGAGTACTGTGAGTACCCGGGTGGTCAAAAAGTTCAGTGTGGAAAAGTACTTTCATTGCAATCAACGCTAAACAGAAGAAAATCTGCGTTTCATCAAACTCCAGTAGCCATCAACCGGAAGTGAACTGCCGTTAAACGGCTCACGGTGCATTAAGCTAACAGCAGCCATGATAGCTTACACACTTTTAAACTCATTAAAACACTTTTAAAAAAAGTTATAATGTTACTTTATATTAAACACAGTATAAAAACAGAATGCAGACAGACCTTGTGCCTCCATTAACCAGGTGATAAACAAACACTAAATAAGACATTTTGCTAAATTGGAGAAGACTTTTTTTTGCTGTGCTGCTAACATAGCAACGGCGTCAACTGCCGGAAACACACTTTCAAAATAAGAGCTCCGACATCCACAATAGCTAAATGTATTTAAACTATCAAAACAACAGTAGTAAAAGTAGTCATAATGCAGAAAACGGCACATGAGTGTTAAACTATTTTATATTACATTACTGGATTACTAATGCTGATGCATTAAAGGATCAGTGTGTGAGATTTAATGACATCTAGCACTGTAGTTGAGGATTGCAACCCTGTTGCCTCATCCTCTTCTTCCAACATAAACTATGGTGGCGGTGAACATTACAGGTCCTATCTAGAGCCAGTGTTTAGTTTGTCTGTTCTGGACTACTGTTCAACATGGCAGACTCCATGGAAGAGGATCTGCAGAAGCCAGTAGCAGTAGTAGTCTTATTTCTTTAAGATTATACACAAATAAAAACATACTTGTGTATATTATATTCCATGTCTGCCATCGTAAGTGAATGGTAAACAGAGCTTCCTAAATCTTACACACTGGACCTTTAATGTCGAGTTAGCGCTGTAATTTTAGAGTTATAATTTGTTTATTTTGGGGGGCTCGTCTGCAGTAAAGGTCAACAGCAGGATTTCAATTGTTTTTCAAGGTTAGCATACATAGATTGCTAGATCAAATGGATGCCTCATTTCACCGGTCTAGAGAGCTAATTTAAATATTTTATTGCTTATGCTGTTGGGTAGAAGAACAAGAAGAACTTAATCCTTAAAGTAAAGTGTCAGATAAATGCAGTGGAATTAAAAGGTACAATATTTCCCAGTGAAAAGTAAAAGCCAAGTACAAGTACCTCAATATTATACTTGAGTAAAGGTGAATGTAATACTGTTGCATTAAAGTGACTAAGAATACTACAGGAAAAGCCCATATATCAAAAACTAACAGGAGAGATTTTTGTTTATAAAATGTCCATTAGCTTTCATAATAGTCATTTGATGATTTTTTTTTTCATTTTATATTGATTTTGATTGAATTATATTGATATTTTTTAAAGGTAAATTACAATTTATCTCCTTTATTTTACACAACATTTTGAAGACTGCTAACACTAGAATATTGAGATACTTATAGGAATATTATTATGATTTATTCATCAGGGTTATAAAGGCTGGAAGCAGTCCATCTGCTCTGGCAGAAGGGCTCTGACTCAATAAATGCATGCAGAAAAAAAAAACAATGCAACTTATTTTTCATACTGATTTTATTCCAATGCAGGTTAGTTAGACTTGATGCCACATTGGCACCAAACCTGAGAGGAAACTACAGTTGGAGTCTGGGCCAGTGGTCCCATGAATCACATTATAACTTAATTTTAAGGATAGAAACACGCTCTGCAACCCACCGCTGCCTGAATCACACTGAATGTGACCAAACCAGTCAAGGTTCAAATAGGAAGAAAAGAGCTGACGGAGGATTTATCCAGCATATGAATGTGACAGTGAAAGACGTTTTTGGAGAAAGATGCAGAGATTAGGAAGTAGAAGTGTTGTGTATCTTACAAGACACATCGAGAGAGCAACGACCAAGATGATGACGTGGAGAATCATCATATACTGTATGTTAATTACATTAATTAAAAATATGTCAGACAATTTAATTTACATAACAGAAGTGTCCTCTTATAAACAATACAGTTTTCACCAGTGACGGAAAAGATCAGTACATTTACACAAGTACAGTACAATTTTGAGGTACTTATATTTTACTTGAGTATTTCCATTTTATGCTACATTATACTTTTTACTCCACTACATTTATGTGCCTGCTTTAGTTACTACGTACTTCACAGGTTAAGATTTTAACCTTATATGTTCTAACGTGCTGATTCCTGTCCATGGTGTTTATTCCTATTTTCTATAGACTCTGTCTGTGGTGCTTGTTTCTATAGTTCTATATGACTCTGTCCATGGTGCTTATTCATTTTTTTCTATGTGCTTATTCCTTTATTAGTATAGACAGACTCTGTCCATGGTGCTTATTCCATTTTTTCTATATACTCTGTCCATCGTGCTTATTCCTACTCTGTCCATGGTGATTATTCCTATATTTCTATAGACGGAGATCACTCAAGGTGCAAGACTAAATTCCTTCTGTTTTAATCACACTACATAATTAAGGGGGTATTGTACATTAATCCGCTCACTGTATGTTGCAGGAATATCAAAGTGCAAGAGACAGAAAATACTGTAAGTCACAACATGAATATATGAATACTAACACACTGTAAGTCACAGAGGGAATCCCGGCCACAGGCATTATTACAGCAGCGCTGTAAGAGTGGGACTACCTAAACAGATATAAGTCAGGACAAGAGTAATATTCTAGCAATATCAGATGATTATTACAGGGACCAGTCATGGGAATATTACAGGACAATACAGGAAATCACTTTTGTCAGCACCGTGTTTGAGCATTAGGCTTCCAAAGCTAATTTTGTCCAAATATTATGTGAAAAATAATATAAATATATGAGTAATGTGTTAACAGTTGTTATAGTTCAGATCCGTACACAGTGCGTCATTATATGTATATATAAGATACTGTATAAGTATATTAGAAATATAGGGAAATGTGTGTCTTACAGACACTGTGAGTTATAATCTTGGATGTAAGACGTTAAAATAATATAAAAAATGAGATCCAGCCGAGTCTTCCAGCTGGTCCCGGTGCGCCCCTGGGCGTACGCAACACCCGCCTCTCACTCACCTATGTTGATGTTACTTGGGAAACTTGTGCCGCTGCAGAACCCGAGCAGCAACAGCGGCAGGAGGAGGAGGATGACCGAGGGGACGCTCTGCAGCCGCATGTTTCCTCCAGCAGCAGCACCGACAGGAGACGCGCAACAACCGGCGTAATCCCATTCACACCGGGGCCGGCACAGATCCACCGCAGCCCGGCTACAGACTCACACATCCACCAGCTTCAGTCCACTCGCTTACTCTCTGTTCTCTCTATATATATGTTTCCCTCTTATCAAACATCCATGTTTGGAGCGCAGAGGTCTGCTGCCGCGTCGACTCTGAGTGTCAGAGTGTTTGTTCACTGTTTCTGTACCCGACTACCCCTCTCTCTCTCTCTCTCCTCTCTCTCCCTTCTGTCTTTGCCTCTCTCTCTGTCTCTGGGCAATTGAAATGAGCTTTAGGCTATAATAAAATATACAACCTACAATTATACAGTATAATCACAATGAGAAGTAGTGGAATGCACTTTATTCAATTATACATTTTGCAGTGTTTCTTTAGTTGAGTATTTCCATTTTATGCTTATTCATACCTCTACTCCATCATATTTATTTAGCAGATATAATAATGATATATTTCATCTGTATAGCAGCTTTCAAAACAGTTACAAAGAAGATGAAAACAGAACCAAATGAAATGACAATAAAATAAAAGCAAAAAAAATGTGTATTTTTAAAAAGTTATGTGGTTTGTCTGATTTCCAGGTCATTCCAGAGCGTCAGGACACTGATAGTAAAGGTCCACTGGTTTTCAGTCTAGATCTTGAAATCTGTTAAAAAGGATCCCAGGCTACATGACAGACATTGATACTCAGTAGGCAGACTGATCAGTTAGTTTGGAGAGTTTACATTAGAAATATATGACATATGATGATAAACAAGTAGCGTGACCTCCTCGTCATGTTTCAAATGTTTGTGACTCATTGTCATTTGTGTGATTTAAATAACTGTGTGACGCCTAAAGTGTCAGATTAGAGAAAAAACAGATTTGTTTATCAGAACTTTCTTCTTTCATCGGCCATGAATCATCTCACTCAGATTTATCTGGTGACCCTTTCGAGGGGCCCAAACCCTAGGGTGGGACCCACTTGACTAAACTGATTTTGGTGAAACTGGATCATATTTAATGGAGAAAATGTTTTTTGATTCAATCTGATGTCCTCCAGCTGCTTGGCCTCAACTCTGTGATTTACAGGGTTTCCTGATGGACAGTAAAGTAAACTGCTGTGAACTGTAGCTGCTGTTAGTTAATGTTTGGTCAGATTGTTAACCAGGCTTCCTGGACTGTGAATTCAGAGCATCGGGTGAGTGTTATTGTTTGTTTGTATCACAGGTGTTTTGGACCACAGGGAAGAGGAGGTTTACAGGCCGTATTTTGGGCGTATGAAGAGATGGAGCAGAGCTGGTATCGTTCCAGAACCAGAGCTGGGCAAGCAGGCAATGTAACAGGGCTCAGCAACCTCTATGGACATAATGACAGAGGTGAAAGATGGAAGGCAACGTTGACAGAGGAAGTGACTGAGCAAGAATCTGTCAGACTAGAGTAAATATTGGACTGACTTTTAGTCGTTGTCGAGAACTTCATGAAATAAAAGGATGAAAGACAGACAGCTAGGCTTCTTACTGTTGGACTAGTAAGTAATATTAGCTGGCTACTATGTCTTGAAATGTAATCAGAACAAATACACATGTACAACTGTCCATATTTACCACAGTGGTATTACAACTGGGGGCACTAAATCATAGATCCATGGAAACTGCCAAAATTACAAAATACCAAACTCATGGTGGCGCTAGAGAAAAGCAAGGATCACCAAAAAAAGAGGATCACCAAAGTCAGTAGCATTCATCCTCTGGGGATCATGAAGATCTATATAAAATGTCATGGCAATCCATCAAATATGTAGTTGCCCAGTTGTCCCAATGCTGCTAGTGTATTTTATGTTTTGTTAATTTTCCTTACTATATTCTTATTAAATTAGCTACAGTACACTATAAGTGTTCAGAATAATTCCTTTATCAGGACCAAAGGAAAGAACTTGTCAGCCTGCACAGTTTCTAATCACAAAATGGCTGCCCTCCTACACAGTTTGCCCACACAAGGAATAATGGTGACGCTGATAATCCCCTTCTATTCACTTTCCAGCCAGCCAATTTACTGAGACAAAACAAAGAGAGAGAGAGAGAGAGAGAGAGAGAGGAAAACGATTACCCTCTTTCATCCACATCCCTGCCTAATTAATTTATCTGCACTCGACAAACAGGCTAACGGCAGCGTAGGTGGATCCACTGGAAACAAGACAAACGATCAACTTCTCCTGCTGAAGACACCTTGTTCTCATTACTAACAGATCTCATTTATCTGTTTCCATCCAGCAGCTGGGTATTTGATGTGTTTTGTTGTAAATGTTACCTAAACCAAGCAAGCTTTCACTGAGATATTAAAGCGTTAGTACACCTAAATCACAATCATGGTCCAGCCATGCATTTTCTTTTTCCTTGGGTAGAAGAAAGTTCCCATTTGAACCAATTCATATGCAGTTTCTCTATATTGATTGCACTCAGAAGCACCGGCAGATAAAAGCAAAGTAAAACAGGTAGTAGCAACAGCCATTACAGTAATGTTGGCAGCATCAGTAGCGAGGAAAACACACAATCGAGTCATGCAGGTAAATGCCAATAGAAAAAAGCGTCAACCACATTTTGGTCTACTTATCCACAGATCTGTTCAGATCGGGTGTGACGGTGCTCAGGTCCCCTTTGGATTAGATCTTAAATCAATGTATGTACGTTGGGTTCTGGTAGGTTTCCCATGGGTCTGTTTTGCATTGGGACCTATGAAGACCGTGATATGGGTGAAGCCTTACATGGGTCAAGATCAGTTAGTCAGAACTGAAGAAGCTTCTTCTTCATCTTCAACCGATCTACAACCAAGTCCAGTTGGCCCAAAATGTAACCTTCTTGAAAAAAAATCAAGTGCGAAAGTGTGTGAGCAAATCTGTGGCGTATGTCATGAACACTCGGGTAAGTCTGTTATTCAAACAGCTTTGTTCGTTTGAGAAGCAGCAGTAGAAGTAGGAACAGTGGCATTAGCAGTAGTGGTGAAATGCAATAATGTTAGCAGGAGCAGAAGCAACATGGATATTAACAGTAGCTGCGCTAATAGCGATATCAACAGGAAGTTAGGGGATATAGTAATGCTAGCAAAAGTAGCAGTGATATTAGCAGTAATAGGAGATACAGTAAGAAGTCATCAATGAGCTGAGGCGTCCACTCTCTTTGCCTCCTGGGCTTATTTAGTCCCTAATTAGCACTTCGTGAAATTAGCTGAAGCAGCACAAAGCAGCATATATAGTGAGACGTCTGGTTTATCTGTGGCGGAACATGAGCTACATCAAACAGTCTAATCTGAGTCCACGACTGCCTGCTGATGGGCGGAGGTGATTAGTTGATGTTTGTTCACCGATAAGATCTGTAAGAGATTTGACTGTGATAAAACTTGTCCTCCCTGGAAGAACAAGGTGAGCTTTGTTAGGGATTGAAGATGGAAAATAATAGTGACTTCTGAATATTTTGGTCTTCATGCTGTAATGTAGTGTGTTTTGTAAGTGTTTCATCACTTACAGTAGCCGATGACAGCTGGAGGTCAGAAAAACTAGATTTAACGCAACATTATGTATTCAACTTGGAATTTTGTGATTAAGTGCCCCCAGTTTCAGAGTGCAATACATAGCCCATTGTTACTCCCAGATTGTCAAATACTGCCAATTGGTCAGTGCCCCTACACTTCAAAATTTGATGCTCCAGAATCTGCATCCAGAAATCACTAGAGGAGTACCTATAGTACAGTACCATATTTTGAAGTATAGAGACATACATTGCTGTATTTTACAAGTTAGGAGTGAGAATGTGTTGTACTCACACGTTTTGTTCCACCGTTAATAAACACCGCTTTTATGATTTTTGAAGCATGAATGCAACATTATGCTATAAACGAAGTACACCACGGTCACAAGCTCCTAACCCTATCTCTAAGGCTTTCGGCTGTTTGTATTTGCAGTCTCATTCTTTCTGTCACTACCCAAAACTCTTGACCATAGGTGAGGATTGGAACATAGATGGACTGGAAAATTGAGAGCTTAGCCTTCTAGTTCAGCTCCCTCTTTCCCACAACGGTTAGGCACAAGTGTTCGGCATGACGTGGTCTAATGTCTCCGATAACATCTGTTGACTCATTTAGCTACTTGTTAGCAAGGACCTTTTTTAAGTCACGTAAAAGCTTTTGGGTATTTACTGACATATTTTGTGTCATAGAATCAAATGTGAAACTCAAGATTGTGTTAACCATCTAACCAAAAACCCAATAATATAACCTCCCTGACTTTGAGATGAGAGACCAGGACATGCTAAAGTGTTAACTTATTTCCACGTTTTAGAGCTCATTCCCACAGCATGATATGAACTCCTCATATTTTTTCATCCTGCAATTAAAATGTCATGTTTGTTTCATCACATTTTGTGCTGCCGTTTAGTCTCAGCTGTTTGACATGAATCTCAAACCACCAGCTGCTGTTTAAAGCCGCTGTTGTTGCCTTCAGGTCTGACATACAATACTTCTATACATAAAATCATCTAAAACAGCCACTAGGCTCATGAAAGAACGATGCTTTTAATCTACAGTTTTCCGTGAAGAATTATGGGGGGATGAATAAATAATGACTGCATTATGCCCACACAGCACTATTGTACCCATGCAGAGTGTATGTAATGTGTGTAAAAGCTGGTTTACAACGCCCAGTGCTCGTATTCTCCTCCTGTGAGTGTAAATCATAGATGTGGAAGGGAAGTGCACGTTCACAGCTGATGTTGTAGCTATGTTGTTCTCTGTCACCCCTCCGTCCTCCCCCAGTCTCACCTGTCACTTACATTTACATAACAGCCTTTCAGCCGATGTGACCCGCACATGTACGTTCACATCATCATGCAGGAATACAGCTGGAGAGCTGCTCAAGCTCAGCGCATGTTTCTGTTCTCGCTGCAGAGCTTTACTTTGCTTTCAAATGGTCTCATGTGACACTGATTTTGATTACTTTGGTTGCTGTAATGACTGTTTTCCTTCAGGGACCCTTTTGTTTGACTGAGTGAACTGACTAAGTGACATATTTTATGTATATTTCATATTATATTCAATGCATAACTAAAACAGAACAGAACCACTGATAATGAACCCAAACAGTGAACACAATAACTGTAGGAAGTTTTTGTCAAACAAACTATTTGGATGAAATTTGTGCAGATTATTTGCTGTGAATATTTAATCAGAGATGAGTTTTGATATTTTTTTGTAACTTTTTATACATTTCTCTGTCTGTAATATGTATTTTCTTTACAATTTTAACAATCATACATAGTAAAAAGGCTTCTTTTTTGCATTCTGTGTCCTGACACCACAGATTATGTGACCCAGCGTGAAGCTTTGAGTTTTATTGGGGGTCAGGACCATTAACAGTATAAAGAATGGACAGTTTATGCATGAAGTCACCCAAAGATTTTTGAAGAGCCATTCTGAAGCTCAAAATCTGTGGCACTGGCTGCTGCCATGTTGGAAGTCCTGCCTTGTCCACCTCAAAGCTAATCTAAAAATCTACAAAGACATGGAGATCATCTGTTGACCTAAGGTGGGCTGATGACGCCTGGGTGGTCAAACAAGCCATCTGTACAGCCTACATCTCAATCAAAGCGGCCATGGTGTTAATTCTGCATAACTTTAAGACTTAAATAAAATCTGAACAGGTGAGTTATATAAAAATTCACCCCACAGTTGTCATGAACAGGGAAATTAGCTATGAAGACCAAAACTGTTTTTTTGTACCAGGCTGTAAACAAGCAGGTTTTGGCACTTTACTTCCACTTCACTGGCTTCACTTCACAGCCATAGAGATTGCCACTTGATAACAACTCATAGAAATCTGTGACAAGAAGACACAGCTACACTCTGATTTAATATATAGTGTTTTTTAATAAACTTTTTAAGTAAAATCTTAACCTGAAAACTAACTAGTAACTATATCTGTCAAATGAATGTAGTGGAGAAGAAGTATTGTGTAAAATAGAAATACTCAAGTAAAGTACCTCAGAGCTGTACTTACTTAGTTACTCTCCATATCTACAGCTGCGCAAACACTTTTTGCAACAAACTTTTGTGCCAGAACCATTAAACATTAATTTACCTTCAACATAAAATATAGCTTGTTGTATTTTGCAGTTTAGCACAAAGGTTCACATCCATTATATCTGCCACCATGTACCCTTTATAACTGTATATAACTGCTACTGTAAAGCCATTGTTGTTATTGATTGTTTCTTCCTGCAGGCTGAACTGTGAAATGAACTGTACACCTCGAGCTCGAGGTCTCTTATTCTTTGCTTTAAAGAGTTGAATATTTATTTGTTAGTGATAAAAATTAACTTATGGCTAGCACTGAAATGTGCAAACATGCCTTAGAATTTCATGACGGAGACGTTTTAACAAGACATTGAAACAGCAGAGAGGGCGTGTCATGCTGCAGTGCTTCTCTCTGCAGCGGCAGCAAACTGATTTAATTTGACCCAGAAACAGATCAGACACCAAAGTGCAATAAATGTGAATGAATTAGTCTTAATAACAAGACTGCAGAGATTCACTTAAGAGTGAACGAGGTACCGCAGAAGACTGACTTACAACAACAGCTGCTAACGCATCCTCACAGATAAAAGCTGTACAGGTTTGTCTCAACTCTCAAGTGCTCACACGCTGTATGATTTATCAATATGTGCTCCATGGTTCATCATAATCCATCATAATCAACATAATCAACTCCCTCTGTGTAGAGAGAGGAGACTCATTCTGGAACAGTTGAGCTGATAATTTGCACAAGTTATTGCACGAGTCCATATATTTTTCTTATGTATATTTTTTAATGCTGCTGCAACGAAAGAATTTCCCTTCGGCGATAAATAAAGTACTCTATCTATCAATATTATTGCAAGTTAGTGCAGTGTGCGTGAGTTTATTTCAGAACTTATTTCGTCTCATGATATAGATGTCAGAAGTTTTCTTCTGTTCTGTTAACAATTAGCTACACATATTTCACTTCATAACAAGATAAATAGTATATTATGACAAGTGAACACCTTCGAGTCTATGGACATGGTTCCCTGTCAGAAAATGGTGAATTGTTCCCATCAGCCTGGGGGTGAGTCACTGCTTCAAGCAAAGGAGTTTAGGTATCTCCAGATCTGTCCACGATTGACAGGAAAATGGCGTGGACTGTTCAGCAACAATGTTGACGTTGCACTGGACCACTGTGGTTCAGAGGGAGCCTGAAGGAAAGCTCTCAATTGTCCAGTAGATCTATGTTCCAACACTCACCTATGGTCATGAGCTTTGGGTAGTGACAGAAAAAATAAGGTCAAAATGAGTTTCCTCGATAGCCTTAGAGACAGAGTGAGGAGCTCAGACATCCGGAGGGAGCTTTGAGTAGCACTGCTGCTCCTTCACCAGTTGATCTGGATGCCTCCTTTGAAGGTCCTCTATGCATGTACAATTTGCAGGAGACCCCAGAGCAGACACAGAACTTGCTGAAGGGATCAAATATCCCATGTGTCCTGGAAAATGGCCTGGAATTCCCTGCTTAGCCACCTCAACCTGATCCTGGATACTTTGGACACAATGGATGGATGGATGTTATAAGGAGAGTTTCTTGTTATAACATGAAGTTTATATGTCATGATGACCTAAAAAACATCTTCTTATAACAGTGTTTTATCTTACGCCTTAATAGTGATCCATTTTCTCTTTCTGGTGTGAATATGCAGCAGTAAAAGTAAAATATTTTCAAAATGTGGATGATTTTAGAAGAATGAGGACACTTTTGTTAAAGGGTTTGAGTGTTCAGACTCTTTTTTTGGGTTAAGGTTAGAAATAACTTCAGGTGAAGATCAGGATGTCAACGAGCGTGCAGCTCTCTGCTTCATCCAAACAAAGAAACACACAGGAACAATCAGGTAGAAAGTCGGGCAGGTGGAATAATACAGTAAAACAGGAAGTGAGACTGATTATCAAACACTCCATCAATATGTAGGAGGCGGATTGTTTTTCTTTCCTCTCTGTGTAATCAAACGTCTCTTTCACCTCCTTTTGAATAAAATCAAACATTCTAATTGCCACAAATCACTGCAGCATCTCAGCGTGGTCTAATTAACACAGCCGTCAATACAAAGGTCAAATTAACTTCCTCCTCGAGTGTTCTTCGTCTTACGGTTTAACACAACAGCCGTGATTCTTTGACACAACTCAATAAAGCAGGAAGCAAACAGAGCAGCCTAGCCTATTTTATTTATGCTCTCTGTGCATTAAAGCTGTCGGTGGGCCACTGAGCTGCTTGTTGGGGTCGCCGGTTCAAATCCAGCTCAGCAGTGCCAGCTCCTTTCTGCTCGCCATCAGCCTGAATTGTTTACCAAAGCAGTTTTAACAAAAGCACTTAGGACAAAAAGCACTTCATGGAACGCCGAAAGGCCTGAAATAACACGTCAGGACACATTACGGAAAAATGAGTTCATATGATTTCACTGAGCGAGAACCTGAGTTAAAGGAGGAAAGAAGGAGGTTAGACAAGGATATCTCTGTGTCCTTTTATTCCTCCTCCTTCCTCTTTTGTCTTCAACCTTACGTTTATTCTTTTTTATCCTCCAACTTCAGTCCTATTTTCTCTGCGTTCTTTTCAAAATGCTCCCCATCATTTTGTTTCTCTAGCATTAACATTTTCCTCACTCTTTCCCACCTCATTCTGGTCTCAGGTTGTCAAGAAATATTCTTTGTTGTCAAGTTGACAACAACATAAATGAGACAAACTGAAACAAAACACAGCTTTCAAAAGCAAACATTATGATGAAATGTATCACCTTAAATATTACTGCTGTGTCAGAAAAATGAAAAATGGATCAGTATCACGTTCTAAGCAAGCGACAACCTCCGTGGCTGTGAAGTGAAGTCAATGCGGATGGGTTAAAAACTGCAGTTCCTCGAATGGCCACTTGAGGCTGGCTACAGAACGAGTCAATCTCCATGAGTGCCATGTTAAAATGTCCAACTTCGCAGCAGAAATGAACATGTTTACAGCCTGGTACAAAAAGTGTTTTGGTCTGTTCATGACAACTGTACTGAGGGTGAATTTTTATATAACTCATGTGATAAGTTTGTCCCTCATAAGAACGTAAAAATAGATTGTTATAATGTGAAAAACATCTTGTGATAACAATAATCTCTTCAGATTTTTAACATGATACTGATTTCTTTTTTCTGCCATGGCAGCAGTACGCTTCCATACATTTTTGCCCAATGAATGAATAATAAATGATAATGTCAAATAAAATGAACTTATTGCTGCTTTAATGCGGCTGGTTTTCGTCCTCTGCTACACAAAATAACTCTTCAGGTGTTGATTTGCTGATAAAAAAAGGGAAAAATGTGAAATTTGTGCTACAATCCTTCTGGAAATCAGCAGAGAGCGTTCTCCAACTGTAAACATGGTGAAGTGAAAGGGGAATGAAGTTGTTGTTGCTGGGAGGAAGAACAGAGAAAGACAGCCAGCATCGTACACACTGCTTCAGACGCCATGTTTGTTTATACAGTATTTGTGTTCCCAGAAGTTAGTCTGTAGCACCTCCTTGTCAATATGTAGTCTGTTATATCTCTCAGTTGAGTCAAGGCACAAATCTCTGATTCTATAATCAGACACAAAGATGAACTCTCTTCCTCCCACTTCCCTCCCAGTTCTTCCTTCGTCTTCTTCACTTGTAGAAAAAGTCTTCCTTTCACCAGCTCGGCTGTCAACAGTGGTTAAAGCTCCAGGCGAGTGGAGGAGAGATGGAAGAGGGGAGGAAGAGAGGAAGAGGAGCTGAACCTGTTAAGAGGAGTAAAGCTGTTGAGTGTTTTTATTAATCTTTTTGGATAATTTGTTTTGGTGGGATGAAACTCCAACTGTGAGACCTGTCAGAATATGAGAGAGATGGAGGGATGGAAGTAGATAGAATGAGAGAAAGAGTGAAGTTTGGACTTCTCTGCCTTCCCAGTGAGTCTGACTCTCAGCAGAAGTTACATAAAACATTAATAAAGAAATAAAAGCATGATCTTTTCAGAACAGCCACAACAATCAGGGATGTTTAAAGCACTCTGCACTATATTTTTAATCATTTTACCCCGCTCATCTCTTATTTTTTAAACGGTAAGTGGCTTTGACTTCTTTTCTTTCCGTTTTACATGTTTCTGAGACAACAGGATGTAAGGGAAGAATTTAATGCTGATGTTTGGCATATATAATATTGACCATGTTCACTACAACACTTGTGACCTTTCCCCTGTTTCAGAGTTCCCCCTTGCAGAACCAATGAAATTATTGCTCTTTTGTTTAGCGTTCTTTGCTCCTATTGGGGGGCAAAAAAAATCTAATAGCGTCCCAGATGTGGCGTTGATTGCCGTCCACTGTGGCACACTAATTAAATGTCTCATTATCTCGCTCAATGCCCATTGTCATTCCTGAACAGAATCGACAACCAACACCTGCCAGCTCGGGCTATAATCGGGCTGACCCCGACACACATAACTCTTTTCCTATTGAGTTCACTGTGAGCTTTTACTGCCTAAAGCTACAAGATTCAGAGAGTTTAGACTAAAATATAACAGCAGAAACATTATCGATCATCACTCAAGAGTAGAAAAAGTGGCCATTTATTTGTTGTTGAATGTCACGTTTGAAAAACAAAATGTGTCCGGGATATAAATCAGAGTGTGACTGTTAACAGCAGCAGTAATATCTGCTGTTCAGATGAAAGTGAGCTGAAGTGCAGCAGTAGCTGTCAGTCGGCATCAGACGCTCGCAGCTACAAAATGCCTCGAGTTTCCTCCGGAGCTCAGACAGCAGCCTGATAATTGGCCCGAAAAGATGATGAGGAGGGTTGATGATTCCTGCAATAATTTCCACCAAGCAAAGCTGCCTGGCTCAAAGGCACATTGGTAAGAGAGAGCCCTCAGCTTCAGTTCGAACAGTCTTCATCAATCACATCAGAGTTCCTCATGATCTTCTTCTGAACCTCGGGAAACTGCTTCTGTTGTTCTGAGAGGATCTAAAGCAGTTTCCAGAAGAGGGGATGGTGAAGATGACTTCTTCAGGGCATTCTGGGAGAAAAATATGTTTCTTTGATGGTATTTAGCTTTATTAGATAGTTATCTAGGTCAGCATACATGTCACATGCACATTTATCTTTCTCACTTAAATATCGTTAGCCCCTTTCAGACATGCTGTTCTTTATAAATCAGTCTCATGTCTGAATAACTTTTACATTCTTATCTCTTAAGTGGCTGCCCTACATCTTAGAGGCAAATATTGTAGCTTTAGTTACTAGTTAGATTACACTTGTTCATCCCCTTTCTGTCCAGTGAAAATCATCTCCAGCTGTGTTGTTGAAAAGTTGACTTTTTAAGCCACATTTCCACCAAACCTGTACTTACATGTACCTAGACCTTAGATGTGTTTTGTGTTTCCACGTGGACAGTCATGATCAATGTAGGTGGGGTTGTTATCGGAGCTTCAAGGCTAACCTACCCTTCACAGCAGTTGGGCAGACGAGACATTTCTTGGTTGTTCTCTCGGTACGTCGTTGTTTATTCGCCTACAAGGACACAAACTTAGTTTGATAAAAGGCTGCATGCAGCAAGACAAAAGACTACTGAAAAGCATCAGGAGAGTTTGAGGAATCCTACATCAGAGTGATGAAGTTCCTCCATTGGTATTATCACAGCTTTTGTCAATAGAAACATGAAAATAAAACTACTTGAATGTGTAACAAACTGAACTGAACTGGACCTGACAGGCTTTGGTTCTCACATGAGGGCAACACTACAAACATCTGATGATCTTATACAATATGATGCATCTCTGAAGAACCATTTTTCCCAACCTTCTTCCTTCAGGGACCTTTTCTATCCCTCAGTAAACTGACTAAATATTTTACATATTTCATATTAAATGCAGAACAATAACAGAGCAGAAGAAGTGATAAACTGAACAATTGCCAGCGCCAGATTTTGAGCTTCAAAATATCTTTTTGGAAACCTATGGGTGAAGTCATGTATACACTATCCATTCTTTATACTGTCAGTGCTCCATGTGAAGATTTGGCAACCTATAGTGGGAGTTGAGCCCCCAGAAGTTGGGAACCACTACTGTAGATTACTTTAGTTAACACTAAGCATTATGTAATGTACTTAAAATTAGCTCTACAGAAGTGAAATGCAATGTGACATTAATGCAGCAGAAATCCCAAAAAATCAGATATAATCTGAAAACACTGACAGGGACACTGAGTACTTTTACTTTTCATAAACAATACTTGCATACTTTTACTTCAGTAGGGTTCTGAGTGCAGGACTTCTACTTGTACTGGAGTATTGTCACAGTGTGGTATGAGTACATTTACTTCAGTAAAGGATCTGAATACTTTCAGCACTCAAATGTTCATTTCTAACAAAGTGTTTCATGAGGAACACACATACACACACAAACACTTGCACACACACTCTTGTCAAACCATTAGTGGCCAATCAGCTTTTCAATCACTTTCTAATTGCTTTTTTATGAGAGTTGTCATGGCAACTGGGCTACTCTTTGAAGCCATTTGATGTTTTTTAGGATCCTCCAGGGCTCCATGACTGTGTGTGTGTGTGTGTGTGTGTGTGTGTGTGTGTGTGTGTGTGTGTGTGTGTGTGAAGTATAGTACAGCTGTGATGATTTGCAGATTTACTGGGCCACAAATAAATACAGAGGGAAGTGCAGCAACTTAGCCAGCGACACACACACACACACAAACTTGTGTTCATGCTGGTTGTACGGAGCTGGCAGGGAGGAAGGCAGCTGCAGGGAGGAGTGTTTTAATCCTCAGGATTGCAGGAAAACTCGCTGAGCTGGAGGCGGAGGAGAGCCAGGGGAAACCAGCAGCAAAGGTCACAGGTTCAATCCCCACCTTTGCAAAGTGCTCATCGGGAAGCACCTGCAGCTTGTAGCTTTGTTTGTATTTGTTAATGCAGAGTTTAGACTACGCAACAGGGGCGCCATATAGGGAGGAAGTTGGGACTGATAGGGGACCTAAAGAACTATTAGAACATAAGCTTTATTTTTAAATATTACTTTATTAACCTATCATCCTTAATAAAATATTTTATTTACCATATTTTCAATAATAGGTAAGTGAATTGTCTTTTGCTCCCCCATTCGTTACTTCATATCTTCACAGATTACTGAGATATTTAGACTATTACCTGTCACCCACATAATTGCGTATGATCAATGATAATACTTCAAACACTGTAGTTATTTTACTACATAATGATCATGGTATACAAAAAAGATGCTGACCTGGTGAATACTGTGCACATTCCTGCACAAAACAGTGCAGCTCTTTTCATTTCAACAATGTTGTTCCTTAAAGCAACACTTGAAATAGAAATTGGTACTTTCATGACTTTCAGAGTGTAATACCACTACCGTAAATATGGACAGCTGTACACGCGTATTTGTTGTGATTACATTACATTATGATCAAAGACTAGCGAGTCGCCAGCGTTGCTGACAGCGAAACATCAACAGGTGCAACAACACAAGACATATCAGCCAGCTAATATTACTTACTAGCCCAACAGCAAGAAGCCCAGACGGCATCTGTCTTTCAGCTTTTTATTTCACAAAGCTCTCGCCAACGACTGAAAGTCAATGCCAGATTTACTCTTATCTGACAGCTCCTGCTCCCAAAGCAAAGCACAGTGATACGCTAGTAGTGATTCATGATTGAGGAGTGCTGGTGGAGCAGCATCATGTCTCACCAAATCTCAAATCTTGGTTACTGTCTTCCTTTCTCTTCTTAGCTTCCTCCATTAAGGTCCTCTTCAGTTATTTCGCCTCTGTTATTATGTCCATAGAGGCTGTTGAAACCAGTTAAATTGCCCACTCAAGTTACATAGTGTGAGAACAGACGTACAAATGACAGAGACACCACTCATCTTATTCCAAGTCAGCATGACTTAAAAGCTGTTATTTTATGGCACAAAAGTTACATAATAAATTTAGTTTCAGCTAGCTGAACTGTTGCTGGAGCACAAAGAGGCGGGACTATGTGTAGCTGTTCATCAGAGGTCTCAGGACTAACGAACATGAACAAAAATGCACTGTAAGCACTTTACACACACACTGACACACTTCCGCTCTGTTATACAGTACCAGAAGTGTGTGTGTGTGTGTGTGTGTGTGTGTGTGTGTCTTCATCACACACCCTATGTATCCGTGTTGACAGCGGTGGCTCTTCAGCTCATATAGCGAGAGATCAGAACAGATCTTGTTGTTGTTGTTGATGAGCATCATTAACGCAAAGGATGATCCACTCTGACACCTTCATCATACCAAACAGACCACATAAGCCCCAAAGACCCGGCCCACATGATTCCCCCTGGACTTCACTCTTTGTTTGTTGTGTATCTTTAAATCACATTAGCAGCTGCTGTAACCTTACTATAGATCATAAAATAACCCAATAGGAACAAGATCTTAAAGCCCAGTTTCCCTCCTTTATACCTTCAGCATGGACCTATTACTCCTCCTGCTGTGAAAACTCTTTTTGTCCACTGCACAGGCCGATAGTTTTGCTGGTACTCCTGCTGAAGACAGTCTGTCCTTTCAGCTCGGCTCAGCTGCTGCTGAAAGGAGATCAGGAAACACACCAACTCATTCAACTACTAAACAAAAGAATGTGCAGACTTTAAACCAAAATAGATCAGTCGTGGAGCTACAGGAGTTTTTTTTCTGATAAACAACAGGCAGCTGGTTTTAATCTGTAACAGAAATCACAGTGAGGGTGCAGTACATTAAATGTATGACTGTGTGACGCAGCTAGAAGACAAGATAAACTTGACTCTAGGTGTCCCGGTGGTTGGGACATATGCCATGTGATCGCCGTGTCCCTGCTTTGATTAATGCCTCTTTCTCTTCCCTGATCTTCTGTCTGTCTCTGTATGATAAACTATCCAATAAAGGCAATTAGGCTAAAACAATTGGTCATAAATGATAAAAGGTGCTTGTAAAAGAAAGACAGTTGATTTATTAAAGAGTCAAAAAAAAAAAAAGCTGATAAATAACAGGAGTGTGTTAGAAATGTGTGTCAAGCCCATAGCAAACACCAGGACACCACACAGTCAAAGGAAGTAGTCAGGGTAGAGAAGGTGGTTAAGTTTAGGATTATGGTCATGGTAATAAAAAAAACAAGAGTTTTACCATAGTTGCCTAGCCCGAGTACGGCAGGAAATCAGATCAGTATCACTTTATACCCACGCAGCATCCTCCGTGGCTGTGAATTGAAGCCAATATGGAAGTGCCAAAAACTGCAGTTCCTCGAATGGCCACTTGAGGCTGGCTATGCTGGCTTTATGCTAAGCTAACCGAACCGCCCTCTGGTTGTAGCTTCATATTTAGCTTAAAGAAAGCTGTATGAGTCCTAAAACCCAGAAATGAGGTAGAATTTCTTCTTACCCAAGTGAATGGGTTTGTTTGTGTTTCACACAAGCTTGAAAGATTTTCACATTTTGTCCTACAAAATAAAACACATCAGTAAAAAACCTCACCTGTGAATTCTGAAGCTGTTACGGGACTTATAAAAAAGGAGGTTGCAGCACTCTGTTGATCCTTTCATCTAAATCACAGCAAGAAAGTGAATATACATATTTCCCAAAATGTTGACCTATTATTCTCGAATAAATTTGACTAATATGTGAAATCATCAACAGAAAAAAACAAAAAAACAGTTGGAAACAAACTAATTTACAAGTTAGTGCCAAAAGCTTTCCTACCATTTACATCCTTCCTGCAGTTTTCAGAACATAAGAGCGTGATTTGGTACCAAATGCAATCAAAGAGAGCAACAAAAGCAAGTAATTCTGCACTTGTGGTTCAACAACACACAGCTTTGAAGTAGAAAATTAGTTTAGAAACCCGATGAGAGCCTGTTTCTGAGACACATTTGACTCACAACATGTAAATTCATCACAGCATGGCAGCACCTGAAAATTGGGCTCATGGCAGGGGTGCGGCGCTCCTCTCCTGTATTCAGTATGGAAATGGGGGTGATCATTAGGACATCAAATTGGATTGCTGAAGAAGAAAAGCTCGAAGGGATTCACAACTGTGACTCTGACTGCACTTTGTATAAAAAGCTGCTGCTTGACAGATTGAATTATAGCCCAAAATGGGGGAGGATTAAAGTCATGCAAATGAAGAAGCAATGCTATAATGAGGGGAAACTGTCAGACAAAAGATTCTCTGCTGACAAAAAGGCAAAGCTAACAATGCTGAAATCTTAACATGAAGAAATGCAGAACTTACAAACAAAAAACAAATTCAGGTAAAGACAGAACATGATGACTGTAGAGGCCTCATTTGTAATCTGATATTTTTTCATCTTAGGTGATGACTTCATGACATCATTTTTTTTGAAGACTGGATCATATCTTTATAGTTTTGGTCCTTCATTCGACTGCTTCTCTTAACTTTATAGTCATTGCTAAGAGCTGAAGATAATGCTGCTCCCCTGGACACACCTTTATGTCTGTCTTAAAGTCCTCATGAAACAGGAAGCAGAGTGCTGTTTGCATCCTCATATTTACGCGTTTCCTCTAAAAATGGTTAGATATGGAGCAACTTGCAAATACTGATTGCTGTTGATTACTGTAGCACTAAGATCTAGTGTCAGCGTCTACCTTCCTGTGAGCACGGCCAGACCCAGGCGCAAATACAACCTCTGAAACCAGCGGTGGCCAGTTTAGCAGGGAATACTGTAGCCTACTGAGGAGGTTTGGCTCCTGGCATCCTGGGGCCGAGTCAGTTCAGTTAGCAATGTTTCCATCGTGAAAGTCTGTAAATCACCCCGGTAGTGTAACATTACTCCCTGTAGGTCTCAGAGGCTGTACTCAAACCCAGTCTTGTCCAGATGCTAGACTCGGTTCTGTTTCCTGCTAACAGTAGATTCAGTTAGCAGCAGTTAATTAGCAGTTACCTACTTTAGCAAGTCTTTAGACTAAAGCTATCTGTCTGTCAGGAAACTCTGTAAACCACAGAGTTGGAACTGAGCAGGACATCAGAGGGAAAACCAGTAAATATATTCTGTATAAAATCTGATCCAGTTTCAGCAAAATCACTGAATAAACTCAGAATCACTTATAGTGACTGTATCAAAGAGGAATCACTCTGCTCAGGTGGTGTCATACAATAGATAGACATCATTGGATGTAAAATTTGGATATGCCCCCCGAGTTTTTATCATGAAATAACAAACTCTAAAATGTTTTTTTTTTCGCCATTGTTGAACCAGATATTGGAGTATAGAGTCTCTGCAGGGAATCACCACATGAGCCATCAGGAGGTTTATGAAAGAGTCCAATTTAATCCAGTGATCTGAATCAAAGATTTTTAAAGTCTGACACCGTGTGCCTCCCCAACACCTTCATCTACCTGCTTCTCCAATTTTGATGGGGCAATCTGAGCTGTCAAAAAATAGTTAATAACTCCAGTTATTAATCTTGTCTTGTCTTATTTCAGTTTGGGGATAATCATGGGCTGAATTTACTACAGTTACTACAATTATTTTACTACACCTCCCTTAGTGCTTTGGGGATCTTGTGTTGGATGTTCACAACATGTATGAAAATGCTGTCAGACATGGATGAGACTAGCAGCTGTACAGGTTATAGTAAGTCGATTTCCAGTTATAACATCTCTTAAAGATCCTGTGTGTAGGATTTAATGGCATCCAATGATGTAGTTGCTGATTGCAACCCCCTCACCTCACCCTATCCTTCTGCTAAAAGGCACAATCTAGAGACTGTAATAATCCATCGTGTTCTGCACTGCAGAGCCGCTTCAACCTGCAGACTGAACGAATCATCACAGCACGACAGCTCCTGGATCATGGAGAGACCTGAAAGAGTTTATGTAACACAAAAAAAGAGCAGAAAGACTTTTATGCTCGTGATGATGAAGTAGCTTTCAGGTGTCTTTTATTTCCCAATATCCCCCATACTGTTACCGCTCGTTCTCTGCACGAGTCTGAATTAATGTTCATCTGAAGTCAGGTACAGAAATGAGCTGACACACAGCTTTTGTTTTGTTTCTTTTTATTATCTGAAGTAAACTTCAGTAAAACTGGTCAGTCTTTGTAGTGCGGTCAATCGCTCTGAAACAGCTGAGCCAATCACAGTAAAGCTTCTTGCGGAAATCGTGGTTATGTTTGGAAACATATACAACGTTATGTTGGAGTGACATGATGTGAACACACAGGACCAAAAGAGCTGTTTATTTAACAATAAATCAGTAAAAAGACAGAATAAATAGTTTATATTAAGTAAGGATTGCATCACACACAACACAATGTGACTGAAAAATGTGACTTTGGCACGGTAATACATTTCAGAAGTAAAATATGAAACTTTTTGTTTGAACATTTGACAGTTGGTGAAGTTATCTACCATCAAAGAAAGGTAGGTTGTAAATCTTTATTCACTTATTTGCTGCTGGATCATGTAGCTTGGATATATTCTCTACTGAATGCTTATGGACAAGTTACAGGTCCAGAGTGTCAGATTTAGTGGGCTCTGTTTATGTGGCAGTGATGGAATATAATATTCATAACTATGTTTTGATTTTTACAGTTTCTACAGTAGCCCAGACAGACAAATAGTACAGTAGTTACATACATGACATAAGTAATGTAAGTAAGTTACGTTAGCTATCTTAAAGCCGGGCGACTTCTTGCTCACTCACTCACTCATTTTCTCTTCTTACAGTAGCTACCTCCGTCTACGTCCTCTTTGGGCTCTTCACCTGTGCCATTATGTCCATAGAGGCAGATAAGCTTCTGGCATAACACCAGATCCACAAAACGCCTTTGGTACAAACACTAAGACTCCCCCGGTGTTCTGAGCTCACAGTGCGGGCATCCCTGCTAACAAACTGGGCCAACAGCAGCTACAATTCGCAGCAGTTTACTTTACTGTCCATCAGGACCTCAGAGGGAAAACCAGAAAACATTTTCTCCATTAAATATAATCCTGTTTCGCCAGTTTTACCACCATAACGTGTTACTTACTTTGTGATCGTACCCTGAGCACAAAGTTACATAGTAACAGACAACATACAACAGACGTATGAATGACAAAGACACTGTTCGTCAAAAGATCAACATTGAGATTTGGTCACATGTGACAAGATCAGCTGGAGGCATCATAGTTTGATTGTCTGCTGACCGAGCTGCAATATGTGCCAACTTGGAGTGAGAACGGGCTGTGCATAACTATATGTGTTGTTTAAAGCAGTTCATGCACATGAAGTGAATCCATTCAAACGCAGGAAGTTTTGACTGAAAAGCGAGGAGGCTGAGGAGGCTGAAGGATGATAGGAAGACAGCGGAGGAGATGAGAAAGAGAGAAAGACTTTGAGAACAGCAGGTGATCTTTTTAATAAACCTCCATGATTTCAACTTTTCCTCACATCTCCAGGTTTGCGTGCACGTTTGGATCACCTGCTGCTCGTCTCTTACACAGAAAGTTCAGTCAGTTCGGTTTAATACGGGCCAAAAAGTTTAGCCGAATCCGCCTCCATGCAAACAGTTTGAGCGCTGAGGAAAACATGTTCACACTCCAAGAAAAACGCTCGTCAAACTGAAGTCAGCACTAAACAAATTCTGCATTTTTATCTTCTTGTCAGCACAAGCTGTTTCTTCTTCTTTGGTGTGCTCCTCATTTGCATTATGTTGAGGTGTTGCATGGTTTTCTGTGCACAGAACCAGCTGTTCTTTCATTCAGTAAGCTACATGAGAAGTATAGTCACAAATATGTTTGTTTTTATTAACCCTCACACTTTAGCTTCATATATAGTATGTCAGAGGTGGAAAATAACTACAATTCACATATTTCACATTTAAAAATATTTGATTTGATGTTAATATGATTAGCACTTGTTATTGTTATCTTTAATATATTGTTAAAGATTAAACTGGTCAGTCTCAACCTTTTCAGGTTTACACAGACAACTGTCTCCTCATTGTGTTTTAGATGTTAAGTTGTTAACAGTCTAAAGAGAGAGACAGATCTCTAACCGAACAAGTACAATAAACTGACTTTTACGTTTTGCTGACTCAATAATGGTTAGTCTAACACAGATGAAAACAGACATTGAATGTATTGTTCACATTTGAAATAGTTTTGGAGGAATATATATATCTAGAACCTTCAGTCTCTGGTCGTCTATTTAATACATACCCACCAGTTTGACCTCCTGTTGTATCCACTCAGTTATTCATCATGTCCACTTTGTGTCTGTCATTTGTCTCTGTATTCGCCTTTGTTTCTGACTTATGTCCTACTGTGTATTGTAATCGCTTTATTGCACAAATAAAAACATAACATCTAATTCTTTGTTCCAGCTTTGGGAGTTGTGAACTGTCCACAGCACTACAGGCAGCAGAGTGTAAACACATCGCTGCTGTGCAACCCAGTGGCACCAAAGAGGCACGTATGACTTCATGCTCTGGTAAAGGAGGTGTACAGTTGGTAGAAAAAAATCGATCCCACTAAAGGATCAGGAAGACTTTTATGAGGACCCTGGATCTCTACATCTCCAGGTTGGTGTCCAGAAAGGCTAACTTCATGCAGGATGCTAAAAGACTAACACAAGCGTCAATAGCTTCCAAAGTTTACGGGCAACAAACGTGAGCATACCAGCAGCAAGTTGAGCCTACTGGTTCAAGAGAAGTGAAAATGGTTCTGTTACTGGACAGTCACCACTTACAACGCTGCAGATGATATCCTTCATGTCCTAGAGAACCATTACAGCAGTCAAACATCTAATTGACTAATAATTAACAATAGCAGATGTCTAATAAACATCTGCTATTGAAATGGTGGAGGAGTTACAAGAAATGCAAGTTTAAATGGCGAGGCAGTGATTTTAAAATGAGCTGCACTTTCAAATTAAATGTTAATAATCACATCGTGTCTTTTTAAATATTTAATCAAAACCACAAACTTTAACCAAATGCTGTGAGTACCCAACCATTAAAAAATGTAATAGCGCTTCAGTTGCTTGGACTGGACTCTGTCCAAAAACAAAACATGTATGCTCTGACTAACTCATGACTCATTACTTCAGTGTTTTTCTCTCCTCTGTAGACTAAAAGTACACCGAAATGAAGTTTTGTGCAACTTTGCATATTCATGAGGTCTGTTAGCGTCCAGTGTTGTTTTAATACGAGGTGAGCAGAGCAGTGGGGGTGTACGCCTGATTTAACTCCTCAAGGCCTAATGGATGGAGGAGCCCTCGGAGTGCAGTTCAGAAAGCTTAATCAGCCGTGTGTCCCTGCGTGCTGCAGCCCACGCAAGGTCCTCCACATGTTAAAGGAACATTCCTGCAGCAACACACGGCTCACCTTGTCCCCAATGTATCACCATAGAATGACAGGGAAGGTTTCCAGGTCAAAGACAAACACAGATCTGTGTGGTTTTACCAAAAAACTTTATGGTTCAGTTTCCCGTGAGCATGATTGGATTACTGAAAGGACCTTACAAACACAGGTCCAGGTCCCTTTAATCCCTTGGGCCCCTGTTAGGGCGGTTCACTGATCCATCCAACCTGGGGCCTCGGTTTGAAGTGCCTTTAAAAGTTTCTTGTTGCAAGTCAAATAAATCAAACCACTGCAAAGAGACACGAACAACTACAGAGACACAAAAGGACCACAAAGGAACATAAGGGACTACAAAGCATTGCAAAAGGACCACAGAGCGACTACAAAGAGTCACAAACATCTGCAAAAAGACATAAATGACACACAAGGAGACACAAAACAACCACAAAGAGATACAAAACGACCAGAAAGCATTGCAAAATGACCCAAACCACCACGAAAACAACCATAAAGACACAAAATGGCCAAGTGGCTACAAATAACTGGGCTGTATCGTTCTCCTATGTAGGACGGGTGAGAAACCTTTACATGTTTGTGCCCAGGGGCCTATTTTTACATAATCTGCCCATGGCTGTGTGACAGGTCAGTAAAATATGATTTTACTAATTAAAAGTGTGAATCATCTACATTGCAGTTTGAGACACATTGGCAACGGTTTGTCAGCTCCTTAAGGCGCCCCAAAGTAAAAAAATAAAAGTAAAAATAAAGTAAATAAATGAATGCAGGTGTTAAATCTTCCAGACATCCAAAGAATAAAAAAAAGAGAGTTTGATGTCATCTAAAGTAAGCAGACACCAACAAAAGACACTTATTTTCTATTCACACGCTTTTTATCAAGTGAAGGCAATAAGTCTGCCAGCTTGGTCCACATTTAAATATCCCATCAACTGTTCAAGCTAGTCATCAACACAGGTACCAAATTCAGGATATGACCCCTTATAGATAATCAGAGATTCGTTATTTACTACACAACCCATCATGCAATAATCTCATCTGCTTAAAAACATGATTTCTTAGTCATTACAAAACAGTTGTCGTGTGAGCAGCTTCTCATAATCAAGGTAAATATGACCATGAGGAAAAATTACATACAGTCCTTGTCCATTTTGGCCCTTTCTATGAATAATTAAAAACAGGAATATCCCTCCTCGTTTTTAAACACACCCGACTTGTCTCCCTCCCTCTCTCCTCTACCTCTGGACTTCCTGGCCAGCACATCAATAAATCATCCAATAATGTGATGAATAATTTGCGACTAAGTCGACTAATACTGCGCTGCTAAGTTCTCTCAACCGAACTTTCCACATCTTTATTTTATACACTGTTATTCCTATTAACCAGAGAGCTTCATCATCTGTACTGTACGTGGAGGAGAATGAACTGAATCAAAGAGAAACAGTGTTTGATCAGTGCTGAGTTTTGTTTGTCTTTAGCAGCAGAGACAAACATCACTAGAAAACAAATAGATTCTGCCATATTACATTGATATATTTTAATTCTTTTTAATTTCATTTTATTTTAAAAGAATTAGAATTTAATTTTAATTTTTAGGCACTCTGTTCCACTTTTAACCACATCCACCCACCTGATGTACACTTCTACATCACTGCAATACCTTCATATATGTTCGCAATATATGTATACTTCTGTCATCCTGATTGTCCATACTGTAATTTTACTATGTGGTATGTTGTTGGGACAGGCTTAGTAAATATCCCCCAAGTCTCCAACTAAGCTGTGAGGTTTAAATGCTCTTTGTAAAGACAATCAGTGTTTATTTAAAATATTGACCTTTTGATGATAGTAGATGAAAACTTAGAGGATCAACAAACTTAAATATCTGCACCAAATTCCATTATAATCCAGCCAACATATGTAGGAAACATTTAACTCTCAGCCACAAATGTCAACCTGCTGGTAGCACTACAGGAAAAGTCAAAGGACCACACGAGTCATTAGGATTCATCTTCCAGGAAACATTAATGTCTGTACAAAATGTTATGGTGATCCGTCCAATAAAAGTTGAAACATTTCAATATGGACCAAGGCAGAGGGATGACAGACAAATAAAAACAAAGAAGAAATGTCAGGCAAGTCATTACCATTGACAGTTTATAATAAGTGGGCAGATCTGTTTCTTGTCTGTGAAGTGAAGCCAGTGTTAAAGCAACCCAAACCACAACTGTTCAAATTGTTCATGAATGAACACTGGGTCCCATCAATGTTCATAATTGGATTTTTTTATGATGCTAGAAAGGAGCTTGATCTACTTCCATTCAGATATTTTGTATCACCATCCATCCATCCATCCATCCATCCATCCATCCATCCATCCATCCATCCATCCATCCATCCATTTCCTTCCTCTTATCCAGGATCAAGTTGATGTGGCAGCAGGTTAAGCAGGGTATTCCAGTCGTCCTTCTCCCCAGCAACATTTTCTAGCTCCGCCTGGGGGATCCTGAGGTGTTCCCAGGCCAGATGGGTTATGTAATCTGTCCAGTAAATTCTAGGTCTCCTCCCAGTGGGAAATGCTTGGAAAATCTCCAAATGAAGGCAGCCAGGAGGCATCCTGATCAGATGCCCGAACAACAGTAGCCTCCTTTTGGAGGAGCAGCAGCAGCTTTACTCCGAGCTCCCTCCAGATGTCCGAGCTCCTCACCATATCTCTAAGGCTAAGCTTTTTCAGGCTCAGCTCCCCATGAGCCACAACTGTCCAGTACAAAGTCTGCATTATTGCTGACACTGTATCAGTGAGTTTACCGTCACGCATCAACAGGATCCCGAGATGTTTAAACACCTTCACTTGTGGCAACTGGGCAACCTACACATGCTGACTCCCCGCATCACAGATCTCACCCATAATTATCCATCAAAATGGTTGATAGGTTTGGTGATGTGATGACTAAAGATCTACCTAACAGTCACAACATTCCTGTCACCATCAGTAATAACATTATAATCATACAATTCATAAATTATTCTTGAAGGTGATTCAGGTAATGCAGGTTTATATGAGTTGAGTACATAGCATGCCAACCAAGCTATTTTTTTAATCACAGGGAACTCCCCGTTGGTAGGCAATTGTGCCATCTAGGTCATTGCCTTTATTAACAATATTTAATTTCAAGTTATTGCAAATTAAGATAATTACTCCTTTAGTTTTACTCTTGGAGGGTGAATAGGCAGTGACTATATTAGTGTTATTCTTAACTCTGGATATCTTTTTCTAAAGTCTGGGTTTACACATTAAACATATGTTTAATAACAATAAAACTAATTTAATCATCATTTATAATGATCCAGTTATATTTTATGTATATGTGCATGCACCTTGAGGCCTAATATTCAGTTAAATTTAATGCGTTGGGTTTCAAGCATAGAGTGCCAACACAGATGTAGATAATCAAAGTTTAACTCACTTGTTCCTTTTCAGCGTAGTCCATATTCCATTGATACACAGCTTGACTCTTCATCAGTCATTGATTTTGGTCAAATTAATCACAAATAAAGAATGAGAAACAATTAAACAGGAACAGGTTATAGCCATTTTCATACCTGACAATTATAGCAGTTTATTCCATCTTAGACTTTAGTGAAGGTGTGGGTTACCTTGTCAAAAGTAATCAGGTGTTTCGGAAGTGGACTAATCCATTCCTAAATTTGGCCCAGGGTATAAGCACTCAGGTCAGGGTTTATATTGATCTCCGTGGTATCTCACTGATGAGGTTGCATATGGTCATCTTTGTTTCAAAGCTATTCTGCGGTCCCGTGCAGTGTGCATTGATCATTAAAGGTGGCAGACCAAGACTCTCTTGGCCTAACAAATCATGGAGGAGCTTGGTTACATATGCAGTCAACTCCATTTTCTGCATCACCTTTTTTTAGCTTGTAGTTGTTCTCCATGGGCTAATTCCTCTGAGTCTTTAATTTTATTGCCACTGTACATACAATGTGGACACCATCCATGGATTTGGACAACCAATGTCATGGTCTAGGGGTGTCAAGATTGTCCTCAGCATTAACTGATAAATGTCACTTACATTATGTAACTCTGAGGAATAGTTCGGCACGACCTAGAAGCCACTGGGAGTATGAAACTATGACTTTCAAACAGGAAGCAACTGGAGCATAACAAGCTTAAAACCATTAACCCAAAAAAGATTTAGTTGGTTCAGTTAGCTACATGACAGTTACAGCTGGCAGTTACAGAATACAGACACTCACAATTGAAAACAAAAAGTAAAGATTCAGACATATAAATGTAAAAGACATTAAATAATACAGAGGGAGGGACTGCAGTGACAGCTTTATGCTGCATTCAGGTCATGTGGGAGTTTTGACTGTCTGGAAAACTTGACAGCTCAAAGACATGCAACTGTTCGTGTCTCTGACTGTAGGACTCGAACACAATGACCAAAGCCTTGACTTAGACTTTGTTTTAAATAATCATCATTCTGTCTCCTGAAAGTTGACACACAACGACACGTCTGACTTTATGCAAACAGAAAAAGTGTTGAAAATTGTCTAATGGCAAGTAGTGACATCAGAAAGAAAAAAAAAAACAGCCCCTTGAGGCTGGCACAGAAGCGAGTCAATCAAAATATTAAAATGTCCAACTTCACAGCAGAAATAAACATGTTTACAGTCTGGTTGTAGTTTTGAGAAACAAACCCAAAAGTTCCTTTATAGTTAAACGAGACATTACACTCATCAGGACAATGAATCTTACTGAATTTTCCACTAATCTGATTCCATGTCTGTTGCTGTGATATAATGGACGTGTCACAGCTCTACCAGCAGTTCTCAGGTCAGCCTGTAACGGTGTTAATTATCGTCCTCACTCTGTCTGTTCTGTTTTACGTCGGCTCATTAACCTGCTTCAAACTGTTTATCAACACCTTCTGCTGCCGTCGTCTCTCGCTCTCTTCGCTCTTTGCTTCAGCTCGCTCTTTGTTGTTGTTGTTTGTGTTTCATCCACCCATCTGTCTACGTCCTTTCTGTTCTTCTTCACTTTTTGTTTGGACTGTCTTATTTAGCCTTCAGTTCAGTGAACAAAAACAACTCTCACTGCTCCATCTTCCTCCCGCCGTTCTCTTTGAATCTCTTTCACATAAACTGCTTTTTGTCTCACTTTAAACTTCCATCACTGCCTCTCACTTCTTTTGTACCTTCAGCTCTTCTTTTTCATCTTCTTCTGCGGAAATCTTGAAGATACTTCTGTGGCTGAGAGCTGCAGTCATGGATGTGAAAACCTTTTACACTCCACCAAACAAACCAGTTTTATTCTTTAACGGTTTAAAAAAGAGAACAAGAAAAACTAGAATGTCTCCTGACATATTCCTGCATGAGAACACGACATTAAAACTTATTATTCATGGGTACAAACATTTAACCAACTCCATCATGGCTGCACAACGCTCTACATTTCTAATCTGTGTAAATCTCAAAACTACAGTAGCTAAACACACGTATGACTATCATGTTATGAATTTCAGAGCCACTGCATAAAAAATACACTAAAATGTTATTAAATAATATTACTGCTAATACTACTCATATACTTTCACTATAGATACTTAAACTCCATGAAGCTGATTATACTTTTACTGTACTAATACTTTACTACATGTAGCTCAAAATACTGTGTATTTTTACTACTGATTTTTTACTACTGATACTTAAACTACATAAGGCTGGTAGTACTTGTGTACTTCTGCAGCGGATGAAGCCTTAGTTTAGCCACAGGGCCTTTTACTGCAGAACAAGTCATTTCTGCTGATAATACGTTTGACCTGGATTTTAAATTACATAAACTGAAGTAGTTTTGCATTGTTGCATTTGTACTTTTCCATAATTAGGAGACTTGAATCATCGCTGTCGATAATTACATATATAAAGTATACTGAAGCCATGATGCACAGCACCCTGAGGACAGGACGACACTACAGGACCCTCATCCCACTTTGAATATATATATAAGGTAATTTGGCTGAAAGGATTTCAGTCCACAGAGTCACAAAACCCGAGTGCTGCCTGGCTTTTCTTATTTTAGCAAAAAAAGTGTCTTTGAAGTCGGGCTTGATTTAGCTCCTCAGTGTGTGTAGGTGTGTGTGTGTGTGTGTGTGTGTGTGTGTGTGTGTGTGTGTGTGTGTGTGTGTGTGTGACTTCTCTGCAGGAGAAGAAGAAGAAGAAACAAGGCCGCCGTTCAAACCACAGACAGCAGAGTTGTCTTGTTGTTTAACAGGTTTTGTTCTCGCCCTGATTAAAGAGCAGCACTTCGGTTAATAAAAATAGATCCAGACGTTATATTTTGGGAGGAGACGGTCAAATTTGTGAAGGGAAAACACGAGTTTATCTGACCGAGTGGAAACTGTGACGACAGACAGCTGCAGTGCAATTTTGAGGTACTAATTTCCATTTTATGCCATTTTATGGCATTTTATAATTCTTCTTCAGTACATTTAAGAGTGAGGTATTGTACTTTTTACATGATATAATCCAATAATATGACTCTGAAAATGGGCCATTCTGCATAATACTTTAAATATATTTTGATGTGAATACTTTAAAACATCTGAATACTTCTTTCACCTCTATTGTGTGCACGCTGCAGGTCCGGTCATTATGAAAAGTGAGGAGTCGACAGAATAAACAGCTGATGGACTCAACGGCCCATCTGGTCGCTAACACACACAAACGCACACCGAGAGAGTCATGCATCTTTTGCCAACACACACACACACACTCATACGCTGCCAAGAAATACAATAAATTAGAGACACACACACCGTTTTGGCAATCGTACATGCTCACAGATGCTCATACCAATACATGTGTACATACACACATGCACACACACACACACACACGTTGATGTACTGAATACTTGTATGATGTGTATCCAGTGGTACAGTAGCAGGCAAGTTTAATTGTCCCATTTATAGACACACAACGGAGAAGAGACAGACCTGCTGCCAGCACACACACACACACACACACACACACACACTGGGTTGTATAGTTTATTCATGCAGCTGTCACTACACTGGAAAGATGTATTCCTCTTGGTCATCCCCTGATTCAGACAAGAAGATGGACATCAGTTTAATGAGGTTCAGGATGTGTTTAGCCTAGCTTAGCACAAACACTGGAAGCAGAGAGGAACTGCTAGTCTAGCTCTATGAAAAAGGAAAACGTGTCTCATACTTCACACTGTCATTTCTGACAAAGTGGAGTACCTGGATGGTGCATTCATGACGGTCAAAAAGTTAAGTGTGGAATGCTGGACACATCTCGACGGTCGCCATTTTGGCTGTGTAGCAGAGGAGGAGGGACCACCCGTGTTGTAAAAATGGCAACCAAGGAAGCTGCTGGAGCTGAAGTGGTTGCAGTGAATACCACAATATACAAATGAAGCTGTTTATATGTTTTATATTTATATTTTGGCAGTCAAATCTTGGCGCTAATGCTGCACCCGGGTGCAATTCAGCACAGAAGAAGCAGTGAATGTTGTGATTGTCATTTTCAGTAAGCGCTCCATGGCCATACTCAAAGTGAGACAACACTACCATGCTGAAATTAGTGCACTATATTGCAGGAAGTACACAGTGTACTACAGAGAACGTAAGTATCTGAATTGAGACACAATAAAAGAGCATTGCTAGCAGCTAGCTGTGACTCTGTAAAAAGGTAAATACATTGTTTCGCAATAAGCTTTCTGCATGTGTGGCTCAAAACTGGTGTCAAAAACAGGATCAGTGTTTGTAGCATCATCTCAGCAAGAACAACCTCTACAATGGTGCAGCTGACTTGTGATGCACGTGGACTTAAAATATGTGTTTTAATCATGTTTTAGTCTTCAGGATTTTGTTCCTTCTGTCCAACATTTGCAGCCTATCGGGGCATCAGCATTGAGTCCTTCTTGTCTTTATTCTTTTCCTCTCTGCGCTTATTAGCTCAGTGTTAGTTTGCATAATATAACATTTTAGTCAGCTCTCTGGAAAAAAGAGGTTTCAATGTCAAAAGACCGTCCCGCTTAATTAAGATTTTTTTTTAAAACTTCCTCTGTCTCGGTGCAGCTGAACTGAATGTAGTAAACAAAACACGATGAAAAAGCAGCACACAAACGAAAATGAGCCTCTCTGTCTCTGCTGCAGCGCTCTGCTTTGCCAAACCTCCTCACTTGAACAGTGTAGTTTCTGGTTGTCAGTCAGTCGCTGCTGCAGATTCTCGGTCCGAACCTGCCGGTTAATGACAGACTGCGAGCAGGAAACCTGCGACGCCGAACAGATGAGATGCAAACCTGACACCTGCCCCGACAACATAACGGAGAGCATGAATGAAAACAGATTATGGTATATTTTAAAAAAGATAATCAGGGAACTGATTTTGATCTTACTTGTGTGGCCTTCTTTTGGGTCCGGTGCTCTGTTATTATTTATTTTTTTTGGTAGTGGGGATGATAGTTTCAGTTCATTTTGATGATTTCCATCACATGACTTCCAATAACCTGTAACTAAGTGGCTCATTTTAAAGAAAAACAAACGGATATGAAATATACTAGATACTTAGAATGAGTCTTTTATATTTCCAGATGGAGCTGGTCCTCTTGTACGGAGCCATGTTTCTCCAGGAGCCCAGAATGGACAAACCAAACACAAGCTCTAGATAGGGCCTTTCATGTTGAGGTGAGGGGTGTCCAGTTGGTTACAATCTGCAAATTCACCACTAGATACCACTAAATCTTACACACTGGATTTTAAAGTTATAAATAACTATAAAACTGCACACAATGTGTGCTCTTTAAAAAGACTGATGTTCAGACTTTGTCCTGCGTGCACGTAAGGATTCTTCTTATTTTTTTATTATTTAATGAAGTTATAACAGAAAACAACCATCACAGATCTGCAGGACTGAAACTTAAAGATGCTGCCAACCAACTCTCCTCCCTAAGAAGTGACACATTTTAATTTTCTGGAATAAATTCAAATCATTTTAACCCTAGACATAGAAGAAAAATGAAGGTCTTTCTACTCATTTTGCTTTTTATTATACCAATATTCTATCATATTATATCATTTTATTCCTTTAAATATTTCATGAAGTCACTGTGAGACAAATCTCCCCTGCATGACTTTCTAGCTATATACAGTGTGTTATTATTGTTTTATAGTGGATCATTAATGAAACTGCTTTGTGTTTTAGCGAGTCAGACTTTGCTCCCTGCTGATTTGTGTACTGTGTGTGTGAAAGCCTACATACACTACACTTATCAAAGAAAATAATCAAATACAATACAAAAGAAAATGTGCAAAAATAGATGTGATGAAGCAGAAATCCACACAAAGGCCACAGAGATCGATTAAAGGAACACTGTGTAACTTTCCTACCACAAAATAACAAATTTTAAAAATGTTCACTTCACTGATTTTGGTTAAACTGGATCATATTTTATGAAGAAAAAGGTTTTCACTTTGATGTCCTCCAGCTGCTGCGCATCACCTCTCTCTTACGGAGTTTCCTGATAAACTGCTGCCAACTGTAGCTGCTGTTAGCTAATGTTAGCTCAGTTTGTTAGCAGGGCTGCCTAGACTGTGAGCTCAGAGCACCAGGAGAGTATTAGTGTTTGTACCACAGGTGTTTTGGACCACAGGGAAGAAGAGGAGGTTTTCAGGCTCGGGGAGCGGTGAAATGCTGACTGAGAGCAGAGCTAGGTGAGTGGGCAATGTAACTCGACTCAACAGCCTCTATGGACATAATGTCAAAGGAGAAGAGATTGAAAATGATGATGACAAAGGTAGCTGAGAAAAGCAGTGTGATCAAGCTAGAAGCTGCCAGACAAGAGTAAATCTGGAACTGACTTTTAGTCGTTGGCGGGAGCTTGTTGAAATAAAAGTCTGAAAGAGAGACGCCCGAGTAATATAATCGTAACAAATACACGTGTACAGCTGTTTACCACAGTGGTATTACACTCAACACAAATTGGGTTCTAAATCGCAAAAATACTAATTTCTACACAGTGTTGCTTTAATGCAAAAAAAAATACAAGACAAAAACAGATGTGATAGCGTGGAAGAGGAAAAAAAAGAGTTTAAACGTTCAGTTTAATATTATTTCACTTTTTCGGAGGTGTAATGTGTGAAATACAGACGGTTTCACCGTGGCCATGTTGAAGTGTCACTGGTCATCTTGCTGTACGAATGTTTCCACTTCCACACCTCAGATCATATTGCAGAGGTGTGAATTTGCTTTTAGCCTTGTTCACACACACACACACGCAGGGTCAAATCCATTACCAGTGGAGCAGAGAAGGAAGCTGACAGCAGCACCTTTCATACCTGTGGGACACACACACACACACACACACACGCACACTATGGCGGTTTGTTGATAAAAGATCACGTTCAGAGCTTCAGGTTCACAGTTTTCACTACTTTTACTGAAATTGTGGTCAAACATAAATCCTGCACGCTGTTTAGCTACATAGACATGTACACTTTATGTACTTATGTACTTTATGTACACAACTTTGTTTACAGTTTGCAGAAACACTTGTATACAGATACTGTATGTTAGTGATCATGGTTTTATACATATTTAGCCAGTATTTACACATACATGTACATAAACTTTCGGTAGCGGCTCCTCAGCTCTGGAGAACAGACGAAAGTGGACTTTTTTGGTTTTAAGTAGGAGGTGTCATACTGCTGTTTGATAGGAAACGTGAGCTGAACTATTGTCAACATGGTCAGCTATGCACGTGTATTTGTTATGATTACATTACTTATGGTCAAAAACTAGTTAGTTTTGCTAACAGCCAGTCAGTGCGTCAGTACACAGACACTACACTTACAAAAACACACTAATGGCACACTAATATGTCATATAATGATTACAAATATATAATAATATATAACACAATGCAGCACTACAAAAGAGTCTATATACCTAAACCACAAATAGAGCTCTAGTATTTGAGAATTTTGTCGACCTAGCGGCTTCATTAACATGACAAAGAGACAAACTACAGGCGGCTCTGTGAGGTTGTACTCAGGCACAGAGGTGCTTTGAGCAAAATGCTAACGTCAGCAAGTTAACAAACTCACAATTACAATGCTAACATGCTGATGTTTAGCAGGTTTACAATGGTCACCATCTCAGTCGGAAGAAATTCACTGAATTTCAGCGTAATGGTGCTATATGAAAAATTTAAGGGGTCACCAAAGTTTTCAAGATTCATCCCGAAGGGGAAAACGAATTTGTGAACCAAGTTTCATGAAGTTCAAAAAGTTGTTGAGATATTTCACTCAAAACCACAAATGTGAACCACATCGAGGCAGAATATCTCCAAAGTCAGTGAGAGCCTGGTACAAAGTGGCGGACTGTCCAACCAACATTCATAGAACCATCCGTAATAATATACAATAATAAACTGTATAAAACATGGACATAGTCTCCATGACATCACCTGTTAAACTCAAAATGCTGCTTTACAAAAAGATTACAAAAAAGATTACCTATTAAAGTCCTTATTCAAGCCATGTGTGTGTTGATGTGTACTGTAAACCTAAAAGTTTAATTTGGTGGTGTTTTATACATTACATTACATTAATTTGGTGTTTGGCTTTGGGGGCTTTTGTTTGTTTGTTGTTTTTTAAATAAGATGTAAAGTCACATATTTCTGTAACACTTGGAAATGGTCAAATTTGTAAAAAAAAATAACTTAGAAGCACAACAATCTGTTCAAAGATTATCAGCACTGGCTTTAAACAACCTATTCAAGTCTAACCTTAATACATGACAGATCAACATTTTCTCCATATATACACATGTGAACTGTGTTTCCCTGCTGGTGGAGTCCCACTGTGAGTGGAGGTGAAGGGTCGGTGGTGTCAGCTGTGTTTCCTGATACAGCAGCACCGAGCTCCGTAGTCAGAGACTTGATTTAACGCAGAGGTTAATAGGAGGCGACCTTTCTGTTTAATCAAATGCTCTGAATGTTAATATTTTTCTCACCCACTGACATCAGAGCAGTGCTCAGTCTGAATATCAGCTCCTGAATGGATGTGGATGTTCCTGCTCCCCAGAGGATGAACACATTCACGTTACCTTATAGGATGAATAGTCATAACTTTGCTTTGTTCTCTGAAGCTTTTCTGAGCCCACATATCCTTCATACAACCCCTTTCCCAGAACAATTTTCATGCTGTGTAAGATGTAATTAGAAACAAAACTGATGATGTGCAAAACACTGAAACCTCATATTTAAGTGAAAATAGCGCAAAGACAACTTATCGAATGTTGAAGTTTTGGTGTTTTTGTAAAATTATATGCCCATTTTGAATTTGATGCCAGCAACACATTTCAAAAAAAGTTTGGGCAGGTTCATGTTTACCGCTCTGTTCATCACCTCTTCTTTTAACAAGCGTCTGTGAATTCAGGAGACTGTGCTGTAATCTTGAAAGTTTAATGTTTCCCCATTCTTGCTCGATGCAGGACTTCAGTTACTCAACAGTTCAGGATCTTTTATGTTTCATAATGCGCCAAACATTTTCAATAGGTGACAGGTCTGGACTTCTTTTACTATTGTTAGGATGCATTTGTGTTAAGATGTATGTGACTAGGGACTCAACAACGGAGCCATGTTGATGGCCGTCCCTGAAAAAGACATCACCTCCTTGGCAGCATATGTTGCTCCAAAAACATCATTAATGGAGCCTTCGCAAACCTGCAGGTTAACCATCATGTGCAATAATCCACCTCTACACCATCACAGATGCTGGTTTCTGAACTGTGAGCTCATAACAAGCCAGATAGTCGATCTCCTCTGTAATAGGAGTTTATATATATATATATATATATTCCAGCTGTAATAGAGGGAGTCGAGCCTGCTGATGATTTTTATACTTGTAAATCTCTTCACTGTAAAGGAAACAGCAACACTCATATTTACAGTGGGAGTGATGCACACTATGTGTGTGTGTGTGTGTGAGGTTGTTAATCCATGACTGCATGTGTATTGGTGTGATGAGAGTGTGAGTGTGTGTGATGTACCGTATAAGCATGTTTCCCCTTTAATGCTCAACTGATCCACAGCATGTTCACAAATACATGGAAAGCTTTATGATGATAAGTGACACACACACACACACACACACACACACACACACACACACGTTGTTCAGACATGTTTTAAGCTCCATGACTCTGGACTGTGAACGAGTTCAGAACAGCTGACTGCTCCGGTTTCTGTATCTGAGCAGTTTGACACCCACACAGTCTGTTTACTGTGACCAGTTTCACACTACCATGCCGCCTCCCCAGCAGGGTCAAAGGTCGGAGAGCAGGCAGGAGTGACGCCACCCGCAGGGTTTAACAGCAAGAAGCCCAGCTTGGCATCTGTCTTTTAGCCTTTTATTTCACGCCAATGACTAAAAGTCAGTCCCAGATTTACTCTTGTCCGGCAGCTTCTTGTTGGTTTTTCTCTACTTAGCTTCCTCTGTGTATGTCATGTAGTGTATCTAAGTCTCTGCCATGCTCTGGCTCCAGTGGCCTGAAAACCTCCTGTTCCCGGCAGTGCAAATCACCTGCGCTAGGGGTGTAAACACAAACACCCAAACACCCCCACTGCTCTGAGCTCACAATTTAGGCAGCACAGCTAACTGAGTTAAGTAGCTAACAGCAGCTGCATTTAGTTTACTGACCATCAAGAAACTCATCCTGTTTTCTGCATTGTTTTTTACTGCTTGAGCTTCCATTGATGTTTAATTGTCATCTTGGCGCTCTCGTCTTCTGGTTTTCCGAAGCCAAATAATTGGAGCCACCTACTGTTTATCTCATGAATGAACTCTTATATTTACAGAACAGTAGCAGATGGAAACAAGCATTTGTTCACATTCACAAATGACTTGAAATGATGGACGACTAGAGAAACTAGCTTTTCTTGTTAGTCTTGTTAATACAGTGCATTGAACATTTTAAGATATATTGCAAATGAATTCCAGTGATACTAATCATACAACTATTAAAGTGAAGTGAAGTGAGTCTTAGATGTCCTAAATGTCCAAGTATCAGACTTTAAGTCGTTAAACTGGCATAAATGTGACTCCATGATATCTTAATTTCAACATGAGCATTTAAAAAGGGGAAGCGTGTGTGTTAATGCTCTCCACTTAAACCAGTCATCAGTGGCAAAAAGGCTTTTTAAGCCCCAGCACTTCTTAAACACTAATTTAACTGAAGGCATCTTCAACAGTGTCTTATCTCTGTTAAAGAGTCTTTTATTACACCGATGAACAGAATTAAAATGTGCTGAGAAGAGAGAAAGAGACGGGGTACAAAAAAACGAACGTCTGTGGATTGTCTGTAAATATTTTTTTGTTAATATTATGTATTCAGATAAACAACAACATTGTTCTCTTCTTTGTTTCCTTCGTTGGCTCATTTCACTTTAAGATAGAGAGAACCAGGAATCATGAGGAGGGAGGGAGGGCTGCTCCTGTTGTCAGCTGCCCAGCCTGAGGGCCTCGCAGCTGGGGGACACTTCTGCACAGCCCTGGGTGAATCCTGGAGCTTCCTGGAATGACACAGTATGTGCGCTATGTGTATTCAGTAGCAGGAAATAATATGAGCCCAGACACACCTACCTACCTACCTACCTACCTACCTATCTATCTATCTATCTATCTATCTATCTATCTATCTATCTATCTATCTATCTATCTATCTATCTATCTGTCTGTCTGCTAAACATCAGCATGTTAGCATGGTGACATGAGGCACAGCAGCACTGTGAGCTTAATGCTAAGTAAAGCCTCACAGAGCCACTAGCATGTGAGGCTGAAGTTGTAGTTCCCCGTTATGGTTTTATGACAGAGATGACCCAGTTTCCCTGTCACGTCCTCCAAATGCTGTCATTTCCCCTTGTGAGGACAGACTTAATTACCCACAGGAATAATAATCAGAGTCGAATCACATCTACTCAAATCTAATCTTCTTTAATTTGAAAAAGATCTTGATTTAACTTTTTATTGTTTTAGTGATATTGCTTTGCGTTGCTGTGGTGCCACGTGAGTCACGTGGCTCTGGACAAATCTGTGTTTTTTTCCTGCACAGTGATTTGCCTTTTTTCTGTCATACTTAATGATATATCGGGTGACCCATTCAAAAAATAGCTCTCTTGTTTACACTCGAGAACAGCTGTTAGTGTTAGGCAGCACTGGCATACTCTTATACAACCATGCTGAAGTGAGGAGAAGAAGACCGGGATGCAGAGCTGGATCTAAGCACAGAGAGCAGAAAAGACGGTACAAATCATGTGTACTGTACGTACAACGTAAGATCACTCCTCAAGAAGATGGAGTAGCTAACGTTGCTAACCAGGCTACAGAGGGAAGATGGAGAGTGTAGCATCACAGAGACGTGGCTGAATTAACTCACTTTGGACTCGCTGGTAACTCTGGATGGCTTTCAACTTGTGAGAGCGGAAAGATGAAGACAGACAGGAAAGCAGGGAGAGAGAGGGGGAACAACACAGCGCAAAGGAAACGTCCGTAGACCACAGGCCACTTTCATTGACAGGTGGGTGCCGCTACAGATGGCTTGATTGAGCACTCCGGCGTCATTCAGTCCACCCATGCTTCACATCTTTGCTCATTTTTTGCTCAGCCAGGAGCCAGCAGAGGCAGGACTGCCAAGATGGCGACAGCCAGAGCCACCAACGGCTCTTCAGAAGCATGTGGGTGACGTCACAGAGACCAGGTCCATGTTTTATACAGTCTGTGTCTCTGATCTACACATGTTATGATTGTAATACTAAATCAGCTAAAGATTAAAAACACATTTTGTTTTTGAATGAATGAATCATGAAGGTGGATTTTGCTCTGGCTCATATTCAGCCTCTCTCTTTTCTGTCTGTCCAAGTTTTTCCATCTGTTCACTCTCCCTCTTCATCCCTAACCTCCACCACTTCCTCTGACGCTCTCTATCAGACACACGAAGGAATACTGAGCGTGCTCAGCAGGGAATGTTAGTCATGAGATCATCTCATTAATATCTGAAAGAAATAGCTAATGAGGGTTAATAAGACACCCAGCAGGATTGACAGGAGTGCGTGAGTGTGTTCAGGGTTTAATCTTCTCTAAGTCTCATCACCAGAGATGAATGAACGAGAAAAGGGAGGGATGGTTTAGGAGGACGAGGGAGGAGGAGGAGGGAGGAAAATGTTAAATAAAATGAAATGAAAGTTTATGGTGATGATCACACAGCAGATCGCTTCAGGTAACTGATCTGGATGATCGGACGTGAGCACTTCTCTTCAGTGTGAGTAAACAGATTGTTCACAGTCAGGTGCACCTCGTTAGTTGCTATGGCAACACCGGAGGCAATCAGAAAGCTCATTAGTGATGTTTTTTGTTTTCTCCCGTTTGTTACTCCCGTGTATGCACACCGCAACGGGCAAGACAATTAGATTAGAGGTTTATTCTGATTAAATGAGATGAGACGAGGTTAGATTAGGTTAGGTGACACGACAAGATTAAATGACAGAAGTCAAAACCACATCAGACTTTAGATTATATAAAATGAGACAAAGGCTAGATGAGACAAGACAATGATAGATTATACTGAGATAAGATTAGAAAAGGCTCAATTATATAAGACGAAACAACACCAGAATAAATCACTGAATAAGATTAGGCATGTTAAAACGTAATGAGATAAATTAGATTAGATTTGATTCAACAATATTAAATTAGATTTAGACAAGACATGACAAGAGATTAGACGGTGACAACAAGACTCCAAGAAGTCGTTGCACCTGGCAGAGAAATAGTCCTACACATAAACCTCTGTAAAACAACAACCTGACCAGACAAACAAGATATAACATGTTAATCAGTTAATCATCTGTTTCCTGTCTTTATGCTAAGCTAAGTTAACCGTTCACATTGCAGTACAGATTTGTAAGTTGTATCAATCTGAACATTTAACTCTCAGCAGGAAAACAACTCTTCCTTTAAGCTACAACTGCATTTCATTGTGCAGTCATGTGCTGTAAAAAAAGACAATGAACTTTGAACCTTGATTCGTCATAAACTAAAACAATGGACACATTCAAAGTTCAATCTGATGACGGCACTAAAAGTCAGAGGATCATGGAAGTCATCTGGGGAACGTAAATGTCTGTAGAAAATGTCCAGTATCCAGTAGTTGTTGATGGCTAAAAATTCAATCTGAATGTGACATCAAACTGTTTGTTTATTTGCATATTTTAAAGATTGCCAAATCACATAATATCTCTGTGTTGCCTTACTTGGCCACAGTTCTGTGAAAACAACAAAGACGTAGGATGGCTGCAGACCTTGTGCTCTGCTGAGCCTGGAAATCTGATCACACAACCACAGCTTCATATGTTTTCTCTGTTCTTCTGCCCATTTACTATCTCTCTCTCTCTCTCTCCTCTCCTCTTCTGTTCAGCTTCCTCACTCTGTCCTTTGTTCTTCTTGCTTTCCCCTTCTTCTTCTTCTTCTTCTCTTTCTGCATTTTATGTTTTTGTTTATTTGTCTTTACTATCGTGCTATAGGCTATGGTTGCAGATGTGCGAAATCAACACTGGCAAACTTTCGCCTCCTGTTCATTTCCATTGTATGAGAGCAAAGGGGTGAATAAAACCTTCGGTTCTGGTCGTGAAGCACATTCACATCTCTACCCATTAGCGTGGGAAGTGGGGGTTTGAGAGACAGTGAGCTCAAATAGTCTGGACTTTTATTTAAATGACTGTGGGGACAACTTCAGCACCAAGAACAGTGCCAAAGCTGTTTTACTGTTAGGCAGAGTGGTACATGCTTTCATGCTTTGTGTGTGGCTTTTCACGGCCAGTCATGTGGTTGGTTGTTGCCATGATGCAGACCGACATTTCCTAAGAGCCACTACAGAGCTGTAACATTATTTCCATGCAAGTTTCACAGTTTAACTGTAGAAAAATCACAGCATAACATCTGTCAACTGTTTATAATATATCTGTGACGATCATCCAGGACGTCTTTCTTCAAGAAGAGAACGATGGCCTAGGCAACAAGCTTAAATACCTGGATCTCCCCACATTACTGTCCTCTTTTCTAGTGGTGGAATATAAAGTACTATATATGATTTTAAAGTACTTTACTTGAGTATTTCCATTGTATACTACAATTTAAAGGGAATTGTAGTTTATATGGCATTGTTACTTACTATTTGCAGAGCTGGTTTATTCATACAAAATATAAATATACATGTATATAATAAGTAATATATTATGATAAGATTAACTACACAGACGTGTATAAAATGATTAAAATGACCCTCAGATTTACCAGCTGCAACATTAAAGTGAAGAACCCATAAAAGCCTAAATAATTCAATAATATAATATACATTATTCTTATATAGTTTTGTTACTTTAAGTAAATGCTGATGCTTTGCTCATGACAAAGTATTTTTACACTGTAGTGTTGCGACCTTTGCTTCTCTTTCTCTACCTTCCTCTCATTTATCTCTCTTGTTTTTCTGTTTCTCTTCTTATTTACTATCTTGTTTTTCCTTCTTCTCTCTGCTCACACTGTTCCTCAAGCTCCCATGATTCCCCACTGCACAGTCACACCTGTCCAGAGGCCATTTCACATTCAACACTCTCTCTGCTGTTTACAATTCACACATACACATGAAAAATATACACAAAGACACATTAGTCAGTGTGTGTGTTCTCTCACAGTTTGGGCTCAGTTGACAGCACATAAATGTGTGTGTGGTGTGTGTGTGTGTGTGTGTGTGTGTGTGTGTGTGTGTGTGTGTGTGTGTGTGTATGTGTGTGTGAGAGATGTGTGTGTGTGTGGACTCAAGTGGGGTTTTTAGCTCGAACAGCAGTGTCAGCATCCCTTTAAGCAGTTCACCTGCAGAAACACACAAAATATACACACACACACCTGTCAGGAGGGCTTTTACACAGATCACACACACTGAAGTAGCACTGACACGTACTCGTCATGCTAACACAGGATTAGCATCAGCATAGACAGCACGCAATCACATTTCTCAACGTATCAGACTCTTCCGTCATTTTAAATTTTAAAGACTGACCACACTGATTGGACCATCTTTCAAAACTTCAGTATATTTCTGTCCAGATGAGGTTTGATTGAAGTAGCATGCAGAGCTATGTTGACACATCCAGGATATTATCCTTCTGTTAACATTAATGATTTAATCTTGATCCAATTACGACAACAGGGTGTAAAGTCGCCTCATCACTCATCTCCTTCCTGCTGCCTCCCGTCACTTCACTTCCTCCTTTCCTCTTCTTCTTCCTCCTCTTCCTCCTGTAGAAGTGACAGTGAAACAGCAGCTATATTAAGCACTGTTCAGGAGCGCTGACTATTGCATTATTGTTCACCGGGTAATAACAGCTGTCATCTGTGAGGACATGGCAGTGGAAAACGTTAGAAATCCTTACACGGCTGTCAACTTCACTGTTAACCTACATTGGTGGGGAAGAAATGAAATGAAAGCAAAAAAAAAAAAAAGAAAAAGAAAAAGAAATGGAAAGGTAAGGAAAAATCAAGAGGAAGGGATTTACAATAATGAGTAACTAACCAGTGTATTTAGCACATTACCATAAAGCCTGACAGTGGAGGACCACTGACAAAGCTGCACTTGGATAATCAGATTACTCTCCAGTTTTGGCACTAACCTGATTTCAGAAATGTTCAAGCAAGAAATCAGCTTTCATTTTTCAGATTAAACGGCTAAAAATAACCTTGTTAGCAATGCTAGATTACTGCTGGAGAAACCTAATTACCCAAACCTTTAAATGGTTCTCTAACAGGGTTTTTTATTTGCAAATGACAAATTCCCAGGACATGCAGCGAATCTGCCAGGGAAATAGGATTCAGAGCTCTGACTTGTATTTAAATGCTTCATTTCAGACTGACTTGACCTGCAGAGTTTCAGCAAGATTTGAATATAGCCACAGTGAAAAAAGGTCAATACTTTAAAGGGTAAACTACAAGGTTGAAAGGGTCCACATGCAGACTTAAATGACGTATATCATATGGGATAATCATGTTGAGAGACTGTTTATATTCTTATCTGAACTACCGAGTGAGAGCTGCTCCAGCTTAAAACGGCCTGATGGCTGCAGCTGGTTAAAAAAGATAAAATATTGTATCAACCATTAAATATTCAATTAGTTCAAAAATACATTTTCCACAGTAGAGTCCAACCAAGAAAAATGCCCATGTTCTGATGTCATGTCTACACAATCATTAATGCAAACCACACTTAAAGAACAATTCGCACCAGAAGTGAAGCGTTGGTGCATAAGCGCTACTGAAGCATCCACTCATTAAATCTACATTGAGGCATCACTGTTCTCTCAGCAGCACAGTTTATGAGAAGCTGAAAGAACATCAGTCGGACAAACTGTCTTTACTCAACTGACTGATAACAGAAATTATGCTTCACTAAGCGCATAAGATAAAAATACGTGGGTAGCAACAACAGTTTGCTGCTTTGGATTCGGTCCTGATGGCAAACAAGCCAGCTGACAGGATAACAGTATACCATCACCTTGTTAGGCATTAATAATTAATTTGGTCAGCGGAGGGTTAAGGCCGTATATTTGTAGAATGTGAGTGATGGCTGTCTAGAATGCTTCAAAAACACTGGTGGTGTCGATTGATCTGTCATTTAATACAAAGGCAAGGCATAAGAACCTAAATATTTCAGTATATTCAACAACATACATATCCAGCTGATGTTCTCATTTAAACTCTCAAATGAACACTCAGTTGGTTAAGAAGCAGATTTAGTAACAGAGAGGTTGTTGGTTTCAGTTACTGGTTTCTAAATATATTCAGATGTTTCCTGTAAAACGAGATAAACATATGAATTAGAACAAATCACTTACTGGTTTATTGACATCATTAACACAATTAATCTTGAGCCTCCTGCTTCTTGTGTTATTTCAACCACCACTGGACCACATTCAGCTTCAACTCTTAAAGAAAAGGCGAGGACACCCCCCAAAGAATTGCTACCCTAACGTGGTCGCAAGGTTCACAAAACCCTTATGAAACGGAGCCAGACCAGAAGGGGACCCCAGTAAAAGGTTGACCTGGTACAATGATCATTTTTATACAGATTGTACTCAGTTTCTTTATATAGTTCTATGTAGTTTTTCCTGTTGAAAACCACGTAGCCGGAAGGCTTCCATGGTCCGTGTAGCTACTTCAGTTGATTATAATGGACACCATCTACCATGTCAACCACCACCTGTTTGTATTTTAGCTGTGAGTGTGGAGGCAGCTTACATAGATAGCGGCTCTCACCTGATTGTCTAATGTCTCCTGCATTGGCCTTAGTACCCCTCTGCTACAAGAGGGTGTATTTTTAGGGTTACTTAAACATACTGAAATTATTATTATACTTTGAGTGTAAGAACTTGAAGATGGGTTTAGCCCTGCTTCCACCTTCCATGACTTTCCAGCTGATGACTATTTCAGGTGCAGTATAAATTTAGAGAGAGTCAAGCTGTATACAACTCCTGTGATCACAGGAAGCGGATGATGACAACGTCACATTGATGCATTAGTGAAATCAGATGAGGATATTTTTAACGTATCAGAAGAACAAACACCTGGCTTTCCATTTGTCAAAACTTTTACACAAAGTTAACTTGAGTTCAGTTTCTGACCTGTTTCCGATCAAAGCCCACCTTCCCACAAAATTTTCTACGCCTGTCCTTTAAAATGAGACGAGGCGAGGATGAAATTTAGCTGCCAGAGGGCATTTGGTAGCTCTTCTGTCCACTCACCTCCCACTCCTCTCTCCTTTTCTGTCCTGTTCCTCTCTCGCTCTTGTTTTCTTAAATGTACTCTTCATTTGTGGCCTTTTTTACCCTTTGTTTGTATTTTGCAGACCTTAAATCCCCCTGAAGCAAGCTTTAATAAGGAAGCGATGATGCAGACATATTTTGGCTGGGGTCATGTTTGCTTACTTGGCCTCATTATTGCAAAGCCTTCATCCACCTCCTCCTCCTCCTCTTTGCCCTCTTCCTTCTTTCTCTGGCAGCCACATCAACACTAAAGGGATCTCTCTTCCCTGTTAGTGATAAAGTGGTTGAAAGTTATGACTTTTTCTTCACAATGGAGCTGCTTTGAGGAAAAATTTTACATTTGAAGACTATCAGATCGGCTTAATTGCGAACAAATCCAGTACGCTCACCCTGAGGGACTTACCCAACACACCCAAACAGAGGAACCCCCTTCTCATCACTGCCTGAACTTTACTCACCCTTCAAATGCTGCCTTAAATAGCCTTAAATGTAAATATTTGCTCCATAGGGCGATTTCATGCATATGTAGTAGTTTTAGTGGCTGGTTCAGTGTCACATTATGTGAATGTACTCATGCATTTTTCAGTTCAGTTTTTAAACAAACCCGAGGACAAGATAATTGCTCTTCATGGTGTTTTTGTAAATAAAGAGCATTAAAAATGTTTTTTTAATGAATACATTTAAAACACTGTTTCCTGAAGGCAGTCAGTCATAATCCTGGACTCCTGATTGGCTCATCCAATTCAAATTAGGTAAACATCTCTGCCAGCTGGACTGAAGGATTAAACGATGCGGATAGATAAGCTCCTGAAAATACCTTTAAAATACAGAGTGGTATGAATGTTAAGTATGGTATGAATGTCTAAGACTTCTAAAATGACTTAAGACTTCACATGAATGATCTTGACTTGAACCATGCAGTTCCTAATGACTTCAGACTTGAACCTGAGGTCTCGAATTAGACTTTATTTTCCTTTGAGAAGAGTTAACACAACTGCACTCCAAGAAACATGACCTGGATGATTATGAACCTTCAACAAACAAACAAAGGACAGACAGGTGAGGTGAAAACAGGTCTTTTATTTTATTAAGATGACTGGCAGGAATGGAGGGATGTGGGGCGAGGTAGAAGGAATCCGGGTGGAGGCTTGGCAGAGAGAATCCCAGGAAACAATACTGGTTGACAGGTGCAGTGGTTGGCAAGATTGGCAGGTAGGCAGATTAACTGGAGATAAGGAAAACAGCCTCACAGACAAACTAACCCATGCAACAATAAGGGACTGACCAGTCTGATCATATGATTGGCCGCCACCGCGTGATGTGATGTCAGGTTGTCATAGGTTGTTGCGTCTTTTACAGTCACCCCCTGTGGCCCATACTGCCACTGCCAAATCACAGTACTCTAACTCAAAACCTGCATTTTCACCGCTATGCCTGATTTGATCTGAATCCTCCCCAGCCTAAGGGTCCAGAATGCTGTGAACGCCACTGCTAGGAATTGTCTTAAATTACTTGTGACTGGACTTGCTCCAAAATACTTTGACAGCTTTGCTAGCAACCTTGTTATTGGTGTAATATAAAAGACCGTTCACAGCTGAAAATATAGCTGCACAATGTGAAAACAACAAGAAAACTGGACATTAGTTATTGTCGTGTTACTGAAGGCCTGAAGAATTATTTAATTTTAATGAATGTTTGCTTTAAAACTCATTATATTTCACTGAATGTTACATTATCTGAACACTTACTGAGGCCTTTGAAGGACTGCTCATGGTGCTTCAGGCTTTCATATTCTAATTTATTTTCTTCATAACTTGCAAATTGTATTAAGTCTAATAAGTAGGTTAAAACATTATTATTTCCAGGCTTGCTTCATCATTGTGACATGATATACTGGGTATGGTTTCTCTGAGAGGGGGAGGAAATTGCCAATAAACTGTTTAGAGAGGAGAGAGGAGCATCGGGCATGACTCTGTGGTCAGAACAGCAGCACGCTTTTATAAATGTTACAGGGACTCACAATAAAAGTCAATATTTCCATCTTCCCTCCAGTTCCATGGGAATTTGGTGAGCCAAACACTGACTCTACACTGTTTTGTTCATTCTACTTCTGTTTTATAATACAAATGCTGTTTGCAAAATGCAACAAATTATATTATGTTTTAAAAAAACTGCAGTAAACACCGCACTTCATTTTTCTTTATTGCAAAAGCCTGACATTCAACTGCTACAGAGCTCTTAGCTGGAGCGACTGTGTGACATAGTGCCTTGCTCACATACTGAACTGCTGGTCCTCTAAGCCAAACACACTATACACATCAACATCAAAATTGACTCCCTATGTCTTGTAGCGAGAAATTTAGGAGTCATGATCAATGACTAACTAACCGTCATGGATCGTGTTGCTTCATTTGCCCAGTCGTGGCACTTTGCACTTTGCACAACATAAGAAAAATCAGGCCTTACCTGACTTCTCTACCTTCAAAAACCTCATGAAGACCTAGCTCTTCAGAGAGGTCTAAACTTTTAGTCAATAACAAATCAGATATATCATTTCATCATTAAATCATATCAAGAAATAAAGTAACTTAGACAGTTTCTTCACAGTGAATTTCAGGCTCTTAAATGCAAACCAATGCTTTCAATCTGTTTCAGGGATTTAGACCAACAGCCTTCAGATTACAGGGCTGCTGTGCCATCTTTATTTTAAAGAAATTTTAAAATAAGAATTACAAAAGAAAGTCAAAAAAAGAAAAGAAAGAAAAAAGTCAAAATGTACTGACTAAAATGAGAGAAGACAAAAAAGAAGAAAATGGGAACTGAGGAATGAAATACTGTCAGGAGCAAAAGAGAAGGAGGAAACAAGGACAGAGAAAAGGAGCCATTTTAATCCCAAAGTCACACAATAATGGGCCCACACACACACACACACAGCTTTCCAGCCTCTTTCGTTCTGCAAACACCAGCAGAACACACAACAATAGCCTATTAAATGACAAGGTTTTCCATCCTCTTATCCTCCATCGTAGACACATTTTAGCTGACAAGATATTTGCAGTAATTCATAGATCCTATAGTCATATCCATTCTATGTTAATGAACTTATTGTGTATGTTGTCGCAGTGTCCAGCAGCGAATAACATCCTGAGGACCTATATTTGTCATCCAGTAAACCTCTAAAACTCACTGACAGGACGTGCCCTCCCCCTCTTCCTCCTCTTCCTCAGGCAGCTCATGCAATACACTGCTCTCCTACACACCTCTTTGTGTGTAATTAGATTAGGCTGCACATACTCCATGTGGCCCACATAATGTCTCCAGTGGCTCAGTTTTAATTTTCATTCCTCAGCAGCTTTCTGCGGCTCATTAAAGTGGCAGTCGTCATGGTTTTGTTTTTAGTTTCGCTTTCTGCGGTGGGAAGTCCTTTACTTTACTTAAAAAGGGCCAGTCTGTGGGATTTAGTGGCATCTAGTGGTGAGGTTGCAGATTCCTCACCTCACCCTCTTCTTCGTAACATGAGTAGAGAGAAGCTCCAGAGGCTGTGAAACTTGCAAAAAGGCCCCATCTAGAGTCAGTGTTTATCTGCTCTAAGCTACATGATGGTTCAACATGGTGGACTCCATGAAAGAAGACCTACTGAGTCTGTCAATATAAAAGGCTCATTTTAAAGGTACATTCAGTCAGTATCAGGCGCTGTGGTGAATCGCTGCAGGGCCTGGGGCTTTGTCTATATGTTTTGAACGTAACCAATATGAAACAATCAGGGAATAACTTTTTATTTTGCTGATAAATCAGCTTTATCGATGTCGGTGCTGCTCACTCTCATTCACTGTCTATGTCGCTCCACCAGTTCTCGCTTTCTCTCTCAAACCATTGCACAGAAACTAAAGAGAATTTCTTTGTGTCACTATTTTGCAGCTTAAGCCAGAGATAGATTTAGAAGCTTTGTACAAGAAATAAACAAAGCCAGAAGTTTGGACCATGAATCCACCTGGATAGTCTCAGTTTCAGAGACATTTCAGGCTGTCTGTGGAGGTTTGACTTATCTGATCATCTGATTGGTGGTCACAGCATGACGTTGTTGAGTTTTTGGCGGACACTCTGCACCGCCACAGTCAGAACTCACTACCCCCGCTCAAATGAATGGAAAAACACAGATTCTGTCTGATTGCAGCCTAAGGTAATCTGATTACTATCTCCAACAATCCATTGATTTGTTTGGTTTGTAAAACTTCTGAAAATAGTGACAAAAGCCTTCACAGTTACAATCAGTAAAAAGTGATAATACATACTCAAATAAAGTGCAAATATGTCAAAAATGTATGAATAAACTGGGTCCTTTTTGGGAGCACATTTGGGAAATAGGAACAGGTTCAGTCTTTAGCTGAAGTACTGAAAAGGGTCCCTCAGAGGATCCACTTTTGTTGGTTCATCCATTGTTGCATGTTAACACAACAGGCCACAAAGTGCATTTCCATCCACCTGTTTTATGTGCAATTTTCAAAAAAACTGAGTGAAAACACCAAATATTTGTCAGGACAAAGACACACCAGCAGCACTCATTATCGAGTAAACTGAATCTTACTCAGGAAAAGATTTTTCGAGGTTCAAAGAAACCAACACCGACTGTAACAAGATGCAGAAAAGTTTTCTCTGCAGTGTAAGAGCATCAAGCTACTTCCAGCTTTAAATGTGAATATAAATCATTCTACTGCAGTCGTTTTCTGGTGATAATTATTTCCGTTTTCAGCAGCCTGGTGACCACACATGGACATCCATCAATTATTCAGCTACATTTACAGAGCGAAAGAGTGGAGTTGCAGCAGACTCACAGCCCTTCTTGGTTTCCCAATGGCAGGTTTCTATTTAAAGTCCAGGGTGACGGACCTTCCCACCGGCACATGAATGCAGCATAACGACTGCAGCTTTTTGAGGGGAGGAATCTGAGCTGTAAAGTTCTGCATCCTCTAGAGGCTAAAGTGGGATGTTTTAGTGCCATTGGGTCAACAAAATAACAAAAGATCATCCTCTTGGGGCGCATGAATATTCACAAATTCCACAGCAATCTGGTCAATAGTTGTTGATGTGAAATGTTGAACAGCCAGACACATCTGAATTTATCACATTTTGGAATTATGACACATCACAAACTGTTAGAATAGCTAACATCAGGCTGTAGCAGTAACAAAAATGTTTATTTAGGCTATGTTCTATTTGTTGTCACGTAGAGTCGGACGGCAAGATAGGCTCACAATATAAATCCCCTAGTGTCAAAGGTGTCAGTGTTTATAGGGCTCATGGTGGGTGGCCAATTTCTGGGACTGAGTTTAGAGAGGGAGAGATAAAGAGGCACATGAACAATAATAATGATGAAAACTACAACTACAGTTAGGGGATAATAAAGATTACCTTGAATCTTGAGGAGCTTTGTAGATAAGTAGAAGGATTTCAAGGTAGTACAGAGAAGCCACAATTGTAGAAATATGATCTCTGATCCTGGTTTCTGTCAATACAGTGCATGTGCAGCAGCATTCTGAATCAATGACAGAGTCTCAAGGGATTTATTGGAGCAGCCTGATAACAAGGAGTTACAACAATTCAGCCTAGAAGTAACAAATACATTAACTAGTTGTTCTACTTACATGGAACATTCTATCTACTGTATGTGTTATTTCATAGTTAAAGTGTTATATGTGATGATAAATAATACCTAAAGATGTTTTTTCTCTTATCCTTGAGGGGGGATCTCTGAGCTGACATTGGGCAAGAGGTGCTGGACGGGTCTCCAGTCAAAAAAACCTTTAAACCTCTTTCTTTATCGTCCGCATTCGCACTGATCCGAGAGAACATGCAGAGTCTGTTATTTTTCGTGCGATGATGGTCAGCGTGACTCCGTCACAGACCTGCAGGCTTCAGAGCAGTTCAGCTTTGAGTGGATGAGAGAAAGAGAGACAGAGAGAGAGAAAGAGAGAGAACAAGAGAGAGAGGTTATCATAATACTCTCTCTCTCTCTCTCTCTCTCTCTCTCTCTCTCTCCCTGCAGGTCACAGAAAGTGTTGAGCTGCAAGAAAAATTTGGGGATATCTCTTCACCAACGAGAGCCGTAACCATGGCAACAAGCATCAAAGATGACGAGTGGTCGGGCAGGCGTTCACACACAGATATACAGTACACAGTTAAACGGCAGAGCTAAAGGACATCAGAGCGTTCAGAGATTCATATTTACAACAAAGTGAAGTACAGACAGCTCAGATTTTTACATTATTCACATGTTCTCTGGTTTAACTGTTAAAGATAAATGAATAAAATAATAATACAACGCACCACAACAAAAATGTAATGTAACGTAGGCAAGTTAATGTCATATGACAAAACAAAATTACAATAGAAAAACATGGTGCATGCACATTATTGGCACTGGAGTCTGGAACATGACAACAACTAAAAATACAGCAGTGAAACAGAGATTTTCTCAAATGTGCGTTAACATTTAAATGGCAAAGACATGGATCAACAGCAGACCTGAGGTGGGCTGAATGAGTCCTGGGTGCTCAAACAAACCATGTGTAACAGTACCTACTATCAGTCAAATTAATTATGCATAAATTAAATAAACTTTGGTGAGTTAAATAAAAATTCAGACGATATGCAGTTGTCATGAAAGGGGAAATTAGCTACAGAGACCAAAACTGTTTTTTAATACCAGGCTGTAAACATGTTTATTTCTGCTGTGGAGTTGGACATTTTAACATGGAGACCAATGGGGATTGACTCACTTCTGGAACCAGCCTCAAGTGGCCGTGCGCCAGGTGTGTTTAATAACAGCAGGATAGAGAGTGGTGAACATTGTATTTGGTTTTAGACAGCAGAGATTAAAGCTGAATCAGAGATTTCATTAAGTTACTGAAGACGTGGTTGGAAGTAACTAAACTACTGTACTTAAATAGCAGCAGCTGTTGAAACTGAGGTTTGACAGGAAGTGATGTCAGACTTTAGATTTCTATAAACTGATGAGGCGATGACGTTATCTGAAGATCAGCCAGTCAAGCAATCAATCAGCGGTGTAATCCTGTAATGAACACAGACGTGCTCCTTTTTCCTTCTAGAGAGGAAAAACTACATTGTGGAGGTTTTACACCTTCGATTAGCATACATCAGCCTGTACGTGTGTGTGTGTGTTGTGTGTGTGCATTGTGTGCATGCATGCGTGCGTGCGTGCGTGTGTTTTGTGTGTGTGTGCAGCCAGGTGTCCACACGTCCCTGTCAGCCAGCTGCCATACAGGAGCAAAAAAAAAAAACACTGAACACTCACCAATAATTACACGAGGAGAAGAAGAGGAGGAAGACAGGAAGTGTGTGTGTGCATGTGTGTGTGTGTCTGAGCATGTGTGTGCGTGTGCATGTGTATGTATGTGAGAGACGAAGAGCTTCTGCAGACAGCTGGAGACAGTAGACTGGATAACTACAGACAATTCACAACTACAGCCAATTATACACAGCCTGCAACACACACATGCACAAACACCCACACAGACACACACACATCTATACACACGCACACACTCCATCCTCCAGTCAGTTTCTTGGCACAAAACTTCTTGAGCCAGTTTGCTCTTAAACCAGACAGAAATCTGAATCTTTGTGGTGAAATCAGTTTGTAGGTCGATAACAAACTGTCCTGACACCGATGATGTTTGAGTGTCCAACATGGAGGACGCTGTCACAGCTTATCAGCTGTTTTTTTTAACCTCGTCTGTCAGAATATAGACTGCTAAAGACGATGAAAAGCATGACCTGCTGTTGTGCTCTGTTGTGTTTAATGACGCAGCTAGAAGAAAAACTGACAAATGAGATTCATCAACATCTATAGATCTGTTATTAGAAATGGAGTTTGTAAGTCACAAACTGTGAACTACAAACATTGAACAGCAAGTTTAACTACGTGTTATGTGATTCTACGTCAGCATTGCTGCACCAACAGTGCCGCATATTTTCGGCTTCAAAATGGTGCTTTAAAAAAAAACTACGGGTAACGTCACTCATGCCCATTTTTATACTGTCATTGGTATAACCACTGAAATACACGGAGGGACATCAATGCAATGTGTCACATAAGCAGGGTTCAGATTTTATTTTACCTGTACGCTGTATGCGCAGACTCTCGAAAGGCAAAAAATTAAAAGAATGAGTGAAAACGGGGGTCATATTATTCTTCCTGAGAATTAAAAGTACTTTGCATTGAGCAACACAGTGTAAACATGTTTATTTCTGCTGTAAAGTTGCACATTTTAACATGGGGGCTTATGGAGATTGACTCACTTCTGTAGCCAGCCTCAAGTGGACATTCAAGGAACTGCAGTTTTATTCGACTGCCACATAGGCTTCATTTCAGTCACGGAGGTTGTTGGTTGGTTACAGAGTTTCGTAAGATATGAAGCCTTTTCTCCGACTATGGCAACTTTAAACTGCAAAACACGGGCGCTTATGGAGACTGACTTGATCTGTAGCCAGCCTCAAATGAATGTTTTTGGCTTTTTATCACAGCTACATAGTTTGGTTCAGTATCAACATTTTTGCCAATGATGTTAATTAACAACATTTCTCATTATGTTCATACAAAAAGTAATTTGGTCGCCTTACGTTTTCCTCAGAGCGTATCTGCTGTTGCAAATTAGTCGAATATAAACATAATTTCCTGGAGACGGGGCTGTATTATTGTTGTTTCTCCTCTTCACGAGAAAGAAAGAAAGAAAGTAAAACAAGGAGTTAATTGAGTTAATTGTGTTATTGTTTAGTGTTTTTCTTCCTTCTGGCTGTTCAGTGTAATCAAATCCTCACAGCTGTCAATACATCACTGCTGACGGTTAACACACACACACACACACACTTTGCATCTAATGATCACACACTGTGACAACACCACACACACCTAATATACAGTGACAGCAGCATCAACACACACACAAACACAGTGACAGCAGTGTCCTAAGGCTGATGCACCAGTGTCTGTCTCTCTCTCTCTGTCTCTTCATCACACGCCGGCAGAAAACACGAGAAAAACTGCATCAGCAACATCCTGCATGGCTACCATGACAACCACTTTAAATACAGCAGTAAAACCTGAGTGTATCGCGGCGAGGTGCGTTCGCTAACCTGCTGTTTAGCTTTGAGGCTCTCTTCTGCGTTTGTTCAGGTTTGTTTTCAGCAGGTGAGAAAACGCTGTCGATCAAAATAAATAACTAGACGACCTAAAAATGTCACCGCCTGCTTCAGAGCAGCTACACGACACGATGAATGGATGAAACGATAAACGTTAATGTGATGGTTCTCAGTCATCCAGGTCATCTTTCTCCAAGAAGGGTTCAATCTGGGGCAACTGGACTCAGTTGTAGATCCATGAAGACGTTTTACGTCTCATGCAAGAGGCTTCTTCAGTTCGGGCTGACTGTTGTGGATATCTGAATCTTTAGCACGAAGCCTCATGGGACTCCAACGACCATCATCCATACCGGACCTCAAGTGACTTTAACAACTCTGATGACAGTCAACAATGAGCATCAACGAACCAAGTGTAAACTATGGCCTGGTCTACGATCCTGCCTCGGCTATCGCAGATCACCAGTGGTGCACATACCAGAGTTTGAGAACCAGTGATGTAGGCAGTGTTCATATAACGCACAATGTTTCCCGCTGCATTTGCATGTATGTTTGCTTCCATTATAGCTGACATGATACTAGAATAAACAAGACGCTTTCCCTGCTATGATACAACACAGGGACACGTTATTGAAGTGTTGTTTCAGCACCCACAGATCACTTTTGGGGGATCACTTTCTTGACAGTTCATAGCTGAACTGGAGATCCAAGACTCATCGGCACCCACAAAGAGAAGTATTTAGAAAAGATAAAATGGGCATGAATGATGCTCTCTGAAGGTTTTGCTCCATTTTCAGCTGTGGGAACTATGGTCATGTATTAAAAAAATATTAATTCATTATTCATTTATTAAGAAAGAATGTTCCCTACCAGGACTGGCAGATATGACAGGACACATGGGTGAATACATGAAGCATTACCTTAAAGCAAGCGGTTTTCTGAGTCTGTTAACCACAGCATCTAAACTGCTCTGCACCCACTGCGAAGGAATCATTTCTCACACGATACATCATGTGGTTTACATCGAAATCCACTTCCTGCATGTCGGCTCAACGTTGGCGCTGTCGCCCTTTAGAAATCTCTCCTCTCCGCCTGAGGATCACCACTTAGACCATATGACGGTGAATTTCTCCAGAGCTCTGAGTCTCATGTTGCCTGAGGGATTGTTTCAGAGAGACAGCAGAGATCATGTTAGCATCGCAACAAGCAACAGGCTCCATCAGTCTAAATCCTCGCTGTCATAATTTACATCACTGCTTATCGCTTGTTAATGATATGGCCAGAATACAGTGTCATGACATCCACTCCTTATGGAGCTTGTTAAGACGCTTTAAAGATAATTAGGCACCTGATATCCAGAAACGTCAGACTTCTCTTTAAAGGTTTAGTTTTGTACATATTTGTGTGTACAAGCATGTGAATGAAACGTGTTTTCAGTATGTGTATGTTTCTATCTTTCAGGTGCTTATGAGTGTGTGAGCATGTGAGTGTGTGTGCTTCTTAATGTTTGATACGTGGAGGAGTGGCGGGGGCCGCCTCATGTATTTTTAAAGGGAAAGTTATCCAGGCGTTCTGTGTGCTTTGTTCTGCCTTTAAGCTGGCCTACTTTAAACTTTGCTACAACAGCAGCAGAAGCAGTGAATCAGATGTCGACTTCACCGGCAGTCGCAAACATTTTTACACCTTTAAAGCACGAAAGGAAGCTCCCTCCATCGCAGCAAACAGCATGATTACTCCATTTATAAACCATAAGCAAGAGAAACATCTAACGACTGACTAAAGTGTCCCAGTGAGGCCGTAATGCTCATCAGGCACCAGAGAACTAAATTAGCAGAGACAGAGCTTTACTATTGTTCGATCTTCACAACCAGTGAGGCGAACCCATGTAAAGTTGGTGATGTAGGAAAGATCACATTGTGATAATGTGGCCATTTTAGGACATCTCACCTTATTTTCAGGTTACACACTAATGAAAACATAGTTATTGATATTCTGTAAATAGAGCCCCCTTAATATGACACACTGGACCTCTGGTAAATGCTAATCAGTGTGCTAACTTGCTTACAGTAACCCTTCCTGCTTGGTTGCTAGACCACGGTCGAGTGCAAGGGAGATGCCTTCCTCCAGGGAACGCCCTTTGACTTCTTACAGCAGTCAAAATAACAAACTGCAGCTCCTGAGTTCACCTTGGATCCAAACAGCAACTTTTGTGTCTATCAAATATCTTCAAATGATATTAAGGCTTAAAGTTATGCATAATTAAGAGCTTGGCCACTTTGATTAACACGTAGGTGCCATTCCAGATGGCATACTGGACTACCACACTGTGAGCTATACCACATTCTCCCTCATTTGAAATCTTTGTGAAGACTTTAAAACAAAGTTTTGTGTGTTTGAATGATTCTTGGACAGGAATGAAGATAAATCGCCTCCTAAAAACACACTTTGTCAGGATTTACAGCACATAGCCATGAATCCTGAGAAGTGACTCTGCGGTCGTGAACATGTTTCTTCGTGGACTCGAGGGTGGTGGGGGTGGGTTGGGTCAGAAATACAACAACACACTCGTTATGTAAAGCTACATGTCAGCCTGCAGTGTGATGCAGGAGGAAACAGTGGAAATCAGCAGGATTCAGATATGATACGAGCGATGTGTCAGTCATCTATAATGCAGGAAAACACACAAACACCAGAGCTGGGAGTGTATCTGTGTGTAGCATACAGTTGTATATGTTCACCTGTGTACATTATTAGTGTGTTAGCACAGTACTCTGTGTTTCTCTAATGTGTGTATTTGCTTTCTCGTGATTAATGTGGACATGAATCATTCATACATATGTATGTGTACGTTTGTGTGTATTTATATCTGTATGTGTGTGTTTGTTTGTATGTGTGTTTAACTTGTAACTGTTAATAACCTTGTGCCAGTTTTTACCCAGAGTATAAATTATTCAAACACACACAGATCCAGGCTATTGTGATTCTGTACAAGTCGGGCTGTGTGTGTGTGTCTGTGTGTGTGTGGGTGTGTGGCCGTCCACCTTCCTATCACTCCTGATTTCCTGACTCTGCTGTGAATAAACAGCTGATTTGATCCATATAAAAAGTGTTATGGTTTATTGATCAGGCATATGAATTATGAACGTTGTGTTTAAAGATTCACGGAGCCGCTGGGACTTCCTGTGATGATGAAATATTAACCTGCAATACACAATACAAAAGTATGAACGCTGTCTGTGTAATAAAGCAGGTTTAAATCTACTGTGTGCTTTTGTGTCGTGTCAGTACAATCAAATTATTTCCTGTTAACCCGGCAGCCTGAGATGTATCCATAACGTCCAGGTTGGGGTTTAGCTGAGGACATTCGCAGCCTGTCAAACGTCTTTTAATGTTTCTTGTCAAATGTAAAATTGAGGACAAACAAATAGCGTCAATCCTCAACTTAATCATCCATCTATCGATTTTCTGCTGTGTATTGCTGTGGCAGAAAACTAGGCAAGGTAGTCGAGACTTTATTGATCCCACACCGGGGAAATTCACTTGTTACAGCAGCTCACAATAAACAAGGTGGATAAGAAAAATACCGTAAAGAGGGGCGCCCTGGTGGCTCAGTTGGTAAAGTGAGCTCTCCACGTATGAAAGTCCCTCCTGCAGTGACCTGGTTCTGACTCCGGCCTGTGGTCCACGGACGTTTCCTTCACTGTGTGTCATCCCCCCTCTCTCTCCCTGCTTTTCTGTCTGTCCTCAGCTCTCACAAGTTGAAAGCCGTCCAGAGTTACCAGCGAGTCCAAAGTGAGTTCATTCAGCCACGTCTGTGTGATACTACACTCTCCATCCTCCCTCTGTAGCCTGGTAAGCAACGTTAGCTCTTCCATCTTATTGGGGAGAGATCTTACGTTCCCATGATATCAGACGTTACGCATGGTTTGTATCATCTTATCCAGTATCCCTGTCTCTTTCTCCTCACTTTAGCATGGATGTCCAATCTTTCCACAGAGAGTATGCTAACGCTGACTAGTGCTGACACTTGTTCTCGTGTGTAAACAAGAGAGCCGTGCTTTTTTTTAAACGGATCACCCGATGTATCATGAAGTAGTCCTTATAACAGAAAAAGGCGAATCACTGATCTTCATAGTTCCAAATTCATGTTTGCACATATGTTTGAGTCTCCTACCTCCAAAGGAAGGTGCCCTGGATGTATCTTAAACAGATGAACCACCTCAACTGGTTTTAGACGTGAAGGAGCAGCAGGACTGGAGTCTTCTTTGAACACAGGCATATTTCTAAAGTGGCAACCTGAAGCACTTGCAAGGGCCTGATCTTCACCCAACACATTGTTGTAGTGCCTGTCTATGGGTCTCATGAGCCTGTGAATGAATCCCAGTGTAACCACACATTGTCTTTATTTATGCCCCTGGTTGTGAGGTGTGAGGTTGTGGAGGCAATTGGGTGAACATCTCTGTAAAAAGGATTTTTTTACAGAGATTCTGGTATAATAAACACTATAGAAATCAATTGATAGGGTTATAAAGTAAGTTGATTTGGTGTCAAAGTGTAAAGTGCAACTTTTTCTTTATCTGTGAAGTGGCAGATGTAAAACTTAATAAAATGTGATTGTGGCTTCTAAAGCCAGCTCGGCTCCCCTCAGATCAGACGACACATATGGACACAGGAAGTGCATAATGAAGCTCAACACATCTTAAAAGGTTTTTAATAGCCTGCAGACATTGATCTGTGTGCTAATAAAACAGTCTGCTCCTATTGCTCCTGTGAGCCCAATATTCAGCAGTAATAATAAAACCTGTTTCACAGGGATGGAGGGGGATCTTGTTTCTAATACAACCCGTTTTAGGTCATACTGCTTACTGTACATGTATGTCTCATTGATATACTGATTTAATTATGCACTTGATAACAAAGCAGCCAACATCATTAGAAGTATCCAACAACTCTTTGGCTAGCTAGTAAGCTAGTGTATTGGCAACATTAGCTAACTAAACTAAAGCATGAATCTAAACTTGGTGTTGCTTGTCAACGTTTGCTTTGGAGAGCGGTTGTCGTTGTTGTCCCTTGTGAATGTTGGGGGTAAAAACACCAACTACAACTATGGGTTCACTAGTCTGACCCACTGGATGTAGGCTCTTGATATATGTTTGCCATTGTTCCTTCCTTCCACTATCTACGTGTTACCAATGTTACGTGAAACAACGACAACAACCTCCGAGCAAGCAACCTATACACTAAAAATTGCAAGTGGCTCAAAATCCTAACCTGGTCGCTAATGGTGCAAATGCAATCAAGGTAGTAGGTGCCAACAAGTTGCCGACCCAGATGCTGTTTTGCGAGTGCATTGTCGCTGCATCCTGGGTTTAGCGCCACCCAAGACGATTGTGATTATTTTAAAGAAATATATACAAGCCGGAGTATTTTTCCCCTACAGCTGGAAAATAGGTGCAGCCATCTGGCTTCTGCAGTGTTGGCACAGTGCTGTGGAGATGTAGTAAGGGTACGGGTAGATGGTTTCCACCCTCTAGCCTCAGGGCGGTGCTGCATTTGATGGTGCTGTAAAAAAAAAAAAGCTGAAACATTTATTTGCATTTTGCTGTTTGCACTCACCATCAGACTACATTGGAACCCCACAGTGACTGATCCAGGGCCCCTTAGACCAATCAGGATTGTTTCTTAACAGCTCACATGTCAGCAGCATTTGGCTGAAACTTCACATCTCCAAGACTCAGATACAGAAACCTTCATTTGCTGTGTTCTTTGTTTTTTATGTTTCCAGCTATCTTTCTAGTCTTTGAAGTTTGTATCCATGTGAGAAATGTTGCAGAGACGCTCATTATTTTCAATTTGTTCAGAGCTGTTATTGTCATTGGGTTTATTACAGTGATAGGAAGGTGCTCTGTTAAAAGAAAATACATATGAACATAGAGAAAACACAGTGTCTGACTAACCATTTAAACATAAACATAAAACATAAAGCACTCTAATATCCACTTTATCCAACACTGATTAAGAATTTAAATGAACTTTACTGACTTTCTAGAGTTTGTAGAGCAAAGTTCAGAAATGGATTTTAATACAGCCTGAGACTGGAAACACTCTCCTCTTAACGTTTTATCTTCCTTTAAATCTCCTATAAAGAAGAATTTTAATTCAGATAAAACTTTTCACAGTGTTCCACATAAATATGTTAAAGCCAAGTTGAGTTTTTCCAGCTGGTTCAGAAAAAACAAATGACAAAGATGAAATACTGAAGATGTCAGAAAAACCTTAAATTGTGCATAATCCTGAAAACATACAGAACTACTTACTACTTACTTGCTGTAAGTTAGACATTCACACATTTATTACCTGCAGAATTGAATATTGATATTGACTTTCTGGTCTCCCTTAGAAGAATTTAGACTCAGCTCCTCATCTGTTGATGAGGACCAGAGAGACAGCACACACTACACAAATTTAAAAATCTCAGCAATAGCTACATGTGTGCTTCAAAATCAATAATTAATTAATATTCTTTTATTGGTTTATATAGCTCTTCATGGTATTTGTTTTTAACCTATGAACCGTCGAGGACCCTCAATTCCTTCTTCTGTGAGTTTCCTTTTCATAATACCAAAAGTCAGAACAAAAACCAACGGTGAGGCGTCCTTTACTTAACTGTGGTCCACGTCAGTGGAACAGTCTCCCTGAAGGCAGCAGAGGAGGTTCATATTTGTAAGAGCAAACTCAAGACTTATCTTTTTAATTTGGGTTTTACTTGAACAATGTTTATATATTTATTTATTTCAATCTGTTACATCATTTATTCTGTATTTATTCAGCTAAACCTGTTTTCGTTTAATTATTTAATTATTATTTATTTCTTATTTATTTTTCTCTTATTATTATTTGATTATTTTATTCTATTTTTTTTTTTTACCTGTCTCTGGTATTTCCTCACTGCAAGATGATGAGATGTCACTTCCTCAGTTTGTGTTGTGCTTTTTTTTATACTGGAGTTAGGGTTTGGGGGTTCTTGTGTGAAGCACTTTGCGTTACATTTTGTTTGTAGGAGAAGCCTCATCTGGGTCATGGTAAGGGCTGGAGCCTATCCCAGCTGACTTAGTGGTAGACCCTGGACAAATCACCAGTTTATCACAGGGCACATAGAGACAAATAACCATTCATACTCACATTCACACCTACGGACAATTTAGAGTCACCAATTAACCTGTTAAGTGCATGTTTTTGGACTGTGGGAGGAAGCCGGACCCATGCAGATACGGGGAGAAACATGCGAACTCCACACCCCAGGAACTTTCTTCCTGTGAGGCGACGGTGCTAACCATTGCACCACTGTGGATTATTATATGTTCATACTCTCATTAGGATCCTATTTTATTTGTAATTGAACAAATTGTAGGAGCTTAGGGAATTACATTTCACATGATTTTACCTGTATGATTAATAACATTTTTATACAGTAAAATATGGAATAAAACACCAACCTTAAATATGTAATGAACAGTACTACTATACTTTTACATTAATATTAGAAAAAAATATACTGTATTTATTACAGATAAATTCTGACACAAACACAGCTGCCAGTTTTCCTGTAAAACTATTTCTTTCTTCTTTTTCTTTCTTTTCTTTCTTTCTTTCTTTTTCTTCTTTTTTTTTTTTACTTTGTACAAGAGGCCAGGAAGTGTTTTTAATACTGGGAGAATAAAATGCCCAAACACAGAATGGACCCCAGATCCCATCACAAATAAATTGTTTTTCCTAAAACTCACGAGATTTGAAACACAGACTGATATTACAAACCACATTGTTTAATTAAGCCAAAATGCTGTGAGTGTATCTAACAAGCAGCGTGGCTTAATATTTCATCACCTTCACCTCTCCGGAGTATTAATCCAGCTCTGAGTGTTTGACGCATGCTTCAGGACTCAGATGACTGCTTAAACAGGCTCATCCCATCATCATGACAGTTTTGTTTACCTGTCACCTGTGTGTGTGTGTGTGTGTGTGTGTGTGTGTGTGTGTGTGTGTGTGTGTGTGTAAGTCTCACCAGGTGAAGCAAACCAATTACAGCATCCGTGTCAGCTGTTACAGGGGGAATGTGCAGTGAAAGCAGCCGTAAATGGGAGCAAAACTCTTCTGAAGCAAAATGTTTTCGCTGATTTCAGCATCTCAGCTGTAAGCACAACAAATTGTGTATTCCCCCTCCTCCAACTGGTTTCCCTGACACACACTCTTTCTAACTTTCCCTCTATAGAAATGTGTATGTGTGTGTACAGTATACAAAATGCATAATCTCATCTCTATATGTCCTTTTTTCCACGCACACTGTACAAGATCTAGAAAAATCAAGAAAAACTCGCCAGCATGAATAAATATGTTCTGTTGATGCAACAACAGTGACTCTCAACCTGAATCTCTGAACGCTTTTCTGGACATTCGTGTGCACACAGTGGGCACATTGTGTAAGAAGTAAGATTTGGTATTTTCTGCTGTTTGGCGCACCAGAGCGCAATTTACTTACACTCTAATGTCATAAATATCACCATTACATGATTAAAATGTAACAACTTTTCTAACAGTCAAACATCAAACAAGTGCAAAAGGTCAAGACTTAGCAGCCAGTTAATATTACTAACTAGTCCAACAGCAAGAAGCCCAGCTCGGTGTCTGTGTTTCAGTCCCAAATGAAGTGCTGTGTCCAGCAGCCTCTTGCTCACTCACTCTTTCCTCTTCTCCTCTGTCATTATGTCCATAGAGGCTGCTGAACCTGGTTACATTGCACACCTGCCCAGTTCCAGTTCTGGTACTCACACGTCATCTCACACATCCCCCACCACCTGGAAACCTCTTGTTGACCTCTTGGTGGTCCAGAATGCCTGTGGGAACAGTCTACACACTAACACTACTCCAGTGTTCTGAGCTCACAGCCCGGCTAACAAACTGAGCTAACATTAGCTAACAGCAGCTACATTTTGCAGCAGTTTACTTCACTGTCCATCAGGAAATTCTGTAAATCACAGAGAGTTGAGGCGGAGCAGCCGGAGGACATCAGAGGGAGGCTGGTTCACTGATTTACTGAAGTCTAATCATTCAAATTCATGAAAAAACACTTTTTTCTCTGAAGCTTGTTCTGTAATTTGTTTTGTTTTTTTCTTTAAATTCAAATTCAAAACAACTTGCTTTACACAGACAGAAACGTACAAACATACAGATGAATGATACAAGGGAGTTAAATGTGGAAGAGCCAATAAATAACTGATAAATAAACTACAAAAGGACAAGATAAAAATTCTTTAAAACCAGATAAAAACATACACCAACGTGACAATGGTTTAAGAACAGAACTATAGAGCATTTAGCAATCGGATTGCAGAGGGAATAAACGATAGAAACGTTTAGAAACTTCTGATCAACGCATATCAATGTCCAGTTTAAGAGCAATACAGATACTGTCATTGGTTGAATAGATACAGATAATTGTGTACATTATTTTTTATTGCAATTTAGTGTAAAGATAAAAACACTGAATAACAGTGAATGTAATGTAATGCCTGAAAATATGTTGATCGATGACGCCAAGAATCAAAATTGAATCATCAGATTACAAAAGACACCCACCCAACCCCGGTGTCAGATTTTATTCCAAAGGCTCTGTGCAACAATATCACAGTTAATTCAGAGAACAACAGGTGAAGTAAGATGAGACATTAGACTTTGTCTGTTTTTCCTCCTTCTGCCTCTTAATCTTGTTTTCTGTCCTTCGTTCTCACAACCTTCCTGCCTCAGAGAGACGGGGAGAGGTGAAAACAGAAAAGCAGAGGGGAAGGAAAGAGAGGGAAAAGTGGAAGAGAGAGGGGGCGGGAGGCAGAGAAGCCATTTTATAACTGAGTGACCTGGAAATGTCAGAGATGAGGAGCGAGAGTTTCTACGAGACACACACACACACACTAACTCACACTAATATAAATTCATACACTCCCGCACTTCCTTTCTGACACATTCATGAACACACACACACAATTTTCAGGGTGAGACAGCCCTGCAGGTGGTTCTCCTTCTGGTTTGTAAAAGGACTTTTGCCTTTGAAGTAAGTCAAGCAAAATCAAAAAGAAGCTATGTAGGAATCAGAAATGTTCGCACGCCAGCGACCCCCCATGGCGCCAAGAAGTAACTTCCAAAGAATTGAATCTGCCAAAGATTACATCAGTAAAATATTTTGCATTGCATGCTAATCTGACGTGCTAATTCTAAAGTAGCTAGTATGGCTTTGCACCATCTACTGGCGAAAGTAGGAACACATTTCATTTTATTCAGTCTAACCAGAGAAAGGGAAAACATGTAACCACAACAGGGTGGTTAGTACCAGGCAGCAAATTTTAAACAGGACTAGGAGTCTACAACCATGCTAGCAGCCCTATCATGGATGTATTAAGGACAGCTGAATAGAGTGTTGTGCGTAAGGCTCCATTCAATCCGATGGAGAATGAAGCCCAAAGAAAGGGGGGATTTATGAGTCTTGGGCCCTGTGAGGCAGCGGTGTTTTGAGTTAAATGCCAATATCATGAACAGTATGTTCATGGTCACAATTACAATAATGACATGTTAAGACAGGTATAAGCATGATAGCATGCTAATGTGCAAATTAGCGCCAAACACAAAGTACTAGTAGTAGTTAAGGCTGATGGTAATGTCATGAATCTTGAAGTTATTTGTCATAAACTAAACTCATTTTGACCTGAAGGCGACATGAATCCCACATCAAGACAATCCATCCTGTTGTTCAGACATTTCACAAGAAAAAATCATTAATGTCAACCTCATGGTTAGAGGAAAAGGGAATCTCCAAAGAGCCACAAATGTCTGTAGTAAATTTTGTGTGGCAATAATATGGTACATGTAAAGATATTCACAGGTTAACTGAAAACTTGTGCCTGCTGGTGGCGCTATGAAAAGTCAGGGATTGCCAAAGATTCATCTTCATGGCACTATGACTATCTGTACTTACTTGAACTTACAGTGTGTACTTACAGAAAAAAGCAGAAATTATAGTAATGATGCTAACAAAAAAGGTATAGAAGGTTGGTTAATTAGGTGATTAATGGGAAACACTACCCATTCTGCCGTGGTCTTGACTAGTCTTGTGATAAAATCTTCTTTCAGAGTCTTCCAAGACAAGACTGAGACCTTCAAAAAGTGGCCTTGAGACCAAGACCGATCTCAAGTACTACAACACTTGTATAGAGTGAGCGCTATAAAATCTGGTTGCTGGTTCAAATCCTATCCATGTACCTAAAACTGTTATTTTGCCACATGTACAAAAACATACAATAAAGTCAAACGGAGTACCAAGTAGTAAGTATACCTGGAGGAAGCTGTATTAACCACAAGACTGTCCAGAACCACATTTATATCCAGAATAATTATGAACAGTCAGTGTCAAAGGCTTAGTGTTATGGTAATGCTGCTGGCTTGTTGGCTTAATGTGTAAAGGCCTGGAACATTAAAACCCTTCACGCTGTACTGGCAAAGGAGAACATAGTGTTTGCCAGCAGAACCTCACAGACAGAACGATGAATCATTATAATGCTTTGGCCTGAAAAATAACCACAACTGAACCAACATTTTCCTGCCTCAATCTGTACAACAAAAGCAGTCTGTTTTTAATGGCTCAAAGCTTTTTTGTGACAGTGGAGATGCTATTCAGAAACCACTTCCATGACCAGATGTGAGGAACATCAAGACTGAGTGGAAAGGTAATTTTGGTGTGATGAGTTGTTTTTCATAGACCTTTGTGAAGGCAGGGGAAGGAGGACTAAAGCTGTCCTGAATGTGAGACTTACATATTATATTTTTTTCTACATCATTAGTGTTGCAAAGAAAGAGACAGAAACAAAACAGGGTATTCTAGCATGCTAATTAGCACTTAACACAAAGTACAGCTGAGGATAAAATCAAAGTATTGGGGGGAAAAAAGGATGTATCACCAACGTTATTACAATTCATCCTCTGGAGACAGTAAATGTGTGTGCCAAATGTAATGGCAGTGCTTCCAATAGTTATTAAGAAATTTCAATTAAGAGACTAAATTATCAACCACATGATGGCACAAATGGAGAAATACACCAAAGTCAGCAGGACAGGATGATCCAGAAACCATTAATGTCAACCGATGTGCCAGACTATCTAGAAGATGCTGCTGTTGGCACTAAAGGATAGCCAGGATCACCAACAGGAATCATCATTCAGGGATCTATGGATGTCGGTAGCAAAGTTCACGACAATCTACGGAATCGTTTTTAAGATTTCGCTAAAATAAAGAACATATCAACTTTCTGGTGTTGCTAAGGGAGTATAGTCAGAAAATGTTGACCTGAGTACTATGAATATCTGTATCCAGTTAACATGAAACAAACACGTCAAGTACAATTTTAATGTAAACACAAATATGCTGCCTCCATGACCAGACACAAATGAATTCAGAGGAAACGTGTGAATAAATGCAGTGTGAGACCTCTAATCAACAGAATTGATTTCTTTTGGCCTCTGTTTAAAAAATAATATCTAAGACCGATTTAAACCCCCGAAGGCAGAATGAATAATCATAACACCGCATTCACTCTCTGAATTTTCTTTTTGAACTCACACATGCTTGTGACGGCATGCCAGCTTCGGTTATATCCCTTTACTTTTTATTTACTTGTTCATGTTTTCCCTTGTTTTTATTTGAAGGTCTCAGGGTTTGTGTTTTACTCAGTGCAAAGAAGGTGTGAGTAATACAATCCATTCATTCATCCATTGCACCATTTCTTTGTTCATCAATCCTTAATGGAGGCATTAATTAAGGCACACTTCTTAAGTCTTTCATCTATCCATCATCTAGTTCTCCACAAAGACTTTCATCCACCCATTTATTCATCAATCCTTCTGTCTACCCACCAAAGCCATCTAGCCTTTTATCCATCTTCATTCACCCATCCATATACCATAAATTCAACTAGTCATTTATTCATCCATCCATCCATCCATCCAACCAACCAACCTCCCATCCATCCATCCATCCATCCATCCATCCATCAATCCCTACATCCATCTGACTTGTCTTTATACATCCATTTATATATCAAATATTCATCTATACATCCATTAATTAATTCATCCATCCTTATCTGTTTATCAATTCATCCATTTATCTACCTTATCATCCATTCGATCACTCCATCCATCTGTTTATCCCTCCATTCATTTATTCATCTATCTGTCTCACCAACACTACCATCCATTCCTCCATCAAATATCAGTTCATCCATACACTCCATTTCTTCCCTCTATCCAACATACATCCTGCTCCGTCAGTTTTTCATGAATTAATCTATTCATCCATCCATCCATCCTTGGACAACTGCCCCCTGATTAAAGGAGGGACAGATAGAGACAAAGAATCAGTTTTTTAAAAATGGTCTCTGACGTTTCATCAAATCACATCATCGTGCCAAATTACCCACGAGTCTCTGCTCATTTGTCTCCTTGTTGTGTCCAATCTGTCCGTCTGGCTCCAACGCTCCACTGGGCAGCGCTGTTAGGCCTGACCAGCTTCTGGATCCTCCTCTGACAATTGGGCCAAAAATAAAAAGGAAATAGATCTGCAGGGGACAGGAAGGAAGTGACACACCAAAAACTGTCTACTGCTAAATCCCTGTTTGAATTTATGGCAATTTATAAACATGGACAAGTAATGCTAAGTATAGCTGGAGGGAGGCAAGACAAATAGTGAAGAAATAGACCGGATAAACTGAATCTAAACTCTCTAACTAGACCACATGGTTGGATGTCCTGAGTTTCTATTTGATTAAGCAGCATTAATGAAAACCAACTTTTTCTGAGCCCTGAGCAGAATTTGCCATCCTATACCTCATCACCATCGTAATAACCCCCAGCAGTGTCCCAACACTTCAACTCCACCAGTAATGCAACTGTCCCATGAGAGGAAAAAGCCCTAAAAACATTGTTTGACTTCTTAAATTTTAACTAATTACATTTTTTAGCCACTTGGGGAGCATTAATCTAGAGACATGTTTATGTCACCTGATGAATCTAAATCTAATATTGACTCCCTTTTATCTTGTTTTTGTTCTCCTGAAGAAAGTATCTGTCTCTTTAGCTGCTAAACAACACTACACTAAACAACCTCTATAAACCAATATGTAGCTTATCACAGGGCACATAGAGACAAACAATCATTCACACTCACATTCACATCTACGGACAATGTAGAGTCACTAACTAACCTGTTAAGTGCGTGTCTTTGGACTGATACCCAGACACAGGGAAAATATACCAAGGTTCAAACCAGGAAGCTTCTTGCTGTGAGGCGACAGTGCTAACCACTGTGTCACCCAACTTTAATTATAAAGTGAGAAATAAAATAATAAAGGAATATAGTCCACCTGTCACAGAAGTAAAATGAAGTGTCACACTGAGAATGGTTGCTCTCACTCACCCTACTGTCCACTGTCCAAGATGGATGATTGATAAGCAACAGTAACTTCCATAATGATCTGTATGGACATTGGATGTACAGTTAGAAGAAGAAGAAGTCTGACCGTCACACTGAATGATGTGATGATCATGTTTTATATTTTAATTTGAATGCTCAGGATAACCTAAAGCCTATTTTACAATATTTGCACCACATTTGAGAAAGTTTTTCACAACAGCTGACAGCAAACTTGAACACCTCTGCGTGTGAACGCAGCTCCACATTCAACAAGTTTTTATATCACGTCATCACGTCTGTCCATATTCACAAACACTCTCTCTGCTGCAGTCTGCATCACACTGTTTAAATAAATTGAGCTGAACTGATGTTTTTAATGGCTGGTTGTGAAAAATGACAGTATAGGTTGTGAATGACTGAACGATGCATTGTGGGATGGCAATTTTTCCTTTCCTTTCGTAAAGGATGGTCCGGTGTATCCTATGCTAAAGGAGAAAAGAAAGGAAGCATTGAAGCACCTTTACTTAACATGTAAAGAATTCAAACAGCTCTTATCACAACTGCTTACGTATATACTTCTGAATCATTTTACTCAGCGAGGAACCTTCCAAAGAAAAATAGACTATTCAACCAGCCCCCCATGTGCAGTAATTTCCTGGACACAGGAGTTTTGACGCACGTTAACTGCTCAAAAAAAAAAAGCAATTTTAGCACATTCACATTTTTATTTCATCTTTTTTGAAAGGAAATGTGGAGTGAGAAAGAGAGAGAGAAAATGTAGCTGCCACAAAGATCCTCAGCTGGAATCGAGTTGAAAATATAGTGGTTTACACAGTGTGTACCTTCGCCATTTAGCTTCCAGGACAGCCTGAAATGTTGAGCCAAGTTCAAACAGCTCAGCAGCAGCTTTCAGACAATAAAGCTGGTTCCAGTATCCTCACCAGTACACCCACTCATCTGCTTTTAAGTGCAAATTGGTCATTTCCTTCTTTTATGTTAATAAAATATGTAATAATATAGACTAATGAGTATTTAAGAGACTCCCCCTCTTAGCTGTGTTCTTTTTCTAAATTAATTAGATGTTTGCTTTGTTTGGTTTTTCGCCTGACTGCGTGTCTGTAGAACATAACTATTAATAAAGTACTATAAATACTGATATTATTTGTATATATGAAGTAAAGTTTTGTTTAGATTGTTAGGCCAGTTGAGGTTGAGGTGATGTTGTGTCATGTACTGTATATTTGTCTCAGGATTTGAAGGTTAAAGCCAATAAAACATCCTCCCTTCAATAAATAAATAAATAAAATAAACAAAGAATTAGTCATTTCCCGTAAGTAAAGAGGATTTCCTATTCGGACACACACCAGAATTTGATTTTATCGAATCGTCTGAAGCATCTCCGAGAAAATACAAGGTGAGGAAAATCAAGTTTGCACGAGCACACAAACATTACAGATGATTCCTGGAACAAAATAAATCACAATAACAACACACACACACACACACACACAACACACACTGGTCTATGTCTTGCTGGCCTGAGGTTGTGAGTTTAGATCATCTGGATTAATGAAGTGAATACAGCTGGACTCCAACTTTCCTTTCTTTGCCTCTTCTTCTCTCTCTTATTTTTCTGCTCTCCTCTCTCCTCCCAATCTTCATCCTTCCTTTCTCTGATCATCTTTTTTTATTTAATCTATTCTTCTTCCTCTTCTTCCCTTTTCCCCGAGGTCACATGTGTTCTGTAGTTATTCCAGCCATCACTTTATGTTTTATGAACCTCCACATCTTCACCCTCCTCGTCCTCCTCGCTGCCTGCAGCCATGCAGCTGTGAATTAAGAAGCGTGATGACCTCTGACCTCCAGTCACTGATCATTATAAGGCACCAAAACACAAAAAAACAACCATATTTCTAGGAAAAGAAAATTGTATCAGTGTAGACAAATGCACCATTTAATAAGTGACTTACACTGAATGGATTTGGGTTTAATTAAAACCAAATTAGATGCTGGCTATGCCAAATTCCATGAACCATGCTGACCCGTCATGACAGATTCAGTGAAGAAATGTTGGATTCATCAAAGGCGTCAGTCTCTGAAATATTTGCTTGAATGTGGAATCATCCCACTGAAAATTAGCAAAATTCAAATTGGCTGAAATCTGTATGCTTGTAATTGTGTGCAATTATGAACTAATATTACCTGTGAGTTAAATTAAAGCACCTGGAGTAGGTCTGCAGCTCATGATCATAATTATTCTGGATTAATCTGCTGTTATTAATTGATCAATCATCTCTAAAGTGTCAGAAAAATGCCCCTTGTGGCATATAGTGTATGAATAACACGCCAACGTGTTAAGTCATTCCACATGTCTTCATGATTTTGTCTCATGTTGTTTCATACACCACTGTGTAATGGCAAGATGTGTTATTTTGTCCTAACCAAGAAGTTATGTTGGCCCAACCTAGCTAAGTAGTTTTGTTTCCATTTCACACAAATATGTGTTTGTTTGTTTGTTTTTTTATTGGTAAGATGATGATAAAGTGACTCTGTCCTTTCCTGCATGTCCAAAATGTGACATCTGTAACAGCGTTAAATGAGATGTGAAAAGCTTAAAAGGCGTTAAATGACACATGAAATGTCACACCAAAGTGACGTATTTATACACATACATATCACATGATATCATCTATCTATCTATCTATCTATCTATCTATCTATCTATCTATCTATCTATCTATCTATCTATCTATCTATCTATCTATCTATCTATCTATCTATCTATCTATCTATCTATGTGTTAATATGGTGGCTAAAATGAGTCTCTCTCTTTCTTTCACTCTCCTTCAGGAGTCAGATAAGCAGTGTATCTTTCTCTCTCTTCTCTCTCTTCCCAGCAGTCACTTTGAATTTACTGATTAGCCTTCAACTAACCTGTGGACGACAGGATCCACCGGCTCACGTCTGTCTGGATTAAGGTCGCTGGTTAATTCACCCTGTTGCTTTTGGCAAAATACCAACTCTGAGAAAGAAAACGAGACAGAAAAATGCATCTGCATGAAGAATGACTTCCAGGGATAAAGCGAAGAAAAGCGCTCATGTCTTTTTCCTTTTTTTTTCTGTAGATAGATAGTTATTGTCTTTCTATATCCGTCTGTCGTTTCTCCCTCCTTAATTTTCTCCTTTATTGATCATCATCTCTTCAGTCATGTTTGACAGTGAGGTTAATGTGTGAGACGTGGTGGAGTCACAGCAGTTAAATCTACACTGTAAAACACAGTTTAAAGTCTTTTTGAATTAAACATATTGGCAAAGTTTGTTGACACATACGCACACAAATGACACAAACTTTTTTTTGTTCTCAGAAACATTCAGTACCATCAGCACCATTTAATTCTTTTTCCAATCCATTAATTTCCTTTTCGTTTTTCTCTTTTCTTTGCTTTCCTTGACCTTCTTTTCATGCTTTGTTTTTCCTTTTCCTTTCTTCACCCCTTTCATTTCTTTCCCCTTTTCATGGTGAATGAATGTTTTTATCCAAACCTTTCATTTCCTGTCCTTGACTTCTCCTTTCCTATAATAATTTCCTTCCTTTCTTTCCCTCCTGTCTTTCTCACATTCTTCTTTTTTATTTCCTGTCCATTGATTTTTACTTTGCTTTATTTTTATTTTCCTTTTTTTTTTATCTTTTTATTTCCTTTCTTTTCTTTCAAACCATTCTTTCCTTCCCCTGCCCTTTCTCCACATTCCCTTCAATCATTTCCTTCATTTTTTTCTTTAATCTTTCCTTTTCTTCATGTGTGTCCATCTTCACTGTATGTGTTGCTTTGTGATTAAAACTGTATGTTGTGTGTTCATATATGGGTTTATGTCTTAACGTATGGAGTCTAAGTCTGTGTGTGTTTGGCAGGTAGTGGGACAGTTATCAGGTCTGTCCAGCTGCTCCATGCTCACTAAGCTCTTTACCGGGCAACACAAACACACACCTAAACACACAAACACACGCACATGATGTCCATCCTGTCAGATAACAGCAGCTTCTACACCTCCACCTTTCCCTCCATCCTCGTCTTTTACTCCCTAAAATAAAAGTTCAAGAGGGACCAACGTGCCAGGTGGCTCTGCTCGTAACTTGTTTTTGACAACGATAGTAGCTTCTGTTAGAGGTCACACAAGGCATGGAACAGCTCGACAACTTATCGTGACACAACCTTAAAATAGTTGATGGTTTTTGTCGTGACTGAAGTCTTGAACTCTGCACAAGGCTTCAGGATTCATCCAAAGTGTTGTAGAGGCAGAGCGACATGAACAACCTCAGACTCGCTCACGTGGAAAAAAGTTTATTTTTCTTTTATTCTGTGTTTTTGTGTGTGTGTGTGTGTGTGTGTGTGTGTGTGTGTGTGTGTGTGTGTGTGTTTGTGCCCATCCACAGGGAACTCTTTCAACTTTCCAACACACTGGATTCCCGCGCTTAACACACACACTTTATTCTCCTGTGTCTGTGTGTGTTGTGGTGTGTTTTTGTTCCCAGAGCACATTTACTTTCCGCATCATTCAACACCCCTCCAACCATCTAACACACACACACACAGGAATATGGGAACAACCTGGTACTGCCTCTTTTTTCTTTAAAAAACACACATGCTGATATTTAACATTCAGACGTGAATAATTAAATGAAGATGATCCAGTCTGCCTCATGTAGTCACTCAAAGGCTTCTAGTTTATTCCAGGACAAAACACACCGACCCAAGGTAAACTCTGAAACTCTGAGGTAAACTCGTGGACAGAATCATTGTACAAGTAGTACAATAAGCTACTTGAGAAATGAGCATGCTACAATCCTTTTTGGTTAAGGTTGCATATGTAAAATTCTGAGACATTTTACATGTTAATTTTATGTCTTAATCACTTTTTATTGCTAATGTGTGAACAAGTTGTAACTTGTATCTTAAAGAATGAGCCCTTCCATGACTTTCTTGGTTGCCTATAACTGACTGATTTCGATATAAATGGTTACTTTGTTAACTGTTGTTGCAAGACAGCCGTTGGGTTGCAGCTGGCTTAGCTTGCTTACTTGCTAACATTATCACTAGCAAACACTGTGAGAGCTTGTCAAATGACTTCACCAGCTAACGTGATTCATGATACTAAGTTAAGTATTAAGACAAACAGTGATGCTGATTTTAGCCAACAATAAATGATGTACAAAGCAAAAGTGTAACTAACGCTTGCTCTCTACTAGCCAACCAGACAGATAGTAACGTTATTATAAATATGTAAAAATATAATTTATTTTACAGCGTTTAGTCCATGTCACGGTTGGCCGATGCCCAGGATAATGCTCGGTCACATCTACGGGAGGCTAACTGGCCAATGGTATCATTACTGACAAAGGTTTCTGAACCTTTAAACTTATTTAAACCTTTAAAAGTCTGTATTTTTGGCATTGTGACTTTTTTATATTTGCACTTCTTTGTCCTGTAACTGCTGCACAACAAGTTCCCTCGGGATAAATAAAGTTATATCTTGATCAAAACGTTAATCAAAGTTAAGGTTAGAAAAAACATCATTAGTTGTCAATAAAAACTCATCAGGACTTTGTGTATATTGTCAGGTTAACACTATAACAGTTTGGATAAAACTTGTTAAATTCATACACTTTCCTTGCAGATGTAACAGTGAACATCTACAGGATCCGGCTTCATTATACCCGTTTTCATGGCTCTGTTGTGGGAGACACAGGAAACATTTCACATGTGAGTTGCTCAGGCATAAACGTTTGCAGCTCATTAAGGTGGTAATTGATGCTTTGTGGCCGAGCTCGCTTTAATTACTGTTTTACCCCACAGTATCTTTTAGCTGTCCTGAATGGCGGATGAAGAGTAGCCATCTCCCACTTTAAGCCAGTAAAATTTTATGATCGCATATTTTTCTCCATCAGGTGCCCCAGGACGGTGTTTTTCTCACCACAAAATGGAGCTTTGGCAAAACGATAATACAACTCGACGGTAATCACACAGTACAGCTGTTGTTATGAACCTGGATTTATGCTGATTTGTTAAAAACCTTCAGTCTACAGTCATCATTGTGAGCTGTCATCTCACAGGTAATAAGGAGGAAGATGGAGAATAACTTAAAGAACCAATCCGTGATTATTTTGTCATTAATTTAAGGTGGATTCACATGAACTCTGAGCGCACCTGAACTGAGGATTAATGAAGCTGTAAAACAAACGTCAGATTCATGTAAGGTCAACTGAATTGAGCCTGGACGATCTGTTCAAACCAGAAAGAGAAAAAAGAAAATTAATTTTAGGAACGAGAAGAAAATAAAAGGAAAGAGGAGATGAGGATGGAAAGGAAAGGAAACACAAAAGTGGAAAGGAAAGTAGGGAACAGGTGTGTTTACAAACACTATCTCAAGAGAGAGGAATTAAGCCCCTGTGCTTATATAAGACACCTCCACAAGATGGAAGGATTTATGTAATAGGAGGAGAGGAGGGGAGTAAGGAGAGGAGCCAAAAAAAGGGAAGAGGAAATTAGAGATTAGAGGAGGCAGAAGAGAGAGATTAGGACAGAGGAAGCCAGAGGGTGGAGGAGAGGTGACAAAAGGAAATTAAAGTAAAGGATGAAAGGTATGAAGAGGAAAAGTGAGATGAGGACATACGAAGGTGGAGGAGGAGGTAACGTGGAGAGTAAAGGAAAGTTGAGACAAAAAGAGGAGAAAAGGAGAGAAATTAAGGAAAGAAGAAAGCCACAGTCATCAACATGACTGCAGCTAGCTGATTGAGCTGTGTCATGTTTTAGTTTTATGCACCTTAAACAAGCAGCAACCTCTGTGACTGTAAAGCCAATGCAGAAGTGCCAAAAACTGCAGTTCCTCAAACGTCCACTTGAGGCTGGCTACAGAAGTGAGTCAACCTGCATAAGCCCCCATGTTAAAATGTCCAACTTCATTCACATCAGAAATAAACATGTTTACAGCCTGGTGCAAAAACCAGTTTTGGTCACACATACGCTACACATATACTGTCAGTGATTTTAACTTTAGCTTTTTATACCTGTAAACCTGTTACCAGTTAACCTCATTAATTGTGAGAAGTTCCACCAGGTGTTTTCTTTTTAGCATTTCACAACTTTTCCAGTCTTTTGTTGCCAACTTTTTTGAAATGTGTTACTGGAATATCTCAAATTGGGGAAATGGGGTTGTATGCAGGTTGTTTTACAACCGGATAAAAACACCCAGAAAGCAATATTTAATCAACACAAAAAAAAATTAATTCAGACATCTTCGGAGTTGTTGGAGGGTTTATTTTCATTTTTTTGATGGCGCTAGGCTAGCAGTTTCCCTTTACTTCCAGCCATTGTGCAAAGCTAGGCTAACCACAACTTTCTGCCACGCACTGAGATGAAGTTGATCTTCTCATGTAGCTCGTGGGCGGACGGCTAACAATCACAAAACGTTGGACTGTGCCTTTAACACTGCGAGCCTCAGATGAAAGATGTTCTTGTTTTTTTTCTCAGTTTTGCCTGAAGTCCAGCTTCAATGTCAACGACAGAGCTGATGAATTTAGATTACAGCGGGAAAAAAACATCAGCCAGCTAGCCATAACCACAGTAACTAGCAGCCCGAGGACACAAACATACAGATTTAATGAGTTCAGATGAAAAACATTCGACTCAGCTGTCTTCTTCTTTCTTTCTGAAGTTCCTCTCTGTGCAGCGATCCTCTGATAGCCGCGACGCTGTGACAGACTCTGACTCCTGACCTCCTTAAAAGCTGCTCGCCATGTTGGCGACGGAGGAAATGAAGTCGTCTCTATGCTTACACTCCTTTCATGTCAGTAGAGATGTTATAAAGTCCTTTTCTCAGCGGACCAGTGTGAGTCGATCTCCTGTGATGTTTTTAATCTGTCATGACTGTAGTCTTCACTGTACTCAAGAAGAATTTTAAAACACAAAGTGTTTTACACATTATTATTTTATAAATTATGATGCATGTGTAGACTAAAACCTACAGTATATTTAAAATAGTTCAAATAAGAATATATATGTTAATACATTCATAATGATAATACTTGTATATATTAATATAATAATATTTAATAGAACTGAAACAACAGAAAATTAATCAGTAGTATTTTAATACTCAATTGATCAACTAAATAATAATAATAAATAATAATCAACATAATGTGAGGATATATATATATATATATATATAATGTAATATCAAACAGTCTTGGTTCTCTGTCCCATTCATTAACTCAGCATTACAAAACAAGGTTAGACAAACATGTTAACTCAATGGTTCCATTCTTCTTTTATCATCTCAGAAACATTTCAAGGATCAGATCATTTCTGTCTGCTAAAAATCTGGAAACTGTCGTACACGTCTTCATAACTAATCAGATAGATTACTGTAATTCTTCTACGTTCCCTCGTTTCCAGCTCATTCAAAACTCTGCTTCCGGGATTTTGACTCTGACAAAGAAACATGAACACATAACAGATTCTGGCTTTTTTAAACTGGATACCAGTTCTTAGTTTTAAGAGTTTATTGATTCTTTATAAACCCCTGAAAGGCCTCGCCTCGAGTTATTTAGCAGATCATTTAGTGCCCTGTGTCCCTCCCCACTTTCTAAGATCCTGAGGTGCATCATAAATCATTCATAACGGTTGTTCCTCGGTTCAGATATTTACACAAAGGTGACAGAGCCGAAACTATGTGTAAGAGCTGAAATGTGTAGATAGCTTGTGTTGTTTATTCATTTAGAGTGCACACGTTCTCTGGATCACTATCATTTCCGGTAATTGGCACAGGGGGGTGTGGTTGTGTAGTTTCACCTTACTTTATTTGTTCACTTGGAGGCGGGATTCAGACAAAGAGGGTGAGTTGGGATCGAATATTTTCTGTTGACCGTCTAGTTTCGTCTCATTAGTTTGTTTGTTATTCCTTGTTTAATAAACACTATAAAATGTATCTAACGTGAATGTGGATCTTTGTGATAAAGAGGAACCTGCAGCTTGATTAGATAATTAAAAGTGTTACTACTTAAAAGGAAATTCAATAGTCAATAGGACAACAACATTTTGGGAAACAAAATTATCTTTCTTTGTGAGAGTAAGGTGAGAAGATCAACATCACTCTCACATCACGTGGTTAGCGTAGCTTAGCATAAAGACTGAAAACATAGGGAAACAGCTAGCCTTACTGTCCAGTGACTTTCAAAACTGCATATATGATTGATGATATATGATATGAGTACCAGCGACAGGCATACTGGATGTTCGTTGACATGGTTATCATGGAACGGTCACAGTTTGGTTAGGTTTAGGAAAAGACCATGGTTTGGGTTAAGATAAGTATGTTATGTAAGGTAACTTAAGTTAAAATAAATCCTATAAACTTTAAACGTTTGGTATCACATGGGACACAAACCCGGTATCTGGAGTGAAAGTGTGGGTGTGCTTAATCTTGGAAGCTTGGAAGCTATGTAGCTTCTTGGGGCAACGTCCGGATATCCAGGCCAGGACTTCCACTGCAACCCTTGAAATGCAAGAATGACAAAGACACATAAACATAAAGACACAACAACATCTACATATGAATGTAGATGCAAAGTTCATAAAAAGTTAAATCGTCGTGAGATGATAGCCGTTGGGTTCCAAGATTGAGTTTTTAATAGTCTTGCATATATAAATATAAATGTGCTTGTTAATAATTCTGTTTCAATATTTTTGTCTTTAAGAGATTAATTAATAATGAATTCAGTTTTTTGTGCTTTATTCTCAACTGACACTTTATAAGGATACCTTTATTTTATTAACGATTCCTCTTCTTAATTTTGAGACAAAGAAATTTGATTTTCAAATGAGCGATGCAGCCGTCCTCACTGATTCAGTTTGATGATCAGAGGACTGGCAGACCGGGGTGGTGGTTCCCCTCTTTAAAAAGGGGGAGCGGAGGGTGTGCTCCAACTATAGGGGGATCACACTCCTCAGCCTTTTTGGGGGTCCTGGAGAGGAGGGTCCACAAGATTGTCGAACCTCGGATCCAGGAGGAGCAGTGTGGTTTTTGTCCTGGTCGTGGAACTGTGGACCAGCTCTATAACCTTAGTGCGGTCCTGGAGGGTGCATGGGAGTTCGTCCAATCAGTCTACATGTGCTATGTGGACTTGGAGAAGGCGTTCAACCGTGTCCCTCGGGGAGTCCTGTGGGGGGTGCTCCGGGAGTATGGGGTTCTGGACCCACTAATACGGGCCATCCGGTCCCTGTACTCCCGGTGCCAGAGCTTGGTCCGCATTGCCGGCAGTAAGTCGGACTTGTTTCCAGTGGGAGTCGGACTCCGCCAGGGCTGCCCTTTGTCACCAGTTCTGTTCATAACCTTTATGGACAGAATTTCTAGGCGCAGCCAGGGCGTTGAGGGGCTGCGGTTCGGTGGCCTCAGGATTGGGTCGCTGCTTTTTGCGGATGATCTGGTCATGTTGGCTTCATCGGAGTGTGACCTTCAGCTCTCTCTGGAGTGGTTCGCAGCCGAGTGTGAAGCAGCTGGGATGAGAATCAGCACCTCCAAATCCGAGGCCATGGTTCTCAGTCGGAAAAGGGTGGAGTGAGCTTCCTTCGCAGGGTGGCTGGGCTCTCCCTTAGAGATAGGGTGAGAAGCTCGGCCATCCGCGGGGAGCTCAGAGTAGAGACGCTGCTCCTCCGCATCGAGAGGAACCAGTTGAGGTGGCTCGGGCATCTAGTGAGGATGCCTCCTGGACTCCTGGTGAGGTGTTCCGGGCACGTCCCTCCGGGAGGCGGCCCCGGGGAAGACCCAGGACACACTGGAGGGATTGTGCCTCTCGGCTGGCCTGGGAACGCCTTGGGGTTCCCCTGGAAGAGTTGGACGAAGTGGCCGGGGAGAGGGAAGTCTGGGCTGCCCTACTAAAGCTGCTGCCCCCGCGACCCGACCTCGGATAAGCGGGAGAAGACGAAGACGAAGGTTTGTTTCATTACTCGAGCCATCAACGTGGCAGTAGATGGACGGGTTTACGGCTTCAAGTGTCCTTGATGGTTCTTTCTTAAGAATGACTCTAGTTACCGGCCAATTCATTAGATTCACTTGAACATTCTACTCTGATCCAATAAAACAGCTCCACTATAAATTCAACCTTTACAGAGATAATAATGTTTAGTTCTTGTTGACACTGTCAGGGACGTATTCATTTAACTATGTTTATTGTTGAGGTTGTTGTTTGCAGTCTGGTACATCAGCTCTGGTTTGAGATGTCTGTGATGCCAGGAGTCAGGACACATTGGTACTTGCCCTCGCTTGCTATGATTCTTCTTACGTATTTTTTTTTTTATTAATAGTATTATTATTATTACCACCACCTTTACCATTCACTTCATATGCAGAACTACCATTGTGCCACAGCATATTCTCTTTCTCTGTCAACCCAACCGGTTAGGGCAGATGGACGTCCACCTGGAACCCAGTTCTCGAGGTTCCTTTCTGTCATAAAGGAGATTTTCCTCACCACTGTCGCCAAGTGCTTGTTCATGGTGGGAATTGTTGGGTCTCCATCAATAATATTATAATTTTAAAATAAGATTCACATTATTACAATACAATAATTAATTGATTTAAAACATGGTCACATCACTTTGTTCTTGCTCAAGTTATTAACTGGCTTCTAACCGATTTGGGTGGCTCGCTTCTGGTTGTTCCAACTCTACTTTAATGTACTGCCTGTTTTTCATAATAATCTGTTATGTTTTACATTCTTACCTGTGTGGCCTTCTTTTTGGGTCCGCTGCTCTGTAAAGCACTTTGTGAACTCTGTTTTTTAAAGGTGCTATATAAATAAAGTTATTTATTATTTATTATTATGTTTGGTAAGTGTGTGGTAAAGGCTCACTAATTAGACTTACTTACGTAGACTTTTTACAGTCAGTAACAACTCAAATGCAGCAGTCGTGGATGCCCTGATCTGGAGCTAATTCTTTGGATTGGAGTCTGTAAAAGTGAGCAAAATTACAACATGGTGAAGTGAATCCCTAAATCCCATGAGCTCTACATGCAGGTAGCCGTGAAGCAGAGTGAGCTGTACAGCCTCGATCCGTGTGTGAATAATTTTTTTTTTTAATATTTGGACGTGCTGCAGTGACAGTCATTGGTCCCACCAGATTATGTCAGAGCTCTGCGGTGAGTCTGGAGAGTCTCTGAGCAGATTATGAATCAGGGTGAAAATGAGTGGGAGATGTGTGGGAGAGCAGCTCAGCTGGAGAGGTGGTGTGTGTGTGTGCGCGTGTGTGTGTGTCCATATGTCAGTGCAGATGAGGCACTCTGGGGAATGAGTGTGTTGGTGCCTGGGGAGTTGTTTTCTGTGTGAATTTGTACTGTATATCAGATATATTTTATTTCTATGCACTTACACAGGTTATGAAGTCATCATGTGTGGTCATCCAGGTAAGTGAGGTCATTAATTTTGTTTGTGATAGTAAAGACTCTCAGTGATGCGAGAAGTATTTAGACCAGTATTGGGCTCTCCAAGTACCACCATTATGGCCGTAATATTAAAATACAGTGTTTTAACAGTCACGTAGGAGGCAGGTTTATTCCTAATTATGATCGAATAGATACTTTATTGATCCCTTGAGGGGAAATTCTTTTTTTCTTTTTTTTTACATGCATTTTTAAGCGAAATACAGCTACACACACACAAAGGGCTCATAGACACACAAATGTGGAGAGAGATGGTGGAGTGATGGGCGGCCACACAGAGCGTCACCCTGAGAGCAGCTGGGGGGTTCAGTGTCTAGCTCAAGGGCACCTCTCCAGCTACCAATCCACCTTCCACACTTTAGTCCATACTGGACTTGAACCGACCACCGGTTCCCAAGCCAAATCCTTATGGATTGAGCCAAATCCTTATGGATTGAGCTACTGCCATCAGTCACAGCCATTTTATGTGACTACATTTTGTGGGTAAGTACGGGAACTGAGAAAGGCCATGCTTGCATTTATTTCTTTAATGCGTTATCTCAACATAACAACTAAGTGCAGCAACAACTTCTTACCATTTACCACAAAAAACACTAAACACTAAAAATACCATAAATAATCCCAGAGAATACCTAAATAATTACGTATTTGTATGTATATTATATGCATCATTGCTGGGCCAGACACTGGTATCTAATAATTTAGATTTTCAGTCTGAATAAAGAGCACCAGTAACTCTTCCGGCTACAGAAACTAGCTATTTCATTGCTGCTTCCCTCCTGCAGTAATATGACAGTGATGTCATACCCATGAATCTCCGCTTGTCAGCCACTATTTTTATTCTTTATATTTAGGCATTTCTGGTGGAGTGGTGGTACGTAACGGAGAGTGACGGCAGGAAATAAAACATGAAGAAGACGTGCAGCAGGTGCCATAATTTGATATTATTATTATTATTATGTTAAAATTACATTTCCAACATCTTCCCTTTACTGGTTCCAGTTTGTTTTAAATCAGGTTTTTAAATGTGCAAATTCAAAATGTTGTTTTAGTATAAAGGGTATAAAATAAATGGGCGTTGATACAGGCTATTTCACTGCTCTTCCTTGTTGTTGGTTTCTGCAGTTCGTCTCCATTTCTTCCTGCCGAGGTTTGTCACTTTGTGTGTGTGTGTGTGTGTTAAACAAGCGTGCGAAGAGGGATAACAAGGGCAGCACTCTGCCAGCCTGAGTGGGCTGACTCATAGTGAGTACAGAGACAGAGAGAGGCATGTATTTACTGTGACTTGGCTTCTCTTTAAATACATCCCCCCTTTGTTCGGAGGCTTTGGTTGCTCTTCTAAGGTTAAAGGGACATTATGTAAAAATGTGTTTTTATGTGATTTAGCTCCACCAGTTTCAGAGTGTAATACATCTGTCATAAATATGGACACCTGTACACGTATACATTACTTACGATCAAGAGCTACAACTACTGCTTGACAGCTTTGCTAACAGTCAAACATTAAGCAAGGTCAACAACAAGCCCAGCTCAGCGTCTGTCTTCAGCCTTTTATTTCACCAAGCTCTCACCAACGACTAAAGGTCAGTCCCAGATTTACTCTTGTCTGTCCTCTTCAGTCTCCTCACTGCTGTCATTATGTCCATAGAGGCTGCTGAGCCCCGTTACATTGTCCACTTACCCAGCTCCTGTTCTGGCACGACACCGACTCCAATTCCCAATCAGCATTCCCCTGCGATCCGGGCCTGATAACCTCCGGTCCTAAATGCCGGTGGTACAAACGCTAACGTTCCCCGGTGCTCTGAGCTCACAGTCCAGACAGCCTGGCTAACAAATTGAGCTAACAGTAGCTACAGTAGCAGCAATTTCCTTTACTGTCCATAGGAAACTGTGTAAATCTGTAAATCTCTGTAAAACTTGAGGTGGAGCAGCCAAAGGACCTCAGAGTGAAAAACAAACAAATGAATATAATAAAATATGATCCCGTTTCAACAAAATCAGTGAAATAGTTTGTGGTGTGTGACTTAGTGTCGTAAAGTGTTATGTACTTCTCACAGGTTAGGGCGCACAAATGACAGAGACACCATTAACCTGATCACAATGTATTTAAATGGGGCTTAGAGGCTTTAATAGGCTGCCTATAAAACCAACTTAATTAAAGCCTGGACAGAGGGAGTGAGCAAAGACAGAAAAACAGAGACACCAACACAACAAACTCCTTCAAGGATGGTAATAAACTGTGAGGAAACAAAAGATCCATCACTGAGGAACAAACAGTATTATACTGGCAGCATCACTGAGAGGAGGGTGAAATGCAATAAGCTAAAAATAATAATCATAATAACTTCCTGAAGATGTGATTGTCAAAACTTCTGAGAGATGTGGAAGAAGTATATAAAAACTTCATTTAACTAAAGGTAAAGGTACTTTAGTTCGATACAACAACCTCAGAATACTCTACAAGTAAAAGTACAGTAGCATTGCAGTAAAATGTCTTGGATATCTGATACCTGATTGATCCATCAATGTTACAGCAGCATGTTACTGTACATGTGTGTACAGTAAACTGTTTTTTTATGACCAGACTTCATTCATGAATTGATCAAAACTCCAAACTGTGGCTCCATCTAGTGGTTCATTCAAAAAGAGCACTAGAAACATTCATTCCTAATCTGACGTCAATTTCTCACCTAATTAGTGACACCTGTTTAATCTGATACAAACTGAGACTTAAATCATCTCAGCAGCAGGAGACAAATGAGTCGAGACAGAGAGCATGATGGGAAGGAAATTACTAAATAAAGTAAAAAGCTAAATTATGTAATAAACTGTTTAAGAATCAATGCAGACAGACTAATGACGTGTAATTATTAATTAGAGCCTCACTGAATTATTTTTTCTATTTGAACTGAATCATTTAAACACAAAGTGACATCATTAAGAGTTTGAATTAGTTATTAGTTATGTAATTCATTCCAATTAGAGACAAAGAGAACAAGTCTTCAATTTAATGTTAGATTTAAAGTTGTTTTATTACATCACGAACATTTCTGCACCAGTTCACCTCGCAGAGTTTAACTGCTTAACTTTATTTCCTAGATCAAAACACTAAACTAAATGAAGCACATTTATTCAAGTACTGCACATAAGTACTTGTACTCGGTCTGATCAACTCGTCTTTATTGGCCCTTTTGTCTCATTTGTGTTATATTAATCATATCACAGCCCTTTGGAGGGGACCGACCCCCATTTTACTGCACTACACGCACTTTTATTACTGATATTTTAAGCTGTTAATATTTTTGCTTAAGTAGCCTTTAAATGCATAATTTTTACTTGTAATGGAGTGTTTATACATTTCTGTATTTGTACTTTTACTTCAATGAATGATGTGAGTACTTCTTCCACCACTGTCAGTGAATACTGTAAACTTAAAATCCATCCATTACCACAGAAATACGGTTTATTCACACTAAAAATCAGTGACTATGTGGTCTATCTGATCAATCTTATAAAGATATTTATGTCATTAACTGAGTCCTAAAAACATTATTTTACAGTGAAAATATTTCAACCTGTTTTTAATTTTCAGAAAGTTCTAGAAATGATGAAAGTCAGTCTTTAGACCAAAAGCAATAAGGCACTAGAATTATGAAAGGTTTATATAACTTCTTAACCACGTTGATTTGAAAATACTGAAAATAGGTTGATATGTTCAGAATATGCTGGCAGTTTAAATCAAAGACAACTTAAAAAAAATAATAATAATGTTATTTTAGTCAGTGCTTAATTTTTTGATTTTATAAACTTTAAGAATTTCAGACAAAAATTACTTAATAGAGATATTTTACAATGAAATACCATCAAGTTTTAGAAGCAAAACAATTAGAGAAATTATGGTGCATAAATATAGTGCAGTATAAACAATATTTCCCCTGCATTACACTATTGTTTTACTTCATCTGATTCTGATCTTGGATTGAAAATATTACCATGCTGCGCTTTAGGAAGATGAAATAATGAAAAGAAAATCTTTAACAGACGTATGACAACGATTAAAGACACTTTAATTTGCAAGTGAAAGAAAAGTCTCAACAACAAAACAGAATGATTAAAAAAATTCAAGACATCCACATTGATTGAATAGAAAAAACATGTATTCACCACAAAATGATATTTAGCAGCATTCATCTATTCACATAATGCATTCACAAAACAAAGACACGTCAACCTTTTAACCTTGTCACGTAAAGTGAAAGTTTCTGAGTTGTTTTTGGTCCACATCTGTAGATCAACATGCAATCGAACACACTGCCCTCATTAGTTTTGTTTTGTTTTTTGTTTTTTTTACAGTTTAACGACTGCAGATGTTTTGTGTTGAATGATAATAGAAAGGCGAGTTGTTTGAGGCACTGAGGCAGAAACTAAAAAGACCAGAGCAACAGTTCACCTGTTCGACATTTTTCATGTTTTACGAGCATAACTGCAACTTGTTTGTAATAGATATGGCTGTACTTCATATATTTTGTGTGTTTAATTACTGTGCTAGCACATGCTGTCTATCTGTACTTCCTGGACAGATTATACCCACATTAAGCTGGTAAAATAAACGTGATAAATGCAAACGTTTTGGCCTTAAACCACGCCAAACAAGTTTTATGCCTTTTGTTACAGCTGCTGTTTAGTCAATCAGTAGTTTGCCATCATTTGAGGTATTCATTATTCAGTGGAAAAATGGGTAAATGATTGAGAAGTATAGAAGATTATGCCGTGATTGGTGATGATAAAACAGGTGTATTCATGAGACACAACCAGATCCTGTGGTCACACAGTAAACTGGATTTCTTTAGGTTTTAGACTGCTGGTTGAAGACGTCACCTTGGATTTTAGGAAATTATTATTTTCAGGCATTTTACAGACCAAACAATATGTTAATTATTTGATCAAATAATGATTATGAACCTCAATCTGAACAGTGATTGTCTACAATGAAAACAGGAGCTACAACTCTATTCAACAGTGACTTCTATGTCAACAGGCTTCAGTTCTCGGACAAACATGATGTCCGAGTTATCATTAAGGTCCAGCTCCCCAAAGTCGTCCTCTGGCTCCTCTTTGCAGACGACCTGTGAGGACTCAGAGTCCTCGAAGGGCAACTCAAACACTTTGTTCAGATAATCTTCCTTTCTGCTGTTTTTTCCTGCCATGGCTAACACCTGAGATGCAATGGACCAGGCAAACTCCACCTTCCGATCGTTCTGAGAGCTCAGATCGAAGTTGTACTCCAGAATCTCATACAGAGCGGGAACATATCGCTGGCAGTTCTGTCTGACATACTGGTGCAACTCGATAAGGACTCCTCTCGTCAGCAATTGTAAATTAAGTTTTGTTTTGGCCTTTGATTTTGAGCGGATGTTCAGGTCCAATCCTATTTCTTTGCAAATATTATAGCTTTTCACCTGTCGCATGTTGCCATTGAAAGCCCCCATGTCCTTGCTCAGCTTCAAGTCTTCTTTATCCACCTTCTCCATGCAGTTCCCAGTTGATAGTTTTGGTGGCTTTGAGTCACGCTTCAATGGGACAACCTTGTTTAACCACCTATTTATCTTTATTGATGAGTTGTGCCTTTTCATCAAGCTTTTCTGTGTCGTGTACCACCTCTGGATCATCTGCGCGGCCATGGTGCCACCACTTTGAAGATCTAGATCAAAATTGTGCTCGAGGATGTCATTAACTATCTCTCGGACTTCTCCACACAGCTCCCTGATAAAGCTGAATATTTCAAGCACGGCACCCGTGGTCAGAGCGGTCAAATCAAGCTTTTCGTTCGCTGGACGTTCTTCTGTCAACCAAAGGTTAAGGCCTAACTTGTTACAGAACGGGTATAGCTCCGTATCTACCTGTTGGCTTGTAGCCAAGGCTGGTGAATCCCAGTCTGCCTGCTGCTCTGTCTCAGCATCTTTTCCGGTTTGAAAATCATTGCTGTAGACTTCAGGGAACCGAAAGGGGCTGCTGAGAAACTCCATATTCTGTTTATCGGGATGGTTCTGAAGGATCTTCTCTTTGCCAATGATGTAAAATAAAAAATTGCGCTGATGCAGCTCATCTTGAAGGACAACATTAAAGTTGTTGTCTAGAATGTCAAACAAGGAACTGCGTAAACTCCTCGTCATCGTAGTTGCAAATCTATAAATCTCCAACAACACACAGTTGGTGAGTAGTTGTAGATCCACTTTCTGTTTGTTGCCTGAACCAACGTTAAAGTCTAAAGCTATCTCCCTACAGCGGGCGAAAATGTCGTTCACTCTAATGGACTTCAGGATTTGTCTTGAGCGAGTAGCACGTCTCATCCACACCTTCTGTTTTAGCGTTTTCACATTCATGTCGTCATTTTTAACTTCAAAAAACAGATCTGCCACTGACTCAATTTTGTTCTTCGGATGAGAGTTGTATAAACTAGAGTTGTGGCCATTAGTCTGAGGCAGCACTGGGGACACAAAAACTTCCTCCTCTTCCTGCTTTACATCCAGAGACACTGCTGAGTTTATTTCTAAAGCAGCTGTTCTTGACAAACTTTCAGACTTAGTTTCTTCAGGTCCTGCCTCTGTGCCTGACTCCATTTCTGCCTCAAAATCAACTGGACACATGTACGACAGGTCACTGTCCTGCAAAATTTCTTTAATGTCCTTGTTCTTGTCCCTCAGTGTTTCCCTTCTCTTATTGGCCATTGTTAGTTTGTCCAGTTCTTGGTCATCCACTTCGGGTGTTTTTCTCTTTATACGATTCTGATGCGGCTTCTGGATGCGGACTTGAAAAGGTTTCTTTCGTAAAGCTTCTCTATCCTCGGCTGTTTGGCAGGCATATCTTCGCTCCGCAAGCTTGGTCAGCTGCATACAGAAGTGCGTTCTATCCAAATCATGACCAAAGTTGTGCTTGACCAAGTCGAAAACTATGGTATTGTGTGTTCCACAAAGCACTATAGAAAAGTTAAACAGTTCCATCACCACACCAATGGTGATCAGATTTGGGTCTAGTTTCTGTTTGGGTTCATCATCTGGTCGAAAAGTCATATTCACATCAAGTTTTCTACAGAAAGGGTAAAGGCCACCTGTTAGTTTTAGCATGCCTCGTCCTACTTTCTGTGTAATAGGGACACCGCTCTCAGCTCTGTTACTCTCTGCCTTCTGATTTCCTGAAGACTGGCTGTTCTTGCTGCTATCAGTGAGGACTGAAATATCTACAAGTTTGTTCCTTTTAGGGTAAGAGCTTCCCAACTGCTCTGACCCCTCAATGAACTTCTTTATAGTGTTTTGGTCTGGTAGTCCAAATGTTTCTTTCCATCTATGAGGTTTAAACTTGAGTTGTTCCTTCACTTGCTTTATTTTACCGTGCACTCTTTTTGCATATTCATAGCAGTGCCATTCATCGTCCAAGTCCACGCCAAGGTCAAAGTTGAACTCTAGCATTTCGAACAAGAAATACAACTCGGACTTCGTCACCATTTTGGCAAAGTCACAAAGCTCCAGCATCACACCGTTGGTCAGCAGAGACAGATCTAACTTTTCTTTCTTTTCCAATGCTGCATTGAACTCCAACCCGATTTCAACAGACAATGGGAATGGAACTGCACTTTTCTGATTTCTAACCCCATGGCGGATGCGGCGCTGCCAGATGTAGTCATCAGTGTTGTCCATGTTGACATCCAACCGCGAAAGCTGACAGAAACACTTGAGTCCTCAAAATACACTTTGTGTCCTGAACAATGTCTCAGAAACTGGATCCAAAAAGACTCTTATTTGACTTCTTTGCAAAGGAAACCCCGACATCATCTGCTTCGCTGTGACATCATCTGCTTCGCTGTGACATCTTCTCATTCTGTGAGTAAAGACAGAACATAAAGTTTGAGTTAGTTGACAGAGCAGTAGGATTTATATTCCAAAATCCCCTTCTAGATTTCCGATGTTTCAGTCTAGGGATCTCTAACGATGATTACAACCAAAATATCATGTTAAATGACAAAATTGCAGCATTTAATAAACAACCATAGTCCATGTTTGCCTTGGTTTCTGTCAAACTAAACAAGTAATATAGAGATGTCAACTTGGACTCTCAACTCAACTGTGATGGCATTTTTCCATATTTCACATATTTTGTTTATAGTGACAATGAATCAAAATATAACTATTACATGAAATAATGAAAATACATTGTTACAGGGCAAATTGAGTGTGACTCAAACTTAGTATCTTATCTATTATCTTGAGAGCATATTTTCTTTGTTTGCTATAAACAATGGTATGAGATTAACTGTCTCATGAAACTATCATAGTTTCCTGATATTACACAAACATTATGATCAATAACAATGAGCCTTAAAAGGAATAAAAACAGACCCACTGTATGGCAGATAAGTGTAAGAAGCTAAGTTAAGTTTACATTCTCTGTCTCTACCTCTTAGCAGAGTGAAGTAGTGCTGCTATGCAGGTGGTTTCCTTTTCAAAAACAAATGTACAGCCAAATGCTTTTGAAAACCCTGATAGAAATCCAAACATTTCCCAAAAAAGGCCAAATGTCTCAGATAATATTACATAAACAACACAAAACCATTGACAATATTTACTGCACAGCCATAAAAAGCACACCATGTTGGGTCTGAATATTTCACTGTTTTAAGTAGTGAAATAAAAGCACCATTAACAAGATGAAACACTAAACAGACAAAATACTACCACACTAGGTGAATTTGTCACCTCGTAAAAAGGGGAAAGACAATATGAGAATTAGGGTTTAATGTTTCACTTTGCATTAAAAAAAATAAACTCGAAAGCTGCAGAGGTGAGGCAATGTAACTCTGTACACAGTCCTCACCACTAGATGTCAGTCAAATAAAGTTAATGGTATCAACTGAGTAGCAAAAGTAAAGGAGTGATGAACTGAGAGCATTAATTAAAATTACTGAAACTATAGTTCTGTATTTTTAGTGGTGGAAGTGTACAATTACTCAAGTACAGTTTTAAAGGTGCTTCTTTACTTGAATATTTATATTATTTTTAAAAATATTACTCCACATAATATATCTGACAGCTACAGTTACTAGTTACTTTTCAAATGAAGATTTTTAAAATGTGATAAACCTGATAAACATGACAACATAAACATGATTTATAACCAATATTTGGCACATTTTAGATATCGGTGATGGAGAAAAAAGTCCAGAAACCCCCCAAAAACTGTAACAAACAAACAGTAACAGTAAGTTCCCTAACCCTAATCATCTCACTACAACTCAGATTTATCTTGTAAACCACTGGATTATAGTAATAATAATAATAATAATAATATTAGTTAAAACATCGAGCAACAACAGGAAAATGATGCTTACATATAAATACATCAGAATCAACAATAGAAATATCAATAATACCTTCATAAGTATTTTATTTCTGAGTTTCAAAAAATAAAGTTCAGATGTCGTTTTTTAATGAGTGGCACTGGACGCACCAAAATGGCCGCCGCATACAAACACAACTTTTTCTTTGCAAGTCTAAAATACTCCCGTTAAAGTCAAACATGCGGCACAGTGCGTGAAACATCTTAACAGGTAACTAGTGATAGTGCTGTCTGCTAATAGCGAACATCCTGACCTGCTGACGAAGCTCCAAAGAGACCAAAATCGACGTTAATGCTAACATTAGCCCCTCGCGTTAAAGCTAACTTTAGATGAGGACAGTAGCTTTCGGCACAGAGGGGCTAAATATGAGTACTTACCGAAGACTGGAGCACAAACCGGCCAGTCCGCTGCTTGGAGAGATGTTGGTGAAGTATGATGTCGTTATGTTTTTTGAGACAACAACTCCTGAAGTTATGAATGAGAAGCTGCGGCGATGTCTGAAACACACATGCAACACACTCCCCTCAAGGCTGCGTTCAGGGACGCATCGGAAATTCAGATTTTACAGGATAACGGTTATCCGATCAGCTCAGAAAACACCAGGAGGCTACGTGTAAATTCCGGAGCCCCTCTGGTGACATGGTCAAATAAATAAATATAAATAAATAAGTTATATTGATATTTATTTAGCTGTTTTTTATGTCATGTAACGTATTGTAACTATAAACTTGACTGTTGCTGAATTACACCACTTTCAACAGGGGACCTCTTCATCTGTAAAATGTAACGTAATATGTAATGTGTAACACTCACAACAATGACACATCATCGCTGTTTTACGTTATATCTTCCACCAAGCTTAACTATTACTAACATTACAGGCACCATATCATATAGTTTCTAATCTTAAATTAAGGAACAAAATGGTTTATATCACATGGAGTTGTTGATATACTCAATTCTGATTAGTCTGTTATGGCAACAACAGACCGTTGCTATTGATACAGTGATTCTGCACTCAGTAAAATCATTAAATCAATAATTTGACACAAAATTATAATTTCTCTAGTAAGCAACCAAGTAATAAGTGCGTCTTTGTTATGAACATTTTGTTGATGTGAATATAGGAACTAATATTTCTAACGATTTGTTTCTCTGATGAAATAAAGCAACTTGGAAATGATACAAACCCCGGTGAATGACACATTTTATCTGTTTATGAATTTAATTCCTTTAAAAAGGGGGGGGGGGGACAGTGTTTCCGCCCGGTTTCGAACCGGGGACCTTTCGCGTGTGAGGCGAACGTGATAACCACTACACTACGGAAACTTACATACGTACTCATTATGACCTTTATTCTGAAATATATGACACAAAACATATGATCACGATACATTTCGGTATTGGAAAACATGTATAAAATTAAAATAAAACTAGAAATTTTCTAAAGAAATTTTGATTGTGCCTGACTCTGGCCCAGCCGCGCCCATACATTATTATTGTGCAGTAGCACAGAGACTTTAATAAAGTTAGTCAAAGGCAGGCTTGTGAGTTGCAAGCTTGACGTTGCCAAGCAACTAGAGTTCAGCTGCAGGCCAGAGCAATTAACTGCAGGTGTGCTCTGTCTGTGTGTGTGACTGCTGAGAGACACAGAAAATCTCGAAATGAACCCCCTCGAACTAGTGGCCACTAACGCCAAACGGTAGGTCGTATCAAAAAGCTGAAATGACCGTGAGCATCCTCATCTTGTCGACCATGTGAATGCCGAATTTCAGTGGCTAAAGTTAAAAAATGTGACCTGGGGAGATAGAGAAAGGACAGGTGCCCCGTGCTCCTTTGGGAAATTTCTCCTCTCCAATTTACATGGGAGTAGATGGGGCTGTCTGTGGGCGATCCTGGCCCATCAGTGTGTCTCCCGCCAAAACTATAAGTCTGACAGCTTCAGCAGTGATATTGCTGCGTAGCCCACAAATCCTACTACGTTTCCATGTATAAATTATTTCTGTAGAGTGATATTTGTGACCACGAGAACCGTTTGCAAATTTATTTTTTGACAAATGTGTCTCTCCCTCTCCACTCTAGCGATGATGTCACCCACTCTAGCTCTCGAACATTCTACCAATACACACCCATTGTTAATTTAGACTACCGCAGACTGCGAACACCCCACAAGAATTTTGGAGAAGTTGTATAGCCATCAGTATTTGGCTCTTGTCGATGTTGCTCAAATCCTTACATTTGATAAATTTCTTGCTTCTAACGCATCAACATTGAGGACAAAATGTTTACTTGCTGCCTCATATAGCTCACCCACTGAAAGGTGCCATGGTAACGAGATAATCAGTGTTATTCACTTAACCTGTCAGTGTTCATAATGTTATGACTGATCGGTGTATATCTGAAAGTACCATAACACAGAAATACACCATTATGCGTTAAAGTAAAAGTAAATGTGTTAGTGGAAAATGTAATGTGGAAATGTATTCAACTATCAAAAATAAAAGTAGTAACTGAAAGATAATTAGTAGTGGTCTATATTTAATTAGTATTTTAATATGTCTAACATCTATATATGTGTGCATGCAATAAAGTGGAGCAGTCAAAAGAGTAAACAACATACAATGTTTAATATGAAACAGTATTTCATAAAAAGAGTGCTTCTTCCACCACTGTCTAATTTATATATAATTACATTACGTAATCGTGTCCAGGGAGCTTAAAATACAAAAACACATGCACACCAGTCTGATGTTTAGTAGTATGAAGTAATATGTCAGTAATGAGTCATCATCAGCGCCCTCAGTCACAGTAATGTGACCATGGATGTCTCGTGGGAAGGAAATCATCTGCTTTCTCCAAATAAAAACACCTTCACTGTAACACACAGCAAATAATTTGATCTCTCTGTTTATCAGATATCAGATTATTCATTTAAAATGAAAGCAATATGACACGAGAGGGACTGCTGGATCACAGCCGTGCTGTTATCCAGTATTACAGCACAACCTCAAGTGTGATATTGCTTTTCTATGACAGTTCTACAAGCTCCATTTATTAATTATATTATAATTTGATCTTGCTGATATTCAGTATAACAGCACAACAATGTGTCATATTGCTTTTATACAACAGTTCTACAAGCTTTATTTATCACTTCACAGTAATAGGTAGATAGATAGATAGATTATGAATTGATTGTTTATGTTTCCTGAACATTAGCTGTTTAGCTAATTTGTGTTGGTCTACACATTACCTCAAGCCAGAGTCTGTTGACGGTCGCTGTCGTAGCCAGTTTTGATGTATGCTATAGGTAGCATGTGTGTGGTAAGTTGTGAATGTTGTTGCTATGTCTCCTGTGCACCTGAGGAGTCACAGGTGAACAGCTGTGGGCAACTGGGGAAGCCACACTGCTTTTCAATTGTATGTGTGTGTACATTTTGTCACGTTTACGAGCTTGTTTTTGCGTCATTCATTCATTCAGTACACCTGGCTTTTTTGTACATGTTTTTTAATCTGCATATAAATAAAATGTTAAACGCATATTTCATGGAGAACTTGATTTTTTGCATTAATTGTTTTGAGTCAGTGTTTAATTCGGTGTGTATCTCATCAACCAAACAGCACTTACTTTAGTGAGAAATGTTTAATTTTTGAAACAGCATCATTTCCTACTGAAATAACACTGGTAGCAAGTTCTTCAGTTGTTGGGGTGACAAAATCCAAAATATAATGTTTGAACAGATACAGTTTAAAGTTTGTGGATCATATTGAAGCTGAATTGACAAGAATCTTATCTTATCTCGTACTTCTAGAGTTACAGACATTGTTCAAATTAAGTGTTCAAATGTCATATGCCTTAAAGGGAGTTTGATGTAATATTTTCCCCAGACAACACAGGGAGCTTTAGTTTAAACAGCTTTTTAATGTTTTGTCACCACTACAGAAACACTAGGTAACTTTTAAATATCTGATGTTCACGGCTGTTAGTTATTGGTTTGATTAATGGTTGTGTATTCATTACTGATTGTCTTTGGGGCTTATAATCACCTGAATGTATTCCGTTTCTATCACCCTTATGTGTGTGTTTTTAAACTACTCATTGGAATATGATGGAGGAAGTTTACCCATGTTTGTTTGTGCTTCTTTTTCCACTACTTTTGTTCCTCTTTGTGTGTCACAAAACCTTTGGAAATCACAAGCTGCAGCTGAAAGCCCCTCAGAAAGCCCACACGAGTTACACGAAAGAACGGTTGCTACATAAATGAATAAAGATGTGTGTTTGTATGTGGAAGGATGTAGTCAATGTGTACATGCAGGAAGGAATAAACACAAAGCTTCCTCTTCTGGAGTATTGAGAAATATTTGAAAGGGGAATTCTTGAGTCCATTGTGAGATTTCTTAAACCATTTACTAATTTTGAGTCAGTTACAGATCAATGACTAGTAGTTGTATTACTAATGGAACTGCTTCTGACATGGGGGAATAAGTACAGCAGAGGCAGATTCTAAACTTCAACACAGCACCTTGGAAACCTGTGGGTGACGTCACACATACGCTGCTGCATTCTTCTTACTGTCAGTGGTAATAACCAAATTACACAATCTAATATATCCCTGTAATTGCAATGAACACATATATTGGCCTAATGATGATGCTACAGGAAAAATTCGGGGATCATCAAAGTCAGTAGGATTCATTCTCTCTCGACTACACATGTCCGAACAAAAGGCAATCCCTCTAATAGTTTCGGATATTTAAGTATTTCAGTCAAGTGTATTAAAGTGATATTCTGGTACTAATGAATTCAGCAAGGTGATGGCACAGTGCATTGACTTCTCCATTTGCAAACACAGTGTTTCTGTCTGAAAATTGAAATTTGTACCGAAACAGGAAACTCTGTCTTGAAGTTGTCTGTCGCACATTTGTTTCTGTTATTCAAATATTTGTTAGCTGCAGCCCTACTTTATACTTCATCATATTTCAGAGGCAAATATTGTAATTTATACTCAACTTTGACAACTACTGCTTCTTATTTTATATATTATTTTTATTGATTTATTATTATTATTATTTAATATTATTATTATACAAGTGGAAGCAACGGTATTTCCTGGTTTCTTTGTTTCTGTGATGAAGTTACATGACTTTCAAAGACGTAAAGAGGAACTAACTCCTGTGGTATGTTGATTACTTGCTTCACACACACACACACACACACAGTATATAAGCCTGTCTGCTGCGTTTTACCTCAGTAGGACTCAGTTTGGTGGATCTCAGCATGGAGGCGAACTATGTCAGGCATGTGGAGCTGTTGGGCTTCGAGAAACGCCTCTTCCCCAGTCGGCACTTTGTAAGGCTCAAAACATTTAATATACAAAGCTAAATTCTGCAAAGAAGAAAAATCTATAAATTTAGATAAATTATGTTGTTTTTTTGCTTCAATCATTTATGTTGTCTGTTTGTGCAGGTTTATATGCTGATGGTGAAATGGAGCGACCTCTCTGAGAAGCTGATCTACAGGACGTATCCTGAGATCCACACCTGCCACGTGAGTTTCTCTGCATTATAAAATAAAAGCTCTGCTGACCTGTGCATCAGTCTGACCCGATGAATAACTAAACCAATAAACCAATGGTCTTTGTTCAAAAACGTTTTGTGTTTTGGTGACAGAAATCGCTGAAGGATATGTTTCCCATCGAGGCTGGTCAAATAGAAAAGAGGGACAGGATCATACCGTCATTACCAGGTATAAAACAATACGAATGTTTACGACATTTAAGGTGTATGTGAGAGAGTACAGATTGTGTCACATCCTGCCATCAGGACTTCCTAACTTCTGCATTTTGGTTTTGTCATTCTGTTAGTTGTTTTGACAAATTGTTTTGACTACTATTAAAAGATAAGTCTGATGAGTATGAAGTAGATGAGGCATTTTAAAGATGAGGGAAAACTTAACCCTCATATGTTCAGTAAAACCCCTCTCTATGCTTTAATGTGCTTTCAGGAAGCACCTGGTTATATCAAACACATGTGGGTGAATCCACTTCTCTTTTTTTACTTTTGTTGAAGAAACTGAGCTGTAATCACAATGTCAAAACGTGCAAAGAGTTTTGGCAGCTGTGAGCAGCAGTTAAAAATAGAAAACAAGGAAACAGATCAGGGCAAATAAAAGAAAAACATGAACATGAAACTAACTAACAAAGTAAAGTGTTGGACAGAACAAACATACCTATTATTATTTGTTTATTTTTACAACCTTACCAGTGCTAAAAAAGTTTATCCCAATAGTTTCTCAGACACAGCACTTCAGGTTCAACAATCCATGTTAAAGGGATGGTTCGGGTTATTTGAAGTCTGGTTGTATGAGGTACTGATCCATAGTCAGTGGACGGTGCGCCCCTAGTTTGGCAAAGCAGACAGGAGGACCTAAGCGGAAACTGAAGTGTTTATATCGACCTATGCTCTCTTTAAAGTGACCAGACTTCAATGACAAAAAAAAACAACAACATAATTTTGTAGGACATGGCAACTTGTGATTTTATATTGAGCAGGTCTGTGCCATTACCAGGTAGTTTTCTGTTCCTGTACAGGTGCTGGAGGCCAGTTTTCATGAAAACAAGAACTGTACACTTTCCCCCTTGTGAAACCATAATTTCAAAACAGAAATATCTTACTAAGTAGAGAAAGAGAAGCAAAGACATACCTCAATACTGATGCAACAACTGCCTTCCTCACAGGTCTGGAAACCTACAGTACATCTCTCAAAGGTCATATATGCAGGAAGAGTGGAGCTTAATCAAGACGGAAAAGTGGTTTTAAAAAGACTAAAACTAAACTAAAATGCAAATCATAGTTTACGAGTTAATTTCATTTGTTTATGGATTGCAGGATAACTTTTTCGAGATCTTGGGATGACAAGACTTGTACCGACTTCGGGGTTAAAGCTCCTTTCACGTCCCACAACAGTGAAATGGCACACGGGAGCTCTGGAGTTGACTTTGTGACACAGTAGCAAAAACAAAATTTTGTTTTCTCAAGAAAACAAATTAAATTAACTTGTTATCACCAGACAACTGAGGAAATGTATGAATTCATGGCCACTTAGGGCTTCCTTAAAGGAGCTAACTGTTTTTTTTATAATTTTGGCACCACAACAGAAACACTAGGTAACTGTTAAGTATAAGATAAGCTAACGTTAGAAAACTAGAAGACGGTTTACCAGAGGCAGTACACCCACTCCAGGCTGCGATAAATAAAATACACGAGACAGATTTTCTTCCCCATCTGCTTGCACAAAATCTCATTGTACCCTTCTACAAGGTACTGGGTATCTATTTTAACTGTGCACTGCCATCCAGCTAATGTGGTTGTGTTTGTGTCCACAGCACCGCGGTGGCTGGACAGCGAGAAGTCAACAGAAACCAGGCAGGGTACGTTGTCAGAGTACTTCCGCTCACTCATCAACCTGCCGCCTCACATCTCCCGCTGCAAACACCTCAACATCTTTTTTAAGGTTCGACCAGAGGATGAAAACCCTCCTGCCGCAAACACGTCAGTATAAAACACATGATGTATTATTTCAAAATTAAAAAGTCAAGTGAACAGAAAACATTTAAAAAATTGCACGGTGACAATTTCCTCTACAGACTGAAAAGAAACGAGACGTTTGTGGAGTCCAGGGAGTTGGCCAGAGGTGTCGCATCTGGTAAATCATTTTAAACTTCTATACCAAATTCATTCTCAAAGTTACAGCTTCATTGTTAACAACCTTTTCAAAAGAATAATGGCTTCTCAAGGTCTTTCTATGAAAGCCCTAAGAAGTCTTATATTCATACATTTTATTTCCTCCATTTTCTCATGTTGTTAGCCCAAGATAACAGGATCATTTTCTCAAGTCCTAAAGAGAAAACATTGTTTTCTCGAAATAGTGCCATAATTAATTCGAGATCTCAAGAAAACAAAAACGATAGTCTAGAATATTAAATCATTGCCTGAAACATCATTCAATGTAGCAATGTCAGAGGAGCAGGAGACTCACCTCATATACAATATTAAATAGGAGCATTTTAAACATATTCAACTTGCGAGGGGGGCCACCAATGCATCATGGTGTCCATGGCATCTGCTGGCTACCTCTACTGTTGGAAATGGCTACTGGATTTATTTTGAAATTGTCCAAATTAGTTTTCTGTAAATGATGTTGGTGCAAATTAATAAAGATTGTTTTACCTCACAGAGATTTCTGGTCCCATCGTACTGGACGCCTACAGAGTGGTTGCAGACTTCGCCAAGACGACCAAACATGAGATCAATCTGCACACTGGAGACTTGGTGGAAATTATTGAGAAAAATCAAAACGGTGAGAAGACTTAAAGATTTAAACCTCACCGGAGGAGCCGGTGTCAATCACCTTTTTACTGAGTGATGGAATCCTAGATGAAGACACAACGTTCTGCCAACGTTTGAAGACTTTGGTTGAGTTTTGTTACTGTAGCTTGTAGATGGTTGTCTAATAATCCTGTGGTTGGTGTAATCTTGGATCCCGTCAACATGTAAAAGTGTTCTTCAACAACCCAAAATTCCTTCCAATAGTGATACCAACACCTATGTAGATGCAGTCAATCCATTTCATAATCTATGTGTTCTACTGTTGCTATTGCTAAGTGTCACCCGAGTAAAGATACTCAGCGTTATATGAAAAACATATCTGGAAAGACACACAATATTCCTTTATCTTTAATTAATAAGACCAGGTTTTGTGCTCCTGTGGTCTTGTTGTGTTCAGGTTGGTGGTTCTGCCAGTGTGAGTCTAAACGAGGCTGGGTACCTGCGACCTACTTGGAGCCTCTGGACGGACCAGAGGAATCAGAGGAACCTGAACCAGACTACGAAGGCAAGTTGTTGATGTTGTTGTCTTAATGAAATGCATTTTCTTCCGTTGAGTGTTTTTGTAACTGTGTTGTCTGTGTCCGTGTCCCTACAGGAGAGCTGCACGTAACCATCAAAGCCTACGAGGCGGAGCAGGAAGACGAGATCTCTCTGGAGCTCGGCGAAACCATTGAGGTCATTCACAAACTGCTGGACGGCTGGTGGGTTGTCAGGTATGAAATACACACATTTTTAAGACAGTAAAGCAGCTTTGATATATAGTTTTAAAACAACAAAATATTAAAAGTCCTCTTTAACATGTAGTGATACATCTACAGAGAATTATCAGCTGAATATGCAGCTTCCTTAGCTTCTCAGAGTTTTATAGTGAGTTCCAGCTCAATATTTATCTGTCTGGCTACAACTTTACTGTTTTGGTTCACTCTCAGCGCTCTCATAGTGTTGTTTTCAGAGATCAAGCTGTAAAAAGCCACTTTATACCACCTACTGACACAGTAAGAGCCTAGCTGGTAAACATAGTAGAGCAATCGACAGCTAAAGAGACAGTCCAAAAACAGAGCTAAAAGAGCGGGAATATGACACGAACATAACTCCGCAACAGTTTCATTATTTTATGTATTTTTTATGTATTGTATTTTTTTATTGGCTAGAGGTAAAGTCAAAGGATTGACTGACTTTAAGATTCATTCTCTGGGGATCATGAATATGTGTCAAATATTTCACTCTGAACCAAACCGACACTGACGCTACCATCTCTACAGTCACACTATTAAAGTTCACTAGATGTTATTCCCATATTGATGCATTTTAAAACATTTTATCCTACTTAATCTGGATACTTCATATTAAATTGTGAATACTGTTTTTTACAGAAAAGGAGATGAGACCGGTCATTTCCCCTCCATGTTCCTGCAGAAGGCCGGCAAGAGAGAGATAGATGAAGCGCAGAGGATTAAGGTGCAGGGACAGAAACCACCACCTCGCAGGTAAGTCAGAGATTTACAGGGCGACCGTAAATAAAAGTCATTCAGACATTAAATGTTAAATATATGTTTTCAGACATATGATGAACTGTTCAATTACATTCCCAAAACAAATGTTAAAAATAATTTAAAAGTTCAAATCATCAGCTGCGGATTAGATTAGCATTTATAAATAACTAAAGATAAAGAGATCATACATATGAACAATCTTGTTAAACTGCTTAAATAGTATAAAATAATGCACCAAGTGTTAAAATTGAAACTTGCATCCACAGATGTGCAGGTCTGCACGTAGCTCCTCTGTGGTTGCTCTGGTGTCGTGTTGTGTCACTTCAGACAAAAAGGGAAGTGTGCTAACACGTTCTCACTTGTTGCTACACGATTTGTGGTGAATTTGAACACTTCTCTCTAAAAATAGTTTAGAAAACACTTTTAAAAAAAAACTAATGTTAAAGCCTGGCATTATAATGATAACCTGTACAGTTATCTTGCTAATAGTTAGCATGTAATATTTAAAATCGTAACATGAGTTCAGTTATCATACTTGAACACGTGAGATTCAGGATGTTAGCATTGTATTGTTAGCACGTTAACATGTTTAAAGTTTACTTGTGACTTGTCCTATTAAAAAAAAAATACACAAACCGACTGTCTTTGTACTTAAGAATTAGATGTTATTTTCACAGTAGTTCTTCTCTTTTTATAATAAAAACACTTACTGGCCTAAACACAAATCTGTCGGAGCAATACATTTTTTTCATCTCATTGTTAATATTTCAAAACACAGTACAACTCTGTGTATTTCTGTCTTTTTCGATCAGGTCGACAATCCGAAATGCCAAAAGCATCCACAATAAGTCTCGTCAGCGGATGAGCCAGGACGCCTACCGCAGGAATAGCCGCCGATACCTTCAGCAGAAGGGCGGCCAAGTTTCAAACCCACACAAGAACTCCAAGAACGCTGCCCAGTCACCACTGAGGGAGAGGAAGAACCAGGGTAACGAAACCGTGATCTTACTCATGTTTCCAGAACAGTTTATCACAAGACATTGTACCAGTAAAACCACTCTGACATGCATTTTGTTATTTGTAACCAACAGGCAACATTGCCGAGCAGTCTGGCTCCAGTTCAGAGAGCGAGCTAAAGAAGGAGGCTCCGGTTATCCCTCCTCGGCCCAGTACGGAGCTCATCTTAGAGCGCTGTAGCGACAACACCCGCAAGAAAGTCAGCATCAAGTCCCGCCCCAGCTCTGCCAGCACGCCATAAAAATCACAATGAAATAGCCTTTTGAAAGCTTTTTTTTATTTCCTTCTGTAATTTGTTGCAAATAGTTAAAACACAAGTGGGAGTTAGATGAAAATATATAAGTTTAAAAATTGCCAGAAAAGTGTAGACTGTAGTTTTTCTTTAAATTTCAACTTTCAAAGAATTACTTCTATATTTTATATGAGGCTCACAAACACACAATATTTTATGTTTTGGTCTTTTCAGTCATATAAGCCATATTTACTCGTAAAAGTTATAAAGTTGAAAATGTTTATTTGGGAAAAAAAATATTATTATTATTATTATTATTATTATTATTTAATTTATGTGTGGGAACATTTACATCTTTTTTCAACGCAAGAGCTTTATTTTTATTTATTTGCTTGATGTGTTTACAGTAATAAAAAAATTTCAAAGCGGTAAAGGGTAGCTAAACTGACTGTTCTGGAGCCCGCTTTAAGTGGCTGTTTGAAAAACTGCAGTTTTTGGCACTTCTGCATTGGCTTTATTTCACAGAGGTTGCTGGTTGGGTTGCGCCATGGTTGAGGACATGAATGGGCAGGAGAAGATGACTGATATCTCTGAGTGGTAGATGATGCCCCCCACAGGATGTTAACGTTGTGGCCACTGGTCTAATGGAACAATTTAACATTTTGCATTTTATTACTGGCAAATTTCATGGCCCTTTTCTATTTGCAACATTTATTCTACTGATTTACTTGGCTGCTCTGTGAAAGCAAAGTGGGTGAAGGTGTCCAGGTTTTGTGGGACAAACAGGACAAAAGTAGGTTACAGAAATGTAGGCCTGTCTTTAAAAAGCCTCAAAGTCAACAACCTGCGGCACATTTAGAAATGAGGCTGAGGATGTCGAGGACAAAACGTTAATTTAAACATCAGAAGTTCCAGATCTTACTGTCCATACAATACCTGACAAATTAAAACATTTAGAGTGAATTAAGCTGTTAATATGAAAACTGTAAGGCAAAACTAACTGCCACGTGCTATAGGCCTACTTGTGAAAACATAGTGTAACAGGTATTTAACGGGATAGATCACTTAAATTAACAGACTCATAGAATACAAGTTGTGGAAAATACTCCATTACAAATAAAATCACTTCTTTCTAGGGCCAAAATCTCATATCCCAATATACTGTAGGTAATTTCTTAAATAAATTTTTTTTTTAAATTACTTAATGTAACAAAAGTGAAAGTAGTCATGGTGCAGGAAAATGTTGCAGTTTATGCTGAAAAACTGTACAGTAAAATATGCCATGAAATATGACTGCATTTTACTGTATACAGAAAACACGGTCAAAAACAGCATTTTGAGGGGATATCAATTAATATCTGCAATCGTTAGCGTTGTTTGAGTACACTGATTCGCTGGAACATGAAAGGATGGAAAAAGTTTGACCCCGACGTGATTTGAACACGCAACCTTCTGATCTGGAGTCAGACGCGCTACCGTTGCGCCACGAGGTCCTGCTTCCTCTGAAACGAGCCCTGGGTAAATGAATATAGATCCAGCCCGGCACATTTTGGTCTGTAATGTGGTCTGCTTGAATGAAATCTATGTGTACACAAAGAGCACAAATAAGAATGGTCATAATATACAGCATAAGCATCACTGACCTGCTAACTAATTACTATTAACTAATTATAGTGTTAACTATGAACGTTAGTTTGTGAGGTCATTAACTTCAATCAACCGTCACTAAAATAAGAGCTGGAGCTGATACGTCACAAGTGTACGTTACTGATGAGATAAGTCGTCCCTTTGCTTACGTTACATAATTCATAACATTCATATGTCGGAATATAACCTACAAAAAGAGTCATGATCATTACTGCATAACCTTCCCTGGTGGTCTAGTGGTTAGGATTCGGCGCTCTCACCGCCGCGGCCCGGGTTCGATTCCCGGTCAGGGAACTACCTTTTGCGCCGGTTCTAATACTAAATATTTAATCTCATATAGCTATTAAAGGCAATTAAAGCCAATTAACACATAAAACATACTTACACTGACATTTATTTATGTATTTCTGCATTCATGTTTTTATACATTTTACAGTACATTTACTCAAACAAATACTTAATAATATTATCAGCTATTTGCTACTACTGTAGCAAACTGCATTTACTTAGACTTGGATACTTTAATATTTTATATAAAAATACACTGTAGAACATACAGTATTACATATTCAGGACAGCATTAAATAAAAATAAATTACAGTGATGTGACACGAAAAACGACACGGTTTGCATACAGAAATACACTGCATGCTCATTATTATAATTTGAATGCAGTGTTACGGTAATATTATGATGACAGTTGTGGTAATGCTGCTGATGGAATTCACGAATCAATCATTAATACAGGACAGAGAACAGAGATGCCCTCTGGTCTGTGTGTCTTCATCTTCGTCTTCTCTGCAGAGGGATTGCGTGTCTTGGTTGCTGCAGAGAGATCCGGTAAATTTAACAGATTTAAGAAGGTGAGGACCGGATATAAGGTGATTATACTCTCCCTTCAAAATAAAACATGAAATGTACTTTAATAAGTACTGCAGTCTACCGTGATGTAAGACAAAATGGATGATTTCAACAATACAGCTGCAATGATTACTCGTTGAATTGATTAGCTGCCAATAATTAAATTAATCAGAAATTATTTTGATAATCAATTAATCGTTTTGAGTAATTTTTTTAAAGAAAGAAATGTTCAGATTCTCTAACTGAATCTGAATGTGAATATTTTCTGTTTCTTTAGTCCTCTATGACAGTAAAAAGCTAAAGTGCTTATGGAGCTAATGGATCTTCATATTCTCACATTTTACAGTATATAGCCTAAAATTCTTAAAACATTACATTAAAAACAACAAATTAGACAGATCCACAGAGTTTGAGCTTCAAAACAGCACTTTGGAAACCTGTGAGTGACATCATGGATATGCTGACATCACCGCTTATACTGTTATTGGTCTTGCCAAATTGGTCCTTGGTTTCTATGTCTGGTTCTTAAACATGTTTCTTTTTTTCTTATTGGCTTTTAATTATTATTGTAGGAGCCAAAATGCGTGTATATAGTTTGCATTATTTATTTGTTTAGATCACACACGTTTTGTAGATTACCTTCACTTCTGATAATTGGCATTGAGGGTGAGGTGCTGGTTACACCTTATTTTCACCTGTGCACTTGGTGGCGGGAGTTTTAGGCAAAGAGGGTGACAGGCTCCGGTATTTTCTGTTGACCGTCACTTATTATCACGTTTCACTACTTATGATCACTTAGTACTTATTATCAAGTCTCCTTTTGTCTAGTTTAGTTTGTAAAGTTGTTTCAGTTTGTTGCTATTCTTTTGGTTTATAAACATAAAACTTACTTTATGTGACTTTGGATTTTCTTTGGACTGAAACACATCACAGTACGAGCCCACTCAGCCTTTTGCGCCCTTTTTTTCCGGATAGTTGCTGCTACAACTATAACATAACATAATATTTTTCTCTGTGAAGCACTTTGGGATGCATGTTTGCATGAAAGTTGCTATATAAATAAATTAAGTTTAAATTAGAGCTCAAGTAAGTAGACACTGCATGACCGAAAAGTTTTGCTGTGTGTACAGTGTGACTATAACATTTAATCTAATTTGTCACTTATGGTTATTTGGTGTCCTTCACCTCTTGTGTGAAAACTGATTAAAAAAATTACTACTAATACTACTGTTGCTATTTTTAATAATGAGCTCAATCACACAGGTAAAGAAAAAAAAACAGCTCTTATTTTGAAAACGTCGCCGGAAACGCAATTGGCTCAAAGTCTCTAGCTTGACGATCGGCACTGCATCCTGTGCGGTCGCAGAGAGAAGAGGACTCTCCGCTCCGGTTCAATCCAAATGCCACCGGACACCGACACCGACAGCGGCCTCTGACTGGACGGACGGACAGCGGCGGTGGTGGCGTCGGAGGCACCGCGACGTACGGGACTCAGCGGGAACATGGCGGCGGGAACAACAGCCGGCTCGGTACCGTGGCGACGATAAATCAGAGAGGAACAACGCGGCTGGAGGAGCATCACTTTGCACAGGTCAACGAACATGAACGTAACACCTCAGACGAGCTAAAGATAGATGCGATAGAGAATTATCAATCAATCAGTGTGTCTGTTTATGTATCGATATATATCGATCTCAGCAATGCTTTCATGTTCTTGTAATGATCCTGTCTGCTCTATGATGATGGCCTGCTTATACCTCTGTAGGACCTCATGAACTGCATCCATTAACTGATCTCATTTAATTATTATTATATACAGTTCAATGCAACTCCATGTTGTGGCATGCAATATTGAATTATTCATCTTTAAACGTCCTCCTTTCCTCTCCTATTGTTTTTTATTTCATCCCCTCTTCCTCTCTTCAGGTTAGTTCAGTGCAGATATTTTCTTCTGCCACATGAGAAAATATAAACTAACAAACAAACAAGCAAACAAAAAAAAATGCAATAAGACATCAAAAGTGTTGATACTTTTCATGCAACACTGAATAAAATTATTTAAAAAATAAATAAATAAAAGGTATAAGGAAAAATAACTTTAAAGATAAAAGTACCATGAGGCGTGTTAACTAACCGTTTTTTGGGGAACTTACTCATCTCTGAGCTGAGAGGAGAATGTCAGGTGACGATGACAGATCATATGTGCAGTTTAAAGAAGTTTAAGGTCACAGTGATGGAACTAGTGAACAGGAAATATCAGGAAGCTAACGTCCTTATTTAAAGAGCGAGTTTGCAAGTGACAACCATTTTGAGAAATTGGCAATTTTCCAACGTGAGTTGGTCTACGGAGACTTGTCGTGAAGCTCAGTGTGGTGGCTCTAGTCGTAGCCATCGTGGCAGTCCTGCCTCCACCTCCCCTTCATTCATCTGGCTTTTGGTCACCATTAAAGCCAAACATTTTTGTAATATAAAAATATTATTATATCAACATGCCTAGAACCTAAAGCATTTTGTTGAAGACAAGAGGCAACCTTGGCCGTGCCTGTGAAGTGAAGTTTATGTGGAAATGCCAAAAACCACAGTTTCTCGAACGTACACTTGAGGCTGGGTCCAAAAGTGAGTCAGTCTCCATAGGTCCCCATGTTAAAATGTCCAACTTCACAGCAGAATGTCTCCTGTGACTGTTCTACTGATCTACTGATCTCATTAGATTATTCTGACTCATGCATTAATGTAACAGCAGGATTTTACTGTTGTAGTTGATTGTTTGGTTTGTAAAAACTCTTTATATTGTTATATATTAATGTATATTATAGCAGCTCACAGCAATTACATTTCACTGTGATTGTACCTGGGTGGTTATATCTCAAACTGAATGAAGAACTGGTATTAAACTGGTATCAGTTCCTGACTGGTCCTGGACAAATGACTCAGTATCAGTATTTATGTAACATACAAACATCTGACGGGGCTCAATTTGCTAAATTTAAATTTAAAAATGCAGCTAAAGTAAAAACTCAGCAAAACGACTAAACTTGTTAAAAAATAACTTTTCACATCTTTTCATGTCAGGTCTTTATTTTTTGCAAATTATGGTGATTTGTATCAATAAACGTACCAATAATTATCGTTATCAATAAAATAAAATTTGATACTGAGCTATATTTGACAATGGGGAACTTAAACAACTCCTTCAGCAACAGACTGCTACTCCCACCATCTAAGAAGTCTTGTCTTGTTATGTTGACAAACTAGCTGGATAATGGACTAATGGTTTCAGCTGTACTTGTATAAACTGTTGGGTATTTTCATTTAGAACAAAACATCAGATTTTATAAACTCTTCATGTGATTTTATGTGAAAATCTTCATTTGTAAAGTAACTAAAGCTGTCAGATACATAGTGAAGTAAAAAGTAAGCTGGAAGTAATTCAAATGTGTACTTGAGTACAGTACTTGAGGAAACGTACTGTTCACTCCACCACTATTGAAGCTGTGTAACATCAATTGCACTTAATAAGTAAAATGATTTGAATGATCATACATGTTACTTCAGCTTTTATTCTGAAGGAGCAGAAGTATAGATTTTCACAAACATGTGCCCCGTGTTGATCTGTGGGTGTGTTTGATCCCATGCAGATAGCTGACAGTGTGTCTACAGAGGCGATGAGGCGAAACCTGAAGGCAGCAGCCCGTTTCTAAGGAACAACATCAGCAACACAGCGTGCAGTAACACACATCATGGGCTACAAGGTAACATCACGACTCACTGTTCAGCAAAAAGCCACAGTGTTCACTTTCAAAACCTCCACACATGTTCAGTTTTTCAGTCAGTATCTGAAGACTTTGTCTCAGAAATGTGTGTTTTGTGAGTAAAAATCTCCAGATGACTCACAGCTTCAACTGTAGTAACAGTTACTGGAGGTGTCATGATTCATTCGTCACACTGATACACCTACTGTTGGGTGAATAATGCAGATGTAACTAAAAGAAATGCTCCAAAGCACAGTGAGCCAGTAAACTAAGTAGGGCTGTAACGCTAAATGAAGTCCACTGGGCTGGAGTTCACACGTTTAATGTGAAACCACAGATATATTATACATGGACATAGTCTCCGTTACGTCACCCACAGGTTTCTGGAGAGTCATTGTGAAGCTCAGTGTGGTGCTCCGGTCGTAGCCAGACTTCTTGGCAGTCCTACCCCCACCTCCCCTTTATTTATCTAATCTACAAATTGGCAAAGACATGGAGTGTGGGTGGGGCTGAGGGGGGCTGAAAATCTGTTTGCTCTAACAAGCCACCTACCTGTCAATCAAAGTGGCCACGCTGTTAATTATGCAGAACTTTAATATAATTTGAACTGGTGAGTTCAGACTCAGTACAGTTGTCATCAACATGGAAATTAGCTATAGAGACCAAAACTGTTTTTTGATGGGATTATTTACATTTCACTAATTGAATCTGAGGAGGAAATGTAACGTAACGTAACGTAAAAATAATGAATAAACACTGGATACTGTTGACTGAAGAAATGAGCCACATATGGAATGAAAGTGGTCGCACCCTTCTGGTTAAGTAGCTATATGTATTAATATGTTGAAATAAATCATTATTTATAATTTTAATTCACGTGTATGATTAGATGTAACCAATAAACTGAATTAAACAACTTTAACTGACGATTATTGAAGGTTATTTGTGGGGTTCCCCAAGGCTCCGTGTTTGGCCCATTATTGTTTACATTAAAATATTTTTTTATTCGCTTTGATTGGCAGGTGGGTGCCACTTAACATGGCTTGTTGAGCACCATTCAGCCCACCTCAGGTCCACCAATGCTGATTTTTAGATTAGCCGGGTGGCAGAAGAAGCAGGACTAAAAGCACAGAGAGCACAAGCCAGATTTTGCGCTTCAAAAACGGCTCTTCAGAAACCTGTGGGTGACTTTACACATGCATTGTCCATCTTTTATATCGTCAATGGTTAAACATCACCTGTTAGTCAACATACACAGCGAGGCTGACAATGGTCTCTGGGTATTTTCTTTTCAGTTTCACCATCTTTCACCCCTGAGAGTGCCATCTTAAACAAATTTGTATATTTTGAGGTTTAATGTTAATGGAGTGAAATTGGCTGCTAGAATCCCTGAAATTTTATGATGATAACTTAGAAAGTTGGACAAAGATCACATCTTGTACAACCAGTACGGATATTGGATAACATGAGGAGGGCTGTGCTGCCTGTGCCTTAACCGGTGTTGTACATTAATAAAATATTATAATCTGATTAACCAAATATATTTATGGTGTCAATAGCGAGTGCAGCAACGTCCCTGGTGTGCAGACACATATCAGCAATCAGTCGTGTTTTCTGTAAATATTATGTGCTTGTTTTGTTAGTTGTGTCTGTGTTGTCAGGACTTTTACCTGACAATACATTGATCATGCAACACTTCCAAATTTCTGTGTACAGACAATCTCAGCCTTTACTTTGTTACTGTGTTATATATTTACATTATATGATTAGAGTATTCTATTTTACACCTACCACACATTTTAGTCGTTCTTTATACGGGGTCAGTTTTAAAATGCAGGACAGTTTTTTTTTTGTTTTTTTTTACCAAATAAATGCAGATGTTTTGATACGTGGATTGCATTATTGAGGGTTAGTTTGTTTTTTATGTTTTGCTTTATTTGTTTTGTTTTTATGTTTTTCACTTGTGATTTTCCACGATGAAGACACAACGCGATATTCAGCTGTGCAGCTGCATTTTCCTCTCTGATGCTGAGGCATAAATGTCACGCTGCTCCAACAGCAACCGACCAATCAGCCTCTCTGTTGTTTGATTCAGAGCTTTACCGCTGCTGACACATACATAACCATCGAACTCCCTCTCACTCTGTCAGGCCAGATTAAACACACACACACACACACACACACACACACACACACACACACACACTGCAGAAACACACTCTGCAGAAACACACTCTGCAGCAGCATGCACACACTTGCTCCTACCTCTTAATCTTGTGTAGTTTATGGTTCCATAAGTCCATGATGCACTAACACCTCTGGCTGCCTCTGTGTGTGCGTCGGCTGGGGATTTAGGGCGACATGTTCAAGCAGATATAAGGTGACACCACCATCTGTGTGAAGCTCTGCAATAACGCTGCCGCTTCATTTATTCATTCATTCATTCATTCATTCATTTATTCATTCAGAGGAGCCGACAGGCGTCACACATGCTGACAGGCCCTCAGCTGTGCGAGCAGCTGATATTGATCAAAACTGTAAAACTTGAAGCGGTTATGATTTTTATAACAATCTGTGAAATGACGACCTGAAGATCTGCACCTCACCTTCATCTTTACAGAGCTGTATAGAGAGTTTCAGTTCATTGTTTATCTCTCAGGCCACCATTTTACTTGAGTTCACTTTCATAGTGTAATTTTTAAGTAAATATGTAATGCAATATTTGATGATGAAGTGAACTCTGGACTAACAAATATCAATACTGTAGAGTAATTCTTAAAGACACTAGAAACCCAAATTCACAACACCCTTCTAAATATGTAATTTAGGCTCTGTACATAATAACAAGCTTCTAAAATGTTTTAGGTATTATTTTTAATCCAGATTTTAAATATTGTCATTTTAGTTTTTGTAAATTTTCCTGATAGTGTGTTTGAGTTGTACATGGTTATGCTCGGACGTTTATTACGCAATTAATTCTGTAAACCAACCTTTAAAAAAATCCACATCAGTTGTCCCACAAAGTCAGGGTGAATTGATGTAAAACAAATACAAATCCAATTTCCATATATACAAAGAAGCACTGTAAATTTATGCAACATTACATTAGCTCATGTTAGCATAAATTAACATTTTTCAGGCAGTTAGTACAACTTCACGTCATTGACTGACCGCTACTTGCTCCACAACAACCCTGAACTGCACAGTCACTTGTTCACCTTCAGTGTTTTATATTTATATATATATTATATTTTATGTCTTTTTTATTCTGTCTGTTTGTGAAGCTCTTTGGTACACAAAAACCTGTGTGCTTTTGAAAGTGCTATATAAATTAATCTTGAAAGTTGAAAGCTGAAAACAAAACCTCTCAGTTCTCAACCTCAAAGCAGCTGCAGCCCAAAGAAACTAAATTTACTACATTTAGTGTCATAAATAAACTGTCAAGAAAGGGAATATTCTTGCACCTGTTTTCATTATTAAACAGAAAGACACAACCTGTACACTGAACTGCCTCTGAATTCAAGTTTCTCTCTTTTACCGAACTAAGATTAGTTTAAGTGCCTTGTAAATTCATCGTAAAACAATCAAATGCTACAGGAACAAAATAAAACTCACCAACCCGTCTTGGTTAGTCTTTCAGCTCTTCCAACAATCACAAACTCTGGTTTGGTCTATATAAATCCTCAATTCACAGAGTTAGATATGAAAATATTGTAAAAATATAAAAATACTTTAAATATATACGAATGATGGCTAAAAGGTGGCTAAAATACATTTCATAGCTTACTTGTTGGTACTCACGAGGGAGATGTCAATCAAACATGATCTTGAGAAATGTCTAAACAGCAAATTTAGCTATTTTCTTTTTGTGTTTTTTAGGTTTTCTGGTATTTTGGCTAAAGAAAATGTTCATTATGTGATATCATATCTGCATTTTTTACAGTTTAAAGCCACATTTCCAGAGGCTTTAAAACTTAATGCCTTTAATTAAACCGAAAGACATGTTCAAACTAAATTATCACTTATTCAGCTAAAAGGGGACCCAGACATTTCTATCGACATCCCTGCTGAGTCAGATACTGATAAGAATGTGGGCTGATTTTCCTCAAAGACGTCAGACATCAAAAAAGTAAAGGTGGAAGGAAAGGGCTGTTTCTTTCAGTTGAAGCAAAGTGGAAACAGCTGTTTCCCCCAAAAGCCTCATATCTTTTTTGTTGAGGTCAGCCATTGAACTCTTTTTGGTCTTCTCAGTGACTCATTGTGAGTGACTCTCAGTAGTCCATTCATAGCCTGTTTTAGAAATTATGTTTCCTGTGTCAGATTCCTAAAAAGTTGCCTGGGACACAAACTTTTAGTGGTTTCAGCCTCTTAATCGTGACTCTCAGTGGTCCATTCATAGCCTGTTTTAGAAATGACAAATTAGTACACTCTGAAACTGGGGGCGCTAAATCACAAAAATACCAATTTTGACTCAATCTTGCTTTAAGTGTTGACTCACTAAACTAGTATGCCTCGGCCTGTAGTTATCACTGTGCCTCTTGATAGGAAAACAAGTGATTCAGACAAGTAAATGAAGCTGCTGCTGTTCATGTGACAGCTCAGAGTGGAGCTGACTGCAGTATATTCAGCCTCTGGCTGTCTGCAGACCAGCTGCTGTATAGAAATAACACAGCAGGAACATATTGATTTCAAGAGTCCTGCGCTCGTATGTAGCACAGTGGGTTGTCATGTGTGCATTTGTTTTCCATAGGATCTGATATAAGCAGGATTGATTGATTCCTGCTTTCCTCTGGTCTATTTCCATTTGGCCACATTGTGTTGCAGCATAATACTCATTCCAGGGTTGGATATTGTTTAGACTGAATTAAATCCTGCTTCAGATTCTTCATCCATTTTGCGTTGCTGATCCAGATCAAGGTCACGGTGGCATTAGGGGAAGCAAAGTAGCTCAAGGCATTCTCCTCAGCTACTTCCTCCAGCTCCTCCTGGGCCATCCCAAGGTGTTTGTATATAATCCCTCAGAGGCACAGAGCAGGCATGGGGTCCCCTCCCAGCTGAGTATGCCTCCAATGGGAGGCGTCTCCCCTGAAAATCATAACCTCATAATGGTCAGTCTTTCCCCACTGTGGCCGGCCACAGTTTAATGATGAACGGAACACATTTTTACACCTCAGGCGGTGTTTAAGTTTTACTTTTTCATTTCGAGAGAATAAAACAAATGTTGGGAAATTGTTATACAGTATGCAGCCATAGGTCAAACACCTGTGTCGACGTTCAACGTCTCAGCACAGAAACAGAAAGAAAAGCTTGTGGTTTAACCACAAGATCAGGAATCAACAGCTGCAAAGTTTCTCCACTAAAAGAAACTCTTTTAAAAAATGAAGAAATGAATATGAGCTGATCGGCACATGCTTAATGTTAATCATCAAGTATTTAGCTAAGCCATAGTATAAATAGAGTTTTATATCTGAAATTCATACCAATAAATGTGTTTATTATTAAATTGCTTACTCAAGCACACAGTCTTCATGGATCTAGCCTCTTAAATTTACTTATGTTCATTGTGTTTAAAAAGGGGAACATTTGTCCATCAGCTTCTGTATTCACAAACATCACTTCATACGGACAATTCTGTCCATCGTGACAGAAACACAATGAAAAACCAGCTAATGCTGAATTCATGCAGAAAACACCAAATTGTCAACAGTTCCTTAAAAAAGGGAACAAAGTTACCACTTAGCAAGTTTCACATCTGGGTTCAGCAGGGTGCAGCAGCAAAGTTCAGGGAATTCAACCATCAGGCTTTGCTGTGAATCTATAGGATGATCTGTGTTGCAGATACTTTGTTAATGCATGTATTCGTGTTTCATGAAAATCTTTTTGTTTGGCTAGATATACTGTCTGGTCTTGGTCTTGACTCGGGTTCTCTGGTTTTAGTCATGGCTTAGAGCGCATCCAGATGCAGGTTTTTCCATTCATTTGAGTAGGGGTTGTCCGTTTTGGCTGTGGCGGTGCAGGCAGGTGTCCACCAAAGTTGAGTCAGACCCAACTTTTGGAAAGACTCAGCCCAACATCACGCTGTAGCCACCAATCATACCATCACAGCGTTCAAATCTCCACAGTCAGCCTGAAGTCTCTCTGAAACTGAGGCTATCCAGGTGGATTCATGGACTAAACTCTGACACTACTTGTTGTGTTCTGGCTTTGTTTATTTCATGCACAAGCTTCTAAATGTGAGTGTGACTCTTAATTTCCGCTGCAAAACAGTAACACGAAGAACTTTCCTTTGGTTCTGTGTTTGATGGTCAGAGAGAGCGCGAGCACTAGTCGAGAGACATTGACAGTGAATGAGCTTCACAGCAGCCCTAGTAAACAGAATGTATCTATACATATATATCTATATCTTGTGGGGAAAGCAGGTCGCACTGAAACTAAAAATAAGCCAACCCTGGAAGCCCTAGAATTGGTTTCAGGCCTGATGGCACACCACAAAAACCCTTAGATGAGGAGCTCATGTTAACATGTTGCAACAGTTTATATCTTCTAACACTTAAAGCAGAGTGATCACAAGTAGAGGATTGCATAAAAATAATCTGTAACACTTCACACAACTTATTTTTATACAGTCCTGATTCATTGCTCCACTTTATCCTCCATGGCCTGGAGAAAAAATTCACCTTGGCATCATGTAATGGAAAATTTGGCACAGGAGGCCCATTTATTGAAATCTTCATGCAGGCCGCCAAGTTCTCTCCATGCAGGCAGTTTCTGAGCGCTGTTTACCCCAATCAGACGTTAAGATGTGTCTATATTTACACAAATTTAAGGATAGATCTATATTGATTTTGAATCAGCCCTGTGCTCTGGTCATGTTCAGTTTGTGGTGGAAGTTACTGTACAACTTCCGAAGTGAGGAATCAAGACATTTAGGCGTTGATTCAGGTCAAACAAGGAACAGCATTTCAAAGTGGGTTCGTCAAGCTGGTCTAAGTGTCAAACACTAATACTCTGATAATTTATGTTAGAATATTTCTGCAATAAAATAATCCTCTTCGTAGGCGTAACCGTCAGGGGAACACTCAAACAGGGACCTACAGCTGTGTAGGCAATATCCCAATATTAACATCTGATGTTAACACACATGGTGTATGATTCATTCAGAAACTCAACTTTATAACATAAACAACCCTTACTACTACTGTTAAATAAAACCATTCCCCTTACACTGTTCACACAGATTAAAATGAACTAGTTCACCATCGTTTCTTTTATTTTAAATGAGCTGTTTTACAGAAGACTGCGAGGAACATTTTTGCAGTTTTTGGTTCATGGTCTTGATGATTTCTTATAATTATTTTTCACTTAATGAGCTGTCTTCCCACCATTTTGTCTGCCTCTCTCCACCCCTTAAAACATAGACCTGTGCTAACCCTAACCCTAAGGATTCAAACAGAAGATTTTATATCTACTTATCCCCTGTGCCCGTGCCCCCTGCAGTACTCATCGTGAGCACTGCGTTTTTACCCAAACCTGACCCTGTAGAATGGGACTTCCTGTTGTGTTTTGAACTGAAACTCTTTGTGGTTTAGGAAGTCAAAGTTTATTGCAGAAAATGTGGCTGACATTTCCGTCAGCAGCAACTTCTGTGACTGTAAAACAAAGCCAAACGAAGCCATGTTTACAGTCTGGTACAAAAAACAGTTTTGATCTCTATAGCTAATTTCCCTGTTCATGACAACTGTACTGAGGATGAATTTCATGTTTCATCTTAAAATGGACAACAAAAATAACCTCAGTCTGCCAGCAGTGGCCAGTCTGGAAAGGTTACAGTAGCCTACTGAGGTGGTTTGGCTCCTGGTATCCCGAGCCTAAGTCAGTTTGGTTATTTACATGGCTGACCGAGATAAATGACGGTTCGCTACTATCTATATGGTCTGGCAGGTCTTCCTTATTTCAGGAAACACTGTCTCTGTATTCGGATTTGACTGAGTAATGAGTTCCATGATTTCATGTGCTGCAGCTGCATCTTTCCTGACTGTTGATAAGCGGTCCAACCAGCCTCAAACTATAATAACTTTGTGTTGTTTTTTCAAGACCAACACAGGTGAACCTACTCGTTCCACCTCTCGCCTTACACGCCCTGATTTTAACATCCACATGAGGTTTACTCTCAAACAGACTTTACATAAAGTCATCACCACTGATTTACTTATTCTTCTCCTCCTTCATGTTACTGGTCATTATTATATCCTCAGATGTGCTAAAACCACACTGTTAACCAGCCTTGTTTACATCCATTAAATATGGCTGATAGTTGTTAAAGCATTGAGGGTAAAGGCGACCACTGACTCCTGTAATGGACTCTCTTTTTCCTCATTATCTTCATGCCTTCCCTCCTCTTTTTTCCATCTGGCCTGTCATCTGTGTCCTCCCCCTCATCCTCCTCCTCCTCTTTTCTCTTTCTCCCGGATTTCACCCATCGCTCGGGGCAATGATGGCATTTTTAACTGATGATGTCTTTCTCCTCCTCTTCCTCCTCCTCCTCCTCCTCCTCTTTTCTCTTTCTCCCTGATTTCACCCATCGCTCAGGGCGATGATGGCATTTTTAACTTGATTCAAAGAAGAGTGGTCAGAACAGAACCCTTCTTTGAATCAAGTTAATGTTCTTGTATCTATATCATGCATATATATCAGAGCTGTTAAAGACTTATTCCAGTGCTTTACCACTCTGATCAAGACCTCTTGACTGTTCCTGTACATAGTTTGAATCCAGAGGCAACTCAGTTGCAGTTTCTAAACTTTAACATAGCCTTTCTCTTTCCATCAGATCTGCTGAATATGTTTAAAATGCCAGCTGAAAACTTGTTTTTCTGTAGGTTAGCCTCTGTATAAACACTCTGTTCACTTTTAGCTGTTCTTTAGCCTTTAGCCACTGAAGAAGAGTGGACCAACAGCCACAGGCTGCAGTCCATCAACCTACTCACCAATTCTGTGTTTGCTGGAGGCAAATGGTGGTCAAACCAAATACTGACTGTAGCCCTAGGTGAAATATCCATAGTTCAGTGCCTAATGAATGTCCCAATGAATGTCAAGATAAAACTGCATATTTTAGAGTTTGCTGTTATTGTAACTCATCCAAGACACACCTCTGTCATGTTTAACTTGGTTGGTTCTTGCAAAATCATTTTGTGTATAGCCCTTAATCTTGTTATTTTACGTTATATGTGTAAATGTCAGCCAATGTGTGCTAAGGAAAGGAGATTCAGTGCTTCTGTCTCATGTAGTCTTTTATTAGAGGAAAGGAGATCCTGCTGACCCACTTGTTCATGCAGATGAGAGCTCCTAACAAACACTACGTCAGTCGAGAATTAATATACACTCGCAGTAACTACAAGTAAAATTAATAAATACATATTTAAACCTGCTGTGACTGATTTTGTTGGCCGGTTTGTCACTTGTTTGAGTCAAGTGATGTGTGACCTTTCACATAAAACTAACAATTATTTTCTATATTTATTAAATAATTGTTTGTTCTATAGAGTATTAGAGAATAGTGAAAGATGCCCACCACAGTTTTGTATAAATATATTATAATTAAACTCAAAGATATTCAATAGTTTAGTAGTCTAAAACAAAAATATGCAAATATTCACTTTTGTGAAGTTGTGAATTTTTACACCTTTCTGGACGGTAGACTGAATGTGTGTGTCCTCTGCAGATTCCCGGAGCCGCGATGGACAGAGTCAGCCTGCTGTGGCGTCTGAGACGTCGGGCTCGCCGTGGAGTGCTCTGCATGGCCTTCTTCTGCATCTCCATGGCCCTGCTCTACGCCCTCTGCGCTGAAAACAGCGTACCTGTCACCGACGCCATCTTCGGGGTCCGGGCACGAACCCGGGCTCAGCCTCGTGCACACTCCGTCATCAAGGTCGGTAGCCGATGTTAGCTGATGTAACCTGAAGATTTTACAATGCATCTCTGTGTGATTTCCTTCTCTGAGACTCTTGATGAAAACAGTTTCTGGATGTTTAACCGAGAGGACTTGATATTGTCATCCCTCTGACTGCCACAGGTGCTGCGAGGCGGGGCCAAGCCCATGTACATTGACCCTCAGAAGCTCCCGGGTGTCGTCCCTGGTGACCCTCACCGTCCAATTCCTGTCCTATCCTCTCCAAACCACACCCATGAAGCTGTGGACTCGACGCCAAAGCGGAAGCCAAGAGAGCGGGAGCCTTCTGGGTTTTTGTCTCGGATGCTCCCGCGCCCCTTCACTCGTGCCCTGGAGACCCTGTTTGGAGGTCGCCGGAAGGGGGAGCTGAGTGGCCGAGGCAGTGATGCCGAGTTCTTCGGGCCTCATGGCCTTTTGGGTGAAGTGTGGGATGACGAGATGTCCAGTAGCATGCTGGGAAACAGACTGAGGAAGGTGGTGCAGAATTATCAGGTGAGAAGATTCAACCTTGCTAAAATACAGTATTATAACTACTAGATCGTGTTCAGAACGAATTGTTTCCTAATCTTGCCTTCTCACCAGGCGATGAATAAGTACGGAGTGGAGTTCTCCGGCCCTGGCGGCGTGTCCAGCAGGCCCAAACTGAGTGGTCCCAAGCTCCTCTGCCAAATGAAGGACACGGTAGAGGTGACGACTTTGACCCCTGACCTCCAGCCCTTTTCGTTGCTGCCCTGGGCCACCCAGCTGCCACCGAAGCAGCTGACCTCCGACCTTGGGCCTTACAAGAGCTGTGCTGTGGTGTCGTCCGCAGGGTCGCTGCGCTACTCTGGACTGGGCAAAGAGATTGGTGAGATAGAGGCTGAGTTTAAAGTCGTGGTTTGGTTTGTTTGACCAGTCATTGCTTTGATGTTGAGGTCTGGGAGGTTGAGTGTAGGTAGAACAATTGTTTTGGAGGTGTTGAGTGTAATGCTGCAGTTGTTGTTATTGTTGGCAGTTCATTTTTCAGTGATCCAGGGATACAGTAGCCTACAGAGGCGATTTGGCTGCTAGCATCCTGGGGCTGAGTCACTTCATTTAGCTACATGGCTGACCGAGCACTGAGATCCTCTAGTCAGCTGCTACTGGTCGCCCCTAAAATAAAACTAAAAACCAAAGGTGACCGAGCCTTTGTGGCGGCGGCCCCTAGACTCTGGAATAACTTGCCCTGGCACACCCGATCTGCCAGATCATTTGAGGTTTTTAAATCCTCCATCCTCCATCCAAGTTTAAGTATCTTAGCATTTATCTTAACCTTTTGTAATTATGGCATTATATGTATTATATGTATATTATACATATAATACACAGCACACAGCACTTTGGTCAACCTCGGTTGTTTTTAAATGTGCTTTATAAATAAAGTTTGAGTTGAGTTGAGTTGAGTTGAGCAAACAGCAGTTTGCAGTTCACTACATAACTATCTTTCTATCAGGAGAGTTCATAAATTACCTCAGTAGTGTAACGTTATTCCCTGTTGGTCTCAGAGGATGTGCTTGTACCAGTCTGGCTGTTCAGCCCAGTTTTGTTTCTTGCCAACAACACATTCAGTTAGCAGCAGCTAATTAGCCAGCCATTAGCTAGAAAGAGAGCCGGAGGATATCAGAGGGAAAACCAGCAAATATTCCTCCATAAAATATGATCCAGTTTCACCAAAATCAGTGAAGTAGAGATATTAATTGTTGTGCTCTGAATCACTCATAGACTCATAGAAGTGTTTCATAGGAGTAGAATACACCCCCAAGTGCAGGATGATGGATCATCAATAACTTTTTATCGTTTACCAATCTTCCATCCCCATTACAACTTTTTCTCTTCTTTAGCGGCACCACAGTCACGTGAACTCATGCTCTGCAGTAATTCAAAGACACTATGACAACAGTCAAACTCACATCTAATAGTTTTACCATACAGATGCACCAACAAACACAATGATTTATGCAAGAACAGATTTTTGGCGTTATTTTCGGCATTTAAGGAACATAATTTTGGTCTGGCAGGCCTTCCTTATTTCAGAAGAAACGCTGTCTGTGTGTTTGGATTTGTCTGAGTAATGATTTCCATGACCTCATGTGCTGCAGCTGCATCTTTCCTGACTGTTGATAAGCGGTTCAATTCAACAGTCAAACTAAGATAAGTAAGATAGACTTTAATGATGAAATACTGCAATAACGTGTTTGTTTTTGTACACCTGCATGCACCTGATAATGAACTTAAATACCGTCAAGAATTGAAGAAGTGCATCCAGCATGGCGGTGGCTAGCACATCTGCGAATATTTTCGGCTTCAAAATGGCACTTCAGAAACTTCTGGGTGACTTAACTCAGACTCTGTCCATTCTTTATACTGTCATTGGTCAACACGTGAAAGATGCTGATTTTTATTTTAAAGCTGTTTACCACTTGCAACATGTTTTTAATGTCATACAGGGAACCTTGTCTCTGAGAAAACCAAGTTCATGTTACTTTATAATGCGTAGAGTAGACCACTGGCCTAGTTTAACCACACGCAGGTTGGTGTATGTTCATTTACAAGGCGATCTTCAGGTTGCTTCCATCCTGTCTATGTTCTTATATTTCTCATAAGTGTGGACAGGAAATCTATTTTAAAAGACCTGGAGACTGAATCATTGGGGTGTCCTTGCTTTAACTGATGTTGTTGAATTCATGTATTGTACCACACTTTTACTATTTCTCTAGATTGCTATGTGTTGTAATTTATATAAACTGTTTTAATTGAATTGTTCTTAGTTTGTGCTGCTGCCTGTCTTGGCCAGGACTCGCTTGATAAAGAGATTTGTAACCTCAGTGCGACCATTCGTGGTTAATTAATGGTTAAACAAAAAGGGAAGTAGATGCTGCAAAACATTGTTGCAAGTAAAATTCTCAGTTCTTCTGTAGCACATATGTTTTTGGCAACTCTAAACAGGAACAGCATTTCCTGTTTTCACCAACAGAACATTATCAAACATAGAAACAGAGACTGTTTTGCACCAGTAACTCTTTCACAGTTGAAGTTTCACTTCACATCTAATTCACAGACTCCCATGATGCTGTGCTGCGCTTCAACGCAGCACCCACCACCGGCTATGAGAAGGACGTCGGTTCTAAAACCACGATCCGCCTCATCAACTCGCAGGTGAACACACTTACGAAATCCGACACCAACACTGACAACACGGCGCTCCATCGAGAGCCCAGCACTGATTCACATGAAGTCCAAGAGGGAGACAAACGAGATAAATGTTTCAGCTTCAGGAACTTCATCAACACGCCTGAAAGCACACTGATAGTTGCTATAGTAACCGTTTATGTTTTTAACATTTCAAATGCAAGAATATAGGCATATTATAAATATAATAATCTCACACACACCTTTTGATGAAGCAGAAATTATTTCAGTTTGCATTCAGCCAAAGAGTGTATTTAAATGTATCGACCGACTCTGAGGCAGTATTTAAATGAGCTGGTTTAGCTGCACAGTCTGCTTTAAAACTTACAAACAGTTGAAGCTCTTATTCCATTTGGTCTCAGTTTATTAAAGATGAATTTATGTAATGAGATGAGTTAGCATCACTGTATAATGGCGCTTTTACCACAAGCTCCAAGAACCGAGGCCACATAGTCTCCAGAGTGCATCTTATTTTGACCATAAACTTGAATGAATCTATACTAACCTATAGTGTTATTAAAATTATTCCCACATCTCTCAACTAGGTCCATTACCGACTTGATAGTGTCCTTCACATGGATACCTGATTATACGGCCACAAACTGTGTTGATCCACGACTCAGCTGACTTCTTAGCGTATTGTAGTACCAAATTTAACAATATTACGAAACCCAATCTAAACGATGTTGTCCACTATTCTACATATACATTTTTTTACCAAATAGAGTTACGTGGCTTAAGTAGCTCTTACAGCTTTTGTGATATAGATCTGGATTTATGGATTAAATAAATATGTATCTGTCTCATAGGTGATGGCGTCTGATGACCATCGTTTCCTGTCCAGTTCTCTGTACAGCTCAGGTGCTCTGGTGGCCTGGGACCCCGCCCCCTTCTCTGCTGACCTCACTCAGGTGACGTTTACATCATACTGTAGCTAAAGGGTCGCACCTTTTATATCTATGACTGAACGTCACTGATAAACCCTGCTCCCTGCCCCTTTTTTTGGACAAAAAGCGTCTTTAGCCCGTTTTTAGCCTGTTTGTTTACATTTTGGCAAGTTGGCACCACGAAAAGTTAGCCGAATTAGCTGTTAGCAGTGTACCACTAAATGTACAGACAACTATCACTGCATTACTTTGATACTGAGTGAAACTTAAAAACTTGATGAATCTCAGGCAAGTTCTGCAGTTTCTAAGCAAATTTGTGGGCGTTTTGTTTTATTTGTGATACCAGACACAATAAACATCCTGTGGAAGTGGTCAGTTCACTACACACAATGTCTTTGGCTCTATGCCCCCTTTCAACTCTCTGCCAGTTAAAACAGTTAATACAGTACTGTTCAATGTTTTTAACAGAAGCCTCAATAGTACTATGTGCCCCCTCCCACAGTGGTACAACAGGACGGACTACCCCATCTTCACCCAGTACCAGAGGTACAGGAGGCTTCATCCTATGCAGCCTTTCTACATCCTGCATCCTCGCTTTGAGTGGCAGGTCTGGCAACGAATACAAGACAACATGGCTGAGCCCATCCAGAAGAACCCGCCCTCTTCCGGCCTGCTCGGTATGCAAAACTTCAACTCCAGTCTCCACTTCCTATTTATAATTTCTATTCATAACACATCTTCTGAGAACCACTCACTTTAAATTAGTAAAAAGAGATTTGTAAAAAAAAAAAACGCAGAGTTGGTAAAGAAAAGAAAGTACAAACACAGTAGAGTTCATTAAACATACACAGTAGAGTTCATTAAACATACACAGTAGAGTTCATTAAACAAACACAGTAGACTTGATGAAACATACAGAGTAGAGTTCATGAAACAAACATTAGAGTTTATGAAACAAACACAGTAGAGCTCAGTAAAGAACCATAGTAGAGTTTAGTAAAGATATAATTGCATATTTTTATTCCCATCCAGGCACCGTCCTGATGATGTCACTGTGCGAGGTGGTCCACGTCTACGAGTTCCTGCCGTCGCGCAGGAAGACGGAGCTCTGCCATTACTACCAGCGTTTCTTCGACGCCGCCTGCACGCTCGGCGCCTACCACCCTCTGCTTTACGAGAAGAACCTGGTGAAGCGGATGAACCAGGGCTCCGACCGTGACATCTACACCCACGGACGCATCACACTGCCTGGGTTCAGTAAGCTGAACTGCACCCAGGCAGCTGGAGGTGTACCAAACCACTGACTGGGATATACACACAAACACACACACACACACACACACACACACACACGATGCGAAGCTGAACCCTGCATGAAGACACGTAACGATGAGGACAGACGCATGAACACTTCACATTCACTGCCGAACCAAAAGGAACGCTGTACCACTCACTATAAATATAACATGTTACTATTGTATACACTGGAGCACACACTCACACACACACACACACACACACACACACACACACACACACATTTGTCCTCTATACACACACACATACTCTTATAGATGTGCCTGCTGTTCATACATACATACCCTTATGAGGACATTGCCTGAACTAGCCTGAATGTCAACCCTTAAAGAGTCATACCACTGTTTTTTGAATGTTTTAGCAAAGTTTCCAAAGCATACCATGAGATTTCAGACAAACCAGCTCCTGCACACGGTCGATTATTTATGGAATAGCTGAACTTAAAAAATGACAAAAAACCTGCATATTTATAAATATATAAAAGAATACTGAGTAATCCTAAAGACTAAACAATTAAGCATTCATAAAAAATAATATTTTGTTATACAACAAGGTTTTTAGTTCATTTTGGTCCTGTGCGAAAACTTGCATTCAGTTCAGTAGTTTGATTACATTACATTTTAAGTGTTATTCTATATATTTAGGCCGAAATCAATAAAAAATATAATTTAATTTATAAAAAAATAATTTCCTAAAACAGCTGCTCCCTGTACTTTTTAATCAAACCAACTGGAGCAAATGTTGCATTTGTTGAGGATGAGCGGCAAGTGTCAACAACTGCAGGTCCTCAAACGGCCACTTGAGACTGGCTCCAGAAGTGAGTCAGTCTCCATAAGCCCCCATGTTAAAATGTCCATTTTTACAGCAGAAATAAACATGCTTAAAGTTATGAATAATTAACAGGTGGATGCAGTTACAGAGCAGCTTGTTTGAGCAACCAAGATGGTGGCGGCCAGTCACCAAACTCTGTATGGGTTATAAAATAGACAAAATGATGCTGGTTTCAAGTATGAAAATACGTGGCATGCCTTGGAAACATCAGTAATGTGAAGTGAACACAATTTGTGTTTTTATTTTGCTGAAACATGTAAAAAAAATCAACGGTATGGCCCTTTAATCTGAGTGTTTAACCAAGCCAAACTCTTAAACTGACCCACTGAACAAGTGAGAATTGGCCAAATGGATTTCATTAATCACAATCCACCTCACAGACCTGTACAGAAAGGGCCTTTACTTTGAAATGTATATACTGTAACATATCAGTCATTCCACTGTGAGGCGCTGCTCTCACTCTTACGCTTCCATCTTTGACTTTTACTTTGAAACAGGACACTCCTCTCCTTGGACGGCAGCTGTTTCACTCCGAGCTCCGCTTTCGAGATTCTCGACTGAACTGAACGGAGCTGTGGAGTCAGTTTGGTTTTTTTGTTTTTTTCTTTGTTTGATGGTGTGAGATTTTTCCACTGCCGATACTGCTTCCCTAACGTTGGATCACACTGAGGACCAATCTGACTCAGCTCAGTTTGAAATGAGTGTTCATAAAGACCTACAATCAGTCTGTCTGTGAAAGAGACAGAACGTGCAGATGCTTTGCTTTGATTTCCGACATGTTTCCTGTGATTTAGGTTTTTTGTTTTTTTACGGCCCTATTTTCAGGGCTTGAAAAGCACTTCGTCAAGCAGCAGGATGTCTTGGCTTGGAGTCGGCAGTCTCTTCCAAATGTGATCGTGTTTGTTCTCAGACTGTGTGAGACAGGACGTTTACCTCCTGTGATCGGTGACGTTAAATAGTGTCCACGCCACGCAAAGAGTACGCCCATTATAAGCTTAGATAAATGTTTGTTTTGAACTAAAATAGAGTGTCTGCTGGTCTTGAAAAGTCTTTTAAATCATTTAGTTTCCTCAAAAGATATTGTAGTCTTAAAAAGTCTTATGTGTTGCTGATTGCATGCCCCCTCACCTCTGTAGACGAGGACATGGAAGAGGACCTGTAGCCTCTGTAGAAATAAAAGGCTCGTTCTGAGTTAACAAAAACATAGCAATTCGTACTTTCAGGTGATTATACACTAATTAAAACATAATTATGCATATTATATTCTGTAAATAGAGCACCCTGAATCTGACACACAGGACCTTTTTAAGGAGTTTTAGTCAATAATGCAGCTCTGAAGCTCAAATTGAAGCAAAAATCATGAATTAATTAATCACCTGCACCACAGCATGTCAGTAATAATCACCTGGGTAACATGTAGCATACACAGTGTAGGTGATGACAGAGAGCATGAGCAGACTGGATGGGCGTTTAACCAGCTGAGTTCTGTAGTTTATTGACTTAAAAGCAGCATCTTAAAGATTAGACGAGTTATTGTGGACGTAGTCTGAGAGCAAACACAAATCAACTGAGAAACTGAAACTATTATAACATAAAGAAGGAGATTGTAACTGTTGGACTGTTATGAATCAAAGAGCTTTGTCTGAAGGTGTATTCTCCCCTCGTTGTTCGCCTTTTTGTGTGGACACACACTGTACTGGATCCACGGGGATGAAGCTGACCTCCATGTCTTCATCTGACTCTGGAGAACAAAAGAGAAACGGAGGACTTCACTGAAATGTCGGACTGCTTCTTTAAGAACAGATTAAAGTGGTCAGAGAGCTGATGAATGTCACACACACACATATCTGCACACACACCTGGATCTATTGAAGAAAATACTGCCTGCGGGTGACTTGACTCCTCCAACAACAATCCAGTAAAAAGTTAATCGAACTAACAAATATTTTGTACACACATTGTCAACCCTGTAACGACCCAATAATCTTTTTATAACTCTTATATAGTGTATATATATATATATATATATACATATATACATATATATATATAAAATACCCAGGAGGACGAACATTGGTTTGATTTCTAGTTTTATTTCTCTCCGATTCTTTTAATCAGAGCAACACTTTAACTGCAACATACTTTAGGCTGCAGTGTGATGCTAGATGGGCTATGTAGTCCCTCCAGTGCATTCTGGGTCTGCTTCGGGGTCTCCTCCCATTTGGACACGCCACCTCCAAGACACCTCACTCCTAAAACTCACTCATTAACACATTATATCTTGAGTTAGTTTGAAAAAATCACAAGTTTTAGCTTAGCTTATTCTTCATGCTAAACTAAGCTGATCCACCTGCTGGCTTTATTTAAGCTACAGACATGAGAGTAGCCATGAAAGGTTAATGCGACATGAACCAATTATGCATTTTAATTATTTCTACCTCAAAAAGAGGTTTATGCTAGCCATTCTCCTAATGTGTGTAGTTTTAATAACGCCACAGAAATTACATCCATCTACCAACATAAGCATCTCGTCCTGCTGCTCACACATCTCAATCGTTGTTGTATTTTTCAGTATTATCACTGTAAAGTTCAGCCTCCTGGGTATTATAACTTTTATTATTATTAATATTTATTATTACCAACGCATGTGTATCATTTTTCTCCAAAGTAGTGTAGCAACAGAGGAAAGCAAGAACATGCTACATCTCTTATAAACAAAGAAGTTATCCGCATGGCACGAATTCAGCTTTTATCCCTTTATTATTTTTTTCACTCGACGTGATCATTTATGTAAAACGTGCATATTGTTATGGGCGTGATCACGTGTGAGCTGGGTCATTTGCATGCAAACGAAGACAATGAGCCTGGATTAGATGGTCTAAGTGTGATGCTTCTTTGTGTGTCTAAAAGATTTGATTTTTCATCGACGAGAAACCTCATTGGTTTGATGGTTGTATGACAAAAGACGTGTTGACACGTGGAGTTTCACCTCCAGTCTGAAGCTGAATGAATAGGAGCTCCAGCGGTCTCTATGAAACAAAATCACTCCGCTATTGTTTTTCTAATCATTTCAAATTCATGTTTTTACCAGGACTTTATTGTTTATTCAGGAGTAAAACACTTGAATAATTGATGTCATTGCATTTCCTATGCAGTTGCACTCCTGTCCCAACTCCTGCTCGTCAGTGTACATCTGTGTGAAACCATTTGACGTTTTGTTTTAGCTTACAGATGCAGTTTTTCCTCTGCTTTGCCTTCATCATCTTGGTTTCTAAGAGGGTTGTTCAGCTGTCAACTGTATCGTGTGCTTGATTGTATTTATTATGTATTTGCCTTTTCTTTTCTTTTCTTTTTTTTGCCTGTTACTGGACTCTTGACAAAGAAAAACAAACTTCCGCCTGTCTTGGAAACTGCCTTTTGTGACTATTTCATTTCATTCTGTTTTTCAGGGTAAATTAACTTTCATAAAACATCAAGAGCTAAACTGTAAATGCCAAATACACAGTTTGCTTGTGTTGTTTTTTAGCGATTCTTTAGCGCCTTTTCTCGTGAACCAACTCCTAATACTCACTTTTGTGGATGGAAACAAACATTCCTTGAAGTTTTCTTTTACAAAATGACGCGAAATTTGGTTCAAGTTTTGACATATTTGGATAAAAACAGGATTCACTTGAACATGGTAGCATCACTGATGTGATGGAACCTAATGATGACTCATGAGTTTGATTTAAATGAATTGTAATAATAATTTCCTTAACTTGTCATGTAGCTCCATGATCAAGGCAAATTTTTCAGGTTTTTCCTCTACTTCGGGTTCTTGGACCAGAGAATCGGCCTCTTATCTCATGAACCAACTCCGAATATTCACATAACAATAGTGGATTGAAACAAACATTTATTGACATTTTCTTTTACGAAATTACTCGAAATGTGGGTAAAGTTTTGACACATTTCATCCACATTTGGATGAAAATATGATCAACGTGTTGTGCATTTAGCACATTTTATGAAATTACTCAGCCGTGTTTCCGTCAACGTATTCTGAAGTATCATATTAGAAAAGAAGTATTATATTAGAAAAGTGCGCCCTTTACTTCTGGTTTTCAGCCTGGAGAATTAGCATCAAAATTATTAAAATTAAAATTCACATGAAGATAGTGGATGGAAACAAACATTCCTTGACATTTTCTTTTATGAAATTACTTGAAATTGGATTAAAGTTTTGACACATTTGGACGAAAACACAATTAGCCTGAGCGTGGTAGCATCGTGGATGTCATTTTATGGACTCTTTAGTCTTGTTTTCTGGTAAAATACTGGATATTTTTACTTCTACCCACTCCAGGCCTGTAAAACTCCAACTAAAAAGGAAAGATCTTTGGTTTCACCGATTAATGTTTTGTCCAGTTCCACCAGTGACATGGGAGGAGTCACAAGTAGGTTTATTTTAATAGTTTACAATCCAAAAGAGTTTTGGACACACTGATTTAACATTCCACTGCCTGAATATTACATTTCACATTAACATTCATGGCCCTAAACTGGGGCTCATCACCCTGCTTTGATTTCATAACAGTACATTTTTAACCCTGCATGCATCAGATTCCAAAACTAGTGCTGTAAATGTTAAAGTCTGCTTGCATCTGCGATCAATTGTTATTTATTGAATTATTAATGTTGTATTTTGAAGATTCTTCGTTGTGTTACAAAAGCTGTGAACTGTTTACACAACGTTCGGTTAATGACTTTATGTTTCAGGTGTCACATCGGCCATTTTGTCTGTGTGAGCAGGAGGTAGTGACAGTCTAGAATAAAACATCTATCTGGATGTTGGGATGAAGAAAATTCATGTATTTAAAACTTTGAAACCGAGGTTATCGGTCAATAAAGAAGTGACAACAAAAAGACTGGAAATTATTATTTAAGATTAATCTAAGGAAGGTTAAAATGCCCAATACAACCAAAGAACACAATGAAATACATTACATCAGGAGTCTTCAACCTTTTTCAGCCCAGGACCCCTTGGACAAGAGACAAACAGAACAGGGACCCCCATATGTAATTATTTCTTTTTAAAATTAAGCCTGGCCTATAATAACTTTTATATTTACTTTATTCAACTTTTATTTCACCTTATCAACCTATTTATATACTGGGTTATTAGCCTATATGTGTTTATGATTGAAAAAGTTGCATAATTATTGTTGGTTATTAAATGCCAAGAGCTGTGCGTCTTTGTCCACTGATTCATCCGACTGGAGTGCAAATGCCTCCGCTGTTTGTAGTTTCTCAATGATCTGCACCCCTCACATTCACCATTATTTTTTGTCAATTATTATGACAATAATTGGCGGACCCCCTGTAGTACCTCCGCGGACCCCCTTGGGGTCACGGTCCCTTGTTTGAAGACCCCTGCATTACAAAGTCATTACATAGTGTTGTGTGTATTTCTATTTTATGTTTAATTCACAGTCACCAAAAACACATGTTAATGTTAAAAGGGTTTTTTTAATAACTCATGACACGCAACGAAATTTCACACTTTTTTCCCTCACTAGTTGATTGGATGGAAGTGATCATGTGACCACTTCCATCCAATCAACTACACCGCCCACTATACTCGCTCCTCATGGTACTGCTGCGCGAACACTTTCTGCACTGTACCTTGATTTGGCGCTGTTCCAGTTCCCTTCACTTCATTTCCACTGAAATGACAACAGCATAGAAGAAGAAAATGGTTTCATACGCTCTCATTAGTGAAAACTTTATTGTTTTCTATGTTCTTTTATGTTTGTGTTGAATAAAACTCACAGGCTTCTTACTTATTTGATCTGATAATAATCGCCTTGGGTTTTATTCAGCTCGTTCCTGACATTTAATTAGGTGTTTATCCTCTGTGTAACTCTCTGAACAGGTAAGATGGTCACAGTGCGTTATTTTATTTAACATTTATCTTTTACCACATGAAAAGTTTGAGAGTGCAAGTCTAGTTTTATTTAGCTAGCTCTGTCTGACAGCTAAAGTTAAATGATTGCTGTATCATTGACGCTCAGCTGCCATGTTTGATTAAAGCCACTAGATGTCACTGTGTATTCGTTTGAGCTTAAATGTTCATAATGATCTATTCTTTTTTTACCTATAATAATATAAAGTCGTCCATTATTGCAGTTTCAAACCACGTGTATGTCAAGGGACTGAGATGCATGATGGCTAAAATGTCTGTGAGTCACTGTACATCTCTCATTAAATGATGATAAAGTAGAAATAATGTCTTCATTGCTCTATAATATATATAATAATGTTCTGCTTTTTCCTGTCCTTAATTCATATGTCCTAAAAAGTGATCGCCACTGATGGCAATTGATTTCCAGTTTTTCTAAATGGTTGCCAATAGCAACCTGGCAACAGTTACCATCACCCCTAGATATGAAACAGAGAAAAGCAGGAAATCTCCATATTTTAGAGGCAGAAAACAACACTTTAATGTTTAATCCATTATCAAGATAGTTGCTGATTATTTTTCTGTCAACTAATCATTGCAGATCTTAGTTTAAGTCACCTTTTAATTTTGGTTTCTGGTTGAAACAAATCACTCAATCCTCAGCTGTAGTAACCCAAGTCATTCATAAAGAAGCCAGGACTGTAACACAAGCATTCACTATTACATATACAGAACAGAACAATTACACACAGTTACATTTGTACAAATGTGCATTTAATGAACAAACTTGGCATCAACACATCATTATCATACATACACTGTCCATTTAATCACGTCATTAAAACAACATTCATGCCATCAAAGTCTTTAAATCTCAAGGTTTGATTAAAGTCTAGATAGATTCTAGTGCTCTTAGCGTAACCAAAATGTTTTGCATGTACCTTGCCTTTGATTCATTGTCCTTTCTGGAGCAAATGGTAGCTGGCCTACATCTCAGCAATGACTGGTAGTATTGGGGCCTTGAACCTTTTGGACTGTCTGCATGAGGAAGCCCAGACACAAATAATGGTCGTCTGTCTTTCTGTTTGTCCATTAGCTGAGAATCCACCTTCACTTGTCTGTTTTGCTTCATCTCCCTGTTTTTCAGAGCACGTCTCTCTGTCCTCAGCCGTCTTACTGCTGTTCACGACAGGAACCTGCCTGCTCCTGGGATCCTTTGGGCAGAGCTCAGCACATTTTGGACCCTGATTTCCATCTGACCTGGACAGAGGGGGTTGACGCACTGAGCAGTCAAGATCGGAAAATTGCCACCTCGTCTTTTTCCCCTCCTCTGTCCATCCTCTGCGGAGAAGCCGGGCTGCAGTGAGGAAAGAATCCGCCTGGCTATTTAGCTTCTCCAGGGGGTCTGAGTGGAGAGGCTCAGTCATGGCCGACATCCTACCCAGGCCAGGAAGGACACGGTCTGCTTTAATGCTGCCCTGCATCCCCCTGTGTCCGCCTCTGCTTCAGCACCTGATTTGAGGTACTAAAGCACCTGTAAATCACATTTTTAAAGTTTTAGATCACATGACATGGTATTAGATAATACCATGTCATTGGATAAATTACTTCCCAACATGGGGTGTTGGTGATAATTCATTTTTTACTTGCTGATTTAAGGTGGCTGCTGCTGAGAAAGTCCCTGCGTTTTGATCATATCTCCACTAGAGGGAGATAGAGATCCCCATGAGAGTCCATTATAAAGTCCATCACAAGCATTATAAGTTGAACTAACCTGTGGCTGCTGAGGCTGGTCTTGTTGAAATGTGGGTGACAGCAAAAACCTTTTAGACAGCAGCCACAGAGTCCTGGCTGAGGAAGTTCATGATGTGGCAGCTAGAAGATGGAAACTCAGAGCTCCTGGCTGCAGAGACGCTGCAGAAAAATATGAAAAAGAGAAATTATAAAAGGATGAAGAAAAAGAAGAAGATACAGTAGTGTGGCTGCCTGCACTCCCACAATAATCACACACAATACCTTTTCTGACAAAGATTTGATGCCAAAAACTATTTCTACTGTATCAGATATTCTTTCCAAATGAACACAGCAACTCGTTTTTAAGCATGACTTACATGCTTTAAAACAACAACAAACAACTTTGCATATTAGTGAAATAAAGTAAATAAAATAAATTGCTAGAGATACCAAATATATCAGCCTGAAATGTGCCAGCATAAAATGCACAAGACATCAGAATATTCCCATTTGATGGAACGGTGCAGCCATAAAAAACAAAGTCTGAGTCTGAGTTTAAGTATTTCACTCAATGCTTCAAAGAAGAGCTGAAACAACATGATGCAAAAAGCATACATATAAAATTTCCCTTCTACTTGTAGACGATTTTTCCGACCTTGAAGCTACTTAAAGAGAAACAAAAACAGGATACTTATGACTTAATTGCGTATTATTAAAAGCGTTGATTGCACCATTATATCTTGCTTAATTACTTAGGTAATACTGGTCCAACCAAGCTACTATATGTGCTCACATTCAACATATATAAAATAAATATAAAGAATACATTGTTCCATAGCTGTAGATTCAGATAATACCAGAGTTCAGTGTGAGGTCCTCATGTCTTTCTTCTCTCTTCTTCCTCCTCTCAGGGCTGACTGCTTTACTGCCACTCTCTCAGTCTGACCTCACTCTCTCTCTCTCTCTCTGTCTCACCCCCTCTTACTAACCCTCACTCTCTTGATGTCAGCCCCCATTTAAATCAGCTCCGCTGGTGCAAAGTACAATTCAAAATATAGCTAACATTTAATGAAAAGGAGAATTTTTGTAAATACACAACTATGCTTTTGTAATAGTGTGCAAGTTCCTATGTTGAGTTTTACTTTATCTGAATACACACTGATGGAGGACAAAATAAAACGAATGCCATTAAAAATGAATGAAGTAATGTTGCCTGCTTTAATCTCTATCTGTCTCTACCTCTTTTACATTTTTCACACTGAAACAGTGGAGAAGAAAAAGGTCAAGGTCAGTTTACTTGCTTTTTCTAGAGCTTTTTAATGTGGTATTCATTGACAGGTGGTGTTTTGTTCAGTTTTTCTGGAGTTGTATTTGTTCACCTGTGAGTTATAGCTGTTATGCTTTCAACCATTGAACCATGGTGATAGAATGAACCATCATCTCTCTATCATCCTCTATCATGGGCGAACTTCAACCAATCAGATCAACAAAATGACATCCTAAGTCAGTCTGGAGAAAAGCAAAAACATCTTTTTCCAACAGTAAAAGCTTTCAGTGTTGTTCTTTGCTCTTTTATAAATAAAGAAATGCTCTCCAGTCCTGATACAACTGATGCCAGCAGCATCTACGTTAACCTCCTTAGCAAGCACCATTGTTGTTTTTGACCAAACAAATGCTTCTCTCTGCAACATGATAGCTGTAATTAGTTCCTCATCAACTAAGACTCTTTCCTACAGTGTTTTGCATTGCTCAAACAGAAACTGAAAATGTTAATAATGGTTGGCAAGCAATTGTAGCTGCCACATGCATCATTTAATTAAAATTAATCTCATAATCTTCCTATTTTCTCTGCCCTTGTATGGCTTGTTGCTGAACTTGGCCACTTCTGAGAATGGTCCAGATTATGCTGGATAGACGTTAACCTCAGTCTGCCGGGCTCCTGGTCTGCTGTCTGTTTGTTCTGACCAGATATTTGCTCTCTGGTCTTCACCTCCTGAGATCAGCAGGTTTATTTGCTTTGGACAAAGCAGGAGGACCAGTGGACACCGGGGTTATGTCCTTGTTGAACAATCAGTCATTACAACGAAGTAGCAGGGTTCAGGAAGTCATTGCCTGCACGTGTGGTTCAATATACAGATTGGACCTCCTGGAAGAACTCTTGTATGAAGAAATCCGCTCTTGAAAAGTGACATCCATAAATCTTCTCATGGTTAGAATTTCCATTAGTCACTAACTATTAATGCCTTCGTCTTTTTGTGATTGTAACTATTCCAGCTATTTAAGGATTACACTAAATCATGTCATCGTCAGCCTTCAAAAGCTGGTGGTCACATGTCTTCACATGACTAGCAGCTCTCCCTCCATTCACAGATCTCTCTGGAGCAAAGTTCACAGGGAGAACAAGAGCCCAGCAGGGTCACGTTTGCTCGGTATGTGTTGGCTCATGGTAGTCATCAATCTGGGTCAAAAGTAATGGGAACACTGCTAGAACACATAATAGCATCACCAAAAACCACTGAAAGTCCTGACTTTACAGTACAGGAGTCACAGTTGTCTTCTGTATTTTACTTGTTGTCAACAAATCCCTTGAAAAGAACAATAAATTGATGAAAACTAACAATTATTGTTGGTTTAGCCCAAGCTGTAATATAAATAAAATATGACAGACAGGCCTTTCCAAAGGGATAGTTAAGTGTTTCATCTATGCTCTCTTCAGAGCCACCAAACTTCATTGACAAAAACACAGATTTTTCCTCATTAATGATGCTGCTGAATGCTTGCAATAAATCTGCAAATGAAAGCGTGTGTGTTCTACCTGAACTAATACAATACTCCATTCAATTCAGTATTCAGGTATTTCCAGGTAATGCTCAAGTTAGACTAGATGATGACTAGATGATGACGTAAAGCAGGTAATCACTGTGGCATTCTTTGTTAGCTGAACAGGATTTCAGGGCAGGGCAGCTCAGTGTGTATGATGAGTTTCTGTTTTGAACTCCGAGGTCAAATCAAATCTTGAACCTTTTTTTAAGTATCGCTTGAACAACCTTAAATCTTTACAGGCTTTAAATGATAGCTGGTAAGGAAAGAGCAAAGTAGTTTACCACCTAGAAATTCATTTGTCTGTTATCCATTTTATTTAATGAAAGCTTCTATACTCTTAATTCTGTCATCTTTATGTTGCTTTGTTCATTTGACTACAGCCAGTGTCTTCTATTCATGGAGGTTTTCTGTGCATTGTTCTCCTTCATTCACAGCCTTTTCTCTGGTTTGTGGCTTGTTGTCGTGCCCCATTCTGAACAGTACATGTTAAAAAGGATGGGAGAGGTTTATTTATGTATATTTCCTGCCCAGATATCCTGTTGCGTCACTTCATTTTTTTGAGTTTGAGGAGTTTGTGTTTTCTTTCCATGAACCATGAATGTACCTCTTTCAACATTTTTCACCATGATTTTTCCTTTCTTGTTGCTTCATGCTTTCCATGTAACATTAAGCTGCTGTTGGCTAATGGATCAACCACATCACAATTGTTTCTAAAGAAACTTTGGACATTTAGCAGCTGTGACATTTCACAATATTTTGGGTATGTAGCGATAGATCCTAATATTGGGATGTCCAAAGCCAGCTAGACAAGGTCATCCATGGGAGAACAAAGACAAGACTATAATACACACTCACATACAAATGGATGGGAGGGTCTACCAGTGATTACCAGTGTTGCTTTTCCAAACGCTACAGTTGATCACTCTCTGTGTTAAACAGGAGAAAATTTGGTTAGCTTTGGGAGGCAGCGATCAACATCTTCTCCATAGTTTGACATTTTCGATGATGAAGTATAGGAAGAGAGGATGATTATTGTTCAAGAAGCACTTTGACCCAAATTTACACCTGGCATTAACATGTGATCTACATCTGGATATCCCATCTGGTTGTCACGTTTAAATGCAAGCACACCGTGACCCAAAAACGGATCGGATCGGCCAGACCACATCTGGAGGTGGTCTTGCTTGCTTTATGATTGTATGTCAGTCTGGTGTAAGTGCAGTCCATACACTGTGGTCACATTGTTGAAAAGAAAAAGAAAATCCACACAGTGAGCAGCGGTCACCTATTGCCGCAAAAATGTCTTTAACAAAAAGTGATTTAGAAATGACTGATGCCTGTTCCCTTGATCTCGGATGCACCATGTTTGCCAGCACAGTTTAACTAATTTATTAGCCAGAGTAACGTCCAATCACACTGCGTGCTTTAGTTTCATTGCTGTTTGTCTCTATTTTGACCATTTTACTGTAAAGACTGAACACTGTAATCATATGCAAGATTATTTTAAGATTTATCATGAAAGCCACAATACAACAATAATTGATAATATTTTAAATGTTACTCATACATATTCATAACGAACTACATTCATTTAAACACAAAGTTCATAATCAGAACTTTGTGTTTTGGGAAAACAGTGTCACATAATTTGCACTCATTAGGCCATGACATGGGTTTGGTTGTGTTAATGTCACGGCCCCGCCTTCGTCTTCGTTTTGATCCTTTGCAGGTTACAATAAATAATAGCAGTTACGTTAAAAGATGCAGGATGGACCGGTTTGTCTGGTTTGGTCTCCAAGGTGCTCTGTTGTCCCTAGGTATTTCTGAACTGACTGAGAAATGACAGTTTGTCTGTGCAGTCATCAGCTGTGACACGACGTCCAACTTGGAGCTTTCTCATTACACAGATACAAAGGTGAGACACTAACTGTGATTTTTTTTTTAAATTTATGATCAGATCTCAATTATAATATACTGTCGCCCATAAAGTTGGAATGTTTTTGTTTTTAGACACATTCCTCTTTTTATTTCTATGTATGCAAATCAGGTTAATTGTGGTTTCATTTTCACTGTGATATGTTGAAGAAGAGATTGATAAAGTTTTGAGAAGATACACTTTATCTATCAGGAATAAATCACATTGTCACAATCATTTCATGAGAAGAGGTAAAAATATTTTATTCCAACTTCATGGGCAACAGTGTACATAAATGCTGGTCTATATATTTGCTTTTATCATTCTTAACTCCTAAACTTTGCTTTGTACACAAAGTGCTTTAAAACAAAGTATTCCAACTGCACAGTTTCTGTGTTCTTTAAGTATCTATAGTTTAAAAAAAAAAAGATATTTTGCCATAGATAGATAATAATGAATGAATGATAATAATGAAAGTATCATACAAGTGCAAGTACATATTCCATGTAACTCACAAGTTGCGCACATTTGTTCTGAAACGTTGAGAATTCACAAATGAACTTCGAGAAAGGTTCAAAAAGGCAGAGAAGGGAGCCTCAAGCACATCATGCTAATTTCACAGCGACATTCCTCGCAGACTCGCTTCCAGATTTCAAGCTGTGAATCATCAGAGGCAGACATCTGAAATGGAACGTTGTTTAGGTTTTCACTTCGCTTCTAATTAGATGTACAAACCATGGTCAACATTTCATCCCACTGTCAGGTTCACAGCAAAGCAAGGGAATTCTCTGAAACCAGACATTTTGCATTATCTAACTGTAAAGGTCGGAAGTACAAATAGTAAAAGTACAAATTCTTTCTTACTGTCCTTGAGTAATTATTTTCCTGACAACACATTTACTCCCTACATTCTTGCATGAATATCTGTACTTTCTACTCCTTACATTGTCAAAACAGGCAAAATACTTTAATTTTAATGCAGCTGAGAGGAATTATTAATTATTTATTTAATGAATATTTATTTATTCATGTTTTCATCATTGCATCCCTTTCCAACATCAACATAACTAATGAGTCACTCACGAATGCTACAAAATATGTAACAAGAAAATAGCAAATAGAAATGTCCAAGAAACCAAGAGAGTATTTTTTACAGTACATTTCAGAACCTGTACTTTTATGTGAGTAAAAAAGTTGAATCAGTCCTTCTACTAAAGAAGATGTGTACTTTGAATTTTAATTTTCAACAAATCTTTAAAGACAAAGTAGTTTCTGTTGTTTTTGTACGTTGTTTTCTGATCTGACAACACAATGTTGAGGGTTTACTTTGGTTCATCCATTCTGACGTTGGCCAGCTTTGTGGCTTTTATACTTGAATGTAAACATATGTCATTATTTCTTTAGTGCTTTTGTCAAATTTGCCTCTCATTCATGGCAACAAACTACCGTGCGAGGTGCTTACATGTGGACAGGAGGAGCTAGGGACTGAACTGCCAACCACTGAGCCACAGCTGCCCGATATGCTTGTTTGACCAAATGCAAGAAAGGTGCACCTACAAACTGGAATATTGGTGCTCCAAAAACTAAAAAAATCTCAATACTGTGGCCTCAGTTTGCTATTTGATTCCTTTTTTATTGTATTTTTTGACAGTTTCAAACAAGCGTTCACCAAAGCACCACAAAAACGAGTAATCATCAAATCTCCTGCTAAAATCCGAATGTTTACACTAAAACTGCAAAGTTAAGTAAATATTTTGTCATTCTTTTGTTTCAGTGTTGTAACATGGGTATCACCAAGTTCCATGGATTCATTGTTGGCACTTTGTGTATGCTTGTTATCATCAAACGTGTAACATAAACTCCTGTTTCCTCCTTTAGACTCCATCATGTCTTCCACATTGGTCATCAAGCAGCCTCAGCCTGTGATGGAGGCCCGGGACTCAGATGAGTGGGGATCGGGGATATGTGACTGCTGTCAAGACGTGCCAGAATGTAAGTGTCTCACAGTCATACCAGAACAAGTGCTGGATGATAAACTGACCTGACCCTGAAATTGTAACTCTTTACAGTAAATCATAACATCACTGTAAATCATGGTAGTGGTTACTGGAAGACATGGTGATCTATGTACTTCCTCATAGCTTCCTCTGTATCTTAAAACATTGTGTACTTGATTATTTGTTTGTAGGTCTATCTTGTATCATTATCTGTGTTGTTCTGTGTGCTGATTTTCTGTGTATCTATTTTCCTGGTTCAGGTTGCTTTGCTTTCTGGTGCTGTCCATGCTTCGCCTGTAAAACTACCAAGGCCTACGGTCAGTGTCTCTGTCTCCCCCTGCTGGACATATTCGGCTTGATCCCTGCCACCACCATGTCCATGAGGGTCAGCATGCGGCAGCGCTATGGCATCAAAGTAAGACAAAAAGATCTCCGTTGTTAGTTGCCTTAAAGTCCCAGTCAGTAATATTTTGACCTTTAACTTACTAGAGGTGCAGTTTTGTAGAGAGGAAAGGGGACAAATCACCCACCAAACATTTAAAATAAATCATTTGTAGACTTCTTTGACTGTAGCAATGTGTGATTTATGTATTTATAGCAAAATAATTTGTTATGAGCACAGTTAAAGGTCCACTGGTCTTTTCCTATCTTTGTAAAGAGTTAGGAAACCTTTGTTTAACCTTAAAATAACTACTGTTCCCTGTGAGGACAGTCTGAGTCTGATTTCATGGCTACAAATGAGAAATTTGAGGCTAAAGAATCACTAAACAAACACCCGTGTAAGATCCCATTGACGTCGCTGTATTTCATCTGCAGGGCACCATGTGTAAGGACTGTCTGTACGCCACCTGCTGTACGTCCTGCACCTGGTGTCAGATGTCCAGAGAGATGAGGAGAAGAAAAATCCAAGTGGTTCTAGTCAGCGCCAAGAACACATGACTTCTCTCGCTGCTCGTCGACAACACCGGGGCTGCCATGTATTTCAATAAACAACCTGCTTTGGCTGTTACTATCATGTTATAACTACTGACTAGTGATATAAGGAGCTGAAGGTGCTCGTGCCACTGACTGAAAAACTCTTGCCATGAATGTGTGCCTGTAAAACTAATGTATTGAGGGGAGAGGATAAGAACCGATCAGCATTTTATTACTTATTAATTAACCAATGAATATTCTTTCTCTCTAGTATTTTTTTGGGTTCTGTAATCACTCACACAACATGAGTTCATCAGTCGTCCTACTTGATGTTGTATATGCTTGTATTGTTTTATTTTTGCTAATATCCGACATATCTGTCTACAATTCCTTTAAAATTGATTTGCAATAAATTAAACATAGAAATATAGATTGATGCAATACATTTTTATTAATTATAATAATAAATAATAATTATAATAAAAGTATTATTTTATTTTTAAAATTCTAGTAATCCTAGTTGCTATCCTAGTTTTATTGATATTTTGACATTTTACTTTTATTTGATTTTAGTGCATATTCGCTCATGTCACACTGAATATGCCAACCTTTCAATAATTATTGTAAATAAAAAAAATAGTTAATGAAGATAGTATGCTGTTTTTTCTTTGTATAATCATACAGAAAGCTGTTAAAAGAAGGCAAAAAAAGAAGAAGGTCATAATGCAGAAAAAACAAACCACCTTTAAATAGTAATACAAAGCCTCAGCTAGAGGGAGCCACACACTTGACAATGAGCCAATACAGTTAAGGCCATGTGGGGTCACAGTGCATCAGACCAGTGATGCTCAGTGTCTCTGTAAGTTGTCTTATGTTGCTTTGAAATCTCACTTCTGAATATGAGGACACTCAGATTTGTTTTGACACACATACTGCTAAGTGGCACTCAAAAACGTCCCTCGTATTATGATTTATTGGTAGTCAGTGCAGAAAAGTACTCAGAGGAAACCATGGGATAGACATGATAGAGACGGATTAATATCTTTTTGATGCCATGTTTCTGTTATTTTGTTTACCCCCAGTTAATCACAAGAAGCCTCAACAAATGAGTCAAAATCAAATCAAATCAAATCAAATCAAATCAAATCAAATCAAATCAAATCAAATCAAATCATACATACATTTGCCTCGGAGGGCTTTACAATCTATACAGGGAGTGACACCCTCTGTCCTTAGACCCTCAGTTCGAGCAAGGAAAAACTTTTAACGGGGAAAAAAGGTGGAAGAAACCTCAGGAAGAGCCACAGAGGAGGGATCCCTCCCCCAGGACGGGAGACGTCTCAACCATAGACTGAACGTAGTCTCAGTGACGTCACCCACGGGTTTCTGAAGAGCCGTTGTGAAGCTCAGTGTTTTTTGTTCCAGGCTGTCAACATGTTTATTTCTGACTTGTCCTTTAGTAGTAGCCAGTTGGAGGAACTGCAGTTTTTGGCACTTCACTGGCTTTATTTCACAGCTGCAACTGAAAAAAACAGGATGTGACTTTAACTTCACAAAGATAATTAACTGCTGCAGGCCTTTTGAATTGATTAACAATATTGCATGAGAACCTTTGATTAGCTGCACTACTTTAATGGAAGTTGCTGGTTGGTAGATCAGAGAAATGCCAAATTAAGTGCCGTCTATTGTGTGCGAGAGAGTATTTTGCATTACCAAAGTTTCCTGCTTCCTGTTTGGTGCTGAAGAGAGCGCACCTACTTTCTGATAATATTAATCATGTTTGTATTTATCAGAAAAAGACTTATATTTACACCAAAGTGACTGTCAACAGACTCTTATTTCACTGAATGCATACATGATACAAAGCAGCTGGCCTTTGGTAACACGTAGATCTACACAAAGTAGCACTAAATTGTTTAAATGTTGCTTGGCAACCATGCAGTCCCAGTTGTAGAACTATTTGTGCTGGCAAAACCAAATCAGCAAATCACAATCTGTTGTCATCTATTACTGTTACCTGTTGTGGCACGGCTGTGATTGGCCTGTGTTGATGGGAGATCAGAGAGATTATCTTTATTATATAGCTTTTTTGGCAGTTTAACAACTTCAGCTTCCAGCAAAACTTGTCTGAAAACCGACCGTACACTATCTGCTCGGCAGACAGACAAAGTTAGTAAGTGGCTGGTGGAAAATGTGAAGCATTTAGCAGCTGAGAACCTGCAGCGGTGGGTGTAATTTTGTCTGCTTTCTTGGTGATTTTTTCGCCATCTAGTGGCCACAAATCCAGTAACGCAGCTTTAAATAACAACATCTGTACCGTGCAGTCAGCTAGATGTTTTCCAAGACCCATTACATTTAAAAGAAGATGGAGGAGAATAGATTTAACCTCATTTCTGTTCATGGAGTCACTATCATGTCATATTTTGTCAAATTACTCCCAATAAATGTTCCCATTTGTTTAGTCCGGTTTGCGTTCCAGCCAAGGCGATATCCCTCCCCTCTGCTGGCACACTCGGCCCTGGTGTTCACTGTAAATTGCTCAGTGGGTTGTTTTTAATGGGATTATAATGACAGTTATGGTTTGCAAGAATTGATGTTTGTGACTTTTATGAGGTGTGAGTGAAGGGGCGGGTCCAGGCGGCTCATAAAGGCTGCAGGAATGTTAATTGGTCGAGGCCACTGCTGCCCTCTTTGTTCTGCTCTCTCATACTGGGCTTCTGTTGCGCCCGTTAAAGGCCAAAGAACTGATTTAAAATCTGTGACTTTAACCCCCGCACACCCTCCAACACCCCCTCCCCACCCAAACACACATATGTACACAGCTTATCCCACCTACAACCCCCCTCGCCCTCCCTTTCGTTCATCCACTCCCATTCTTTCTTCTGGGGTTTTCCTTCCCACTCCTGAAGAAAATGGTCCCCTTTGCTGCTCTCATTTCCTCCATGTTGCTTAATCAGGTGGTTGGCACTCCCCTCCCTGCTGGGTTTGATCCAGTGTTGGGAGAGTAATTTTATCACAGTTTTTTTTCTTTCTTTCTCCTGTGGTCGCACGGACTGTTGCATTTCCAGCCAGAACGAGCCAGATGACTCTGTGCTGAGGTGAGGGAGGTCTCTGGAAGCTCAAAATGGGGATTTGTGTCATTTTTTATCGTTTTGAGATATTGAATAAATGAGCACAACTGAGGGAAGTCATTTTTATTGTTTTAGTATTCACTGTCAAACATATTTTCTTAAATCCTTCTGTTTCTTTGTATAGTATGGTCATATTTTATTTCTTCTTAGTTTTATTCACAATGCTGACAGTCATTTCTATAAAATTATTTGTTGATTTTATGATAGTAACAGGTTGTCTTTTTCCCACTGCACCGGCAACTTTTGTCAACAGGTTTTTATGACTCACTTACCCTCAGAAAGAAACATTTTGCAGTTTGTAGTGTGTAACCTTGTGTTGTTTTCAGCTGCCATGTTAGTGGTGTGGGTTATAGCAAGGCACCAGGACGAGCGCCAAGTCATTTCCAAAACAGTGTAATAACAGCAACGGCGTCCATCACGTGATGCACACTGGCCCAAAAAGAAGTTTTCTCATAAGTTTACATTGTGAAAGAAGCAGCTGTAAAATGGTGTATACATTATTTTGAGCATCAACATCCAAAATGACTTATTTCACTATCACATAACATCTGGAAAGTCTAGAAGAGCTGTACAACTAAATTATCCCCATTTAAGTTAGCTGAGGGCTAAAAGTTAGCGGCTCAACTGGCGGAAATCTCTCGTGTGCTTGCTCATTGGGCCACACTGGGCAATTTCATGCCTGGAATCCTAACTATGTTTTAGCTATGTTTTTATTAGTGTTTGCCAACAAATAATCATTTTTGTTATTTTTACACCATGTTGCACCACCACGTTTCTACAGTAGCTGGCTCTAGATACAACCTTTTTTTTGCAATCACCGTTTCTCCTAAACACTTGGAATGGGAAGGGTGAAACAAGGTGCATTCAGTTGGTTGCAATCCACAGCTTCACCACTAGAGACACGAAATCCTACACACTGGACCTTTAAGATTGTCATCAGCATGTCAACAATGTCGCGTTAGTATGCTGATGTTAGCATTTAGCTCAAAGCACCACTGTGCAGGCTCACAGAGTCACAAGCATGGCAATAGACTCTTAGTCTTGTTTTACTTACGGAAGAAGAGGGATTGAGTTACATAGTGAGCAGCTCATTTGTGTTTTCTCTCAAATTTTCTCTTTGCTCTCTGCTAAGGAATGATTTTCAAGTCTACCTTACCGCAAAAGGACATAGTTTCCTGTAAACTACAGTGTCCTCTTGCAGCTGGAAACATGTCAACTTTCGGATGTGAGGGGACGAAAAATTCTTGAAAATCAGCAACATTTATCTACTCCTTTCAAAAAAAAATATTCTTTTAGTGGAAACTAAAAAAAAAAAAAATGAAAAGGATTAGCCTTATACTTAATGAGTGAACCCTGAGATGGAAGGAAGTCATGAGATGCATTTGAACCTGTAGTATCTGCCAGAGGCTGTCATCCTGTCTATCCTGAGCTTTCCTCCATGACAGATAGAGACGCCGTCTATCTGCCAGAGTCTCTCTATAATTTCCAGGGGAAGTGTTCCTTTTAAAAGACAAGGTTGGAGTTGCCGGGGAGTCGGCTGATAGCGGCTCAGGTTAAGATGGGGTGTGAGGGGCAGGCGTAGTCCGACACAGGCTATCAGACGACGGGCCTCCAAGCAAACAAACAGCTCTGACCTCTGAAAACAACGGCAGCAGGGAGCAGCTGATAGTGAGAGACGGATAGGTGGAGGTTGGTGATGGCGTGTGCAGGGGAGGCAGAGATCAGGGGCAAAGGGGCAAGAATTATCTGATCCCTCCGTGATCTTAGTGTCTCACTGTCTATTAAAATCAGAGGGGGGAGTGTGTGTATGCTTGAGTGGTAGTTTTTTTTTTTACGTTTGGTGAATTACTATGTCTTAAAGAGCTGTTAACCCAAAAATAATTTCAACTCTGGTTTCAGTGGCGAGTTTCTGCATCCAAGAATGCTCTAAATATTCCTCTGGAAGGAGCTAACATCCACATGAGCAGCCACATCTTTTACATTTTCACCATTTGGCAGACAAACTAGCATTGTGACACTGTGCTCTGAAAGTTTGTCATCTGTATTGAAATGTTGGAACAGCAGAGAAGTGCTTGAAGGGTCAGTTTAATTAAAATAAACATATTTTCTTACCACTTGAAATTAAAAGTATTTGAAAAATGATATTTGGCAAACATTTTTTTGTGACATCTCTTTCCAGAAATAACATCTGGAGCCTTAAAATGCTAATTTCTCTGCACATATCAAGCATACTGGTCTGCAAGCAGCATTGGTGGTAACATTTGACCAAATGTTAAACCAAATGTTTTTTAAATGTAATTTTTGTAATGGCTACACATTTTTGCAAATTAAAAATAAAATGTAAAAAAAATAAAATTATTTTCCATATAATTTTTTGTCAAAGCCACATGGAACCCCTGGAGATGGGATAAAGAGCTGCTCTGGAGCCCCATGTTTCTCTGGTTTAGGTCACAGAAAGATCACCTTCATAGGGAAAAAGAAACCAAACTTGACTACTGGTGGGACATGGGATGTAAACAGCACAGTCTCTGCTGTTCAAGTCACTTTGTACACCCAACAATCCACCTCGACCTCTTACCTAACCAGGTTTTAAGCCCGAAAACAGTACTGTGTTAAAAACCTAACACAAAAGTTGATGGGGCTGTTCTGTTTAAACCATGAGTCACCAAATCACTGCACAGGTGATGAATACAATCAGTCAAAAACAACAGCAGGAAACATTTTAGAGAAACAGTCAATTCAACATGAATCCACTGTTTGATACGGCGCAGAAAACATAAAGCAGGCTTCTTTAAGTTTCCTTCTAAGTGCATTAGTTACTTGCCCTGTAAGACATACAGACAAATTAGAGGAATGGGAGGCGTAGCAGTAGGAGACGGGAGGGAAGGTCAACAAATTCTTTGATTACTGAACCTTGTCATTCAGATAGCAGAGGGCCTGAACATCAGCGAACACACCGGACAGCAGCAAGACTGAAGACTCTCTCCTCCAGAAAGTTCTGCTGAGCGGTTGAATTCAATCACTTTAAATCACTTTGTTGTCTCACTTACTATGCTTACATGCACAATATTTATATATATAGCCTATATAGAGCCTTTCTTTTGTGCGTATACTTCTACACCAGCCATGGCTAGTTGGTTTGTGTACAATGTACAGAGCTGGCAGGAATGATGCCGTGTAGCTCAAACTTCGGTTAAAACCCTAAATGAGATGCATATTGTGAATGCACTATATAAATGTTCAAAGAATCTGAGTAATATCAAGATATCCAACATGTCTTCATCTGCATTCAGTAATGAAATATGCTGTTTACGTCATCAGTATGAAGTCTGTATTTGATTCTGGTCAGAAAAATCAGAAAATGAATGTGCATATAAATTTAGTCAGTGTTTTGTTTCCCCTCCTCAGTCTAAATAAAGGCTGTTACATTGTTTGACAGTCACATTAGAGGTTATATGTCAACATAAAATGATGAAGTAATGAATCGGTCGAGAATCAACTGCAAACAATGTTGCCAGTCGATTGTTTAAGCCATTTATCGAATCTGGAATATTTATGGTTCCAAATTCACAAACGTGAGGATTTGGTGCTTTTTTCTGTTTTATATAATTGCAAACGTAAAATGGGTTTGTTGGCATGACTAAACAAGACTGTTAAAGAGGCGCTGAGAGCTTATAATGTGCATCATTTGTCCGTTTCCTGGCATTTTATAGATTAAACAATTAATCAATAAAAACATTATCAAATAAATCAATAGAAAATATCATTAGCTGCAGCCTAAATGTCACTGTCATAATTATAAAATAGTGGATGAAGTAGTATTAACAGAAGCAGTAATAGATTTACAGCAGTTTTTGTGGAGTAACAGTGTCTAAGGCCATCTAAGCTGTCTTCCACTAGGGGGCAGTACTGGGAGTTAAACTCATGCCAGGCTCCTCTGAAGAGAATCTCCACTGTTGTTAGTCTTGATATACGGCTGCTGGAAACAGCCTCTAAGTGCATCTCAAGGTTCATTGAAAGGGTGAATAAGATCTATAACTCTTGAGTGGATGTCGATTTCCCTCTGTCATGTTGGACAGCGACCTTACAGACTTGTTTATGATTAGGAAAATAAAAGTAAAATAAAAACACAAAATCTAATCTAATATTGTCAGTGGTGAGTCCTTGTACATGAGATATATATATATATATATCTGTATTTTGTATTTTTTGTCACAAAGAATAAGCAGGGTTTTAGTGGATTTATAAATGTTTAAATTTCAATCTTTTTACCCCTGACAACCTAAAAACTGTCTGTCAGAAAAATGCTAAAAGTTGTCAGTATGCATCCATTATTTGTATAATTGTATATAATTAGTAATTCAAGTTTTATATGACTATATATATATATAAAGTCACAGTGATTTATTAATACATATTATTTAAGCTGTTAAAAAGATTGTAGAAGAACTTGATCTTACAGCAGTGTTGACATCTCAACTGTCCTCCTCAGCCTGTCAGACGCCATCTTTGTCCCTGCTCTGTGCGCGACCTCAATATTTGATGCAAAAAGAACCTAAAGCAAATCAAAAGTAGCCGATCAAACCAAATTCAAACTTTTAAAACATCCCGAGAGATTCACTAAATACGTTACTTCCTGCAGCGGCTCCAACGTCTGCAGCAGGCAGCTGAGAATTGATGTGTGTTACGGTAAGAGTGCAGCCTCACTCGAATTACCTTTCACAGTCAGCAGGAGTTTAAACTGTCCAGAGCAGCTGAGGGGTGTGTGTGTGTGTGTGTGTGTGTGTGTGTGTGTGTGTGTGTGTGTGTCCTACAGTCACTGTTATCCACTTTCATAACAACATTCAGCACACATGGGAACACATAATGGAGTTCTTAACGGTTTGAACTTATTTCTATTTTTCCCTCCATGGCTGAAAATGTTCAACTGTTCCTGCTCCAGTATTTTAACGAGCTACCAGCAGAATTTGTTTTAAATTCTGAAACCCAGATTTTACTCTAAAATTTAGAGTAGAGTACAACACTCACAGCCAGGGATGGAACAAGTCAGAGTAACTGTAACTGTATTGCACTTGTATTACCTGTATTTATTAATAATGATACATGACATGTATCAGGTCAAAAGGCAGTGTTATAAACCTAAAGTTGGGTTGCAAGCCTTGTAAGAAGTTTATTGAAGGTTTCATGAACTCAGTTCTTCTTCTTCACTTCCTTTCTCTGTGCATTAGTGTGTTTCTTGGCATGTTACTGCCGCCTGTTGATCAGAGGAATAGTGTGAAACCACTGACTGCATTGTGTCACCTGTGTGCACAAGAGCTAACAAAACGGGAGCCCTCACCTCAATCTTTTTCTGTTATTTTTCGTCAATGGAATGAATGATTTCACTTCCAGAAACCAAAGCTGACACTTTTCATATGGAGACCATACTCTTTGTAACACTAGGAGGATTACATCTTTGAGGATTAGACTGAGCAAAATATTCAACAAACCGTTTTTTTTTTTAGCTCATCTTGTGCATCATTTTGAATGCATTTTCTCATTTTCTTTACTAGAACAAGTCAAAGAGATTAAGACAAGACTTTAGAGCACAACTTCACACATAGGCATCCCCAGATTGAAAAAAATCTGGACTTTAGTATATCTTAAGCTCCACACTGGACTCTCATGTCTATGACACTTGGCAGCTCTCTACATGAAGCACTCTGTCACTGCTATTAAAAGAAACCAGTTTATTGTTGTTCCCTTCCTAATTTGAAATGTGTCACTTCATGTGGGCAGAGAAGTCATGAGTAATAATAAACCTACAATCTTACAATTACAGGAGAACTTATATATATATATATACATATACATACACATACATACATATATAAATAATGTATATATTTTTGCAGTGCAGTCCTCCCTGACCCACAACACCACTAACTACTCTGACCCCCACCCCCTGCCTCCACCTCCACACCACAAACCTAGACTCTTTGTCACCGTGGTGATTGGTAGACTAAACACCGTGCAATATTCACCAGATCCACATCCCATTGGATCATTACGAACATTTGGACGATACAGAAGGAAACAAAACTTGTGACCCCGCCCCAGCTGCCTAACACTCTCTATTTTAAGTGCACGGCCACATGGACATGAAATCACACACACACACACACACACACACACACACACACACACACACACACACACACACGCATAGACTGAAGCCTATATTCTTAACATTCTTCGGCCAGTAAACAAACGGGCCGGACAGATGCATCACCCCCGGCAGACAGACAGATTCTGAGGGCTGGGAATGTTTACATGGTCCTGTCGTCCTCTGAGGCCTCATCCAGAGCTGGCGAGGACTCAGACAGAGAGGAGAGAAACACTCAGAGACAATGTTCATCAAGTCATGAACCGCAGCTGATACCACTTCTGATAAGACTACGAGGAAGTGCTTGTAATTGTCTTGACGCCAACTGGCAAAGAAAATGTGTTTTCATCTATTTTACACACATTTGATGGGAGAGAAGAAGACCAATTCTTTGACAAACAGGAATTCTTCCTCCAGTGCTTAAAGAATTAATCGCATTTTTCTTCTGTATTATCCTTGAATTTAGAAAATCTAGGCCATACAGCATGATTTTGATTGAGAAACTCTGACAGTAAAAAGGTTGCACCTACAATACATGATCGACAGAACAACTTGAAGTGGATAAATGACCCACTCACCGAGTCAGTGGTTTTGCCACTCTTTCACACAGCAACTGCCTCAAAAGGTTTCTCAGATCGATCCCAAAATATCCACTAAAATTAGTTTCTGAATCAGCGTGAGGTGAGGATGACAGTAGGGCTGCAACTAATGATTATTGTCATCATCTCAATTAATAATTTAGTTATTTGGTCTATAATATGCCCTTAAACTGGTTTGGTACACAACCCAAAGATATTCAGTTAACTGCCATAGAGAGCTAAAGAAAACAGAAAATATTCACATTTGAGAAACTAAAAAAATTGTTGGTGATTAATCTAGTAGTTGACAACTAATTTGGTTAATCTAGATGACAGCAACAGTTTCTGTGGCTTGTGGCAGAACTAAAGCTGGTTGGCGGACAGAGCTGTATGCTGCTGTTAAGGTAGGAGATGAAATGGTGGCTCAGGTTTTCTTGACATGCTCACTCCTGGTGTGAAATCCTGAACTGAACTCAGGTTTGTCCACAGAGGATCTATGCTTAATAGTACAGATGGGACGAGATTTAAAAGAGAAAGATGCAATAGCCCCTTTTCCATTGCAGGATTTTTTCCCCAGAACCATTTCAGGAACTCAGGCATCTCACTTTTCAGCCCTATAGACAGGAGGAATCAGGGTCTAGATTTTGTTTATCATTCATAGTTTCAGGTGCTCTGGGGATGGTACTCTCCAATGGACCAAGAACTGTCAGGGCAGAGTTTGCAGGACTAAACATTGGTTTAGTTCTGCAAACTCTGCCCTGACAGTTCTTGGCAGACAGTATAAAGAATGGACAGAGCATGAACGACGTCACCCACAGATTTCTGAAACGCCGTAATATGAGGCGCTCGAAAACGCTATGTTGGCAGTACTACTTCTTCCACCTCCTGGTTAATCTAAAAATCAACGGCAGACCTATGGTGGGGCGAATGACGCCTGGGGGCCATCTGTAACGGCACTTACCTGTCAGTCAAAGAGGCCTCGCTGTTAATTATGCGTAACTTTAAGCCTTAATATAATTTGAACAGGTGAATTAAGAAAAAAATCACCCTCAGCACAGTTGTCATGAATGGGGAAACTATCTATAGAGACCACAACTGTTTTTGTACCAGGCTGTAAACATGTTTATTTCTGTTGTGAAGTTGGACATTTTAATATGGGCACTTATGGAGACTTCTGCAGCCTGTCTCAAGCAACCGAGCTCGAGGAACAGTTTTTAGCACTTCCGCATTGGCTTCATTTCCCAGCACCAGAAGTGGTTGCTTGGACTAAACACTGCTAACTAATCAGAAACTTGTGGTTACTACCATGTGTACAGCTTCATTTACACAGCGAAGAAGCCATGGCTGTTCTAATATTTACTAATGTTATCTTGTTCTTTTATACGTTGATACTCACGATGACCAGTTTAAAAGAAATAAGATCAAAATTGATGCTGCCTATGCTACCCACAATGCAACTTAACTGTGGAAAGGTCAGTTGGCGATTCAGGTTTGTTATGCTAGAACGGCTAAGTGAGCCTAGAGCTGCTGACCTCAAGCAGAGATGAGGACTCGGGGCCACAGAGGTCCGGTAAACTCTTTTCTTTCTAACTCCATGAAACCAAAATGTTAACTTGTAATCTTCAGCCTCAAGTGACGCTGTTATTAGATTTTGCACAGTAGAGCACGGAGCTAACCTGGAGTTCCCCTTGAATCAAGTCGTTTTAGTTGTATAAACTTTACCTAACCTTGGCAGATCAAAAAGCAATGGAATCCTGTAATGGAAGGAATGAAGAAATTACTTAGATGGACTTGAAGTCTGGGCTTCTTCTTTTAGAGTTTTCTGACCTCCTATGGATGAGTTAAGATAAAGTAACACTTAATCGATCCCCAAGGGAGAATTCAGTAAGTGGGTGCTTGTAGCCCGAAGGTTTTGTGTCTGATGTGAACTTTCTTTTTCTATTTTTCTGCATTACAAAGGAGGTTTTAGACGGTTGAAGTCTTTGCTGACCCTGCACCAAACAACCGGCTGTGTGCAGCACTTAGATATGACTGAATGAGAACCAGCCAGCAGACATTTTGGAGTCCCCGCGGCCCCGGATATGAATGAACTGACCGCATTCTACCGTGACTCCACATCAGTCAAAAAGATTTAAGTCACTTCCTCCACACACACATACATGCTCAAGAAAAAGCCTCCATCCCCGTCTCCATCAGTCACGTCCTGTGGCCGATGAACTTCCATCGTCTCCAAGGTTGATAACAAGCCTCTTAAGCTTGGCGGCTAATCAAGCTCAAAGGAGGGAGAGAAAGAGAGATAGTGGAGGAGAACAAGAGGTCTGCCGGTGGATGTAGTGATGTCTCTCTCTCTCCCTCTCTTTCCTCTTCATTTTCAATTTTCCCTTATCTTTTTCTCTCCACAGGGGGAGGCGGAGGGAGGCCTAATAGCCCGTGAGGGGGGCTGTGGACTCTCCAGAGTCTCTCCACATACCACTCATTTACTTTAACTGAAGAGAGAGAGAAAAAAAGAAAAGTCTTGATAAATCATCCAGGGTCACACGGCTTCCATGTTCCCTGAGTTACGGAGATAGAGAGCGAAGGGAAACAAAATGAAAGAAAACAAGAAAAATGTTAGAAAAACCAAAGACAATCTATCTCATAAGTCCGTCTTCGCTTTGATGTGCGTCCCATCAGACAAGCAGCATGAATGTGAAATAAACAGAAACAAGTGGCGGCTGCTGCTCTCTGCGGTTTGCACTCGGGTTCAACTCCTTCTGTGAACAGACTTCCTCTCCGTGCTTTAATGAGCTCTGCTTGGCTTAGCATGAAAATATGAGCTCGGATTAATTTGGCTACTGTTTCATGGATGAGATATAATCTGGAGTTTATTTCCCATTCTACATTTTTAACATCCTGTAAAATCAGTTGTGATTCACATTTCTGCATACCAAGAACAGAGAGGGAAAAAAAACACATTGGTGTTTTTTTGTTTTCTATTTGACCAATGGCTTTGTTGGAAAATGGCCATGACAGCAGTGTTGTTTTGCCGCTGACTTATCTCTTTTCTTGACTTGCTGTTTTTCTTTTTATTTCACAACTCTTTATTTTCTGACATCTCACTCCTCTATTTCTAATCGCATCCTCTAAACAAGTACACACTATCATCATAAATCTAATCCATGATAATGGTAGAATGTGGGGAAATTCAAACTCTGTGCTTCTGTGAGTTTAATGTTTATCACGTTAACCACCATGCTAACATTTGGTCATAAATTAAAGCATTGGATAGTTTAAGATTTTGACCTGATGGTGGCGAAGAAGAACAGGCCTTAGTGCTTTTATGATGGGCCCTACCTACACTGCATGATCAAAAAGACACTTGATATTGGACAACATCAGCCTATATTACCCAGCAATCATCACTGCAAATATCAAATAGATTGAAAACCAAAACAGAGATGGGTTTGCCCTTTTCCATACATAGCAAATGGCACCATTTTTTTATTTAACACAAGTTCTTCTTTGAAAGCAAGGTGTATTTATGAGGTGACAATCCGAGTCTCTTGCAACACATGGTGGACAAGGGAGGGACTGCTCTCTCTCTCATGGGCAATCCACACTATCTATAGTTACACCCCTCATTCTGCACCTCATGCAGAATTTATGTCCCACAATTTAGTACCAAAGCAGGAAGTAGTGTGCCCTCTATGTGGTGAGGCAGAAAGCAAGCAAGTGAGTTTGCAGTACTGTAACTGTAACCACAAGCTATCCTCAAGTCTTTTCATTGCTTAACCCCTCCATACCTTGTAATTCCACCTGGTCACCTGTAGAGGCTCACCGAGGTCACAGATGTTCAGATTGGTATAGTTTCTCTCTCATCTCTTTCCCACGACTCTCTTACCTCATCTTCTCTCCTCACCGTGCCCCCTCCACCTCCTCCTCCTCTCTCTAGCCCTTGTCATCTCTCCGTCTCAAATCACCTACTCTAACCCTTGTCCTATTCAGCCTCTCCACCATCTCTGCTGGCTCCTCATCTCCCCTCTTTTCCCACAACCAGGAAGACATTCTTTCTTTCTTTCTTTCTTTTTTCTTATGAGTAATATTTTGGTACCGATGAATGATGAGAAAGCAACAAGTAAAACAGGAGATGCACACCTTCATGTGTGTTGAATTGGTTTCTCTGCTCTTCATGTTTGACCTGGATCGCACTGAAAAAAATATATTTAAAAAAAACTCATGTTTTCTGACAAAAGACCTTAACCAAAACTACTCAACCTCAGTCTAACCCCACAAAAATGTAAGTAAATAAAACTGGAAACAAAAGGTGTCTCAGCATTTTTATATAGCTCAGTATGCCTGGAAATTACATTCATATTTTATATAAATACATACATATGTATACGATTTAGGTCAAGTACCTATGTCCATTGCCAGCGCACATGTAGAAGTCTGGAGCTCGGGGTGGTGGATGAGTATGTAGTGAGTCCGGCTTTCATGCAGATTCTTTAGCTCAGCGTAATCTGATGCGACGTCATCCTCATTGCGACACAAACACACAGGAACAATCCTTTACTTCTGAGATCCGTTCATTGGCAGCTACACAAAGGAACATCTGCACTCCATCAGTTAACCACAGCGTGGTCAATTGTGGTGGCTGTTCATATTGCAAAAGTGTAATTGCTCCACTGTTAAATATCGGCTCAGCTCACTTGGAACCTCAACCAAGGAGATACCAAAACAAAAAAAAAAATGCAGTACAGTGGAGCTCCTTGTTGTGTCGTCTTCATTGTGCAGGGTAAATATTATCATAATTATTTATATCCATTTTAGGTATGAAGTTGACATTGTTTTGTAAGCAGATGGCAACATGAGACCACCAGCGTCACATTGAACCAATGATTAAGATTTGTGTCAGCGGTCACAAGGTCAGAAAGTGGCCGGGTATCAGAAGAGGAGAATTAAAAGTGAGGAACACCGTGACAAGTGTGTGTTGAAAAGAAAAACACACACACACACACAACCACCTATCCACCCCTCTACCTCTCTATCTGCCCCTCCCTCCCTCCTCCTGGTTCTCTAACGTCACTCCTGCAGTGCAGATAAGACCGAGCCGGGCTGTCAGCGGACGCCACGTCTGTCACTGTTCTCACACACACACACACACACACATAAAACCTGGCACTGCCAGTGGAGGAGGAAGACTAGTATATCAGGTCATCAATTATTGTCCATTTGATTGCAGTGTAATCAGATAAATCTGACCGACATGGCTGAATATGCCCTCAAGATGCTTTTAGAAAGGACTGATTGTCCAAAACACTTTAAAACATGTTAGCCGCAAACTGTAAACGTACTGTTCCTCCATTTGGTCCAACTGGGAGGTAGAGTCAGCAAACAGCTCAGCAACATGTGGGCTGTGTCTTTAACAACATATTTTTACATAAAAGTAAAGTTACATGCAACCTCATCTGCTAGAAATTACAATTATATAGCCTACTAATAATTTTCTTCAACGAAAACATGTTCAGAAAAACATAATGTTCAATAGCAACAAGGTAGTACAACAATTTGTAGGGAGGAAGTTTAGGTGGATAATGTTCAATAAATTGACGCAGGGTCCACATCCCATGTGTGGCCTGGTTCAGGCAACAAAAGCTCTCTGGTTAGGAAGCGATCATGATTTCACTTAAATGTTTAGAGTAAAGACACCCATGCAACGTCAGTGAACATTTACATGTCTTCAAAAACATAATTTACCTACTGTTAGTCGTTTAAAAATGTAGTGTGTCTAAAAAACTAAGTTATTCTTATTGTATTCATATTATTGCATCCTAACATACAAAATGTTAGAATGGTATCAAGCTAAATGTAAACATGATAAATGTCCCATCAACATGGCGCCATCCACGATTGTAGTAAATATCCAAAAATATACAAGTTGTTTCTCTGTTGTACTTGGCCCTGGAGATGCCAGTACTGCTTGCTGTAAACATCCCTCAGATTAATAATAATAACTTTATATTATAATTAATGAATATACAATGTAAATGATGACTCCCTGATGCTCCCTCTAAAGCTATCATGAGGTCAAATGACATTCCCATCAGCCCAGACGCATTTTGGGTATAGCGCTAATTAGCAAAATATGCTAAAATGATAAATACTAGATATGGTGTTAAATATGGTCCTACCTGCTAAACCTCAGCATGTTAATGTGATCATTACAACTGCTTTTATTCACCTTTGGATGACAAAATTCATATGTGACTGTCCAACATCTCTCAAAAAAGAAACTAACTTCATAAAATAAATTAGTTTAGTTAGTTAAGAGTTAGTGGTTGATGCATTGCATGCTCACTCTTTCCCTCCAGGAAACTGACATAGAGGCAAGGCGGCATTATACCATTAAGGCGGTCACTAATCATGGTCGACCTTTTTCTTCCACATGTCGTAATGGGCCTCAGTTAAACGCCTCCTTTTCTAGGACCCCCACCCCCCAGACACACGCAAAAATTAAAACCTGAAAGTTATTTTAGGCTTCTGTCACTATCAAACCTTACATTTTACTCCATTAAACCAAATTATCTGATATTCCAAGTGCTTAAAAACAGTCACTGAGACTTAATTACAATTTTGACCCTGATTTGGCCCTACTTAAGATCCCATCCCCTTCAACGACCCCCGTGTCCTCATCCTAAATGGAGTCGAAGAAAGCTGGCTGTCCCCTCACCCAGAAATACCCTTCTGCACTTAACATCCAGCAGCATCTCTGGAGTAATTTATCTGAAATTGCAGCCTCTTAAAAAGCTCAAGGTGTTGCATATTATCAAGGCTTAACACAGGAGGTGGAGTGGGGCAAAAAAAAAAAGAGAGAGAGAGAGAGAGAAAAGAGGGGTTGGGGGTATGAAGACATGTGAGGGGGAGTGAAGCAAGGAAATTTAAAATAGAGACGAAAGAGGCAATAAAACGTCCAAGAAGGAGTAAAGAATCTGAGAAGAACATAAAAAGGTGAAGGTTCAGGGCGTGCAGAGAAATGTTCATTTATTTTTTCTCCATCCTAAAGCATAAACTGATAATAAGTCACTCAGCAGGGGTCTTTGGATCTCCTTCCAGCCGTTTTACAGTAAAGGATTACAGGTCATTAAAAAGAGGAACTGGATCAAAACAATGTGTTGTGATGAAAAATGTTGACGCCTCCCAGACGTGATGTAGAAATCAAACCGAAACGCGATGTACTTCCTCGGGTGACCTTACAAAATATACACGCACACGCCATCGGACAGTCAGCCAGATGAGCACTAATATGTATCCCATGATTCCTTGGGTGCCATCATGAGTTGCGTGTCTTGTAAACGTCAGCTGTGTGGAGGGTGAGGGATGGTGTTAAATCCTCCAGAGGTTGAACCCCACAGAGAGACATTTTTCTTTCCAGCTTCACCTTGTGCTGAAAAGTAAATGTTTAAGCGAGCGGGGATAAACACCCCTAAATCATCATCGTGAGCCGTGAGCGCACACCTTATGGGGGAATGGAGGAATTCTGGGAAATAAAATAGTTGTCCCTTGACTGTATCTCCCGGTGCATCAGAAGTGTGACAGAGCTGAGGTGTGCACGGAGGGAATTTAAGTCCCGGACATGAGGACACACACTTCAAAACAGTTATTTTTGCAGTTGGCAGCCTCCCGGCCGCTGTCCCTGTCGATGTCTCTGATTGCACTGAGATACAGCAGCCGGTTGATGCGTCTCTCAGCTCACAGACGTTGCACCCTTAATCCTGGAAGCACAGATGGAGCTGCAGAAAATTGGTTTTAAAAACAGTTTTCTACATCTGTGGGAAACACTATCTCATCTGATTCATAATGAAAGCAAATGCCTGTCCTTTCTTGGGATGTAAACACGGATTAGGCTTTTTATTTCACAGTATATTTGCTTGGCTTCCAACCCTCCTCTCTGTCTTCCTGAAAACCAAACAAATCATTAATGTAATCACTGTTTTCCAGCAGGACGGCACTGTGTGGCCTGGAGGTTACAGTAGGAGATAGAGCTGCAGAGATCGGACCTCTTTCTTTGGTCGGCTAAGTTTCCACAAACAAAACGTGACCTGGTGGTGCTTCTGTAGGTCACAGTAAACAGAGCATCATACAGTTTTTTTTACGTAGAAATTCACAGAAAAAACCATAGGAGAAAGTTCAATTTGTGAATCTTTTATCTATTTGCATGTCAGCGCCCGACCCAGGGGAGGTTTTAATGAGATTAAGGAAATATGTAGATGAATATTCAGCTTGTAAAGCATTAGAGTGTTGTTTTTAATGAGGTGCAGTGATGTGCACAAGGGAGGGGAGCATCACCTCTGGCCTTTTTGTCTTGGGAAGAAAAGTGGCCTTTTGAAACTTTATGTTAAAGCTCATTCCTCGTGTGTTTATGATTTAACTTCTAACAAGAAAAACAACATAAATGATATCAGTTTTTTCAAACAGACACTTGATGAGGGGGCATCCTGTCTGCACCAGGGAGGTGCCTTCAGTCTGGAAGGCTCTATGATAGATGAAGACATGAAGCAACACCAGTCAGCCCACAGCATTTTGCTTCTTTGGTTATATGAAGTAAACTCATCTTACAATATTTATGTTAACGATTTAATGAGAAAAATGAGAAAATAAGTTGATTTGTGTGGTAAAATTAAGAATTAAAGTCAGTGTAAGGCAAAAAGAAATCAGATATTTTCAGAATAAAGTCATATTACAAAAGTCATAATTTTCGGAATATAACTGAATAAGTGGACTTTATGATGTCTCTTTATTCTTGTAATTTCACATTTTTGTCCTTAATAGTCACACTAAATCTCTGTCACACAAAAAAAGAGTTTCATTACTCTAGAATCTACAGATTCAATTTGATTCACATGCTTCTAATCAAAGATTTTCCAAGTTGTGTTTTTAGATTCATATGTGACTGTCCAACATCTTTAATAGATTATTAAAACTGACTGTAAAATTAGAATATTCTGTATTTTAACCAGCATAAATAAGTGTTGGCAGACATGTTTTGTTTCATTTCACTGATTTTTGTAGCTGCTTAAAAAGAATACACCCACTGGATTATAAAAAGTCCCCCTGGATAAACCTCAAAAACTGAAATCATGACTGCCCGCTTTCACCTCACCTACAGCAAAGATCGGAAACAAGTCGAGGGGCTCAACCTGTATAGTATAATTTTATTTGGCAGTCCTCTGTGCAGCACAGGGTAAGTAATCAACCCCCTCCATCAATACAGCCCCCTGCCCCCCTCCCCAACGCACACCTCCCCACCTTCCCCCTTTGTATCTCTCAGCTCCCAGGAAGCTGCCGGGCTTGGCTGGAGCCAGAGTTCTGCCCCATCCATCATCCTTATCAGGGAGAGCCTGGCTGTACTGAGGAGAGAAGAAGAAGAAGAAGAAGAAGAAGAAGAAGAAGAAGAAGAAGAAGAAGAAGAAGAAGAAGAAGAAGAAGGGGAAAAAAAAGAAAAAGAACAGAAGAAGAAAAAGAAAAGAAGTCTATTTTTAATAGATGAAACAACAGGCAGAAGAGAAAAATGTCAAACCACAACCTTGAAGAGCTTTATGGTTCACAGAGGGGTGTGCGCGGGGGTTTTGGTGCAGGACAGGGGTAAAATAGAGGGGGGCGGGGGGGGTTCACCAGTGATAAGCACTGATACAAACAATAACAACAGGCACCATCCAGCCACATCAAAGCCCCCCATTTAGATTTGGGGTTTTGGGTGGTTTTTGAGGGGGTGTATGGATGGTTATGGGGACGGGATGGTGGTGGGTGGTGGTTGTGGTGGGGTGCTCTGCAGTTACAGTTGTTCATCAAAGCCTCGGCAGCAGTCTGACCCCGCGCCAGGACCAGGTTTAGAACATCTTTTACAACTCTGTCTCAAATAAACAAAACACAGCGAACAACATGGAGAAGAGGAATGTCCAAACCGGCTGCTCTGGTCCTGATAAAGAGTTTATGGTTGGATGGAGCAGACGGAGCTGTTAACTTACCGCTGTGGATAAAGAGCTAAATGCCATAACTGTCAGGGTGTCCTCAGATGTCCGAGGACTGGAAACACTTTCACTTTTGAAGAGCAGGCTTTAGATGTGGATGTGCTGTCTTTATTAGTTGTTGCCCAGAAAGTAAGGAATGATCTTAACACAACATCTGTAATTTAGGGTCTTATGTGCATTAAAGAGAGTACACAAAGCAGCTTCAGCTTCCCGTACACTTAAACCGGTATTGGTTGTTTCAGGTAGCTCAAATATAATTTGCTGCTCCTCGCCCACAGCAGTACACTGCTTAGCTTCCCATGCTGTCAATTAACAGTCTTGAGAAATTATCTGAACAGCAAAATGAGCTGTTTTTTTTATCAGGATGTCTAATAGTTACGAACATCTATTTTCCCTCAGATTTTTGTGGATGCTTAATGAAATACTGAACACTGATATCAAAGTTATAGATTTTTACTATTTTAAGCCACATTTCCAGAGACTTTAAAAATAATGATCTAACGTGTTACAAATACTGTAGCACAAAACTCAAATTCAGCTTTTGTTTCCAGGGATACCAAATATGTCAAAGTGAATTTACAAACTTTTATAGAATGATGCAGAATGATGCATTTCCATGTGATGTAATACTGCAGCCATAAAAAAATGCATATGTAAATAATGATATTTTGATCTATTTATATAGTTTGTACATTGTACAATATTTTTTTTTAACTAACTTGAATAAGGTAAAGGGGCTCAGTATCGACTGACATGATCTATTTATGATAACAGATTGGCAGATAACGTCAAATTTGCACATAATATTACTCAATACTCACAAACATGCATGCCAAAATAAGTACAAATAAGAAAGTCATAAGTTAAATCTATATTGGTTTATAATGAGAGCTCTTGAAGTAACACAACATGCCCCAGAGGCCAGATTTACTCATATAGTTCCTCGGAAAACAGCAGCCTCAAACCAACAAAACCAGATAAAAACCAAGCACTCTGTTCAAAATGGGGTAAAAGTGGTTTTTAGTTATATAATTTTTTTGAAACCGATAAATATATTCTGTGTTTTATGCCCTCCTGACTCTCATCCCAGGCACCATCTACCCCCACTCCATCGCCAGAGGGAAACATAAACTCATTCATCTTGATGATCACAAAAAAACAAGAGCAATCCATCTCGTTGGAGATGAATGGGCTTCTGCAGGGCTGGAAACGTAATAAAAGTGGCTCTCTAATGGTGTATAGTTGTATTAGGCCCCGCTTATAAAAGCCATAAGGCCATTGTCAGACAGGCAGGGAAATACAGCATCATTACAGCTCAGTACAGACGTGGATCAGTCTCTGATAACATTAAAGCAAAGCTTCCTTTGTGTGGTGGTGGTCTGCTCTCCACCAATGTAACTGGTTTTGGCGTGGGCCAGACGAGCAGCAGCTTTGAAGCTACGGCGCGTTGCAGTGGTCGAGCCTCAGCTGATGTCGCAGAGCGGCGCAGCTGACAGGATGAGTGTGGACTGTTTGAACTGGAGGTGCTGCACGCTGTGTGATGTAATTAAAGCTACATCTAACATAGTGAAGTACAGGAGGCTCTGTTACAGGTGATCAAACGGACAAACCAGAGTTCATGCATGTTATGTTGATTTACTAACAAGAGTCACGTTAGCAGCCAAAGCAGAAAATGTTGGATGGCCTAAGTACTTTAGGATATGGTATAAAATCAAATAAAATAGTATAAATTAAAAAAAAATCTTTGTTTTAAAAGTCACCATTTTAGGACATTGTACATTCAACTTTTATCATTTTAATGACAATATGTTGACACCATTTACCATGTACCATTCAGCATGTTAGCATGCTTGCAGCATGTTGACATGTAACATGTAGTATTTTAGCTTTTTTACACTCTAATGAAATACATGTGGTAAAATGTACCAGTTTTATTTGTATCTTGGGTGAATTTCATGCCTTTATTGAATGCTGCCCAAACAGACTTGAACTGGGGTTTAAACTCCACAGAAACCGTCATTTAGCATGATAACAATGTTCAGCCGAGTTTTGAACAGGTTCTGACCTGCCAACAAAAAACATGTCCTCTTGGCACCATAAATAGTGGATCTGTACAAAATTTCACATCAGTGTATCTAATATTTATCAATATATTTCACTCTGAATCATAAATTAATCAGCCCGGTTTCCTAGAAATTACATTTATGAATTGATTTAGCAACAACAACAGCAAATATGCTTTGAGGGAAATGTAATGTGACCGAGTTATGTTTTGCATAACACATAATTGTAATTAATGTATATTTGGCAAGTCGCAAAAATGTTCACTAACAATGTGTTTGGTTTTTGCCAAAACAGACAATCTTTTCATACACTTTGCACTCATAGTAACCTCATCATGATTATGTTTATGCATCGGTAAGTAAGGTTGGAAAAAGATCATAGTCAGTTTTAATAGTGAAAAAGTCTGTGACTTTTGATGTAAGATTTTTTATTAACATTTAACCGAAAACCTTAAAGTGCTTATGTTGCCTAAACCTAACCAGAGACCAGAGTCCGGACATTAACCCAGGATTCTACGTTTACAGTCCTGCACTTTGTCACCACAATGAAATTGTGAAAAAAAAAGGTAGTAATATACAAATGTAGGTCTAATTTCATTTTATGTTTTAATGTATTTTCACTCTGGTCTGAACATATCGGACAAAACTAATAAACAATAAATATAACACAATAAGAAACATTGGATTACATTTTCCAAAGCAGGTCATAATGTTTTACATTGTGTGTTACAAACCTTCTAGACGGTAACCAATGTCTGCCTGTAAAGAGTCATCAAAAATTTAGATCACCTCGTTTGGCTGTGGAGGATAATTGACACGTATTGGATCGTAGTGAAATGGTAATTAAACGTGCAAGAACACGAGCGTTCTCCTCTTCATACAGACAAAGACTGAAGACTTTGTAAGGTTCCTAAAATTGGATTTCATTTGACAGGAGTGTTTTCTATCATTTCAAACAACAAACACATCACCGCATGAGGACTGACTTGTTCCTGATGCGTCCAGCAAAACCAGTTGCCAGTCGTTTTTTAATGATTCATTTTTGAGGGATTGGGTTATATTTAACATAAATACCAAAGCTGAAACTTATAAACACCCTGCGTTATAAACAGTAACATGTAAGACCACTCTTGCATATTTAGCTCACCTGAAAATGGAAGAGTATTATTTACACATTTAACTTCTGTTGCTTGACTTCAGGGAGTAAGGATAATTATAAAAATCAACATCAGCTACAGAAGATGTGCAGATTTTGCAGTAAATACTGACCGGGGTACAGGTGAGACACCTACTGAATTATGCATTTTGAATGAACATTTTCTTAGTCCACACACACATGAAAACTGGACAACTATTTCACATCTTTCTATGCAAAAGAAAAGTCACTACACTAAGAACACTACACAGTGATTACTACCACAGATTTAGAAGTGGGTATACCCCAAAGCCAGTGGGCATACTCAATACACACTGCACTACAAGAGCATTACAATGCACCATGCTTTTATCTGAATGTTTTGCTTTTTATGATACTAATAAAAGTACAACCAGGCCAGCTAGGATTTGATTTCAACAATACAGAGGTAAAATTTCCTTGAGTTCCACCCCTTCCAAAAGAAACATTTAACTATTAAACTACATATTCTGTATTGAATGTAGTTGGAAAAACACAATCACTTTATTTTAATTTTGTTTTAAATTTAGATGTTGACCTAAAACAGTCAACAGAGAGAATTTCAGGTCAGGTCATTAACCTCCCAGAGACAATACCGAGGACATGACCTCTGTGTCCTGAGGTGTGGCCCTGAGTACAAATCTTTTCAGCATAACACAAAGAATACGTGTGATTTATTAATTAATTACTTGAGCAAAGCTACGTGTGACAACCCTGTCACTGAGAAAACCATCAAATACAAATCACAAATTTCAAGATACAAGATTCCCTGTACTGCTTCACAATTTCTCCGTACATAATTTAAGACAGACGAAGCTCCTCAGATGAGCGAGGAAAGCTGCTCCGGTCTGCGGCTGAGGGGATCTGTGTCGTCCAGATCCAGACCACAGCGGCCTCGCGTGCTCTTGTGCCGTTCGTTGTTTTCATAAAGGCTAAAGCTCGGAGGCCCCCTGACAGATACAGAGATGTAATTGGAAGCGTCTGGCATTTTGTGTCGGCCTACAACCTCAGTGCTTCTGTCTACACGTACAGAGAGATTCCGACCTGTACACACACTTAAAGTCAAGTCACAGTATATCATGACCCAACGTCACAGGTTTGCTTTTACACTGATCTATTGGCTGTGAGAGACCGTGGGAGAAGGGAGTGGATGCCTGTCTGCCCAGAAGGATCATCCACATTTGGTTATGAAGTAGTAAAACAGAGAGAGAAGAGAAAAAAAAGGTCTGTTTCAGGAGCCAACAAAACCAGGAGGAATACTCACTGTGGTTTGTGTCACTTAGGTTTTATATCATTTATAAGTTTTATTATTTTTGTGACCAACGGTGTGACTCAGAACATGTTTAACGGTTTATAAGGAGAATCTCGAGAGGTTTAATCTGAATGTTCTAATTTACTACTGTACACAATAATGCATCACAAAGAGGGAACTTTGAGCTCATTTAGATGAAAATAAATCATATTATTTGCAAAATATTGTACATCCCAGCAAATCCAAATTAAAAAAACCAAATACATTAAACTGAAGCGATGTCTGATTGATCCTGGCAGGATGACATCATTTGTCTGTGCTTTCCAAAAACCATTACAAATCATTGCTGGAACTGGAAAATAAATCCGTTTTCATGATGTGACAACCAACCATGGTTTAGGTTTGGTTTAGGCGGAAACACAACTTAGGTTACGGTTAGGAAAATATCACTGTTTGGATTAAAAATACTACTTCAATGAGGTTAAGGAACAATGGTGGTCATGGTTAAAAGAAACCAACAATGACTATCGGTAAGAAGATGGAAAATGAACGGCAGTCTCCCTCTGTGGACTTCACTCCTGACGGAGCATGGCGAGACAGCAATGTGTTTGACGTGTTATCACAACGCATTTTTTCACTTTTCATGTGACATTGTACGGCAGTGTCTACTGACTTGCATTGGTGAGATGGCATGTTCAATTCTACGCCCAAATGTCACAGAGAAAAAATTGTCCAGCGGGAAAGTCCACGTCTGGAGAAAGGGTGGTGTGGATGGATGATTCAAAGGACTCACTTACCCAGGAGAGAGCCGTTTGTGTCCTGTGTGAAACCAAAAGTCAACAGTGACTTTTAAATTACGTACATGACTTGCAGAACGTATTTAACTCACGTAATGGATGCAACATGAAGTAGTTTTGGTGCTTAAACCTAACCAAACTGCAACCATTTCACAATTAACCATGTGTTTATTATTGTTACCATGACTCTGTGCTTTCCTACACATCCAAAACCAATAAGATAATAAAAGACATCTATAACAGTGTTAAATGACATGCGAAAAGCTTAAACGGCGTTAAATGACAATATACGCCATCCCATGATATTGCGTTGAACGGAGAGACCTAATTCCTACCATCACCGGTAGAAGTCTTTGTCACAAAGTAATCTTGGAACACTTAAAATAATACTGGTGCTGTTTCTTGTAAAGACTGATATAATTTTGAAAATGTAATAATAGTGCCCACATAACTCGAAATATGTACGCTATGAAATTAAAATATACTTTGTGTGGACCTTCAAAACATTAGCAGTGAACTGCCAGGAAATTTGGAGTTTGGGGCTTCGTCTCCCACATCTCTCGTCTTCATATTCTTGAGACAAATGTATAATAACAGCGCACACTTTCAGGCAGTCTTGCCTCAAGTAAACATCATCACCAAATTGTATGTTTCGGAAACTGAAATTAGTTTGTTTGTTGTTTGACAGCCTCCAATGCTGGTAAACTGGTTACAGATGCTGTTGGTTAGACAATCCAACAAGTGCTTACAGGAAGCGTACAGAGGTTGAGCAGTACAACTACATCAAACAAATGATCTGAACCATGTCATTGTCAACTGTTATTTGCCAAAAGAATATATATGTGTGTATTCGTATTGTTATGATAAACAGTGGCATCTTTTTTGTAGGAGATACAGTACATGTGTACAAACCAGAAATAATTACCATACATGTTGATATATCAGCATATATAAACGATCTAAATATGGAGTTGTATTATCACCTGATAAATTAAGTTTTGCTTCATGCACACTTATGACTGAAATAAAACTTATTCACAGTAAGTGTATAAAAGTCAAGCCCTGCACAAGACACCAGACATCACATTTTATTTTTTCATTTGAGCGTTATTCATCCAGATTGCTTCCTGGTTATCTCTAGGGAAGAATCATCCAAGACAGCAGCAGTTAACACCTCCAGCTACAGAGCCACTGTAAGCACATTTCACAAGTGACAGACTTGGACTATCTCGATGCAGAGAGCATTACGCTTTGGCAGAAATCCCAAACATCAGACGGGATGGTACCAGCATGAGATTGCTGATAGGGAAGCAGGACTAAACAACATGTGACACGAGCAGAACGAACCATAAATCCCATCCGGGGCTCAGCGAGAATGAGCAACAATGAGTGGCTGGAGTGAACGTCCAGATGTGGAGCGGTGCTGCTGAAGAGGAAGACAGATTTATGGCCGCTTCTTTAATGAGGTAACATCCTTTTCACTCATAAGACTTTTAAGAACTTTTTTTTCCCTCCTACATGCAAGAAAAAGCAATTCCTCTGAAAGCGAGGAGAGGATGCAGAAGGGGAAGAGAAGGGGAGGAGGAAAGAAGCTGAGACGCAAAATGTAAAATTCGTATTTTTCTTTTTACGTCATTGAGGCAACTGCTGCAGAAGGGAGTTTCGGGAGTGTGAGGGAGGATGAGAAAACAGTAATACTTTAACAGCACCATAAACAGTGCAATATGATCTACAACGTCTTATTCTGAGATGTGAATGGAATGATTTGCAGCTTTAATCTTTGCAGTTTGTGGGAAAATTACAAACTACACTTGCACACCTTTAGAAAACTTGCAGAATGTGTGTTTAAATTAAAGACTTGACAAAAAGCAAATTCAAAAGAAAAAAAAAATCCTACTCCTTAACTCCTAAGATTTATAAATTGCTAAATCTGAAACCATAGATGCACATGTTAAATTCACAATTCTTCATGAGCTATTCATTGTTTGTCTATATTTTTTGACTTACCAAACTTAAAGACTTGCATTGTGGTCCAGCTTATGCATCTATCTAAAGACAGTTTGTCTCCTGAAATATACAAGTAAAGGTGTTTTTGTGTTGCTCATTGCTGTTAATGTCGAAAAACAGTGTTGCTGTCAATGTTCTAGTTAATGTCAATGTTCTGATGCTAACTTGCCTCCAAAAGGAATAATGGGATTCAATTTTCTGTGTTCCATCTGAGAAATTTTAGGCAAGAAGGACAAAGGAGCTAGCTCACTAGTAGCTTGAGAGTAGCAGGACTGTTGCATTTTGAATCATGTTTTTGTGTCCTGAGAAATAAAGTGATAGAACTATATAAATTCGAAGATTTTAGACTTATTATTCAATAATTCAAGTGGTGTTTCTGGTTGTCACCATCTTGGCAGCCCTGCACCCTAACGGCTCCTGACTAATCCAAGAAACGGGCCATGCACTTAATTACGTAATTTTTGAGCTCTAATATAATTTGAACCTGCCTTTATATAAAAATCAACTCGCTACAGTTGTCATGAACAGGGAAATTAGCTATTCAGAGCACACACAAAAAAGAGCCTGGTCCAAAAAAACAGGCTGTAAACATATTTATTTCTGCTGTGAAGTTAGATATTTTAACATGGAGGCATACAGAGATTGACTCAATGGCAGCCAGCCACAAGTGGCCATTTAAGGAACTGCAGTTGTTGGCCTCATTTTTCAGCCATGGTGGTTGTAAACATTGTTTTGCTGTGAAGGCAACACTTTGAGACATGTTCAAAATCAATAATTTTGCCTCTCCCTTCATTTCTTTAGAGGGGACTTTTCACCAGAAATGTACCCTCCCTTCACACAGAGACTGGATGTGGGGCACCATGACCCTCTCTGGCCTCCGGGCCTGTGGCCAGTAAACTCTAGTAAAGTTTTGTCGAATTGTGTTGCTCTGACAGTAACATCCAGCTGTTTTCTCCTCAAATCTTTGCCCTCAGCATCACCTCTTATCAAACTAAGGCCTCCGCTATTAAAAAAAATTCAGAGGGGTGATTAGGGCCCTGCAGCAGATCGCATCTTATGAAACCGAAGGGCCTCAGCTTGTTTTTGCTGAGGCGGTGGGCGGCCATTTATGAGCTGCTAACATGAATGAAACAAGGTTTTAAAACAGAGTGGGTAACAGAGGATTTGTGTGGCTGCACTCGAGGCCCTTTGCCTGAAACACTAGTGCAGATTGTGCTCGGCCTCTGAATGGCAGAGTCATCACCCTCTAACTCCTCTGCTCATTATACAACCTCTCCAGCTTCACTCAGCAGTGTTTGAACAGCACTGAAGGACCCTACTAGAATGAGAAAACACGCCACTGATTTCATGAATGGGCACCGGCCCCCTCTCAAAATAAATCGGAGAGAAAAAAACAAGGTGGGTAAATAGTGCCGGTCCCAGCTGCTTGACTGAGAGCGACAAGAGTTAAAATTGAATTTCCGTGCAAGTGATGTAATCCGCTGGTCCAGGTCAGCCTGAGATGTTATTATCTTAATTTGAGGTTCATTAATCGCCGGTGAAGCGGGCTGATGACAAGGTTTCCACCTTGTCCCAGCTGCACGGAGCTGCCAGCTGATTTAGGACGGCTCCTTGCCTCGGTATGTAAACCATTTGCAGCAGGAATGTATAAGCAAGCCGTAAAAATAGGATTTGGCTGAGACATACAAGACGGATCGCGCCGTAAAACAACGCACCCCATCTCCACCGCAGCCTGGTGGGGGCGGTCGACTTGTTTCGGGGGTTTGGAGGTGGTGGGGAGTTGTTGGTTAGTTCTCACAAGCGAAGGGAAGCCAGCAGGTTCAGAGTTCGAGCCCTGGCGACAGGCCGTAGATTTGAGGAGGAAAGAGGAGGGGAGTGTGTTTAAAACTGAGAATGGATTATAGGCTCCGAAATGCTGTAATCCTCCCCACAAATAAACGATATATAACATGTGACTCTCACAAGGAGGTTTAGGGAGGAGACACTTTCACATGCAAGCAGGAAAATGCACGCATGCACATATCTCACGAAGTGCAAAAGAAGAGACGAGAGACGAGGTGCTTAATCTGAACCGGTAAAAAAACACTACCTGTTATAAAGACCAGACGATAATCCAGAGTGAAAAATGGCAAAGACGGGAGAAATACTGACAGCATGATTTGAGGTAGCAGTGTAGCTTACTGCTTTTGGTTTTAAAAGCACATGAGAGCGTGAGAAACCAAAGGTGGGACAGTTTATAGATTGATCATTGGTCGTGTGGACTTCACCAATAATCTGCCTGCAAAATATAAAACTGGCATCATATGAAAAAATTTTTTAGAGATGTAATAAAAAATAAGGTAAAGAACATTGTGTCTGACAGAGAAAGCAGAAATACACATGCAGACATCGCACACGGATCAGAGTTGTGATGTCTACACAAAAATGTTTAAGAAACAGTGACTTAACCTTAATCCTAAACCAAACAACCCAATGCAAACTCTGGGCTCCTTCTTCAGGACTTTTTCTACATTTCAGAAGTAAAAAAAAAAAAAGAAACTTTAATCATTTTCTCCAGCATGTTAACTGATTAAACATCAGTGCTGATGCAGAAGCCTTTTGCTAACGTTTCTTTAAAAAAGATGAAAGATGACTGGGATGTTGGGAATATTTGTTTGTAGGAGGCTGAGAGGTGGGAGAAGTCAAAGGGTCACAGGAGAATTGAATTGATCCACAACAATGACACAAAGACTTATTCTCACGCAAATATTTGCCATAAGATCTGCCCCCATTTAACTTTAACCAAGACATAAAGATGCATGTTTGATTGTACATTTATCTCCCTGCTTATGGTCTGAATATGGTTTCAAAGTGATCTACACTGCCTGGTATGTAATTCTCGTAATACCTGAAGATATATTTTGTTTTTGTTTCGTTAGCAAGTAAATCTAATTTTAATTTATTTAAGATTTAGCTCTGAAAAAAACAATATATAAATGTGCAATGTGAACTTGTGTCATTAAACTCCCTAAATTTTCAGAAATATTACATGACAGGACAGCCTGGTTTCACAAAAAAGCATATGAATAGTGTGTCACTGTCAATGTTATTTTGCGTCTTATCACAACATATTTTTTGTTTTTCATGTGTCCTTTCATGCCATTTCTACTGACTTATATTCTGCAGAGATGCCGTGTTACGATATGCACTATTGTCATAGAGAAAAAAATGTCAGGTGATAGTATGAAGAGTTCACTTATGAAGGAGGTCGAGTGGATGACTGGTAATTTTCTCTTGCTTCATTATCGTATTTAACTTGTGTCACGGACGTAATGCAACTTAAGTTACGAGACGTGACTAGTACTTAAACCTGAACCGTGATCCTTTCCTAAACCTAACTAAAGTGCAACCGTTTCACAACACCTGACACATGAAAAGCTTCTTCAATCTGTAGACATCACATGTATGCCTGCACAGTTGTTTGTCTTTTTTTTTAATTATTGTATTACTATTACAATCAATACATCTAGGTTTGCAATTATACATTTATATGGTAGTCCCTTTTTAACAGCTGGAAGTGAGTTAATGGACTTATTTCTTTCTTTTCTTTTTTTGTTTACACACACTTCTTGTCACTGAAACTCATAAAGTGAAACTCACTCAACCATGGAGTGATTTATATTTTTAAGACAAAGTGACAGGGCCAAAGTTGAGTTTGGATTTTAAAGTGTACCAGGCACATGCATGTTTGAGGTCCAGAAATGTCAACGCTTGAACATTTATCATATTGCTGCGGTTCGTGTGTGCCCCTTGGCATACCATATTATCCAAGATCTATACTCAAGTATGTACACTGACATGGGAGGTCCAACAGTTTACACACTGATGAAGGGCATCTACCCAAAATCAACTGTGCATTATATGTTTTTATTTTTTAAAACCAAACAATAGAACATAGAACTGGTATTGAATAATTTAAGTGTGGTGTGCGTTTGGTCCCACTGAGGAACTTGGTTTTCACTCGTTACAATTAAAAACTATGTTGCCACAATGATAAATGATTCATTTCCTGCCACTATAAACTGCTGACTCAATGTTCAATTAGTGGCAGAAAAGGCCCACCACTGTCGTTTCATTCAAAATACACTTTCCTAAACGAGTGCCAAAGAAACTACCTGTTACATGTTGTGTGGTTGGCTGTAACCATTGTGTCAGGACGGAGGAAGGATTTGATATAATCTTGCGTGCGGTCCTCTGTCTTGTCAGGCTCACGGAGGTCTGGAGAAATTCAAGTGCAAAATTTGGTTAGAAATGGCCCGGAGATACAGCGGGCCGTTATTATAATTCGAAACAATACAATTATGCCCCACAGAAGTTGTTTGCAACTTAAAGCCAACCAGAAGTGCTGTTTCCATCTTTTGTGTGTGTGTGTGTGTGTGTGTCTGTGAAATTTCTGAAATTTCTTCATAATTTTTCAGGAAGGTCACACACACACACACACACACCATCCACTGCATGCTTATCTTCTGTATTTCCTATTTATTCATTTTATAACCACCATCGACTGAATGTTCACTTAAAGCAACACAATCATAGATGTTGGTATTTTTATGATGCGGTTTTGTGATGAAGGTAACAGCTGTTAACCGGCTTTATAGAGGCCGGTGCTCACTCACTCTCATTCACTGTCTAAGTCTCTTGATGGACATGCCTATGGCTCACACTGCTGCAACCAAAACAAACAATCACCACTCAAATGAATGGAAAAACCTGTTTTCACCACAGCACCGGATCCTGTCTGAATGCTGCCAAATATCAAACCCAGATTTACTCTTGTCTGACAGCCTCTTGCTCAGTGACTCTCTCTTTTTCTCTTCTTAGCTTCCTCCATCAACAGCCTCTTTAGTCTCTTCACCTCTGCCAATATGTCCATAAAGGCTGCAGAACCTGGCTACCTTGCCTACTTGCGCAGCTCCAACACTGGCATGACAACATCTCTGCTCCCTTTCCCCGTCAGCATTGCACTGTGACCCGGCCCTGAAAACCTCTTCTTCCTCTATCACACCTGTGGTACAAACACTAACACTCTCACGGTGCTCTGAGCTCACAGTCCAGGCAGTCTGGCTAACAAACAAACATTAGCTAACAGCAGCTACATTTTGCAGCAGTTTTTCTCTTTTGTGTCCTATTCAAGGTGTGAGAGTCTCATATGTTGCACAGACTGTAAACCTCTTTGATGTTTTACTTCAGGAATATTCATCATTCAAGTATCAAGTCAAGTCACTTTTAGCCTGACTTCACATCATCAGTAATCTTAAAGCTTTAAAAAAGTCCTTTGCACAGTGTATCATTCAATTTGTAACTGAACACAATTAAAGAAGTTTGCTGCACTTCAAATTCAGCTTTGAACCAACATAAAACGTGTTGGCATTTATTAAAACTTATTAACAAACGTTGTTGATAAGTTTTTGGTGTGTGGCAAGCGTCTTCATCTTTGACGTTTTACCGCTTCTATCATGAAGCGACAGATCGGGGACATCACTTCCAGTCAGGACTTTAATCTCATTTCTTTGAAACTTTTTCTCGTTCAAAGTTGCTTGTCATTTTGTCGGTGGTTACGATGATGTTTAGGACTCAAAATGGCAGCTTCAAAAAAACACTGAAGTCACTCACCTGCAACTCATGTGGACAAAGAGACACTGGAGGCAATAACTTAACAAAAAGCTGCTCTGTTCTAATGAGCAACTCCCTCACTTCCCAGCATCGCTCATAATTTAGCCTCCGTTATTTAGATTGAGAATAACCGCCGGTGTAATTCGTTCAGCTCGGTGGCAGGCAGCACAAATGCTTCTCATGCAAATGAGGTAAATGTGTACACCAAATTACAGCTTGTCATTCTGCATAACGCAGTGGCGAGCCGGACGATTCACAGAAGCGATTGTCCAGACAAGGCAGCACCGGGTTAGGGTTAGGGCTTCTTATTCCACATAAGAAAAGAGCCGAATGAAAATGTCCACAAGGCAAAGATGATTTCTTACTCTCCGAGGCTGCTGTTTGATTGGATTACAGTACAAATGTGTTTTGAAGGGGATAAATCAAAATGCTGTTATTGCTGCTGAAAACTGGCAGAGACGAGGACTTGGGGAGCTGAACTTACCTCACAGAAAGATTTGAGGAACAATGTGCACATTCAAAAAGACATTCTCATGCTTTATCACATACTGTTCTTGTTTTATTTGTTGTGTATGGACGTGTACATGCAGGCTAATGCATGGCAGAGGTCATGTGTTAGAAGCCCTGCCATAAAAAAAAGCCCAAGGGGCAAGGCGAGGGGGGGCGGCCAGCAGAGAAGAAGGAGAGGGGGGAGGGCGGCAGCAGAGGAGGCATCTGTTTTTTCTCAGGAACGAGGCTGCAGAGCGAAGTAGACATGGAAAAGCCGGGGAATGGGAAAATGGTGCAGAGAACGACTGCATCGCGCCTGAGCCGAGCTCCCAAACCCTGCACTCAGTTTTACTAAACTCAGCTCAGTTAGGTTAAGTTCTATTTATTATTAGTTGTGTTCAGGTTGACTGTCAGATCTGGTCTTGCAACAGATTTTTCAAAATTTCACGAGAAGAGCCCAAACTCTTAAGTCTCTGTCATGTGGTTTGTGGTCTGGAAGGACGTAATCACATAAATAATTTCAAATAAAGTGAATTTAGATCAGATGATATCAAGTGTACTCAACTACCTCTACAGACATTGTGAGTTCATCATTTTTTTCTCACAAGCTGCTTTGTGTACTGGAGCAAACTGCAGGATTTAAAAGTCATTTTGGGAAATGTAGGAAATCACACACTGGAATCCAACATGTAGCTGCAACAGTAGCGGTAAAATTAGTCCAGACAAACACATTTTCCAATTAGTATGAAGCTGGAGTCACCACATGGCTGCATTGCATTCTGGTCTATTTCCAGCTCCCGTGGGTGTGCATAATGGTAGAGAGCTGCTACAAAGGATCATTTGTCCCAACAATTTTCTGTTTTTTCAGCTTATTGATTAACCGTGTTAGAAAAGAGTGAAAAATATTTAGTTTGCTTTGCTTATCACATAAAACAAATGAAAAGCAGCAAATTCTCACAACACTGACACTGATGAATGTTTGGTAGTTTGACTACTAAATTTTATTTAAATAACCCTAACCCTTTAATTTATTATTGGTTACAGCTCTATAATGGTCACTGTCACCATGGTCACCATAATTATTATTTTTTTAATTAAAAAAAAAAAAATGAATAATGGTCACTGTGTTTCCTTTTCAGTCAATCAGACTGTTATAAATGATAAAACATCTAATATTGATCTGGGCGATGGAGGTTATGCTTGTTTGTGTGTGAATTAAGCATGATTGTGTCAATATAGACACATCAACAAGGAATCTAATCTGAATAAATGCATAAATAATCCAATTATTTTGTGCCATTTTTGTTTGTTTCCTTGTTGGATTTGTTTTCTTTTAGCCCAACGCAGAACTTGGTGAAGACTGTGACGAAGATGAAGAGAGATTTCACATGTTTTAGACTTGAGATGTCTAAAACTCTTTGAAATTTTAACAAAGAGTAATAAAAGATGTCCACAGTTAACACTGTGGCACAGACGCTCAGCCTTTACATTTCTTTGCTTCAGCACCCTGTGGAGCTCTGCACGTGTTTGGTTTGTCTCACGGAAAAATCAAGTGTTTGCATGATTTGACAGCTTACCTGATGTCATTACCTCTTGTGTTACTCCCAGTGGGCTGAAGCGAACATTAAGTCCTTTTCTTGGAGTGTATTTGAGCTTGAGTCTGATGTCAGCACCATCGCAGAGTCTGTCGGAGGGACCGGGGTCCACTGGCACCAGCGGGGCTTAGCCTAGATTGACCCCGAGCCTCTCATCTCCCTTTTCCCACAGGAGGACTGACCTGGGTAGCCACAAAGCACTCATGGTCAGATTTATGCCCCGGCATCAGAATTTCATCCTGCAATTCTCTAGTCATCTCAGTCTTAGCCATCATTATTGATAATGATATCGATATCAGTTATAAAGATTCAGTTTAGATGTTTGTTTTTTCAATGCCAAACTTCCAGAAGATTGTAGGAAAAATCCTCCTATACATGTCTGGCAGCAGCAATAGCATTTTATGAATAAACAGAAGATTTCCATATTTTGTGTTACATGAAAGTTAGAGCTACTGCTGCAGTTTCTCTAATGGCCACCAGAAAACCGAATGATGGGTAAAACCATTGACTGTATAAGATGGAAGATATGACAGCCGCCTAAAAGTGCACCCAAACCATGTCGATCCCTCCTGGTGGCTTCTGTTATTTTGCGTAGTCCTTATCATGCTGATGCATTGGTTTGACTTTGGTGCTAGAACACCGTTGGCTGCAACAATAAGGTCCAATTGTGCTGAGTCTTAACACCTTCCGCATGAGTTTATGGTCTCAGCTGCTAGTTTCTTCAATAAAGCATGATGTTCCATTTAGAGTAAAATAGACAATAAAGCAGGTTATTTTAGGACCGTGATTGATTGTCATTCTGAAGTCATTTTCAGTGAGTCCATTTAGCAGACTGGACTCATGGAACTCAAGTTAAACGATCAAACTGATAAAATATGAATCAAAATTGTTACTTCATTGTCTCTCCTCAAATGTTTTCACTATCATGTTTTAGTGTACTGTTTAGCTGTAATATGAGATCATTTATAACTTGGCAGACTGACATTTTCCTGCTTGAAAACTGAGTCAGAACCAAGCAAGTTGATCTTGCAGTACGTCACCTGCCAGTTCCATGCTCTAATCCAAAGATGGTAATTTCTAGTTTCAAAGAAACAAGATGGTCGTCCATACTGTCAAATCTGAGGCTTCAAATTAGTTGTCTTCAAACCAATGGGTGATGGCATGGCAGGTTTACACTTAGTTTCATGTCACGATTGACAGCTAAGCCTTAATTGCAATTGAGTCGACGAGTGTATGTATGGACAGGACCTTGATAACGTGGCTCCAACCTCAGTCTCTTCTTGTACGGACTCTGGCTCCAAACCACCAGTCTAAGATGGCAGTAGCCATATTTCGGATATTTTGGTTTCATTTTTGCACAATGGGAGGGAGTGGAGACTCATTGTCTATCTTTATATACAGTCGACCATCAGTTCAGCAATGTCATCAGTCAGACATCAAATCTATAATTGTAACAGTCCCAGCCATAATATGATACAGCTACAAAGCCTTGTAACTCTAATAATACTGGTTTTGGCTCACAGGTCAAGAGAAGGATCCTATAGGTGTGAAAAAGTATCAGGGAAAGTCCAGTCACTGCCGCCTCGCCCTGTGATGGCATCCCATGCTGATAGTGTAAAGGTCATTCCATCAGCCAGCAACAGGATATGGTTATGATAAGCATCCAATCAGAGCTCACGTTGCTGTGATAAGCATCCAATCTGAGTCTGAGAGCTTGTCGCTGCATTCCTGAAGCTGATCTGACACTATCATGAGGCCTATTTGCTGGAAGGGACACAGAGCCGCGAGGCTATTTTGGGGTCTTTACAGATAGGAGGGAGTTTCAACACAGCTGAGTCAAACTGCTACTACACTCAGAATGGATGCATGACTTTAACCCTTTTTGATTTTTAGGTTTAAGACCAGATTGTGTTAGAAAATGCTTTTTCATTGCATGTTTCTTTCAGCCTGTCCCCACCAGAAAACAAAACAAAACAAAATTTAAGAAGGCAGCTTATTGTGACCCATAGTTACGTTTCTTGTTAAAAGACAACCTCTAATTATTAAGTTAGGTTGGATTGGATGGATGAGTCAAACACTCCAAGACTTTCACCGCTGTTCATGTCCTGTGTGAAACCAAAAGTCAACCTAACTATTGAACTTAAGTCACATAACATTATACATGTCACACAACTTAAGTTTTATTACGTAACATACTTATTTTAAACCAAACAATGCCACTGGAGGATGGAGGGCTATTTACTTCTATAGTGTAGAAACCCTGTGAATGTACGCTCTTTAAGGGTTTGTTGTTCTTTTTCAAAGGGTTTAAGGTCTAGTGTGCAGGAATTACTGACATCTAGTGGTGAGGTTGCTGATTGTAACCAACTGAATACCCCTTTCCTCACCCTTCCCTGTTGGAGAACCCATGATGGCTGCGATACAAGAAAAAAAAAAAAAAGCAAAAGACAGTCTCGAGAGACAGTGTTTGGTTCATCAGTTTGTTCATAGCAATTCAACATGGCAGACTCTGTGGAAGAGGACTTGCTCCCTCTGTGGATACAAAAGGGTAACGAAAGGGTCACAAAATACAACAATTTTTATTGTTACTATTTATTTATTGTACACTTATGAATATTATATTCAATTTCTGCCCTCTTCTGCCAATACATCCCACTAAATTTTACACACTGGGCCTTTAAAACAATGACTAACCTCTGCTGGAGATTAGGACTCAAGATGACGCTCAACATATTGATCCTATAAGCAGAACCAGGTGTAAAGGATCTGTTTGTCGGCCAAAGATTGATGCAGGACCTTGGAAAAAGGACAAACATATCCGCCATATTTGTGTGTTGTAAAATACCCTTAAGCTTGTCTTTCAGGATATCCTGAGCTGTTTCTCTACCTGCAGCAGGTAACATCCGTTGGTGGACAAACACGTCTCCTCACAGCACTGTGAGTGAAAACATTTTTTAGCCTGGGTGGCCCCAGTGGGGTAACGAAGCCCCTCACCCTGGTGTTTAACTTCGCTTCCTAACTTCACCTCTCCCAAAGCTCCTTCCAGGTAAAACTAATGGGCGACTCCACATCTGTGGCCCATTCACTGTTTTAATGAGCAGGAGAATGAAGTGGAGAGAGAGCTGAGTATGAATGGACAAGCAGGGACTTTTAACTAGCTGCCTCCGCCATTAAGAGCCTGTGGGGCAATTATGTTACCAAGCACAATGACCTCAACACCACTGCAGTGTTTCTATACACAACAGCCTCCACACAAATGCATTTCTTAATATATTATATAATTAAAGGATAAATATGTTGTCCAAAATGTAAGATGCCTACTCACTTAAATTAATATATGCTAGGATGCTAACATCCTCTTGAATTATTAAATTTCTCTGATTATATTCATTTTATTTCAAATCTGTAGAACATGAGAGAAACAAACAATAACATTAAAGAAATAAATTATAATTCATTAATAATTTTATTGAAATAACATGATAATGATTGATTATTTGTTCATTGTTTTATACACATTTCCCTCAAATTCAGTCCAACATAACAGTACGGTACGGTACAACATGCGGTATGTTTGGACGCTTTCCACTCAAATTTAAAGTAGTGCTTTCTCCAACAGTGTTTTGTGGCACGGCAAGAGTTTTCATAAGTGGATCCACCATTATAGCATTACAGTTAACAACATGGTAACTGTATATAGTCTGAACTCTGTGTATGTGAAACAATTTGACAGTACAGCTTTTTGCAAGTGAACAAAACACAGTGACCCATAACTTGTAATTTCATACAATAGTTAAACCTGTCAAAATCTTTAACATAATAAAAGCTAAACAAGAGTATTGTTATGTTGCAAAAAATATGACTGATTCATTTTATAAATAAAACACAAGACATTTGATCTTTATCCAAAGATCCTTACAATACCTTCCTAAACATGTCTTGAACTGCAACTGTGTAAAAATAAATAATACTACCTTGAATTAGGTTAAGTTACATTAAGTTAAAGGACCCGTGTTAGTTGTTGATTGCAACCCCCTTGCCTCACCCTCTCCTTCCTAGCTTGAATGAGAATTGGTGGCTGTGAAACACACTAAAAACACAAAAGGCTGTACCTGGAGCCAGTGTTTAGTTTGTCAGTTAGAAAAATGGCGGTTCAACATGGCGGACTGCTGAAAGATATAAAAGGCTCATTTTAAGGTAACAGAAACATAATGATTCTTAGTTTCAGGTGATTATACACTAATGAAAACTTATTTATATATATTGCATCCGACACACTAGATGTTATGTTATGTTATGTTATGTTATGTTATGTTATGTTATGTTGTGTTGTGTTACGTTACGTTACGATCTTAAAGGAATAACAGGAGTCATTAGGGAAACAGTTCATTGAATAAGATGAGAAACTTCAATAAGTAAAATCTAACAAACATACATGAATGCTATTAGGTATGATAATGAAACTTGAAGGAAAAGATGTTCATATGAGCTTATAAAACCTGCTGTGTCATAGGTCGACTTATGAAAGGACGTTGTTCCCTTCAGGTTCTAAAACTTATTATTATCCACTCTAAAATATTCAACCTCTTTGGTGTTAAAATGCTTTTAGAAAAGTCGGTCCCTAAACCGTCTCCACCTCTAGATTTCTCAGGGTCAAACCTTTATGTCGATGTTTTGACTGTCAGCCTTTTTAAATCCTCTGGGGTCGTCTGACACAGAGCAGCTACCCTCTGTTAAAACTGCTGCTGTGAAATCATTAGAGCCCGACCTGCTGGTGGTCCACGAGTCCAGAGACCAGGACCTGACTGTGTGTGTGTTTGTGTGGAGGGGGGAGGTTTGGTTTGATGCTTCTGACCATTGAGAGGATCAGCATGGATGAGTGAAGCTTGTATATTTGATGCTGAATTATATTTTCTCCTGCAACAATATTTCATTATTGACTATTGTACTAGTTATGTTTTCAATTAACTGTTTGATTACGTGGTTCAGAAGATAGTTTTTCATGTTCATGAGCTCAAAGAAACATCTTAAAATTCTGTATTTTTACTGAATAATATTTTTAAAAAATAATAAAAATACCCCAAAAGGATTTTAAATTATGGAACAGAACAAATCCTCACTTTTGAGAGGATAGCTGACCATTTGTAATGAGATTATAGCTTAAATCTGGGTTTGTTGACTGTGGGCTTCTTCTCAGATAAAGCATGGATGAATAAAATATATAAAATAGATACTATATATATAAAGGGTCTGTCCCCCTAAAATTCCCCCCAAATGACTGTATCTGCAGGGTCTTTTTAACCAAATCACACACATTTAGGTTATTCTGTCTCAACATATCATATTTTTTTCACTTCCATTCATTGATCCAGTTTGGAACCTTCCTGTCAAAATAAGTCTTGACCAACTTCACTATTTGAAGCACTGATGGATGAGGCTGGCCTAATAAAGCGGGCAAACTGCTTCACAAACAGAAAAAATCTACAGTAAAGTAAAGATGAAACAGGAAGTCTCACCAACACGAGTTTTTACACTGTTAATGTTTCCTGTGAATCACTGAGATGATTATCTTTATCTTAACAAACTCAAGTAGATTGTAAGAAAAATAATTGGCATTAATTTTTATGACCAATTAATAATTTGCATAATTTTCCAGGCAACAACGTCAAACACGTTTTGTTTCCAGTCTCAGATGTGAGGACGACATCCTTTTCTCTGTTGTATATCAATGAAGAGTTGATAGCTAGAGTTTTTGACTGCTTCTTGGACAAAACGAGCCATGTGAAGATGTTACCTTTGGCTCCCAGACATTTTGTTGTCTTAATGTTATGGATTGTATGTTTAATTTTGTTTCACTGTGCTCTACCCTTCCAAATAAGAAAACACCCGTCACTCAATCACTGTGATGATGTTTCTCTGCTGATGACATTTAGATTTCTGATTTTTTTTTCCCCAAATAAATTGGTGCTGTTAAAAAATTAAAGAGCTGTGAAACCTCCAGCAAGTGTAAAAGCAGTGAATGTGTAGTGCTGGAGGGATACAACTGACATTAATTTATATAAACTGTTAAACAACTTGTCAGATAAACAAAAAAGTTAAACTGGTTGTTACAGAAAGTGTTGGAGTTTATGTCCGTTTACGTCCCTTCATCCCGTCACTGTCACCTCTCCGCTCCACATTCCTGCCGTCCTGCTCTTATCTTTATTGGCTGAGGACGGGCAAAATTACAGCAGTTATAGAGGACGGTTTCTGGAGATGACCAGAGAGCAGACGTTCATGGAGACGACAACCACTTATCAATAAAACGTATAAGAAAAGAAGAAAGCCGCTTCTGACATGCTGGAGACTTGTCTGTGTCCAGATAATGAGACAGACTAGAAAGTGAGAGATAACTGAGAAGAAAAACTGTTGTGAAGTGGCTGTAGTAAAAGTAAATGGTCTGTTAAAGCTCCAAAACAATAAACTGTCTGTTGTCTTCACGGCTAGGGTTGGAGCTCAGACTCTGAGCCTTATTTGTACATTTGTGCAAATCAAAACTGATATTCGGCACCTGAAACATTGCAGGACATGTCTTTTATTTATATATACTCTATATATGTAACTATTGTTGCATCTCTAAACAAAATGATTTTAAATACAAATTGACCAAAAGAAGTGATGCTTTTTAAACATGATAACCCACAGCCTCATCATCATGTGTTAGATAGGGCCAACAACACAATACAGTCATTTAAACCGATAATTAGAATGTGAAATATCTATTCTAAATCATTTGTCAGTGGTGTCACGTGAAACAAACTATTAAAATTTTGAAATAAATACAGTGAAAACTAAAAAAGATGATAAAAGCTAAACAAAGATGAAGGACAAAGGTGTCATTTAAAACAAATGCGCGCATTCAGCTGATAAACTGTGAGAAAGGAGTCCTCTGGAATCATTTCACTTGTAAAGTACAAAGTTTCAGTGGAATTACACACAAAAGAACAAATATTACACTCATTTCCAATGATATCGTGAAATAAATAAGCAAACAAAACATATATTATAATAATATATATATAATATAAACCGGTTGGGGCGACTGTGGCTCAGTCGTAGAGTGGGTCATCCAATAACCCCAAGGTTGGCAGTTTGATCCCCGCTGCTCAAAAAAAGATTGCCACGGCCAAGGTGCCCTTGAGCAAGGCACTGTACCCCCCCAACGTCTGCTCCCCGTGAGTTGATGCCCACCGCTCCAGTGAATCTGGCATCTGTCAATTTGAGTGTGTGACTCTGTGCATGTGTGTGTTCCAACAGGTGCCAGCCTGGATGGGTTAAATGCGGAGAAGTAATTTCACGTTCATCGTGATTAATAAAGTTTCTAAAATTTTAAAAAGAGATCTTAAAGCCAAAAACTAAATTTGCATAATTGGTTCCCAGTAAAGGAAAATGACAATGAACCAAGTCTTTAATCCGTCTAAGGCTTACTGAGCTTGACAACCAGAAAAAAGCAGAAAAAAGCTTTTTCTCTCTAAAAACATGTCCTGTGATGACCTCTGACCTCTGTCTGACCTTGAATAGAGCAGAATTATGTATAAATTGAATAGAAGAGGTCACTTATGCATCCTGTGTGTACCTACAGAGGTTTTGTTCTCCCATCAGGCACTTGGACTCTGAGCGACTCTTGGGACCGCCATGGCATGACCCAGTTTGCCACATTTCCCAGAATGAGGAGGAGCCGCCATGTCTAATTGTACCCAATGGGTTTAATTAGCTTTGCGTGTCACCATCGATGCACGCCAGAGGTGGATATATATACTGTAAGAGCCCCTGTATGATAAACATTTTGGAACTGAGCGTGCTCGGCAGCATTTTCCGTGCCGAGCGTGCTCAGGCTTTGAATCAGGGGGAATATTTGTTTGGAAATGTGGAGTTGAGGGTAAGCACTCTGAAGAGGAGGGAAGCAGTGTCTATTGAAAAATCTACATGATGACACAAACAATTATGAGGAGAATTCATAACACGGCCAAGATGGCTCCCTATGACCTATTTTGGATGTTTCCCCTGGCAAAGCAGCAAGAGGGGGGAGGAGAGGGTGGGAGAGATGACTGGAGTGTATTGGGGTTGAAAGCAAAATATGAAGAGACTATTACCACTGCCCAGGTCTTTCAGCACCTCCAGTGATAGCAAGCAAAGAGAAAAAAAGAAGGAGATCAAAAAGAGGAAAGGTTCTGGTTAAAAGTTTGGTGCAAAGTGATGCATTGAGAGGAAAGAATGGAGAGGAAAGGAGTGGAAGAAGACGTAAAGGAGAAGGTGACACACAGGGAAAGAGAAGGAGAGAAAGAGTAAGAGGGGGATGTGACCAGTATTGTATTTCATCTCTGTGTAGTGGACGTTTTAATCAACAGTGTCAGGTTTTCTTTCTGGAGGCTGCATGGTATTTTTCATGCTGACAGCGGAGGTAACCTGTGAGTGGCAAACAGGACGGAGAGGAGGATGTGCCTCCACCAGCTTGCATTCAAAATATGTGAATAATATCAGTGATATTATTGTTTTATGCAGCTATTCATGGGGGTGAATTACATAGGCACTAGTACTGTTTATATTTGTACTGGCGGTCACTTTGAGCTGCACAATTTACGTTTGCTCGAGTTTGTGTGACTTCACTTCCTGCACAAAATATCATTTGATTAAGATTTTTGTGTGATATTTTAATTTTAAAATCTGAGTTCTGCATATAAAAATGCCAAAAATGAATTTAAATTAAGCTGTAAGGTTTTAGGTATCAAGCCTATAAAAATCATATCATTATATTATATTATAGTGGCACCAAAGGACACACATGTATACTTATTTCAATACTTAGGTATTAAAGGGGACACTGTTTGTCCCTTTATGGATATTGTAAAAATCCTCTATGCAGCCCAGAGGTTTCCAGATCTTCTATTACGATTTTAATTTTCAATAATTTAATGAAAAGTTGCAATAAGCCTCCACTAAAATCTTCCTTTCATAATATAATTTATTTCGTTTTTTAACTCTGGACTAATTTGCTCATCTTGAATGTTTTTCTTTGCATTTCTTCTGTGAAGCAACTTTATTTTGAAAATTAATACATAAATATCAATAATATATATTACAAAAATACTCGGTCCTGCTTTTCAAGATGTTACTGAAGCAAAAGTCATGCAGTGAACCTCAGTATTAAAAATAAAAGTGCTCATTATTAGGAATGGCTCCCTTCAGAGTGTGAAATTAATGATGCATTAAAGTGAAGGCAGCGTTTCACTGCTGGGGCTGCTCCAGGTGGTGTAACCTGTTTGGGTCATTAAAACTATGAGTCAATCATTTTTTTTTTTTTTTTTCAAATCTGAATCTGCAAAAGAAAAAAAATCGTAAAGTTGAGCAAACTGTCTCAAAACTACACATACAATATATGTGTGTATTTTATACTTATAATATTGTCATATCATATGCAGTGTGTATATTTTATTGGTTGGAAATAATGCCACACTAAACAAACAAACAAAAACAAACTATAAGATCATTAACCAAAAAAAACAAAACAAAAAAAAATCTAGATATTATATAAATATAAATAAATATCAAGTACCACGAGCTATATGCGTATTTGAGAATATTACGTGAATATTTTTTTTCGTGCAGACTTCTGTACATGAGTGTAAAATAAAAGACATAAAGTCGTGACTGATGATTATTTATTATAACACGGGTGGACGGTGAAATATGCTGCAAACTGCCGGTGCTGTAAACAGTGAGCAGGCCAGGAGAGCTTTTATGGAATACATGTAACCGCGCTGCAGGGTGACACCTCCTGATTTATGGCTGTATTTAGATAAGACGAGACCGTAAATGGTTTCTAAATAGCGTCAAGGTCATGTAATGTAATGGGATAATGTTTTTTAGGCGATGGAGATAAGATGATATGTTTAGTGTGTGAGGAGCTGTGGGGAATTAATGCGCAGATAAAGGCGCTTACAGGCCTTTTTTACCCTCATACTGCTAAGGTATGATAAGAGGCCGCGGGACTGTGTCTGTCCCAAAAGTAGCAAATGATTCATCAAACTGTTCATTTACACTTCGCAGAGCGCCATGACACGTACCTTATGTTATTACTGGAAAAGGAGAGAGTCCGATAATATGCGCGCAAAAAATAACGAGCATTACGCATTTAAGAAAATATGAAAAAAAAAGTAGAAAATCTTTAAACAAGCGCCCGGCTGAAGGAGCTGGAAAGACAACTGGTGTCATATTTTCAGAGTATATTGATGGCATTCAAGTAGGATGCAGATTTCATTAGATAAAATGTCATTTTTCAGATATATAAACATTTCCGTGATTTGATCGTGCTGTGCCAAATCAGACAAAATAATCTATGTAAAAGTTAGTGATGCTCAATATATGAGCCTCTTTTTTTTTTAATCACGTGTGTGGATTAAAATATCTTTGAGTTGTCAAATATAACAGAAGATCCTTTTATCTGATTTTGTTCGTCTTTTAATTTCATGCGCAACTTCAAAATCAACCCGAATTCCTGATTTTAATCCGTGCTGTGTTCACTCTGTTTAATTTCCTGCACGAGTTGACAAATGAAGTAACACAAGCACTTATTTTCACACACACACAAAAAAAAAAACAACAACAAAAAAAAAGAATTACAAAAATCACACCTAACAAAGAACCTGAGCCAAACATAGATAAATGCGTAAATTCTGTGCCTAAAACCTCTCCAAAACAATATACATATATATATATATATATATATATATATATATATATATATATATATATATATATATATATATATATATATATATATTTCTACCAAACTCGTGACATTTAAACCACTTTTCCCATCATATGTGCATGTCTCTGTAACCAGTTACCAACTCCCAACAAACAGATATTTGCTCCATGTGTTTTGCCGTGAGATTATGGCACCATGGCGCATGTTATTGCAAACCTCTCCAGACACTCCTCCCATCCTGGGCGCTTTTCTCTATTGGCTGCCTCCTTTCCACGCTGACATCCAAATCATATAAACCTGAGGGCCTCACACCTTCATCGGGGTCAAATTTCTTCGGCAAATCAGAGAAGCCTCTCCGGGAAAGAGACACAAGTGAAGCCCAGAACACCGCTGAGATTTGCTCCTTGGAATTATAAACTTTTTTTTACGGCCTGTTTCGCCTCAGCTGAAGTCGCTTTCAGAATGACGATCATGTAAAGGTTGGTGGTTACGTTTGGCTCGATCCGTTGATGCGTTCAGGGGAATACATATTTGAGTCTTGAATGAGTTCTGTTGGCTGTAGATCCCCGAGCAGAGACCGTTTTGGGGCGGTAGCAGCAGTAGAGAGAGACCGAGGGCTACGGAAAACACGGCAACCACCACGTTTGTTACCCCGCTCAAAATGAACCTCATCGGGGGCTACCAGCATCACCACCACCTGATGCACGAACCCTTTCCGTTCGTTCAGCGGTGTCACCAGGATGCGCCGTACTTCCAGAGCTGGGTGGTGAACCACGGCGAGGTGCCCCCGGACTTCCAGATCCAGGCGCCTTATCCGGCCGCGGAGCTTGGAGCGCCTGGAACGACGCACGACGCCCGGCTAGAGGGGCTCCAAGCGGGGATGGGGAAGAGGAGAACGTCGGGGCCGAAGAAGGAGCGCCGGCGGACGGAGAGCATCAACACAGCTTTCGCCGAGCTGAGGGAGTGTATCCCCAACGTCCCAGCGGACACGAAACTGTCTAAAATTAAAACTTTACGCCTGGCGACCAGTTACATCGCCTACCTGATGGACGTCCTGGCCAAAGACTCCGGGGAGACGGAGGGCTTTAAGGCCGAAATTAAGAAATTTGAAAACCGGGATCTGAAAAGGAAACGAGAGCCGGTAAGTTACGAAAGTTTCATGTTGATCAAAACAGCTTCGAAAGAATTAGTCGCTCTTCAGTTTAAGTTTAAAAATAACTAGAAGCTGTATTCAAATGTAAAGAATGTATTTCAAGGTGCAATTTAATGATTTGACCAGGAAGCAAAACATTTAAAAAACAAATCCTAAATATAATTTTCAGTTTGACTTTTTTTTTTAGTCTGATCATTATTCCCAATTCCCCAAATAAATATCATCACATTCTCAGCCAACAGATCCAAATTATAGTCTTACTTTTATGTTTTTGTAGATTATGATCCACGATGACAACACCAGCGTGTTTATCATGAAACTTACAGCTTTAGTATCCTATAATAATAATAAATGTGTTACACTTTAGTTAAAAGGTCATGTTCTTGTCTTGTTGGTAGATTTAAACGCTGATATATTTACACACATTGAAGTCACTCATATGTGACTGTAATAAAGTCCCGTGCTTACAATGTAATTAATGAATCTAATTGTTGTGCATCTATAATGACTTCAATCAGGTTTGTCTTCATAAATACTTTAAAACAACATTTGCTCACACATGCACGTATAGGTTGATCATGTTGTAATGTTTCCCAAATAATATAAAATAATAAACAGTCCTGTTTTAGCTAACACATGGAACTATAATTCTGTATGATAATAACACTAGCGTTGTTTACTTTGCATGAATAACATGCATCCGTGTTTAAAAATAAACACTATTATATATTATATGTGATATATGTTTTGTTTTTTATTTGGGGTCAGTTTAGTCTAAAGGTTTCACTGACTTTCACTTGATGTTGTGTCCCTGAACGCGTCACCAAACCCTGAAAAAAACAAACAAAAACAAAAACAGCACATATTTTCGTAGGACTTTACGGTGAGATGTGGCAACAACTCTCACTGAACTGAGGTTGAGGTTTCTGTATTTGAGCTGCTGATGATGATAATTTGGTGTTTTTGGTGTCACAGACTGACGGTCCGCAGGAGTCATTAGGAGCGGAGAAGAAGGTGAAGGGCCGGACTGGTTGGCCGCAGCAGGTCTGGGCTCTGGAGCTCAACCAGTGACCCTCCTCCCTCCTCAGAGACTCTGGATTCAAATGAGATTTTTTTTTTTTTTAAAACAACCACTGACTGGCTGAACCTAAACACACCGCTGTGCACGTGCAATGATGCGCAAAAAAGAGAGAATTAAAGGACAACAAGGAGGATAAACACCACGATGGACGCTGTGTTGACCCTCTTTTCTCCTGGTGTGCTTTCTAAATCTGACTGTAGGTGTTTGATTGGCCTATTTGTGGTACTTCTGCTTTTTTTCCTCTTCTTGTTGTTTCCACCCCTGCAGTACTGTAGACCAGATGTTGCCACGGTGTCAAAAAACATCTGTCTACCCCCCCTTAAAAATGTGTTTTATCTGGCGTCGAGTTGGTGCTGTTTTCCTAAATTGGATGGCGCTGGAGCAGAAAATGAATTAATTAGAACAAATTACAAAGTAGAGTTAGTTTAATCTGAGAGGGATTCCATGAAAAGGTGCAAAAAATAAATTATTTTGGACTTTTTCATTTGTGTTTTAGCTCATGTGAGTCAGAATTTGTGTTTTTTTTTTTTTAGTAAATTATCCCAAATTACAGAATATTTAATTGTTGATTTTCAGTGTGAGTTATATGTTGTTTATTAGTAGATTTTTTGTCCAATCAGAACACAGTTATGACGCCCATTTATCACAGCTTTAATTAAAACTTTAAGAAACGTCTTTTGCATAATTTTGTTTGACTTTTTATGTTTTGCTGCTGTGCGTTGGCATCGTGTTGTGAGCTCGGACATTAAATTATCATGAAGACACAAATACATGATAATATTATTTGATTTCATCTGATCGTTTCTACAAATTTGTTCATTTTCAACTGGAAAACGTTGAAATAACGTGATGATGTTAAATCAATATTTTGATTTTAAAACAGAAATGAGCCAGTAAATAAAAAAAATCTACGATAATAACGACAAACTAATGTATTGGCTGATCACTGGATTTGGATTTTAACTTTTGAGCAGTGCCGAGTCATATTCAAGAAATAAGACAAAAACTGAAAAACATCCTTATCCCAGAAAACACATTTTTAAGGGGAGCCTTTCTTTCTTTCATCCCGCTGAATTCGGCATCAGTCCGAACATTTCCAAAATTATAATCTCAGTATTACTGTACTGTAAACTACACTACCGGCTGTTGTTGACGTTTCTTGTAGAAAACTATTGAATTTACTGAATCTACCTCAAAATGAACGTCACTGTCACGAGACTGAATGTTGAGTTGACGCACAGCTTTTCACTCCGACATGTAAAACACTAAAAACAAAAAAAAAAACAAAAACAAAACAAAAAAACAAACAAACAAAAAAAGTTTATTACTGTGCTGCGAAATAATGTGGATGGAAATGTACAGTGAATGTGAAGTTATATATAGTTCCGTAAATAAATGAATTATTTTATGACACTTCAGCTGTAGTGAATGTGTGTGTGTGTGTGTGTGTGTTTTTGTCCCCTCTTCAAACAGGAAATTCATGTCTTTATTAAACATTATTTCCCCCCATAATCAATCTTGGTTCTTTTTATTTACTTTTATTTATTTGATCTCTTTGTGGGGGCAAGTAGCTGCCAGGTATGTGAACACACACGAGGAATTTGACTCCGGTTACACTTTGCTCTCGTAGTACAAACATATATAGACATAGGTACAGTTAAAATCACATAGTTTAGTAATAATTTAAATAGGAGTTCAATCTTTTTACATCCTCACTATTAATCTGAGACCATTTAGATTGCTTTCTTTCTTTCCACAATTCTAATATTAAATTAAAAAACTGAACTGAAGATTGATGTCAGGACTGTAATTTTTCCAAATGTGTAGCCGATTATTAAGAGAACTGGTTCAGGTGTCACAGAATTGCACACAACTTCTATCCTAATATATATCAAACTTAATAATTTATGATAATTTCCAATAACATTATATCTAATCCTTTTGGGCCAATTAGTTACACATGAAACATTTCTACTATGAATTAATTCTTTAAGATAATTTAAGTCTTTATTAAAGGCCCTCACTGCTGAGTGTCCTGCTTGTCTGTTACACTTTAAATAACATAAATAATAAGAGACATATTCCTTGAAAAATGTATGTTTTCTCCTACACAATGTGTCACTGATGTTATTTTTTTTTAATGATTTAAATTAATCCAGGTGTTATAAAATGCAGCTCAACTAATAGGAGGAGCTACAGAGACACCTAGTGGCTGATGTTTGTTACTGCAATAGTAAGAAGCATGAGCTAGCTAAGTTTTTCTTTCACACTAAAATGATTCGTCATCTTTCATTTCATAAGTTACATTATACAGCTGAAACATGTTGAACAACGTGATAAACAGAGACGAGACTGTTGCTTCAGCCTGTACAATACATTTATTATTATTGTCATCATCATTATCATCATTATCATCAGGAGCATTAAGCAGCCATATTTAAATATTCTTTTTCCTAATACAACAATAGGTTAATGTGGCCTGGCCTACATGTTAATAAAGTGGGGTGATATCTACATGACACTAACAAACCTACAAGCAAAACTGAAAATATAGCAAGACACTAAAAACAAATAAACAAAAAAAAAAAAACAACCCTGTCAAACGTAGATAAACTCAGTGTGGTGGACAAACTTAAATATGATGTGTGCTGGAGGATGAAGAGTTTCACAAAATCCAGAGAGAAACTACAAACTGTGTAACAATGAAAAAAATAAAATAAAATAAAGAAAAGTTTTGAGACGAAAAGCAAACCTGGATGTTTCAGCAGTGCATTAAGAATTAAAATAAACTTTGTGCTGCATTCTTCATAATAAATGTGTCACTTCCAACGACGGGCTCGTGGCTTCATGTTACTGAAATTTAAAATACAAGCCAACCAGTATTGATCTTACCAAACAATTAAATCGATTACTTGGATAATCGACAGGTTAATAATTAAGAAAAATGATCATTTAAGAAGTCAAGAAGGTGACAAACTGTGCGTAAAAAAAAAAATAAAGTTATGGTGTGATGCCACTTTAGGATCCACATTAAGATTCATGTTGGACGTTTACACACTTTAAAAAAAAACCTCAACTAGTGGACCTCAACTTCCACTAAAACTGTGATTCTTGCTGGCTGACATGGAGGGAGGGCGTCGTGTTTCAAGCTGATTAACTGCTCGAGTGAGAAATAAGATAAAACATTGAATTCTGCTCGAGTCATGTGGCCAACCCGACTTCTTGAAATACATCCAGGTACGTTAAGTATCAAATAAAGACTTGAGACGTTGTCCACTATAAACACTGCTCTTAAATATTAAAAAGACGCTAATAATTACTCTTACACCCCTATCACTCATGCACACACATACTCACTTCAGGTGGGGAAAAAAAAAATGTAGACAGACACGACTTTATACAACTTAAGGCTGAACTAAAGAGAAAAAAGTAAATCTGGGTTACAAAGAAAGAAATGAAATTAGCTTCCAACAAGTGTGATGAAATAAGTTGGTATGTGTGTGTTCATACGTACATAAAACAGCTAGAACGAAGAGGAGTGGGTCATAGCCAAATGCTACATCGTTCACCACCATCCGTCTTTAAACGCATCACATCCTGTCGGGAAAAGGGCGACTAAGAAGTTTAAAGATCAGGACTGAGATCAGTTTGTTTTAGATATTGAGAATTTAGGAGGAATCTGATGGTCCTGATATGCTTGATGGCGCCGCCCTTTCCCAAAGATTCATTCATTCACAATAAAAAACAAACCCACTCGTCATTCAATTCCAACACGCTTCTCCTGTTTGGCACAAACATACCCTGCGCTGAGCGTGTTAACAATCAAATTGGCAAATAAAAAAAAAAATACCCCAAATTACCAAAACGTGTTTTTTTTTTTTTAAACTCTTAAGGCAGCTATATTATACATTTGCATTCAGCCGAGTTATGTAAGATCGGACGCTGTTCTTTTGTACATATTGACAAGTTACATTACAGCATGACGACGTAAAAACCCTGCGGATTGAGTCCTGGTCCATGACAGTCTTTAGGGACCGTGCTTTAGCGGCGGAAGAGGAAATGCAACTGGAGGAGGATCGACATGCGCAGAAGAGGACAAAATGAGCATACGTGAACTCATCCCACCCAAAGTTCTCCTCCTTTTCAGTTAAAGAGTTTTGCGTTCTGGTCTCACAGAGGAGCGGGACGGTGACAGGGCTGCGAGGAGAGGAGCTGGTCTTGGCTGTTGTCGCTGTTAGTGGTGTCCAGGTTGTCGATTACTGTTGGAGCTACCTCTTGCTGTGGTTGTTGTTGTTGGGGCATATTTAGTCCAGCGGTTTGCCGCCGTCTCCTTTTTGGTCCAAGCGGCTCTTGCTACTCTTCACCATGTAAATAAAGTAGGTCAGCGTCTCCTTCTCGTTCACCGGGATATTCCTGAAGTGGCGACTCACCGTCTGCAGAGGAGAAGGACGAGAAGGGAAAGAGGTTAAAAAGGAAAACTCATCTACACAGTAGTTTTTGTCATGAATTGTCAGATGTTCAAGCACCGTTTCCTTTTAGAAGTCAACTTTGGCTTTTTGGGTTGTGACAGAGGAGATGTTGAACACACTGAAGCGGCAACAGAGGAGATGTTGAACACACTGAAGCGGCATTTCTGTCTTTGTAGGCTGTGCAGCACATCTTACATGTATTAGGACATTCATGAGTGCATTTAATCAACGACTGGTAAAGTAGTCCAATAAGTCAATTAATTGTAACAATAACGATCAGTTCTTGTCAAAAAAATCATGCAGACTTGACTGTTTAAATAAAAACTAAGCTTTTCATCGTACAGCTTTTTGAAATTATTTTCTGATGCTTAGAATGTATTAAAATACAATAAACACAAAAGATTTCAAAGCATTTATACCTCTGACTGTTTTTACAGGGTTTACCTGTTCAGGCATCGCCTTTAGATGTGGTGAGCGCAGTGATGGGAATGAAACAGACTTTAACATCATCATTATTATTACCATTATCTCATAGGCATGAGGCAGGAGTCTTTCCTTCTCTAAATACCTGAAATTCTTCCACCTTTTTAAGTTAGAAAGCTCTGAACAGCTTGTATGTATGTGTGCACTGTGATTAGAGCACCCCCTGCTGCATTATTTGCTGTAAATGCACTGCCACTGCTCAGGTGAACTATTTTACAACGAGACAGTGTCAGCCAGTGCGTTTAACAGTCAACTCATCTCTATAAACAGATATCTGCATATATATGCTGCAGCCTCTGTAGGCAAGGGACAAAGATTTTGTCACCTGGTTTACGTAGTTTTGACCAAATAATGACCAAACAATCTGTGTGGAGAGCAGAAGAGGCCAGACACATCTAAGGAAAATGAATCTGGGAACAGACCATCGTCTGACAACTAGTTAGTTTTTTTGCATTCATATACAGATTTTAGAGATTAGCAGGAAAGTGTATTTCATAATTGTTTCGTATCAAGAACTACAAGATCGTAAGTGGACTGGCCTGGATTACTGCTGGTTACACTGGAAGCTCTGAAATATTTGCTGTTGCCCCCAGAGGCTAAATCGTTGTCAGGCGATAGCTGATCTGAGATTTACAGTCGACTATTCTTCGGCTGCTCGTTGAAAACATCACATAACTCCTCCTGTAGCTGCACTGAATACATCTCACGTCGTCTACCAGCCATGGGTATGGTGTTCATTTTAGGACATCCTCAGATCAGACTCAGGTGTCAGACTCAAACGAAAAGGCATCTGAGTCGCCTAAAAGTCACTCAGTTGCAGAAAAACCTTTGTCATCTTCAGACAAAACGGCATCATCCAACGGCATCATCCTCGGACAAGACGGCATCATCCTCACATGAACCAAGAAATGAATGGGAAACCGAAACCACACGTCTTGTCAGTCAACTTAACACACAAAATCATAGCTGGTTCTTAGTCTTCTAGCAAATTCACATGGATTGCTGAGAATAGCTACAATATTGTTGCTGTTTAGGCTAAATAAACAGACCAATAAATACTAAATAATTTATTTAATAATTTAGAATGAAAAATCATTTGTCTTTTCGTATGAACCCTTTATGGGCGTTCTGATTTTGGATGATGCCGTTTTGTGTGAGGATGACAAAGGTTTTTCTGAGACTGAGTGATTTTTAGGCGACTCCGATGCCTTTTTGTTTAAGTCTGACACCTGAGTCTGAGATCTGAGGATGTCCTAAAATGAACACCGTACATGGGCAGTTATCAAACATCCACCAAAGGAAAACGTCATATGAAAAAAACGTCTGTAAACAAGTGTGACTTTGACAGGTTTTAAAAAGCAGCTAAAAACACGAGAAATTTTAAAAGACTGAGTATTTTCCAGTAGGAGGCTTCAGACTTAACTGAAGTCTAACTAATGGTTGTTCTATAAAGAAACCTCAGAGAGAAGAAAACACACCGCTCTGCTGTCGTCCCTCTGAACCAGTCTGAACATGGGGACAGCTGTAACTGGTTGTGGGCTGTTGACTGGTGCTTTATTAATGATGTGGGAGGTTCATTAATAGGTGGCCCTGAACCTGACTAACAGCCTGGGGAAACATTTAACTTACAGCCCAGTTTCATTCATTCCCACTGTTGGACAGCCGAGTCACATCCGTCCCCGACCCCCCCCCCCACCGCTACATACAGGAGGTATTTGTCAGGATGAGGGCCGAGCCAGCTGCATGAAGTCCACCTGTTGATTTGGCAAATTAGACTAACAATCTCCTCATGACCAATTACTGTGGAATAGGACCTGCGACACTACGTATATCATGGTAAATGAGTAATGTGGAGCCGATGGTTAAGAAGAAAGAGGCCGGGCTCGCCTAATGAGGGCAGCCGAGTGGCCCACAAGACGTGTTATTCCAAAGAAAACCATCAAAAGAGGAACCAGAGGAAGAGACTTCCTCCAAGGGTGCCGCTCAAAAGTTTTGAAATTAAGTTTCTGCAACCCTAAAAGAAACTTTAGGGTTGGATGATGTTTCAATTTTCATATCATCCAATTGTGGCTGCTCAAGATCGAGTCGATTGGTGCAACTTTATCGCCCCTACAAAACTGCCCCAAGCTAGCACAGCGTTTATAGAATTGGTTTTACCATTATCAACTCGTTTATTACTACTATCATCCATCCATCATCGATTATCATCATTTTATTTATTTTTTCTCTCCTCGCTCCTTGTGTCTCTTGTTTTTAAACATCTGCCTCATTGATCTGTTTGACACAAAGTTTATTGTTACATTTCATCTTAAACATTAAATCAAAAGCAAATTAAGTTCTGTTTGTCTTTTTCTGTCCGCTCTGTTTGATTATGAAAATGTTGCTTTTAACGTCAATTAATATAGAAACATATAGAGTGAATGATGCCTTAAAGAAGCTGAGGTTTGTGTTTAACACTCAGCTAACCCAGCTCTAACTCTTCCTTGGTGATTAAAGAGTGTTACCCTCAGACGTTGCACAGGGAACTGTGCCAGAGGCACCAAATGCAGAGACAGAGTACAGTTCGTGTATTGCTGAAATGGTTCCTGCAGCACTGACATGTTTTCAAGGACAAGTTGGTGGAAGCAGAACAAAACATCTTCACAGTGACTCAGTTTTTTCTGTACCTCTGCCAGCTGGGCCTTGTTGAGCCCGGGCCTGGTCTGCAGCTTGTAGTGTCGCTTGTAGCGTCTCAACGTGTTCACCTGCAGCTGGAAAAGATCGACCTAAAAAAACACAACGGAGACAAAAATGCAGTGAGTCTGTGAGTTATGAGAGACGGTAACTTTTTATCTCGCCTCCATCTTGGACACATTTCAATGATTTACTTAAGACTCCCGGAGGCTTCTGCCTCTTTTTCTGCTCTTAAAGAAGATGAAACTTTAATGATCTCCATGGAGAAATTGGGTCACTGCAGCACGAAACACTAATATAGCTCAAGGAAATGATTCAAAAAGAAGATAATAAACTTCATGTAGGGCATGCAGCGTTAGTAATGGTGGTTATGTAAACGTATTCTTATCAAACACTTCGTCCTACGTCACTGTGTTTACTTTTGCTCATCTGCAAAACTGTAACTGCGCCTTGCTCTGTTGTGCTTCAACTACGATGTCTGTATTGAACATTTCAGTCCACATTACCTCAGGCACCTCCACATCATGATCTGGGGACTCTCCTCCATCGTCACTGGTCTTCCTCTTCCTCTTGTTGCGGACGCTCTGGATGAAGTTCTTATGGAAGTCGCAGATGTAGAGGTGTCGCACCTGTAAAGATATATGAACAGTATTAAATGTGCAGTCCAACACACTGGTTACCAACTTAGCAGTACTGATCCCCACTAAGGGTTGTCAAATCCTAATGTGAGACAACAAGTTCTTCTTGATTTTTAAGGGATGTGGTTTATTTAAGTTTAAGTTTTATTTAAATATACAGTAAGCCTCAGCATTTCATTCATTTCTAAATGAAATAAAAGTTTGGATTATTATTATGTAAGATATAAACTAAAAAGACCTGAACACGAGCTATGCTCACAGAGCTTTCACTTTCTGCTAAACAGTCTGCTCTGCATTAGAAAAGTACGCAGTTAAAACAAACAGAGTTGGTGGATTAATAGCCAAAGTGTCAGAGGGAAGAAAACACTGAAGGGAAACTTAAGTATGTATGACTGTTGAAAAAAACATAAGACAGACAGAGAATAGTTCATAAAAATATCAGGAAAACTCATCTGATGAAATATTCACAATAATGTTCGGCTCAAAATTCACCCACATCACTTGTGACTCAAACTTCCTGCAGTCATTGTGTTCATTGTTCAGTTTATCCGTTGTTCTTCCCTGTTATTGTTATGCATTTAATATAAAAAGAAAGATCCATAAAACATGTCACTGTCGGTTTACTCAAAGGGTCCCGTAAAGAAAAGGTTTGGTGACCACTGGGCTAACATGTACAAAGCCTCTGTTTATTTAGATGTCACACGACATCGGGGTCAGATTAATCAATGCTCACTGGCAGACACGACCAAACTTCTTTAATAACACAAAACTCCAGTGGTGTTTCAATTCAAATGTATATTCATCTGAACACAAGCTGTTGCAGAAAGTTAAACTACTTTGCAGCTGGAAAACGTACGTCTTAAAAACAGGAAGTATCTAATCAAAGACGACGCACACACAAACCTCACTGTGGTTAATAATCAACGCTACAGACACATTCTGGTTATAAGTGAAGCAGCATTAAGTTCTGATGCTCTGTCCTGACGACAGCCTGTCTGTAGTATCAATATATCAAGTCTGTCTTCATGTGAACCATGCATTCATCGCTCTGGAACAAACTCACAACATGTGACTTATCACATGAGTCTCAGCATGCCTGGAAATACATAAAGGAACATACACCAGTCACACAATGCTTTCTAAGAATCTTAAGAGCCGATTAAAAAAAAAAAAAAACCCTGGAGCGAGTGGAAAGCAGCAACACCTTCGTTAGACATCCCTGCATTCAGGGACGACACTGTTGTGTGCTACAGGGGGGCAGGTTGAGCTGGAGGCCTCTGCAGACCCCCTGGTTCCTCCAACTCTTTGTGCATTGTGTGTACATCCTCTTAAGTACTCATCGGGTAGGAAGATGGGGGCAGGAAAATGACCCTGCCCCAAGGTTTGCTCTGTCTTTGTGGTGAGTTCATTAAAGAAAAGCTAGGGTTAGACACAGGTTAACTCTAACTTAGTTACTGTGTTTTATTTATTTATTTTTTTTGTCCTGTTGAGATACGTGTATTTACATAAAGGGCCGGCATTACAAACAAGCTCAGGCTATAAATGTTCTGATGTGTGGCGTTTTATATAAAGAAACAGAGCCACTCTAAAATATGACTGCAGCTGACTGACAATTTTAATTACAGATAAATTGTTAGAGCAACACGATTATTTGTATTAATCTCTTGCTTGTCTTCTCTGGGACAATTGGCTGCTGGTCCTTTAAATAGTGAAAACTGATGATTAAAACCTCCACAACCCAAAGATGTTCACTTTGCTAGAAAGGACTAAAAAGGAGAAAGCTTTGACATCTCAGAAGCAGTATTCACCTTGCTGCATGTCTCTTTATTATATGACTGTATTGATCTATTTGGGTTTTAAATAGTTTGCCAAACAAAACAAGAGACTCAAGTCGTCGCTTTGGGGACATCTTTCTCCATTTTCTGACATCTAAGAAACAAAATGATTATTCATGACAATGATCTGCAGCTTGGCTCAAATGACTAGTAACTAGCAGCCACACGGGGACTTGGAGGACTTGGAGGCTCCTGAGGGTCTAGGCTCTGTCGCCTGGTTGTTGATCCAGACTTTGTGAACATGTCTGTGCCTCACTCTCATTATATTCTGGCAAGACACAAAAACATTTGACTGACAGAGGAAGTCCAGCATTTGAAAACACGGACACAAAAAATGTAAAACTAAAAAAGACACCGTGAGGAGTTTCTGTCTACAGAGTGTAGCCGACATTTAACTGCCTTTAGCCTGAGTCACTTTAAACTGACGCTTAGCTTCCCTGGCAACAGCCATTTTATGAAGAGCAGCGGAGGCGTGTTGCTCTGAGAGAAAGCTGTACATTGATGCAGGCTGGACCCGGTTGTCCCGGTAGCTAACACGGCTTACCTTGACATTTAAACTGGGTGAAAACAGACTTAGCTCCAGACAACAAGAGGACGAGTTGCCCTTTTGTTTATCCGCGTTTTAACTGACGCTAACAGGCTAGCTCGCGTTAGCTGACAGCTGTAGAGTCTGAAGTTAGCCGTTAACTTTCAGCCATCGCACTCGCTCCGATTCAACTATCAAAACAACAGAACATCGTCTCTTAAAGTTCACTCACACTCTTGTCGATGTCCAGCTTCAGTTTTTTCTGAGATATGCTCTTCTGGATCCTCTTGCTGAAGGAGGCGTTTCCAGCTGACCGGCCGCAGCGCTCCCCGTCCTCTATCAGACAGCAGCTCTGTCCGTAAAACGGCGGAGCAGGAGGTCCGTCGTGGCTGTCCTCCTCTGTGCTGAACCCATTCATTCTGGACTGTGGAGTCTTCTTTTAATGCGATAAAATAGTAATAATAAAAACAAAACAGGCTGCGTTAGGTTAGCTACAAAGTCCCACGCGTTGCTCTTTTGTGAAAGACAATCCGGCAGCGTTAGCTAGCTCTGCTACAGCTAAGTGGCTAGTTCGCGAGCTAGCAGCTCTTGGATGCTTTCACCCGGACTCCGGTGACTTATCTCAAAACACGTCAACCTCTGCTTAGAGACACATCCCTGCTCCTAAATCTGGTTCACAACAACAAAACAGCTGCTGCTGCTGCTGCTAACGTGAGCTAGCTCCAGTTGCTAGCCGAGACCGCACTGCCGCTAACGGACAAATTCCTATGGTGAGACCGCCACTGTTTGTCCCCCACCGTAACAAACAAACCGCTGCGTTTCGATGGGACTCACATATGGCAACAATTCCGTACGGTTCCGAGCTATCTAAGTGCGACAAACCGGCTACCACAGATGACACAACTTTGGAAGAAACCCCCGTCTTTAAGCTCAACAGTCGCGGCACTCGTTCAGAACACCTCGTACAATGGACATGCTCCGTCTCTTTGGCGGAAGTTCCCGTCCTTCGCTGTGATTGGTCGATTTGACATAAAGGCGGGGACTAACGTGTAAACATTGCCATTCCATTGGCTGGGAGGAAGCATCAATCTTTGCAGCGGCTTCTTCCTGTGTCATGTTTTGTACTATGAATAGGAGTTTAAAAGGTGGCGTCGCCGTCAGTTGAAGGCTTGAAATAGAAGATCTGCCTCAGCTTTAACAACGAATAAATCACAGTGAATTATATCAGCTTGACCACCTTTTAAATAAATCTTAATAGACGTAGATGAACTGGAAATTCACATGACACTGCACTCTGTGGTCGGCTGTTTTGACCAGATATGTAGTCTTTTGTTACGGTTACCTATTACCCGCTTTAAAGACTCCTACTTAACAACTTCAGTGTTTGTATTCCTCCTGCCAAACAAGTCAACATGAATGAACACAGATCTGTTGACATCGCCTCGTTGTTATTCCACTTTCAACCACACGAGGGAGACAAAGGTTAACAAATGAATATAAATGGGACAGCTGACACTAAAATTCCTTCACATGCTGCATATTATATACGTATATTGTCTAAATGTGTAAAGGGATATTCAAGCAATTTAGTATTGTAAACAGGTCAAGTTGGGGGCCTGGGAAGAGACAGATTAAGAAATTAATGGGCAAAATCAAAGCAGCAGACGCTGATAAGTCCTTACCTTTAGTCCCTAGTGATGGTCAGGCTTTGAAAACATCCTGGATCATGCAGTTACCGTGATGCATTTCAAAAGTCAAGTCAAGTTCAAGTCTTCAGCGTGATTTTAATAAACTTAAGGTCACCATTGCTTATCCATCTTCATGTGAAATTGATTGAACACCCCTTTAATTGTAAGAATCCTACAAATAAAACAGTTCATATTATGTGTAAAGACTTGAATTCTTCCTGAAGTGGTCTGGATCCAAGCGGCAACCTTCGGTGCTGGGAAATTAAGCCAATGCTAAAAACTGTAAGTCCTCAAGCGGCCGCTTGAGGCTTTAAAAACACTGGATCTTGCAATAACCATGATGCATTTCAAAAGTTTTTCAAGTCTCCAGCCTATAACAAGATAACCACTGATGATCATCATCATGATCATACTAATTACTTTTTTGTATAGCACCTTTAAAACAGAATTGCGGAGTGTTTTGACAGACAAAGTAAAAACAGAAAATTCAAAGCAACACAGCAACAGTGAGCTAGACACAGAGGCCAAACAAAGGGAAGACAAACTTTAGATGAAAAACAACTAGAAGAAATCATGGTAGCAGGAAGACAATGATGATGAAAGTCAAGGATAGTGAAAGCAACAGACATTAAAAAAATATGACAATATATGTACATTTTCAAAAATAAGAGAATAAAGGCCATGAAAACAATAGAAGAATAAACATAAGAAAAACATCAAATGATGACACCACATCAAAGCAAGTCTATAAAAATGAGCTGATTTAAAAGAAGTCATTGATTCTGCAAGCCTTATCTACAAAGTCAGGATTTAAGCCTCGACCGAAGAACAGCTCACCTGAAGATTTAAGGCTTCGAACTGGTTCATAAGGGGTCAACATCTCTGCTATGTAGCCTGGAGCCAGACCCAGACGAGGTTTAGAGGTGATCCACAAAATCTTAAAATCAGTTCAAAAATGGCCAGGAAGCTAATGGAGAGAAGCCAGGATTGAGGTAAAACCAGTAAGAAAATAAGTAACTATAATAAATCCAGATTACATTTGAAAAATGTGTAATTAGATTATAGTTACATTGTAACAAATCTTCTGTTTTTTCTTAGACAGTTTCTTAGACAAGTGCTCCACTTCTGTATTTTGTTTATAACACTTGTGTTATGTGTTGCATGTGAAACATGCTAACTGTAACAGTCAAACAAATGTATGTAAATACATAAAATTATACTTCAAAATTGTACTTAAAGGACCAGTGTATTGGAGTTAGTGACATCTAGTGGTGAGAATACAGATTGCAACCAACTGGGTTTCTGCTTTGTGCTTGGTTGAGTTACCTTCATTGGCTTACCTATATTGAGCCAGTATTTAGTTTGTCCTTTTTGAGCTACTGTAGATTTAAAAAGCTCATTCTACGGTAACAAAACATGATAATTCTTATTTTCAGATGATTATACACTAATGAAAACATAGTTATGCGTATTATATTATATTTCTGTCATTTTTTTGTAAATAGAGCCCTCTAAATCTTACACACTGGACCCTTAAGTGCAGTACTAAAGGAACTTTCTGCCATCGGACACCTTAAAACATAATGCTGGACATGGTCATGAATGTTAGAGAGCTTGTATATACAAAAGTTTCAAAATGAGATCAAATTGATCAGAAAGTTCCACATTTATTGAGCAGTTTGGTGAAGGTGCTTACACATTTCAACATGACTATAACCCTGTGTGCTACCTCAGGTCCGTAAAGAAAGGTTTTCTGTTTGTTGTGGAAAAACTTGAAAGGCCTGCACTTGAGTCCTGACCTTAACCCCATCCAGTATCTTTGGGCTGAACCGGTGCACCGAGGCTTTATGGTTCAACATCACTGTTGGACCTCTTCAATGGTCTTATGGCTAAGTGGGAGCAAATTACAGTAGCAGCCAGATTCCAACATCTCCTGGAAAGCATAAAAGCAGAAGACTGTAGGCTTTTACAGCAGACTGGACTGGCCACATTATGAGTCGTGAAAGTTAATTTGGGGAAGCAGCCAGTCAGCAAATCCAGAGTGTGAGAGAGAGAGCTTTAAAAGCCCACTCAAATGTGAAGGCGTCTGTATTATGTGGGTTTACTAATGATGCTCTTTGTTTGTTGTCATTTGTCTAATGTGGTATTTGCTCTCATGTGCAAACTCTCTGCCTGATCGTGCTCGACTAATAGCTGAGAGACGAGGGTATAAAGCAGAATGGAGGTAAAAATGGAGAGAGAGGACGCTATAACCGAAAAATATTAAAGGAGCAAAGACAATTGGATTACCTTTTTTGTTGGTAATGGACCTAGGCCCAATAAAGACTCCTTAATGGATATCTTTGACAGGAGAGTGTGGAAGCGTAGTAGCCTGGTGTCTCTTTTCACCCATGTATGGCTCATGAGTGGAGGAAAATACTGATTGTGTGCTGACTGATTGACTTTTAAAGTGGCAGATGATAGAGTGCCGAAACATTAACAGGTTTTTCACTTCGCAATTTGGAGGTTTATATCATCAGGGAAATGCCTTTAAGAGGTAATAACATGTAAAGTGGTCTCTCAGTGTATTCAAAGTTGTCCGTGCACCTCTCTCTCTCGCTTTCTCTCTCTCTGTCTCTCAGAGCTGGTGTGACAAGTTGAGCGTTATATGACATCCCATGAGACTCAAGGAAATGGGCCACACTGAAGAGCAATATTACTTCAGCCATGAATAAATCACAGCTCGCTAAAAGCTATCCGAGCTTGTGTGTTGTCAGATGAAATGATTATGAGATTAACATTTAGTAAAAGTGTGTTTTAGCGCCATCAATCACAGAGATGATTAAAGTCGTAAAAAAAAAAAAAAAACACATGCACACAGGAGGTGACAAGAAAGGCAAATAACGCTCTGGGCAAGGAAAGTTCCCAGGGAATTTATTTAGAGAGGAAATGATTATGGTGTGAATGAATAGCCTCTCCTTGAGTGGAGATATAAAATGGGTATTACAAAGCGAGCCTGTCTATCTTTTTTTCACTTCATGCACAGTTTTGTCAACCAAATCCATCCATATTGCAGTGCAGCTGATAAAATGCTGAGACACAGAGTAAAACGTAAACTAATGTTCAAGACAAAGAATGTTTTAGCTGTTTTGGAAGGTAAAAATTGCACTCAGTGCTCTGCCTGTTGAATGCTAACAGCCTACATTAGGGTTTATACCAAGCAGCGTACTGTGTGGCTGTGTACAGTGCAGAAGTGCCAATAACTGCAGTTCCTCAAACGAACACTTGAGGCTGGCTACAGAACAAGTCAATCTCCATAAACCACCATATTAAAATGTCCAAATTTATAGAAGAAATAAACATGTTTACAGCCTGGTACAAAATACAGTTTTTTCTATATGAATTTCACCCATTCAAATTATATTAAGGCTTAAAGTTGTGCAGAATTAAGAATGTGGCTGCTCTGATTGACAGGTGGGTGCCATCACAGGTGGCTTGTTTGAGCAACCAGGCTTCATTCAGCCTTCCTGAGCTCCACTCATGCTCCATGTCATTGCCCATTTTTGGATTAGCCAAGATGAGTTTCACAATGGCACTTCAGAAACCTATGTTTGACAACTACGTCCATTCTTACTTATAGTCTTTGGTTTCACAAAAATACCAATTTCTGTGTAATGTTGCTCTAGTCATCTTTAGACATTTTAGCTGGTAGTTAACCAGTCGTCCTGCCTGAGGTTGCTTGCTTAAAGCTTTAACTTTGAAATTGGTGCATGAAACTGCAAAAATATTAGTTTCTACGAAATGTAAAGCATGTTGTGTTGTGCTATAAATAAAAGTTATTATATTAAACTTCATCTGGTCTGTCTTCCACAGTGACTTTTTTCTCCCATAGCTTTGCATCCTCCTCAGCTGATGTGACACAGCACTGTATGAAAGCCACGACCCTAAAAAGCACCTGCTTCTCCCACAGAGTGAATGTGACTGAAAGCCAATTATCCTGCCTGTCACAGAGGGGAATGGAAAATTTCCACCACTGTCTCATTTTCTGACACTTTGTGGAACGTGAAAGGACAAACAGGTCCGCTCTGTGTGGAAACTATTTCAGGGAGGGGGGTCTGATAAGCTGTCTCAACACCATGACATGGCCTTCATAAAAAGACTGCGACACAATATGAATCTGCTTTACCTCTGAGCACAGGTCTGCTGGATTTGACAGACGATGTTCAGTCTTGTGAAGCGGCATTGGTGGAGTTGTTTTCGTCATTAAACAAACATGAAAACACTACCACAGACACATAAACTTTTACATTATTGACAAATTATTCAACAGGATTTGGTCTTAAAGCTTTTTAAAAAATATATAATTGTTAAAACAACATAAACGTTTTTCGAACACTGTAAAACATTGTTAGGACTATAAGTATATATATAAAAATTTTGGCTGTGGCGACAAATGAAGTTCAATAAAAGTGAGGAGTCCTTCTTCAGAACATATTAATGATCTACTGAACCATGTTTGGCTGTAGCTGTTAGCATTAAGCTGTAGTGATTAAAGAAGGTGCATTGGGTAATAAAACATTTAACTGCTTAATAAATATAAATGGAAAATAAGTCAAACTGCACAGTTGTTGGCTCAACTTAATTTCTTAAAGTCACTGGAACATAAAATTGATCATAAAGAACTAGCTGACGGAAAGTTGAGTAAACACAAAAAGGCCTGGCAGTTGGTTGCCATATCTCTAAGTATACTCAATATCCACATTTTTACAGTGTAGCACATTGCTCTCACATTTATGTCACTTCAGAGCTCATGTTACAATCTTTATTTACAATGCTGGTAGATAACAAATGCTTTTCCTCAGACACGTTTGTTTTGAATACTTTTCTTTCCTGTTTATTATTTAGTGCTAACTTTACAATCAGGCTATAAAGCTTAACTACTGCATGACTAATGAGAACTTCAGGAATTCATGCAGGATGTATCATGGTTTTCTATCGTTAACTATTATTGATGATCTCATAACGACTGTGTGATTATTTAACATTTGATAGATCATGTATTAATTAAATGTTAATTCATAATTACGTTGGAGAAAAATGGATAGTGACTGTGATTAAAAACATCATATCTATCATAAACAGAAAAGAGAGAAAAGGTTGAGGCTTTGCCAAAGAATGTAAGAAATAATAAGAAATATGCCCTTACTCACATATCTGTACACACGGTACACACGCATGTAATGTATATATACTGCTGCTGTATATAGAGATGGAGATAACAATAAGCCAGTGCAAACCCTGCAGTAACCTTTGTGCCCCAACTCAATGCAAAAAAAAATGGTGAAATATCAGCAGATGAATGAAAAGTGGAGAGAAAACTGCCAACATTACAGAAAGAAACCAGTTTTGGCCCTCCAGGTCTAATCCATTACCTCAGATATTCAACCAATGATGAAGACAGATCTGCTCTGAAGGAGACGGAGAAACAGTAAAGTATAAATGTACTCCAAGCAGACAGTGAGTGCAGAGATAAAGCTGTCAAAATTAATTCAGAAAAACTGAAAACTCTGTATTTGTAAAAAAAAAAAAACAAAAAAAAACATAGCTGCACAATGGTTATGTATTATACAGTGATGCTATATAAGTGGACTAATGCAAAAAAACAAAAAAAAACCATCAGCTATGTGGAGGAGCAGAAAGTGTTATACGTTTATTGTGAAACATTTACAAGATTAAACTGTTTTTTTTTCTTTTGTTTTTTTATGTGAGCATAACTATTATTTCGAAAAATAAGCCCCCAAATACTAATTTCTGATCTGACCTTCAGGATTATCCTGGCACCGGTCAAACAAATTAATTAGTTACAATTACAAGATTGAGCAAAATGAAGCACAAAGTATTAATTAATTAGATCAAAATGATAATTTGTCTGGCCATGATTTCTCAAAATGTAAACAGTGTTAATTTTACCCTGTTCTCCCCTGCGGTATAATTAATAAGAACACATTAGAATAAACATGTGTCATGTGAAGGCTGTTTGCCTCCTCCCTTCCCACTGGTTTTCCCTTGTGTTTCTGTCTGTCTTGTTTTTCCCTCTCACCTGCCTGAAATGCTGCAGCATAAAAGACCAGCTCTTCCTCCCAGATTGTTCAGTCTCCCCAGTGGTAACTATGAGGCAAAATTTGGATTTAAATGATGGTCTAGGATCAGTGTCATTACCCCTAATGTCATACTGACCAATACAAGCGAACGCTCAAAGAATTATTAAAAACAAACCTTGACACTAACATGTAATTGCAAGCTATCAAAAATAGCAGCCACCTTGTTAATTTATCCTTGTTCTTCTTTGGTATGTTAATATTAGTCGAAAATCAAAATCAGTTTTGTCCCATTTCTTCTGCGTTGATAAGGCCTATGCATGCATTACATACATACATAACATATTTATCATCTGTTGCAAGAAGAGAGATTGGGACTTGATTTATTGTGTTGGAGTACATTTCATAAAGGTTACTGCCACGGTACAATTCATCAGATTTAGTGCAGCCCAAATGCTTTATACATTTTTCTACACATGTAGTAGTACTCCCCAACATCTGCAAACAGACTTTTCTATATTTAACTAATCTCACCTTCCTCAAAGTGCTTTTGTTGCCTAAATATAACCACACTCTGCATGCAAACCCTGATCTCTGGTATCACTAACCACCACCCCGACCTCCTCTCCTCCATACACCTAGAAAAACAGCCACTGAACAAAATCGTGGCAGCAATTACAAATTAATAGTATGTGTAATTTCTAGCACAGAGGGTTTTCTACAAATTATTCAGAAGTAAAAAACTTTAATCTTGCATCAGTATTACATTTTCTGCCATTTTGAGAACGTCTTTATTTGACAATGACTTTATGCTCATTTGTCTTTGCTGGTTGAAGCGACAGAAGCTGAATTTTATCTGTATGCAACATAGAGGACAGGTCTTTCTTTACACAAAAGATATAAAAGAACTCTGTCGATCACCATGACAACATTATTAATGAGACTTTCCAGGCGTTTCTTATATTAGGGCTGCAAGTTTTCTCCAAATCCTGAGATCTTGAGGTGACTAGAGTGAGTGATTAGGAAAGTAAAGGTTCTTTCTGCCACTTACAGATTATATAGACAGTTATGATGTATGCTGCAGTTGTAAGGAATATACCCAAACTCAAATCTGATACAATTCACAGGTAATTTCAACTCTTTATTGGATTTTAGCATCAAAATGTTCCAATCAGTTTTCCAGCAGCCGGGCCTTCAGGTTGAGTTGTAGTGCTCCAACAGGAAGTGATGATGCCTGACCAGCAGCTTCATCACTCACAGAAAAAAACACTGCCCCTGTATTGATTCAAATACAAAAAAACAAACAAACAAAAAAAACAAAAACAAAAGAAAACCTGCAACCTGCCTGAACACCGGCAACCCCTTTATAGTCCAAAGTGCTGTATCTTAAAATGTCGCGGCGTGCAGCAGCCATGCAGGCCCGTGGCTCTTAAATCAAACCAGTGACAAGAAAACACCAAATGACCTAATGATTAATTCCAAATCAATTTCTGTGTTATGTTTACTGTTTTCTGCTGAACGCACCAATGATGCATAAAAAAAGTGCAGAATCAGGCACTGCCGCCAAGCACGGCAGCACTTTGACTCATTGCTTTCTGACCTTTCATGGCATTTGGAAAGGGCAACTCTGCAGACAGATGGTGCATACACATATGCAAATTGATAATGTTAGGTGATGGCAGCAATGGGCCATATCAGTGATTCAAATTATTTGCTCTGCACCTTGATAATGCCTCTCCATGACAGACGTGCCACAGAGTTATTGGGTCATTTCCATGTCACTAAAACATACTCTTCAAGTCAATTTTATTTATACAGCCAAATATCAGAAATTTGCCTCAAGGGGATTTACAATCAAAACTCTATCAGCATGTTCTGAGTGAAAAGATGCAAAAATAACAGACTGAATGTGCCCTTTAATTTTTTATGTGACTAAACTTTTAATGGACTCGACCTCTGACCTTGCTGTCATTAGATATTTGTCCTAAAGTACTTGAAACACTGAATACATTTTTATTTTATTCAGCTTGACCTTTAACATCGACTAACATATTTCTGGACAAGCAGACATAAACACAGGCAGTAAATATTAGCAGCTATCAGTATATTTACATGTACACAAAAAACTGAAACTGTGAATAGATAATAGATTTTTTATTAGACTCTTTGAGGTGTGTAGATTCTTCACAACAGCCCATTTCCCCGATTACATGGTCGTATAATACCTTTTGTCTGGATGGTTAATGTCTAAAATTATGTACACAGGGTTAAGGTTAGGGCAGTGGTTCTCAAACTTTTTTTGGCATGCCCCACTTCAGAAGCCTATAAAAGTTTACACCCCCCACGCCATATCATTTTTATCAATCATTAACAATGATATGAATAAAAAAGAATCCAAGTTAAAATTTAATGAACTAAAGGTCAGTAGGAATAGCATTAAAAATAAATTCAAGCTAGGATCACTCAAGCGGCAACCTCTGTGGCTGTGAAGTAAAGTCTATGTTGAAGTGCTAAGAACTGCAGTTCCTCAAACGGCCACTTGAGGCTGGCTACAGAACAAGTCATTCTCCATAAGTCCCCATGTTAAAATGTCCAACTTCACAGCAGAAATAAACATGTTTACAGGCTGGCACGAAAAATGGTTTTGGTCTCTATAGCTAATTTCATCGTTCATGACAACTGTACTTAGGGTGAATTTTTTTATATAACTCCCCTGTTCAAATTATATTCAGGCTTAAAGTAATGCATAAGTAACAGTGTGGCGACTTTGATTGACAGGTAGGTTCAGGTCAACAGATGATCCATGTATTTGCTGATTTTTAGCCAGGAGGCAGAAGAGGCAGGACTGCCAACATGGCGACGGCCAGAGCCATTTACAGGCTTCAAAACGGCTCTTCAGAAACCTGTGGGTGACATCACGGATACAACATCCATTCTTAATACTATCAATGGTATCACTCCATACTTTTCCCTTGGTCTTTTGTGCCCCACCTGTAGTAGCTCTAAGCTCCACCAGGGGCCCCCGCCCCACAGTTTGAGAACCTCTGGGTTAGAGAAATATGGTGAGACAAGGATATGTTTACTTTAACCAAAGTGCTTTTGCATTTTTAGGTACATTCACGCTCAATATATCATTCACACTGAATATATAAGTAAACATTCATTCTTATATCTAATAAACACGTTAACAAAAAGTGATACTGTTAAAATGCATGTAGCTGATTCTCTTTTTATTTATCCCTCTTCCACAGGGAGGTTATGGGTCAGGGCCAGCAACATAACAGCACTAATGAAACTGCCCTACAAGCTTATGTCGGCTAAATATTTGCTGACAGACACTTGAGGCGTTCCTTCCCATCTCCCTGTTGTGCAAACATGATCCAAACAAGTATTAGAATCTTTTCCCCTTGTTTCTCTGCACAGTATATTCCTGTTCTGGACACTCAGAGAGAAAGAACAGCTCATTCTTCTCTCCTCCTTCTGTACCAGCCTGAGTTGTGACAATTCAATCTGCTCAGCGTCTTCCGGCATGAATTATGGATGAACCCTGCAACCTCTGAACGTGGTGGGGATTTAAGTTGATCGAGCAGCTCTTCGCTTTATAACTCCTGTTGCAGGCTCAGTGTGCAAAGAGGCTGTTAAAAAAAATCAAGGTAATTTAGGAAGCGTCAAAGTAGAGGAAATTAGTGAGTGGCATGTCCTCAGTTTTTCAACATTAAAACTGAAATTTAAATGATTCAGATTTGAATCATTCAGATCTGATTGGAATTTACTTACACAAAGCCAGCTTCATAAAGAAATGGTTTACAAAGTTTGGTGGGGAAGAACTTAATTGCCTACACAGAATCTTGACCTCAACCCCATCTAACACCTTCGCGATGAACTAGAACACTGACTGCAAGCTAGACCTTATCACTAAACAACAGTGTTGGACACCGCTGATGCTCTTATGGCTGAATAGATGCAAATCCCCGCAGCCAGGTTCCAAAATCTGGTGGAAAGCAAAAAAACAGTGTGAGTAAATTCTGTTAGTACAAGATATAAATGCCCATGTCTGCAGAATGGCATGTTCAGTAATCACATGCGCACGTAATGTCCAAGTGTCCGCATAATCTTGGCCATTTTGATAAAAATGATGACAGGAAATATCATGCCAGTGAAATACCCTATTTGTCAAGTGAAAACTTTATGGCTGCAGGCGTAATCGGAGCAGTGGGAACATCATGTAAGATGTGAAAATCCCTTCAGCTGCTAACTATTACAACAGAATTTAGTCAAAATATTCTTGGCTTTGCAGGGTTTTAACATCTTTTAATTATCCAGAGAACCACAAAATCAATAATCTGACTTGGTTATTCTCTGTTTTAAGAAGACAGAGTTATATCCTGCATCTAACATGTCTGTCAGTGTAATGATCAGCTATAAAACATCGGCTCCGAATGACCTCCGAAAAACTTTGACCAAACAGACTGTGAAAGTCACTCAAAAGTCAATCTGAAGTTACAGCAAAGTTGGTGGAAATCATTTTATTGGAGCTTTAAACCTTGGCTCTTTTCCATCATTCTCTGCTCTTTCTTTGTCTTGTTGATATTAAGATAAACAAGAAGGTTGAACAGGGGTTCATTCTTCTGTCTGGCTGACATTTATGCAGAAGAGAAGAAATAATGGCTCAGGATTTTTGATTGTCAGTAAGCTGTGGGCTGCTCAAATCAGTGACTTCTCAGTGTCTCTCTTTGCTTTTATTTTGCTGCTCTGACATTTCTGTAGGATATAGAAAATATCATTTTGGGTGATAATGAATATCTCACTTTTTAATTTCAAACTTTCTGTAAGCTTGAGGGTAAATATGCAAGAAATTGGAATAAAAAAACAGAGATAAAGTTCAAGCTGAAGCATCAAATCTAGCTGGTGCACAAACAAATAATTAAACAAGATGAAAGCCAGATTTCTATCCAAATGTAACCCAAATTCTAACTGAATTTTCAGAACATTGTCAAGAGAAAATGAGAGTGAATGTGTATTTCTATCCACTAGTCTTATGCAAATATTTGAGGATTGAGTTAAACAGGTGGTGGCACTAATTCTCCAGTCAGGTACCATTGAACCATTGCAGAAAAAGAGGGTGCAAGGAGATGATATAATTAATAGAGTGCCAGTCAAACCTCAAAAGGTGGAAATCAAACCCCAGTTTTGTTTGTCCAACAAAGCTCATCCTAAATTGAATCATGAAGTGCTGTAATCGTCAAAACCTGACTGACATTTAGGTACAGGTAATTTGAGCAATAACCGTGCAGACCTGGTACACCCAAATTACAGAATAAGATTCCCTTGATTGCATCTATTCATATTATAGCCATGCAGATCTTTTTGGATTTATTTACATGACAATAAAGGGCAGGGCAACAATAATTCAGATGAGCACAATTGTTGTGCTAGAGTGTAGGGTTTGACTATGGCTTGGAGATAGGAAGAAGTTCCCATTATTACCCTGTAGTCTAACACCAGAGTCTTGAATTGAATCCAAGGTGGTGTGGAAAAACTTGGGAAGGCTGGACACAAGTTGGGCAACAAGATTCGGATGGAAACTTGGCTTCAATCTTGTAGTCCAGCATTCTGGACTAGGTTGACTAGGATCTAGGGGGACTAGAGTTGTCCAGCTGGGAGTGCCTGGATGAGCACCTGGGCCCCCTCCCTAATGAGGAAAGACGAAATCCTCCTGATGTTGTACAGGAGGAATCTACAGGAACTACTGCTGTGATGTTTGCCAAGATACACCCAAGCTCCTTGGTGATAGGTCTTTTTCCTTAGAGAAGACAAATTGAGCTTTGTCCAGGTTGAGCTTTTGGTGGTGATTTGAAATAGAGATATCTGCCAGGCAACTGGTAATGCGTTCATCCACCTGAGTGTCAGATAGAGGAAATGAAAGGAGTACCTCTGTATCATCAGCATAGTGGGTTTGAGAAGCCATATGAATGTCTGACAGCATGAAGTGTCCTTATGTATTTAGGATCTTGATGAGAATCAGAGATTTGTAAGTACACCTCAAGACAATGGGGGTGAATGGGAATTTAGTTATGGTGCTAATGACACTGGAAATTACAGAAGTAAAACCCAGGAACAGTGTCAGACCTCTCTGTGAAAAGTTTTCATTGGAACTCATCCAAATGAATTAGCAGAACTACTGCATCCCCAGGACGAAAGACCAATGGCCAAAACTAACTAGGTTGCTCCACAACAAAAAGGTAGCAGTGACATGAATGGCAAGGATTCATATTCTCTTTTTATTTTTCAGCTGCCAAATCAAAGCAATGTTCCTCTGTTCTCTGGCTGAAGAATAAATGTCCTACATTATACCAATTTGGACCAAAAATACACAACAGAAGACATTTCTGACAGGCTCATGCTTTTTTATGTTCAGTGGGGCTCCTGGACAAATAAAAAAAAAAAAAAGCCTGGCTGTGTACAGCCCTGCTATGTCTGCAAAATGGAAAATTAGATTACGTTTCTGGAGGTTTAGTGAGAAAACTGTGAAAGTCAGTTACAATAAGAAGCTCAGTCAGTCATTTATAAATGCCAAATATTGCATTTCATCACTCGAGAGAAAGGAGGGTATAAAACACCTCGGGGAGACTTTGTTGGAGGTTGTTTCTTCCACTGGTTCCCAACAAAAGCTGCAGTTCTTGCTGAATGTGTGCAGAAGCCACTCTGTCAAGGATCTGTTAGGATTACATCTGGGACAGATACTGGACCAGGGACACAAAAGTTGATTTGTCAAAATGACCCGTATGGCTGTTTCAAAAACACCCCATATGAGCATTTTCTGACCTAGAATGTTATTTTTTAGGAAACAAAAAGTACCTGGTTGGGGTCAGAACAATAAATAAACCAATTTTGCAGTTAACATCAAAATCAAATCATTCAGAACTGAAGAGTATTTCTTCATCTTAAGAAGAGCAAAGAATGAAGGGGAAATATGTTTTCGCTCTTCTTTTGACTGGCTTCAGTTAGATTCATTAATTTAATTGATCTAATTAGTTGAAGTTTGCCCACGATAGACGATGATACTTCATCCAATCACCTGGCCTATATTTTTTTAAACCAACTGTAACAAAATATTTGGTACCATTCACACTCTATGAAATGAATCTAAGCAGTAAACCTATATGAGTGGTGACATCGACTTCCATGTTTGTCTACAGTCTGGGCAGCAGCCTGCTGGCACACAACCATTGTGTACAAAATGCCCACTTCTGCCTTTCTTGCTGTTGTCTTCAATTTTAATCCCTGTTGACATTCTTACAATGTCATAAAGAATTAAGATGGCACAATCTGTCCAAAAAAGCTAATAATACTTGCTGGATAGTCTCATGTTGGCAGTCCTTTCCCCTATTTCCCCTGTAGTGATTTTCATGATGAGTCCCACCATAGTTTGATCAGATTATCATTATTTGTCATATCCGTCATTGATGAACTACATTCACATAACTCCTTTAACAATGAATAGTTATTTTTACAATTCAATCTAGTAAAGATGAAACAAAAGACGTATGTGTTCATTTGTGAATTTCAGAGGTCCTGATAGTCAGACTTTGTTACCTTTGGACAGAATCAGGCTAGCTGTTTTTCCCTGCATCCGGACTTAAATAAACTTAGCACAAAGTCTGGAAGCAGGGGAAAGTAGCCATTTATGTAATCTTGTAAGAGCAGTTCCGGTCTTCTCATCTGGGTCTCTGCAAAAAACTTTTCAGTAGATGAAGGTACATAAAGCCTATCAAACTCTGCAACAGGTATGTTTTACAAGGACAGCCATTTATTGATGAGCTGATGTGTTCTTCCTCCTGTAGTTGGACATTTTGAGGGCCGAGTCCGAGCATAACACTCCATGACCATTAGGACTAATGTGGTAATTTGACAGAGAGCAACTGAGCGTTCCACTGCAGCGCAGGGTTAATGTGGTGTCCAGTTTAATTTCCTGGTTATTAGTGCTGAGTGATTACGACAGCTTTGCTGGGAGTTAAATTCCCACTGCTGTTTATTCTCTGCTGCTGTGCGAAAATCGTCTACACACACACACACACACACAGATCTTCTTTGTAATTAGAGCATTATTCATTTCTTATTTTTTTGTTTTCTAATCTAAATTGTTTTCATTTCTAACCTAACATAATATGTACGGGCAAAGAAAAAGTAAAAAGATAGGGCAAACTGGGTGCTATGAGCAATAACCACTGACATACGCAGTAACAAATTCTAACTAAAAGGCCCCCACACATCATCAGCAGTAAAAACACTCTACACTGGCTGTGCCGTTGTGTTCCTATGAGGAGAGTGGTGGCACCAAACTATGTGTTACCGTTGGTGGCGTGCACCGGTTAAATGAAGTTGCCACCGAGCACTGCACTCAAATTTTGAATTATTTCAACTTGTAAAAACTGTTTTTGTGGTGTGAGGTTTTGGTCCTGATGGACCGCAGCCTCCTGCCAGAGGGGGGTGACCCAAAGAGTTTGTGTCCGGGGTGGGAGGGATCAGCCACAATCTTTGCGGCACTGTCCTGGAGCAATGGCAGATTGCAGCCAATCACCTTCTCTGCAGAATAAATTACTCACTGCAGTCTGCCGCCTCAACACACCTATCAAACTATAACACACCATTAAAAACAAATCACAATCTCAACAGAAAAACCACTGCATGGCGAAAACGTCAGTAGTAAGATGGAGTAAATACCTTTAGCTTGTCAGTGACAGTAGCTATGCTTCAGGTCACAAGAATAAACAGTCAGTGACTGGAAAACTTAGCAACAGTACATCACGGCATATGTATATATATATTTATACACAGGATTATCACCAGTTAAACCGGTTATTATTAACACCGGCCCTTACAAACTGTTATATTACAAAAAACCTGTGACCATATCAAGACAAAATGTTCTTTTATGCATAAACACTCAGAAAGCAAACCCCAGCCCTAATACATCTGAAGCACGAGAAAAGAAAAGAAAAGAAAAGAAAAGAAAAGAAAAGAAAAGAAAAGGAAAAGAAAGAAAATCTTCACAAGACTGTGGGATTGTAAAAGTCGGTACCCACAAGTATTACTAAATGAGAGCCCACAGAGTATCTTGTAATTTACCTTCCCTCTGTTTCTCTTTTTGTTTTCCAGCAGCGGTATAAATCAATGCTGTGATTACAGCTCTGCGGTCATAGATAAACACAGCTAATCTGGTGCAATAAACATTTATTAAGCTTCTGTTTTTATTCAAGGAAATCTTTCTGAATCTTTTAAATTAGCAGTTATCCCTGAAACACCATTTCTGCTGTATGTCGGTGTGGAAACATTGTGGTTAGACCAGTATATCATTCTGCCTCATTTGTTTTACTGCCCTCAAAACTTCTTTGTGTACTTTTTCTTTAAGCATATCTTTATTCTGTAAATGTATGGAAACCCTAAAACATGCAGTAAAAGCTTTCCCACTCCCACACACCAAAGTTTAGGAAAAGCAATGACTGTTTATTTTATGACACAAACCTTGAAAACACAATGAATGTTGGCAAAATTCTTACTGAGGATGTCTTTCTTTTCTGCCTCCAAAAGCCCATCAGTTGTATCTGTGTGCTGTATTGGTTTCCATCCAATATCCACTGGGTTCAGGTCACTTTGCAGCCTGAGCAGATGGCTGCAGACTCCACAATCTTGGACAGCAGCAGTGTTGTCAGAGCGCCAAGACACATGTAGCCAAAATTTAGTTTCCTTGTCCCTTAAACCTCACTCCAGTATAGCCAGGATGGAAATCAACGGTTGCAGCAAAAATTTGATCGTAGCAATTAGTATATACTTGCATTTGAATTGTAAGAGAAAACAATGTGACAAATAAAACTAAAACCTATGAGACTGAAAAAACACCAGCTGTGGTTATTGGTATTTGAGCACCAGCTCCTGTGAAAAATATCATGTAGCTTTGTCTTGTTTGCAATCTTCACTGGACACTTGTTTACACCAATTCTCCTCCATTTGATGCTGGGTTAGTAGCACTTCTAGACAGTGGTGGAAGAAACATTCATATCCTTGGTAAAGGTACTAATCCCACACTACATAAATACTACAAATACTACAAATTCCAAGGCTGAAAGTATTAAGTTAAAGTATGTATGATCAGAAAAATGTTTCCAGAGCCTTTTATACTATTACATGATATCATTAGATTATTATGACTATAAATCTCTGAAAATAATGATAAATGCTGATATGATAAATTACACAGAGCTCACAGTTGGCACCTTCACAAAATGCTTTAAAAAAAACAAAATTATTAAATCATAACTTGCAAACTAGTAAGTAAAAAAAGTGTGTAACTACTATTTCTCTATGTGGTGAAGTAGAAGTAGAAAATGGCATGAAAGTACAAATACCTCAAATGTGTACCACTGCTGCTGGAAGGAGCTGTCCAGTTTATATGTTGGGCTCTGAGAACTTGAATGACTCAATCACAAAGTATGAAAACCAAATCAATAATTTGCTCTCTGATGTACATGTAAACAAAACAGTTTTTGCCCACAATCAGACAGGTTTCATCTTGGAAGCTTACAACAAATTGTTGTTGCTGTGTGCACAAAGTGTAATACTTCACTTTTGTGATGCACTGACTGCTCTGACAGATCTACACCACCGCCAAACTTTATGCTATGGGGATATTTTGTTTTGTATCATCCATCCGTTTCCTTTCACATGCTTACTGGCTGAAGACTGTGCCTGACTTTATTGTGGAGCACACATTTTCTTTGTGTAACACATTGGTTTGTCTCTTAACTACCTCAGTGTTCCTGTGCTGGATTTCTATGTGAAGATTTTTTTTTTTAGTATTTGTCAGTAGTTTCTCTGCTGGTCTCCCTGAATGTGCCACATGCACACAAAAAATATGAAAAACGATTTCTGAAATTTCCTGCCAAGGAAAATCCATCAAGCCCATAACAAATGAAAATCCATGTCCAACTGCATTCTGTCATTTGATGCCAATAGAGATTTCCTCTGCATGTTCAGGGGACAGGGCATCCGGTTTCAGTGGCTAGTTCTGTTAACAAATATGCCAGCAGGGCAATGTTGTTTCTTGCCACTGAAGCCTGGAAGGCACACTGAGCCCGGTGGCTGGCAGGTCCCTGGTGAAGATTGGGGTCAGTTGTCCCAGCATGTTGATTTTTGCCCCAGAAAGTGCTGCCAGGACTGGTTCCATTGGAGGAGTAGGAGGAGAACCACACTCTGTCCATCTCCATGATGGGAGTGGAGGTGGACACAGGCTCTTTCAGTTTTCCAGGCTCACTGGCAAGCCTTGATGGCTGGAAAGCAAGGCCACACAGGGTCAAGTCTGGCCACCTGGGCTGAGGCAAGCACATGTGCGTACCCAAAGGGTCGCTATCAGACTCCTGTTTGTCCACTGGGAGCAGGGGAGCAGGGCAACCCACATAGAGAACCATTGATGGAGGGACGGAGATGTCTGATTCTTACAAGGGTATACAAGGGTGTGAAGTCTTCAGTGCTGCATAAGGGATGAAACCACTCAAATCCACCTTAGAGGGCAACGCCTATACGAAATAGGTTCTTTCAGCTTCCTGGTTAAGACGACGCTTTGGAGAAAGGGCCGAAGTGAGGGGAAATGTGGCCACACTGGAGGACGCCTGGTCTCCTGCAGATGTCTCCTAACATTTCGCTGGGGGCAGGCGCAGGTGGCTCTGCTGGCATGGGCACGCTGTTGTGAGTGGCCTCTTTCTTAATGATGATTGGGAAGACCTGGGACAGAGCCCCGCTGGTAGGCAGGTGGCTGGCAGGCAGGGGAGGAGTGGGATTCATTCGTGCTGGCAGAGCCTCCTTCTCACCATCAGGCAAGTCTTCGATTGGGAAGCTCTCTCTCTCTCTCTCTCTCTCTCTCTCTCTCTCTCTCTCTCTCTCCCTCCATCACCATCACCACCACCATCTGTAAACATACATGTCTCATTAATGCATGTTAATGCATGTTACTAACTAAACTTCTTCCCCGGAGTTTCTGTGCTCTCTCGTCCAGCAGGTTCTCACGGATCGTGGCTGCTGTTGTGGTCCTGCATGACGTCCACTACATATATTATTACTGTCGTTATTGCTACCATATCTCCATTACAGTTTATAGTTAGTTGATGATTTGCTGCTGCTGTGCATCTGTGTCTCTCTATCTCTATCACAGGTTCAACTGCTACTGTGGTCATTTTATCATTCATTGTAATTGTACAATATGTTTGTGTTGATTTGTTCTGTACATGTGACATCTATTGCACTGCTCTGTCCGTCCTGGGAGAGGGATCCCTCCTCTGTGGCTCTTCCTGAGGTTTCTTCCACCTTTTTTCCCTGTTAAAAGGGTTTTTTGTGGGCAAGTTTTTCCTCACTCGAACCAAGGGTCTAAGGACAGAGGGTGTCACTCCCTGTACAGATTGTAAAGCCCTCCAAGGCAAATGTACTTTGTGACTTTGGGCTATACAAATAAAATTTGATTTGATTTGATTTGACCAAGAGGGGAGTCAGTAATAGAGGGAGCCAAGTTAGAGGAATCTTGCCCTGTATTATGCCCCCGACCTCCATACGGTGCGCTTCCAAGAGGTCCAGGGCTGCTTCAACGGCAAGGCTCACACATTTAGCCCAGCCTACCATCATAATCATCCATGAAGGCATGCATTCACAAGGAGGCCTGAGTACCAGTTCGGCACGTTCGGGACCAAGGCACAGCAAGTATTGACTTTGTAGTCCATGATGTAACCGACTTGGCAGGAAGGACAGAGGTGACAGAGGAAGGAAGAGCTCACATCACAGAGGTATTATAGTGTATACCATTAGTGCAGACCTGAGAGGGGCCTATACAGGGCACAAGGGGGCGAAAAGAAAGTCTTCATGACTGCTCTCTGCAAAGGGATTAACTCAATAGCAACTGCTTGTAAAGGGCAAAAACTTAAAAAATAGTTTTTTTAACCATTGCACAAACAAACAGCATTAGCAGCTGTCAATCTTCCTCTCTCTTGACCTCAGCCATCAGTCATCTCCCTTGTTTCCTGACATTAGTTATGAGTCTCGTATGCCCTCACCTCCATCACCTCTTTCTCTTCATCTCCTGCCACCTGCAAGTACCCCATTTAAATTTAAAAGGGCCCAAAGGACTCTCAGCCTGGCTGTGTAAGGCTATCTGCTGCCCTGACCTGGATAATATGTGGCTCTTTTAATAATGGGTAATGAAACTTACCATCTCGACACTTAGCACTGATGTTTCTCTGCCTGCCCCTCTCAGTTATTCTTCTTCACTTCCCTCATTTTTAATTCTTTTATCTATTTCAATTTATTCCCGTCTCTTTCTTTTAGTCTCTGTCTGTCTCTGAGGAGTCTGAAGGGAATCTATAGATGGTAATTATCTCCTTCTCAGTCCTGTCTGTCTGCCTGAGAGACACACACACACACACTCACTCCGTTCTACCATTTTATTCTATCACAGAATGACATAGGTTGAATCTTCACTGTCCAGTGAAGACTGATGTGACACAGTTAACACCCGACTGTCAGAAACACATCGCTCTTCGTTCACTTTTACCAATCGGATGGATGTTGTGTTCACAAAATCCATTCTGCCCCTGGAGCTTATATTTTAATGAAAACTAGGCTGCTATTTCTGCAGAAGCAGTTTGAATGTGTGGGTACTGTTTAGGCGTCGGAATGCTTTAAATTCAGATTGTTGAGCAGTGTTTGAATCCCCCTTTATCCTCACCTTTCTGATGTTGAAATTGGTTGGAGGAGCTGCATCTGACAAGTTGTGTAACTTTCCAGAAACAGAATTGACAAGCACTTTAGACAATGACGGAGGTATGGAGCTGAGAAAGTTAGCACTATGGGCAGAACCTCTCTCTCAAGCACTTTCTTGCGCTCTTCGCACCACTGCTTCTATCACTTTTATGTGCGACATCATAGACATCTTCAAAGGAGAGAATGTGTGCAACATAATCTCTATTTGTGCACTTCATCTCATCTCATACCTCTGTGATGGCAAAGCTTTTTGCCCAAACTTTTTGTGTGGAAATGGGTATTATCGTTTTGCCTTTGGACATGGTCAAATGGTAATAATAGTAGCTTACAGTAGACTCCATGAGCTCTGAAGACTTTCTCTGAAATTAAAAATAAAAATTTCAATTACTCTTTTATTTTCACACACACATTCAACTCCTTCTAATATACAACTGTGCTTATAGGGCATCAGTTGATGTCACATTTAGTCATTTAGCTTTTATCCAAAGCAACTTACAAAAAAGGGAAACAATCAAGGTACAGTGTGACAAGGACATGTAAGTACTGTGACCGTGCTAAAGGCGGATACATTTAGCATGTCCAGTTGTTGGTAGTGCTAGGAGAGGAGGCACTCTCTGAAGAGCTGGGTCTTCAGGAGTTATCACTTTAGCATTAGCGATTTGAATTTAATGCGGGCTGCTACAGGTAGCCAGTGGAGCTCGATGAGCAGCACAACATGTGCCCTTTCGGGTTGATTGAAAACCAGGTGTGCTGCCACGTTGTGGATCATCTGAAAGGGTTTTGAAAGGTTTGTAGGCTGGGAGGCCTGTCAGGAGGGTGTTATAGGAATTGAATGTTGTTTACTCTTATTCCAACAAGATATTTAAATGCAAGCTGATTGGCTGATGTGATGTTTGTCAGATTTACGGGACTCTATTTACAGGATATGGCAGAAATGTAATATGATATGCACAACTATGTTTTCATTTCATGTATAATCGCCTGAAAATAGGAATCATTGTGTTTTTGTTATCTTACAATGAGCCTTTTATATCTTACAGATGCTGCATGTCCTCTTCCACAGAGTCCATTATGTTAAACTGCCACGTTTCTACAGTAACCCAGATCACATAAACCAAACACTAGATGTGTTTTTTTCACTCATTTTTGTTTCTGCTAGGTGCTGGGAACACAAGGGTGGGGCGAGGCGGTTGCAACCACCACTTAATGTGCTAGATGCCACTAATTCCTACACACTGGTGCTTTAAAAAATATACTCTTTTCAAGTGTTTATTTTAAATCATTAAGTTGAGTCTATTTTACACCACAGTAAAATAAGTCAACATTTTAGCACTCCCATTCTCCCTCTAAATTGAAGCATCTCACTGTTTCATTTGGCGTCGAAAGCTGTCTGCAACAGCTTGAGAATGGCTCATGAAAACTGATGAAGAGGGTAGTACTGCAACATTAAACTGAAAGTGATCTGCAGAAGTAAACAACCAAACAAAACAGGATGGTTCTTTATATTGTAGTCTTTCTTCATAGAGTTGATTCTGATATTTATATACAGTTCACAAATAGCATCCAGTCCCATTATCCTACCCTAGCAACAGGGAATGCTCATGGACCAATCCTCCAATAGACACTATAATTTATGAGGCTTAATGTAAAGGAAAAAATCAAGAGAACATTACCATCTTGAAGAGAACATAATGAAAAGGAAGGAAGAATACTTGCTGGTGGTTTAAGAAAGGACAAAAAAAGGGAGACGTCTGGAAAAATAAGATCATCATTTACTCTCCTCATTAGCAGCCATTTTCCATTTTTCATTTCCAAGGTTACCGACAAAATCTGAAGGGTGTACTGCCTGTGTTTGTCTACCACACAATGTCTTTGTGTTTGTTTTCTTTCCCTGCCTCTTCCTACTTTTGGAGGGATCATGCATATTTCATGGATATACGCCTCTTTTAGCAGGAAATTATATTTGGAAAATGAATAAACAAAAGGGATTTGATTATCCAACTCCAAAGTAGGGCTCTAAAACTTTTTATTTACAGACCACATGCCTGCAGGGATGTGTGTAGGGGGTGAACCAATGTCTAACACTGCGCCCTTGTCATTTAATTAAAAGGCACATAGTGTTTGTGCTCTGAATACAGAATATTGAGAATATTCTCTCTTCTTTCCACCTTTAGCACAGACTTCTAGTAACAATAACACTTGACATGTTTTATGTTCAAGTGCAGCTTGATTGGATGGTCAAGATGCACTGGAACTTTGTTTCTAAGTACACTATACTTTGGTTTTACCCAGTTTTCTCCAGATGCACACAATTATAAGTATGTTTTCTAGTAATTCTATCACTGGGTCTCTAAAGCTTTGTAAGCACTGTTCTCTTAATGAGATAGCAGCTGTCCTTGATATAACGTGATGCATGATGGACTGCAAGGCTTACAACAGCTTCAACAACTTGATCCTTTGGGCTTGTCAGGGAGATTAGAGCATTGCAGGATGTCAGCTGGGGCAGTCTCTTCTCAAAACCATTCATAGGGTTGCATTTAGCTGTACACGTTAAACGTGCCGAAAGTAGTTGTGTGACAAACACTGCCTTTCTTTTCTTGCCCTCTGCACTCAGAAAGTTACCAAAATTAGACATATAGATGTGGGAAAGATGTGGAAGGATGACCCAACAACCACTTTGTGTGAAGCATACTGGGGCTTTTAGTGTCTCTGGTTCTCGCCCCTGCCAGACAAACCTGAGGGCAATCCAATCTGTTCGAACACATTCTTATTATTAACATAATGACATAAATCAGGCCAACTTTCAGCAGTGTAGGAAAGCACACAGCTCTGTCCTGAGTCATAAATAGTTTAAATTTAAATCCTTCCAGTTAATCTCTAGAGTCTTTATCTATCTTCCTCCACATCTGTTTCTCATGTCTTCATTGAATTATAGTCATAATGTTTTATATCTTGGATATATAAGGTGTTACATAAATAAAAGCTTGCTTGACGTAAGCTCGTACATTTGGAGATTCCCTGCTGGTGCCAGGTGATAAGGCCGCTGAGCAATTTTGGTTCTTTATTTGTGAAGAAAGTGGGTGTGTTTGGGGTGAGGAAGGGGGTTGGGGAGGAGTACCCAGGCCAGGAGATCTCACAGGAATGATACGCTCCTACACCTCTCCTTTTTTTGTTCAACATAATTCTTTACTGTTTGTGTGCATAGGAATTTGTTTTGCATTTCATGCTCCAGCAAACCAACTCTGTTTCCTTTTTTCTTTATTTTTCCACCTGTTCCACTATATTTTACACATGCTTCTCCTTTTTTTAAATTTTACCTTTCGTCTTCTACCCCCTGCTGTTCTCCTTTATCCTTTTCCAAGCTCCTCTCCTCCCCTTCTTTACCCGATTCTAGCTTTAAAAGCCAGACATCTAATGCTGCCTTGTGAAATAATTTTACAGTGTGGCTGCAAAGCCCTGAGCAGATCCGTAATATTTCTTATTGCTGCATCAGTAACTATTAACCCTGTGAGCTGTCGTCTGTGTTCTTGATCTAGTGCCAGCGCTGGTTTGGGTGAACTAAATCCCTGAGGGTGAAAGAGAGACAGAAAGAGAGAGAGAGAATGGGAGGATGGGGAGTGGGGCCTTTTAAAATCCCTGCCAGGCCAGCCTGTATCATCCTCCTAGATGCTCCAACAACTGCCCTTTTTTTAATGACATTTGGGGTAGAAAAATAAAAAAGCAGCTTCAAATCATAACAGGGGGCCCAGGGGCGAAATGAGAGGATTTATAATGGAGTTCACAAGAGCAGTGGAATATTTTGTTTGAAAAAAACATTAGCAGCTTCGCTCACTGGTGCTAAGCAAAGGTGTCCCAGTATTTAAAAAAAAAAAAAAAAAAAGCCTTTTTGTGAAATTAATCTGCAACACTGAAGTAATTTGACACTAATTTAATTAAAGTATAATATATTTCCGTCACACTAATGAGGGGTATCAACTTGAAATGTAATTAGCGTTTTAATAAATTCAACCTAGTTCAAGGAAAAGTCAGAGGGCTTTAGAATCTGAACATCATTTGAAACCCTCTAACTCTGAATTCAAGTAAAATGCAAATCCCAGATACCCTCTGCATTATATGTGTATCAGATTTAAATCTCTGGCTCCCCTTTGGTGCAAAAAGCTGTTTGCTTATGAAGTGCTACATAGATTAAATAAACTTGAAACAAAGCACCTCACAAAGAAGGAATACAAGAATAAAGACACAGGCATATGTGTGCAAAACAGATGAAGCAAAACACAGTTTAAAATTTTATCCCATAAAATAATTTTAAGTGCTTATAAGAAATGTACATAATTAAATTAGAAATGTGATCTACAACTCAGATTCAGATTCAAAAACGGTCGGGATGCTGTGTAAAAGTACATGAAGTTGAATACAGTATAAAAACAAGATTTAATGTCCAAACTAATAAACTGTTATTTTTTTGTAAATATACACGCATTCTGAATTTGATGCCTTCAGTACGTTCCTAAGAGTTTTGATGGGCAACAAAAGACTGAAAGCTGCAGTTGGGGTTGTATTATGTATCTATGTGTGTATCTTTTCAAGTGAGTGTATCTTGTAAATGTCATTAATAAGCCATATAAATGCCAGCAAATATTCCTGTAGCTGTCCACTGACATTTCCCATTCTCCATTTACAAATGTGACCCACAACTCCAAAGAAGCAAAGTTGCGACTTGGTTGTTGAAAGTCATTCTGGATAAAGAAGGAATCTGACCCCATCACAAAGTGAGTAAAATGTAGGGTATCAAACATTAGAAATAAAATAAATAGAACAAATAAAATAAACAAAGGCATCACATCTGTATAAGTGAAAGATGGAGAAAATCATTTGACACCAAGTTTAGCTGCAATGTTTTATTTGTTTCACTTTGAATGCCAAAGACTATTTAAGAGTTGTAAGTTTGACAAACCAAACCGAACATCATTGTCACGTTTGAGAGTTCAGAGAAAGGCAGTATATAGTATGTGTGTGTGTATATATATATATATATATATATATATGAGAAATGAGCTACAGAACAATCAGAATCAGTCCTTATTTCGTGAATTAGTCTGCTCTTCGTTCCCAGCGAAATGACCTTCATCAGTGCAAATCCAATTTGAGTCACAACGATTTTCATTTTCAGTCTGTCGGACTGACATTGCTGCAGTAGAGCGAGAGAGAGAGGGAGAGAGAGAGAGATGTGGAACAGAATGAGACAAAGTGTAGTGATAATTTCATTTTATTTGTGTCCTGACATATTGCTGTGGCTACCTTATTGCTAAATAACCTCCACCAGGCGCATGGTATGTGCATCCATCTGTCTGTCTCGAAACATGGTTTTTAAATGCAATCCTGTAGCAGACTGAATCATGGGATATAAACTGTAAGTTTGTAGAGGTAGTTGATGAGAGGTGAAAGGACATTGTCCTACTGTTCTGTTTGTCCCCAGGCCCTCATTTTCTGACCATCGTATATAAATATGATTTTGAACTGATTAAATAACACATCGCTGATGTGATGGGGGGTCTCAGAGACCTGAGCTATAAAACATGGCTAAATATATATTATGATCTATCTGTGATTGGTGATGACAGTACCTTTATGCTCTCTGGGTGTTTATAGCAGGTTGAATATAACAGGTCTAACAGGTAGTTGGACATAAAATATTTCTTATTTTAGCGTTATAACAATGCTTTATGGTCATGTTTGTGCCATGTTATCACTCAAATACATACTGAGTTATAGAAAGTTTAGGGGAAAGAAAAATATTTAAAAGAAAAAAAAGTCAAAGAAGTACCAAAAGTTGCCACACCTACATGTTCACTTTAACGTGTAGAAATAGAAAACAAGATCAAGATGTTGTGGTTTAATTAGCAATAGGGTGGATAGTTGGGTCAACAAAGTAGTGGTTTTTGACAGAGATACTTTAGTGTCCACTAACTCTCTGAACAAAACAGGTGATTCTTGAGTGTAAGCTTGTCAGTGGTCAGCTGAGAGGATGTAACTTTTAAATAAGAACTTAACAGAAGCTGGATTCTTCCTCTTTTATACAGATTCTCTGCCTCGCCCCACCTTCAGCTCCTGCGGCAAGCTAATTTAAATCAGACATTTATTCATTAAAACCGTACACCTGTCTGCAAATTGGTTAAGACAGAGCTATATGCAGCAACAGTGGATTAAAAAGCTGATGGTACTTTGAGAGCAGGTCTTAAAAAGTCTTAACCTCTGTCCTGTGTGATCCTGATTGCATTTTGGCAGCAAACTAGGACAAGCTGTGACTAAATCAGTCATGGCAGACAAGTGCAGTTGTCTTTGTGCTTTAATATAGCAAGATGGAAAAGAGCCTAAACTCTCTAAAACCACAATTCAATTATTTTGAGAGCTTACCCAACCCCTCAGAGAAAGAAGAAGAGGTTGAGTCGTAGATGGGACTCGTCCTCTACGTGCAGGTCCAGTCAGGATAATGAATAGCTCAATGAATAATTCATACAAAGGCACAAGTCAAAAACATAAGCTAATATATTTTTCTGAGTATGATGGATGAAGAGGGTCCTCAGCGCAGCAGAGATTATTTCGTCGAAATGACTGATCCATGAGGTGAAATGTTAATGGACAACCTACTTCTGAGGACAGGGCTTTGGTTTCATTCATTGAAAATCCAGAGGATCTTCTGAGATTTGTAGAGATTGTAAAAGATGTCTATGTTCTTAAGCTGTGTTCAGACTGAAAAAAAAGAGAACTACATTCAAGGAACAACTTAAAGTGCTGCATTGTGTGTTGCTTCAGGTACTAACAAGAAGATAAAAAAGACCATAGGAGCTTGAGAACTTAAATGATCTGTATTCATATGCAGGTATCTGTTTATAGATATTAGCTGTAATGTGTCTTTCTTGTCATTCCAGCTTATCCAGTTGTTAACTGGACTGCTGAGGAGGTCCGGTGACATATCCATTTTCCAGGTTGTCCGGGAATCCTGGCGATTTCCTCCTCTAGAAAGTTGTTACAGTGACATCATCGTCTTTGTTTTTGATGATCTTGCCGAGGTAAAAGATAATATTATGTATTACATATTTGACTGGCTAAAGCCAATGTTGTCACATTGAGTTGTGCCAAGTGTTGAGCTCAATTCAGTGCTTTTGCAGCCATGTTCTGTGCTGGAGTGGAGCCCTCCCCTCTGAAGAGGTTACATTTGTTGATGCAGTGCTAATGTTGGACTGAATACAACCCTGATTATGTGCAAATGTCTGTCGTTATCTGTAAATGAAAAAAACAACCAGCATGGCAAGATACCCTGGGCAGGTTGGCCTTTGGATGCCACTAGGCCATTGTTGAGCATTGCTGACTGACTGTTATTTTGGCAGTGGGTCCAACGCGTTTGGCTGTAGACCATCCTTATCAGTGGCCGTTTAGCCATTTCAGCAGGTTGAAGCATTTTGGTGGAGAAGGCCTGTGAAAATAGGCTCTCTGATTGGATGCTCAGCCTAGTCAAAACAGTAGATTCACCCATTTAGAGCTTTTAGCCAGAGCAAGGCAAGGAGAATCTTTACACTACCAGTTGTTATTTAAATCCAAGACTGTTTGAAAAGATTGACAGCAGCATGAAAAGGTTACTGCTGTTTGTCTTTCAATGATCTCCTTTATATAGAGGATCCTGCGCTTCCGTGGTTATGAGCCGTGCTGAAATGCATCTTGATGAATTAGTTTCGGTTTGTTGACTTGCAAAATACAGATTTTAAATAGACGTAGACAAGGCTGAGATTTCCTTACAACAATGCTGCTTGTCCTTCAGTGCAGCTTGAGAGCATCTCTCAGACTGTCCTTGTCTGGTCTTTCAGTTACCAAACCTCCAGTTTGTAACACAGGGTTACATTTACACTCACTTTCTTACCTTCTTTGCATGTCTTTAAACTGTGGAAGGAAACTGGTCCCCCCCTTCCTAACTTGACAGATAAAGTAAAGCATCTACATGCAAACACACACAAACACAAACAAACACAGAGCTCATCTGAAAATATTGATTCTGTGTGAATCTACATTTTTTTGTAAGGATTCCTCTGGTAAGTCTGCACTATTTTTCTTCCTCCTGTGCCGAAATTATCGAGGCTGTATGTGGCAGAAATTATTAATGAAAGATTCAGGAGGCTCATTTAGCTACACAGCATGGAGATCCATTTGCCGAAGTAGTGAGAGCAAATCCATCAAGAGACGGCAAAATCATGACAGATAATGAGATGGAATACATTTGGATTTTGTCGCAATGGGTGCAATACAAACATCTTGACTGCTTTTAAGCTGCTGCGTTTCAATCATCATTATATTTCAGTCCTAGGTTGAAATAATTCTTGGAATCTGGTCAGTAAATTTGAGTGGAACATGACTAATTTTGAAATTCTTCTTCTTATTATTGTGTAACATGTCACAACAAAGCTTCCTTTGGTTAGCGATACTGTCCTATACCATGTCATAATAGGAGATTTTTTTTTGGTTATTGGTTTGATGTGTGCTCGTCCTTGTTGGAAAAAGGTGATTTTTTCCACCTACCATTTTATAACATGAGAATCACAACCCTGCACAGCTCAGAAGAAGCAGTACTAACTGTTGCTTTGTCACAAATACTACTACTCATTTTAGAGAAAAAAATTTATGATATGAAACCAATTTTTATGTGCTTCAAGGTAAAATGGAGTTCTGAAAAAAGAAGTTCGGAATATTCAAAAAGTGATGCATCCGTAATTTTAAAGCTATGTTAGCAGACTCTAGAGATGGCAATGCAGGTCTATTGGTCAGTTGCTCCACCACTTTAATCCAGAGTGAAACATATCAACTATTGGATGGGGTGGCCCAAAGTATGGTATTTATTTGTGATTCCCAAACAATGTATCCCATTGACTTTTGTGATCCCCTGACCATTTCTGGTTCAGTTCTAAATGTTGGATGAATTGCTGTGGCATTTGGTACAGGCATTCATGTTCCCCACATGTTAAATTCCAAGTTTGCCAATCCTCTCAATTTTCTTTCTTGCACTCACTTTTGTATTTCTACACAAGCACATGTTGCCAGGTCAAACTAAAATAAAACAAAACATCCATTGGCTTGTTTCCATTTGTTGGTGAGCCAATTGAATCCATTAAAATATGACTTAAAAGTTCATTGTCAATCTATTTTTACAAAATGAACTCAAAGTGATAAGATTACCTGCAACATTTAGGAGTCATCTGGACTGAACCTAGCTCCTCTCAGACTTTTAGCTCTGCATTGTGAATTACACTTTGACCAAAAGCTTAGAACTTAAAGTTAGGACTGACATGCTCCTTATTTTTAGGAGTTTCTCCTAACTCCACCAGTTAGGAACTACTTTTAGCCCTTGGGTGTGAATACAGCCCCTGGTCTGGTTTTAAAACGGTTAAAGACTGTAAGCAGTCTGAATAATTAACCCATATGGACCACAGTGACTCTGTCTGGTGTGACAAGCTCTGTGGTGCTGAACCACATAATGGTCCTCAGCTCAAGGTGCAGTGGGAGCGCCTGCCTGAACAGCTTCCCATCAGGACACACTGCACTACTGGTGAGCGACGAGGAGTGTGTGTGTGTGTGTGTGTGTGTGTGTGTATGTGGACACCACTCACAGTAAAGTAAAGCAAGTTGCTGAGTTTGTTAGCTGCTGAATGGCGGCTGAGGGATTACATGACAGTGCAGATTGGTAACTGTTGCACGCCTGAAGGCAGAAAACTCGGCACAGCAAGATGCCTTGTTTGTGTCCCTCACAAACATCATGCACTGGAGGAGAACATAATAATCTCATTGTGGGAGCTAAATCTCAGCGTCGAAAAAGTCAAATAAGTTCAGCTGACGCTAATTGACTAATAGGCTGCTTTAAATTGGGCAAAAGGGAACTTTTATCATCTTGCCTTATTTGCACTCGTTCAAGACTGAGTAGTTTGTTTACTGAGCTGAAAATGTTACAGTTCTGCATGACTTAATGCGAGAACAGTGCCACAGAAAACAAATGTTCACAGCTCTGCACTGATGTAGGCCTCTGAATTATTTATCTATTCTTATTACTGTTATTCTAATTACAGAATTTTAAATGTGAAAGAATAAAAAAAAAAAAAAACTTTTATCACACACTTGCTAATACCTACTTTCCAACTTACAAATTGTTGTAATGGTTTCTTACTTTTAGTGGCTTGTTTTCAACTGGAATTGGCAAATTCCAGGCGGAATAATTGGTGTTTCTTCGACATCATTGTGCAAAGAAAAATTAAGATGCCAATGCCAAGTGCACAGGAACTGAAATACAGGCAGTCATTGCAGCTGAAACACACTGCAGACAATAAGTTAAAGATTTGCTTTCATTCAAAATAAAAGTGTTTGGCTTGCAGCTTCATGAAGCTTAGTTGTTTTGGCTAACATTATCATTTTAGCTGGACATGTTTTGATTCTCTCTGTGTTGTGTGTCTAGAATACATCTGGCCGGTGATGGTCCACCATGATTTAAAAATCTGTTTATTTAAGTGTTTGTTGAATGCTTTATTTGCAACAATATTTTCATGCACTCCCATGGAAATATGCCTGTGTGTGCTTTTAGGAGGCCGTATTTGTAACCAGGAGTGATAAACTTGAGAAACTACTTGTTAATAATGAGAAAATGAACCAACGTCAATTTTAATTATCTGTAATTTTAATTTCTTTATCAAGCAACAAGAAGAAGAGTATAGCCAGGCTAGCGGCTCTGAGGCTGAGGCAAAGCAGTGTTTTGAGCTAAATGTCAGCATGCTAAAATGCTCACATTGACAATGCTAACATGCTGATGCTAAAGAGATGTAATTCTTGTGCCAGTGAGTGCAATGCTGCTGTTATTCAGTCTGCTCTCTGCCCATCTATCACTGTCTGGCCACCAAACAGGACAGGAACAGACTACAATGGATAGTGAGGACTCACAACATCACTGCAGATCCATCACACCCTGAGCACAACCTGTCTCAACTTCTGCTCTCTAAGAGGCGCTACAGAGCACTGGACACCAAACCAACCAGACACCATGCACAACAGTTTGTTTCCACAGGCCATCATCACAGGACACACAGTTTAAGGAACAATCCCTGTGCAACAACTCTCTACTATATCTGTAAATGATTTATTCTCACTGTGACAGTTCAGTTTTGTTCTTTGTAACATGAACATCATCACTCATACATAATCTACGCATGCTGTGTATCCTGTATATACTGTCATATCCACCTACCTCATGTATAATAATGAACCTGCTACATAAGTCGTTTATTTTAGCATCCTTTGCACTCTGCACCATTGCCCTATTGTCTTAGTGTCTACAAATGTTGTTGCTAATATACATAGATATTAGATTAGATTAGATTCAACTTTATTACAAAAAGGTCAAGTACTAAGACAACAAAATGCAGTACATGCACAGATATATTTATCTGTACGTAGTTTTAACGTAATTTTCATGTTTACCTTGTCCAGCTTGTTGTCCTTGTCTGTAGCTGTACGTTCTCCCATATCTGTATGTACACTGAGCCCCACCCACTATCCTTGTCCTTGCCCAGTCTTGGATTAGTCAGAAGCTGGTGGAGAGAGGACTGCCAAGATGGTGACAATGCAGACTACATTCATTTTTAATTTTACAGCCTATGTACTGGACAAATCGTAATTTTGACCCGATGATGGTACTAGATGAAATGTCAAGGTGTCATCAAAGTTATATTCATGTCCGACCATAATTACCATCCCTAGAGCCAAGCCAGGCAAACATCCTTTCTAAGGTGATGGCTAAATGATGAGTCGTAACTGACTATAAAAGCTCCATAAAGCTGAGGCGAGCTGCGGATTCAGGTAATATTTCTCTGTAGGTTCTACAAGTGAGCTCTTTCACATACTCACATTGTCTTTTGAGACACTATGATAAAAAATATGGATTCCAGCTGCTTTCAAGTACAGTCTGCTTAAACTATATTCATTTATGGGTCTGTGTCCTATTTATCTGTTTGGTATGTTTGCCAGTGCAAAGTTCATGGATGTTTTTTGTTTGTTTGTTTGTGAACTCTTGCTGACTCTGTTTACACTGAGCTGAGCTGTGGCAGCTTTTTATCTGCATGATAACCAAGAAATTTGCACTTCTATGGTGAAACTGAAGTTCAACTGCACTGATCATAACCTCAGTGCAGGGTCATGCTTGTTGAATAGAAAGTCAGTGAGTACACAGAGAAAGACACACACCCCACACTCATTAACTTACAGTACCCACCCACAGACATGGAGTTCACACACGCACACACACACACGCACAAAAAAGTTATGATGTATATTTCATGCTCTGTTGGCCCTCTCTTTGCACACCCTACCTCAGCCAAGTCTGAATGAAACATTCATACAGTAGCTCCCATTTACATATCAAGCAGTCCTCCACAGCTAAATTTGGTGGGTGAAAATACTTCTTCTGTTCCACTCCTTAGTCTCCTCCACCATCCATGTTCCTGTTGTCTTCAACAGAACAACAATTATTCTTCTGTCTGCTCAAAAAGTGTCTTTCTGCATCTTGAAGTACAAAATAAAACCCAGACTTCATTGAATATACAGAAGAGGCAAAGAAAACTCAGACTGAGGTGACTCACTTTTCTTCCCCAAGAGCAAACATTTCTACAGTCATGACAGGTGAAAACTCTCAGCCCAGCACTATAAGATAGAGAGGGTAAACATTGCTTATAGCAAGGTCATGCTGTACATGTCTATGCAAAAACTGATCTTATTCAACCAGTGTAAAAGTAGCATTAAGATTCGAAGATGTGTGGCTTTTGATTTACCAAGTATGTTATTTGTCCTAAAGTGTTTGGAAATGTGGCTTGTAATAGTACAAATACATATATACCAGATACCAAAGTTGAGCATCTTGTTAAGCATCCACAAAAATCTGAGCGCTCATAAATGTTCACAAATGTTCATATCCTGGTTCAAAAACAGCTCATTTTGCTGTCCAGACCATTCCCAGTGCTTTATTCATTTTTTTTGAGTGACTGCAAAATTTGCTTGTCAGAAAAATACTAACATACATGACTTGTTCTGTGCTGTGACAATAATGTATTTTATGCCCACATTGTTACAGGAGGTATGTGTGACTGTGTAGGCGTGGCAGATCACGTTCTGATTGACAGCTTCCTCATGAATGTTGGAACAGAAGCTGTGCAATGTATTGCTGTGAACGAGAAGCAGCAAAATGTATTTTAACCACCTAAAACAATTCATATAAATTATTTTCACTACATTTCTTTGTTGGTGATTAACATGATTTACATTGACCAAATCAGAGTTGGTGATTGTTATAACTGCAGAAAGACTGACCAAGATGTTTTGGTGAACAGCTCTCTGCAATTTACACTCCTTGTTGCCCCCCATTCACCATGAATCCATATTTTTCTATTCCGTGCACATAAATTATCAACACAAACAGTTTTTGATGAATTTCTGTTTTGGTCCAGGAATGAATAATAATCAGCATTTCATTAGGATTTATTTATAATAACAGCCTTGAAAGAAACCATGTAAATGCACTCATCATTTCATAAAACTGGAAACTTTTTTCCTCAATCATTTGTTACCTTTATGAACAAAAGCTGCAGTAAGGATTAAATGTAATGATGTTTTTTTTTCCAAGAACCGTTTTGGATGCTCATGCTGTGGCCCAAATTGTCAAATAAAAAGTCAATTTCTTTTTTTTTTTTCCTTTAGAAAATATTTCTGAGTGTAATTGTTTTAAAATCTGACTCCACTGTGTAATAGAGCAATTTTAGAGAGTAGAGTCTTTGGACATGAGTCATGCAGACGGTGGTGAGAGATTTTATGAACTTTACTTTAGCGGCAGTGATTGTGAAAACCACAGTAATTGATAGATTTCTTCAGGTAGCTCATATTTCCCTGTCAATCATAGAGGAGAAAGTTTTAAAGTTTATGAAAATTGTTTTTGAATTCATTGTGGAACTGTCTTTTGTCTTTGAGCATGACTGAGCCAAAAAAATGGACAAAAGTGCTAGCATTCCATTAAATTAAGGTTAATCTTAACAGTCAAGCATTCAACTTTGTGGCAATACTTTAAGGTAGCCCCTATGCCACTGTGCACAAAGTCAGATTCAGTCAAGGAGAACTTGACTGACTTACAAGGATTCCTGACCTCATCCCCATTCAACACCTTTAGGATCAAGTGTGAGTCAGACATGAGCACCCACCATCAGTGTTGGGCCTCCCGAAGGCCCTCATGGTTGAATGGAAGCAAATTCCAGCAGTCAGAACTCAAAATCTTGTGGAACGTTTTCCCAGAAGAGAAGAAGCTCTGGGTAAAACTGTAAATGTGTGACTTTCTCAGTATATTATTTTTGAAACGTGGCAGAAAGTGTGTTATGTAATAAGCTTCCACTGAATCATTTTGGGTTGTATTCCAGCAACCTCCTTCTTTCACTCTGTTGTATCGCTCTGTTGTGTGAACACTCTTTTCCCTGCAGCCACAGTGTAACAGATGGTATTGCTGGACTTCACCTGGAGAGCCCAGAGTTTTGGGTTTGTCTGCAAGCAATAATCTGCACAAAGGAGAGTGTGTTTGCCATATAAAACAGGCATGCACACACATATACAGCTCATGCACAGATATGGAGGTACCAATAAAAGTTTGTTTCCCTCATACTATAACTTTTTGAGATCATGAATTATTTGGTGATGTACTGTCTTTGGTCTTCGCCGTACCTGTTTTTAAACTTTGTCCTTGAGGGGAATGTGACTGACATGGATCAGAATACATCACCATCCTGTTTGTCAGCGTCGATGCACATCAGTGCTGCAGAATAGAAACACTTCTAAAAGATTGTTTCTGAGGTGTTTGAGCATACTGTCGAACCAGTGCTTTATTCTGTTTTTTTCTTGAGGACAGTCATTAAAGTATTTGCGTGACTGCAACATTTGCTTGTCAGAAAAATGCATGACTCGTTTTGTGCTGTAATAATAATGTATTTTGTACCCACATTGTTACAGGAGGTGTGTGTGAGACCTCCAAAATAATAAAATGATGATCAAGACAGAAAAAGAACAATTGTGTAACCAAGTAAGCTCAGCATTTTTTAATTAAAACCCTGAAACTGTTCCATTTACAATGACCAGTAAAATGTATTTTTTCAGTAGTTCTTTGTAGCTTGCTAACAGTGAGTTTAGTTATAGTGTGTGTGTCTGTGTGTGTGTGTGTGGCCAGAGGCTTTTTACTCTACATGTGTGTCTCCAAAGGCTTTAGGATTTGTATTTATTCTTTCCTGGGAGGCTCCCTGAACTTCTATTCTCATTCATTTCACCATCCAAGCCTCCAAGGCTGCTACCATCTGTATTCCCAGACATGCCTCCGTACCTCAGAGGCTGACAGGCTCTGTTTTTTTACTCCTTTACACCTCAAAGGCTTCAGATGGATGGATTTCCCATTGCTCGGGTGTAAATCTTTCATGTGTGAAATTGTCTGTGCTTAAAGAAGCCATTGGCTGTGCTGAAGAAGCTGTCTGCGTTGCAGTTGTTGTTGGTGACAGACTGTGGTGTCACACTACCGGAGATCAGTCACATCATCAGTTTTCTTTCAGCAAATCAATAATGAGAGATTTTACAACTGTGTATTCACATATCCTCGTGGCTGTATATTGACACTGTAAATTCAACAAGATGTAAAGTCCATATGATGATTTTGACTGATGTGTTTAAATGGTGATAGTGACACATCAAGTCAGTTATCTTTCCTTTTCTAAAGAGACAGTAAAATCAACTTTGAACCAGTTGAGGAAGCATCTTTCATTTGTATTTTGATCTTTACCTGAAGTGACAAATAAACTGAAAGGTTGGTGGCTGATCCAGTTGCTGATATAGGCCAGCTGTGATGGATAAGTGGCCAGTGAAGTGCTTGTCCCCATAAATCCTTTGCTGGTTAACTCCCCTGCCTTGCTGAACAGTACTGGTCATTTGTTTGAACACTTAAAGCGACCCATGTTTATGCTTTCCTGGCAAGTGCCCTCTTACAGTATTGTGACAAATGGCTGTTCTCAGAGGCGTGGACTCAAGTAAGTAAGTATGGCTTGCTGTAAGTACCCCTCGAAGCTTCAATTTTGGATGCACCCACTGTCAAAGTCAGGCGGCATAGTATAAAGAGTGACAAAGTGTGCATATGGAGGTTGTAAGGGTAGCTGGAAGGGTCAAACAAACACAAAACTTTTGACCAGACAACTTTTTGTTTCCTGTTCGACTGTTCACAATACTAACCACATGCTTTATTTTGAAAGTCTAAACATTGCCTGTTTATTCTTGCTAACTTCACTGTCCAAATGACATCATAGGGGCACCAACAGTGTCATATTTTGAAGATTTGGGCCACTGACCATGCTGCGCAGTGGAGTTTGGATTTTCACAGTAAAAGCTCTGTTGTTGGGATTTTCACAATAAAAGCTCTGTCGTGTTCTAAAATGTACTCAGAATAAATTAAACTTATTGTCAGTTTATTTTTTCAATATCCTTTTTCATTATGGTGTAAAGTGAAATGAATATAAAGTATTTTGGTGAGCACTATGTCTTTCTTTTATTATTGGTTACTGCATTGAAAATGTACTCCTGTACATACACTCTTAAGTATGCAGGATGTGTTGATAACTCTGTCAGGTGTTTATTTTTGTCCACTGCAATTTGCATATGAAGTGTACAAATGTCTGAAGATGAATTAATGAATCAGTCCAAGAAAGAAAAGAGAAAAACACTCAACACTGTGAATTATGCAGCCCTTCTCTCACCGATGTATATAAACCCTGTTAGTGGTGAAAACAATATGCCCACAGGAGTACGCACACTGAAACACGTTTATTCAGATCAGATGGACCTTCATGTTGATGGAGCATAACATCGGTTGTTCCTTGTTTTGTCTTTTCTTTTGTCTTTCAGGTGTTTACCTGTATTCCTAAAGTCCCAAACGCACACAGTCACACACACTTATCCCATCAGTATCACCATGGTGGAACTGCTCCTGAGTATCTGACCCACCAGCTGCTGACTGACATTTTGCTTAATAATTTATAAGTGGTCTATAAGCAGATGTGTGCCAGCTGCTGCCCGACGACTGTTCTTTGCTCTCTGGCTTGTGGCAAAGGCAGGCAGGGCTGTATTTGGATATTGTGATATTTATACTCCAGACATTTGGCTGATGCTCTCAGGCACATCAGGAGGAGACACATTAAGGTAAGTTCTTTATTTATAATATGCACAGCAATGACAGTGGAGCAGTTGTAGAAACAGGAATCACTCTGCTCCGGCGGCATCACAAGTGAGGACACGTTTCATTGGATGCAAATTAGAATATGTGCAGGTTGAGTCTTCAACAATTTTTTATTGTTATCCAGGAAATGACAAACTCTAAGATAACAGGAATCATTGTTAATCATAACCTGCAGCAAAGAGTTGTTCCACTGTACTGCAATTACTGCCAGGCTGTTAGGCTCCAACACCTTGGAATTATTTGGCCTGTGCTCATCAGAGGTGTATTCACAAATGTCATAGTACAGTACTTAAAGAAAAAACTGATGCTGTAGTTGGAATAAGAACATTTGTAAGTTGTGTTGTGGAAATTTCTGGTGTTTACTGTGTACTCTGTGCCATAAAATCGATCTGATCTGTTGCTACTACGAGTTAAAGTTTTAATGGCAGCTCCAGCAAGAAGTAACTTTTAATCGCACTTCCCTGAGGGATATTTTGGCATCAGTAATCTCCAGACTTTGTGCATTATGTACACACCCTACAACCAACCAGGTGATATATAGCAGTAGACATATATCTGATAAAAACACTTAAATCTTGACATTATTTGACTTTTTGGACATAAAAACACTGCACACGTTGCAGCTCCCCTAAATTTTTGCTGTTTTAATGGACCCTGTTTTGTCCCACACGTCACCTTAAATATGTTTGATAATGCAGCACTGATGAATTGCATGTTTCCACAGTTGAAATATTAGAGCTGTGAGCTCTTGACAGTTTTATTACTGTAATCTAACGCCGAATTGTAGCTTAATCTCTGTCACGCTTTTGCGATGTGTATTCCCTGCCAGAGGGAAAATGGCATTGCTGCAAATCACACAAGGCCTTCTGGCAGCTGTCCTTGTCAAGGCCTTTTGATTTGGTATGAGTGGACCAGAGGCACTCATTCAAAAACTCACTAATGGAGAAAAGTGAGAAGCTCCTTGGTGTTACTCATCATGATTTACAGCAAAGTGTCTGACTTCTATCTGCAAAGTCACATAAAAACGCTCCATCTGTGAGGCAGTTTTTCCCCCAAAAGAAAAAAAAGAAGACTATGTCAGAATTGCTGTGTAAAAATATATGCATGTTAATTTGTCTTACACTGGTGCACAGACAGATTTGCAGTACAAAGTATTGTCGGCCTTTTTTGATTTGAGATAACAGCACATACAATTTCATTCCAACCCCCAAAGGGAGGAGCATGGCTGAGTAAAACAGAAACTATCTCACGCTTTATACTGTAGCAGCAACAGAATCAGCCCTTGAACTGAGAAAAACAGAAGTTAGAGCCAAAGAACCTGACAATAAAATGATCACATAAAAGAGGGAGAAGCGCTGGAGAGGAATGTAAAGAAAAAACACTAAAAGAAAAATAATACAAGCTAATAAAAAACACGGAGAGGCGCCTGTCATTCCAAACACTGAGTTCTAACTGCAATAAAGTTCAAGGCTTGAAATATTTTCCAGCACAAACCATCTATTTTCAAATCACCAGATCGTTAAGGAGAACACTAACCGGATTGTTCTGATGATTGTTTTTCTCTCTTTATAACCAGCAATGAATCAGTGGGACAGACGGATAACAGCAGTGTGGTTGTATATGGATGAAGTGTCAGCCTGCTAGATCGATTGGCACAACATTTGATACAGACACCCATGCCTCCTCGGTTGTACCTTGAGTTTCGTGCTAATTTGCAAAAGGTAGTAAACACCTGCTTAACATCTGCATGTTGCATTGTGATTGTGGGCAAGACCACTAACACTTTGGACCAAAGCTGCTAAAGCAACTGTGGATAGCTGAGTGTATCTTGAATCTGTGCGTACATGGGTGTGACAAAATCTATGGTAGCTGCTGTTTTGTGAGTCATGCCAATAGGACAATAAAGCAATATGAAGTGCTTTATTATGATGCTGAGGTCTAACAATTGAAAAAGTCTCAAAGAGCTGTATCAGTATATTATTTTTCTGTCATTCTTGCGTGAGGAATGAGTTGGATCTGCAGTAACTACATTACATGCCGCTTACCCTGGAGCAGCTTTCTTTGCAGAAAAAGTGGAACACTGTATCCTGTTCTCTGCATGTCCCACCTGTAAAACCACTTGGCATTCAAAGTCTTGCCTATGGCATGTTGAATGCAATCAGTTTTTACTCCTTTTTTGTCAAATATTTACCACTTGTTTACTAGCCTTTAGCTTTTTATTTATGCACTGTAGGTTTCCCCTTCATTTCTGGATTCAAAGGATTCCACAGTTAGCAATAATAAATATGTAACTACTGGTTAGACTTTATTTTACACATCTTATGTTACTTAAGTATACTAACTTGCATACACAGGATGAATTTTGGTTTCAAGCAGGAAACTAACAGCAGTCTACTGGGTAAGAAGTCCTGTGTTAGGATGCGCCACCCATCCACTTATCCACCTCGGCTATATGTGAACTGGCTTTTTATACTCCACAGCTGGCATATCCAGGAATGATGCTTCAGGCTGAAGTGACTAAAATTATAAAGTTGTGCTCTTCTACAATAATCGTGAAACACAGCTATAGATGCTCCCAGAAACACTCCACTCCGGTATAAGCGAACAAACATTTAATTGGATACAAAATTAGTATACACTTCTGAGCTTGTTGGGCTCCAAACCCTTGGAATAATTTGCCTTGTGTTTAAGACATCAAAGGTATATTCACAATTTGTCAAAGTTTGGTACTTAGAAGTATATTCAAATAAGTACATTTGTAAGTTGACTTGTGAAAGGGATATTTTGGCATCAGTAATCTCCAGACACCTCATCTATGTTTGGACTTTCTGGCACTTCATACTTATTGGCGGGCACATCCAAATGAAATGATGCTTATGGCTGGAGCATTTCACGTCCAGAAATGACGAGCACAAAAGGGGGCTCCTACAGCGCTGTATTTTGAAGCAGAGGGTCACTGAGCAAGCAGCAGTATTTGACAAGTTGAGAGTGAGAAGATGTCGGTTTAATATTAGTATTATTACTTCTATACAGCTTTTTTTTTTTACTATATATTCTCCAGCAGTTTTTGCTCACATTTGGGTCCACATGCCCTGCAGGTGTCACACAACTCCTGCAACACACACACCAGTCTTTGTTGTGCTTTATTCACAAATTCCTTTGTAGGAAGAAATGAAGATGCTTTGTATTATATGATAACACAGCACATTTCCTAGAAAATAAATACTTTGTTTTGCTGAAAGTGACTTCCTGCTGGTTGTTTAAACTTTATGTATATGACCTCACAATGTAAACTTTATTCATTTAAAGTAATAATAATGCCGGTCTTCATATAGAATTTGAAAAAGCAGCACCCTTTCTGCATAATTAGTCTAAGCCCTGCATAATGCATTATGAACAATGATAGTAATTATGCTGGTTACATCAGGAAATGGGCTGAAAGTGATCTGGTTTGATGGACAAGCAAATTGTAATGGAGAGTGTGAAGCAGTGCAGCCTTTATGTAAAATACAATATGTGCTGCTTTTTACTATATGGTTCCTCAAAGATGCATGTTTAGTTTTGATTTTGATCTCTTGAGATTTGAAACAGGTGCTGTGCTGTTTTATGCCAACAGACTTTAAATGTGTTTGAGACTCTTTTATTTTTCAATATTTTCACACATTTCAGTGGTCCTCCTGGAATAAAGTAGAGAAATAGAAGGCAGTATTAATAGGAGGTTAATGCAAGATAAATATTCATGTGGAAGCTCTCTTCAGCCACTTTTTACAGATGAAGCCAATGTATATGGGTATTTAGTGGTGTTGTTGAGTGATTGGGTGCAAAGTATTTCAATTTTATGTATTGTAATATAAACATACAAAGTGACATCCCTCTACTGGTTGAAACCCAGCTACTATTGAATTTTGCTATTGGCTGATCTGTGGCAAGTGACTTTTGGCAGGTTTACCCCTGACTCCCTGTGCCCTCATATAAAATCAATGTTTTCTGACTCTGCAGACTGGCATCCTACATAGCCATACCGATACTCCCAGACAGACACATGCACTGGAGACGTAGCCTCTCTGAGTTGCTATCTTAGCTAACATTGCAACACATTGACTGCAAAGAAACTTTTACAAATGACCGTGAATGTGCTTCAAGTGACTGTTAAAGCTCAGCAGACTGTGTGTGAGACATGGAGAGCCTAACAGCAGATGCCTATAGCCAACTGAGCGGTGGTCAGTCTGTCATTCCGATCTGCATCTGCATTGTTCATGAAATCCGACATGCTGTACTCTTTTATACTATTAAAAACGCTACAGCATGAATGCTGAGCGTTTATTTTTAATATCTATATGATATTATCAGACAGCAAAAGTGCAGCCAATTCCTTTGATAATATGAGATATGGAAAATCGGAATGAAATGAAACGGCAGATGAGCCTGAGAAGTAATATTAAATGAAATTGTAGCCCGTCATGAATCAAACTGAAGAAAAAAGAAAAGTTTTACATTCTTAAAGTCTTCCTAAACAGGCTGGGAGCAGCTTATTAGCATGTGAGTGGACTAGTTTAATAGAGATATTAGTCAAATAAATGAGGTGAGAGATAAGGTCTGACTGGTTATCACACGCACACAGGCCTTTGAGTGTGGGACTGAATTAAATGCCCATAGAGAGTATGTAATCCCATAGCGCTAATACTGCCCTTTCTCTCTTTCTCCAGGGAGACGCTTGCTGCCAGTGTGACTAATATCCAAACGCTCCTCCTGGCTTCTGATTCCCCCGGCCCAGGGAGTCAGGAGAGGTGTGACAGGCCTGCTCTGCTCATAACCTATCAGCTGAATAATTACTGCTAACCTGCTTCTCCACAGGGCTTTGGTGCTATAAACGGCCCCGCTGTCACCCGCTAATGGAAAATATCGGCCGTGGCAGTGTCGCAGTGGTAGGCTCGGGCCACCAGGGACCAGGGCGGACGTATTCAGGTCAGATCCTGTAGTTCATGTGCAGGCATGGCTGCAAGAAAGGCTTCAGTCGGTAAGGCAAGTTAAAGAGGTGCTTTGGTATACGTGATGTGGCCTTTTTTAGAGCCGATGGTCAAGATCTTCTGACCCGTCAGCTAGCTCGCAGTGTGTTTTAGCAGTTAAATTTATGTGCGTTGCTTACTCAGCTGCTGTCTGCTAACCTCATCAAAACCCCAACATCACACCTATGGGTGATGCTTCTTCTTGACTTCTGTCTGGCTTCTGGCTCTATATGATTCTTTGTAGAGGTTATATGCAACCTTAAAACTAAAATATAACTTAATCACCATGAAGAAATGGGGCTAATGAGGATCTACAAATTCCTCATTGATTCCTCCTTTAATGGTAGCACAGAATATACTAAGTGATTCTTGTTTTCAACCCAGTATTGAATGAAATGCATAAAATTACTTGGGGAGAAGGTTCTTTTGTGTCTAATATTGACAGATAATTCATTTACAAAATTCCAAGCTGTTTTTCACCCAACACTAGATGGATGTGTCTCACAATAATAGGTCACGCTCAAGTTTTATATACCTGAAAGTAATAGTTTTTGCAATTATTCATTTTTTGTGATAGGTCATAGCAAACAGATGGTTGGCAATGGGAACAGCTTGATCAAAAAATATGTTGATGTATGTAAGCATGTCGACAATGTTGGAAAAAACCAAACCCAGTATCCCACAGAATTACATTCATATGTGACTTAAAAAATATTGTCATTCATCGTAATCAGAGGTTTGCAGAATCACTGAATATCAAATTCTTGTTATGTTGCTTAAGAGGGCCTTGTATAAATACAGAACGGGTGCTTAATGTGTCCTTGAGCCGGATCATTAACCTCCTGTTACTCCAGTGAAGCCGCTAAGCATCGAAAGTCTGAAATATTCACCAGCTGTATCCCTTTTTCAACATGATATACACTGAGCCAACCACACCTGATAACTGCTGCTGTTTTGAAGAATCAATCACAGTCTTGGAAACCAAATGAAGTCATTTGAGACTTAAAGTGTGTCCCTTTTTAGCTGCACCTTGGCAGTTAAAAAGGACTTGTCCATGGAGGCAACACAAAAGTGAACTTTTTCTCCCCTGATACCAATTCCTATAGTCAAACTGTGGGTACCCATCAACCTGCTCCATTAGTAGTGAATAAGATGTAGTGTCAGTCCTCATTTTCTTTATCACGTTTGATATGCAATAAGACATTAAACATTAAAACCTATGTCAGCCAACCATGAAAGTCAGGTCAACACTTCACCTTCACGTTAACATGCATTTATTGTTAAGGACATGCATGATTTTGATGTTGTGGATGATATGACTACTCTATTCACAAGCCAATAACGCTAAATAGAAATATACCATGTAGCAGTTCTTCTCATTGATTGGCAAAACAAAGGCAATAAATGAATTCATAGCTCTGTAACATACAGTTACACTTGCATATAAAAATTAAAGAACATGACATAGTATTTGTGATTTACAATATACTTACACATAGTGTAATTTAAATGCTAACATGGAACAAATGTTGTATTTGATTTATACATTTTGTGTCCATGTGTGAGTCTCTCCATGTTCGACTAATCACAGTACTTTGAATTTTATCAACATCATAATGAGTGTGAGCGAAAGTGGACCACACTTCACCACAAGCCACCGCTATTCTTCTCCACTCCAGAGGAGGACTCATGGAGAGAGGTTTGAGATGAGCACCAGGACATGGATGGTGTCTGGATTTGAAGTGCCCTCTTGATTGTCAGGCAGCTTCATCTTCCCCCTTTGCATCGTATTACTGTTGGTGTCATTTGATTTGGTCCATGGTTTGGTATTATCAACCGTTGAATGTTTCTATAAATTATTGTAGAGATTTTCAGAAGGATAATGTTGGCTGTCACACTGATGCAGAAGTCTGCGAGCATGAGTGCAGCAAGAAGTGATGACAGTGGAATCAGCCATCAAGTGGGAGGGAGATGAGAGGGCACTCCAGTTTTTCACAGCGTGTCAATTTATGGGTGGAAAATATCATTGACTCCATTATCCATTTCATTCAGGTGAAGAATGTGCAAAATGCGGGCATCTTGTCACACGTCCAAAAAATAAGCTGTGTATTTTTATCTTGTCAAGAAACATTGGTGCTGCCAATCCAAGTCAAATCACATTTTTTACTCAAAGGGCTTTACAATCTGTACAACATACAATACCCTCCATGATTCAATTCTCGATTTAGATAAATCCCAATGACTGTCCGAATAAACTTTTTCTAACACATTTCTTATTTTGTATTTGCATGTATTTCTATTCTTAAATGGGTTATGTAACATAATCTGATTTCTCCCTGTGGAAGAATTTAGTATTCCTAATTATGAAAATGTCTTCATTGGCTGAAATTCTTATTGTTGCCACATCATGTAATCACAGAGGGCCTAAAATGCCAAATATATTACTTTTTGAGAGGTTGGCTGGTTGTGGACACACTGACCCCAGAAACAAAATCAACAGGAAGTCAACAACAACTCTGAGAAATAACAAAGCAAATCAACTGTGACGTTTCCATTAGGAATGCTGATCATTCTGTGAACTGGGTCCTCACGTGCATAGATAGGTCTAAGCAGGTATCTGAACTGGAAAGTTATTACAAAGTTATTTGCTCCATCCACATTGAAAATTCAAGCTGAAACAAAAACCTTGCTCACTGTGTTTGTGCCAACAATGTTGGTATGGCATTATAAAACTCCCATTGCTTTCATGAGTGCTGAGCTTGGAGGTGACACTGATATGAAGATTGTATCACAAACTCACTGTGGTAATCTTCACTAAGAGTGATAGCTAATGTGTTTTTAGATTACGGTACAAGAATCACTCCCTCAAATAGAGATACTGCGGCATGTTGTGCAGCAACAGCAAATTCAAGCAATCTGCATGGACAAACATGTCACTTGTATTAGTTTAACAGCTTGGCATTTTTAATATGCTTGCCCTGTTTCCATTTAATGTCCCAAAACCATCCAAGTTGTCAAAGAAATTTCCTTCACTTGAAATTAGCTTCTCCTAATGAAATTTTAATTTGTTATTATGAGCACAGTTGGTGCCTGAAGCGCTGCCTGTGAGCCTGAGATTTAAAAGCCTTGAATGCACTCAACTTGCAAACAAATGGATTCTAAGCTGGAATAAATTGGATGTATCCATTAAAGTGGCGTTACTCGTGCTGAAAATGGAATTTGACCATTTGTCTCCAGCCAGTGACATCAGTTCAGGCCAGCACGGAGGACCTAATGGCTGGTGGTTCATTCAGTATCGGGACAGAGTAATTCCACTTGACGATAATCATGGAATCCTATCATGTCAATGACTGCATTTACCGCAAATGCGTTTGCAAAGATTGGGCAATTTTCTGCCGAGCAGATACTCCTGTAATGGGCCTGAAATTGATTTTCTAAAGATGAGGTAAGAATTGCAGACAGTCGAAACTTTCCCAGGAATAGAAGTTTATATTGTGAGAGAAACTTGTGAGAGGTATTTACTGTAGAGCCAGAAGGATTTTTTGTCAGCTTTTGTATCTATCGAGCAAAGGTAGAGGCGAGGCCATTCTCTTCTTTGCAATGTCTCCATAGCATAATCTTCTTTTCACAAAATGATTCCACAGTTTTGACTTTTTGCTTTAGGGCCTCATTGTTTTGGCTTTATGGCACATTTCCATGGTTTAGTGTCAGGCCGCAGTCATTCTTTTGCTTATGGTCCATAACTGTGTGACCCGGAGGGATATAAGTGGCAGCCATGATAACTGATCAAATTCTCTAAACGCCAAGGAAAGGTTAGTCAATGCTAGGGCACACTGGACCACACTTTATGAAAGGAAAGGATTTAATGACGATAATGACAATTCCTTGCAGCATAACTAGGTCAATATCCATCTGCATGATTACTTATGAGTACAATTGTTCTGTTCACATTTTGACATCATGAGACCAAAACGACACCTGACAATCAATCAACAGTATCTGGCCAGTGCAAGGCTTCAAATGGGATGTACTCAGAGGGAAGTTGCCACTGAGCTTAGAGTGTCAAGCTGTAACTGATGCTCAAGGACACATGACAAGTTACTGAGACACCGACATTTTTGATTGTGGTAAACCCACCACTGCTTTTATTTCAAAAAATAGTTTGAGATGAAGAAATTCCCATTGCATGCTTCCACTTAAATGCCCTACTTTCATGATGCTTTTTACATTTTCCATAAATTTCACCCGAAAATCAAATATCCCTAACTTTTTGTGAGTAGTGTAGTTTTTCATACTATTTGACTGCAGTCTTGATTCCAGCAACAGCACCCAGAAGAGTTAGCGGACACTCAGCTGGAGCCTAAAGGAGAGTTAATATTGGATTTGCATTTATCAAGTGGCTAAAAACACATGAAAACACGCACATTCCAAGTGAATGTTCCTCTGTGTGAATATATAAATATGTAATTTGCTAACATGTTATAAGGCCTCAATATGTCAGGGCTGTGTGCCGCTCAGCTTGTTTTTGAGTTGTTCTGCCCCCAAATGGCCATACAATTAATTGATGCAGCTTTAACTGGAGCTTGTCCTCATGAATCAAGTATGACACCTTCACTTTTTGCACCAGAAGGATGTCACCATGCTCCATTGATGAAGGAGTCACACGTCTGTGTTATTGTTTGGCTCTGCTTGTATGTCAGCCTGTTTTTTATGTGTACATGTACTTTATCCCTCTTTGAGATCTGTGCCAAACATCCAAAATCTTTGGTAATGGGAGGGTAATGAACAGAATGTTTTACTTTTCCAAGACGGGACACATTTAGTTATTCTTTTGATGTTCTAAATTGCATTTTTGACACCCAGGCTGATCCAAATGATCAGCATTTGCTCCTGCAAAATTCACTTTGATACCTCACTGGCAGGCATGCAGCTACAGCAAAGCAGCTGGTCTCCAGCCAAGGTAGATAATTGGACTGATACCATTTTCTTCAAGAAACAAAACATATTGTACAGCCCAATTCAGACCAAAACACGTGTTTTTCATTTGAATGGGGGTACTGCATTTTGGGTGTGGCGGTATGGGGTACAGGGGTTGGCAAAATAATGCAGCAACCTGTGGTGTAGAAGTCGAGCCAGATTCAACTTTTGGAGAAACACAATCTGACATCATGCTGCAGTGGCCAATCCGACAGCTTGAAATATTACTGAAACTCAGTGCTATCCAGGGGGAGTTCAGGGACTAAACTATGATATTCTCACTGTTGTGTTCTGGCTTGGTGTAATCAGTCTATGTCTGTGTCTGGCTCACAGTCTATGCTGCAAAATAGTGACATGAAGAAGATTCCTTTGGTTTGTGTCTGATGATTTAAGGAAGAAGTAGAGAGCAAGCAGTGGTTGAGCGACACACACAGTGAATAAGAGTGTGTGAGTGCCGGTACTGAGATACTGAAATAAAAACTTAATTTCTGATTATTTCCTGATGGTTACATTCAGCACAACACAGACCCCCAGCAACCTGTGAAAAACAGTGTTTTTGTATATGCCCCAAGAAACACTAATGCTAATGAATCTTTGCTCCGTCTCACTAAAACTTTTTTGTTGCCATACATTGTTAAATAGGTGCACAACATAGCAGTGGGTATGATGTAAAATAGTCAGAAAGGCGTTTTTCATTTCATCTCAACTTTCATTTTAATCAATTCAAGCTTAAAGTGATCTTTCAATGAGACTGTGATAATGGTGTTAAATGTCTATTTAGACAAAATACAGTGGAAGCAGCACCAGAATCACAACATGCATCAACAGAACTGCAGTGACTTCACACAACAGCGGATTCTTCATTTGAGTTGAATGAATCCCACAGAGCAGCACACCAGGTGTGACAGAAGTGTCTTGAGTGTTAAATGAAGTTGTAATTGCCACATTAGAGATCTTGTTTCGTGTAACTTCCGATGTTGCATGAAGCGCTGATTTTGTCTTATTTGTTAATCAATCCCTAATGTACATTTTTAATTCCAGGTATAAAGCCACCTGTTCTCATCCTGCCTGCTTAATGTATTTTTATATGCGATGTTGTTGTTTCACTGTGTTATTTATTTGTGCATATTTTGCAACGTCTTTTCATGGCAGAAGTCCTGCAGGTGTCGGAAGGTAGATGCATCTGCCATTTTTCTTTTGTTTCCCCAACGGCACTCACAGATTTATCCATCTATAATAGGGTTTTTGTGAAAAGAAGTCTGTCTATGGTATTCCCTTCACAGATGTTTCCATCCTCCATCTCTGTGGAGTATCAGGAATAAAAAAAAGGGGGTTTTAACTGAGCTGAAAACTCCTCTTGGTCCCTCTCAGCTCTCTACAGCTTAAAACATTTTGATACAAATTCATCTATTGGCCATGTCTCTGTTACGTTGCAGCCTCATTGCTGTTTTGGTCCGTTCAGCATTTTGCCCGCCACACTTTGTTAACTTGCTAATTTTTCCATGATGTATGTACTTCTACCATGAGTAAATATGCTACATAGTTAATTTGTTTGCCTTTTGGCTGTTTTCATGATTGGAAGTCTGCACAGGGTGTTTTATTTTGTACCGGATCCTCTATGCCGTTCTTGTGTCTGACTCCTGTGAGGTCAATCTGCTCTGTGCAGCTGCTTGTGGCGTCCATCGAAAATAGTGAAGCAGAACGGAGAACTGGTTGTGCAACGCTTCTAAAAATGGACTATGGTACTTCTGGTGGGGTTACAATCATTGTCTTGAATGGCCGTGATTAGCTAGCAGCTAGAGGTCGCGGCACGCAATGCATCCGTGTCCTGTGGAATTTAGCTGTAAGATGCTGATAATCATGTTTCAGACTTTGGGTGTGTCATTCCAATCTTTGCCCCTCTCACTCATTTCATGTAGTCCCTCCACTATTAATATTTATTAAAGACAAGACTGTAAGAAATTATGAAAAACATTCAGGAAGTGAAGAAAATTGAATTTAAAAAGCTCCTCTGTCTGCTTTGTCTCTCATCCTCCACATAGACGCATCATAAAAACATCATTATTGCTTATGATGTTTAGATCATCCTCATATCCTTTATGGTCTCTAAGTGATTTAAAATGTGATGTGTAATTTCTGTAAGCCTTGTAAGCCTTACAACTTAATAGCTTTGAGGACTTTTATTGCAGCAGGTTATAACATCCTCTGAAATGCATGTAGGACAGTTATTGATGCTGCTAGGGTTAAGCCCGAACAATCGACGATTCAGGCCATGTCGAGAAGACCCCAAGTTGACTTGCATTTTGTCAAACATCTGCACTTTTGTTTTTTTTAGCTGTGTCATTGTACACAGAGCAATGCATGGCAGGCTGTAAACTTTACAAACCGAGACTCAAAATGACCACACACCACAAAAAGGGAAAGGTGACAACGTTGGAGGTCAGCATGACGCTCTCAGTAAGGTCGGCTAAACCACTTTTGAACCAGACGTTAAAAGGTAAAAACTCTTTTGCTGCCGTCTGTTGTGATTGACTCTTCGGCTGACGGCGCTGTCAGCAGCCCGGCAAGAGAGACACTCCATGGTGGATTTTATAACTGAACTATGCAGGACGCGCATGTTTACTTTCTCTGACTATGTGGAAATCTGATATTTTCACATCACTGATGACAAAGAAAAGCATGAAAACCTTAGGTAGGCAAAAACATGTTGATTTTGAACAGCCAAATCCGACTGGCTGAGTTGGGTACAGCCCTAATTGATACTAAGGGTCTGGTGGCGATGTTCAGGATGGAGATCATAGTTAACTAAGCTGCAGTTGTGGTCTTTTCTACAACTGATTCTACTCAAATGGAAGAAGGCCACCACCTTATACCCACTGGCTGCAGGATGTAATAGCACACTTCAAACCTGAACAGCCCTTCAATAAACTACTAAAGCTCAACCAGAAAGATTTGTTATAGATGGCAAACCATATTCATGTGTATCATGTTACAATTTCTTTGTCTTCTTCTTTTCAGCAGCCAAAAACAGCACAATAACTACATTCACCTGCAATTTTATAGTACAGGACTACTCAAAGCCAAAAGCACAACAAATTTACATATCTCAACAACAACAGCACATAATCTACTTTAAGCCACCTCTAATATTAACAAAAACCTAACAGACATAGACAGAAAGCTGTGGTGTCACATATCACAAACAAGAATTCATAAGCCTGAGTTAATTATAACGTGGTACGCAATGCAGTTTTTACTGGCTCTGATTCGTGATAAATCATCAATGATATCATCAAGTGACTACAGGAAACACACACACACACAGTCAACATAGTACTGTGTTATAAAAAGCATCAAGTATCCTCAGTATTTACAATAGTCAGAGGAAATACTTTTTCTTACACTGTATGTCAAGTACGTACATGCATTTTTAGTTGTGCACACACAAGAGAGAGACCATATAACCTTTTTCTTTGAACATGTTGACAGAGGCAAAGAGACCAATGTGGACGCTGTTGGAGAAAGCTAAAAAGAGAAAAGAGAGAGAGCCTGAGCCAGAAGACAGAGTAAATAGGGGACTGACTTTCAGTTGTTGGTGAGAGCTCGGTGAAATAAATAGCTGACAGACAGATGTCAAGCTGGGCTTCTTGTTGTTGGACTAGTAAGTAATATTAGCTGGCTGCTACATCTTGTGTTGTTGCACTTGCTTTATGTTTGGCTGTTAGTGAAGTTACCGACTGTCTAGTTTTTGATGAAATCATAACAAATACAGCTGTACGGATACAGCCTATCAATTAAACTCAATATTAAAAGAGCACAGGTGCAGGGAGAGAGTGATAATTATTTTATTTTTATTCCTGTTAATGTGTATTTCCACTGTCTGAAATGAAAACCGAAAGGTGATAGCTGGAGGAAAATTGTAGCAGAAATAGTTTGGTATCTATTTCATGCTATTGTGTTTACAGAGTTAAAAATAGCAAAATCGTGTCTCTGTATATGTTGCAAAAGAGACCTGTTGCCATAGTTTACAGTAAGTGAGGTCCTCTCGGTGGAGTACAGCTTAGAGAATATGAAGCATCACATTCAGGCAGAGCACTGAAGTCACACTCAGTCCAAGTCAAATCTCAAGTCCCTGAGACGTGACTCGCAAGTCAAAATGTGTTTGCGGTCTGTAAATGCTTCCTTTGAAAAAGCAGCTTCTCCTGCTTGTTCTACTTCTTGAACAGTACTATGCTGAGGCAAATTATTAGACTGGTGATGTGCAAGATTAAATGCAGTCGGTGCAAGCAGGTGTGGAATCATGTAACAGCTCTGACCGTAAATCTCCACCACCAGATGGAGCTTTCCAGGTGAGCAGCTGCAGACAGAGCAATGGACTCCAGATGGAGGACGCTGTATGTGTCCTTTCTCAGGGTCATTCCACACGACCTCTGCTCCGTCACAGTTTTTCTGCCTCATTAGAAGCCTCTCTCCGGCTCTTCCTCTACCATCTCACCTCGCAGGCTGTGCGACAGATGGCAGCCACGGCAACTCACAAAGCTACAGTACATTTACACGCATGGAGAGAGCCAGTGTTGGAGCACTGTATGTTTCCGTACTAGTTTTTATTACCTCAGGAGATAATTGACCAGATCAAGATGAAACGACACTGACATCAATGCAGTTTTTCATATGTGAGAGTTGTATCTGTGTGAGTAATGATCATATGTTTTTGATGGGGTAGTGTTCAGTGTTTATTTTGATAAGAACTTTTGGTTTTCTTTTGACTCTTTTTTGATATAACAAGAGTGGAAGCCAATTTTGGTCCAGTACACAAGTACCTGCCTGATTCCACCAGAGCTGTTTGCAGCCGTTCTTGACAATATTTGTGATTACAACCAAAAGGACCACTGCATCGTTCAGAAGCAGCCCACAGAGGCAGCTCTCTGCTCCGAATACGTGGCTGGTCTATTTTTGACAGATGCTGCGTCAAGCACCACAGAGAAGTTCGAGCTGACCTGAAGTTAAACAAGGAAAGGGCATAGAGAGTCTGCTCAATTTCAAAATAAAACACCTCTTGCAGACTCCTGGCATAAAAGCTAGGCAGTAAATGAAAAGGCTCACAGTAGTCTAGGGCCACAGTGGCTGAAGTCTGAAGGACTCCTTGTGTGTTTTTGTTGAGGTTCTAAGTAAACTAGGAGTCCAGGTGCAGAGGATCTGAAGGACCTGCTATGTAGATATCTAAAAAGTATGCCTGAGAGAGAGAGACTGGTGCCAGGCCATTCAATTATTTAAGAGGATCTTAAAAATCAATTCTTGAACTAATAGAAAACCAGTGCGATGACTTTAAAATAGGAGATATATGTGCTCTCAAGTTGTAGGAACAGCACAATTGTGTAATAGTTAAACCTTGAGGTGATGAAAGCATGCATTCATTTTTCGTGTCAGTCTGAGAGAGAAATAGTCTGACCTTAAAAATGTTTCTAAGAAGAAAAAAAAGATATTTTTGTGATATTTCTAATGTCAGCTTCAAAACTCCAAGGTAACTCCAAGGTTGTTGACCTGGTCCTTTGTGTGAAAGCCTAAGGAAAGGGCATAGAAAGTCTGCTCAATTTCAAAATAAAACACCTCTTGCAGACTCCTGGCATAAAAGCTAGGCAGTAAATGAAAAGGCTCACAGTAGAACAAGTCTAGGGCCACAGTGGCTGAAGTCTGAAGGACTCCTTGTGTGTTTTTGTTGAGGTTCTAAGTAAACTAGGAGTCCAGGTGCAGAGGATCTGAAGGACCTGCTATGTAGATATCTAAAAAGTATGCCTGAGAGAGAGAGACTGGTGCCAGGCCATTCAATTATTTAAGAGGATCTTAAAAATCAATTCTTAAACTAATAGAAAACCAGTGCGATGACTTTAAAATAGGAGATATATGTGCTCTCAAGTTGTAGGAACAGCACAATTGTGTAATAGTTAAACCTTGAGGTGATGAAAGCATGCATTCATTTTTCGTGTCAGTCTGAGAGAGAAATAGTCTGACCTTAAAAATGTTTCTAAGAAGAAAAAAGATATTTTTGTGATATTTCTAATGTCAGCTTCAAAACTCCAAGGTAACTCCAAGGTTGTTGACCTGGTCCTTTGTGTGAAAGACTAAAGGACCAAAGATGTGCAGACAACTGGTCTATCTGGGCTTTTGGCACAAATGTTATGATCTCTGTCTTTTCTTGATCAAGCTCACGAACACTGCAATAACTTATCAATGGAATCAACTTTAGCCCTATGTTGCAGAAGCTTGTTTCCTCTTCTGATCTAGACAAAACATTCATCATTGTTTCAGGCCTCCAATCCACCAGAATCCACCCAAAATTTAAGACATATTAGCAGGGGTGTCTGAGGAGAAAAATTACCTGTCATGATGTATCAGAGTTACCTGTGCTCTGTTAATTATCTGTCTATTTGTTACATCTTCTGGAACATTTGCATAAAGTCAGTAGATGGAAGCAACCACTAATTCATATTTTATTTTGCCAAACTTTTGAGCCTGAAACATGTTCAGCATTTGAATGGAAGCCAAACTTCTGTCTGAGTTGCAGGAGATAGGTTAGACTATTTAAAGTCAGTGTAAAGGCAATTCTGAGATTTCTTTCAAAATACATTAAATATGTTGGAAAGAAGTTGCTGAAAACATGTGAAAAGACTTTAAATGATATATTACTGAAAAGTGGAGTCAGAGGTTAAAACAGTTTTTCACCAGTTTTCCGGTCCTAAAGGGTGGCTCGATGACACACTGAGGCCACAATCAGCATACCCCTGCACCCCTAGCAGAGAGAGAGTCATTTTCTGAACATATCTGACATGTTTCAGTCGCTTCAAAATTGCTGCTTGACTGCTCCTGTGGGTGGGCGTGGCTTCAGCACATTCAGCGGACACGCCCCCACAGTCCTGGAGCTGAGAATACTGCTCATTTTTACCTAATTTTGACACCTAACTTCATAAATCTGTCGATATTTTTAATCATTCAGATTTGTCTGGATGGTTAACACTTTCTTCTTTGGTCTGACAAACTCAGGACACATATTTATTCTTACTTTACACAGACTTTAGAGAGGATTGGATAGAGTTACTGTATCTGCAGTATGTGATCGATACTTTGGCAGTGTTCTTATTAAAACATCTGAGCTGAAAAGCACTGATGCTGCTGTCTTGTGTAGGTGGTAAAAATCAGATGCTAACCTCTATTGGAGAAGTGAGGTTTTCAGTATTTCAGTTCATAGAGCCAAGAAGGTCGCATTTAATCACTAATTAATTATTTCTTGTTCAAATGCAGATTTGCCACTTTATCAATAGAAGCCTTCATGTTTTGACAAAGCTGTCTGTGATTGAAAAAAAATCCATAATCTCTCTTCATTTGTCTTCTTTTTCATGAAACATCGATGCCTCACACCTCAAACCACTGGCCTGAAACGTATGACTGGTCTGCTGTCACTTGATTCCATTTTCTATTTACTGCTTGTTATTATTTTATTGACTGAAATATATTTGTGTTGAGATCAGAAATGAGATAAGGTGCTCAAGACAGGTCATGTTCATATTATCCATTTTATTCCTTACTCTGTCTGTTGTTAATGGCTGGTGAATTTCCATTTATTCTTCGACTGTTCATTTGCTGTGATATATTGGTGAGGAAGGAGAAATAATTTACAAGCGTTTGTCCCACAGTGCAGGTGGACCTTGGATTGGTTAATTGGAAAATGAAGAGGGGGAAATGAAACAGGGTGAAAATCAAAGGATCTGTCTGTGCCTGTCAGCGACCAGACTGAATGATTACCCCGGAGCTACCGATTCAAACTTGCACTCCACTGCAGGAGCCTAAAAATTAAACCTATCCATCCATCTGTCTGAATGCAATTGGCATTTCATAAATACAACTGATGGTGTGATTCATAAAGCCCAGGCTTATTAAAAAGCACTGTGCTGCATCAGTGGATTTATTGCCAAAATGACTTGAGTGTTCCTGTTAGAAGCTGCCAAGTTTCACAAAAGCAGAACAATCAGTTTTCCTGAAATTGGCCAAAACATTTTTTTGTTTGCGGATATGTCTTTTATTGTACATTTACTTCTATTTTCTTGCTGCTAGAAAGATATAAGACACATGATGCTTCCTTCCTCATTTTAAATATGACACACTAAAGGTTTTAGTACCGACACTAAATCACTCAGTGCATGCATTCAAAACAAAACAAAACAAAAAAAGTAGCTTGAAATGAATGAAATGAAAAATACAAATTTCAGTTACTCTTTTTTTTACAAACACACACAACTCAACTCTTTCTAGTAAACAGTGCTTGGAGGACTTAGACCTCAGCTGACGATTCACCCTTATTCCAAATGACACCTCCAGCTCATTCAAGTCCTTACACTATATCTCTAGCTCATAGCTCACAGCTGTTTGTACGTGGATGAAGTTTGCCTTCAGGGCTTTCTAGCAGAAAGGCATTCTTGTAGGAGCTTTGTAACCTAAACCCTAACCAGGCAGTACAGATTTCTGGTAGAAAGACCTGAGGGTAAATGTCTCCCATGTGCTGATCATCAAGCAATATAGGTCAGTGTTAATTTAACTACTTAAATCCCTCTAGTTCTGTAGTTTTATTAGTGACTTTGTTGCTACTCTACTGTGTACCTCATCGACAGGTTCTGTGCTGGACTAACATGCTTAAGAAAAAAAGGTCCAGTGTGTCAGATTCAGGGGGCTGTATATGGCAGAGATCTATATGCACAACTTTGTTTTCATTTCACGTATCATCACCTAAAACTAAAAAATGTCATGTTTTTTTTTGTTGCCTTAGAATGAGCCATCTACAGACGCTGCAGGTCCTCTTTTATGGAGTTTGCCATATTAAATCCTATATTTCTATTTCTCTATTTCTACTAGTTCTAGATAGTTGTTTTTTTTTTTTTTTTTTTTTGCATGTGTCATGGCCACCGTAGTTTTTTCTTTATGCTAAGAAGAAGAATCACAATGCCATTAAATCCTACAAAAACAAAATATGCCTATAACTTCTCAGTGCATTATAGTATTGTGGTGTGATGCAAGGAAATATGTACAACAAATAACAAAGTGCACAAAATAGCATTAAACACATGCAGACAGGGTTGGGTTGCCCCTTCTATGTTGAATTTTGTTCCAACTTAGTAAAATTTCCAAATTCTTCATGCTCAGCCTCAAACACGTATCTTCTATAAAATCATTTATTTCCTCGCTGTGTTAGATATTATTCTGCCACCATCAGTTGGTTCTGTCTCAAAATTTCGTCAGATTTTTTGACCAAGGAAATACAGGCATCTTTTATCTATTTACCAAATGGTCTTGTCGGAGCATTTTCTAAAGGTGCTCCTTTCATTACACCTGTTTTGTGATTGTTTTGTAATTTGTTCATTTATTTGTTTATTTCTGCAATCAGTTTTCTGCTCACCAAACTAGCCATTGCACTAGCCATCCAAGGCTATTGTTGTTAATACAGCGTTCTAATAACTCTTAATTTACTGTTATGTATGTCATTGTTTTTACTTTTACTCTTGCAGACTCGACTGTATATGTTTCCTATGAAAATCTAATATTTTTAAAAAAAATATTAGATATCTGTGGTGGACATTGTATTGTCAAGTTCTCATAAATATGGATGTATGTTCTTTATGAGAAGGAGAACTTGAGTTAACTATAGCCGGCAATTCTGAAATGGAACAAACAAAAAACAATAATTTTGTGAATCCAACTATTTTGTTACAGTGTCACAATTTACTTAGACGTGAAAAGTACACGCATATATGACGGTGCAGTATAAAGAGCGATATAGGTTAGATAGCTAACGCAGCATTTTTGACCACCATGATTACTCAAGGAAGGGTTTCGTGTGGTAGCAGGACTTTTTTTTAAAACCAATTTGTCCATCTCTAAGGAAATTATCAAAATCAACCAGACTTACAACAGGGAAAAAGAGTAAGTCAACACGTTTAGTCACCTACAGTGCTGAAAAAACGTGAAAAGCAGCCAACATAATATAAAATAGAGCTGGAGCTGCCTGCATACACGGGCTGAATTCATTATCTACCTCTGTGTATGCTCATGTGCCTCTAAGCTGGTGCTGCCCCAGTTAAAACCCAGTTACTTTACTGTGCATCTCAGGAATCAATAGTTTAAAGACTGCTCTCTCTTACATCAGGTCATGACTTTACTTAATAGTGCACTTACTTCTGCATGCCACAATTGTGTCATCTATATTTGTGCCACTTGAGTTAAAAACATCAGACCAGACCTTTGTATATTTTATATATTTTTTTAAAATTAAAATTGGTAATTTATGTAGATCTCTTTTATAATTAAAGTCAGCAGTAGAAGAATAAAGGTGACACCAACCTGAGGCGACACCAACTGATTTAAGGTGCAGGTAAGACCAGCTTATCAGTGCTCACAGATAGATAACATTTGTCTTGCAGGGGTTAGGGTGAAATGCCCTGCAGCCCTACAGAGTAGCATGCCAGGACTTGTAATAAAACACGTCAGATTCAATCTTCTCAGCTGCACCAGAGCTGCAGGACTCCTTGTATTGTCTTGACCACCTTCTATTGAGTTATTGATTCCCCTCTCCTCACCAGCAGCACCTCATGACGCTTATTAACCCCACGGATCGTCTCACACTGAAATGGAAAATGTTGGATTCCTCAAAGAGCTTCACTTTCCATCCTCTCGATGTCAATGAAGTACAGAGGAATGGAAAGTAGATGGAGGGGAAGGAAGACATGCAAACAGATGCATTGAAGCATACAAACTATCTGAAAATTTGATTCCTGTGGAAGTGTAAAATTATCCACTGCGTGACATGCAAACATGAAATATTTAAAGTTATTCGTGTCTGACAAATTATCTACAGTTAAAGTGAGTGCTGAGCAACAAGCTCCTAAAATATGCAGTGTGGGAAGAATCATCAAGTGAGAAAACATCAAATTCTGCTTTCTAGACAAATCCTCGACACCAAAGGAACCAGAAAATTACCTCCTCAGACATGGCCTGCATCTCACACCCATTCAGTCTGCTGGAGGGCTTTTCACTGTGACCACTAAAGCTAAAAATGAGGGATGTAATGATGGGACTGTAAGGGGTTTGAAATAAAAGCCTCCAACCCAGTGGCTTACATTCATTTTCATGTTCTGTCATGGTAGAGCTTTGAAAAGAGCAAATGCATCTGGTTTCTTAATCATACACTGTACATTCATAGAGAATCAATAAACAATGATTACCATAATGGTTCGATGCATTTTAATGTAATGCGTGCAAAACCTTTATGTAGATATGCATGACTGTGTCAATTTTTAAAATGAATGAATGAAAGCAGCGCAATTTTCCATCCTTTTCCATCTTCCATCCATCCATCCATTATCTGTAACCTCATAGAGGTTAACCTATTATGTGCATGTTTTTGGACTGTGGGAGGAAGCCAGAGTACCTGGGGAGAACCCACACAGACAGGTTTAGCTGACACTAACATGTTCTCGCTTCTCAGCTTGTCATGTACCATCACTTAATCAATGCCTCAGTGCTGTAAAATATGGCACTGTAGCCACTCTAGCATCATTTCTGGACGCAAAGGGTTACTCAGTCAAGTTAGCAAGAATAAATATGCAACATCTGGTTAGAAAAAATAAAGTCTGCTTGGATAATGTTGTGAAACGATTGCACTTTGTTTAGGTTTAGGCAAAAAAACTACATTATTAAGTTTAAGAAAAGATTTTTGAGTTACATCACGTACCTGAGGTAACTTAAGTATGTTATGTAAGTTATATGTACCTAACATAACTTGAATATGTTACAAAACTTTAAGTCTGTATGTAACTTAAAAGAAGACAACTTTTACCTTTTCACACAACACCAACAACCGTCTACTGGGTGAAAGTGCTGCTTTTTATCCGGGCTTTGTGCAGACCAGTCAAGATCTTTCACACCAAACTGAGAAAGCATTTAAGGCTTCATTTTGAAACAGAAAAGCAGGTAAATATGTGATACTAACAGTTCCAGCCTGTACACTTTGTCCAATATTTGATTCTCACAATCTTAGATCGGTACTTCACTAAAGAAAAAAGCCCCATCATTTCAAAATATAGAATGCAGAAATGCGCCTTCCGAGTCCATTTGACTGTACATCAGACACTCCAGACTTGTGCTTATGCTTGTGTGCGAGCATTGATTCATATCTGTAAACTGTGAATGCTTTTCCACTGATGAGAGCGTACTCCAAAGAGGATCTTCAAAGGCTCGCCTGCGCCTGAAGAGCCTCCTCTTGTAATTCACCTGCACAAACTGAATTCTGCTCCTCTGAGTGCTTTCCAGATAGACATGTTTGCTTCAGTTTATACCGACTCATAATTATGGATGTGAAAAGGTACAAAGAAAGGCAGAGAAAAGTGAGAGAAATTTGTGCATCATAACATTTTTTAGAATGCATAATGATTTCTATACTAAGAAAGAAATAATGTTTAACATTTGTTGAATTTCCAAGAGGGTCCGAATAGTCAAGAATTTGTTGAAGACAGTGTTTCAAAAAATTTATAGAGCGTCTCCTAACTCAACTACTCACAAAATTGTGCAATTTTTAAGAAAGTCTTGGTACTTTCTCCTCAACTGTACAATACTATGTACTGCAATTGTAAAATTTGACATGTTTACCATAGAGTAAATGGTAAAATCGGTTGAAACAGTATTGTTCTTTATAGACAGAAAGTTTCTCCTCACTCAACAACTCTCGAAATTGCACCAGTCTCTTGGAATACTGCGGTTACTTGTCCAACTGTGAAATCAGTTAAAAGAGACATTGTGCTCGCAAACATCTGCTGTCTCTGCAGGTAAACAAATACTTTGAATTACAATGAAGCAAATGAAAAAAATCAAATTGCATGCTTCATGTGTACCTACAGGACATCAGTTGAGTATGCAGTCTTTCAGTGTGGCCCACACACACACAAACTGGGCGGTTAATAACACTTTCTTCTTTGGTCTGACAAACTCAGAATTCATTTTTATTCTTACTTTACACAGATGTAAGCAGCGCGGATGTAGAATTTTAAAATTGATTACTTTTCTATATGGAGCAACGCATTTTCACAGTATAATGTATATGTATAATCTTTCAGCAAAGATCAAAAAACATATGCCATTAGAGTAATTTATAAGTTCCTATAATCACAAAAAACCTAAAGAGGTTCTGTATGTAAAAGCATCTATTCTGGGAGCTTTTAAAGTTTTTAAAATAGGTATATCATATGTTACAACTGATCCCACATCAGTGTCAGCCATAACTAAACAGCAGGTCCTAGCTCATCCAGATACTTCACAAATGAACATTATGTCAAACAGTAATTTAAACTATATTAGATTCAAATTTCTGTCATGAAAGACTAAAAAATACTTTTAAGTAATGTCATGTCAGAGTTACTGCAAATACCTTTTTTGTCCTGTAAATGCTATGAAAATTAATTCTTATATTTACAGTATATATCATATATATGTTGATGCGTCATGTCAACAAATGTCCCTCACTCATGGTAAATAAGCTATAATTTAATATAGTGCATACTACATTTTACCCCAAAATGATCACGTATTGCTACAATCAGAGCTGAAAAATATATAAATTCAGCGTGTACGTAACATCACAGTAAACAAATATACACAACCCCAAATACACAAAAGGGATCCAAATGACGTGGTACTTCTCTGACTCTCAGAATTGAGCACAAACACACACTCTGTTGGCGTGTTTGATGTGTCTCTATAATCCCCCTCTCCAGTAATAGGAAGGAGCTGTTTTTTGCCGCTGGGGAAAGCCATCATGTAGAACAGCTGCTTCAGGCTCCGGCTGATCAAATTATTACCTGCCTGATCTGGCCTGCCTGCTGCTTTGTAGTTTACCAGCTACCCGAGGTAAACAAATCCCTAGAAAACAACCTCTACCCCCAGAGTGCTCTGACAAGAGTTTTGAAATCATTTTACCATAAAGCTGCTTATTAAGATGGCAACACCACCAGGATGGTATATGTTAGTTCATTTTGTTTATCTATATTGGATAGATAACCAGCCGTCCAGTGGGGTTCCTTTTTCTTAGCCTGATAATAAACTGAACTGACCTTTTTTCACTTCATTTATTTACCCAGACATGTGTTAGCCTTTCTTGTTTGCAGTGGGAATTGTTTTGTATTGTTTGGCTTTAACCATTGGTAGTGAATGATGTATCTGTCTTGCCAAACAAGAAGCTATAGCAGCTTTGGCTAACAGCAGATCACTTAATTTTTTTTTTTCACATTAAACAAATAAATATTTTTAATTTATTTCTGTAAGTTGACTTACAGTGTGTACAGCTGCATCAATCTCAAGTCTCAATCTTGATATCTGTTATCTGTTTTCTCTATATCCACTGGCTACGTCGGTAACCCTGAACATTGGCCATCAGATGATATCAAATGAATTACAAAATTGAGCTTTGATTGTTTTTTTTCCATTCAGTGGAAACAGACATCAGTGAGCACAACACCAGAACTAAACAAATCTGAGATGTGGGTGACGATCCAGCGGTCTGGCAACATGTTTTAAATGCTTCAAACTGTCACACTGTAGATACCCCCAGATTTTTTTTCACATGTGCACATCTCCATTTTCAAACTACATCTGGTTAGTATTTTCAAAGGAAAGCTTCCTGAGCTACCTTCCACATTTTCTGAGTTTCGAATGGTCTGACTCATTGTTCTCAGTTCTTTAATGGTTGTTCACTTGTGTTGAAATCAGGTGGTCTTCTCTCCTCTCTTTGGGCTCCTTTTCTGTCTTTTTACCATCTGCTCACTGTGTCAAAGCCTTACATTTATGTGAATCAACCAAAAGTTTAAATAATAACCAAAGTGTAGCTGTCATCCACTTCTTCCATTATGCTTTTCTGCCAACCATCCACAGCGCTCTGAGGTTGGTGGTTTTTCACAGCTGCTAATCAAACCCATTTATCATTTCATGGTTTTGTTTGCTTGCTTGATTTTAGGCATCTTGTCCAGCTCAGCTGCACACTCATGATGAATGGTGATGTGATTGAAGTGAGGTGTTTTGTGGCCACAGCAGGTAAGTCAGGTGCATCTGTGTGTAATTGACAACACCTGTGCATTCACTGGTCAAGGCACAAGCAGGAAAATGTGGAGTAAATCACTCTCAGTCAAGACAATTGGACATCTTGTCATCTCAAACTGAGGGCCCTTGTTGATTCTGAGACACCTCACAAAAATATACAGTCTGTGGTTCGTCCCTGTGCTGCAGCCTGGAATAAGTTTTTGTCTGTCCTCAGAAAACCTAGCAGCTATTTAACAGGAACTTGTTACCAGTTCACTGATGGTGTTTGTCTATTCAGCTCTGCCAACCAGTGACTCCTTTCTGTTCTGTTCTGCCATGAAAAGTCTGTCTTAATTTCAGACATTGAAAGGGAAGTAAATCATCAGGTTATAGCAGCTGTTGAATTAAGTTTTTTTCGCCTGCTCACAAGGTTTTGAACTGCCTATGTAAAGTCTTGCTCTTATTAGCTACTTTAGGTATAAATGGAGAGCTGCTCACCTCCAGGCAAGCTTTTCTTCCAGTAAACCTAATGTTGTCTTATTTGTTTAGTATTATTTTGCATAAAAGCTACAATTTAACAGAATGACACACATAATCGTTTTCTGATTGATGCACCTATCAGCAGGACAGCTACGGTTAAGTAAACACAATCATCGCCGGAAGCGATTACTGTTTCTAACTATCACCATGAACTGCTATTTTGGCTACCTGTGTTGGCTCGCGCTGGCAGTCAATGAAACCGACTGGGAGACAAAAAAATCCCACAAAAATTCCCTTCTTGAAATTAATGATATGTAGTTGGCAGGAATGTTTTTTCCCAGTCTGTAGCTCAGACTTACAACCTTACATGATGTGAACGAGGCACACAGGTGGCTCACTGATGGACAACTTGACAGCAGCTCACGAGAATACAGGGTAGAGATTTATTCATTTGCTTAAACCACCTGGGAGGGTCTGCTGATTTGAAATGAGTACCTGAGGACCCCGGGATTTTCATCAAGTCCAGAGTAAACATGTCAGTGACTCTCTGTAGCAGTTAGTGAAATCACCTACAGTTTCATGCTACCTGTGATATCCTTGGGTAATTTGATATGCTCGGCTCAGCATCTGGTGTTTACGGCAATTACTGAAATGTGCACCTGGCATCTCTATCAGACGTGTCCTATAAACAGTTTGAAACACTGGTGATATATCAGTCAAGGTAAGCCTGTGAATGATAAAGAGCCACTTTAAAAATTTTGTTTCCTTTGCCGCTGATGTCATTGTTCTTGGATTACCAAAGATTAAGTTGAGATATGTAGAAAATTGTGTCATATATTGACACCAGGCCTGGGATTTTGTAATTTTGGCCTCTTGACCTGCATTGGGCCAGTGGGACCACATAACAGGGCATAACGGGCATAAGTTAAAATACACAATTTTGATGCACTTGCAAACTAAACACTTGAGCTTCTTAATATTTACTATGTACCTATATACTGTATTGTATTGACAATGGCACTATCCGCATTTGGTTGTTATGTTCTGTCCACTAGAGGGCATTCCAACATTAGCATAGACAACCACGTCATGGCGCATTGCAACAACAAACACAAATCAACAGAGAAAAATGAAAAAAAGGAAAGCTACTTCCTGGCTTTTGCGCTGTTGGTCTTTTTGCCTGACCCTGGTTAACACCGAACTGGTACCACTTACCCTCGCTGTTAGCTCTTACGTGTCAAACAGAGTGCTGGTGCACTGGAGTTGAGCGGACCCAGTGTTTAGCTCCATTAGCTTTTAGCTCTGTTGACTCTATTAGCTCCATTAGCTGTAAACACACCAGGTAGAGTTGTTTAAGGCCCGAGTGCATCAACATTCAAAATAGTGAAATCTCACCTAAATCAATTTATACTAATGTCCCTTGCTGGTGCTGTCACTCCATGCAATATTTTTGCGTTGAGTTCAACTTAACGAACTCAACGAAGTTCAGCACAAGTTAAAAGTTCAAATTTGCACCTTTGACCAATAGCAAACGAGTACTGACAGTGCTGATCTTTGAGGGAACATGAAGCCATAGAGTCCAAAATTAAGGAAGCTATCAGAGCTGATTGGGTGTGTGTCACAATTCAGTTTTATTAAGCTTTCTCTTTCAGTAACTAACACTGCTAGTAGTTACTCCATCAACAATAAATAATAAAAACAACAACCACTTTGATGACTGACTGAAATTACTGATGTGCATAATGTGAAATAAAATTACAGACCTTCCCTCTGATGAAAAGTGCCATCTGGAAAGGGGCTTCAGTCTGGGGAATCTAACTGGTGAACGTCTGGTTGCAAACCCTCTGAGCTTCCACCACCTCTGCTCTGCAAGCATCTGGCTGTGGATCTGTTGGAAGAAATCTGATCAGATAAAACAGCTGTACACTAACATTGCTAAATGCACAATGGACCTACATCGGTTCATTGTGTCCAGAAGAGTACAAATCAGCAATTGCAGCATCATCTGCTCCAGTGCTAACTTGTGAGGCATGTGTTTAATTTCCACTTAAAGTTTTCTTGGAGAAACTAGTTTTGTAAAGGTCATAGAGAGGCAATGAGACTTTAAACTGCCTTATTTTTGACCACTAGCAAGCAGTACGAACCTTAGAAAACAATGTCACAAAAACAGTTGTCTCATCCATCAGTTTATCAAGTTGTTCTAGGTAATGTGTTGGGAAAAACTGGTGAGCCACCCATTGGAGTTGTGTTTAGTGTCCAAATGATGAACCTAAGTCCAATATTTACCCCCATTTTCACTTCTCCAGGATATCTGTATCTTTAACTGGTAGCTGTTTAATGCTTTTTTCCATTCAATCTTTTCATGTGTCACTTTGAGCTGGTAACTAAGCTAACCTGACCTTGCTCGCATAAAACAGCCTATACTGAGAATCTATCTATCAAAATACCTCTTAGTTCAGCTTTATGAGGAAAAAAAGTAAAGACTAAAAACATCTGCTTCTCCTGAGGTAGTCATGGTTTCCAAAATGTAGTGTATTTCATTGTGTGTATGGACCAATACGTTTTGGGTGATATTAGCCTGGAGGAAAGCTGATTTATTAAAAGGCAGCATGTTTATCATGAGAAAGCAGGCCTGAGAAATTTTAACCAGCCCCTAAGAGACAGAGCAGTAGAGGTATAGTAAACATGATACAGCAGCACCTGGCTCTTTAAACATGGAAAGATGCTGAGGGAAGAAAGAGAGAAGGTAATTAAATAATTGCTATTCACACACAGTATTGTGAGTCTATGTTGGTCCAACACTCCTAGCCTAACAACCATTTCTAAGATAAATGAGAGGGTATCATTTGATCTGGGTGAAGAATATCTAGTACAGAATAAACCTACTGTATGAGCTTCATTTTGGGTTTAGAGGAGCCCACTCCATAGACACCTGCCTCACTTACCTTTGTGATTACATCCAACAAGACAGTGAGAATTGTAATTACACTGGCATGGTGTTGTTTGACTTACAAAAAAGCATTTGGCACAGTAGACCACTCCATAATGTTGTCCAAACTGCTGTGTATCAGACTCGGGCATAATGAATAGCCTCCTATTACAAATCAAGCAGTCAAAATCTAGAGTGCCTGTAAAGGTCCCAGCTCCTCTCTGGGGTGAGGATGATCAATTATAAATGGCAGGGTCTGGGTGTTATATTGCTTAACTGTGAATGCTTTTATGTCTTTATTGCCCCTATTTCAACCGTTTTATTGGTTTTATTATTGCTTTTGGACAGATAGATTAGAAAAAGAAGGTCCTATGACAAGGTTTGTTAAAGTTTGTGTTTCATTAGTTTTCAATTGCAGGTTTGTTGGTTTTTGTTGCTTATGGTTTTTAGGGATGCGGTACATGTCATGTGTGATTTTCAGTGTTGGAAATTAGTGTTTTACTCTTTACATGTTATATCTTGGATTTGTTTATCTTCCATATCCATATATCAAATCTAGCCAGCAGTCAAGTTTACTGTCTGACCCTCATTGAGGTTGATGGACACATTGGCAAAGAAGTTGTGGTTGCAAAGACTTCGAGTCTCTGCTGTAAATTGTAAAGAATTGCATTTAGCTGATTACTAAACATATGTCTCCAGTGTCACTTTTGCAGTGATCAAGTCAAGCTAGCAATGATTCACACGCATGTCTAGTTAGACTTTATCTTATCCTTACAAGATAAAGAGACAACAAATCTGCTTTGGTTTAGGAAACAATCATAGTTTGGGTTGAAATAAGTTGGTTAGTTAGTACCTCCTCTATGAGTAGACTCTCACTCTTTATACACTACCTGACTTTACAGCAGTACCTACAGTACTATAGTTTATATCTGCTGAATTTGACATGTTGGCAGTGAGAACGGGATGGATGAATTGCCAAAGACATAATTTGATACTACTGTATATATTTCCACTAATCAGATGATCGGCACTTTGATTCCTGGCTCCTTCAGTCTGCATGTCGAAGTGTCCATTTACCATTTAAAGTAAATTGTAGTACTATTAATTGAAATAAATGAGATTCAGATTCCAACCTTCTGTACAACTTCCCATTCAAAAATCACTTCTTTGACTCGTAAGGCACTGCTGCAACTCCGTTAATCACAGAAGACCACAGGAAACCAGAAACCAGTTTCACGGCACTGTCGCTGTAAAATCCATGAAAATTGATGAGCATTGCCCAGTGACCCATGCTTTGAAGATGAGCTGTACTTCATAATAACACAGCCTACTGATATGTACACTGATATGGGATCTGTGTTAAGGAGAAGAAGAAAATGAGATCCATCTTCACTCAGTCATGCAACTAAAGGGATTATTCTGGGTCACAGGTTCAAACAGCTACCGTAGTTCTTTGCTGAGCTTTACCTGGAGGTGCTGGTCTGCTCACTCTCAGTCGCAACTTCTCTTTCCGTTTTTATTTTCTCTAAAGTTCCTTTTTTCATTCATCTCTGCCTTTATCTACCTCTTCTGTCTGTGTTTCTTCCTTAAAGGAAGCTGACTCAGGGATGTTTAATGGATATAAACAGGCTTTTATAAACAACCTTGGAAGAACTCATAAGAGAATATTCAGCATTCAGGAATGACTCTTCTCCAAAAAGGAAGGTATGTGGATTAATGCAAACACTTGCATTTTAGAAGCAGCCCTTCAAAGTTGTACAAAACAACCTGGAAAAGGTGCATCTTGCTGCCAAAAAAAAAATGTCCTCTATGACCAGGACTGGCTTAGCTACAAACCAACAAACTTTATTCAAGATTTCCAGATTAAAAGAAGTGGGTAAATAGTGTTTAAACACGCTCCTGTTTCCTGTGGGATATATAGAGGATTATGGGATCAATATAAAAGAAAGTGCATGAGGCAGAAAGAGGCAAACCTGCTGAATTCAGAAGCAAATGATAAACAGCACTACTGGTGGTTTATTCAAACTCAGGACTTTTGTTACCATTTTGCTGACATGCCACTTCCTGTGGCCTTGTGAATTATGACTGTTGTCTAAGAAGCAAAGTACAAGTATAGTGACATTGTGAAACCACTGCATAACCTCTGACTTTGGCACTGGAGACTGATGTTCACGTTCATGACCCTGACCTAACCACACTTTAACCATAGAGGTAGCAGATCAGACAGTGATGATCATATGAATCGTTTTGGAGGGTACTGACATGACATTGTCATATAAAACAATGTGGCAACAAGATACCACAGAGACAAGCGTATACTACACTAGACAAGTAAAAATTACAAACACTTACATAAAACATTAAAACATAAGACAGAAGATTGGATGCTTTTAACCTCAGTCAAACATGAAAATACTTTTGACTGTCAAAGGCAACCAAGAGTTCAAACTGAGAAAATAAGATGAGAGCGGTCTGTCTGGCATTGCCAAGTATTCTAGCCCAAAACTATTCCTCATTAAGCTATCAAGTGCAATAATAAAACACTCAGTCAGGGTATTGCTAATAATTTCTAAGATTGACTGAAATCTGTCAAGTCTCATAAGAAGATGTGTGCAATTCTTGAAAATGTAGTTTATTTTCAGAGAAGTGCAATTGGTAGTCCAAAACTGTGCCAAACGCTTGTCAGTTTTACCAAGTCTGCTTTCAAACGCCACAGGCTTTTCTACTTGGCACAAGTGATCATTTCTATAGTCTTATAACTGATCTCCAAATTACTACTTTTGCCACATGCCAAATACTCAAAGGCTTCACTCAAAATGTCTGATTTCTGGCCAACTAAGACCATTTCAACTACAGACTGACAGATACCATCAACCCTAAGATCAATGGGTCTTTGTGAAAGGATGTGTCTTCACCAAGTTAAAAGCTGAACAAAACAACCAATAACACTCTGTCTAGTAATGACATTTGAAACACTCTGTGGTGCACCATCTATACTTTCATGAGAACACTGAAAAGGGTCTGGCCACAGACGAGATTAGATATAGCTTTCCATGATTTTACAAAGGATGGGAATGATGGGATGGAGTGATGGATGTTGTTAGTAGTGAGGAAGGACTGGTTCTAAGCTTACATTAAAATGGAAGATGGGTCATAGATCTATATCTGTGACTATGTGACCCTGTAAGCGACAATGTGGTCCTGGAGCATTTATGTATGACATGTAGCGTCTTTACAACATAAGAGATGTGCCAGGTATTCCTGAAAGCAACATGTACAGTTGTGTGAAAGTGTTTGCCCCCTTCCTGATTTGTTATTTTTTGCATATTTGTCACATGTTTCAGATCAAACAAATTTAAATTAGACAAAGATAACACAATGCAGTTTTTAAATGAAGGTTTTTATTATTTTATTTATCCTTCAGCCATTCAGAGGTGGACTTGCTGGTTTGTTTTGGATCATTGTCTTGCTGCAGAACCCAAGTGCGCTTCAACTTGAGGTCATGAACAGATGGCCGGACATTCTCCTTCAGGATTTTTTGGTAGACAGCAGAATTCATGGTTCCATTTACCACAGCAAGTCTTCCAGGCCCTGAAGCAGCAAAACAGCCACAGACCATCACACTGCCACCACCATATTTTACTGCTGGTATGGTGTTCCTTTTCTGAAATGCCGTGTTACTTTTACGCCAGATGTAATGAGACATACACCTTCCAAAAAGTTCAACTTTTGTCTTGTCAGTCCACAGAGTATTTTCCCAAAAGTCTTGGGGATCATCAAGATGTTTTCTGGCAAAACTGAGACGAGCCTTTATGCTCTTTTTGCTCAGCAGTGGTTTTCTTCTTGGAACTCTGCCATGCAGGCCATTTTTGCCCAGTCTCTTTCTTATGGTGGAGTCATGAACACTGACCTTAATTGAGGCAAGTCAGGCCTGCAGTTCTTTGGATGTTGGTTTGGGGTCTTTCGTGACCTCTTGGATGAGTCGTCGCTGCGCTCTTGGGGTAATTTTGGTCGACCAGCCACTCCTGGGAAGGTTCACCACTGTTCCAGGTTTTCGCCATTTGTGGATAATGGCTCTCACTGTGGTTCGCTGGAGTCCCAAAGCTTTAGAAATGGCTTTGTAACCTTTTCTAGACTCATAGATCTCAATTACTTTCTTTCTCATTTGTTCCTGAATTTCTTTGGATCGCAGCATGATGTCTAGCTTTTGAGGATCTCCTTTAAAAACTGCATGCTGTGTTTACTTGTGTTATCTTTGTCTAATATTTAAATTTGTTTGATGATCTGAAACATTTAAGTGTGACAAACATGCAAAAAAAAAAAGAAATCAGGAAGGGGGCAAACACTTTTTCACACAACTGTATGTAGAATAACCTTCAAAAAACTACATAGGTGGAATTGGGTGCTTTTGACTGCTGTTTTTAAAAAGCACTAATTAAAATGGAAACAGCAAACAATAATATGAAGAGCACATTGACTGACAACGTAATGAAAAAATGAAATAATAAAAGAAAAAGCTGTGAAATATGACAAAAAAGTAGACCACTGGAGTGTAGGACATGTGTCGGATGAGGCTTGCCTTCAGTCTGTTTGGCTCCGTGGCTTTTTTGACTTCAGTCTCGAAAGACTATTAGCAATATCTCTTTCAACACTATATGTGAGATTACGGACATGCTGCAACATAGTGTGTCACATTACACTACATCCACCCAGGCCTACATGTACTGTAGAGGACATTTAGCTTATTAGTAAAGGACTGACTGTTACTGTTACATTTTTACACCCTCTGGCTTCCCATATTAGTCCACTTAAGTCTTGCCATGCTTGTCTTTTGTTACCCGCTTAAAGTTTCATTTAAATCTTATTTTATCTTCTTCCCTCTTATTTAGGTCCTTTTTCGGAGAATAATTAAGTGTCAGCACTGCAAAAGGTCATTTTCAGTTCATGAAAACATCTCGAGTTCTTTTGATTCCCAAGACTTCTTGTTTGGGAACACAGTTTTTTGACTTGCTCCTCATAGAAATGAAGAGACACTTGATTTCGTGAGCATCTATGCAAGATTCAAAGAAAGACTATTCAGTTCCTCTTTATATTAATCAGAACACATTCACATATAGTACTTTTGTGACAGGTGTCACTTCTTTCACGAGTGCCTTAGACTTGGGGAAAAGGTGAGTAACATTGTGGTCGATCTCCCAAGAGGTGAACAGGCTTTTAGGCATCTGGGATGTTCAAAGCAAAGATCATAGAATAAAGTGAGTCAGACAGTCCACATATTGCTTGGGGGTTGGTACTCATATGTATTAAAATTGAGAGAGGGGACAGAGGGTAAGTCCCCACTAGAACTTTTCTGCTGCAGCACTTTTATTTTACTCCCTTGTCAGGTTGCAGTATGCAGCATTTGCAGTCATCCTGCAAGTGAAGCACACACAATCACCTTCAATTCTTAATTAGTTTTTGCTTTGCAGTTTCTTGTCTTTTTGTCTCTCAGCTGTCTTAATACTCACCACTCTTTTTCTCTTTATTGATGTGCTCTCTGCCTCAAGGAGATTCATCAGGGGTTTTCAGCTGCTTTTGTGACAGACCCCAGCACTCAGTCAGAGTCGGCCTTCAGCTGTGATCTCTAGAGACAGTGCAGAGCGGCAGGTTCAGATGATAAAAATTCACTTCAGTGAAGTAGCTGAGATTCAGTCTGCTGTATGGATTGTGACCAGCGCATTTGATATTTGATAGGTTTGAAATTAAAGCTTGATTTCTTTTGTGTGCAGTTGTTATTATAGCATTCATTGTATTTCTATTATCTTAAGATGAGAATTATGAGTCTGCAGTTTGAGTAAATTGGATTGCTATGAAATGTGTGTCTGTCTTTCAGTGTTTTTAGAGAAGTGTTAGATCTGTTTAAGGTTCTGAACATGTTTATATGTGTAGATTGTTTTTTTTTTATGTATATATGTATATATATATATATATATATATATAGCTTTAGCAATCTTAGTTTTTTGTCTTTTTAATTATAACACGTGATGTGATGCATCTGTGAGGTTAGGGTTCGATGTGTGGTGGTTGGATCACTCTTTATGAGAAGAAAAGAGCAGAATGAAGATGGGGACCTTTCTTAAACCACATTTTACGGAATTCCACACTTTATAACAATTTAACTTCCTTGTTTGAACTCATCATGTGACTGAACTAACCAATGAGAAGCTAGGATTGAGGTAAACGCGAGAGAATCGGAGAATCAGATTCATATTTTAACTGTTTTAAAGCTGTAAATATTTAAACGTGTAAATAATAAATGTGTAACATAAATACAGTTAACTGTGTGCCTTCCAAAAGATCCAAAAGAAAAGAAACTGACCATCAGACTCTTTTTTACTCAATGCATTAGTGCCCATTAGTGACCTTGATAAGAATAAGTGGTCACAGAAAATGAATGGATGGGTTGAAAAGTCAGACCACAACTCACACACACACACACACACACACACACACACACACACACACACACACACACACACACACACATTTTCAACACAGACTCGTCTTTATTTCTGCCCTTTCTTGTGCTCAAAGTCATAATTTCATGCTGTTAGTTTCTTGAGTGTGAGAGAGAGGTAAGAAAAACTCTTCCATTTCACTTTCTCTGAGCTGAGCTGAGCAAATGATGAAGACAGCTGACTATATTCGGACTGACAGCATGGGCTTCAGGAAGCTTTACAGCTCTAAGGTTGAACATCTCTTTTAAAAGAAGTTATGATGACAATGTTAGAACGTGTAATATTATGGTAGAAAAACGGCCCTAATTGTTCTGAACCGTGATTTTAATCTTCAGCCACTGTCGGAGCTGACTATTTTTGCTTCTTTCGCACTTTTACCTTTCTTTTGTCGCTTCTGTTTCTCATCATCTCTCTCTGTTTGAACTGTTTCCCTGTCTGACCCCTGTTAAAACAAGCATCATTATTAGCCCTACTGCTCCCACATGCCATGAATCTGCTGTAATTGAAACCTTGATCATCCCACACAAGATGGTGCATGGATAAAAGAGAGAGAAAAAGACAAGGTCCAATTAGCATCTCTGCAGCAGCCCAACTCCCAGGAGTTCCAGGTGGTCCCTGGGATCTAATTTGAAGAAGACTCTGAAACTCAAAAGTTATCTCAGCCGGTTTATTGCAGAAGAATGGCCTCGCAGAAGAACATTATTCATGCACTGAATATCTCCACCTGCCAATCATTGTGGTTATTACAAATCCTGTACAATCCCAATTTACTGCCAGAAGAATGCCAGAATTTATTATTGATTTTCTCTGCATGCATTTTTTCATTTTCTCCTTATTTAGAAGAGGAGGTCTTGTCACTACTGACTCCCACTGTTTGCCTGAAGATGGTGCAGACAGCCATTTAAAAACTAGCTGACTGGACTGTATTGGAGATATGTGGATTTGGTAAAGGCAGCAGATCAGTTTTTAACAGATTTTACATCCCTAATCTCCCAAAACTATCTCCCGCTAACACAAGACAATGATCATCATATAGATTATGTACCCTGTAAGAAACGGTAGATTTTTTTTATTATTTATTTTACATGAAAATCCAAAAATGGATGACTTTCCAGTCAAGGTACTCTTTATCCATTCATTTAACACCACCATTGCCAGAATGTCAAGCTGTTACAAGCTGTGTTTCCTGCTGCAAGAAGACACTTATAACAGCAGTTTACAATAAAACTTTCACAACAGTAATACACTTTTTGTGCAAAAATACCCCATAAAACAGCAACCTCAGGAAAACAGTGCTACTCATAAAATTTTGCTGAAAATTTGAAAAGCTTTGCTCCAAAAATGCTTTCTATATGAAACATGACATTTGCCAACATCCACCACGCCTTAACGAGAACACCCAATCAGAGCCAGGAGGAGCCTCTAATACAGTGTCAGTCACTGCTTGTGCACTTGCTGCAAAGCCCCCCACCCTCATGCAAGTCAAGCTCAGTATCTTCAGTACAAGTTTGACCTTTTCTTAAAACACGTGTGTGAACACGTCCAGGCTCTACGTGGAGCTTTGGGCTCATTATGCCATGGCACTCAAAATGACGAGTGGCACAGGCATGATGATTACAATGGGGGATAACTTTACAGGGGGAACTGTGGTGGTGGTGTGTGTGTGTGTGTGGTGTACTAGCCTCTCATCCTGCTCTTAGACGGTGTCACAGCTGCATCTGAAGCCTGAAGCCCTGAGGCCGCGATGTGCTGGAGGCTCGTCTTTGAGAAGATAAGTCAAAGCAAGAAGGGATCGGGGGGTCTTGGCGAGGCTCATGCCGCAGAGAGTGAGTCCTAAGAGGGATGTTTCTTCTGCTGCCTTTCACCTTGTTGGTTTGATGGGAGAGGCTTAGCGGAGTAATACAAGCTAGGAGAGACCCAGAAGGTTTAACTTTGTGTGTGTTCAAATGTTGCCTAGTGCAGCTTCAAGATCATCACACTTCTCTTTCTTTCTATCTGTCACTCTCTGTTCTATTTTTACGTCTAGCTTTTTTTTTTTTTTTTACAAGCAGCCATACACAATCATTGTATCATTGTATCATCATCACTTACAATATGTAGTAGTGGAGTAGACAATGAGCAGGAATATTGACAAAACAAAATCCAGAAGGAAATAATAGAAAATCACATGGTAAAAATAATTTTTAAAAATTAAGAAAGGAAAGGGAATGTTAAGTAAATGTTGATTTAAGTACATAAATAAAAAAAAAAACTTAAAGGAGAGAAGTAGATACATTGAAGTTGAAGGTGCCACCACTGGGCACAAGTCATGGCCCAGCAAAGTTTGCCAAGCTTGGTAAACCCATGACCCCTGCCCTCAGACACTTACTGTAGGGATTGGGCTGACTCTCCCTGTTCTGGGGGGTATTCTATGAGAAAGGTTAGCGTGGTGTTTAATGTCTTGTTTTGTCTTGCCCCTTGGATTGCCTGTCACCAACACATCGGTGCCATCAGTGGCACTGATGGATCATTTTAATGAATCTTTGAATTTGATTATTTCAAAATATAAATAAACCTTTTTTATGTGCAAATTGAAAATGCACATTAAAACAGGAGGATGGGATCCACTCATAGTTTGCAGGCAAACATATTGCACTAATGGACCATATTTATGAAGCAGTTAAAGACATCTTTCAATACCTGCTTCTTCCCCTACTAGATTCTTTGAGAATTAAAAGCACCCTTCAACTACACTGAAAAAAGGCTGAGCTCATTCACCATTTTCCTTTTGAAATGTGCTGGCTGTTTTGTGGAAATGTGGTGCAGATTGATAGATCATTTCATATTGTGGCTTTGATGTTCAACTTTAACATGTAGTGTCTTACTAAAGATGAAAGCTCAAGGTCGTGCCTCATCCTTAAGTTGTGTCTGGACCTCTTCCTCACGTCTTTTCCTGCTCTTATTATTCTGCAGAATGCATTCTCCGTGACAACAACCCACATTACTCTCACAGACTTCAAGATGTCTGAAGTACATTTTTTTTCCAGCAGCACAAATGATTCACCTCAATTTTATTTTGTCCCTTTCTTTTGATCTCAGGTTCTTTTTTCACCTTGAAGTAAAAGTTCCAAGAATAAAGGACAGTGTTTTTAAATTCTGCCTCGTCCGTCATGAAGGCTGAATAGGCTCCTTTCCGACTTTTGTCTTCATCAGAGTTTTCTTCCACGCACACTTTTATTAACATTCACTCTCTTCACCTCGGAGCCCATGTGACCATCTCTCTAACCAAAGCATCTCTTCTCTGTTGAATCCCTCAGAGAATGAGCTCCAGTGAGCTCTGCTTCCATCTGTCATTGAAAACATTTCCCTATTCCCCTTCTCCTCGTCTGTCCTTTAATTAGATTGGTTGAGGATCCACAAAAATAGGAGAAACATTGTTCCTGCAAAATCTCATAGCCCTTAAAGGCTAAACTAAAACACCCCCCTCTGAACAAAGCCTATAATGCATAGCACACTTTAAAAAAGGAAAAGCAACCTAAGCTAAATCCCTCTCCTTTTTGAGTTACATGAGAAGCTTCTGGGTCCCCAGTGGAAGACATGGCACTCCTTCAGTCAGAGCCACAGCAAAGCAGATCAGCTCGGCTCTGCATGAAGTGGCAGAAGCCTTCATCAACCTCCTCATCATCATCTTCTGCTGCTGGACATGGTTGACAGGATCAAGAGGAGAGAGCCCCTCTCTGGATCTCCCCACAGAGAACATGAACTGTGTGCTGGTCTTTAGTGTTTACCCAGTGTTTCTGCATATATTATTAAAGGAACAATTTCACACTAATGCTGTCTCAATTCCATACTATATTTAAGTTGGACTTGAGTCGCTTGAAATCTTCTTAAAGCTTCTTTCATGTGTCTGCAGTCCATACGCTTAATCTCATATTTCTTCCAAAATAGGAAAACACAGCTTCCATTTGTTGCTAGCAACATCTGCTGTCTGTATTTGTCATTTATGACCAACTTGAGTAAGCGTAGCTGGAGGATTTTGTTGACATCCACTTCCATAGTTTCAGCCACAGACGAACCAATGAATTCACTCAGGCTAAGCGAAGCTAGCTGAATAAGTTAGGTGACCCTTCAGGCAGTCATTCACTTTGCCCTTCTTTTTCAACAGTTGAGTTCACCCATGGCTACTATTGGATGACATGCTGATTCGCCCAGAACTTCTTCTCTTAAATTGTAACTGTACTCCTGAGTCAGAGAAAGCAGTCACATTGTGTCCCCGTCGACTTATCTTTCCCGCAAGCACTGCCAGATGCCAGAACTTAACAAGCAGAATGAGACAAGTTTGGATGTGGTTAGGGAGCATTTACCCTCCCGGTGCTTTATGCAACTAGGTCACTGAGCCAAAGACTGCTGGAGCTCCTTCAGTGAGTACACTCTGTCCACTGTACATGTACTCTTCAGGGACAAAGATCCCTACAGACTGTACAAAGCAACTATATATCATGCTCAAATCCTAATTAAGGTCTAAAGGTGAAGCTACAGTACTCTCGGAAAGGGAATAAGTTGGAAAGTTGGAAAAGGAACAAGAAGTGGTGATTTTTGAGAGTTATTGTTCCATTAAGAGGATATTTAGACTAGACTGACCAGGGTCTCACTCAGTCATGGTGGCTGGCGCTTCGAAATCTCATCTCAGCTCCTTCCTCTTCTTTTTACCAAATTATTCTCTGGCCTCAGTGACTTCCAGGTGGGTGTTGTGCTTCAAAATGTCCCTTCAGACACCTATAGGTGACATCACATACACTAAAAAGAATTGGATGAAGACAAAAGAAGAAAGATGAAGAATTGGAATTAAGTTTATTTCTTCAAACATATATAAAAACATGCCATGGTGTAATCAAAGCCATGACATGTGAGACTTTGTTTTGTGAAAGCCGTCTTGTGCTGGTGCTTAAAGAGGAAGCACAACTGCTAGCTTGACGTTTTGTCTTCCCCACTTTTCTTTAGACAGCCTGTTTTTAAGAGTTGTGTTTTCAAAAAATACAGTTTCTTATAAAGTTTCTACGTTGGAGAATTCTTGAAACCTAGCTATCAAAGAGAGATTCATAAAAGAGAAGATGATGATGGTCTAAAATAATTACTCAAACTCAACCTCATTTTTCTCTCAACACTCCATCTAGTTAAATGTATGAAAAAATATACTGAGGCTTGAACACATCGAGGTTACAGTGTGTCACCAAATTCAAAGCATTACAGATGTTTTCAAACCTCTCTTACGACTGCAGCCGATGCACACTCCATGTGTTAACCCTCCTTGTGGTGTTTTACGTATGCCAAAATTGGCTCCAGCTGGTGAGGCGTGAGGCCCATCCTAATTTGCTGCTCCTGTCTGATTAGCCGAGGATCCTGATTGGAGTAGCAACCCGGTCCAGCTCTCCATTTTAAAGGATGCAATTTTGGGGACTGAAGTTATAAAAGGTTTGCCAGCCTGACAGTCGGGCTGGCTGGTATTCTCTGCTTGCCTGCCAATGTGCCTTTCGTTATTTGATATGTCAGATGAATAAATGTTAATATCTGTATTGGTATCCTTGGTAATGCCTTATTTGTTTAGAGTCACCTCGTTTAGGGGTGCTGTTTTGAATGTTTTTGGTTTTTACTAGTTGGACAAAGGTTTTTCTTTCCATTTTCAGTTTCTCTTATTTGTAGCTCTTAAAGAATCCTCTTGTGGGTCTATTTATTTATTTGATCTGGACAGCATTCACAAGCCCCTTTCCCTTGGAATTTGCTTCACTTAAGAATTATTCTGAGCTTGTAAAAGATAATTGTTTTACCAAAAACATCTGGTTTTATGTTGCTTCCCTTTTTCTTCTTGAGCTGGGTCGTAACACCGCAGTGACAGTGAAACTGAAAAGAATGGTTAAAAATCTAACATGGCATTTCAATTCAAATTCTATTTATTTCAGATTGAACCTTCTGAACACATAAAAGGGACATTGACAAAGATTTGTCCTCGTTCCATTTCTGCACCTTTAAAAAAAAAAAAATAGAATATAACCGGAAGGCCAAATTTAAAACGTTTTTAAAAAAAATAAAAAAAGCAAATGACCACAGTGGCTGATGATTGCTTGAATTTTAAAGCTCAGTACCAATACAAACTCATGCAAGTGAAAACCAGTACTGACACAGCTGCACATTTACATATTTTTAAGTTCCAAAAAGAGATCTCGCAAAACAAGGTATAGAATTTCCAGCAAAGTATGCATGTGCATGACGCTCATCTGAACATGTGTGTGAATAACTGAACACTTCTCCAGGAGCAGTGGAGCGCTTAATACATTAAAAATGAAGAATAATCAGCTGACAAGGCCAACAGAATTCAGTTGCAACATGAGTGACGACACTCTGAAGAGTGCACTTGTGCTAGTATTATAAACACACTGAGCAGCAGGTAAACAAGATTAATTATAATGAGCTTGGCATTAGGCTTAGAAATCCAAAGTTTAAAAGTGAAGTAGCACATGCCTATTGCTGTGATTATAATGTACTGCACAGTGGTTATATAATTGACATTCAAGTTCAATTTCATTTTAATTAAAGTTACTTCTATGGGAGCCGTTCCTCTATATGTGTGAACTTATCCAATTTAACCCTCTAAGACCCTTAGTAGAGTTGTATGATGTAGCTGTAGTTCACTGAGAACTGTCACTGAAATTAGCTTTTTTTTTTTCCTCGTGTCACAGTGTCAGGGTCAGCGAATGTCAGCACGTAAATAGCAAAGTGTTGTTTCATTTTATTAACACCTGATGCGTGTAGAGTTATGAGAGGCCAAACTCATCCTCTACTAACCAGCGAGGATGTAGGGTATTTTATTAGTTTGAAAGGTCAACACCAGCAACAAGAGCAAGTGAGTGTGCCAGCAATAAGCTAGCAGCAAAGCCTAGCTATCTAGAAATAGTAGCATAGGCTACGAAGCTGCACATGATTGCCAAGATAATCACATTGCCATTGTTGATAAAAGCTGCTCTAGAGGAATAAATTCCATATATTTAAGAATGATTAATTCATTCTTGGTGTCTTTCAATGGGATTTTCTTGACAATAGGAAATTGCGATCCATTGGGTTTTCACAAGAAGATTGAATGAATTCAATGAGCACAAGTCAGAATAAGAAATACCCTAAGTGGCCTATGAACTTGGAGCATTGTGAAACAACCTCTACAATGATGATCATGAACAACTTACAAACCCTTATACTAATATTAACTACAAACCAGGCCCTGAAAGTGAATAGTTTACTTCATGCAGGCTGGAATTTTGTACCTAAATGGGGGGTAAATGTGATTAATACAAGTACACTGCTCTGCTACACAACTCAGTTTTGGTTCATTACACTTTGCACTGAGGAAGCAAGACGCCATCAAAATGTCATTCCATGTTGCTCCCAACTGAATTATTTTAGTTTGCTGGCAGTAACTTACAGTTATAGTGTCTGTTGTCCTCGTTGTCTTTGTATTGCAGCTATTTTACAGCTGATAGTTTTACAGTGACATTACAGTAACAGTTACAGGACTTATTACCTGTAATTCATCACAACCTAACAGTGTGTATCTCACGAATAAGTGAGAGATTGCTTTTGCTCTGTTGAGGTTTGAAAGTGCTGATCAAAGCAGCCAGACTTTTCACTAAATTAAACAAAGAAAAAAACAACTTGTCAGCGTCCACAGCAGGAGCTCTTTATTGATTTCTATGGCTCATGTTTCAGCCTCATTACTCATAGAGCTGCAGTAAAAACCGGATCAGGGAACGTCAGAGGACACACTGCTGCTGCTGCCCACATGAAATTGCCAGAATCACCAGAGGAAAGTACCAAATCCCAAACCTAATTGAAAGCCAATCAGTTTCAATTACAAAGGTTTTCTGTGCAGCATGGTATTGCTGCTGTGAATGCCACTAATGGCAGGAGGGCTGCCCACTCACACCCACTCACAATATGTTATCGTGCAATTTTTACACAGAGTGGTGGGGTGAGAGACGAGACACATAGATAAAATGCCAACAGAAACTGTCAAGGAGTTAAATGTTCAGCCCACCCTGTCTCTCTATTTCTCTGACAGACTCCCACCATCATAGCTTTGGCTCATTTAAGTTTATTTGGCATGTAAAAGTGGTTCTTTCGAGGCAAAATAGTGAATACATAAATAGAGATGGGAAGCTTGAATTTTAGCAGACTTTTGCCTAATGTTTGGTGAAAGTGTTCGCCACTTTTTCTTTAGTGTGACATGGTAAACTCAAAGATAACTGTAACACTGTAAAATATACATTTAGCCCTGAGGACACAGTGTCTATTTCCGATTTCCAAAAACAGTTTAAAACGTGGATTTCTTAGTCCATCTCAGATGAGTTTGATCCAGAGAAGTTAGCTGTATTTCTGGATGTTTCTGATATCTGTCTTTCTCATGTGGTATAGTTTTATCTTCTTGACAAACCTTCTTTACCAGCAATAGTTTTCTGAAGTGTTCCTGAGCTTATGTCGTAATATCCTTGACACAATCATCTCTGTTTTTAATGCAGTGCTACCTGAGGGGTCGAAGGTGCTGGCCATTCAATGTTGGCTTTTGGGCCTTGCTCCTTACATGCAGAGATCTCTCTGGATTCTCTAAAGACATTCAGGTAAAATGTCTCTTTTCTCACATGAACCTTCTCTGGACTGCAGGCAGTTGTCTCTGTCAGTACAACAGATCCTCATCAGGAGTCAAATGTACTCAAAATCACTTTTGTAAGACATGTATGAGACCATGTAAACATGCCTTTACTTTATCTTTAGTGTGTATTCATGATGCACACACATCACAGTATATTACCACTAAAATGTGTCAGTTTGCAGGTATCGTGGTGATTCAACTCTCTGGGGAATTACTGTTGAATGAATATTGAGTTTGACGGTGGAATGAATTATAAATGAATGTAAGTACAGTGTTGTCACGCAATGTTAAGAATGCCAAGTGTTCAAATTGTTGCAGAGCAAAAATACACATACATGTAGAGATGTGTTGAAAATGAAAGGAAGATTAAATTAAAAACCAACACAGTGTGTCTCAGTAAGGTGTTGAACTCTACTGGAGAGAAAATATATCCCGTCTTTTTGTGTTTTGATGATGGTGGTGAACAGTGTGGAAAACATTGCTCCCAAGTCTGCCATGGGTATTCAACTAGACTGAAATCTGGTGATTCAGGAGGCCATAGCATACAAGTCACATAATGTCCACACTCATCAGACCTTTAAACCTTTGTGCCCTGCATGAAAGCATCTGCAGTTGTTGTGTTTATTCGCTTATTTACTTAATGTCTTTGTTCCTACGCTTTCCTCGTGTTAATGGGTACAAGACCCAAGTTTCGCCAGATAAAAACTACAACTAGAGGCGGCTACAAATGTTGTGAATGCATTTTATGTTTTTGTTACATGTAAGTCAAGTAGCACTGTTTGTTTTGTGGTGTTATTTTACTTCTCTCTTTACTGCCCTTATAGACCATTTCACAGCATTGTGGCTTTAAATAGAAGGAAGATCATCAACCTCTTTTCCATGACTAAGACGAGATGATGACAAGCTAAAAATAGATCTTTGATGGGAGAACCTAGGATGAAAATGGGCAATGACGTGAATTGTGGGTGGAGGTGAGGCAGGCTGAATGAAGCCTGGTTGCTTAAACAAACCATCTTAATTATGCATTAAGACTTAATACAATTTGCACAGGTGAGTTTTATAAAAATTCACCTTCAGTACAGTTGTTGTGAACATGGAAACTAGCTATTGAGACCAAAACTGTTTTTTGTACCAGGCTGTATACATGCTGTCACATTGGGCATTTTAATATGGGGACTTATGGAAATTCATTTTCGAAGCGGCCATTAGGGGAACAGCAGTTTTTGACTTCACTTCACAGCTACAGATGTTGCTGCTTGGTAATAACTTGAAATATCCCTTGACTTGACTATCAGCTTGAGGGGGAAACAATGAATATAGACTTAAATTACTTTTCTGTTGCTATTGACAACATATACAGTACATTATATTTTAACACCTCGACAAGCTGCAACCCACCTATCATTTCAAACTCACACTGTGAGATCAGGCTTTGTTTAAACCAAGCTTCTAAATTCTCATGGAGATTCTGCAAAAATGTTCAGATAATGCTCAAGACGTGTAGGATGTTTCTGTTTCACAGAGCCATAAAAAAAAAAACGCCCACAAAGTCAGTCAGTGTAAACATCTTGTAGCTTCAACGAAGAGCTGGAACAAGATGACACAGAATCTATATGATACTGTCAGAGGAGTAAGATGATTTTTTTTTCCATCATTAAAGTTACACTGGGAATTTTAAAGTTTAGCGACAAACCTCTGTCTCTGACGTTAGTTATGTGGTTTTCAGCAGAGTTTGCATTATTAATTACCTGTTTCCGGCTGTTTTCAACCCAACAATTAAAAACACACACACACACACACACAACACCAGGCATATCAGTCAACATGTTTCCAGCACTATCCTATCCGCTATCGACTGAAACGATTTAGCCTCTGGGGGCACGGCTGACGTTTCTGGGCTTCAGGAAACGGATAATGGATATCCAGGCCAATACTTCTTCTGGAGTCAGATTAACATTAATTGACATATGTGAGACACATTTCTGCTTTCTGCTGCTATCTCTATGAACAGATATCTGGCTATGAATGCAGATAAATGTTAATGACAAATGATTATTCAGCACTTATCTCTACTAGTCTCTGGCTTGGATCAATTACACCTTTTTTGATAGAAGACTACCAAATACAGAAGCACAAATAGTACATGGCCAAATGTCACTGAAGTGGTTTAAAACTTCCTAATACATCTGTGGTTATTATCTCTTTCTTGGCTCAATTTGGCCTTTTATTTCTCAGAGAAACACATATTTCAGAGACAAATTAAGACCTTCAGCTTTTCCCCTAACACACTGAGGGTTTAATGAATGGTATGACATCCAACACTATCCGGTTTAGTGCTCAGACATTGTTGTTGTTTATCAGGAGAATAAATCACACCGGCATGAAGCCGCTCAAGGTGAAGGCAGAACTGAGAAGAAGTGAGAGACCAAAAAACTTTGCTTTTAAAAACCTCACAGCATCTCATCTGATGCACCAACACTCAGCTGAGAACACACTCCTGAGCACAACACTGACAGCACACTCACACCTTCACTACCTCTGAGACACAAAGTGACTGAATAAATGGATGAAACAACAAAGGGAAAGAGACCGACTGGCTTTGGAAAAGTTGTGTTTGATATGGGTGAAGCTTCTCCTAGGCGGTCGTAAGCAGAGAGCTCTACAAAGCGAGGACAGAGCAACAAATGTAATCTGAGACAAGACTGATTTTAAAGCCCAACACTGTCTCATTGATGCACTAACACACACTCACAATGAAACACGACAACATGGCAAGAAAGCTCCAGCTCCTCTGGGAGTTATGGAAAGGAAGTAAAAAGGGACTGAAGGTCAGCCACACTTTGCTTTTACGTGTCCATCAGCCAGCCTACACTAACCCTCTGATCTGCCGATCCAAAGTAGATACATGTTCACGCCATTATGTCTGTGACGTACACGTTTCATCATTCGTTCCATTAAAGGATGTGTCATAAAGTGTTATGCTGTGACTGCAACATAAATCAATACAACATGAGGGCACTTATGTCACTGCTGTGAAAGACTCACTTCATGTCGCATGATTGCAGAATAATGCAGAGGTTAAACTCGAGACCCAGCAAGAAAACATTTGGAAGAGGTTACGAGGAGAATACCTGCTGTTAACTTCATTTTATGGTCCCTCAAATGGTAATTAGCATTGCAGACGTTAATGAAAAACAACGGAGGACTTCATTACAAAGCCGCTTGTTGACTGTGAATGGCTTTCTGTCAACAAACCTGGATCACAACTACTGAAGAGGAAGATTGTTCTTATGAGTGAGAGTGAGATGAGTGTTAGCTTGTGATTATGACTGATACAGATTAAGAAACTTTGGTCAGTGTTGACCAAGTGTAAATCCACCGTGACGTCACCCATTGGTTTGAGGACAACCGCTTCGAAGCCTTGAGTTTGGCAGTTTGGTCACAAACATACATAGAGACATACTAGAAACAAACAACCATTCACGCTCACATTCATAACCGTGACAGGTCACCGATTACTTACCACTAAATCATATGTGATCAGCTAGTTTGGTGTTGTGCTGGACAAACTCACTGAGAATGACTTGTCAATCACGAGGTAGCCACACCTTTAAGCATACCCTACTTTATCGTCTTTCACTTTAAAAAGGACCGTAGTTTACAATTAGAGGGAAGAGCCTTCAGATCAGTGCAGTGAAGCCAACAATGTTTTTGAGTTCTTCTATACAGCATGATGCTCATTTTGTATACTGTCAGTTACACTGTTGTTTAGCTGATGCAGTTAAACGTCTGTGATTCATGACAGCACAATCGAAACCACACTTCCTCGAGTTTTGTCCAGATGGCTTTAGGTTTCCATTCAACCCCTCCAAAACACAGCAGGTGAAAAAGCACCTTCATTCTCCAGTGAGAGGGATTAGAATAGTCAGCCACACAAAGAGAGCATGTCTGCTCATTGAACAGGACTGCGGATTGTATCCATTCTGCTTCCAGTCTCATGTTTCCCTTACTGATTCACAGACCGGTTTGTTTTCAAAAATAGTTTTTATTGTGGCATAGGAAGAAGCTTTTGTATTGAAAATAGGACAATTCTTTGCACAAAACCACTCTTAACGAGCAGTGGTATGACTAAAAAGTATACAAGTGATTACACAACTGAACAAAAGCAAACACCTAAAAAAAAAAACACCTTTTCCTCACAGTGTGAGGCTTCCAGTCAAGATTAAGGTCATTCTCAAAATGTGCATACACACAAACAGACAGCTAAACACACAGAATTATTAACACAAGTGTGGGCACAGCTCACCTGCTGTTTACCGGGTCACAAATACAAAGACAAAAACACAGCTGTGAGGACTGAACCTCAGCTCCAAAAGCTGCAGCAGGTTTCATGTTGCAATACTTCTCTGCAAAAGCTATATTATTAGTGCTTGATAAAAACACATTTTTATAAAATTTGATAGTAAAGTAAGTTCAGGGCTGAGCACTTCCTCAGTGATCTGAAAAAAGTTCTGTAGCAGCATCTGTTTGTAATCTCAGTTCAAAAATACATAGATATAAAAACACTGTACAGTGGACTGAGTGGTGCTGTAAGGTGCTGTTTCTCCGCCAGGTGCCTGAGGTGATGTAGGCCAGTTTACTGGCTGCCTGACTTACTGAGTGACTCACTGACTGGCTTTCAACTGGCTCACAGTTCGTCGTCACTGTTGACTGTCTGGCTGACTGTGTGGCCGGCACACTGTGCCACAGTCTGTCACTTTGACTGAATGGCTGGCTGGATGTGAACAAACTGAAGCACACACACACACACACACACTATGACTGGTGAATGGGTAACTGTGAAGTCGTTTGGCTAGTAAAATGCTGATGATCACTTAATTGTTTTGTCTATAAAAGCTTATAGAAGATTATATAAAAGTTGCCCTCTATCATTTGGTTATAAAAACTGTTAAGACATTGTAAAGCCAAAAGCTGTAAATACTCACATTAAAAAAGATTATACAGATTTTGGTGGTTGTGGAAATGTGGTTGGTGCAGGAGCAGAAGAAACCCAAATCAACAGGAAAATGAGCAAATTCAACATACAAACATACATTTGGGCCACAACTAATCTGCCAAACATTTCCTCAATTAATTTAACTCAAATTTTATTTGCTGACATGCCAAAGGTGTCAGTTTATTGTCAAAGAGGACTATAGAAAACATATTTATATTTATGAAATCTGCAAATTTGAATTTTAAAATAATGTAATAGTTAATAGACAACTAATTCATTAATTGTCTCATTGCAGTTCTATTGTACATGTAGGTTTTAAAAAAAAGCAATATTTTGTGTGTAGTTGTTTCATTGTTATGCTATTGTTATGAATGATTCACTGGATCACGTAGATGGATGTTTTCTGTTTGTGGTTGATTTGGATATAAAACTGTGTGAATGGTCATAAAACCTTTTACTATGAAATCAAAGTCTACGTAAATAAGCATAAAATCAAAATTAATAATTTCATTAAAGTCTGCAAAGCAAGAAATACTAAAGATTGGTGACCTTTTTTTGTTTAAATTCAATTTCTAACTTTAAGTGTAAGATTTACTTTGTTACTTGATTAATCCCCCTTGGGTACATTTTATTTATTTTTTCACTCCATTGTTAGCATATACATGCACGCACAACATCCTTAGACATGCATTTATTTGGAGAGTTGTCTGTGATATGTGGCAGCAAAACATTCTGATTTCTATAGAAAAAGGGGTAACAAAATGAAAACAATGCAGCATTAAAAAAGCTGGGATTATTTAAACATGAACCGGTATAAAACGTGGTGTTTTTCTAGAGTTCAGCACCACAGACAGCGGTAGCAACCACCAGAACGGCCAATGTCAAATTCAGCACCATGGACAGCGACTGCCTACCAAAGCTCAGCAGTGGAGGTTGAAAAAAGATGACTGAACCTCTGAACAGCTGCAGGGCACGTATCCATCAACACTGCATGAAAACAACATGCCAATTTTTGGATTCGAAACAGTTCATTGACTGGCTGACATTTGGAAAGTCAAAGGTTCCATCAGCACTTGAACGCACCACAGCGCCAAAACAAATACCTGCTACTCTGTCATATTTTAACAGACTTTTCAAAGCAGTTGTAGTCAGTGGGATGAAGCATGAAAATACATTTTGCATCCTTATAGAATATAGATGTGTTTCTAAAGACAACAAACAATGCTCATAAGCATTTAAGTTAACTGTTTTATTTGTTTATCGTTGATTGATTTATGTCAAATAACAGCTAAGTTTATGTAAAAAGGAGGTTTACCTCGCATGACAGTCCTGAAATTTCTATCTGCCTCGGCTGTACTGCATGCTTTCCATAACCAACCATAACAAAATGCTTTGTTACTTAACATTAACTACACCTTTTTTCTTAAAGCAGTGGTTCTCAAACCTTTTCAATAATGTTAGTTATGTCTAATTCATTAAACAACCTTATAACTGTAAAACACTTAAATGCAGCATTTAAAACTTTCAGCTTTTTGTCATGTCAACACTAAAACAGCATTGAAGTTGCATTGAAATGTGCCTTTTTCATATGTTGTGCTTCACTGCGGATCTCTGTCATTCTCCAAGTGATCAAAATCACAGACAATTTGTTTTTGCGTTTGTTTTTAACAGAGTCACAGTGAACTAAGATCATCATGAACGTGTCTGCGTTTGTTGCTTTCTTCTTCTACTGCTGTGCAATGATGCATTTAAAAAATAGGAATATCAAATATAAAATGTGTTTTTTGAAATCTTTTAGCAAGCTCATTATTTATAAATTATTTTAGAAAGTTTTCATGACATATATTTTTTAGATCAACACACAAAAAAAATCTGACATACTGCCAGTTGTACTAGTATCCCAGTTAAGAAACCTTTCCTTCAAAGAAATATGATTATTTGCTGCTCTGTTGCCAATACATGAACAAGAACGATACCACTCGCATAACTATCTATTGAATATGAAGCTGGGGCTAGGAAATGGTTAGTTTAGCCTAGTATAAAACATTGAAATAGGGAGAAGCAGCTAGCTTGGCTCTGTCCAAAAGTAACAAAACTGACTACTAGTACCTCCAAAGCTCATTAATTAACACATCAAATCTTGTTTGTTTTTAATTTGTGAGAAAACAATTATTTGGGTTTATTCTTGGGTTATGTGCCAGACTAAGTCTTGGCCAGGAGTAGTAAATTCCTAGACTCCCTTGTGCAAATGAAATAAATGAGATATGTGTTAATTAGAGAGCTTCCACTCTCTTGTGTAAAAAAAAGAACTTTTAGATGAGTGAAAGGGAAATCTGCTTCCCTGCTTGTTTGACCTCAAGTTGTACCTATTAGGTCAAAGCTGTGTCTAAAAACCCATAGACTGATGATCATCATTTTAAATTCTTTATGAGCATTTCTGTTCAGAGACAACATTGATTAATGAGGGACTGAGCTGTCTTTTCAGCTCAACTCCAAACTTAGTCTGAAGTTGAATTTCTTTAAACTAAAAATATAAAACTGTACATGACAAAGGCATTTAGCCTTTAGAGAAAACCATGCCTCACACACGTGGCAACACACAGGTGCTATTCGGTTTATTAAAATGGTCTTACATCTCTTATTTCACGTGGAATGGGTGATTATACAAGTAGAACAGCTCACATGTCCTTCATTACACTTCTATTTAAAGGTGCCTCATATTATTCCCCTCAGGGAACAGCATCAAAATAGATACAGATAATGAAATACAATATGTTTCCACACAAAGAACAAAATTGTCATCACAATATTTATTAGTGCATTGAAGAGAATGATTACTTGAATCACTGAGTGCTGTTTTTATATAGGCAGCGCTGTAATTAATCAATGTCACATTCATTTGACAACATTTGCTGTTTGTATTCACATCAAATCTTTCATCTTTTGAACTAACAGCAAACTCTGTTTTCAGTTTTAAGTTTGCTGGGAGCATCTTATTCAAAGTTGTTTCTCTGATCAGAGAAAAAGCTCCAGACGAATTTGATCACACATTAGCACCTATAATAGATGAAGGAATTACTGCGTTAGGCTCAAAGTCAAAGTGTTTTTTTCCCCAGACATCTGTCTCCTTTTCCTGTTATTTTTTAAATGTTTATAAACTCATATTTTTGTGCTAAATTTATTTTTAAGGATGCACTTTATCTTATTACATTGTCCCCTAAACCAGAAACGTAAGGTTTTATTTTGAAACTTGATTTGGATTGGACCATTAAGATTTCACTGCCGATTTGGTGACACTTTGGATCTATAAAAAAACTGGATACAGCGGTGGAGACATTTCTCCAATCGTATGCATATGCTTTCACATAGAGAAAATACACTAGAGACTTCCACAAGCTGAGCTGCAGACAGACTTTGTTTCTTGAACCTTTAGACAGCCATGTTGATGATTCATTATCTGACATTTTATGACATGACCAGGCTTCAATATGTTGTCAACCCACTTTTTGAAGGACACTATTTCATCATCCTTTACAAAGTGAACTGATGTGCTACCAGATGTAATCCACAAATGTCAACATCTGTTTGCCTGTTTAGCTCCATAATCAAAAAGATGTTTGGGCAGATAACTTTGGTGAAAGTAAGGATAGGGACAGTCAGTGACAATGTGACCACTGTCAGGGTATAATAACATGAGCTGAATAGAGGATAATGAATGGTCTGGCTCATCTAGCCTGCTGTGTTCAGGCCTGACCAGCAGCTGTGAGGGACAAAGACCAAAAACCACAATGGAAAACACAGAAATCATAATGCCTGTCGCTGTATTGTACAGGAGCTTATGTGTCAATTTGGGAAGTTCCTGGCAGACTGACTGAAGCTCCACAAACAGCTTTGACTGTGTGAGGCATCACAGGATTAGCTGTTTCATCACCTCTGAGGACAAGCAGGCTAACACCAGCACTATCATTTCAACCAATGAATTCAAGTGTAGCTTGAAACTGCCCTCCAGTTTTAAGTTTTAGACTTTGTATTTCTTTGTAGAAAAGGCACAATCTTTCCTTAACCATAACCAAGTGTTTAACCCTGATAATAGTCACGAACTACGAGTGGAGCCACTTGGGGTATGATTTGCTTCTCTGCAATGTCTCTTGTTTGACTTGTTTTTAGTAGTTTAGTAGTTAAATGTTTTGAGAGGTTACTCGTACGTGTGCGTAGCATTTTCTTGTCACAAATAGTGCATCTAGTTGTAAGTCCATAGACAGATAAAAACGTAGCACTACACCACTCTACGTTTGAAGTTATTCATTTATTTCTCTCCCACATTCACAACACGTTACTTTATATGCGAAAGTGTGCAACGACACACGGTTGTGCAGAGCGCTCTATTCTTGTGACATTGGCCCACTAAATATGTTAAAATATCTGAAAACGTTCAAAAGTGTTGCAGCCAACTGCGTTTTGTATTAATCCACCCATCACTACTGTCACATCTGTTGTGAAAATGGAGGCAAGAGATGGTTAGCTTAGCTTAGCGTAAAGACTGGGAAATATAATATGTAATATTACTTCCATAGTTTACATTTAACAATAGAAAATTTACTACATAACATCTGTCAATTGTACACAGGTATCAAGGGCAGCACCCCCTGCTGAAAATATGTTCTGGCGCACATGACCATTTTCTATCAATCAATATTCTGTCTGGTGAGAAGGTTGTTACTGGTTTTTGTAAGTCATCTTTCATCTGTCTGTGTCAGTCTGTCCCTGTGGACAAGAGGAAAAAGTCACCCTATGTCACACATTCATATTATAGGAAACCTTTTCTTACTTTTTCAGTTAAATAACACACAACCAACCCAAATGATAACATTTCTTATGAGGCTGACAGTGATGGTGTAATGTTTTGAACCATCTGTCTTTTTTCTTTCTCAGTTTTTTTAATCTCTAGCTCACTTTCTTCTGTCTGTTTATGATGCGGTGACATTTGGAGGCAAAACCCATCATGATATCATTTTGAGACATCTGTTGGTATTCGTCTTTGATTTTCCCTCTCTCCACACACACACACACACTGCACATATGCAGAAGTTGCCATTGTGAATCCAGAGCACAGCATGGCAATCCGTTAATTACACAGCTTCCAAAGTTCAATATTTCAGGCCATAACTACAAAGAATGAAATGTATAAATAATGAATCTGGCATTCCCTGTGATTAAAGCTGAATATCAAACCAATCAGACAATCGTAGCCGCAGCTATCTGATTATCATCCTCAGACTTTTTTTTTTTTCTGGCTGGAGCGATGCTCACTTTTCTCAGCTTTCATGAGTAAAACACCAGGGAAAACAGAAGCGGAGGGGGGAAAAAGAATAAGCATGAAATATTTGTTATTCATGAGTTTCATTTTATTCACATTTCCATCTGTGTGATAGTTCATATCTCAGTCTAATGTAGTTTCATGCAGACGAGCATCTTGAGTGAGGATCTCTGTGGTTGTTGTCGTTTTTCTTTGTCTCCTGTCTTTGAGGGAGTTAAAAACACAAACAAAAAAAACTCTTTCACTCTGACTCACGAGGTTCACGAGGTCACACGCACACGGAGGGGTGTCACTTGTGGGCCTGCATCGCTTGACTTCGATGAATAACAGGAGCTCAATTTAAAACACTTTGTGTTTGCACTTCAGCACCTTCTCGCATCGGGCCTCCCACAGCACATGCCTGTCTTTGTTTGGAACAAAAGAACAAATATATATATATTCCAATTCAAGCAATGCAACTTCAGGCTTTCGCTTTATTTCCGTGTTCTCACCGCCTCTCTCTGCCCTCTGTTCTCTTTTTCTTCCTCCCTAGTTCTCTCCCACCTCATCCACAGCAAGTGCATCCTTCTGTCATTCCCGCCACTGTTTTTCTTCTTCCTCTGTTCCTTTATCTCTCTCTACATGACTTAAGAGCTGACAGCTACAATTATTCAGACTGACGTTTACATGTGAGGATGACTTGAACACAGTTGGTACGCCTATTAGCTAACCTGGTAGAACGTGTGCCCAGGGTGATTGATATGGTTTTATTGTTGAAGAGCAACTTTCATACTGCAGTACGATCATCTACCTCAAAAACTTACTTGGAAATCAATGTTCACATCCTCTGCCTTGTCCTCAGAAATCATCCGCAGCATCTGCTGAACCAATTAATGCTGTTATTTGTTTAGAGGCTGATGAAGGTATTAAATCAGCAGTGGGGAGGAAATAAGTTGGTAAATGAGAAGAAGGCTGGCTGTGATCCGCTCAGTTTGAAGTAAACAATGCCGAGAAAGGATGCGCAAGATTGAATTTGCTGCAAATAGAGTATGAGCGTCTTTATTGTCAGCATCCGAGATATTTTCTTATTTCCCTCATATGCTCAGATAATCAAGTTTAATGTAGAATCACAAACATCCTGACTCATTTCCTCTTCACCAAGATAACAACATCATGGCCACCGTGTGTCATGTGCAGCTGTCAGCTGAACTGGTGACACTGATTTTCTTTCCCACCTCACATGTCACATTAACTCTACTGCCTCATGGCTACAGTATGTGATCTGATTATTTCATCCATTAAATCAAGATGTTGTTTGAAATAATCAGCTATAACATTTTCACAAACGTCTGCTGTGTAATGCAAGACAATAATGATGCAAGCACGGATGCAAATTAGACACAAGTGTTTTCATTTGATCCGACAAACAGATTTGAGGAGTAACTAAATGCATCAAGCTGAACTCACTGCTGCTTTGTATTTTTGTAAAGTTGCACACACTTGCACCTCCAACAAAGCAAGACTAGTTAGCTATCAGTTCATCACTTCAGTTTATGACACTTTCTACAAGACCAGGAGGTCAAGATGAGGTAATAATGCAAGTCCTGGTCAAGTCAATCTTCATTCAACCATCTTCTTCCGCTGATCCGGGATCGGGTCGGTTGACAGCTGATTAGGCAGGGGTATTCCAGACGTCCTTCACCCGGAAAAGTTTTCCAGTTCCTCCTGGGGGATCCTGAGGCTTTCACAGGCCAGATTTGTAATCCCGCCAGTGAATGTTGGGTCTAATGCCAGTTGGATGTGCCCAGAAAACCTCCAAAGGAAGGCGCCCAGGAGGATACCTAATCAGGTGCCTCAGCTGACTCCTTTCGACACAAAGGAGCACCGGCTCTACTCTAATCTCCCTCTGGGTGTCTGAGCCTTTCACCCTATCTTTCTGAGACCAGCCACCCTAAGAAGGAAACTCATTTCAGCTGGTTGTATCCACAATCTCATTATTTCAGTGACTAACCAAAGCTCATAGCCATAGATGATGTTTGGAACATTGATCGAATGGTAGGTCACTTTCCGGTTCAGCTCACTGGTGTTTACAACAGTCTGGTAAAGTTTCTGCATTCCCACTCACGTGGCAACAATCCACATGTCCATTACATGCTCCATTTTACCGTCACTCATAAACAAAGTTAATTTGAGATAATTAAACTCCTTCATTTGGGGTAGTAACTCACTCCCAACCTAGAGGGAGCAATCACCGTCTTCCAAATCTCCAATTATATGGTGATTTAACAAAGGAATGACATTGCAAGCAATCAAATAACACACAAATTAGCCTAATTAATGATTTCCTTTAATGTCTTCTGTTTGAGATTGGGAGCAATGTTTCAAATCAGCGAGTCTCAAGAAAGCTACTACTGAAAAATATCCAACAACGATGTGAGAAAAGATACCAAAGAAAAATATTTTCTCTCTAAGTATGGCAGCTGCTTGTTGTTGCCATTCGGTATTTTGCTCTTAAATTGTGATCTCTGGCTTAATTTTGGCAGAAAATATTCTTCCCAGTGCCCAGCAAGCACAAGGATTTCATTTTTACTCTGTGCCCCAATTAGTGGTGATGTGACGCTGCTCTTCAATGCAGCCCCAGCCTTGTGATTCAGACAGATAAGATGGGTGTATTTTTACATAAACGTCGAGCCAGCGCAGCTTTCAGCCAGACAGTCCAATAAACAAAGGGTTGCGAGGTTGACAGCCATCTGACAGTTTGCTCATCACTGCCATCAGAGAGTGAGCAGCCCCACGCTGTGCCTGTAATCATCTGACAGGATCTCGCCACAGTGGCAATCAGACATTTCAGTCACAAGGCTCACTGTTCTCCCTCAGACTCCCCACACGTCTTCCTCTCCGCCTGTGATCAGGCAAGAATCGAGCGAAAACTGCCACTTGAAGTCGATGCAAAAGCATTTTAAGCTGAAGTTATTCTAACGGATACTAGATGTCGGCTAAAAGACCAATCTGACTAAACTGAAGTGAGTAAGGAAAACATCAATTCTTATATTTTTTAAACGTCATTGGGTGTGCCTGAAAGAGCACACTATATACTATTCACCGCGCTTATTATTATTCTTACGCCCTTTTTTTGGCACACTGCTCCTCCCGCAGTTTTTGTCGCACATACACAAAAAAGGTATCAAAACGTGCGGCTTGGCCGGGAATCGACTGCTACGACTTTTATAAGTGTTTCGCCAAACGGTTTGCCTAAAAATCACCAAAAACCATGCCAAAAAAATGAATGGGTGTGTATTGGTAGAATGTTCTACAGTTGGTGACATCATCGCTAGAGTGGAGAGGGGGAAAAAAAAACTGTCAAAAAATGTATTTGTAAACTGCTCTCGAGGCCACAAATTTCACTCTACAGAAATAATTTATACATAGAAACGTAGAAAAATGTGTGGTGGTCGTAGTGATAACACTGCTGAAGCTGTCACACTTATGGTTTTGGTGTGGGACACAAAGATGCGCCAGCAGCACCCATCCACAGCCCCATAGATTGCCATGTTAAAAAGGCGGGAAAATTTCTGGAGGAAAGCCGAAGTTTCTTTGAATCGCTCTAACAGGTCACATTTCTTCATTTTACTGACACAAAATACCTATGTAGACATTCAGGAAGAGCTCAAGATGCTAAAAGTGAAGCCGGTTCAATGATTGGATATACGGTTTGGCCAGAAATCCTTCCTGTTAGAGAGGTACGTTTTTTCTCTTTCAGCGGTGTCAAATGTCACAGGAGCAGCTGCGGTTGATTGGTTGGCTCTGATTGGTGGCCTCCACCTGGCCCCTCTCTCTCTCTCACACACACACACACACAGACAAGACAAAAGTCTTTCAAAATAAGAGTCCCTTCAAAATAAAAGACTTTGTAAAACTCTCTCATTAACAGACACAAGACCACACACACACACACACACACACACACACACACACACACACAGACAAGACAAAAGTCTTTCAAAATAAGTCCCTTTTGAGTCCCTTCAAAATAATAGCCCATTAAAAAGCCAATGATGACACAGCTTGTTGTATTAATACTGAATTTGCTGAGCAGTGTCAATAATAATTTATGGGGACGATGGGGCCAGAGTTCAGGCACACTCAAAATTTCTAAATTTTTCTAGTTTTTGTTTTAATATATTTAAATTTGGTCACCAACCAAAGAAGACATTTGGACTCAACTATTTTATGAAGGGCAGGACACTGATGGCACATGTGTTTACTGTTTGCCCTGTAAGACGGCCAAGAAAGGCTGAAATTTTTATCACAATAACTCCCAATCCATCCTACTTTTGAGGGATACCACAAAATCAGTGAAGGGAATTTAGTCAATTTTCTAAATAAAACACCAAATGAAGACTTCTGATTGTAAAAGAGACAGAAGGGAAACAATTTAACTAATGCTGTGCTTCTGAAATGCTCCTGGTTGGGTTTAGCAGTTTAATTATGGATTAGGGTTTGGAGGTTTTAGAATATGGTCACCCTCGGCTGATGAGAATGACAGTTTTGAAGGTAGTGAGACATAATCTATGGGATTAACAATTTGACTAATGAAAACTAATCCTGAAGGGGACCTGATCCATCCAATAGATGTTGAGACATTTTACTTAACACCACAAAAGTCAACCTCATGGTGAAGCTAGGTGAAAAGTCAAGATCAACACAGTCTGAATGCATGCATTCTCTGGCGGCATTTTCTTGTTAGTGAAGTGCCATACATGTAGCAGCTTCGCTGAACCAGCACGGACATGAGAGATGACCCCCGAAAGAAGCAGAGAGCTGATTTGATTGGTATTCAAGGAGACGCCTCCGATCCACTCACAAACTAGAGGGAGATATGGAAGTGAACTGCCACTGAACACAAGTCGGGGGAAGCAAACGAACAAAAACGGATGTGACATCTTCTGTTATTGTTGCTTTGCCCACACGTGTCGCTGTCAGTTTATATCGGGACTGGAAGCACTCTGCATCCTGATGTAGATGCGAAGAGTCATCCACAGAAATTAGGTATAAGCGGTGACTCTAAATTCAGCTTGAAGACCTGCACTGGGAATTAAGCTGCATGTCTCTTTATACTTAGAGCATTTCTGCTGTCTGCTTGCCTTTTTCTTTTTAGACTTTATCCACCTGAAATGCTCCTATTTCTCTGTCTGATCTCCACCTGTTGCCACCATCTTTCTCTATCATTACGTCTTTCTTTTGGTGTCTCGACTTTGTCTCTTTTCCCTTTTCATCTTTATGTTTCATTTCATGTCCCTTCTGCTTGCTGTTCATTTTACATTCTTGCTGTGTCTTTAACCTCATCTCTCCCTGTTTTTATCTGGTTCTTTGTCCTTTTCAATTAGATACCTATCATCTACACACTATGCTGAATTCATCAGCACTTTAACCAAGTCTGAAAATGCAGAACCTCATGTTCTATCATTCCTTTCTTCCTCCTGTGTAGCAAAAATGTTTCAATATCAGTCTGGTGCGTAGTCACGTTCATGAAAATGGCACGTTTGCTTGATTTATGAATATAGTCAAAATAACTAAATTAATTTGAGATTAATGAACCATGGCTGCTTACCACCAACCACATTCCAAAAGTAATGATTGTTGGTTGACAGGATAAATAATAAACAACAAGACATGAGTATGTGTATCTGGAATAAAGTTATTAACTGTTTTTGCAGCAGCATTTTTCTGCTGTTTCCACAGATGGTCAGTTGACTTCATTTTGAAATTACGTTTCTTTATATCTCTCCTCGTGTCTGTCTTCTGAACCTTCATCATCCATTTGACACAAACTCACCAGCAAATCAAACTTGCATTAAGTCTGAACCCTGGCTCCGTCCTAAACACCTGGACTGCAGTGTGGGTGGATTGTGTGGATTGTCATCGTGCATCACTGCACCTTTTCATCTCTCGCTCTGTCCCTTTGCCCACATCTAATTTTCTCTGCTGTTCATTATCTCTCTTCTCATCACCTCTGCTCAGTGATCTGCCCATCTGCTCATGCCTCACTCTGTTTTTTTTTGTCTTTTTCTATGCTACTTCAATCTTTTACTATTATCCATTTTATACTTTAATATCATCTATCTGACTTTGTCCTCTCACAAGATTATCATCTGTATAATTTGAAATCACTCACATTACCCAAGAGACAATTCCTTATAATACAGATAGAGAATACATTGCCTTTGTAAGAGACCGCTGAATACAATACAACTTTCTCAGTATGCAGCCCAATTTTAAACAAACAACGTGTTATTTTTGTTTTGACTGTACTTTTTTATTATTTATCTCAATCCAATTATAATCTGCAGCTACAAACTAATGTTACCTGACTAAAATGTTGTTTGTCATTGTCATTCTGGTATGGTCTTCAACATGAGGACAGAAGGATCCATGGATCAAACTGCTAACACTATGATTAGCGGACAATCCACCACACCTGCCGTCTACATGCCTAACCAACCCAACCCTTACCTTAACCTTGACCTAAACAATTCCTTATCTTAACAGAAGATGAAGTATTAACCCCGTAGTTAATGGTTTACCTTGTGGGGACCAGGTCCCACAATAAGACATATGTCCTCATAATGTAATGAATACCAACACTTACACACAGATTCAAGCCAACCAACATATAAAAAAAACATCCATACATGCATGATCCTTCAGGTACTGATGAATAATGAAATACATCCCAGGAAGCTCAGTTTGGATAATAGATAGATTTGATAGTGCTTGTCAAAAGACATTATGAAGGTTTAGCTATGGCTTCACTACTTTGCTACAGTTTCCACATCACTACAGCAAGGTGAAAGGTTCAACTTCTGGATTTAGAGAATTTCAAGAGTTGGAGACACAGCAAACATCTGGAATTGTGGGACCTAAACTAAATAAATGGGCCAAAGAGGGTTGAAAGTGAAAGTGAATGTATACTTTTAGTTGCTGAGGATTCAGTTAAATTCAAATAAAAGCTCAGCGATTAGGTGTCTGAACCTGGGTCTTTGAGAGTCGAAGCTGCTCTGAGAGTAAATCTTCAACCTTTTACTTTCCAGGCACTATTTAAATGTTAAACTACTTCCTGTTTCTAGTCGTGTCTCCTCGTAATCCTTTCATGCCGGGGAAAAGGATTACCCACTTCTCGAGTCATTAGCATATGTAGACATCATGCTCATTTCCCAGCATTTCACCAGACTTTGCGCAGTGCACACATCCAGACTCAGACACAATAACACTTTTTTCAACTTTATCTCCACTCTGCTGTTTTAAACAATCAGGACAGTGATGAATGTCATTTCTCTACATAGCTGCAGTGCTAGCAGGAGAAGAATCAATGCAAAATCACTAGAGACTCATCTTGCTCTTTGTATCCCTGCCACAGCACAGACACAATGACCTCAGCATGAGAATCACAATAGGCCCCATTCATCAATCAAAACTAGCTGGGGAAAAAATCTATTCTGCATCAGTATATCAGAGTGTGTAATGGTTCTAAAAATAAATGTTCTGACATTTATTTAATCAATGCGAGGAGATAAAACTCACTTTTCTTGTCATTCTCACCTTGGAGCTGCATACTTCTCAACACCCGTACGGCAGTATCCGAGATCATTTGAGGAAACTTTGAGTGAAACTTCACTCAGAGATATTGTTTGCAAGTATGTAGATGTAGTATTTGTTCAACTCAGTTTTCAACCTTCAACAAGGTGTATTTTGTTGAGCTTGTAGTTTTGAGTTTGAAAGTACATCTTTTCCTCTCCAGTTTGGCCCTCTGTCCATAAAGACCTTGCTTGTCTTGTGTTGTGGAAAAATGAAGTGTACACAATGTTAGATTACCCCTAGCTTGCGTATTTGTAGTAATGATCCTTAGTGTGAGGGTCCCCTGTATCAAAATCTAGTTTTAAGACCAGCTGACAGTGTGTTTATATAGTGCATATACATTTCTGTTCTGTTTTCTTATTACAACACTATAAGCCTGGGGGGGTTACAATATGTAGGATTAATCCAGCCATGTGCAAAATATGTAGCCTAACTTATAATTGTCTATAAAATCTCCTCTTGCTGGTACTACCGGTGTCGATATTGCTATGTATTTTAATGTGAACTGAAAATGTTCTTGAATGCCAGACTACTGCACTGTAAAAAATATTATTTTTTATATAACTCAAGTGTCAACAAGTGTTTAGATGGACTCGCCGCCTCTCAGAACTCCTAAAGGATGTTTATCGATTGAGTTCTTGGTCACTTGTGTGTCTCCACACAGCAACAAGCCGTGAACGCTTATTAAGTTATTCTGGTGAGCATGTTAGCAAACAGTTACACAGCCAGCAGACACAGAGCAACATTAGCATTTATTTAGAATTGTACTTCTGGCAAGTGCAAGTCCAATGTTCACTTTTCTTTTTAGTTCTGTGTTGCTCTCTCCACAAACTCCAGAGGGAAATATGTGACTCTATAAGCTGCTAAATTCTCCACTGTTTACCATCTAATTGCTAACTTTGCCTGTGTGCTGCTTGGTGCTGAGCAGGTGTGGAGTAGGTTTAACAGCTGCCTGCTGCCTCTTTGGAAACAGGGTTGATGAGAAGTGAGAGTGAATCTAAACAATGAACTGAAAATGAAAATAAACACACTGAAAAGTTAAGAAGAAACTGTAGAGTTGGTTGAAAATTCTCTGTTGGTTCAACACATTTCACATTAAAGTCATTTGACACAGTGTGCTTAGTTCAGCTTTAACCAAATTCCTGTTGAGGATTGAACAGAGTAAGGTACATTGCAGACTGTATTATGAGGCTATAAAATATTTTCCATAAGCACAAAACCCCTGGGCAGTTTGTTTTATGGGGATATGGACACAAATGTTTTTGAATGTTTCTTGAGGAAGTGATATATGATGGCAAATTGCCATTAAGTCTTTCTAAATAAATATTACCCTATTACTGTAAAAGATGCTCAACCAACATTTTGATGAAAGCAGAGAACAATAAAAAATGAACCAGGTGGACTAGTGTTCATATTCAGCATCATTTGTTATTAACTGGTGTATGAGCCACAGAAAAGTTGAGCACAGACAAGAACACCACTCCTTGAATGAAGTTTTCAGCTTTCTCCTCACAGCTGCTCTTGCTAACGATGAATCAATGTGGACGGAGTTGCTTCAGCTTGAGCTTGTTGACGTTTTGAATTTCATAGACCATCCTGTCTGTCTGTCTGTCTCTCTGTCTGCCTGCCTGTCTGTCTGTCTGTGGAGCTTGTTAGTTTGTTTTCAAGCAAGGATTGGTGGGTGATGTATTATCTCTCAGACTGTGTTTGTATTATCTTTCACTGACCCAAGACCAAGATAACAAGACTGTGGAGCAGAGGGGCTGATAGAGAGAAGGAGAAGAAGAAGAAGGAAGAGGCCATGAGAAACAAACGCAACATAATTTAATCCTTTTTATTATTATTATCTTTTGTTTGTGTTGTTTTCTTGTTGTTTGCTGTCTCCTGGATTATTTAATCCCTCACTGAGGCTGTCTGCTTTTTCTTCTTTCATGTGTAGTGAATAGCTGTGATGATGATGATGAAAAGTTTCCTTTGGCCAGTAAACAAAACTTGTTTCAGTGTTGTCTGCTGAACTGACTTTCTTTTTTTGGTTGTGCTTCCATTTAACCTAATTTTGTCAAGGTCACAGAAGTGTGGAGTGTGTGTAGGTTTATTCTATAAATTACATGTTGAGGTATAATGACAGCCCACTATCTTTCCACCATTAGATCTCTCTTAGACTTTTCAGCCACCTTCATGTTGGCACATAAAAAAGCTACAGTAGCATTTTGCATAGACAATATGCTGATTAAAACAGCTGCGGTGATTTAAAGTTTGACTTGCTTTTTCATAATCAAATAAATCAGAATCAGAAATATTTTTTTTTTGTTTATTGCCAGCTAGGCTTTGACATAAAAAGAATCTGTCTGTGTATTTGGTGCATAAATAAATGAGGAAGGAATAAGGGGGTAAAAGAGAAAATAGTAGTAAATATAGTAAAGAAAAAGTCATAACAGCTGTACGTGTGTATTTGCTATGATTCCATTACTTATGATCAAAAACTAGTGAGTTGACAACCTTGCTAAAAGCCAAACATGCAGACACTTCATTGCCTTCTTGCCAGCTCTCCGTCAGTATTCGTCGTTCGTTCCAGGCCTGAAAACTACCTCCAAACTTTCTCTCCTATCAGACACTCCGTTAGTGTTGTGAGCAATCAGACTCAGGCAGTACAGCTAACTGAACGGAGCTAACTAGCTAACAGCAGCTACATTTTGCAGAAGTTGAGGCGGAGCAGCTGCAGGATGTCAGAGGGAAATATGATGAGACACCATTCACCTGATTGCAAGTCACCATAGTATCAAAATGATTTAAAATCTGTTATTTTATGGTAGAAAAGTTGCAAAATGTTGCATTAGGCTTGTCTACACAGGAGGCGTATTTCAGTTGTCTGTCTCGCACACATCTGGCAGAACAGATACACTTCAATTTTAATCAATCCAGCTGTCTAAACAGGCTGCATCCATACCCGTACTCAATACTGTCCCTGAATGAGTCCTGTGTAGACACTGATGGAGGACTAAAGCTGCTGCTGTGCTGATAACGTGCTGCTTTCTATTACACAGCCTCTGTAGACGTTGTGTTAGAGTTCACGTCCAAATAATTAGGTTAAACTGATGATTTAATCTCAAAAAAGAAAATCACATCTGATAGGAGCTCACATATCCTCTAACCAACTACCCTAAACTTTCCTGTCTCTCTACATTAAGTTCTCTCTCACGATAGCAGAAGAGCCAAAAATAATCTTAAAAAAGGCAAAGTAAGTTTTCCCATAGAGCCCTGCAGTTGAACCTGTCAAATCCGCCCAGCCCTCGGAAAATGTGCGCAACCAAAAGTGTGACACACTGTCATTGAAACATCTTTCCATTTTGCTGCGTAATTGGAGGGAGCTGTGGCCCGAGACAGAGCGAGAGAGGGAGGGAGGGTATTAGTGAATTATGGGAGACAATTGGATTGGCTTTTTCGTTTTATAATGGTGCTAAGCCCTATAAAGAATCTTAATGGATATCTTCAGTGGAACATTGTGCTAATGTAATAGCCTGATCTCTGTCCCAGTTACAGCTCATGAGTCTGAGGGAATGCTGATTATTTGCTAATTAACTGGAAATAAATATGAATGGGAAAACCATTATGCAGAAAACTAACCTCTACTGATAACATCGGTTTAGTTCACACCCACTGAGGAATGTAGAACCAGGGTTTCAATAATAACAATACAATAAATAAAAACCTAAAAAAATTATTTAATTAGAATTTTAGTGCTAAACTGTTCCTGTGATTGTGTAATTATTTGAAAGCTCCAATAAGATCCAGACTAGAAATGGTTCTCACAGTGTACCAAACCAAAATGTTCTCCCTCCTTCAGAGCCGCCGTGACAAGTTGAGCATTATGTGACGTCCCAGGAGACTCAGAGAAATGGGGGCAACTTGCAATATCACTCCAGTCACGAATAAATCACTGAAACCTGAAAGCTATCAGAGTTAGCGAGCTGCCGGGGGAAATGATTATGGGATTAACGTTTGGGGAAAGTGTGTTTTTGCGCCATCAGTCACAGAAGCGATTTAAGTCATACAAAACCGACAACAAGAAGTGACAAGAGGAGGAAATTAGAAAGCTCTGGGCAGCAGACGCCCACTCTGAAGTTATTTAGAAGAGACGTTCGCAGCTGGAATGAGTAGCCTCTCTGTCCACCTGGTGCTCTGTCATCTCCACTGTGGATGGGTCGCTGCCTTACACAGATTATCAGAACTGCTGCAAATATTGTGGTGAGAAAACCTACATGTATTTGGTCAAATGAATGAGATCTGTACCGCGGTCCTACAGAGCCCCACACACTGCAATTTAAGACATTATGTTATGTTAAGTAGTGACTGGTGGGACTTATAACACATTATGAATACCTACACTCACCTATACACACCTCTCAACAATGAACTGTAGTCAAGTTATGTCAGGTTTAATAAATACATAAATCATTATTATGTAAAAAGTCAAAATGCAAAGAATTACAGTTATGTATAAAACATATATAATGTGTATTATAAGCCCCTTCAGTCAACCTATAGTTAATAACTACTCACTCGACGTTATAATTCATTATAAGCTACATCTATAATGTTTTATGACTGTTGATATAGTGCATTATGTGTGTGTAGTCATGAAGCATTATGAACGCATTATAATTCACTATGAATGCCCCCATAACACACTATGAATGTGGTCTTCATAGAAAGTGTTACCAATGAAACAATGAGCGTGTCCTGTCTGTGTTTGTCACATCTCTGTTTTCCCCACTTGTCACTTGTCAAAATGCTGAAGATGTTTTCTCACTTTGCTTCTGTCTGTTTGAGTGTGTGTGTGTGTTTAAGTTACAGTTCACTGAGCTCTCAGGACCTCCATACCTTTGTGAAATTTGGTGACATCTGTGAAGAGTATTGACTCAATGTGCAAAGGCTTTTACTTTGAAGCACAACACACTCATTGTTTTTGTGAGTCTACAGCAACATTAGCAGCTCTGTGTAGCTGTACTTGGGCACTGTAGTGCTTCCCTTTGTCATGCTAATGTCATGCTAACGTTAAGGCGTGTTTACCCTGTTTGCCATGTAAGTTAGTTACTGTAGTTTGCTGCCGATTTGGCTCCTTTCTCTTGTTCCATTTTCATGAGGTTTATCAGGACTTTCATATGTCTGATGCAACTTGCACGTGTTCAAGTGCAACTGTTGAGAAATAAACTTTTAACAATACTCAAGTAGCACAAGTACACACAGAAACTTTGGTCCAGTAATGAGAATAAGTGTGATTTGTTCACAGGTCTACAAAAACAAGATTAATAGGATGTTAAAAACATGTTTTAAGCTGAGGGGTTTAAAAAAGCAGAACAGAGCTGGTTGTTGACACATTATTTGCTACAGACAATTTCATTCAAATCCCTCAGCAAAAATTGATTTCATTTTACAACTCCAGCATGTATTTCATCAGTGTTTCCTCACGATGAAGAAAAAAGTAATTAGTAGTCAATATTTAAAGCCACAACGACAAACAATTTTCAGTTTTCAGTTTCTGTTTATACAGTCAGTCAATCTGCAATTTCAGCCCTAAAATGTTTTGCTGGTTATTATGAAGCCATCAATAAATAAAATAATGACAAGAATATAAAAAGAAAAAGACAAATAGAGGGCAAGTCAGCAGTGACTAAGAGCTTAGAACGGACATGACTGTAATTTTATGAATATGTATGTAAATCAGGAAATGTATAGTTGCTCATGTTGGTTTGATGTAAAAAGCGGGGACCACAGACAGGTTTTCATCCAAATATAGAAACCTTTTTTTATTTTTACAATTTCACCAAAAATATCATACAATTCCAGTTTAATTGTACAGTTTGTTAAATATCTAAATACACTTTTACAGTTGCAATGTCAGTAGAAAAAAATATTGGATTTTTTTTTCTATGAGATACAAAATTTACACTTCCCTACACATCAAAATTCACACACATGTACACAACATTGTGTGACTGGGCACTGGCCGCGGACATTAAAAACCTTCCCTCTTTATAAAATGACATTTCTTTACATCTCTTGACAAATTTTAGTCTGACCACAACAACATGGGGGGAAAAAATGAACCATTAACCACTTAAAAAAACCAAAACCAAAACAATTTTCATATCACAAGAAAAAAACGGCAACACATTTACAATGGCCTTACCTCATAAACCGTTGGAAAGTATTGTGATTTTTATACTTATAACTGTACTGCACTGAACACTGGTTATCAAGGAGTGAATACACAGTAATAAGAGGTTTGTAACTTACTTTACCACAGCGGATAAAAGCTGAAATAAAGCAAATGTAAACTGTCACCATTAAGACTCTTAACTCGACCCAAGTTACAGTTTGATGAAATAAAAACATACTTTACATGTGCAATGGAAAGGTACAATATACTCTGATCAGCGAAAAATTATGACACTTTCACAAAATTATCCAAAACTTTACTTCAAGGGATACAGTTAGCAACTTCCTTTTGGCCGATTTCTCCAGAGACTTCCTTTTTCTGTTTTATGCAGCTCAAATAAATTCTCCTGTAAATAGCTGCTTGGTGGATGGACTTTATGTAGAACACAGTAATGGCCACAGAGGTCAAACACTTTACTTCAAATTCCCTGGATCTGTCCAACAGAACAGTTCATCCTAATCATCATCTGCTCCTGTGAATTCAAGCTGAAGTTCAATTAAAGAAAAAGTCCGGCCAGAGGAACTGAGAATTGTGGAATTAAGTCATTACCGAGGCGGTTTTATTGTCAGAAAGCCAAGAGTGTTGGTTGCGAACCAAAACTTGTACTTTACTAAGAGAGCCAGTGCTTAAAGCTGCATTAATTGATATTTTTTGGCCACTTGGGGGCAGAAGAACTCTGCAACAAACTGACAGACAGAGAGCTGAAATCTGATCATCTTAAATGTCGCTATTGTTGTTGTTTTCTGAGTATTTGTTGTTGTAATACTTATTTCTGCCACAAGAGGCACCTCTATCCCATGTTTAAATAGACTAAAAAAACATTCATGTTTTCGTCTTTTCATGAATTTCAGCAAAATAATTCTGATCAGACTTCATCAGATCACCAGAATTAGTTTTTTTCCACTCGTCTCTCAGGGCTTCTGCAGTTTTGCACACACCAACTCCTGATAAAAATATCTGGCTTTTCAGCAGTTGAATATTCCACTGTATATAATACAAAATCAATATATTTATATTATAATAATATATTAATATTAATATAATAATATATTCAGCATCTTTTAACATGTTTACAGATGTATCACATGTTTCATTGTATTGGAAAAATATGACCAATGAGTAATTTCAGCCCAGAATGTTGCATTATGTATCCAGTTCTCTACACAACTTTGTCATTCACAATAGTCACCTGATTGAACAGCACACATTACACTTCTGATCTGACCAGAACTTTCATTTTAAAGTTATCGTGGTGATGTTTCAAAGAAAAGAAGAAATATAAGAAACTTTACTGGAACCATGGTGTAAAAAAAAAAAAAGGTCAGATGGGTGTTTAGTTTGGTCCTGTAGTGGAAACTAGGCTACAGCAGTGACTCAAGGTCTGAAGCAGCAATTCCCACTCACCTCTTAACAATCTGACCATGTACAAGTTGTTCAGGCGTGTAGCTAGAAGGTCAAGAGGAAACAGACACAGAGCGACCCTGAACTATATTTAAAATTCTTTCCTCAGAGTACGACAGGTGACCGTACTGAATTAAATGTCTGATGGATTTTTTTCAAACTGCAACTCAAATAAATGAGATGTGAGACAGACGATGCACGGGAAGTTCTGCATATACAGTTTCACCTTTCTTTAACGCATCTTTTGACTTTGATTCAATTTAAACTCTTGGTGCCTCGGAGCAGATTCAAAATGGAAAAGTAAAGCTTGCCTAAAATATCTCAGGAATACCATGAAAAAAAACACTTTTAGCAACAGATTTCAGTTTTTAGTCTGAAGCAGTCTTTAGCAGAGGAGGATTATCCAAATAAATCCTTGTCGGGGTGAACCAGAAATGTATATTTAATTTAAAATATACATAAGATTTGAAAGATAAATTTGCTGTCAGATTTATGTTTACGACTTGACTAACATCAATAGATCAATGTTGATCAATCGAGTTGATATAATGATAAAACCTGCATGTGTCTGTAATTAAAACTAATTATTACTATTATCATCTGGAAAGGATTCAATCTAACCCGCACAACAAATGTAAATGCTACAAACGAATGCGATTTAAGCTAGCCTGGTTTGTGACTTTACAGACACCTTCGACTAAGGTACGCTGAGGATACGACCTCTTTTTGTTTCGGTCTACATTTTTCACTGTTAAAAATCAAGCAGAGCACAATACCTGGAAGTGATGATAAAAAAACAGCAACACATTGTACATTGTTCAGCTTCACATAATCGGATTAGAGAATGATGCAGGCGACAGACCAGAACATCGCGTTGAGCAGGAATTTAAACAAAATCATCACCAGCTGAACCACAGAATCAGAATAAAAGGTGAAAGGACATTTCTTTAAAAAACAAATAAGCAAACGGGATTCAAAATGGTGGTAAACAAGAACAATTCCCTTTTTCTCATAAAGTACTTTGGATTTAACAGGTGGGAAAAACATAACAGCATTATGTCATGAAGAAAAGAGAACAGAGGTCTTCTTAGGGTTTGTTAACTTTTCAAGGCAGGAGGAAAATATGGTGAAAAAACCCCAAAAAGTCTCTTTAGCTCTATTCACAGCCAGCAGTTACACCTGTGTTCATTCAGAAAGCCGAACAAGAGTCACAAACCCAGCGGTGCCTTCGATGTCCTGCGCCAGACTCGAGGTCAATTCGTGTTCAACTTCACTTCAGGAGATTATCAGTTTTCAAGAAAAGTCACTTCCTGATTTGAGTGAATCGTTCACCCCGACGCTGATACGGACAATGCTGGACAACACACACGCGCACACACACATACACACACCCACATCTAGTCCTCTTCCAACAAGGCACTAAGATTTCATTCAAGTTTATCATTACACAAGTGCTTTATGCATTTTAAACCTCTACATTTGTCTCAATCCCAGAGCTACCTCGGCGAGCCTACCCAGCATAATTCCCCCATTTGTCTCCCCTCCTGCTCACACTGTATGCTAAAGTGATGTGTCAGCTCAGCATCTACCCAATCAGACAGCCATGCTGTGAATCAGCTGGCCTGCCAGTCACATAGCAAGTCATCCAGGCAGGCAGGCCCGCAGTCAGTTTGCCGTCCTGCGGTGTGTGACGAGGTCGTTCCGGCGACTGATCGGCAGAGCCGAGTGGGGAACAGAAAAAAAAAAAAAAAAAGGGTGTACAGAAAGCAGGGAGGGAGACTCTAAGAGGAGTGATAGCAGCTCAACCACCACCACAACCATAGCAAACAAGCCCTTAACCAGCAAGAGTTGGCCCGCACAAACCCCGGCGTTAGATAGCGCTCAACTCTGAGGAATAAAATGTGGCAGAGCGAGGAAAGTGCCAAACAGAAGAAGAAGGAGCGAAGGGCATGACAGAGAGAGGTCGCTGTCACACTTTCCTTGTCAACTTGCTACATCAGCCACAAAGAGAAAGGAGAGGAGAGACTACGAGCCGGAGGGGAGGAGGGAGGCAGGAAGGGGGAGGCAGGGGACATAAGGGCAGGATGAGGGGTTGTAGAGGAGAATCAATTCACCAGGTGATTTTCAGAGTGGTTCTGCCTGGCTTCACCCAGGTGTCAGGATGACTTTGGCTCAGCGGGAGCCCTCCCCCCCCCCAAACTCCCCCCAAGGGAGGTTGTCAGAGCTGGAGAGACATAAGGGGATTTGAGAGGGGGAATGGAGAAGGTGGGCAAAGATGCAGTCATGCAAGGTAGATAGAGACGGACGTGCAGGCAGAGGCGTAGCAGGAGAGACAGGAGGGGGAAAGAGATGGAGACAGAGGATAAAGGTGGATAGACAGAGAGGGAACAAGTGGTGGAAAGAGAGGCTGTAAAAAAAGGAGAAGAGAAATAGAGGAAGGAAAAGAGAGGAGAGGAATGTCAGATAACTAATCAAGAGCAAAATCAGGAAGCGAGACAGACCCACCGCCACAGCGCCGCTGTGTCAGAACAAATACATCTCACACACAAAGTCACTTTTAAACACACACCCATCCATCAGAGCTCAACTCAGTCTTTCCCCTAACTGATGTGTTTAACCAACTCTCGCCTCCCTTCCATCCCCCCCCGCGGTATCCCATCCTGCCTCGCTCTGAGCACCCCAAAGAGAAACAGCTGTCACCTCAGCGCCAGGTAAACGTGGGAACCAGAGTAAATATAAAACCCCAATTGACAGCATTAGGAGCAACAGATCCACGTCTGCGTGCGTCAGGAGTCTGTTTTTGTTGTTGTTGTTGTTGTTGTTTTGTTGTGAAGGGCCTCAGTTGGCGCCCTGGTTAAAATGCTCCAGCACGGTGGCGTTGGTTTTCTCAAACAGCCACTGCTGGCTCGGGGAGGAGGGGTTGCACGTGTTCATGAAGACCCGCCGCTCGGTCATGCTGCAGTCGATGCAGCTGTTACTGACGGGGTGATAAATACTCTTATCCTAGAAGAGGGGGACAGAAAAAAATATCAAACAGACGGAATTTAACAAGCTCCCTGTTGTGAGTTACCTGCAGGGACTTTTTCAACACTGTCAGTGGTGCATTCAAAGACATTCAGGACTCTAAAAACTCTGAAAATGTTCTTTGTCAACAATCTAACTCCTTTCTGTGAAGCATGCATAGCAGATAATGAACGGCTGACTTAAAATAGTAAAAGGCTGCATTTACATTTATTTGTATTTATACTGTAAAGTTATTCATTTGATGAATTTATTTATTTATAAAATAGATCTTCACTGTCTGTCCATCAGATGCATCTGAAAAGAGAAAATCTAGTAAGCAGGACTTGAGTTTTTAAATTAAACGCAACGTGTTCACGAGACACATTTATAAACTGTTTCAAATCTGTCGGTGAATAATTTGTAAAAAAAACACTAAGGTTTTGTTCTGGTGTATAATAACACACCGGCTACTGTGCTAACATTTATTCATACACCAGTTATGGATGCTTCATAGGAGGTGTTATTATCCGTCCTATTATATAAGCTTACTGCATATAATGCAGTATAGTGTTCAAGCACAATGTTAATGATTTAAGATTGGACTACTGCGACATGTTCAAAGACAAGCTGATATCACAGGTTAGATACTTTTGATCAATAATGATTCCTGATATTGTCTGAGTCATAAAAATAAAGCAGAATATGTTGACACTGACATAAAAACTATATGTTTTGTGGTCCCTCTTGGTCTCTGTTTTGTCATGTGTTCACTGTTTTTAACTGAGTTGGCGAGTTATCGCTGACTTTGATGGATTATGACGTCTACTGCTGTGTTTCTTTACCATGCAGCAAGAAATGCTTGGTCATGTGTTTTTTTTATATATATACACAATCTGCTGTATCACTGCTGTCTTGTCTTTCACTGCTGTAAGCCTGTTCATGACACTGTGCAAAATCCTAGAAAATTCACAAATAATGTGGCCTCCTGTATGCCATATCTTTGCAATAAATGAGCTTAAATGCATAACAACGGCATAATGAGGTCCTATGAATATCCATCAGCTTGAGGCTGGATTCTGTCTAAACTCTGTAGAATGATTAAGTGGCCTTGAAGTCATTTATTTTGCCGCACTTTGTTGTTTTTCACAGAAAAAGGAAGGAAGGAGAACAAAATGTTCAAAATGTTTGCCCGCTTTCCTCTGCCGTACCTTTCTGTAGCGCCACAGCTGGTTGCCCTTCATGCCGTGACAGTCGTACAGGGTGACGGGGCTGTTGTGGGAGATGGCGTCGAAGCAAACCTTTTTAGTGTGCATGGGGTCGCCCACCCGGATGTCCTCTCTCCAGCCGAATGTGAACACCTGCAGGAAACAGAAAACTCAGTTGTAATGTCGTCGTTTTTTTGATTTCAGGTTAAAACAAATAATAAACCAAAACCAACTGGAGATGCAGCCATTATGGTCTTTAAAAGGCCTTTTACAGCGTCTCCATCAAGTTATGAAGCACCAGTGTTCTCTTTTGTGTGTTCCTCTTAAAAATGATGCCTCCACTACACCTAACAGTGCAATTTACTAAGTTAAACAGACAAAAAGTCTCAAAGCAGGAGAACACTTTCGTCTTAAGTACTTTGCACGTTTCCATTCTTCATAAATCTTATTCTTCCTTTCAGACTCAGAAGAGTTTGACCCTTGCAGTCTTGTCTGGCTACTGTGTTGGTATTAACAGGTATGATTATTAATGCGCTGAATGTAAGCCTTTGTCACTCTCTCTCAGAGTAGCCTCTGTGGATAATAACAAATCTAATGTCTGAAAATCAGTGGGTAAAAAGGTTCATTATGACGTCTGCGCAAGTTGTTGTGAATTTTACAGGCAAATTGAGTGTAAATTATACTTTCAGTGTCTGCAGAGCTGTGGGGATCTGAAAGCTGTACATATTTGTCTTCCCATATCCAGCAAACACTTGTCAACATGTCCTCGAATGCAGACACACGATGTCAATTTGGGAATAATTGCAGTTTCCAGTTTGGTCTTTTGAGTTCGGATGTTGATTAATTTAATTAATATAATTATAATATTAACTTTACAATATAATTTAATTAATAATAAGTATTTCTATTCTATTCCTTAATTCAGATCAGGAAGTATATTTAAATGACTTTTACTCATTTAAATGAATAAAAGTCAAATTATAGTTAATGCTAAGAGTAACCAGGGTTACAATATTAAGGCTTCAATTTATGCAAAATTAACAGCGTGGCTGATTAAGCTGACAGGTGGGTCTGTCAGAGGTTACTTGTTTCAGCAACCAGGCTTCATTCAGTTCGTTCATCACAGACTGAGAAAAAACTGATAAAAATGTATATATTTTCTCAGACTCTATATTATTAATGTGACATAATATATAATGCACATTATGATATATAATTACCCGTGCAGTGTATGCAGTAATTGCTCACAAACATCTTCAGCGATCGTTACGGGCTGAAGCAGCTCCATAGAGTTTACTGATCATCAGTATTGATTTATCTATAAAACTGCAATGAGACAGTGGTGACTCATCACACTCAGGAGTGTCTTTTCATGCCACTTTGATTGATGACATCCTTAATGATCGTCCCTTTTTATCTAATTGTTTGTCACTGTCTATCCGTTGATCTCAAAGTTGCATTAAATATGACCATGATGAACTCAGCAGTCACGAGTGATAAGTATATCTTCTTGCTGCTTCACAGAGTCATAACCGTTTGCTTTTATTACATTTGTCAAAGAAAAAGATATGTTTGTTGTCTGACAGTAGAGAAAGCTCTATTATTATTGCAGTTGTTACAAACGTGATTTTAGTTTAAGCTTTTTATTTTATTTTTATTTTTTTATTTTATTTTATTTTTATTTTTTAATCTCACAATAAAAAATGTCTCGTCTCAGTAACTTCCGTCACTTTGTCCGTGACTTCCTCCACTCATCTTGTACAGAGCTACCAGGGGGCCTCCTGTGATTTGCAGTGAATCCATTTCTCGCAGACACCGAGCACAGATTGCAACTGTGACACAGTTTAAAGTACAATGCATCTTCAGATTAAAGCAATTAAACTGTCAGAGCTCGGAGGCGTGATATTTCAGCTGTGGAAACAAAAGGGGACATCGAATTCATTGAGGTTGTTTTATGAGCGCGGCTTAAAGATCTTCAGTGTGACGTGTGAGAACAAACAAGACTCCTACAGGACAATGCAAAGACAAAGAAGCGGCGCAGTGCGCACTGTTTGTGTGTGCTGTTCATGCGACTGCGTGAGTTCATTTGACATTAATGTGTGTTTAGCAGAGGAAACACAATTACTGAGGCGACAACGATGACAATGTCTGCTTCTATAAACCAATAGATTCACATCAAGTCGCTCAAAGTGTTTTCCAAAAACACAACATGTATCAGGTGGTCTCCTCTGATGATGACATATCACTCATGTATTACACATACTGACAGATCAGGGACTCGCTGCAGTATAACAGCACCCTACCTGGATAACTACTACCAGATAATCTGTGATCTGTGACTCATGTTGTGGGCAATCCTCCTCTGTGAAATTCACAAAGACTACATTCAGAAACAAGCCATCAGGACGTCTGTAAGGTTGTTATGCCAGAACTACACAGTCAACGCCCCCAGCCACATCCCCAGCATGGCAAACAGTCAGCCAATCAGATGAGAGGCTTATTAATATTAATGACACGAGACTTGAAACAAATGCGGAGGTGTCAAACTGTCAAACATTGGGATGGTTTTTGGTATCAAAACACCATAAAAGTGTAAAACGTTTATTGTCCCATTGAAATTCAAAACACACAGACCGTTTATCTGCCTAATCCAGCCATTCACTAAAGCTCTTGTCGTCTCATGTTTGCATGCATTTATTAAGTTATTCGATGTATTTTTAGTATCTTTTAGTTTCATTTGTGCATCTTTATTGTTTTGACTTCTAATTAATCTTATCTAAGCATGAGCTAATGCTTAATACTTTCTAATAATTGCACCGTCAAGTCCTCGGTTTTTTTTTTCCTCTCGTGTGTTCACATACCTGGCGAATAAAAGTGATTCTGATAACTTGTGATCGTAATTTCTAAAGCCTGAACAGGTTGAATAATTTTAGTTTTATTGGTATTTTAGTTTTTGTTGCTCACCTGTCCATGGCTCCAGCTCACCTCGCCCCGTCCCTTCACACAGCTCTCCAGACGGATTGGACTCCCCGACACAAAGTGTTTACTTTCCATACACATGCCGCTACCCACGTTACGAACCTACAACACACGTAACAGCAAAATCATCAACAGGGACACAAGGGGCGTTCAGCTGTTACACAATTATGATTCATGCAACAAGAGTTTTAAGTTTTGAGTCTGTATTAGTGGCTGGAGGTTCCACACTCATACTGAACAAAAAAAATGTATTCAAGTTTTTGAATTATACCGTCAGTTTGGTTTATTTCGGGAGGCAATAACACGCTAATTAATCTGTGATGGAATAAACTTTGAATAAATGCACTCAGTGCAATCAGAGTAAAATTCCAGGCAGCAGCCAGACAGATATGATTATTAGAGCCAAATGGCTAAAACAGCCTTGACAGCTTCTTGAGTTATTTTAAAAAGAAGCTGTTGCTAATAATCTTTTGGTCTGACGGTTAAAGAACTTTTAAATGAAGGACTTCAAATCATGCCTGAAACTTTTGGTGTTTTTAAGCACAGGCTTTCACAGGTGATAATTAAAGGAAATATTCAAATAAAAAGATAACAATAACAATGAAGATGAAATGAATCAAATATCAACTTTTGGTTTCATAACTTTCATGTCATACTGTCTACCGTGACTTGAGCGTCACACCAAACCACTGGATAAAAATGCCGTCATGTAATAGCTACTTAACACACAGATGTATTAACAACAACAAAACAACACTCCTAACACTCGCTCTACATACTGTTTCTCCTCTCTGATGCCCGACCTCCCTCCTGCTCCTTTCCTGATATTTTTACACCTAATGTCTTAATTTAGATTTGGTGGTACATGTTACAAGATAAAATAGTGTAGTGTTTTTTCACTGAAGTCTCGTGCTCTGAGCACAGTGATATGACGTGAAACAAAACGTTTCACTCTTTCACAACTGTAGGGATCCTTTCCAGGTATAATAACTGACTGTACCTCTCCCCACGCAGCGGCGGGTGGCTCCACTGGTGGGTAGTGTTTGGGCAGATCCCAGGCCACCTCGCCCATGAACCACTTGAAGCTCTTGCAGTTCAGGCGGTTTCTCAGCTCCTTTTGGGCTGTCATGTCTCCTGCTGACAGGTGGCGGTACTCAGGCCGACGCTGGTAGACATATTCGGCGTATTCGTCCATCCACACCTCTGCCACGCGTTTCAGGTTCTGAAATCAAAGTACAACAAAAGTTTGGTTTCTGTTTTACATTTTCACAAAAGTTAAGCTGACAACATACCGAGAATAAAGAAAGTTTACAGGGACTCATTTGATGATGAGATGATTTAAGTTTCTCCCATAGGAAAACCTCCTCAGATGGAGATGAATGTGACCACCTGATTAGAAAACCCAATTTACTAGACCGTTATTGGTTTTACTGGAATAAAATTGAGGTGATCTAGATATTTTATTCTAAATTTCACCTCACTTATCTACTATATACTCTATGTGGTCTAGAATCAAACTTCTAGCAGATGGGGAGAAACATTAGTATTCATTTGGAAATATGTCTCTGGCCACCTGCTCAATTTAACTCCATTATTAACTCTCCTTTTAGCTCTGTTTTTGACCAACTCCTGAGGGAAATATCTGGCTCTTTAGCTGCTAAATGCTCCACTTTCTTCACAGCTGTATACTAACTTTGTCTGTCTGCTGGTGCTGCTGCTGAAAACTATGCGGATGAGAATGGCGAAAGTGAATAAAAATGAATGAAGTTGAATGAATGAAGTTCAGGACTGTTGAACCAAAACAACGAGCTGAAAGATGCTAAAAAGTTTGGTCGATCTAGGATTAGATTAGATTCAATGTCATTGCACAAGCACTAAGACAATGAAATGCAGTTTAGCATCTAACCAGAAGTGCAAGGATATGTATGTATAAGAATATATAAAGAATAGAGCAGATATAAATATGAATTATCTTATAAGATATATACAGTATTAACAGTATGGATAGATTGAAATTAATACAGTAAGATATTACAGCTTGTGTAGCAGCAGCGATTGCGGTATAAATGTAATAATTGGTGAAATTATACAGTACAGGTAAATAAATATTAAATATTATATAGATTAAATATAGCTACACAGAAGAAACAGCTAGATAAGGGGAGCTGCCGATTTGGGTGATAATTCTCTGTGGGTTTGTCCACATGAGCCACCCCTGTCCCATTACACAATACTGCATTAAGTTGTTTCTATAAATCTATTACAGGCTAACTAGTATTTTTCCGCTTGGAAACAAGTGAGGAAGTTTTAATGTTGGCACATGAATGAAAATCCACTAAAAGTGCTTGTTTTCACCGCTGACAGGCTCCGATTGTTCTTCTAAGTGTCTGACACTAATTCATGAAAAGGTCTACCTCTCTAGGGACATTTCCATAATTCTAAGATTTTTTTTATTAAATCAATTAAAGCCACCACACTTTAGTCAAACTTGGCAAAAAGAAAAACTTTCCACTTTCCCAACAATCACCAACTCTGGTTTGGTTGAAGTACTGCACATAAGGATTACGTCACAGACAATTCCAAAAATTGTTGTCCCTGTTAGTCACTCCAGACTAATATCTCGTATGAAAACAGACATCAGGTCGTTTATGTCTGCTTTGTGATGTCAAGGTTCATCTGTAACATCCAGGGACTCACCCAACAGTCGAGGTGGGAGGAAGAGGAGTGCAAAAAAAAAAAACGGACTTAATAGTTTATACTTTTTTTTTAAACTTCAATATTTTCTTATGTGGTGTACATGTCAATGATTGCTGGTGCTAAGTTAATTCTTTCCCTCTGTGCCAAAGAGTAAAACACACTTTGACATTTTAGCAGATCTTGGTGCTTCTGGACATCAAATCTTCATTGAAACCCAGACTAAGCCGTCATCTGTACATCCTGCCATCCTTGATGTTTTGATTGATCTGACATGACAGAATGATCAAAGCCACTGAGCTGAAAGGCATCCAGTCATCACACAGAAGCTGCCATCGTCTCCCAGAAGGCGAGAGATAAAAAAAAAAGAGCCAACTTGTCTCCAATCATGAAAGCAGATACAACACTGAACTCAATTATTTGCTAATTTACACAGTGGCTTCAGAAAAGATGAATTTTTGTCTCTGCCTCTTGCTCTTTTCTCTGTAAAACAATAATTGTTTCAGAGGCAGCCTAATATACTATCTCAGGAGAAATAGAGCAGGAGTTACAGCCCAAAAAATCTGGCTATGTAAACAGAAAATCAATGTTCAAACCTGCAGCTTTATTCTAAATCCTAGTTGTTCTTAAAATTTTCTACAAACAACATATACTGTATGATTTGTCTGCACTAATGGGACATTTGTACAACATAAAGGCCAACACAAGGTTTTAATGGATAGGCTTAGATGTAGAGACGTAGGGTTGTATGGGGTATGTATCCATAGTCAGTGTATTACCTACAGTAGATGGCAGTCTGCACGTCACTGTGGCCGGGGACAGCAACAAAGTATTTTTATTTTCACTGTTTACCGTACCGTCAGACAGCCCTCTTTGACCCGAAACTGAAGCCTTCAACAGACCCCCTACACAAAAACAGTAATTTTACCTTGCAGCACACAGGAGTTGCTGGTTGCACAAGTCACACAATAACACAAACAAACTAATTAATTGAGGCAGTTGTGGACCTGCAACTGTCGTGTTCTGCGAGGCAAAATGACAGTTTTTATCAATTAAGTCTGGTGGCTTTGAAGACAGCGCAGATCGATGTAAACACTTCAGTTTCCTGTCGGAAAGGGTTGTCTGACAGCAAGGTAAACGGGAAAACTGATATTGATTATTTTAGGTTTAATTTTTTTTTTTTTTTTTTTTTAAAAAAGGTGGCAAAAATTGTTGCTGCCCCCGTCCACAGCAGTACATTGATTTCTACTTTCATGCTGTTCCTTCTGTCGGATCCTCCACCGTCAACTGTAGGTAATACACTGACGAGGGATAAGTACCTCAAACAACCGCAATTCAATTCACCACCTTCAATTAACCCTTTAACAGGATTAAGCATCAGCTTGCTTGTCATACGTTCAAAGAATCAGGTCATCTCTCTGTTTCACTCTCATTTTAACACCGAGCCAGCAGCTGGCCTGCTGATAAACCCTTGACAAGACCACTTCTTGTGGAAAATAATGTGCCATGGAACTGTGTCAAACATGAGTATAGGACAGAACATTAGATTAGGTAACAAAAAGAGTGCCAGACAGAAATATCCTAAAAGTGGCCTTCTTTATAGAGTATAATTTGCCAGTTAGTGTGGCCTACATACATGATAGAAGCAAACTGAGAGAGCTGGTCTTAGATCACAGCTGAAAATTGTTGTCATGGGAGTGCTTGTGTTTTTGCTGTACATTCAGGTTTTGTATCTCAGCTCCACGTTTTGTCTCTTCTTTAAATGTATTTGCCACACTGTGTTTATATCTTTTCATTAGACTACAACAAATCATGTGGGGGTAAAAAGGCAAAATATTTGCAAAGGACTTCACCTAATATATAAAAGGTATCAGACATTTGGTTTCAACAGCTCTTTCAATCATTAAAAAGGTATCTAATTTACCAATGAATAAAAAAAAGATAAGCAGGTGACTGATAGAAACTGTGCGGCAGGAAGCTTCTTCCACATCCTCTTTAAGCTCAGACAATTGCAAACATGAAAGATTTATGCCAAAGCAATGTGAAATCCATCCATCTGAAGCCTGTGAGGTGTAAAAGAGTTAAAAAAAAAACAGAGCCTGTCAGCCTCTGAGGTACAGACGCATGTCTGGGAATACAGATGCTAGCAGCCTTGCAGGCTTGGGTGGCGAAATGAATGAGAATATGGGTTCAGTGAGCCTCCCAGGAAAGAATAACTACAAATCTTCCAGCCTGTGGAGGTACAGATGTAGAGGAAAAAAGCCTCTAGCCACAGACACACACACGCACACAGACTCCCTGTAGCATAGTTCATTGCCTGCAGCGAAAATCTCACCCTCCAGGTGAAGTGGAGTTCAGTCGTTCTATCTCCTTCCATGTTGACTGGACTCAAGACTGTCTGTACCTCAAGACTGTCGGGACTCACCTGCTCTTGCGGTGTTTTGTAAAATAATTATGATGTGAATTAAGTGAAAGAAATCTTTCATGTGTGTGGGAAATTCCAACAAAACAGTTGATATTGAAACAGCATCGAGGAAAATAAAGACCGGGGTTTAATTCTCACCTCAGGTGAAGAAGTTTTAAACCATGACTGTTGTGTCTAGACACAACTCAAGTGGCCACGTTAAAGCAAAGCTAGCGTGTCAATACACTTATCATTATTACATTTTATTATTATTATTATTAAAGCATTTGTGAATCAGCGCTCTGGATTCTGTGAAAAAGACAGCTTCCTCATTTCTTTGCCATTCATTCAATTCAACACTGTATCAGGAGATAAAGACTGTTGCTGTGACAACTGTCCAGAGCTGTTTCATAGTAACAATAGGCACTGTGATTTGCACCTGATTATTAAATATTATATGAACTATTACTAATAATTCACTATTATCAGCCTTCCTGGGTCACTTTTCTTCAGCTCTACCACCAACCCAACCCCTTTGTTTTTTAAAGCAGGGATGTTTGAAATGCTGTTTATGTGTAAAGACAATGTGTTCACATTACTGTTTTTCAGGTAATTTTTCCTGATGATTTTCATCCACATTAAAAGGCTAAAAACAGCAAAGAAATGTCTAAATCTTTTCCTCTTCTTCCTCCTCTTTGAGTTGCCAGGAATAGCTTTCTGCAGACAACAAAATACTTTCAATTTAGCTTTAGTTCAAAGCTTTTTGCATTTTTTAGTCTATCTATGGCTGCCTGGACCTCCAGGCTTTGCAAAATATTCAAAACCTCTAAGAAAACAGATTTAAATGGAGCACACCTCAGACCATACTCTTTGACAGAAGACAGCTCTGTCTGGCTGTTTTTGCAGAAAAGAACTCTGTCTTCTCCACCAGCCAAACTAAAATGTATATTTAACAGACTGTCTGTAATTGCAATGCGGCCAATTAATAAAAACACTAAATTATATCGTAATGGCTTGTATTTCTAATCAAGATATGCAGTCTCATTCATTCCTGATGATACGAACAAGCACACCAGTCATCCAGCAAAATCAGTTCAAAAGAAGAGGCCCACTTATGTATTTAATTTAAAAATATATATATTATGCAGAAAAGGACACAGGAGCCAAAACAGAGTTCATTACAGCCTGAGATACAGTGAGGATTTCTATATTGTTAAAGCTGCTGCCTGTTTGATATCAGCATTTAATACAGCCTCAGTGAGAGGGGTGAGGGTGTAGGGCTAATGGTCAGACCGACACGGCAAAAACAAAGGCCAAGAGGTTTAATTACATATGCAGCTGAGCCAAACAGAGCCAGGTGTCAGGCTAAGGCTGACTCATGCATAATGAATAGTCTTCAGCTACAGGCCAGATGAGCAGTTTTTTTATAAATTTCTCTACTGTGTTGAAGTGTTAAAGCTCACCGGGAATGAAGAAACTTGAGCTCGTTATTGGAAAAATGCAAGCTTAAAATTCTAGATACACGAGTTTCATATGTGCTCTGCAAGTCAAGAGACAAAAAAGGTGCTAAAGTTATGAGTCACGGTCTATGTGGTGCCAAATGCAAGAACTGAACTACTGGCCTCAAGGACTGGATCTGGTAAACTTCCCACAGCTCACTGTGGAGCCACAAAAAAAGCTTTATACAACTTTTTTCTTTTTTCTGTAAACTGAATCTGATACATAAGGTTGATGATGTTCTGCCTTTAACAAAAGAAGTTGAATGTGAACAGTTGAGAATAGTCAACTGCATCCGCTGGATGAATAGGGGGACCAGAGTGAACAAAACATGAACACGTCTATTCTACTCCAGGTGATCCACAGTCCTTGCTGTCCACAACTAATATTAGGAGCTATTTTATTTTGAAGGTTGAAAATATATTAAAAAAAATCTGTTCATTGTCATCCCATTTATAATGGAGTAACAGCAGAAGTGTCAGGGTTTCATTTTTCACAGCACAATGTATAAAGTTACTTCAACATTTGACCATGACATGTTCGCACAGAAACATAAACAAACATAACCAACCAAAAATGGACATACGGATGTAAAGAGAGAGGCTTTTTTGTTCCCTATGAGCATTTTAAACAAATACACTGCAACGAAAGTCCTTGTGCCCACATTAACATGCCTTTAAAACCATCGGAGACTCACCCTGGCCAAGCTGACACCTCCAGGAACTTTGTAAGGGACGTACTTCCTGTAGATGTGTCCTACCCTGGAGCAAGGGATGTCCTCCATCCGACCACCACACATCCACACCTACAGAGACACACAGAGATTCAGCAGTGATAAAGATGAGATCCGAGGAGGCTGCTGCACTGGTGTTTGTGTTTAACTGAACAGTGTGAATATCAGATGAGCTGATGAGGTCAACAAATCAGAGAGATCAAACACAAAGCGTGGGAAGACAAGATGATGACACAGCAACGGAGAGGAAGCAAGGTTAGGATGTAAAGATAGATGGAAGGAGTGGGAGGATGACTGAAGCAGAGGGACATGAAGTGATGAATATTGTCGAGTTGTAAAGTGTGTTGACTGGGTCATGAATCCTATAGCAGACTGTGAAAGGGACAAGACAAAAGGAAAGAAGACGAAGTCACGGTAGAGATGTACAGTCAGACTCCTCAATAGATAAATATGATGTGACATTAGACTACCGCAGATATTAATCATCTTCTGTGAAGGGTGAGGACACCATTCAAAACAACTCCACAAGGTTCGTGTGTTTCTAGACTGCAGAGAGATTAAATGACATCAAAGGGAACAAGACAAGTCAATCATGCTTAGCTAAATGACAAAGACTAAAACTGGATTTGTTCTGCTGCTTTTGGAAGACAGTCCTCTACAAACTCCAAGATCTTGCAATTTACTCCTACTCCAGTCGTGACTCGAATCCCTCAGATCTAGTCTGGGAAACTACTTTTTGCCCTTTTATTTAGATTGACTTGCAATGGCTTAACAGGTTGGAGTTCAGTGATGATGGGCATAGACTGATCACAGGGGATGCTCAGTGAGTCTAGAAAGGAAAATGTTGCTCTATCCCTGATGGACCTTTGTTTTGGACTTGATAATTTCCAATTTGTTGGTATTCTGCATCACTCCCCTTCCTGATCCTCCAGAGTGGACATCAGCTGGATGCTATTTCAATTCAATTACTCCTTGTCAAGTTTGTTGCACCACTCCAGCTTAGACAAACAGAACCAGGGGAAATAACAGATTGAATCCACCCTCTCCTCGTCTCGCTGCAGGGGAGGACTGACCTACTCCACCAATCCCTTCCATGGTCTTCATCCCTGGCTGAAACACTTGTGCTTAATAATAGGGGCGCCTCACTGCAGGAGGGATCAAGAGCTCGAGTTTAGTATCCCGTGAGATTAAATTGAATCACTTGTCACTCACCTCTATCACACAACCTCGACAATACGCTCACCTCAAACATCAAGGCTACACCCACATCACCAAGACATGGCATGGTATGGTATTACCACATCATTATTATTATTATTTAGTGATCTACAATGCAGATGGACCTGTCAACATCACATTTACATACACTTTGTTAATCTGATTATTTCTGAACATTTCATGCAAATGAAGACTGATTTTCATTATGAGGTTAAGCCTGCATCCTATCCCCAGCACAGGAGAGGACAACACCTAAAATACCAAAATTTATATTTTAAAGGCAATATCATAATTATAACCACATGTCTACATATTCTAAAATCTAATATTCATATATGATTGAACAGCTCATGCTATACAGGCTGACAAATACAGGAAGCCAAGATTATGAATCAAATATTCCTCCACAAATGAAGTGCTGGTTTATTTCTGTCAGTGTGTGTTAGTACGCAGATTGTGTTCTGGTGAGAAAACTCTGCAAGGTACCTGTTACGATGTTTCTTCAAGAGTCTTATGAAGTAATAATATGACAACAGATATAAAAGAAAGCACTGAAACACTTGCATCTGAAACTATACTGATGTTTCTGTTAGAAACTTTAAACTTTAGCCACCAACTAGTCCAGTTTTCATAGAACAGAAGGCTATTTGTAATATTTAATGACATTAAGTGTCATTATACTGAAGTATGTATTTAGTCTTGAGATGAAAGGGTTCTGTTACTCAGTCCTTTTTTGGACACTTTGGAATTTAGTAGAGGTTTTTAACAAGCACTGACATCAAAGTTTAACCAGTTGTCAAAAACATCTGACAAGGTTCAGGAAACAGGGCAGAGGTCCTCTCACAACTGTCAACTGGCATTCAGTCATAAAATAATCAAAAATTCTTTCCTTTTTTTGGGGTCACCTGTAAACTGAAAATCTAACTAAAGCTGCTCAACTGATACCCAGCTTATAATTGTCATAACGACGTAAAAAGTCAGATCCTGAGTAGTAGAGTAGTAGAATAGATTTGGACCAAACTTGTTTTATGTTTGAGTGTGTCTTCTTCTATTATTTTCAACTGTATGAAATGTTTACATTCAGATTCTTATCTTCATAACATCAGATGACTACAGCTCCTATTTTCTCTGCTTACTATCTGCTCTTTTATAGCGGAAAATGCTTTACAGTGAAGGATTTGGTCCTGGTCAAAACAGCACATGTAAAAGCTTTCATGCATGTGATATATGCTGATTCACTATCATTGCAGTTATCAATTAGCAAAATAGGGCAAAAAAAGAGAGCATGCATTAATATGAAGAGGCAGTAGAAGGTAAAACAATTTTGACAGTCAATTTGATTTGCATGCTCAATTTTTATAAACAACAAATGCACTCCACTGGAAATTCCACTCCAAGGAACAACATTTAGTACTGCATTGCAACATATGTCCAATCAAATCAAACTACCCAGCAGTGGCCTTTGTGCTTAATTGAGTGAGACGACAAAAGTCCTTACTCTTTCAAACCAGAATTCAATTATTGCGACTGGCCGTTCTGTCTGTTCAAAGCTCACTGACAGAGGCAGCAGAGAGGAGAGGGAGGCTAGTTCTTAACATGCTGGCCAAGTCGCAAGCAGTTGTGGTTACACTGTAGAATAATTCATGCTGAAGCATCAGACAAAAGCATAATCTATCATGGTATCCCAAATGTGATTACAAAGGGCGTCAGCCATGCAACAGTGTCTGTTTGGCTAAAATGACCAAAACAAGAGTTGAATTTAGCACGTCCTTGTACCTAAACAATTGAAATGGTCAACTGACAATTGCTGCCAAAACAACATGAACAGTGGGGTCCAAACGCTGGAAATATTCATAAAGTAAGAGAATTCAGAAAGTAGGTGAAAGTGTCAGAAGTACAACTGTTATTCTAAACAAAGAGGGGCTTTGTCAGCTTAAAAAAAGACTAAAGGATTCAAAGAGGGCAGTGCATGAAACATCTAAAACATTTTGCAGAAACATCCAAAGCATGATCAGGCAGACCAAAAGTGACCACACCATTAAAAGATCACTATATCAATATGTAGGTAGGAAAGTAACTTCAGAAAGCAAGACTCCAATCCTGGCAAAAGACTTCCTGTAGCAGAGGACGAGTAGCAGTTAAAATACCAGCATTTCACAGTGGATGACTAGAAAAAAAAAGTCATATTTACTGTTGAATCCAAGTTTGAGATTCATGGCAGTAACAGCAGGGTGTATGTGAGTAGACAAACAGGAAAGAGTATGATACTGCAGGGTATCAAACCCACAGTGAAACATGGTGGTTGGAATTTTCAAGTCTGGAGCTGTTTTGCTGACTCTGGAGTTTGACACTCTCCATTCTTCAGAGACATGCTACACCCTCTGACAGCATCTTTATGGAGGATTTATACTGCAGCAGGACAATGACCCCAAACACACCTCAAAGCTTTGCAAGAACTACTTGAAGACGAAAGAGGACCTGACTGACATGCACATTTACCTTCACAGTTACGTGAACTCAACCCCACTGAATATTTATGGTTGCACTTGAAGACTTGAAGAAGCCGAACGTTCTGGAAGATGACAGGAAGGTCTTTGGAACATTGTCGGACACGAGTACACGCTGTCATTAAATCAAAAGTGTGACATACCAAATACTGTATTCAATTACATTGTTCAAAGATTCAACTTTTCACTTGATATCATTTGTTATGAAAAAAAATAGTATTACATTTGAAACAAATGCAAATTATCAAAATCTTGACTAGTAGTCTCTGACTTTTGAATCCTATTGTTGCACCTTTTGAGGTGTATCGGACCTTTGTGATACCAAACCTTCATTGTCACTTGGTAAACGTTGTGAAATGGTTGCAGTTTGATTAGGTTTAGGCACCAACACTACTTGGTTAAGTTCAGGAAAAGATCATGGTTTGGTTAAAATGAGTACACTAGGTAAAGTCTACTAGATGAAAGTGTTTTTGTCCCATCCATCCACTCCGACATCCTTCCTTTGCTCCTGTCATAATTTCTAGGGCCACTAGAGGACGCCACCTAACATTAACATATACATGGGTCGCAATAAGCTGCTTGTGTTAACGATCTATGCAGCTGTTTTAAGGGTGAGGACAGGCCAGGAGAAATGCATGAGATTGAAATCTTGTCAGTCCCAACCTGTGATCAGTAAAACTACACAGTATGAGCAGAACTTGAATTACAAATTGTAGAGGAATATTTAAATTAATTGCGATTACAGTAACAATCAAACATACACCGCATGGTTCATAGTGCGCATTATGTTCTACATACATAGTATTCAATAGTATAAAATATTCAGTATAAAATGTACAGTAGGAATACAAACTGACAGCAAACATGAAACCACTCATGATTCAAAACACTCACACAGAGGTCAAAGCGACAGGATTGATTTTTTTTTTCCCACACTTGACTGTAGCTTTGTGTGTGGAGGTGGCGCGTTTCATTTTTTTACCTTGAAGGAGATCTCGTACTGTTCTCCTCCCCAGATCTCCAGACCCGTGTCATAGCCCCCGAGCTCCCAGAACCACTTCCTGTCCACAGCAAAGAGTCCACCTGCCATCACTGGTGACCTGGAAGACACCAAGGATTGCACACAGAATACAATGAGACTCAGTGTTTTAGTTGTGCTCTTCAACTACCAAATTATTGACCAATCACAGTCTATGTGCAGGGCAAAAACACACTGGCCGAAATACAATCTTGAATATATTCAATTCACACATATATTTATCTTGTAGCAAGGATGTTCTGCCCTATATATATGCGAAGCAGTAACAGTGGCGATGCTTAAAGTCCTGGTAGTAGCAGATTAAGGGACCATGGAGAGAAACACTGGGTGTCCATCACCACAGAAGGAAACTGTGTGAATCTACTCCCTCAGTAACTCCGTCACTTCTCCCAATACAACAGATTTGACAATTCTTATGAATCATAACTTTGTGTCATCACTGACAGGTGCTGAGTCGCAAGACTGTTATTTTCGCATCAGGAAAGTGGTGAACATGGAATTGACGGTCCTTTTCTTTGTGCTATTGTGGGGATTGGGGATTTTCAAGGGCAAAATAAAAATAGTGGAAAGCAAATATAATGCAATTTGTAGTAGATGGGAGTACTTTTAGACATAGCCAGACAGGCAGACAGAATGTTTGACCGTCCATATAATACTTTTATTGGAAAATGACAAAATAATGACACTACCGACATTTCACAGCCAACTTTCAGAGGGCGAGTATTTAAAACTGAAAACATTTCGGGTGGAGTGTCTCTTGATGTTCTGCCAGTGCACTGATCTACTCTTGTGATTCATGGAATTAATTAAATTCAATTAGACTGTGGAGTTACACTAGTCTTTTCAACCTAAGCATGTCTGAACCCTGGCATTACATCTAATAGAAGGTGTGACACACAGGTGTGTACATAATGATGTCCTGCTGCACAGGTCCATTTCCTAATTTTTTACTGGTAAATCAAAGACCTTTTTCAGACCACAGAGGATTCAATCAAGAGAAATGTAGCTCGGCCTGATATTTTATGACTATTTATAGGCTGTGAGATGAGTTCAGGTTTATTCCTGTTCTGCTCAATGTGCCTCCATTGTGTTTAGCAACCCGGTGATACTCTGCACAGTGCAAAACCAATTAACCCATCTGCACCATTGTGAGTCCAGACTGGTATGACAAGCTCTGCAGTGCCAAACAACATAATGGTCCTCAGCCTGGAGTGCAGAAGGACTCCTTCCTGGACTGGAACTAAATAAAATGTATTGAGCAGATTCTCATCAGGAGAATAGTGTCAACTGGTAGAAAACAGGAGGAGCAGTAGGGAAGAGAAAGATTTCTTTTTACTTAGAAAGCATTTTGTGTCAACTATGACATAATAGAAGGTAGATTATGGTGGATAACCATCATCTTTGTCCTTAACCAGATCGAAAAATAAGGTAATCTTACCCCAGAGTCTGAGGTCATTGTGATCATACAGGAAAGGCAGGCAGAGAACAGATTATTTTTCAATTTCAAGTCCAATGTGCTGGGGTACCATAAAGCAATTTTTAAGCATGATTGCATAGAAAGCCAATGGAAGGAGCTAGCAGAGCTTTATGTGTCCACTTCAGGAATCTACAGGGGAAAGAAGTGGAAGTGAAGGTCCTGCTAAGTTTTTAGATGAGTCTCAGGCTGTGAGTTTCTTGTCTCTATGAGAAGGGTGTTATGGGTAACCATAGGTCAGGAAGAGTCTGACAGTCTGGGAGGTGGGTTCATAATGGAAAAGAAAACAACGCCATGTGATCGTCTACAATGCAGCCCAACTCCAGACACAAACGCAAACACAGTCTTTCATCTGTCTGTACAGTCAGTATATTTGGCTGTTCGTGGCAAATAAACTGGTGAATACCTGTGCGACTGCACCAACGGTTCATGTTAAAAAGACATTTGAACAAACAATCTGAGAAATAAGTTTATTAAGTAAAGAAGTAAGTAAACACAACTGAGCCTTTAAATGATCCAACGACAACCTTGTAAGAATCCACAATCTTCTGCTGCCTTCCTTTATTTGGATTATATCATAGACGGCCTTCTGAGACCGTCTTCCAATTTCTAATCAAGTTTGTTTATTGTTTATTTAGCAGGGAGAAGAATACGTGTTGTACCAGCTAATTTCCATCTGTATATTTTCAATCTGTAGAAAACTGAGTTCCATGCATGACAAAACTTGTGTGATTGAGTGGAGGCACAAATGTCGCCCTTTAAATATGTTTGTCACACTGACTGACTTTTTTTTTGCCTGACTGGTTGACAGTGTGTTTGAGCAGTTGTATGCTGGAGGAAGAAAACTGAAAGAAACACATGGCCATCACACACACACACACGGCCATCACACACACACACGGCCATCACACACACACACACACACATGGCCATCACACACACACACGGCCATCACACACACACACACACATGGCCATCACACACACACACACACGGCCATCACACACACACACAGCCATCACACACACACGGCCATCACACACACACGGCCATCACACACACACACAGGAGTTGTGCCGAATGAAATGCAGTAGACAGACTTTCATCAGGAGACAAAGGATAAACAACGGTGGCTGAAGGAGGACAAATGGTGTGTGTTTGTCTGCACAAAGTAGTGATTGCACACTGTTGTATGGTCACTGGAGTGTGTGGGCTTAGCAAAGAGAGCACAGACACCGTGTGGGTTCTGATTTGTCGGGTGGAGATTGTTAGCTCTTGTTCGCGGAGGGAGAAAACACAAACACACTTCACCTTCCTGGAGTTGTGTGGAATGAAACACACTGGCTTCAGGATCGACAACACTGATATCTCACAACATAGATGAAGACCATGAACATGAGGATCAATTAAACACAACAAGTTCCAGTATAATTTCCAGAGTAACAGCCAGGGCATGCTCAGTTACTGATGATGATGGTCAATAAACACACTTTAGCGTTACATCTCTGAACATTACCTTCGTATCCAAATATTAGATTTGAAGCTTAATACAATAACTTGAGGAGCCTTTTAAAACATTTTATTTTCCATTTTGTAGCTTAAGGCTTTTAGAACGTGCCACAGTGGACGACTATGTGGACATGCCACTGGGTAAAGGAAAGGAAAAAAAGAGGCAAGTTGGAAAATCCAGCAGAATGATTTACTGAAGTGTGGGTAGCATTTCAGCTTGAAAGCTGCTGTTTTTACTCAGCACAGCAGCTCATGGGTCGTAATTAGCTTTGGCAAGTCCCCCTAGCTTACAGCAGGGCTGGAAAACCATTTTAATTTTAAATATTGATGAATATTTTCATGTTTTTGATCAAAGAAAACAAGTAATTGTTTATTTTAAAAGCCACCCAGCTCAGTGAATTCATTTCACACTTAAATAAAGTTTAAAAATATATAACCAGAGCAATTAAATACTCAATAATGAAAATAATCAATAGCCCCATCCTAATTTAATTTCATTCAGTTGATAGATTTGAATTAACGATTTGGGCAGCTGTAGTGAGGTATAATACAGGAATATAAACATAAATAGGAGTAATTGTTTAAAAGTCACGTCTAAAAACTGTTTGCAGTAAAAAAAACTTAACATATAGGAACATCATGTTCAGTTTTCAAGCAAATTAGTATTGGTAAAGGTACCATGCAACATTCAGAACCACTAGATGTAGCAGTAGAGCACCACTATCTCAGACCAAAGCACACATTTATCTGACTGCTTGTAATAATTAATAAAAAAAAGTAGTCATGTACATATGGTTACTTTCCGAATTCAACATTTGAATTCGACATTTGAATTATTGACACATTAACCATAACTGAATTTAATCGAAAGGCTAGTGAAGAGATTCACACCTCTAATCATGGAACAAATCAATGTCAGATAAATATTCTTATAAATTGTATTAAATTTACTATATTTCCCGAGCAAAGCTCTTGACTTACAATACTGAATGTCTGGGGGCACGGGGGAATGCAGATGGGGTGCTCAGCTGGTGTCATGCTAGAACCGGAGCTGGGCAAGTGGGAAATTTAACCAGTAGCCTTAGACATAATGGCAGAGCTGGGGAGTAAGTAAGCAATAGTACAGTTTCATGGTTAGTTAGCTGCTGTGGCTTTCGAGTCTTGTTTTGTTTTCCGTCAGTTTTAAAATGCTAGTTCTATTTTATTGACAGGAAACACAGACATACACTGAGATTCTGCAATGGCAGAAAGTCTGGTAGTAGAAGGGCTGCATACGGGCTCCTTTTGATTACCTATTCATACACACTGTGAGGCACAAGCTCAATATCGACCTGAATAATAATGGCAAACAAATATGTCCAGGTATGTCTTTCAAACATTTATTCTTGCAGTCTTTCAAAGAAAAGTAGCACAGAAAACTGTGTTGCTCTGAATGGCTGCTATTATCTTGTGAACTATTTTTATGTTTCATGTTACCTTTTCAAGGAAAGAAATCACTTTAGAAACACGGTGGCAAATTGGATTTGCAGAGTACAACTGCAGACAGCCAGTGCTGCAGCTCCACTGAATTAATATTGACCAGGGTTGACTGAACTGACCTCAATGGTTCCAGAAATAACTAGAAAAACTCAATACCCTAAAAGTAAAATACTGGGCTATGGATCAGTCCTCAATGCATTTTGACTGCTGACTGAAATGTGTGCTTGGTTAGATTCTTCCTTGTAATTATTCTTTGATTAGAAATGTTCTTTATTTAATACTGATGCGTGGGTACAGTTTAGCATACTTTATGTCAAAAAGTCCCCATGAAGTCAAAACTGATGTTTTAATCACATGTCTGCACTATGTGTCTCCTATACTTCAGTATCTGGCCCAACAATGACAAACTTTTTTTTAGATATTTTCAGGTATTCTTAATGGTATTTTAGAGTTTGTCATTTCCTGATAAAGTTCAAGAAGTTGTTCATGACTCATTTTGCACTCTCGCTTATGACCAAACTAATCCGTCCCGGGATGCCAGGAACCAAACCTACACTACTGTATTCCCTGCCAAACTGACCAATAGTGGTTTGAACTGTGTTCATTGGAAGACGCCAGATCATAGCACTAACTGTAATGCGTGGTTGGGGTATAATGCTCACTAAACTATTGGCTACTGTAAATACAATCAATATCTGTGATAAGTCCCTCCCTATCTGCCAAAACAGGCAACTCCAAGGTGCTTTTTTGTCTGTCACTGTCCATTAAAGGCTTAAAAAGCCAAAAACTTATAATGATAATTAAAAGTTAGAAAACTGAGTTTTTTCATGTTAGTACTGACCCGAATCTGTCTGTACTATTGATACAGGTACAAGCACAAGAAACTGGAAATGAATCCTGTCAGATTTATACTCTTCTTCATTTATTGTTTGATTAACAGTTACTGATTAAAATTTTAGACCATTTTACATTTAATTGCACATCTGCTTGTGTTTTGACAACATTTGGCGAGTGCAGTTATCAGCTTCTCCAGCTGGACAAAATCCCTGCAGGTCTTCCTCAGTCACTGATCTTTGGCAAGTGTCAGTCCACTGGAGGCAAAAAAGAGATTTAACTCAGTGTTCCGTGAATATTCCAACTTACAATTTAGATTTAATTAGAAATGCTCAAGTTGATATTCTCCATTTCAGTCTATTGACCTTGAGGAAAGAGGGAGTCGAGGCCTGAACTCATTGCTAAATGAAACGTTGAAGCCTGAAGGAGGGATGAGAGAGACAGAAGGAAAGAAAAGAGAGAGAGAGGTGATAGCACTGACAAAAGAGGCAGTGACATAGGCATGAGAACAGAGATAAAATCATATTCCCATGGACACACACACGCACGCACCTCCAAGATGGATTTTACCGTCCCACCGTGCCTCTTTCTCCACTGCGGCAATGTCAATCAGAATGAAAATGAAAATCTTTGCGACTCAAATTGGATTTGCACTGATGAAGGTCATTTCATTGGGCAAGAAGAGCAGACTAATTCACGAAATGAGGATTGATTCTGATTGTTCTGCAGCTCATTTCTTATTTTTTTGTCTCCTATCTTCCTGCACCACCGCCGCCCTGCCTGATGGTACCTACTGTATTCCCCAGGACACCCAAATACTCTTTGGCATCCAAACATAGAGAAATGTTGTCTAACTAATCCCTCAAGGCTCACAAATAAGAGTGCCTGGCTTCACATGCAGAGTGATTTTGCCTTGCACTTAGAAAAGTGTGTCTCTGGGTATAGTTTATTTATTCTGGCTTCAATTACTTTAAGGTTACCTATCTGTGCTGTGGTGTGTTGATGAAGGACACTGATTGGAGGCCATCAGTCCTGTTCGCACTGGAGTAGTATTACATGGGGGCATGCGGTTATGTATATATAATATACATATAATATATAACTATATCTGTGGGTTGCCTTTCCAAGCAGGAACTACAAAATGAAACAAGCAACTAGGGAGCTTTTCAATTAACTAGCTATTTGTTTAGTCTATAAAATGTCACAAATTCCAAATCTCCAGATCCAAAAGTGACTAAATCAAATTACTTTTTCTCTCCAAACAGAAGTCCACAACTCCCAAATACTCAATTCACAGTGACAAAAACAGAAAAACAGCAAATCCTCATATTTGCGAAGCTGAAAAAAAAAAAAAAGAAAATTTGCAATCAAAATGCTGGAAATAACTTCTACTCGCTGAGAAACATAAATATATGAACTTCAAGATCATGATATAAATAATCTTTTCCCAAAGCTTTCAACTGCATCTCACCGTGAAAGTTAGTCAGTTTCTTAAACTAAACTACGGTTTCCAAGGTCAAGCACATATTTTATACTTAATTCATGTTAATATATTCCCAATAATTTCCTTAATGACACAATATTTTTGTATGTTCAACAACAATAAGATCAGATTATTAAACAGCATTCTGAGTCTTTCACCCCAAAGAGGAAGATGAAACAGAACATCCACAAAACTATCGATCGTTAGTCGCAGCGTTCTACACATTACAGACAAGTTGGATTGGCGTAGGATCTGATATTCTCAGCTGTTGTTGCCAAAGAGATGAAGACTACTGGCACTTACTACAGATTACATCCACACTAAGGTGGATATTTTTAGGTCACTTTTTGAAAATCTCTTGAGAACATATTTGAAAAGCTACATGTCGTGTGTAACTTGACAAGCTACAGGTTTAACAGACGATGTGTGTATGGATGTGAAAGGAGGGCAGTGCTGACAAAACGCATTTACACTCACTCACACTTCACCTTGGTGAATAATGAGGGTTGGATGGTCCTGTGTAGCTCAAAAGAGTGTGGCGCCAACACACCCAGTTGGAGGGTTTCCACTCACACTGGGGCCCACATGTTACAGAAGTATGCAAAACAAAATTCTGTCAAATCTGTCAGAATAATCTGCACTCACTCAAACGGTTCACTAGGGTCATCCTTTTGCAGCTCTGTAGGGATGGGTATCCGTTTGTAGTACATTTCCCAGTCGAACGCCCCTCGCATGGCGTCCCCAGCTTGTGTCTCGTAGCCAAAGTTGTCATGGTCGATCACGTCGATCATCGGACACACGATGGTCTTCCTGTTCTGTGCAATTCGGTCTGAGAGACACAGAGGAGGCGGTTAATGACAATAGATGAAGAAGAGAAGCAGTTCCCAAGCTTTTCTTGTCTCTACCAATGAATGTCTAAAGCTGCTCACGACTCTTCTTCACAGACTGCAGATGTCAGAGCTGGGAGCAGTTCAGCTACAGCATGATGTAACCTTCTTAGACTGAAAACGCATATACAGTACAGAGTCACCTGCCACAAAAGCTTGACAGACAGCCATAGAGTCAGACAGCTGAGAGGACTTTTCTATATTTTTTCATGCTTTTAAGTTGTAGAAAGTCCTCTTTAGAGGTCTTCACCCTCGTTTCGTGTTTCTGCACGTTTGTTCCTCACCCAGCAGCGGAGGCAGCCAGTTGACATTGGCCTCACAGTGGGAGTCCAGGAAGGTGATGACTTCTCCTTTAGCGGCGGCGGCTCCGAGCAGGCGAGTCCTGATCAAGCCCTCCCTCTTCTTGGTCCTCAGGATGCGAACCTTCGGCAACCGCACCATGTACTCCTCTAGTGCTACCTTTAGGTGCTCTGCAAAGATGGAAAGAGACACAGCAGTTTACAGAACGATGAATGCGGAATAATATAAAATGGGATTAATGTCACCAAAGGAGCAAATGAAGTTCAAACACTGTGCAGTAAATTAGTCTATACTGAAAGCACGGCTTCAACAGGGACTAAAAATATGCAGAAAAGATCAAAAGAAAACTAAACCATTAGTAGCCACCATCAAATAAGACATCTGCCTATGCCACATGCTCCAGACTGAAATGTTTCCCTGAAGGCCTCTACATCATAACACACTGTCACCCATACTGGGATCTACTTTATATTTTCACTTACTTTTCTGCACTCACAGACGGTTTTTTATATCTGTACTGCAGACACTAGACAGAATGTTACCCCAAAGAGAAAGAATCCAACTGTGAAGAATGAAAAATAAATTAAATCAGCCCCCTAACGATGCAGTCATAAAGACTTTTGGCAAACAACACAACATTTCCTCTCAAATTGCAATGATGCTCAACATTTCACCAGACAAAACTCATAATGCCAAATGAGGGAATTACAGATAATGTGGCATCCACTAATCTGCTCTTTTTATTGTCAGCGAGTAAATCACACAAGTTTCACAGTTAAAAAAACAAGCAGAAAATTAGAGTTGTTGGTGCGACACATCGAAAACTGATTTGGAGTCTTTCACAAGCTGCAGTGCCACAAATAAATCTCAACAGAGACAAAGATGGCTGCCTGTTTTGTCTCTTACAACAGCAACTATACCGGAATATGATAAAAAGGTGAAACAATGTAAAGATACGGAAAGAAAAGCATTAATCAATCAAAAAGAGAGCTATACATACCAATTTCTCTCAAATCTTTCCTCAGAGCTGCCAGTGACAGAAATCAATCCTGTCCTAAATGGAGCCTGTAAATCTTTCTGCTCAGACGTCAAGTCAGTTCTGACAGGTCAATAAAAAAACATAGAGCCAGACTCAAGGCCGTGTTTCATTCGCTGTCTGTCTACTGTCACTGTGCGTCCAAAGCTGAAACCATCACAGAGAAACACTATGAAACAGACCGCTAACCCTTATCCAGATGTTCTTATATCCCTGATTACTGAAGTGATATATGCACTTTAAACCTTTTAGGAGTACTTTATCAGCATGATTTGAAGAGCCAATATAAAACATTATGGTTTGGAAAAAGGTCAGCTAAACTCAAATTTTGCATGCTCTTTAAATCTCTTCCTCTCTTTATCTACAACGTTTTCGACCCCCTTTTTTTGAACTGAATACAGTACAAAGATATTTAATATTTTTTGTAAATATACACCCATTTTAAATGTGATCCCTCAACCTCTCCCATTAAAGTTGGTACAGGGTCGACAAAAGACTATCAAAGTTGTGAAATAATCAAACAACATGTGTTTGGAACCATCCACAGTAAAACAGGTTCACTGGTAACAGGTGATAGCCTCATGATTGGGTATGAATGGGGCATCCTCCAAAGGCTCCAAAAAGGTAGTCAACACATAGTTTCAATGAAATTATGGATTTCACCTACATTCCATAATATCACTAAAATATTCAGAGAAATCTCTGTATGTAAAGGGCTGAGTCTCAACATCAACATTGAATGCCTGTGAACTTCGACCACTGCATTAAAAACCGACACGATTGTCTAAAGGATATTACTACATGGGCTCAGGAACACGTCAGAAAACCGTTGTCGGTAAAGACAGTTTGTCAATGCATGTACAATTGCAAGTTAAGAGTCTACTATGCAGAGGAAGCCAGGATATCAACAACATCCAGAAACACAGCCGACTTCTCTGGGCATGAGCTCATTGAAGAAAGACTGACGGAAAGTGGGAAAGTGTGCTGTGGTTTCTATATCACATCACTATCCCATATGTCCGTCTATAAAATCACATATGTGTAGAGGCATCTGTCTAATACCATCCATCATCTCCTTGTTTTTCAGTCTCTGTTTCAATCCTCAACATGTTGCAGAAATTAATTTGCATCTAATGCTATCTTGATTGAAGGGAAGTCTTGATAAAATACCATATGTTACAAATCATCTGGCCAAGAATAGTTCCAGATATAATACACAACAGATGCATGTGATAAATAAGACACCCAAAATGTGTTTTTTTTTTTTTTAATCAATCTATCTCCAGTAACACAAAGTGTTCTAATTTTAATTCATTTTTAATGTTGTTGTCTACACGCATCAACAGCCTCACAAAAATGAATCCAAATGTCATTGTTAGACAAACAGCCAGTGTTGCTTCAAATTACAAGAAGTGTAGTTTAATTTTCATCAACAATACAACAATATGGCCCCTTCAGGCATTTGTATTTTGAACAATAGTGTATGAAGGCATGTGCTTTATCACTCTGAGGCTACACAGACTTGTTTAGGGCTGGGTATTGAACTTTATTTGGTACAGACAAAAATGTGTCCCTCCAAGATACTTGTACTGCAGTTTATTTTTAGACAGTATTGGACACTGGGGGTGGTTTTCTTTTGTTAATGAACATATTTAGAAATATGTTTATATTCCTCCAAGTAGCGTATCGAAACGATGCTGGAACTCGGATATGGTTTGGCACTAGTATTGAAAAGTTGCAGGTAATATCAGTTAGCAAGATAAATTTAGTGTTGGTTTCACTCTCTTCTCACTCATAATAACAAAAATATAAATAATGCCATTGTTATCGTTTAATTCAATGGGGTTACCACCTTAATTATTACTCCTCAAAGTCATGTCAGATAATTGGTGATAACCATCGAGATATTTTAATGCCTTTTTAGGCCCTCTCTGCCCCATGAAGGTTGCAGTTGCTCATCATACCATCATACCATGATCGTCATCGTACCATGATCGTCATCATACCATGATTGCACTATGGCTGCCCAGATCATCAACATGCAGTCAGGATGAAAGCTTTCAAGTTGGTGATTACAAAAACTGAGCCATGACATAAGTATTTGTTTACTAGTGGATTTTGACCTCTTCAGTGCCACGCAGATGCGTGACATACAATAGGGTAAATCAAGATATTCATTTTGTATTGTGTCTACCTTGTGTCTAAGTGGATCGTACCATATGAGGTATGGAATTATTCTGCAGATGCGCTCCACAAGTTGAGATCAAATGTTTCTATTGATGTCAGTTTTTGAGCTATAACAAAGAACAATATTGACTTATTAAGTTTTCAGTAACACGCTCATCATGGCAATGAAGGAAGCAGAAGAAGTGACGGTGAGGTGTTAAAAATGACATGACTAATGACTTGATGGTCAAAATATGAAACAGCGTTCTGCGGTTCATTTGAATTTCAAGGACTTTCAAGCTAAGCTATTGTCAAGGTGTTCCTGTCCTTGATTTTACTGATTCTGTTATACCAGCTGCTATAACAAACTAAAAATGATCATAGGTAATCAGCATAGGAATTGGCAAAACAAATGTGATTGGGGCAACAATGTAAATCCACCCAAAAAGATTTAGATTTTAAGTTCACGTCCATTTCAACAATATTATTATTATTTCAACAATAATAGTGAAGTTCAGATTTTTCTGTTAGCTGTTTTTTTTTTTTTATCTTTTCCGCCTCTGTCTCCAAACCTCAACACAAGAAAAGTTTGTAAGGCTTGACAAAAAGGGCCATTATTTGCAGAATACGGGGAGGCATTAATAAAATATTACCTCTGTCAGTGTTCCTCATTGATAGCAGTTCTTACAAATGGGCCACTGTCACTGAAGAACATCCCTCCCACACAACCACTAATTGGATTCTGAATATCAGAGAAGACGATAGGGGGGAAGGGAGCAGTCCTTTGAAACCTTCACAGGACAAAGTGCTGCTGCTAAAATGACAGACAGGATGTCTTTATCTCTCTGTTATGTTGTTTCCTTGTGCTTAATTTTTGCTTTTCTGTTCCTTTGTTCCTTTTCTTTATCATCCCCGCCTCATTCAGTTTGCCATTCTGTTTTGATCCCGTTTGGCAGTCTCTCATGGAGGCACTCCCAATCCCAACGGACAGCTGAAACAGAGGACAGCAGGACTGGGCCAAAACCAACAAATCTGAAGCCAGCAGGTCCTCAGATCTTAGATCCTTCAGTGCTTTGTCTTTGCTGTGATTTATTTCTGAAGAGACCCCGAGTAAATGACAGCCCACCTCAAGTCAAACAACATCAATACCAAACATTACTTCATCTGACAAGCCAAATTGTTTGGGCAAAACCAGATCTGACCAGACATTATTAAAGCGGATCAAACCAAATCAGAAGAGAGCAGTAATCAAGACCAGAGTAATAATTGCTGTCTATCAAACTGTCGAACAGGCATCTGCTGGTTAATCCTACCCCACTTGGGATCTAGCCTGCCTGGGGTGGTCTGGTCTCAAATTAACCCGTGTAACACACGGTAAAGTTTCTGCTTTAAGGCCAATTGATGGATTATTTACCAACATGATAATTAAATCTGATTGAAACATTAACATACAGTGCAAACAGAAAGACAAGGATGTCTGTCTGATTGACAGATGGAATAGATTATTTAACATATACGCCTATTATATCTGCTTATATTATAGCATGCTATAACCTATTTATTAAAGTTTATATGCTGTTGCTAACTCTGAGGGTTAAAATATTACTACAGTATCATTATACACCATGGATATTGGATGGATATTCAGTTGATACAGGGAAAACAAATCATACAAAAATCCAAAAATGCCGTTGATGTTGATGTATTGTTGTGTCACCTGACCATAAGTTGGTGTCTGACACACAGATTTCTGCAGACACTTGGAATCTTTCCTGGCTTTGGACTGTTCTGTAGCCCGCTTAATTTTTTCCAGTTTGGTGTTCAGCAGTGAAACATGCTCAGTTGGGTTGAAGGCAGTTTTTATATGTCCACTGACATTGTACTAAAACTGTGGGACTTTGGTGTATAAAAAGTGTTTTTTTTAATATATATATAGAAGCAATAGCTCAATATAGATGTGAAACCCTGAAACACTGTCAGAGCTCAATGTCAGCTTTTCAACCTCATTTCAAATCCAACGTGTTGGAACACGCAGACAAGGTGAAAGGATGAGGACACATTCTTGATACTTTCTGACGGTACGTTTACACGGTGCAGCAGTTAATAATAATAATCTCTGTTTGATATGTGTTATTTTGGTTTTGTGCTTTGCATGTTCTATTATATCTTTTATTATATCATTTTATTTGGATTTAATGACGTATTCTTTTGCCCTTTGAATGTCTATTATTATTTATTAAAATGATCACATTTTAATACAGTGTATCCTCATGTGTTTTAATGACATTTTCAGGTTTTTTTCTGTTTTAAAAAAAACACTGTGGAGGATTTAATGGTTTCTAGTGGTGTAGTTGCTGATTGCAAGCCCCTTACATCTACATCTAGCATTAAGAAGAAACTATGGTGGCTGCAAAAGGCCCTATCTAGAGTATGTGATTAGTTTGTCCGTATAGAAACATGACTGTTTTCCATTCCATTTCTGCCATATTCTGTACATACAATGTTTTGGACCTTTTACATAGAACATCAACCTGTCCACAGATTTCAGCCAGTAGTCAGTAGACAGGTTGACTGAAATACGTTTTTGGATTTGGATAAACTGGACTCATTTTCATCTTCATAACTGATAAATTATTATTCATCGTCCCCAATGACCAAAGTGAAGTCAGTAAAGTCTAGTCAAATAAAGTAATTCACCTATGAATGACTAATCTGTAATTATTCTCGATTAAACTAACTCATCACAGAATTAAAATGTGCTGCAGGGTTTTGACAATGAAACAGAGGCTGAGGGGCTCCATAGGGTCGCTGCCACCCTGAGAGGAAAGAGCAAGCCTTTACCTTCATAATATAGCAATAAATCAACCCATTAGCTATTAACCACAAGGAGACTGATTCAAGCTTTTGCCCTGCATGGGATGATTCTTACATAACCTTCCTAATGACAGCCAGCGAGATTAAACAGTGAACATTTGCATTGCATGTACAGTCCATTCAGCGACGGTGAGGGGAGCGGGAAAGGTTACCGCGTCTAATTATGAATGGTTAATTTGACCTGAATAAATTGGAATACGGCTCCTCTGGTTTACAGAAAAATTGCCGAGGCAATAAATCACCCTAACGAGAGCAGGCTGATGTCTGCAAACACATTAGTCATTATTAGAAATGTGAAGTCCAGGACATGATGAGGGCTCAGACATCATCGATGCCTGGATCATTTCTGTAGACCCCATTTACCAAATAGGTGAACATTTGCTGCCCTCCATCTGTTTCTGCTGCAGGAATGTGTAGCAGCTTCCTCTGAGCCATTAATTAGAATTCAATCACAAACACTAAAACTGAGCACAAAGAAGACACTGCAGTGTGGCCAGCAGAGCTCCATTTCATTGAGAGAAACATGCATCTGATGACAATTTACTATTATCAGTTGTTTATTTTAGTCAGAAAATGGGTGCATGAAACATCCAATATATATATTTCTATATAGTTCTTCAATGTCTCATTCCTTACAGCTGACTTTTGGGGGATGCGAAAGAGTGGAAGGGGGGATTTTCAAATCAATTAACCTCAAATTACAGTGGATCCAAAATGGCATCCAAATCTTTGTCTTTCCGAGGTGCTGGATTACTTCCCAGAAGTCTTGGCACAACACCAAAAAGCCAAGCTGCTAATGTATTCCTCCAAAACATTCGGCTGCTCCTGTGAACTCCATCACACATCTATCACCCTTTTTTCCGAGTGCCAGTTTGGGAACATTTGAATCTGCCTTTTTTTTGTTGTTGTTGCATATAAAATACACACAGCTTAAAACAGCTTAAAAAGCTACTGAGGCGATGGTAAGAGATGTATTACAAATGTGCACATTGCCGTCACGTCATAACACGATGAAAGCAGGATTTTGAAAAGCAAGAGGAGAGGACGGACAATTTCGCGTATCTGTCTTGAAGCTCTGTCACACATTTACAGACCAGACACAGATGCTACATGACACAGTGACATCTGTATCAGTGCTGCTGAAACTGAGTACTTGTCTGGCATTACAGGGGATATTTTTGCCTATCGGGCTTTAATAACACACTGATGCCAGTTACAATTTAAACTAACTAATTTTAACCTTAAACTTGGTCCAACACCAGGTGTAAAGTGCAATATGATATTTGCTTGCAAATAACAAATGATATTATGACTAAAAATGAAAATATCATAAAGCAAAGTCAGTGATACAACAAAGGAGACTAGAGGCAAGCTGACTTCATGAAGACAGAACAGGAACAGCAACAGAGATAGAGTCACTGTTAGTCACTGTTAACACGGCAGCACTGATGTTGTGTTCACTCCAAATCTCCAAACCTCATCCTGTCGAGCTGCTCTCGTACTGCTGCTGTCGTCTGCTGTAAAAATATCCCCGTGGGGATTGTTAGTCCTTGAGAGAGTCGTTGTCAGAGTCTGAACAGCAGCCTGCCAGCTCAGACCTGCGAGTTCAAGTTTTCCCTAAGACCTAAGACACTGTCGTCGAGCTTCTGTTATGACACGGCAAAGGCAAAAGAGCAAGAGCTTTTAACATGTTTTCTGGCCCATGATCTCATTTTTTAGGTTTCAAATCCACATGGCCACATGAAATGTAGAGCTGTCAAGTCAGTCTGAGTCTTTAGTCTGGCCCTTTAGTCTACTCTATTATGAAGAGCATAGAGGAGCCCTGAGGAGTACTGTGGGATTGAAATCATGACATCTATCCAACCTTTCACATGAGACAAGTATCAGTATTGTAAATCTTCCACGACCTGAATTATGGATAATAAGTGACCCAACATGTGACGCTTTGTTTCAGCCAAGACAGGTATCAACCTACCAACTCATTTTTCTTCTTTTTTTTTTTTGTCCATAAAAGCAACAAGATGCATGAGCCACATCAAAAGAAATAAAAGAGGTACAGTAAATGAGGGTAAAGAGAAAGAACAAAGAAGAAAGAGAAGAAAAGGGAGGAAAAAGGGCCACAGTGAGGAAGGATAAGGAGGGCTTGGAGTGCTCATGGCCATTATTTATCACGACAGTAAGTGTGACGCCAACATGCTGATCAATAAAACACCAGTTTTCATCTTAAAACCTTCAGCTAACATGGCCTACAGGTATGTTTCCTAATGCAACCTTTATAGTTGCTACTTTCAACTTGCTGAACAACCAGAAATAGCATCTGTGCTCTCCAAGGAAGGCTATTAAAACATAATAACAAGTCTTTAGCTCAAACACCACCCCGTCTCTTATTGGCCATTTCTCTTATCATTGCTCATTTCCTTTCTTTCCGCATTTTCCTCCCACTCGCTTTTGTGCTTAATGGTTAACTTGCATTTATGATTGTTTTGGTACTAAGACTGCCCCCATTAAGCTGGCAGGATGCCAGTTACTTCCACTATTACAGATGCTAATGACTCTCCTTGGGGAGCAGCTCCAATTCTCAATTTAAACTTCAGTGAAACAGAAATAATAATAACCGCTTTATGGAAACAAGACAAAACAAAGAATATGTTCTGTGAAGTCGTGTTCGTCCCTTTGTTAACACAGACGGGACAATCTCAACGTAAAACTTGAAAACAGGGAGAAAATGACAAGATAGAGTGCTACGTTAAATGAGGCACGCCAGATTAAAGTTAATTTAGGAGGAGAAGGAGGAACATTAAATAACTTTTGATCCATTTTGTGATATCACATCCAAATATTGTGTGACAAGCATTTATTAAAGACAGCTCTCCCAACATGCCTTTCTCTCTCAATCTCTCCCTTCTACGCTAACATGCCTGGACACTTACAGGTGCTAATGAAGTCGTCCTCCCCAGAGAACAGCTCTCATCTCTCTCAAGTACACTCCAATTAAAAAAGGAGGGGAAATAAAATAAACACTTGCTAAAACGTATTAACGTGCTCCCCTGCTTCGTGCTGCCTCCTGTGTAAAAGCACCGTCTTTTACCCCCTGGCCCTCCAAAACGCAGCTTTATTAGAGCAAATAAAAATATCTGAGAAAAATTTTAGCTGTGGCTGGAGAGCAAGGCAGAAAAATGTCCAGTTTAGCAGTATTGAAATGCGTCTCTATGCTGTTTTGAACACATTCAGTGAGCAGAAAAATAGAAGTCCTGACCCCACAGATCGAGTGGGGACCATCCTTTCCAATAGCACATGCTGCATGTGTCCATGCATAAATATAGCAGGAGCACAGAAAATCAGTACTTCAGCGCTTTGCACCTGAACAAATAACTCTTAAAATGCAATTTAAAGCAACACTGTGGAAGTTTTCTACCATGAAATGACAGATTTTAAATCATTGTGATGCTACACTGGACTTCAATCAGGTGAATGGTGTCTCCGTCATTCCCACTCTGCTCCCTGTACACCTGTTCTTGCACAATGTCAACTCTGTGTACAATCTCCCGCAAGAAGTATGTAACGCTTTACGGCACACACTACTGACTGTTTTGATTTTGGTGACACTAAATCATATTTTCTCTAATAACACCTATTAACCGGTAACTACCTTTCAAAAAAACCTCAGTAGTCAGCGTTAGCTTCTTTGCCCTGGCTAGCTTGACTTTTGACTCTTTCGTCTCCTCAAAATGTTTTCAAATATGTTTAGGGTTAGGGTGATAATATGGGTAGAGCGTAGAGTAGGGTAGGTCATGACTTCACTATCCTTCAAAATGGCCTAAGTGGTATTGGGTCAGTGCACTTCAGAGACACACATACCCGCTATCTGATCCTGCATTTTGAACAGTATTAGCGTCATTTCTAATACTGGTAACAGTATCAGAATAACTACAAATACCAACAGAGAATGTACCACATTATGGAAACAATGTCATTACATGATGTGATTAATAACCCAACTACAAAAACTGATACTGACCTTTGAGTTTGACATGCTTCATAGACAGATATGACACAAATGCTACAGTTCAAATGTGAAGCTTTCCTTTCACAAGTTAGAGCTATCGAGATCGACTCCTTACAATTTAAATCAGCTGCTGTGGCACTTGTTGATAATATCCACTTATAAGCTTTTTTGAGAGACAAGAACGACTGTCCTTCATAGTCTGTCTGGCCAGCTACCACCGGGACACTGCAGGTCCTTTGTTGAGTCACTGCCACAACTTGTGTCAGCTGTTATCAGGTCCAGAGGTGGTCCACTGCAGTACTGAACAGGGTCTCTAGCACTCTGCTCCACTCTATTTCAGCAGCGTTACATTGTGGATCATGTACCTGTGCGCCTACATGTTCGGACACGTAGATGACAGACGGCGAGCAGAGTAATCTGTGGAGAAAGTAGCCCATTAGCTGAGCTAACCTTGAAAGTATCTGGGAGGTGGGGAGACCGGAGCAAGCCAACAACACCCCTGCAGGGAGAGGCTGAACATCCTTCCTGCACAGGCTGTGGAAATTCAATTACAGCCTAATGAAGAGTGAGCTGACCTCCATTCACCATCACCACTCTCTCCTCACGCCTCCTCCTCCTTCCCTCCCTGCCTCCCTCGTTTCACTCAGCTGAAGCTTATCATGGACTGTAGCTGGGCAGGTTAGCAGGTATAACTAGTTACATTGACACTGGTGGTATCTTTAGCTCTCTGCCTTCCTTGATCCAGTCATTATTACACTGTTCCCTCCTTTTCGGTCTGCTTTTTATTGAGCACTGCAGCCTGTTTAGTCTGTTTTCCTTAAAGGTGCATAATATATGGTTTAAGACGGGCGGGCAACAGAAAGGAGTAGCACATCTGGGTACTGTGTGATTGCGTCAGCCGAGGTCTTTGCCAGTTTAAAGGCCGTGTAAAGTAAAAATAAATATGTCTTCTGAGTTTGTCAGACCAACGAAGAATTATTACTTATTAACCACCCAGTCAAACGTTGAAAATGTGTCAGATGAGTTCAGAAAATGACATAACTAACTTTGAAAGACTCTGAGCGATATGTTCAGCGTGGCCTCAGTGTGTCATCGAGCCACCCTTTAGGACCGCCCAAAAAATCCTGGACTGAAAACTGGTCTTTTCACATGTTTACAGCAACTATTTTCCAACATATTTGAGGTATTTTGAAAGAAATCTCACTTTACTTTAATAGCATAAAATAGCAATACTACATTATTGCTTTTTAGCTGTTAGTCAGCCGGGCAAACAATGATCTAGCATTGGATTTGACATCTCTATATAGAAAGGAGTAAATAAATGTGGGGTTGATGCGTGTCTTTTCAGTCCGCTTACATCAAATATATAAATATATATATATATATATATATATATATATATATATATATATATATATATATATATATATATATATATATCACTTTGTCTGTGTTTTTCTGTAGCATCAGTAACTAGCCTGCAATGAAGTCTTAGCCACAGACGTACAAATATTGACTGGCTGGGTCTCACAGTTTACCATTTTCATCCTCTCTGCGGATGGTTCCTTTAAAGGTCAACTCTGTAAAGACAGCTTGCTATTTTGCTACAGCATTATCTGAACAAAGTTGCTTAGATAACTAAGTGGAGTTGCTTCGACCCTTCGGCCAAATCCATCAATGAATTGATTCTCTCAGGAAATTTCCAGTCAGATAACTTGTTTTGATAATACTGAGTCAGTGGATTGATTTATGTATTTACACTATTTTTTTTTAATTAATTAATTAATTAATTTTTTGGATAATCTATGCCCGGAGAATGTGTGGTCGCTTACATGATGTGAAAAAAGAGGAATATAAAAGAGGACTATAACATCAAAATGAGGGGTGTTTGTTTTCATCATCATGACAGCCATTTTGCCAAATTGGTATTTTTCACTTGTCCTGCTGCCAAGATGGCAATCCATCTCTTTAATGCTTACTCAGACTGCATCGTGAGTAAGATAATCTGGTTATGGTGTCATTTGTTTGCCAGGAACTGACATGCTCATTTTTAGGCTCCAGACTCAACACTTTCCATCACAAGCTAAAAGAAAGAATGGAGATATTATGTGTGGTGATAAATATTTCTGTTGGCTCTAATTAACCGTTTCATTCATTCCATTGTAAGAGTGTCTTTTACATTTGTGTCTGTTTCACCATCAGCTGTGTCAGAGATCTTACACACAGATGCGGGTTGATAAAAAGTCATAAATTCAATTCATAGCATCCACCTCTCTGTCTTTCCCATTATCGCTTCCTCCCTCCCATCTCTGAATGTTGTTTCATACCTCTTGATTACTCCATTTCTCACTCTATGACTACATTTAATGCTCCTGCCCATTTATCACCTTCCTCCACACTGAACTGTGCTTTCAGTCTTCCTACCAAAACATGATAACCGCCATTAAAAACATGTCATACCGTCTCAGATGTCTAGCTGGAAATTGGCAAACGATTACAGAACTAATTACAAAAAAGAAAAAAAACTCAATATTTCAGAGCAGAATCTATCTTGTTCAATTTATTCTATACTAATATTTTAGCATTCCCAAATAAAATATTTCTCTCGTTTTTCCAGACGGTTGTCTAATTGATCCCATCAGGCACTGGACAGCGGTTGAATAATTGTGCAATCAATCTCGACTTTGTGACAGGTTTCCATCGCAGTAGGTGACGCTGCAGTGTGGCTCGTGGTCCGGCTGAGAGGGATCGTCTCTGTCACAGACCACAGTTAACCATGATGGATACATATGGGCTCACACCGTCCCCGGTTTAATAAAACTCCACTATGAAGATGTCTAGGAAAATATGGAGCTGCCCTTTGGCTGACAAAATGTATTTTTTTTTTTTTAGCAAAGTGTTTTTTACTTTTCTTTAATAACACAGCAAAAGCATTAATGATATCTAATCTAGCCATATTTTGCCCTGAGTGGGTAAAAGACGATGAGAGAGATAAGCGAGCTGACACAGCAGCTGGCTGAGTGCAACTATCACATAAAATGCAGTACTCTTATAGCATCCTCACTGCATAATTCAAAATGTCATACATGGGCAAAAACACACCAAATGTGGTTCTTACAGACGTTGTGCTGGAATTTACAGCTGAGATTGTTGGATATAAAACCTCACCAACAAAGGAAGCTGTGCAGCTAGACTATAAACCAAAAAAAAGTAAAAGATACTGACGTGAGAGCTGCCAACTGAGCCAGTTTTACTCACATTGGTATGTTTGGTGCAAGCTTTTAAGAGCGTATCTTGTCTTTATTCTTCAAATCAAAGGGCAACATGAGAGTGAAAACCAGCAGCTATGGGCTGAAAGACACTAAAATGCTCCGCAGATCTTAAAGGGACCTGTAAAGTCGGGTGATCATTTCTGTGGGTTCATCACGAGCAACACCTTTCACTTTACATGTAGTCGTTTCATCCATTAATACAAAAATATCAGCGCAGCTTTAAGGGATAAAGAGGCTATTTCATGGTCTATGGTAGTTTAGAGGTACTGTTTTCTTTAATCTATAAACAATTTACTGTGCTCAATGGTTCCTTCACAGCTGCCGGCATCCTCTTCTCATGATGTCAACCAGGTGTACTCTACTTAGTAATGAACCTCAGGCGTGCCACAGCAGCTCATCCGAGGAGATTTCCTTTTATCTAGAGAAGAAAGGTTTTATTTTGAGGCTTCTGTGGGAGGAAAAATTGGTCCCTCTGCCTTCTCTGTGATGGATTTCTATGGATTTCTTTATGATTGTTAAATGTCAGATGAAATAGAACAAAAAAAAAAAACAACACTTTCTCTTTGATTGAAGGACTCACAGTGAAACCTGACATTTACTGCTGTCAACAACCTTCCACTGAGTAAAGTAAAGTGAATAACAGCACAGATTAGCAGGGAGAACAAAAGTTAGGTCAGTAACATGACAGCCGACAATCCCGGCAGTCAGTGAAACTGACGGGGAGTCAGATTTATGAGCTTTGTTGATGTGATCCCTGGAAAAGGTGGATATCACACCCACCTATTTGGAGTGCGACTAATGAAAATTTCCAGGATTCGACTGATATATCAGCAGCCATGGTTCGTGTACTACCCACAATACCAGCGCAGAAACTACGCAATGCACTGCTGTAGACGGGGCAGCAACAAAAGTTAATATAAGTCTAATTGTATGTTCTATTTAGAATATTTCCACCTCTTTAAAGACAGGAAACTCAAGTCTTATGTATATCGATCTATGTCTGTCTTCAAACCCACCAGGCACCACTAACAAAAAATGTATTTTACCTCACAGAATACAGGAGTTGTTAATCCATCACTGTCTCGATCAGTTAGTCAAAAAGGGCTGTCTGACAGCAAGGTAAAGCGGTGAAATTATTCTAAATATAGCGTACACTTAGACTGACATTGATTTTTTTATGTGTCTAAAATACCCTTTGCTGTTGCCTCCATCCACAGCAGTGTATTACTTATCTTCCCTGCTGGTCCTCCTGTCTGCTTCTTCAAACTGGTGACTAATGTCTACTGTAGGTAATACGCTGACTGTGAATATGTGCGTCACACAACTATACTTCAAATAACCAGAACTACAGATTTAAGCAAATTGGATACAGACAAACTCAGGTCACAGAAGGAAGTTAACAAGCTGCCATTACTCTGCTACATGGAATCAATTTCACTTTAATTCATTACCAATATATACTCGTGTTTATATTCAGAGTGGCATGCGGACGGTGTTCGCCTGTGGTGAGTCGCTGATCTCTTGCTGACTGACGGTACATCTTATTACTTATTAAAAGATGGAACCATGGACAAATAAACTACTTTGGGGGAGAACAAGTCAGCTCTGCTTTTTTGCCTCTGTAGAAGTTCCCACGAAATGGAAAGAGTGCTACTTGCTTCCTCATATTTACGTGTTTCCTGGGAGGGACTTGTCGTGAACAGGTGTTTAAAGTAGTCAAAAGCAGAGTATGCTTTACACCCTCACCTCTATGCAGCTAACGCTATGAGCTAGTGTCAGTATACTTGGCTGGATCTGGCATCGAAAACAGACCTCTAAAGACCAACGGTGGTCATTTTGGCAGGAATACAGTAGCCTAACGAGGTGGTTTTCATCCTGAGTTTGGCATCTTGGGAGTAAGTCAGTTCGGTTAGCTGCACGGCTGCTTAGCATTCTTTCCCTCAGGAAAGTCTGTAAACCACCATGGTACTGTAACATTATCTTTGTTGTCTCAGAGGCTGTATTTGATCCTGGTCCACTTTAGTTGCCTGCTAATGATTGATTCAGTTAGTAGCAGTTAATTAGCAGTTAGCTAGAGCTATCTGTCCACCAAGAAACTCGCATAGAGTTGAAGCTGAGCAGTCAGAAAGCATCAGAGGTAAAACCAGCAAATATATGCTGTGTAAAATATGATCCAGTTTCACCAAAATCACTGAATAAAGTAATCAGTAAGACTAGGCCATGGATACATGCAGCAGCCCTCGAAATCACTCTCAGACTCAGACTGTGGTTTAGAAATACCCAAGGTCAAATACTGGTGTACAGGTGACATATAGTTCCAGACATATGTTTGACTTCATGAAGAGATAACAATGAAACAAGGCTGAATATTTTGAACAGGAGAGATGTGAGAAAAAGAAATGGCAAAGAAAAACAAAACATTAGAAATAAATTCGAAAACTCTGCCTCGCACATACTGGACACGCACAGTAAAAGGTGATAAAAGAGAAGCACAAACAAGAAGAGATGTCGAGAGATGAAACAGGGCGTCGACACGTAGATGGAGGCACTAAAGATAAGAGACATCAAGAAAAGACAGAAAGAAAACAGGGAGAGACAAAGAAAAGATTAGACAGGAAGGGGAAAAACAAAGAGAAGAGCAGCAAGGGAGAGAGGAAGGGAAGAAAGGAGACATTAACGAAGATGATGAGGGGAAGAGAGAGGAGATAAAAACAGCAGGTTTCAGTGTTTGCATGTTATCGGTGAGTCACTGCTCAGCCTGACTGAACTGCTCCGACAACACAGAGGTGAGCGTGGGCGAGAGACAGTGAGAAAGGCAGAGCGAGGAAGTGCATGGACGTAGAGAGCGAGCTGGGATTGAGACCATTTTACATTAACAAGGTGATACCTATTCAAAAAACAGATGAATGTGGATGTAAATATTACCAGATGTAATTTTGGTATTCACACACTCGTGGGAGGAACAGGAAATTATAATCATAATCGGGTGAGATTTCTCTCCAAACATTATTGCTGCAAAAGAACAGCTTGTGTAGAGAAGGGTGTAAACCTTTCTGACTCTGGACAGATTGAATTTCAAAATTATAAATATTGTGCCACAATTCAAAAAAGAAAAAGTTTCAAGGTGTCTTCTTATTCTGCAGCCTGGCTATGTGTTGCTGTGCTGAAGGCACCTATCTGCAAACCCTAACTGTACTTTACTTTAAAGCACTTTCTCCTGGAGAAAGCTGATTTCTTGGTTCACTAAAAATGAAAATGACACTAGGTAGTTTCCAAAAAAACTAGTTTCCACCGCAGAAGAGCTGATTCTTTGTATTGGGGATCCAAATGACCCAACAAAAAATGTAAAAAAAGATATGAATAACAGTAAAGTTGGAATAAGAAAGAAACCTGAGTATGGTGGGAAGACACATGACAACAGTAGAACAGATTAGAAATATGATTTGGGCATGATGACGATGATTGGACAACATGTTCTCACACCTAACTTGCCAAAAAACGTCAGCTTGATCAGTGGCCTTACACCAAACTAGGACGCTAGTGTCAGATTTGCACATGTGGGACTCCCCAGGCAAGTTAGCGATAACAAATACGCAAAGTCCAGCTAGACTTTCAAAAAACAGCTCGCTGAAAAGCATTTCACATTTTATGAGTTTGAATGATCGCAGTTTGGTTAGGAACAAAAACTACTTGGTTTGGGTTACGCAATAATGTAATGTAACGTCGGTTGTGCAAGTCATTTACCATTTATGTTCAAAAGAAGTCAATGTTGAGTTTTGGTTTCACACAGGTCGCAGATGTCTCCTGGGTGAAAGTCTGGTGTTTGTTTGACCCATGCATCCACTACATCCACCTCCATGTGCAGTCTTTCTCGCTTTTTATACTACATCACCTGACTTGACCTGATCTCTCCATCCAACCTCTCACCCAAATCTAGTCCTTATTATGGACATAAATTAGCAGCAGTGTGCTGTCTCTGCGTTTACTCATTGTTCAGTATATGCCCCTTTCTGGCTGCCAAAAAATAAATAAAAATCTAATTTTAAAATCTAAAAATAATATTGTATTTTCATTTCCAGCTTTACTGACCTCCTGCAAGTCGATTTTCAAATATAAATGTATGAATAAAGTCAGAAATAATGAGGACCTAACTGTTATTATAATTTCAAATTTAAAACATGCAATAAACTGAAAGCAGATGGGCAATTTATGTGCGATGATCATTGTTCCACACACGGGAAACGTTGAGTTCAACACTCACAGTTCACACTGTTTGTCATTTTTAAGCAGAAGTTAATTTCTTCAATTTGTTCTTCCATTTAAAGTAGACCTAAGCTTAACAGAGACTTTATTCTTTGCCATGTTGGAAGAAGCAGCAGCGTACTGTTGACTGCAGAGTGAAAAGAAATAGAGAAGCAGGGCACAGTGGGGAATAAACAAATATAGATACTCCCAATGAAAGCCATCTGACCCCCGCCTTGAATTTGATGATCCTTGACTTACAAAGATCCCCGACTGACACCGTCGGAGCTCCTCACAGCTCATACTTATACTGTTCTTTGTGTTTCTTAGACACCATGTTCACCTAAAAACACAGTTTATATTTAGCATATCATGAGAAATAGACCACAATCCAAAAACACAAAGTAAACTACAGTACAGTGTAGCAAGCATACAGACAAACATAAACCATCAGGTATCCTTTGTGTCAAATATGAACAGTAGTATTAATTATGATTTTAAAAAGGAGAGCTGAATGTCACTGCAGCGAGGTTATAATTACACAATGTAGAAACTGGATATTAATTAGCACCTCAGAAAGTATAACTACACTTGAAAGTGACTCATCAAAAAAAAAGCACTCATCAATTGTTTATCTTTTTCATGTCGGCTGTGAAGTACCAAAACAAGACAGCATCAATTAATGTAGCATCGGTATCAGTGCAAGTAAGCAGCAGAGAGATTCGCATGCATCGAGAAACGTGACTGAGAAGGTTTGAACCTTGCACGCTGCGGGTCCTATTTTTGTGGTGGTGCAACGACCAGCACCTTGAAATTCTTTTGCCCGTGTTTGTGGGATGTGAATGTGAGTGCGAATACTTGTTTGTTTCTATGTGTCAACTCATGTGAGCTGGGATAGGCTCCAGCCCCACCGTGACCCTGATGAGGATAAGCGGTTACAGAAAATGAATGGATGTTTGTGGTATTCTGGTGCCCAGTGTAGAGTTCACAGGTGGGAGGTTCAGTCAATAGTGGCAGCAAAAAGTGAGTTGGTGGTATTCTGGTGGAAGAGGTGTCTCAACAAGAGCAAAATAAATTGTTACGGAAAATGTGCAAAAATGAGAGTGCAGTCATCCACCGAGGTTTTGAGGATGTCTGAGGTACATCTTATGTTCAGTTGTATGTTTATTTCTTAGAATCCAGATCATTTTGTCACAAACACTGGTGTTCATGTTGGCCACTAATTTTTCCTGTAATCCTGCTGAAAACATACACTGCCAGAGGTAATTAAACACAACCAGTAGATGTGTTTAAATGTTGTTCTATGTGGACAAAATTTCAGTTGAATTTATCAATAAATAAATAAATATGATTCTCACAGTATCTGTTGTCCACGGCTGCTTTATAAAAAGCTTCTCCGCCAGTTCATTAAATCCCTGCAGCCATCTGAAGACAGCAGGACAGATACGGAGATAAATCTGCAGCCTGTCATTACACACGGCCGACTGGTGTCCTTGATTAAATCGCATGCAAATGACACAGGCTGCTACACAAAAACACACACTTCTGCACACCAGACTAGTCGGCTACAACTCAATATTCTACCTGCTTATGAGGCAGACATCAGATCACAGAGACTCTTTAGTCCTGTGGCACAGCATCTTTTACAGTTTTTAATCAAACGCTGCGGCATCATAAATACACTGCAACACAGCGAAGTTATGATGGGAAATCATGTTGGATTCATGCAAACATATAAAATGCTAATTAATTGTTGTGGCGCTCTTCCCTCGTCCCAAAAAATATGATTTCTCTGAGAAGCAGATTCTTCATTTGTTCAGCTGTTATTATCACCTTGTGTATCACTGTGGTTGGCTCAGCTGTTTCAGAACGAATGGCTGAGAGTGTATTTATCAATCAGCAGACAATCTCAAATGACCTCACCAAGCCCTTTTGCACTTTGAACTGCTGCACATACATGAACCAAAACAACAGTCTGTGTGTCTCATGTAAGATGACGCCCCATCTGTCCTTGTGTCACACACAAAAACACACAACTGAAATACACAGTCATCTGAATGTCTTTTCTTCTCTCTATCTCATCATATATATATTTTTTGTGCATTATTTAATACCAAAGGAAATGGAAAAGAGAACAGGAAATTATGCTTCACACAGGGGCTCTGAACCAGCCTTAATGATGAATATCTTGTTCTCTCCTCCACTCAAACCCCGGCGATAATATTGCACTTGTCCCCCTGATTTATTATGTAAGGGTTCAAAGCCGTACATTAACTCCAGAGTTCAAACTGATTAAGCCAGCCCGTGTGAGAATACCGATCCACGCCAGAAAGTGGATTTCTCTCCATCGCTAATGCTACCAGGGTCACACGATGCCCTCATCATCACCATCTGCTCAGAGGTTACCGCGCTCTTCAGCTCCGATATGATTTTCATGTAGCCCGTGTGGAAGCTCGAGGCTTTGCATTGAGAAATAATCCACAAGTCTCAGTTCAGAAATAAAAATACAAACCAAAAAAATGAATGATATCCTGGTAGAACCAAAGTTCACACACTCAAGAGGAGAGCGGTGAGCTTTGTGATGCTAGATGCTCTCGGGTCTTGATAATAAATGGCCGACTGGGCCGGTGACACAACACATTGCTGAAACACTGACTCATAAGTGTGTGTGTGTTTGTGTTATTTCTCCTTCTGTCTGCTTATGAAAAAAAAAACCTCTTGAGAAGTAATTTTGGTCTCTGCAGAAGCTGGCTGATGCTTTTGTTTTCTGATTATTTGTGTCACTAACACTTGCAAACAAATAACAGTGGTATATGTAAGAGAAAGACGGAGGAAGAAGATGCCACAGTACACTTCAAGCCTCAGTTATTACTAGCAAGCCAGTACTGACTGCAGCAGTGCTCGTGTATCTGTGTGTGCACAGTGGCGCAGGTGTGTTTTCTGATCAGTGGTGTGTGTAAGTGTGTGCCCTCGGTACCTTTGTCGCTGAAGTCGTCGACCAGGATGACTTCTGCTATGAGCTGTGGAGGTGAGCGGTTGAGCACGCTGTGAACGGTCCTCAGCAGCGACGACCAGCCTTCGTTGTGGAACGGGATGATGATGCTGGTGTTGGGCAGCTTATCTGCATACAGCTTCTGTTTACAGCTGCACAAACACAGGAAACCAAATGAAGAAATGAGAGAGGCAAGTAGACCAGAGTGGATCACCCCTGCTAAAAAAATATCCATATTATTAGCCACGCTACGTGGTGTGGCTCTAGGGAGGTGTTCAGTCCAACATTCTGGTCCAGTCTGAACTGTAAATAACTATTAGATTTGTTCCTGTGAAATTTAGTACACACACAGCAGTTTAATTTCAATTGTTGAAAAGAAACGATTGTGGCCACAGAACTGTCATAAAATGGGCAAGGCACTATCCAGAGCAGTGTTTGTCACAGTTTTTACACTGTGTACCATCTCAGAAAGTAATAGGCTCTCCAAGTACCACCATTATGTCAGATGTTAAAATACAGCAGTGCAGGACGACCACATTCAGCTACAGACATAGTTTGAGAATCAGCGATCTAGAGCCTGTGTTTGGGTTGGGAACTTGCAGGTGAGGCCACTGGGAGAAACACGACTAAGCATATTCAGTAGGCCTGGAACCTGGAAATTAGAAGTCTTTCTTGGCATATGTGCCAGGCAAGTAATTCCTTTTGGGTTGAATAGGTACCATCTTGGCATTCAGTATCTGCTTCTATTATTCAGCTGTGCTCTAGATACATTGTATGTTGGTTTCAGTTTGGCTGTATGGTCTTCTCCATAGTAATAGCCAGTAGGGCTCAAGTCTCTTCAAAAAAAATCAAAAAGATTTCTCAAAAAGTAAGTTAACATTAACTATAAATGTTGGAATGCTTATTGACAGTGAGGAAGAAAGTCATCTGGAACCACAGACACAAGCCTTTTCTTCAGCGTACTGCAGCTCGCTCAACTAGCTCCACCTGAACAATGTGTTGCTCTTTTAATAAGATGTAATGAAGCATACCACCCGCTGGCTCGCCCTTCCATCTCTTCCTCTTTTCCCTTTCTGAGAAGTCAGAGAGGAATCTGTAGAGACAGTAATTATCTCTGAGTCTCTCATGCCTGTCTGGCTGCCTGAAACTCTCTCTCTCTCTCTCTGCATCTCTATCTCTATCATGTCATTCAGTCAGTGAGGGAGAGTGAAATGAATGAATGAATGAATGCACTTGGGAGGTCTCGGTCCACTGAGGACTGATCTGGCACTTCAGACACCTGTCAATCTGCTGTCACTTTGACCAAACAAACAAACACTCCTGCTCCCTTGCACCATCCAGCTCACCCTGTCTGGCCTGTGTGAAGCGTATGGGTCCTAGTATGGAGGTGCTGGAGGTCCAGAACGTCCATGACAAGCACTTTTTGTGGTTAGAGGATTTCAATGCTGGACTCAGTTGTCCTTTACCTGTACGGTCAGACTTTGAGTGACTTTTGTTGGTCTGTGCATGATTGTGTCGAGAGCTGAACTTCTCAAGGACTATTATTAAAGAGAATAGCACTGGTTGCACAAGACATATCCAACAGTGTTATACAACAGAAATCACAAAACACAGGTTGTAATTATATTTATCACCTGCTTATAAATGTTGCAATAGCAGATGAATATTTTTTAGGAACTAAAAATATGGATAATTATGTATTTTTTTATAATAATAATATATTAAATTGTGTTCATTGACTTTCTCATTTCAGATGAAGAGACATTATCTGTTGGAACAGTGGTGCACTTTCAGCATATTCAAAAAGCTTTGTTACTGCAATCATGAACAAAACGCCACCAAATAGTAGTGTAAGTGATCCAAAATCAAACATAAATTGATCAATTTTTCTTTGTAAAGTTCTACATCCAGCAGCTAAAATTACCCTATAATTATCTGCTCAGGCTAATTTTAAGCTTAATGACTGGATATATCTCTCTGTGCTCCTCTGGATTCTCTCTTAACATTAGTGCTACGCCGAAAGAAAAAGGACAATAAATATACAAATAACTTTAATTCACCCACAGAATCTTTCAGAGAAAATGTTCCTTCCAAAAGGCATGGACATTATTAAGCTGTTCCACCTTGGAGTTTACAAACATTTAAAGAGTAACATCAATATTTTTTTCAACATGCAGCAAATGTCCAGTATTTTGTGTTTAAGTGGCTAATGGGATATTGATTACTGAGTACTCAATGTAAGCACAGCTGGCAACAGCACACCATACAGGCTACAAGGTAATCCAGTTGTGTACTGTTATAGTACAGAGCGTTTTTGCCACTGACAGATTGTTATTCAGGCAAAGTGTCTGACAACATTATGGAAAGGAACCTACTGAGGTAAGACTGATTTTGTTGAACCAGAAACAGTCATATATTGCTCTCCTAAAACCCACCGGACTCCATGAACAAAAACTGTCTTTTTACTTCACAGATCTTACAAACATTGTTGGGAACGGTGAAAATACAAAGCAAGGCGGTTTTGGTGAGTTTTATTTTGTTTCTGCTGAGTTTGAATGATGTGTTGTTGCTGTTAAGATGACGTGAGATGTTAAATTGTTGTGTTGTCAGTAGAGTCTGGTGGCTTTGAGGAGAGTGATGTTCGACTGTTTCTGGTTAAGCAAAAACGATCTTACTCTTTAACAAAATGTCTATATCTGTAAGGTATTTTTCCTTCGGATACTTTTAAAAATTTGCCACTAAGCCTGTTAGTGGCAAAAACATGATGTACTCAGACACAAAACATCGAAAAATATTTTTCAGTTAGAAATTTTTTTAGTTTGAAAAATTCCCTTTAACTTTGTTCCTGTGACAGCTTTGAGAATATACAAATATATAAATATACAAAATACTTTTGGCATGTATTCATTTCAGATAATGTGCTGCAGTGTTTGTCGATATTAGTGGAGAATAGATAGATGTCTGAAAGGAAAACATGTTTGCTGGTGCAGGAGCTATATATAATAGATGTGAGGCATAATGTGACACAGCATGAGGAATCCTTGAGAGACAACATATAAAAACTATTTACCACATGACAGTGAAGCCTGGGTCAAAAAAGACTTTAGAAGGAAAACGTTGAAGGCTGATCTGTGATCTGTAAATCAGGTTAGCAGGTCTGAAGCTGTTTTGTAGACAATATTTATAGTGTTGCTGGTGTGTTTATTTTCAGCATTTTATTCTTTAATGAGTCAGAGGAGAGCTGGACGAAACCCAGCAGTCTGTACTGTCGCCACGGGTCCATATGGCTCATCATGCCTCTACAGCATCTGTTCTTTGACAGTTTAATCTGCTACATGTTGAGTTTAATGTATACCTCCTCCATGCCTCAGGTCTACATTAGGGTTAGGGTTAAGTCTACATTAAAAGAGCAGTAGTGGTTAGGGATGGGTACTGAAATCCAGTGTTTAATGGGATCTGGGGCTAAACCATAGTATCAAAAACCACCTAGAAGTCTAACCTTCTGTCTGCATGACAATATGGAGAGAAATAAACACTTAAGTCCATTTACACTTCAAAACAAGTCTTTTGTACTGAAGGACAGAAAGACCAGTAATTTTTTATATAATAAAACTATTCAACATACAGGCAAAGAAATGCAGTTTTCAACTGTTCAGTTATTTTTAGGTATGTTACGTTTGCTAGCAGCCTAGACCTACTGACTGACTGATTGTTTAGCTATAAATATGGTGTATCATCTGAACTGTCATTCAAAAATTCACAGTTTTATGGCACTCAGAGCATCTGAACACAGAGCCAGATTAATGGAGGGGTCTTGTCAGATTTGTAGTTTATGTTACAGACTATCAATAACATTTAGGTATTGTAGTTGCTAATTTACTATGCTACAATAAGCGTTTGAAGTAAACAGGTTAAGTGAGATTATTTATAAACCTACTGTGGTGTTTTGTTTGCCATTAAATTAACTTTCCTACTTCATTCATGTTCTCCAGAAGGTGAGCCCTTTCTATTCCATGACTAGCTTTTTGCAAATTCCAACCTTGAATGTCAACATTGCACACTAGATATCTCACAGTATGTGAGACAAATGTCCAGGGTGTTTACTATCAACATTCATGCTCCCAGGTTGATGAACCCAATGGATTTTAACAACCCTATCACCTTTCCTCTATCCCAGAAGATGAGAAGAATCATCAATGTGTCAATTATTCTATTCTATTCATATTATGGTGTACAATAAACATGGCAGAATGTCATGTCCAAGAGGCTTCACCTCAGTTCGCTTCACTGTTCTACTTTCCCAGATGGAAAATATAAAAACAACACATCTATCATCAGTTCTTCACACCTTGTGCAGAGGGCAGGGACATCAATGACACTGATAATTGCTGTCAAGAACACCGTTTATGAGAACATAGGTGTTGTGCTGTGTGTAATCAGCTTCTGTCAGTGTAAAGCTACATCTCTCCTCTGAATAGACTGGGCAGGCTGATAATTAGAACAATTGTTCCAAACAGTGCTCATTGTAATGAGCTGGGACAGAGCCGGCATGGAAAATAAAGGTGTGAACACAGTAGAGCTAGGGCAGGATTGTCCACCATCATCCATTCACAACTGGAGGAAGAGGGTAAGGGGGGGGTGGCAATGCTGTCACTAATAGTACACAATTTGCATTTAAATGGTGAATTCAATTTGGTTCACATCTTTCATATCTGATGCTTTAAATGCCTGGAGGGCAGAAATACAATGTTAGCGTTGTTTTTAGGTCTTCTGTTTTTTTTTTAGAGCTCAGACCAAGATGTTTTTGTGCACAGGTTCATTAATTAAACATTCATACTGTGTGGCTATGTAAGTCAAATTAAAAAATTAAAATTTTAGACTTTGAGACTTTCGCTCTCGAGTCTCACAGCATTCATGTCCAAATTTACAGCCCTAGAGACAATTCTAAATTTGTTTGGCAATTTGAGATTGACCGAAACAAGCCCTTTGCATGCATGAAGCAAGCGTGCCTGCATTTATCTCCCACAATCCAAATCCATAAATTAACAGCTGTCTCTTGACATCATCAGAAAACTATGAATTGTATCAGCTATTTCACTCTCATCATATCTAAAACAGATTTCCCTGGGACAATTCTGCACTCAAGCTGGCCTTTCATCTAAATGTCAACCTTATTTGGGGGGAAAACAACTATCTGCCATGAAGGCCTGGGAGTCTGCCGGTTTTCAATCCAACCAAGGAGTGCACCAGGTGATTCATTTTTCCTCTCCAGTTGATGGAGTGCCAATCTGTGAAATAACTTGCTGCAGTCTTTGGCCAGAATGAAAACCTGCAGACTCTTGGCCCTGTGAGGCCTATCCCTGCTCCCTATTCAGATGAAAATGCTCACACAAACACAGATGATTTATTTTTTTTGTAGAAAAATGGCAGTTTTGCCTGAGGTTACTGAGCACTTAACTGGAAATGTTAAAAGGAAGCATTTTTCTGTCAGGTCACCATTGCACAGTCCATAAAAATGACCAATGCGGCAGATTGAGATGGGATGAAAATCATCAATAGGGTCCAAATTTCTACCTATAATTTGAGTAATACAATCTAATCTAAAACCTTATGACAAATCAACTATGGTGATAGAGTTATAGTTGAAAATGAGGCAAAACAACTTGTTTTTGTAGATAAATTGTAAGCAGTCCAGCAATATTTATAGTTTAGCATCTATCGCTGTAGTTGCATAATGAAATCAACAGGCCAGTGGACAGCTCTACCGATGTTAATGCACCTAAGATGCATTGAGATCCGATCACTCAGACCACATTCAGAGGTGGTCTGGTCAGCAAGTGGCCACAGTGTTTTAGTGTGTATACAATGTGTCCTTGGCCACATTGAAGAACCGCCTACTCAACTGACATCCTCTAAGTACACACAGAACATGCTGTCTGATTTCCATTTGGTTCACCGTTATGCAAATGACATGTTTGAGCTCTCTTACAGCAGATGTTTGTGAACACACTGTCTGCTTCAACTGATTTTGACACTGAATTATGACGTGGAAAGCATGTTGATGTTAATGGTAAACATATAAACGTCACATACGAATTTCAAATGTATTTGTAGTTCTGTTGTTTGCTTCACAGGAAATTTTAAGTTGAAACTGGCCACACCTAATAGTTTATCTTGCTCTCCTTCCTCCTTAGACAAACACACACACACACACACACACACACACACACACACACACACACACACACACACAAAAGACTCACTTTGGATGGCGGATGTCAGGGACGGAGCGGTTGAGGGAGATCCGGTCGCTGACATAAATGTTGAAGCCGTTCTCCCTGTAGGCCTGGTCGACCCGGTCAGCATCAGTCAGGGGAAAAGGCTTGCCCTGTTCACCATTACCTGCGTCAAACACACACATATTTCACTGTCAAGACATATGCAAGACCTCAGACAATCAATTCCACCACACTGTATCTCCTCTGCAAGTACACATATTGTACAGAGATCAAAAGTTCCCTGCTTTCATGTGGATAAGATAACAGGCATTGTTGTTTAACATTTCTGGGAAAGCATTAAAAGTAGAATGCTTCAAGGTTGGAAGTGTCCTCAGACAAAACTTCAGACCTTTAAATGTCAACATGAATGGATTTAAGTTTAAATTAATTCCTCACCAGCACCAAAAATACTTTAAAAAGAAAAAAAGAATTTAAGACAGTTTAAGTTCTTAAATATAGAAAGCACATCAGAAATACTAGGAATGAACTTACAGTTGATTAAACAGTGATAGCTATACTGAGCACACCGGATCAATGTTTAAAGCTATGTGGATTTAAACTTTAGTTGGATTTAACAACCAAACCAACAAGAGCACAAAACCCTACAGTAGACTACCGATTGGAAACACCTGTTGTATTGAAGCTTTTTCATCAATAATAGCTATTTTATTAAACATTTAAAATTAAAAACAACATGATTCAGACACCAAATGTATTATTTACATTTCCAAATTGTTTTGGCCCAATAGAAGAATAACTGAATACCTAAAATCTCCATTTAGTTGATGTCCCCACAGTGTTGAAGGACACTATTTTTCCACCAAATACCTTCGACTTTGAATGTGTTTTCCAGTTTAGAAAAGGGTGAATAACCACAAATTAGGGATGCACTGATTGTGAAATTCTGGGCCTATACCGATGTTTAAAATAACAACTTGGCTGATGGCCAATGCCGATGCTGATGTTTTTTCTTTGTTACATGTATTGCAAAATTCATAATGTGAATCTTTCTCGAAGCAACCCAGAAGCGTCTCTACGCTCGGCTACGCGTTGAATACACGTCAGTTCTATTTTTGACACCTCATTTCCACCAGGGACGTAAGTGCCGCGTAATGGCTGCACCGTGGTCACTGGAGCTGATCGCTGCTACTCTAATCAATGAAACCATCGCCACCGGGCGCGCCGCGGAACATCTCAGCAGCGTCCCAGCAGCGTCTCTCCGCGCTGCAGTGCTATCAATCCGTAGCATTTGTATTTTTGACAGAGCCGTTGCTAAATCGCATGAAGCTCAACAGAGCAGATTGCACCAGACAGGAAATCCGACACAGAATCAACGTAATACACTTCCGCCTCCTTTCAAAATAAAACACAATACGCAGTTCATATTGTCTATCACAACTTCACATCAACATTACATCATAACTGGTGGCACCAGGTCAGCAGTCAATCGATCAAAGGGTCTCAACAGAGACTAGAACTAATTGTTGAAGTGGAACAACACACAATAATTTGTGACACAACAGATCCTTTTATAATCTCTTCCAAGTCGGAGAAGCAAAGTAAGCTGTTTGTTGTTGTTGTTTACTTAATACACAGTTTATCACGGGATCTCGCAGTCTCACATATGTTCAGGATTATCGCATGATCTTGCGTGAATACGGTTGCCTTGTAAGGCAGTGCTGTGCTGCCGTCACACGCCCCGGTGGGGATTTACGCCGGGCAGAGGACGGAGCAAAACCGCGGCGCAGCCATTACGCAGTGCTTATGTCCCTGGTGGAAATCCCCAGCGACACTTGACGTGAGCAGCACGCGTCAATCTACACAGAGCACCTTGAGCGGGCGGAAGCCAGACACAGAAAAAGCATAGAGAATCTGGTGGATTTTCAAAATAAAATACCCCGTGCAAACTGCCAGTCATAAAAACAGACAAAAGCGAAACTAATTAACTACGTAGCATAGAAGAACATACACCGGGAAAATGGCCAAATCTGAGCAAGTAAACAAAGTCTGGCGCTCGCTTCTGAAACACTCCTGGTGGGGTTTGAAGTCGTGTGCAGGACGGACCAAAATCGCCAGAGACGTGTGCAGTGTCTGCAGAGCCTCCAAAAAAAAGGAAAAAAGAAAGGTTTCTCCTCAGCACAGCGTTCATGCGACATGTAAATTAATATATAATCATCGGCCACTGCCAACGGTGAATGTCATCTTTATTTGCCAATGGCAGTTGATGCATCGGTGCATCCTTACCACAAATCCATTGAGCAGTTGAGCTTGAAATATTTCGGGGAACCTTTTGGGCAACTTGGATCAAATTGTATTAGTTGCTTCCCCTGTCATTGTAAATAATTGACATAAATTCTGTGTGTAAAAATCAGCGGCATGAACTTTTTTTTCTGAAGTGAGGCATGCCATACAAAGTTTGAGAAGACTGACTGACCAAGACAAACCTTCTATTTTGATGTTTTATGAATAACGTCTGTCAATAACAGGCATTATTGTGCACTTGACATGGAAACAGTAATCTGTTCCCACCTCAATCTTCACAGATTTTGATGCCAAGCTGCCAATTCCTTGTATTCTTAACTCTTGCTCAGAGGGATCTTGTGTCTTTCTGACCTTTTAACTATCCGTCTGGTTGAACCATTGGACAGCATTTTGTTCTCCATGTACAAAACATCACCTTTTTTTTGAAAACTCATCATACAAAATAACATCTCTTTACCAAAGGACTTTCTGCGGCCTAAAAGCACCAGAGACCACTCAAAATATAGCGCAGTCCCCTCAGCCGCCTGACTGTGCACTTCTAAACAGTACATTACAGTGTAGTGTACATTAGTGTACATACATACAAGTCCAAAACTGATAAATGACACAACACAATGTTGTTACGGGTTAAAGCTGAGGTTAAAAATAACCAAATAAAACATTTGTTTACAACCCTGGTCTGGAGCAAGAGCAAGAAACCTGCTGATGAAACATGATGAAATAAATATGAACTCTTATGGCCAAACAGCTTAAGACAGTTTCATATTTTTACAGCGTCACATTGTGTAGATTTATTACAGGGGAAACAGGGACCAAAAAAAACTCTCATCATTTACAGACATGCATGTTTCATTGAGCAGAAATTATTGTTATGATGGGGGCTTGTTACCCTCTCCCTGCCTAGTGCTTCCTGTTGGTTTCCACCTCTTTTCTGTGTCTGTCTGTCTCTCTCTTTGGCAGGGCTGCCAGTCTTGTCCTCATCTGCTCTGCACCTCACCATTTAATAAACCCTCACAATACAAGTCTGGTCCAGGCTTCCAGACTCCACCAGATCATTTTGACTACATAGTGGTAACTATGCAAGGCCTACATTGTACACTCTGCTCTGCTCGTCAAATCACTGTGAATCCTGTTTCCCCTGTGCTCAAGGAATCCAGTTCGTCACTCATGTCATGTCCAGCTACAACCTGTCCCTGCACATGAAGAACCTGTCCAACCCAGCCCTGTACTGTCTTGTGCCACACCACCAGCCCTGCACCATTTTGTGCCTCCATCCCTCAAGTCACCTTCAACCTCACAGCCCTTTGAGTATCATTCTGTCAGCATTGTCAAATTGGTGTTTGCACTTTTGTGTCTGAAGACATTCATTACAACAATGATCCACTTTCTCTCCTAAAGGTAACAAGTGTGGAAAATAACTTTTAGCCTTAACAGCTCCTTTCAAGGATAAACCCTTTTTCACTCAATTACACTGTTTGTATAGAAGCTGATTTTCCTGAACAGAGAATAAAACTGAGTTAGTGATTATTGTAGCAGATATAAACTGTATTTATGACAGCAGAAACTGCTTTCAAAGCACAGATTTGCAGCGGTAGTGCAGAGTTGGAGAGCAATAAGACCCAGAGAAGGAATAGGATGTGTGTATGAAAGGCAGTTACTCTGGGTATAGATGAATCTTTCTTGTGCATAACTGTGAAGATTAAGTCCATGATGAATATGTTACAAAGCTCTCATCTATATTGCACAGTATAGCTATGAGGAGGGACTATAAGGAGGTTTGGACCTACCAGATCGAGATAAATCTCTTTTGATTGCTTCATAGTCGTGCCAGTCTTTCCTCCGCACTCCATCACGTCCCACCTGAGCATCCTTGCTCAGTCGGTTAACCCCCTGTAAAGACACACAAGCACATTCGTGAATGCTGTCATACTGACAAGACACCCTTCTGCATTGGATTGCCCATCATTGTCCAAATGCACCATAAACTCCAACAATCTATTCAAAAGCTCTCAGATTTCACAGCACCACAAGGAAGGTATTTTTTTAACAGTTCCTGCCTGTTATTATAACATTACAATAAATGTCAACTTGTGATTTATTATTGCTGGCAGACTTTACCATTACCATCAAGTCCTGTGTTTGATATCCCCACAAGCCCACAGCCTCCCACCTGAAAGCTGCATTGGTTTGGCCACCTTATATGAATCCTAAAAAATCAAAAGTAATGTAAAATATACACAATTTGCTGTTCAAATCTGAAAAAAAAAACAAAAAACTGGTGTGCACCTTTATGAACTGTTACCCAGTTATACAACAGTGCAGCACACACAATAAGATTTTTTCCTCCCGGTGCTCTGTCAGTATCAGTGTCAGCGAAGAGATTTCTCCTGAGCATCAGACACTCACTATCCAACAGCGTTCTGCTGAGAGTTTATCCACAGAAAAGTGTGCTCTTCTATTTCATGCTTGACGACCCTGTGAGGAGAATATCAATGCTATGACGCACGACTCCGCGGAGGCCTTATATACACAACCACACGCATACAGACAGATACGTTGCAGCTCAGCACACAAAGGCAGAGGCTGTTTCTCATTCCACTAAGTCATTCTACACACTGAGTGACTTTCAGTGACTCTGCATCGTGAATTGCAGGATCACAGCACAATGGAGAAATAATTAACTCGATGGGAGGAGGCAATTAGTGAAACGCTTTAAATACAAATGGCACCACTGACTGCATGAAATACCGTGAATTATTATTCAGACTGCTGGCTTAAATGAATATGACACTGAATAACAAACTAATGTACAGCACAGTACACACACACAGATTTAGTTTAGTGATATGTGTTCGAATGCCTTTGTACTCTTATACTTCAATCTTTTTGAGGACCTAGTCTAGACACTAAGGACCCTGTAAAGTGAGGACATTTTGTCCTCTTCTCACTTCTTCAAAGGCTGGTCAAGAGGTAAGACTTGTTTTTAGGGTTAAGGTTTGAGTTTGATTGAGGTAAAGGTCAGGTTAGGGTCAGTAGTACATAGTGTCACGTTGTGGGGACACGCGTGTGTTAACACAGTAACATTGTGGGGACTTTTGTACCATCTGGGGACAAAATAGTCCCCAGAAGTTAAGGATTATGAAGTGACTAAAATGGGACAAAATTATCAAGGGTTTATGTCTTGTGACTAAAAACAGACAGAAGTTGGCTAAATCTAATTAGGATTTATAGCTCTGTGTTAAGGGGTTCTGGTGTGACTTCAATTCCTATTCACATAGACAGCTATGGCAGCTAGGTCAACGTAGACTGCTTATCCATCTATAATATGGAGACCTCGTTTTAATACAGCCAATGAAATCTTGCACAAGGAAGCAACATCAGCGTTCTACCACAGGCAAAGAAGACGGTCACACTGAGCCAGACAGCAGCCCGCTACACAACACAACAGCCATAGACTGAACAACAACCCACATTAGTGTCCTTCTTAGCCAACGTACAGATGTCTTGTTCTGCACCACACAAACAAACATTCACTGGAAGAAAAGTTCACTGCTAATGTTGCAGGCTAGATAGCCAATTATTTGCTCAGCTTATCATTAAACAGCATGTAAACGTACCTGCAAATGTCACATTGTGTGTAGTTAGATGCTAGTGTGGTTCTTACTCTTCAGTAGCACTAACAACACACCTTCCCGTGACATATAGGCTACAGCGCAAGTTTGTCCTCGTTCCCTATGGTGTTATGCCTGTCAATCAAGCGCAGAAGCCAACATGCCTCTCAGGCCAGCCTTCTACCTTCCTTTTTAACAATACATTTAAAAACACAGTGTCATTTCTGACTTCAAAAAGGAATGACTAAATGTGACTTCCAGTTCAGTCTGTCTCCTTCTCTTCAAATAAAAGCATTTTACATGCACTTTATTTCCTTTGCATCAACATCTTCTCTGCAGACTGTCTAGGTCAACCTGACACACAGAAAACCTTGAACGCATTTCAGCCTGTTTTTGTGATGAATGTTCAACCTAATATTCCATCCCGACTGGCCTCTGCTTAGGCACAGAGATGCTGCATAGGAGCCTAATATAAAAATCCTCTCAGCTCCCCCTACTCCTTCTTACTCTCTTCTTTTATTCTTCTCTCCGTTCTCCTCACCTCTCTCCTTCACCCCCTCTACCACTCTTCCTCTCCTCTTTCTGTCACAGGCAGACGCCCTCGGTGTGTCACACAAGGACCTGACAAGCAGCAAGAGTCCATCTGTGCAAATTTATACTAAAAAGAAGCGAGATTGTGCCGCCCCATTTCCTCCTGATTAAAATTTCAGCGCACGTCGCCATGATATTCCTCTGGGGCTTTTCTTGCTGCTCAACGAGACCTTGAAAAACAAGACAAGGAGAGAGGAAAACTTTTCAGCTAATGTGTGCACATGTTTAGTTTTGTGGAAGCAGAACGTGGGTGGATGAATGTAATTGAGACAGACAGAAAAAGAAGATGCGTATGAAACAGAATAATCTTGAGGAACAGATGGGAGATGCGATCACATGTGTGTAATGAAAACAGGGTAAGACAAGTATAAGGACTCTACGATAGAAGACCTTAAATTCACAACACACTCCCCCATAATAGCCTGTCGACATGCATGTTCTCTGGCTGAAAGATAGCACTAAACATAAACTTAGCAAACCAGTGTGTGCTGGTGTTCAGTCATTCATTTTGATGAGGCTGTTGTGAATGTTATTAGTTTTGCATGTTTTCAAGAATTGGACAAACTGATGATAACCCTCAGGATCACCAAAATAATTTTAATTCATCCTCTGGGGAAAATGAATATTGGAGCCACATTTCTTGATCATTCCTTAATGATACTACCAGTCTGTAACCATGCATAACATGTTGGAAATGACAATGCCAACATGCTGGTGTTAAGCAGTGATGTGTAGATGGTAATCCAACATTTGCAATTTCAAACACATGCACACAGTAGCGCTTGACCCTGAAGTGGGAGATATACCAGGAGCTGCTCCAAATTTTCTTGCATCGCCAAGTTTGAAGTGAAAGTCAGTCATACGAGGAGAAAACTAAGACTAAGTTAGTTGATTTAAAGATCGACATGTTAGCATGTTTACATAGTACTAAATTCAAAGTATAGCTGAGGTTAATGGAAGTGTCATTTTGTATTTTGTATTCAGATATAACCCAACCAAGTATTGGAAAAAGTCTGACCTCATGTTCACCAAAGTGATTAAAATTCATCCCGAGGAGGACAACGTGTGCAGCAAATTTAACAGAAGTCCCTTAAATAGCTGTTGAGACTATAAGCTCTAAAGGCATTGCAGGAAAAGTCAAGGGATCACTAAAGTCAGTAGGAGCCATCTTCTGGGGACCATTAATGTCTGTTGAAAATTTCATGGCAATCCATCCAATAGTTGTTTAAGATATTTAAATGTGTTCCAAGGTGGTGGACCAACAGGCATCACCATCTATAGTCATACCCCTTTTCCCTTTTTGCATGGCTAAAAACGACTTAACAGGCCTAATTAATAAGAACCAGAAGGTCAGAAATAAAGCAGCTCAGGTCCATAAAATGCCTGCAAGGAGGTAAAAAAATACCTGTGATAGCTACAACTATCCTGACACTTCAGTCTTCACATTTGTTTTGTTGCTCAGTAAAATATTCACATCAATGTGCTCACTGTTCCATGAGGGACACCGTAGATTTATAGGAGCTGATAACTGAGTAAATCCAAGTAAATACTAGATGGGAAAAAAATGTGCACTGTTGATCAGAAAACAGATACACATGCAACAAGAAGCAGGAGACAGGATTCTTGTTTGCAAACTTTCGTCAACACTCCTTGATCTTGTAAGTTTTTATTACATTTAATAGTAGGAAATGTTTAGAATGCATTACTCTAGATCCTGATCTTTGGCCTCACAGACTTATAATCACAATGTCCCAGCTGGAAGCTTTTGTTGCATACACACACATACTGAGCATGCATTGTTTGGTGGAATCTAATTCATCACAATGATACACACATCGTGTTCTTGTGAGAAATGTTGAACGTAAAAGAATCATTTGTTTACAATAAAAACTCCACAAGTAACGTGCAACGTAGTGAATGTAATGCAAGAAATATTCACAAGACGATCCCAGTCCTATCTCAGCCAGCTCATAAGAGCACACATCCATAGCCGCGTGCCAGCCCAGATGAGGCATTGAAACTGAGCTGAAAATAAGGCAGCAGCAAACACAGTCATCTGTTTCTCTGCTGTAGTACAGAGCGGAGTATTGCCTTCCTCTACTCTGCTAATCACCATCATCAAAAAGCTGAGGCTCCGTGCTGCCACAAACTCGTTCCACTCTGGGCACTTTTCCGCTCTATTAATATTCAAGACGCAGCACAAACACACTGATAGGACATTGGAGAAGCGACACCACAATCCACACAGGCTGTGTTGTCTCCATCCAACATGCTCTCATTAAACTGACAGGCCCCAAAATGTCTTGTAAGTGACACAACACAGAAATGTATCTTTAAAACATATCCTGCTAAAAATACAGAAGAAGCAAGAGAAAAGATGTGAGGAGATGGAGCTTGTGTCGCCTGGCAGTGTGATCCCTCATTAAATTTTATGTAGCCTTTTAGTGGTCTATTTAACTGATGACAAAAGGCCACATGTCAGTCAGTGTTTGCACATGGATTCACAAAAAGACAGACTGAGCGTGTCTGTTAACAAACGCGCTGGCGTATTTGCATAAGACACAGAGATAGACACATGCTCGTCGCCTGATCTATCTACAATGAGCTAAAATAGCTTCAGTGCAAGTTTCTACTCTTGGGGCTGGGGTATACTCAATCAGAACTAGTTCGTACTAAATGTTGGCCAATTACGTCGGAAAGAAACACTCAGAAGTGGAGTGAAAAGCCGGTCATCATAGAGAGTGTGATACCAAATGTGGTATTATGGTGCACATGTCTCTTGTGAAAGACATCTGTAGTGTTATTCAAGTAAAAAGGGACCAAAATAGTGTCAAATATGAAAGAAAACAACTTCAAACCCCTGCTTCTTTCTGACCTCAACAGAGCTGGCCAATCAGAATGTGAAGTGGGTGCAAATGTTGCATTGGCGATGTCATAAATATACACAGATGGTTGGACAAAGTCCCCTCAATCCCATATCTGAAAGGTGTGAGCAGATGGGGGTGTCCAAAGGTATCCAACCATCCGATAAGCACTTCTGATAGTATAATAGCACCTTTAGCATTGCAGAGACCACAACTGATGGTGTAATGAGGCAGCCCTATTCACCTCATGAAATCAAATTTCCCCTGGTTTGCACACCAGGCAACATCTCTGAAAGTAAATACCCGAAGTGCAGTCCGCCTGAGTTAACAGTACGAATCGTCAAAACTGCAACCCAAAGCACCAGGTCGGTATTCATCATAATGTGTGACTGTAACAGATGTACTGGTGAACAGCATGTCCACACACGTAACCAGAAAAAAAGGAAAGTGTGGCTTCAAAGTTTGATTTTCATCAATTGAACCCAGACCTTTTACCAAATATACAGGAAAGTGAAGCAAATATACTATGCGAGCTGAAAGGGACAGGCACATCAAAACTATTACTTCTCCTTAGAGTCATAATGCAATCAAATCTCGACACACAGACATTCTGCACATACTTTTGGATTCAGTGTGGCTTATACCTCCTGGGGATATATTATCTCTGATGTGCATCGCAAATAAACAGCCATAAATCCACTTAGCAAAAAAAAAACTACTCATAACTCTAGGTTTTAATCAGTATCAAACAAATCCAGTGATAGTTTTCTGCTTAAGGGTATATCGCAAACAGGAAATGCCAATAGCTAATTCTTCATACTTTTAATGGTGCTGATTTGGCAAAATGTAAAGATGCAGGTTTAAAAACAGGGCTCAAGTTGTAGCCCAGACCTAACTAACTGACATGGCAACATGGAGCAGAAGGGGTTATATGGGTATCTTGGGGGAGGCCATAGTTGTCTCAATTTGTAGACAGTGACCTGTCCACAATGTGGGCATAGTATTAAGATATATACATTTTTAATCTTTTAATTTTAGGGAAAAGGAGAGCAGCACTTCTAAGTGACAAAGTGGAAGATGGAATAGAAGTGAGTCATTACAACATATTAAGTCTTGAAATGTGGACTACACCTGAATTAGGACATTATGACAGACACCTAAATCGCATTGAGTCAGTGGTCCATCAGTTTTTCTCTTGGTGACCTGGATGAAGGGATTTGCTGATTACGAAGAGCCTCTCTGAAATGCTGGCTGCCTAACCTCATTTCCATGCTGCTGTGGTCTTCTGTTAATCTGCCCAACAGCAGATTATGTTTGCTATTCGGTCAGATAGGGTAGGATTGGTGCTGCTGCTATGAGTTTAGTCTCTCAGCAGCTGTTGTGGGACATTACCCAGTAATACAGCACCAACATGCAAAGGGAACATGGACCAAGTCGCTTTCCCCAACAGACATGTTTTCTTTGAGTTAAAGAGTACCTTAAAGGTTGGGTATCTGGCAGTTCACACAGACAGATGTAGTCTGCTATTTTAGTTCCCACTCCATCTTTCTGTTGTTATTCTTTCCAAATCGATTGTCAGCTGCAGAGTCTGTCTGGAATTGCCCTGTATGTCAAGGATGGCCTACTGCTGTCTTTATTCATAGAGCCTAGTCATTAGAGTTGAATCATCATCATTTGGTCTAACTGGTTAAATAGATTAACAAAATGCTGTCCTTGGCTTTGCTGGTTGCATTCAAGCCCATCCTACTAAGGTCACAATCCCACCTAAGGCAGAAATCAGGTGCAAGCTGGCTGTCAGACTGTTTAGAGAGTGGTCTTTCATTTTTAGAGGTACAGTATCCATGTCATCCATGAATAATAACTTTAAAGGTGCCGGTGAAAGGAAGGAAAAAAATAAGAGCTCTGTAGAGTAATACACAGCATTTTTTTTTTCTTTTTCTCTTTTATAGTTTGATTTTCTTGCCTGCTGCTTGACACCTTGAGCATTTAGGCTTGAATGAAGGTCTGAGCAAGAAGTGAACACCTACATCTTATTTTTCTAAATTATTAGTCTTTTGTAAACTCATGCTTATACTTTCGTTTATCATTTTGCAGGGATTTTATTGATACCCAGAATTAGGCCTAGCAGACAGAACATGCACTTAGGCTACATATAATTTCTGTTGTATTTGATTTTCGGTTAAAAATGTGGCGGAGCATTGCCTAAAAGGTCTGGTTCACAATATCCGTATACAGGAAGGAAGGAAAAAAGAGAATAGATGTATGATGTTGAAATTTTAGAAATGGGTCACCAATCTTTATTTTCAGAATGTTATTTTTCTTCAAACAACACAAACCCACATGTACATTGAATCAGCTTTTGCTTGTTGTCTTTGTTCCTACTGTCAATGAAGAGATTGCGTTGTTAATCAAGTGGAGATCTTTCAAAGTTAGTCTTGTACAAAAGTTTCCAAATTAGCCTCCAAATTAGCAATGATCTGAAGAACATTTTCTCATTATTATTATATTATATTAGCTTTAGTACATTATCACAAATTTCCATCCTAAGTCATATTAGTAAGACTACTGATAACCAACTCACTTAGTTTGAATGAATGTTGTCCTCAGGCTTGTGCTTGACCAGTCAGTGATGTTCAATTATGTCCTGGTACTAACCACTGGGCCCTGAGAACATCATAAAGAGAGACATTATGGGGCCAAAAACTACAGCTCAGGACCCAAAACTGAAACTACATTCAAGTAGTCAAAAAGTGGGAAAATATTCAGAGTGTGTAAAAAGGTCTTCTGGTTTCATGAAAAAAGTTTTCGTTCTGGTAAAAGCCCATTTGACACTTCTACTACAGCTACAGCTTTTTGAATTTCATGGAGAACTGCATTTTCATACAAGGGAAACAAAACAAAGGAAAGGAAAGAAAAGGAAGGAAGGAAATAAAGAAAAGTTTTTTTCTGCAAGAACTTTGGGCTGTCTTTGTAGAAAGTAGTATAGTAGAAAGCTAGTATTTCCAGTAAAGCAGTGTGTCTGATAAGAACAGAGTTGCTGTTTTATTCTCCAAGGAGGACGAATCAGACCACCTGAGGTCAATACTCCCCTTTTCTGTTTCCTCTCCTCCTACTGAGATTCGACAGTATCTTGAATGGGAAGAGGAAGCTTTTCTGTTCTTTATTCTTCCCCTTCCTGTTCTGTCAGATCACAGACAGATCCACTTCGACCCCCAGAGACACAATTACCTGTCTTTCCAGTTCCACCTCACCCTCTGCTCCTCATCTACCCCTTCCTCTCTTCAACCACTTCACAGACAAGTCAATTTGCCCTGGCTGTCCTGGCTCATCACACAGAAACATAAGCTACCAATCCTCACCTTCTAAAAATAGTACTCGGTACCACAGTGCCTCCACCTCCACCACACAGGTTACAGATCCAACAAGCTGTTGATCCAACAGTAGAATGAAGGTGAATTATATTATCTCCTGCAAACTGGTTTGTGTCATAGTATTGAGTTTTCTCTGATACTGACCTGTTTTCATCTGGCATTACCATGCATCCTGGGTAACCCAATCTCAAGAGGGCAACCCTAGGCACAGTTGTGAATGTCCCCAAGAAACATTTGAGGATGTATTGAGATGTGATCACTCTAACCACATTTGAAGGCATATAGCCACAAGTCCTGGGCCACACTGAAGGACTGACTGATCAACTGACAGCCTGTAAGTACACACAAAAATGCCTTCTGATTTTCATTCGACTCACCGAAATGAAAAAGAAAAAGTGTTTGGACTCTCTTACTTGTTAAGTTAAGCAGCAGACACTGTCTCTTTCAATTGATTTCTCCATTGAACTAGTATTCTCTATAAACAGAGTTCTTCATTTGCATATAACTGTAGGCAAGGGACCAAGGATTTGGCATCAGAAGCATTCTGATTTCTGTTTTATAATCCGAGTTGTACTGACCATTTCCATTTGATTGGGCTTTGGTAACATGTAGGTAAACAATCTGTGTGGAGAGCTAAAGAGGCAAACCCATCTGCATCTGATGGTTACTTAACTTTTTATTAGCTAGTTTTAAAATGTATGCACTCACATGTAGATGTTTGTTAACTGAGTTTTCTGCATAATGTGTCTTTATCATTATTCTGACAAATAAAGTTACTAATCGGACGGCAAAAGAAGTCTTGGCCCGGATATCCATTTTCCAAATATCCGCAGGTAACATCAGAAATTCCAAACAACAAATAGTTGGTCTTTGTAAATAGAAATGATGCCCATGGTGTGTTTAAGTGAAAGTGATCACAAGTGGTCACTTGAGACGCATGTAGAGATCGCTTCGGATGCCAGGTGTAAACTGATGTACTTACAGCTGTGCACTGCTGTAATCAGATCACCCAAGACTCATGTTAGGTCTCTCTGTCTGAAAGTCCAACTGAAAGTAAGCAAAGGAAATCATCTGTTTTTAGATAAACATTGTCCTGTAGGTGTGATGATTCAGACCATGGAGAACTGGTGGAAGTACAGAGAAAACAAAACAAATGGCAAAATCGTAGGCAAAGGGCAAAGGAAAAGAAAAGAAAAAATCCACTTGACACTGTTATGAAAAACTTCTACTGGCAGCGACTGCATGGCTGAACCCATCCTGTTGCTTGTTGTTGTATTTTTCTCAACCCTCAAAGAAATATTGAGTTATAGAAAAGCCAGTTGGGAGTTTTGACTGTAGATCTATTCCAAATCCCTGCCCGTCCCCCGGGTTTCTGCTCCAGTGCTCTTTGCTGCTGAAGCTCTCCGGGCAGAGACCGAGGCACAGAGACCTCCCTGGAAGAGGAGCCCAGCAGGGTTGCCACACAGCGTCTCATCTCCCAATCAGAGTCATTATCCACAGCTCTGCTGCAACCAGAAATACCAGGCAGCGGACTGGACAAAGGCCTTAACAGATGGCTGCTTGTCTGCCTTCTGCAGGCACAGAACTGTGCTTAATTCTTGGACTCATGACATCCATACACAAATAAAAACTGTCAATTTTAAGACTTTTATGTTGTGTGAACAGTTTCACCCCTTGCAAGAAGAAGTCAGTGTTTATCTAAACTACCATCAATGCCAACAACAAGCCCTTAAGACACCCACACCAGTCTGCTGCAAAACACAAGGAAAGTGCTTCAATAAATACTTCGAAAGACTTGGACTCTGTTTGGCAGCTCAAAAACATCTTATTCTAATTCCTCCACACAGAAACAGTTTTCAGGTATTGAAAAGTAAACATGAATAAATGTCTGCATCTAACAAAAGAAAAGCAACCCCCCCCCCCCTACACCCTACGTGGTAGACAAGAGGAATACAGCAGTACAAAAACTAGAACTTGGACAGATGTGTATGACAGAGCATATGTTGCTGCTGAAGGCATCTCAGGCAACATTACACAAGAGAGATTACATCATGCCATTCAAGTTAAAAAAAAATAATTTAATAGGAGACACAGTGTGATGGATTTGTAAGGGGCTTCATTGGTAATTTACAGCTGTGTTGCCACTGCCATGATCACAGCTTCCACTGGCTCCTGTCCAAACCCATCTGAGCAAAGTGCTGTTCAAATAAGCTCCTTATTATCATGTCTGACAGAGAGGAAGCACGAAAATACTGTATGGTGGCTATTAAGTGCTGAGTTGTGGCACTGCCAGCTCAGAGAGTGGCTTCTGTTCCAGCAAAACATCTCCTAACATCACACGGTTCTTGGAACTAATGCCGAACCAGGACACTGTCCTTCAGGTCTTTGTAGGGTCATGGGAGAGTGACAGAAACAATCTGTCCTACTGTAGCATGTGGGAGTAATTCTTAGACATTGTGAGTAATTCTTCCAGGAAGTGCCCTTGAGGAGAGGTCAAGAGAGGAAAATTTTTTTGTTTATATGTGGAATATTTGTATTGTGAAGTCGAGTGAACGGAAAAGAGAGAAAACTCTTCCAGGGTGGACATACATGCAACAGATGTTTTATGGACGGAGCAGAAGTAGCAAACTATGAAAATGTCTAAATTAAACAGGATTCTGGTTGATGAAATGGAATGATGAAGCTGTGAGACCCTAAAAGGACACCACTCCAGACAATCCAAAAATAAAGATGACATTGAAAAACACTGTGCAGCATATTATTTGATGAAAGAAAGAAATTCAAATGGTAGACAGCAATGAGTTACAGCTCTTTTAAAACTGTCCCTTTTCAAGCTAAATTACCAAACATTTTATGGCTGCAGCTTTTCAAAAGAGAGGATTTTCTACTTGGCTATGTTTTATTTCATTGTTATTTTTCATTTTCAACACTTTAGATTGTGGTAAACTGTGATGGGCTTTTTTGACTCATTTATGACAAATTACATGCCGTGCAATTCATTGAAAAAATAGACGGATCAATGCAGAAAATCATCGTCTTGCAGCTTATCGTCCAAGGAAAATGTGATTTACTGTCTGTGGGCTTTTGTACTGGAACTGAAATCACAAACAGCGTTTTTACCAGTTACCCCCATCATCTGCTCAACAGCTAAGGGCATGTTTACATCCCCCTCCCTCACCCCTTTCCCCTGGCGTCATCTCTGTAAGCAGAACCCGAAGCCTTGTCTTTTCATGTTGCTGCTGGGTTTGGCTGCGTTCAGCGTGGGCGGCCGAGTGCCACCGAGGGGGGACGGAGGACAGATGTGGCTTACATAATGATCAGCAAATCAGTTATCTCAGCGGCCCTAATCCTACTAGCATCCCTCCATACATCCCCCCATGGCTGCCTCGTCCTGCTGCGCCAAGCTTTACTGCACCGTGGCAAGCCAGAGAGCTCGAGGCACGCTGCTCCTTCCCACCACTGGTTAGGAAGAGGGAATCAGTGAGCTCAGCAGGGAGAGCTTTTACAGCTCCACTGGAAGGTAATTATCAACATTTGTCAGTGAGGGGACAATCAGGCCACAGGATGATAGCTTGGGGTTTAACCGACAACAGTCCAATATGAGAGCATAATGTGAAACAAAGTGGGCAGAGAACTGCTAGAAAGACCCCCATTCAGAGGCTGGTTCATAATGGAATAACATGCTGTAAATCTAGCAACGTGTTTCAGCCCGCTGCCTCACATCAATGCTAGGTACAGAGACTAATGACAGGCACCTGTTCACCTGGGCAGCAAAGAGAGCCGACAATAGGAGCAGAAATGACTCATCAGACTTCATTTTTAAATAGCAAAAAGAAGCGGCATCACTTAAAAGGTCCATTGATATGCTCACACTTACCTCTAAGTGGTTTCTATTAGTGCAGATTGTTTTTACTTGTTCAGGTTTGAGTATATGTTACCCAAATTCAATGGAGGTAAGTGCAATTTTGTTTGTGGTGCTGGGAGTGATTACCTTAAAAACTCAACAATAGTAGTGACATTATCCCATTAGTAATTTACATCATATTAATGCCAAACATTTATAGGTTCAAGCTACTCCAACTTTGATACTACTGGCTTTTAGCAGCATCTCACAGGCTTCACTCAGTAAATGAATTGAAAGCTTTTGAGTTCGATACAAACTGGGAACTGGAGGATGCCACCAGAGGTTTTCAGTACTAGCAATCAGCATTTGTTTTTGTTTTTTTTTGTTTTTTATACTACTTTTATTTATTTGGATGAACTTATCTTAGAGACTTCATGAAAACCAGATGAGTATAACGTTATGACATGAAAAGGTTACTGTTGTAGTCTCTGTTGGCAGCATTTAGATGTCAGTGCTGTGCTGTGCAAAGCTCAGGTTATATTCCCCAGGGCGAGTTCAAGGTATTTGAAGCACCCCACCCTGTCGAGAGTTCGGACAAAGAAAAGCAGAGAAGTGTACAGACAGTGTGGTCGCAGCAGAGAATGCACTGTACTATTTTATAACGTGACACTTCTTCCTTCCGTAACAGATAATCATATAAAGCAGTTTCAGTCACCTAGTTTGATATCAATGTTTTAAGCTGCACAAATTAAATTGCACGGTATCCATTGTATTGGGGTTGCAGGAGGTTTAGAGGCTCATTTAAGGCTTAGGCACATATGTCTAAAACTGCATGGCTTCGTACCACACAGGGTGGATAAAATTAAAAAAAAAAGAAAAGACATTTGCTGTTGCTTTAAATAACAAGGTAAGGCATTATATTGCAATCAGTTAGCAAGTCTATTACAACTGCAGGTCAGCTTTTGTACTCCAGAGCCTTAAAGAACAACTAACATTTTCAAGAGGTTATACAGGTTCCTCTGCTAACTCCAAGAATGCCATTACATAGTTTTACAGAGACGATGCTCATCTTCTCTGCAATAAAGCAGCCCGAGAGCTCAAAGAAGAAGAAAAAAAAAAAAAGCAATTGATTGAACTGTGTGCACAACTTCAGAAATCGCTGAGCGCTCTTCAGGACTGGACTGGCCTGTAAAATACAGAATGACCCTCTTTGACCCTCTCCCAAAAGAGAGAGAGTCGATATGAATAGACTCCATTGAAATGTAATCTTTTGTTGCATTTTTGCTTTGACTATTTTAGAAGACTGAACCAGTGCCAGTGCAATTTAGAACTTGTTGACACGGTGACTTATTGAGTCTCTTCAGTGGCAGCAAGACAGACTATAACAGCAGCTATGAGAGTTATTTTTTCCTTAGCATGACGTGTTCGTCATGAGATTAATTCTCATGTGTCACATACAAGTGGTTGAAAGGAACTACTGGAAATCTCCACAAGTAGCTACACAAGTGAGTCACCAACATGCGGTGTGTCACATCCCCTATAAGGGTCATTTTATAGCAGTATAAAGATACCAGGTTAGTCTCTTTCTGCACCACTCGAGCATCAAATGGTGATGATACATTTCATTGAGAATTCAAAAGAACACAACTCCAAAATGGACATCGATTTGAATAAACACAAGACTCAACAGAACTTCACCAAAGTAACACCAACTCTACTTGTTCACATTTCTTCAACTTTAGTGAACCAATAACACCATCACACCTGTGTTGACCTTGAAGGGGCAGAAAGATGCAGCAGAAAGCTACGAGGTACCATGTAACCCTGGTGAGCAAGACTAGTGGACGGTACAACTATGTTCCCATGACCCCTATTTCTTTCTTTCTGGCATGCAACCAAACTGGCTTGGTTTGCAAGCAAGCTAGCATGTAACTAGCAAGTGTGCTTGCTAGCTTGCTAATGACAGTAGTTTGCCAGTTAGCTTGCTGACCGGCTAAATATGTGCATACAATGAAAAGAGTGTCACTACAAGATGTTTTAGATGTGATGCCATTAGAGGCCACCAGCTCATCAAAACTTATTTGATGGCCCAAAAAGAGCAAAATTCAACACAAAGGTACACATTTAATACAAAATAGCACTTAAAAACATCCAAACATTCAAAAAATGGCATGCTATGCGGTGTTATCCAGTGTAACTCTGCAAAAAAGATAAAACCCATCCCATGCATTCAGCAAACTAGAGGTTGAGTGACAGCAGTGTTAATGTTGCCATTAAACTGGACTGTTTCTTTCATTGCATCAGCTACCATCTCAGCCATTTCCCTGAGCTTGGAAAAAATCCAGCATTTATTGCTTGTTTCATTTACCTTCTCCTCACCCACACAGCTTGTCTTTTCACGCATCGTTTTACAGCCCTAATCAATGCCAACGAAAATATTTTACAAGATGAGGGGAGAATAAGGAAAATTCTCCTGATTTTGTTTCCAAGATAAAGATAGGTTGAGGTGGATTGGGATGGATGGTGTACATATGTGTGTATGTCTGATCTGATCAAAGCTTTGTAAATGCTAACAGTGACATCACCTGCTGTTCCCGCAAGTAGCTCAGTAAGAAAGGCAGCGGTCTATCGGAGCAAAAAATGCAGCAATTTCTTCCGGAGACAGCATGTCAATCTTCAAACAGCTGTTCAGAAATGCTGGAGTGGATGCGGTGTGATTGCTGAAAACGCTTTAAGACCAGAAAACGAGACCGACTGCCTCAGTTTAAACCATTCCTCTGAAGCTCTCTGAACTATAGGAAACATCTATTGCGCTATGATCTGTCAAAATGAAAAGAAGTCGTCACACTTCACAGAAGAGTAGGTCGGCGGTAGTCTAATGGTGAGAGAAGAAAGGTTTGATTCAGGAAACTCTGTAATTTTATTCACAACTGTGGGAATGTGGGTGCGCAGGGTTGAAGAAAGGCAGAGATGGCTATACCTTCCATCACCACGTTTACATACATACAGAAAGAAGAATGGGTGATGATTATGGGTAATCAGGTTATGGCTGGAAATCAAACAATGAAAGCTTTTACAGCACAACATCTGCTACAGCACCCATACTTATATTAGCAGGTTTATTAGCAGGTTTTCTCAGCTATCGTGGATAGCAGATGGAGACATGTCTATGTTTATCACATTACAAAAGTGAAGCCATAATATCCCGGATAAGGCTGCTGTGATCTTGCACTGGTTGCATTGTATCTGCGCAGTAGTGATCGGTGTTGGAGCCATGGTATTGAGGTCCCACTCATACACCAGCCAACGCAATCATGAGCAGGGCTCAGCTGTCAATTATGACGTGAATCCCCCTTTTTTATAGCACCAAGTAACTATAACTGATTATCAACTGAACATCAGTGTTCATCAGCAAGAACTACCTAAATTAGTAGAAACTATCTTTAGGAAAAAATGGATTTGACATGAGTTTGGCCCATGTCCCAGCTGCTACCATGAAAGGGGGCAGAGTTTCTGACCTATACTGTAGCCAGACACCAGGGGGGAAATAAAGGAAGCTGACATGTCGTATATCTTTATATTCAGTCAAGGTCCCCAGTTGTTACCAGAGCTGTTACTTACTAATCAACTGATATTTTTTAATATAAAATAACAGAAATAGTGGTGAATGACAATCACAAGTTACTAGAGTCCAAAGTTGTGTCTTCACTGCTTGTTCTGTCCAACTTTGGCTGTTTTCACCAAAGAAACAACTATAAGGTTGTTATAACTGTCAATCATAAGCATCATAGAATAATGATAGGAACACTCCCATTCACTTTTCCATGCAGATTAAATTAAAAATAAGAAAAATTAGAACAAAGAAGATGCTTTGATAAACCATGTGATGGTTAAAATGGGCCATCTGAAGCTTCGCTGAGAAATTCTTAATGCTTAACCCTGAAAATGAAAACCAGGAAAACCAGGTTTCTCGTTCATACTGACATTTGTGATTGAGTTTAGTGTCCAAGAAGGAGAATAACCACATTATAGAGAAGCATGAGAACATAGCACAGTGGTTCAGAGGTTGTTAATAGACACAGTTGAGTGAGCAGAACATACAAGAGCAGAAAACCGCCTTAGGTTAAATGGTTTATCTGCTATGGACACCGTTTCTTCTTTCCCATGATGCTTGCCTGATTTCATGACTGTGACATGTCTGCTGTATACCTTATCATCTAATCTTTGCTGCTGTGCAGCCAGGCAGGCGATGTGGAGAAGATATTCCTTTGTTTTTAACACAGAGCTTTTATCTCATATGCACAAAGCCAACAGCCGACTGCTTTTAAATGCTGTGGACTCAGAGAGTGCGAGCAACACACTCCTCATCAAAGACCACTGCTGGAAGAGGAAAAAAAACGAAACATTCTCTGCTAAAAAAACTGAACTGTGCATTCCCCTTAAGAAAGATGAACTCATCATAGGCCAGGTGCTTTGGTCGAGTACACACGGAACAGAAATACATTCACCAGCCAACAATAATATAAAGTGAACGCAAGTGGAGGTGAAGTAGAGATCAGGTCCATTCATCAGCTAATTAGTGATTAGGTACAGTTAATAACATGTCCTCAATGTTTAGAGTTAATCAGGAACATTTTACAGTTCAAAAATTCATCATATGAGCAACAGTAACGATAGCAGTGGTTAACAGTATGTGACCTTTAATTCCTACTTCAACAAGATTACCAGCGGCCGATATTAAGGAGTACAAGGGTCAGAGACAGCGTTTAGACAGAAGATATAACAAGCACAGATACTTCGCTTTCTCACAGAGAAACAGAATTGCATAATAAGCTTAATAATCTGTGTGAATTGTTTCAGATAAATTCTGCAGTTTTATTCTGTTCTGTAACTCCACGTTGGATATGGAAGCTTCAATGTGGATACCATAAGTAAAGATTCACGGTTGGCTAAGCCTGGTTCAGTTACCCGTTAATGGCAGATTCAGTTAGCAGCTGTTAGCTACTTCAAGTCCTTTGGCTAAAGCTAACTGTTCATCAAGGAAATGTATAAAGTTATATGAATAATAAGTTATATAATAAGGTTATAAAGTTGCGCTTTTATACCGTAATCAGTGAGGCCTGATCATAGATGCATGCTGTAGCACTCACACTCACACTGTATAAAACAAGATTCACTCTGCTGCGGCAGCGTCATACGCGAGAAAGTGTTTCATTGGATGTAAAATGAATATACGCCAGTTCCACCATCCTTTTCCCTGCTATTTCAAACCGATCTGTTGCGTGAGGTTAGATGATTGGATGTTACAACTACAGTCCCACATCAACAGCGGGACAAAGATGACATCTCGTGAAACCGGCATGCACAGGTGGTGGTGGCTAGTCTCAAGCTCAATTTGAGACAATCCTGATGACACAAGACAGTGAAGTGTTTCTACAACGAAGTAGTACTCCTTGTGACAGGTAAACTGATTCTCATGTATTAAACTGATGGTCATAATGGTTGTGATACCCACAGTAGTGCTAAATGAACCAAAAGACTGGTGGGTAATACTAAAGACTAGAGTTGACTAGAAATTCTACACAACGGTACTACCGTGGATTACTATACTACTGGTGCCAGTTTCCGCTACATAGCGCTCGCCTCTACTCTCCTCCCGGCTTCTCACTGCATACTACTCTCTTGTAAACAAACCAACATGGCAACTACTGCAACCGAACTACACAGCTGCTGAATGATTGGCTGTTTGCCTGTTACTGGTGATGTCCGGGGATATGATAGGCTGTTTCCGCACACTGGGTCCGCCCGTCTGTTAGCTGATTGGCTGTTCGTGTGTTTCTGCCGGCAAGAACGAACTCCATGAAGACAGCTCCGCTTCGATAAAAATTTGCTTCAAATCAAACAACAAGCTAAAGTTCTGTCTCGCCCAGACGCGCGCACGGCTTACAGTCACAAACACGGGACAAGTGCGAGTCTGCCGCAGCGTCGTCGTCAGTGGCACCACTAATTTTGCTCAAAAAACCAAACTCGTTTCAAACTTGTTTCAGTCTAATTCTTACTTCACCAGTATTATGTTTATCATGCACCAAACAACATTATAAGTAATTAATACGTATTTATAACTTGTACAAATACATTGCAGTTCATAAAAATAATAATAATAATAAAAGGCTGCAGTATCGCAATAATACCCACAACTGTGATACTTTGTATCGTGGTTACTCATTTTGGTATCGTGACAACTCTACTAAAGACATCATTTTTAAAAACAAACTTTGAAAGGGTAAAATTTTCACTTTGTAGGCTTAAGCTTGCAAAGTGCTGAACAATGCATATGCTGGGCTTTATAAAATTAGTGCAAAGACTGCATGTTTCAGATTGTGTATTCACACAGATTTGGTCTGGAGCCCAGAAATGTTCAAATCTGACCCCCGGGTTAGTGTAGATTTATTTCTTTTAAGAGCAAGAAAAAAGAAAGAAAAGAAAAACTAAATATACTCAAAAAAAACTAAAACATTAGAGTTTATCTTATTCTCTGTGAGGCTCAGCACTGTGAAGCACAGAGCTGGCCTTAAATTGGCATCCAGGGATTAGCTTAATCATCTGAACATAAAAAAAAAAGCGGCTCCATAACCCACGTGGCTGTAATTAAAAGCCTGACTCCTCGCTCCGTATCCACAGGCTGTCTGCTGCACCTGTCCCTCATTTGGCTCCTCGCACTGATCTGGGGCAGCAGATCCCTGACAGGCATACAGAGCAGCCTCTGCACGCGCTCAGTTGGTTGCCGCAGCCAGCAGCGAGTCAACGTCTGCCTTGTGTGAGGAACCTGGGGAGGAAACGCTCTCCAACAAAGTCAGCCTGTGAACAAACACCTCTTTTTACCCGCTCTCTCTGCCTTTTTTCTCCTGAGGTGTTTCATCCCCTCCCTGCCTCCCTCGCTCACTCCCTCCCTCCTTCCCTTCCTTCTCCCCACTCTCTCAGCTCTGAGTGATAAAGTGCAACGACTTAAGTCTGCAGCGAGGAACTCCACTTGTCTTTGCAAATGACTTTCATCCCTCAGTCTCCCTCGTTTCCAGAGGCTTAACACATTAAAGGTAAAATCTCATTTCCCAGTCTAGCAGCGCAGCTAGCCCACAGCTCTCTAACATCAGGTGGTGACGTTAACAGCTTGTCTCCTGATCACAAATTCCTGGAGCTCTAAATAATCTTACTCTGACAACATGTCATATCACATAAGTTAATTTGTGCCTTACGTTCCTGAACATTTCTTTGAAAATTTCAAGCGTAAAGCGATGAAAAATGTTACTTGCTGAGATGTGATGAACGCAACACTATCGCATCACGATGTGAATTTTAATAGGTCTGTACACACTGTTCATATTGCTCTGCTATAAGCGTTCCATATCACCCACCGCTGCCTATATGAGAAAATGTTTAAAGTAATATGAAGGGCTGTAACTAATGATTAGAATCATTATCGATTAATCAATTCATTGTTTTGTCAAAAAGTTTTGAAAAATAGTAAAAAGAAATACTCTTACAGTTACAATTTACAAGGAGTACAAAGTAACTCTTTCAAATGGTTTCTCCAACACATGACAAATAACTACAACTCCTCTTAAATGATGCATGAATTATTAAAATCAGATCGACTATTTGATTAATAAACTAATAGTTTCTGGGGCTCTAATCCTTCAGGGTGCTACCAGCCAGGAGGAAAATTCCATTAAATTCATATTTCAATGGCCTTATTCAGCTTGTGTTCTAGTTTTAGTCGTGTTTAAGGATAATTCTTACTTATTAGACTTGTAGTTTACATTTTTTTTGTACTAGCCATCAGTTATGATAACACTGTACCAAATTACTGTGTGGCAGCATCTGCAATATTCTATGCAGTTGTCTGCTGGGGAGGGGGAAGCATGGAGAGGGACAGAAAAAGACTCAACAAGCTGGTCAAGAGGGTCAGCTCTGTCCTGGATTGCCCCCTAGACTCCATAGAGGAAGTGGGGGACAGAAGGATGTTAGCAGAGCTGACATCCATCATGAACAACTCAACTTATTTGGGGGTTTGTTTAACAACATCTTTCTGTTTTTCTTGTTCTATTGGACTTCTTGCCACCATAATCCAAGATCCCAGTGATGAACTTGGTGAGTACAAAGTAGGGATGTAGCGGTGTACTGATACGACTGTTATACTGTGTCCAATTCTTTATTGAAGGTTTTAAATTTGACTGTATTTATTGTGTCGCCATCACAGAATAAGCGTTCAATGCTGCATTCAGGTGACGTTAGACAGCAGACGGACGTCTTCTGAACAGCATGGGAAACCCCAACCCCCCGGATGGCAAAACAAAACACGTACTGTATAACAATATGTTGCAGTCGTGAAAGAACGGAATAAGCTTCTCGTTGTCCAGACTGCCCACGTCTTCTCCTTGTGTGAGGGAGCCACGAAACATCAGATTGTAAGTTATGTCTTGGAGGACAGCAAAAACCTTCTGCAATTACCATTGATGGTATTCTCTGCCAGCCTCACCTACTATATGATATGTCTACTGTCTGCCTGAATCCATGTGAATCCACTTTAAGTATGATTCAAGAAAGTAACCTTGCAACAATTTCCTTTTCAGGTTCATGACCTTGCCATGTCCTCTCTGGCCTCGTATTGACATTAACCTTCTCTATTGCTTAACACTCCTGCAAATAAATATTAAGATGTCAAAATTGCAGTGAGAGCATAACATACAGCACTGCACGGTGTAATCAACTGTAATAAACTCTCACAACTGTTATCACAAACCATGTTAAATTGTCTTAATCCTTCTCGCAGCCTCTCTAATTGCTCTTAACCTCACAGGATTCATAGAGTTGATGTGATTTCCTTAATTGCAGAGAGCTCCCATTTCCCTCACTTGTTTGCAGGAAATTCACTGCAGCTTGAAATTACTCCCAATCTTAAAAATGTGCCTTGAGAATGCCCGTCGCCCCACACCACCTCAAATCCTTGTTCACGTATGGTGCAATCTGCAAGAGCCGCTTTACGAAGGAAACCTAAATCCGTTCAATTTCAATTTTGTTTCTGCGCACTTTGGATTCATGCTTCCTTTAGGTGCAGCCTCGAGGTTCCCGATCGTTCTGAAATTGCTGCCTGCTATTCCCACATGATGTCAATAGAGCAGAAAGGAGAGATTTCTCACAGAACCACGGGGTAAAACTCTTATTCAACTTTAATGTTTATCAGAATAGCAACAGAGAGGAAACAGAAAAGGGAGCCGCAGGTCAAACAGCTCAACACTGCCGGAGCACTGAGGAAAAGCAAGGACCAGGCCTCACAGATGACTAAATAGAGGCGTCAGAATCTGGGACATTTAAATGACTTCATATGTCTTGTTTTATCCCGGATCCTGGAATTTAGTAGTAGTAATGAGAGACATGCCATGTCTTCTAAATATTTAATTGCTGGGTAAACTTTCAGGAGAAACGATCATTCACTTATTGGCTACATTATTACCGTTATTATTAAGTGGCTATGGAACATTGTATCTAAGGGAGCTCCGTTAAGGTTCTTTGGGGACGATAGGAAGCAGTCTCGGCACATATTGATCACGGAGTGATCCTTATTTTGACTACATAGTAAGTATTAAAATGAAGAAATGATAATGTATCACAAATGGACAACTCCTTATTTATTCCAAGGCAACATGTACAACATTCCACTCTCTTGTAACTTAAACCGGAGCAGCTTCATTTTGGTTACTGTGAGCAGTTACGAAAACTCCACCGGACACGTCTCCGTCACGTCACCACCACATCACTGTTGTGGTCTGTTCTCTATGCAACTTCAAACCCCGGCTTCTGCAGCTCTTCAACTGTGAGCTTAACACTTCTGTTTTCTTCACTTCTTTATTTTTCATAACTACAGACTGTGTAATACCTTTTGGAGTCAGCCTTCCACTGTGATATGTTTTAGTTTTTCTTAAGCGACATGCCAAGGTACTGTGCCTCTGCCGGAGAGAGTGAAAATGATACTTAAGTTCCACCTGCCACCTTTTATTTATTTTTCCTCTTTTCTTGACGTGTACTCCGTTCAGTTACTTATATTGAGTTTAAACTCAACAGTCATTCACTCTGACACTTGCGTCCACATTCATTAGTTGCCATGGGACACGTTCATTTCACCGTTCACCAAAAATATAAGCACATTCAATTAGCGGTGCTCTTTCAGTGCGTTCATGTACAACACTGATTGCCAGATAACATCTCTCTCCCATGTTTCCCTGCAAAATGTCGTCAGTATACCTGGGCAGCCTGCCTAAGTACATTGATATAGCTTTCCTGGGGCATAAAATAAATGCATCATCTGATGTGCGTTAATACAGACCAGCAGCCAAACTATTTAAATGATGTGATAAAGATCAGTGGTTGATCAATCGGAGCACCCTTAATTGTGTAAATATACAGTAACAGAGTTTGAGGTTTTTCCTCCAAAAACACAAAGCAACATATTCCATTAAATGATTTCCTTCCATGGGTCCAATCATGCCTCAGCACTTTGTTTTAACAGTTCAAGTAAATGAATAAAGCATCACTCGTTTCTTTATTTTTCTTCAAAAGGACAAATGTCAGCCTTTCAATGTTTTTGAGGCCTGTGGGAGCCCTGGAAGACAGAGGGGTCAAACAAATATCTGATTTGCATCGTGACTGTGGGGTAGGAATACATCACAAGCAGACTGCCAGGGAATTCAAAATCAGACTGAAGTACCGGGGGTATTTATTCAGAAAGCCAGTTTGTTCAACAGTAATAATTTGACTGGCTCAACAATCTGTGACTGCAGAAATGAGAAACTGAAAGATGTTCTTGCAATATTTTTCAGCTGGGATTTCTCCTTGTCCTGAGATGTTCTACATAGATGTCCTTGTTTACTTTGAGCACTGCTCATTAATAAGACCAGACTGTCACTGACTTGACCTTCTACTGGCTTTAAAAGCAGTGTATACACATATACGTGTGTGTGTGTGTGTGTGTGTCTCAGTGTGTGAGAGTCAAGGGGTGTACTGTACATGTGCCAGGGGCAAATCGCACAAGGTCCTGCAGTGATGAATGAATAGTAATCCAGCCTACAGTGTGTGGCTCATAAATGTAGTCTCCAGTGTACAGAAGCCTGTATGTTGCTCATTTCTCTGTGACAGGGCTGTGAATCTCAGCCAACTTTCCTTTCAAGAGCACGCTTTATCTTCTGGACTTTTATCAGAGCTGATCACATCCAGTTAGCAAGTGGAAAATCCACCGGCAACAACCCCAAAAATGGAACCGGACCAGGGAATACATAGGCCTATACTGAATATTAGAGCTGCAATTATCAGTCGATTAATCAATTAGTTGCCAACTGTTACATTGGTAGTCAGTGAATCATTTTTAGTCTTCTTTTTGAATATTCTCAGTTATATCTTAGGCTTGTGGACAAAACAAGACATTTGAGGACATTACCTTGGTTTTTGGGGAACACTGATTGACATTTTTCACCATTTTCTGGAACAAACAACTAATCGATTAATCGAGAAAGTGTCAGATCATAATCGATCCAATACAATTAACTAAAATGAAAATAACAAATTATGAAAATAATTATTATTTGCAGCCGCACTGTGTATATTTTTAGATGACTATATTTTCAGGCTACTTTGGCTATACCATTTATCTAGGCTACATTCCCTCACATCCTTAGCAGTTAACCTACTGATTTTTTTTTTTTTTTATAGCTGACAAGCTGTTCAGTCTGTCAAAAATAATGACAAATAACTGTCACGTTATCAGAGCCCAATGTCCATCATGAGACTGGAAGATGAACACCTTTGAGTCAGAGAATGGCAGCACATTCTTGCATCTGAGATCCTGTAACTTAAAAGATTCATTATTGATTCATTTTCTCAGTCGATGGATCAATCAATAATTCATGCCGGTTCTATCCGTAACACCTTCATAGTGAAAAAAAGGTTTTAACAATGAAGCGCCTCTTGAGTTACAGTCACAGGAGGCTGCTTAGCTTAGGTTTGGTAGATTTGAAGCCTGAGGTTAGAAGTAAAGTCTAAGTATGGCTGACATGTTTAACCTCAAGTTTGATGGAAAAATCAATTTACAAGTTAGTTTTTTGATAAAGAGGCTCAAACGTCCATTAACTTAGTCACATTCCCAGCAGTACAGAAACTGCATATGATACATGTCTAGGTGATTTCCCCCACTTGATGCTACTAAATCCTGCACACTGGTCCTTTAAATCCAGCCCTGTCCGGGTGTAGCACAACGGTGCCTTAAGGATGGGTGGATGGTGGAGATTTATTGCTATAATATTACAACGCACTTTGCGGGATGTGGATTTTTGAGATGCACAGTAAGTCAGAAATAACTGAGCTCTGAACAGAGCAAGCCATGGAGAGATGTGTCACTGTGAAAAGAGCTCAAAGAAATCCTGACACATCTCAGCTTTTAACACGACTTAGAACTACTCGGCCTACAGCTTTTCCCACAATGCAATACCTCATCTACAGGAAACACTGTCAAACGCAGCAACAGTGGCAAGCAAGTTCAAGAGGAAAAAGAAAACACCCTCAATCTGTCTCAATCATTTCATGCACTGTACATTCCTCCATCACATGCACATTTGATTTCCAGAACCTTGGACCACACTCTTGAGCCCAGAGCCCAAGAATATTGAAGCCACACATCTGAGCCCATGGACTTCACAAATTATGGGCTAAATACTGTATATTTGATGTATGGTATTAATGTTTAACTTGCAAACAGCACATGAAAATGCATCCATACAATAGATAGCTAGCTGATAAATTAGATGCTAAATAAGCTATAGCTAGCATAATTTCATTGACTATTTATGAGGCTATCTTATCATGATGCTAGCTTACTCCCAGTTACTAAATTACCTCCCATTTCCAGTTAACTCCCATACATTTCCACAATTCCTTTGGGAACCATTTGGAACATTTCCCAAATTCCCCAGCTTATTTTCCCATGAAATGTTTATGGAAATTTTCCACCCCTTTGCAACCCTAACAGAGAAAGAAATGCATTTAATCAACGGCCTTCATCAGGGTTTAGTTTACGTTCAATACTTATCTGCAAATCTGGACAGCAACAAAGACAGCTGACTTCTTCCTGATCAAAATAGTCTCCCCCATCCATCACAGTGGAACATGTTTGGAATACTTGAGACGATATGAGCCTCACTTGATCTATCAAATGTGGTGATGCCACCCCTGCCTGGACTGGGAAACTGAACAATTAGGCATGAATGCATTTGCACCAGTCTGCCAGGCTTTTGTCAGGACATGTATAACTGTCCAGTCACTCAGACGCTTAGCTGGGCAGCACAGCGGGCCACAGGTCAAACTACAAGACCTCTTTTATTTTTTTAAATTCTATCCACTCCTCTCATCTTCTCTAACCTCCACTTAACCTGAGCTGCTGGAGCAGGCAGGTGGAAGCCGAGCAACCTCTGCTTCAACGGGCATCCTTAATAAGAGAGGGGAAATGTGCAAATTACCTCTCTGTCACTGTCACGGCGGGGAAGCTCTGAAGCGACTCGTTTGCTAAAGCGGTATGAAATACTCATACAGGCGCCGTATGCATGGACGCATGATCACAGCTTACTTGTAGCTGCGAGACACAGTTGTGTTAGCACGGTACAGAGGGTCAACCCCTCGGAGAAAGACACTTGCTTGGATCAGGGAGGCAACTGCATCTACATCGGAGGTCGGGGTGTTTTTTTTTTTGCAGTCAGCAAGTTGTAAAAAAAGCAAACTCCAAGTGACAAGTCACTAAAGCATGCAAGTAACAGACACGACCTGTCAGACAGTAGATGCATGTGATGTTACTAATAATGCACAGGGTTCCCCATGGCCTCCTTGTCTGAAATACAGACTGTCAGAAGAAACGTGCAACGTAAACGTGCAGAAACCCTCCACCACACAGCTCAGACTACATATTTAATGTGAACCAGCTACGCTTTCATCTAGTAACTTTATTGATCACAAGATGAGAGATGAGAGTCAGAGCACCAATCACCGAGCCATATCTGCTGAAACTGATCTTTTTTTGTTTGTTTTGTTATAGCAGCTGGTATAACAGTACTCCTTGATAATAGTCCTATATTTAACAATGTGCTTAAAAAGTCCTTGAAATTCACATGAAACGCATAACGTTTCAAATTTCGACGAAAGTTTTGTTCAGCAAGTCATTATAATTCATTCTTTTTTGATTCATCATCGTCTCTCCCTCGCCTTTGTTGCTCACCTTGATAAGCTTGTTACTGAAAACAGAATATGCCAGGGTAGTGTTAATTTAATCCAGCATGGCTGGAAATTGATCTTTATATCGACTGGCTTTTTGACTGCTCTGTTTCATACCGACCGCTGACTCCTCACTGCTCATAACCGCCCAGTAGAAGCTGCAAGCGATAACCAACTGCTAGGCTAAAAAGAAGGCTCAACTAATCTGTTGTAAACCACATTTTGGTTTCTGTCATGGCTCATAACTGACATCCATAGAATATTTTTGTCCCAACGTGAACCAGAGCATCTGCAGATTAGTTCCACACTCAATATGTTTTGATCCACTTAAGGTAACCACGATATGAGATGAATAAATCCCTGCTTTCGGTAGCTTTGTAGGCAACTTAACTGGAAGGGAGCCTGCTGTAGCTCATCGTTAAGTGTCTGCTCGGTCGCCATATTGGAGAGGTCATGATCAGATGGTAAACAAATAGGCTACAATGTGTGACTCGAAAGCACCAAAACCAATCTTACGATCACACAGTTTTACTTAATATCAACTGGCAGCTGATCAATCTGAGCATCCCTACGTTGTACATTTGCTTTAGAGGAATTAGAACTACTTTAAATGTCTGCTTTCCTGTTTTTGGTTGAACTTTCCCTTTAAAAGGCTCCTTCATTATTTCTGAAATCGGCCTGTCAGTCTCTTATCAGACAGTTCTAGAGGTCGACAGCTATTATCACGCAGTTTGCTAATATTTAACAGGCTTATAGATGTTCTTTAATCCTATTCATAACGCCTCTTGTCATTCAAGATATTGAATCCAAATTTGAGCAGTGAAAAGTAATCCTTCCAGTAGAGCATGAATGCAGAATGAGCTCTTTTTTTTGCTGTTTTTTTTTTCAATCATTCCCACAGTTCAGCCTGCAAATTAGCTGTAGCTGCTGATAACAAGAAGATGTAGGAAACACCACTGTGGACTTCCGTTTGGGATTTGTCAACACTCACAGAATAAATGATGAACTGATGAATTGATTTTCTGCTTGAAGAGATAACAGACATTTTACAAGCTGAGGCTAACACATCAAAAGTGAACTCTGCCTTCACTCGGGCCTTTCTCGCTACATTTCCACAATCAGTCCAGTCAAACAAGTTTGCACACAAAACACACACAAACACACAAACACACACACATACCATCAGTGAAAGCCTCCATTCAGCAGATTTGCCTCATTTGAATTAGAGGAGCTACTATTGTCTTGCCAAAATGTGGTCCGTTTTGGTGAGCCTTTTGAATTCTACCCTCAACTCCAGCTTGTGCCTCTCATTTATTCATATATATATATATATATATATATTTAATTTTCAGACTTTTAAATTCATGACGATTCAACCCAAGCTTCTGTTTTTCTCAAGAAATAAGTAGAAGTCCAACCTTGAAAACCCAGACCGAGTTAAGCCCAAATCTTTTATGGCTCCTGTTAAGTTGATTTAAACCCTTCTTTGAAGGTGTGACTTAATTACTTCATCAAAACAAAGATGCCATCCAGATATGGCACATCTCCATCCTTGTGTTTTATGATACAAAGAATACACTATTAGATATAAAATGTGTAAAATAATATGCACAATATCTTTATCCATGAAAATAAATAGTGTGTCAGATGCATCCTAAAAGATGAGCACAGACATAAAATCTATTTAGTTTAGTTAAAGGAATAATATCACAACTTGTGACACAGTTTTAAACAACTTATAGTGCGTGTTCAGGTATGTTTTTTTTTATTCTGGCTGGAGAAGTCTAATTTCTATGTGGATGATAACTTTTATCGACGCCTTAATTAGCTATTAGTTAATAATCAGTTCATCAATCAGCAAATATTTCAGTTTACCACAAAGAAATGCAAGATTGACTTTTTCTGGTTCCAGCATCTCAGATGTGAGGATGTGCTGCTCATTTTTGTTTTTTAATCGCTGCAATCTGAATATTTGTTTGGGGGGGTTTTGTTTTGCTGGTTGAACAAAACAGAGTCACCTTGAGCTCTAACAGGCAGTTCCTGTTTGCTAACTTGTTAGAAACGTTAATAAATTACTCATAACAGACTAACTGACAAGCCGCTCTTGTTGCTTTTAACAACACACTCACGGGGCCTTTAAACTTTCAAAGAAAAAAAAAAGATGATTATATTTCATACAGTGTGGTTCTGTGGGGGTACAAAGCACCTTGCCCTCAAATCTGAGCTGATGACCAGTGTGTTCATCGCCATGTTTGCACCTTTAAATGTGCGCTGTGAGCTCGTCAACCTGTGAACGCAGCACCGTCTGCCTCACATTTTTGACAACTTCCTGAAGTCCGTGTTATTGTAACTTTACTGCGACGCCCAGCTTCGGGTTAGCTACGTGGCTCTCTAATTTATCCCGGTCGGTTTGACTAAATGACCTACCCACTGCTGAGACATTGTTAAAAATGTGCATTATGTGAATCACAGCACACACACACACACAGTATGGGAATGTAAAGGTTGATGTATTGGCGGGGGGGGGATAAACGGTTGAGGCGAGAACAGAAGCTGGGAGGCACGCAGCGTTTCAGGCGAACAGTAATCTCTGCCTCCACTGCAGCGACCAAACTGACATTTGAGGGATGTTTGGCTTGTACTGTCACCGTTTTATAAACGGCGAGACAACCGGAAAAAACAGCGGGCAGCAGCCAGGAGGACCGCTGAGCCACCCGTGGCCCGAAACGCTTACCTGTATCAGGGGGATGCCTCCCGGACCGTCCACAGTGTCGGGCGAGTTGTCGAACACTCGGTCCCGGTACAAAGACCACAGCCCAACGTTTGGGAGGAAAAGAAGAGCCGCTATGAGCAGCCCCGCGAACTGCAGTAGCCTCTTCTCTTTCCGCCTCATCTCTCCGGGAGAACGCGTGTGAAGCAGCGGCGGTGGCAACTAGCGAGTCCCGAGCTCCCTCGCTTTTCGAAGCGGAGACAACTTTCACTCTGACTGGGGGGACGGACACACACCGGCGCTGTGTGTGTGACGCTCTACGCGGCTGTGAGCTCTGCCGCTAGGGGGAGCGAACCGCTGCGCTTCCGCCAGAGCCCGAGTGTGGGTGGGTGTAGAGGGGTGAGGAGGTGGAGGGGGGGGTTCAAGCCAACACAACTTGACTTTTATTTAATTTTTTTTTTTTTCTAAATGAGATGTAACATCTCCTAAAATATATTCTATGAGCTTGCGTAAGCCCAGCAACAAGTAAAAATGACAAACAGCCAAACTAGATTATCATGAGAGTTACATGACAAACTCACGACTAATGCTGCCTTCAAATGCAGCTCGGAAATTAGACCAACGCTGTCTGTTGGGGTCATAACCACCTGTGTAACTGGTAAATCCTCCCTGGAAAATGACAGCTAAAGGAACACTTTATTTACACAACAGATATCTCTGTTTTTATTATTTTTTTATTTTCCCTGTGACAAACTAAAAGCAGCTAGAGTCCATTGTCTTAAAAAAAAAACTCTTACTATAATATAACAATAAATGTGTTTATGAACACTTGTTTATCTTATTAACATATATTAATGCCAAACTCTAACTAAACTTCTAAATTCTGTTACCTCCCTCTCCCCGGGGAAATTTAAAAAATGCAAAACAGGACAGTTGCTATGTAGTTTGTGACGTGGGAGTCAATGCCGAAGTGACAGTTACACTAATTTGTCAAGATTTGGACCTGAATTAATCAACAACAAAACTAAATACCCATATACAATGTCTTTTATCTGAAAAAAGTGGTCTGAGTTACTCTACAAATCAACATTTTTGGATTAACTGACTGACTGACCTATTTTGCTAATCATTGAGGTAATTTTTCATGATTTCATAGTTGTGTCAACTGAATCTTGAGGATTTTCTTTTAAATTAAATTGAATTGTGAAAGTGTCTCTGTAATTGTGACATGTGACGTTGCATTAATTGCTGTTTTCAGAACTTTTACAAACTAAACAATTAATCAAGAATATAATCAACTGTTTCCATAATCCATAATAAAAAAGAATCATTACTTGTAGTCCAATACAAAATACTTGAAGAGTGACGTCCTGCTGTTATATTTTGCATCAGTGCTAATTTTCTAATGCTATAGTATGTAATAGTATAACAGTGGACATTTCTCTGCATTGAATATTTAGCATTAGTACTATAGTGGTAAAAGAAACACTGCAAAAGCAAGAAACATGGCTAACCGTGACAAACTGGTGTTTCTTTGACAGTTTTTCAAGCCTCTTTAAATAATGCTCACATGGCCATATGTGCAACAGATTGGTCGCTATAATCATTCCATCCGTATTCAGCATGAGCTAATGTGAGTCCAATAGTGTTGGGAAGTTCGAGTCTTTTAACTGACTCGGATCACTTACTCTCGGACAGCAATACTATACTCACTATACAGATACAATTAACAAACTGCTGCGTGTACTGCTCATCACACAGCCGCTCAGGCTATGCAGCTGCCTTGTGGCGAGGGAACATACTGCATGAAAATGAATGAATCACTCAATGAGACTACTCATTACTCCCGAGACATATCAAAGATTAATTCATACTGAACAATACGTTCACAGCCGACACACCACTAGAGTTCAACAACTCTTCCATAGTTCAGGACCTTGTACAAAATGCCCATTTTGTATTCCTATACCTCCAAAGCTCAACAAAGAAAGACTTTCCAAATAAACACGAGAGAGAATTTAGTACAAAAAAAAAAAGTCAGTAGAGTAGAGTCAGTACAGTCAGTCATGATTTCGTACAATTATTCAATGTAATATTGCCTGCATGTTTATCAGTCAGAGGTAAAAAACATTCCAGAATAAGAATGAGATCAAAGTCAATAGAATTTAGAACCTCTATGACATCATAGTATACTTACTGTATAGAGGACACTCTGGGGGAAATACTTAAAGTCCAGTCTCAGATTAGTTTAGATTTAGATTCAGTCAGTTTAACCTTACAGTAGGAAAGACCATTTTTCTTGACGATCCAAAGATGGATATTCAGAATATGCATGGACTGAAGAGCATGATGCAGTGTATTTGCAGGGCAACGATGCTCTCTCAACCCAATGACATCCACAGCTTTTTAGTTCAGTATCTCTCAGATATGAATGATTTCAAAGCATCGAACACGGAAGTTGATCCTAAGGCTGTCTCCTTCCAATACCACAAGCTCTGGGGTAAGTTTACATAACATATAGTCTTTTAAAGTAACCATCTTTTAAATAATTTGTAATAGATCAGTTATCAGTTTTATCTTAGGTCTAGTATTACAAATCACAAACTCTCTTGAATCAAGATTTAAGGGGAATTGGGTCATCACAAAAAATGATCCATAATAACAAAAAATAATTTTAATGAATTTGAATTTGTCATACATGATACATGTTTTGCGAAAGATATATATTGTGTATTAACGCTGTTTTTTGTAAATTGTCTTTTTTTAGAGAACAAATTCTTTAGCAACTTGAAAGAAGATCCAGAGATATCTGCAGCACTGGTTCCTTCTCAGGCCGAGATACAGAAGGCTCAAAAGATGCTGTACTTAGATTTGGCATCTTCCACTGGAGAAAATGTGGAAACACAACTTCAGCGTAACCCATCAAGAAAAGACAAGAAGTCAGCTCCCATTTGTCCAACACCACCGCCACCAGTTGGAAAACAGTTAAACGCCCTACCGCCTTTTCTTGTTGTGAAAGGGGAAAGAAGTCCTGCATTGCCACTGTCCGATGTCACCAAGAAGACACGAAGAGTGTCCTCAGTGAGGCTACCCAATCAGGAGAAGACTGAAGAAACCACAGACGATGTCCAGGAAATGTCTAGAAGACACCCCAGCCTACTGCCACCGATTCCACAAAAATCAGGTGCTGCGGCTACAAAACACAGTGCAGCCACCGATGATGTTGTGAAAACGCCTGGAAGACACGGTATACTACCGCCGATTCCCCAAAAATCGGATGCTCCAGCTACAAAATCCAGTGAAGCCACCGATGATACCCAGAAAATGCTTGTAAGACACGGAACACTATCACCGATTCCCCAAAAATCGGATGCTCCAGCTACAAAATCCAGTGAAGCCACCGATGATACCCAGAAAATGCTTGTGAGACACGGCACACTGCCGCCGATTCCACAAAAATCAGATGCTGCGGCTTCCGAATCCAGTGCAGCCAAAAAGCCCTCTAGGACTCCTGGTATTGTGGTACCGATAACAACATACACGCTTGTTCTGCCACCTATATCAGAGAAGGAAAGAGGAGTCCAGGCCAAGAGTGTGTCACCAGCATGCAGAATACTGGGACCACTAAAGGACAAAGGCAGAGTACCAAGACAAGAACCAAAAGAACCAGAAGCAGCAGGCACTAGTGACCAGGAGATGGAGAGAAAAATTGAACCCAATATTGACCCAGAGAAAAGCAGAGGACGGAGGGTTCTGTGGACTGAAAGGGAAAGGGTAACACCAGTTACAAGAACAGTTGAAGGGATTCAGGGTAGAACCTTTGGCACAGCGGCTTCTGCAGCAGAGGGCACAACCAATTCGAATGTGGCACCAGTTAGCCCCCTAAAACACACTAACCCTCATGTTATTAGACAGAGGCAGGTTAGAACTGCCCCAGCATACTGCCATTCTTTCTATCGTGACCAGAAAATATAATAACAGGGACTGTCTTTGTAGGTTATCGCCGGGTGCTCCGGGTTTCCTAAAACTAGTTCAATAATTTCTAGTTTTAAAAAGAATGTGACATCACTAAAATATTAGTTGGGACAGGGACTGTTTTTGTAGGTTATCGCCGGGTGCTCCGGGTTTCCTAAAACTAGTTCAACAATTTCTAGTTTTAAAAAGAATGTGACATCACTAAAATATTAGTTGGGACGGGGACTGTTTTTGTAGGTTATCGCCGGGTGCTCCGGGTTTCCTAAAACTAGTTCAACAATTTCTAGTTTTAAAAAGAATGTGACATCACTAAAATATTAGTTGGGACGGGGACTGTTTTTGTAGGTTATCGCCGGGTGCTCCGGGTTTCCTAAAACTAGTTCAATAATTTCTAGTTTTAAAAAGAATGTGACATCACAAATATATTAGTTGGGACAGAGATTGTTTTAATAGGTTACCGCTGGGTGCTCCGGGTTTCCTTTGCAAAAAGATTCAATAAAACACACACAAAAAAAAAAAAAAACAGTTTGTTGTGAAACTTAAAAATAAATAACTTTAGTTATTGGAAGATTCAAATTTTCATAACTTTTATTATAACAGATCTCTCACTGCAGGTTAAGGCTCTTAATTTTTTTTTTGAGGGGGGGGGCATTTTCTTTGTTGGCAAACTTAGTCGCTTCACTTAGCAAGTATTCAGACCCCTCCTCAAGTGATTTTGTTTGTTTGTTTGTTTGTTTTTAAAGCAACAAGTGACAAATCTAGCAGCTTTTTCTGGTGTTATTGGAGACTTTAGGAGACGTGAAGGCACGTATCGTCTTCTCAGCGAGCAGAGGGTGCTGTCGTGGGCCCCGCTTCCATCCCTAAAGCACTCACAGGTGGCCCGGTCCTCACACAGCAGCCCCTCCCAGCTGCAGTCAGAGCAGGGGACGTTCACCCCTCTACATCCAGGCTGCACATGAATCGCGCATGCTTGACACTGACTGATCCCAGAAGAAAGTTCATTTGTAGTTCTAAACATATTCAGGGTGCTTTTTACTCATTTTTTTTGTCTCCCCACGACATTAATCCTTTCTCCTACAGCATCTATTACAATTACATGCACATAGCCAATTATACAAATTAGTTGATGATGTCATTTAGTGAGTTCTAGTGACTTTTAGAGCAGCCAATAGCTACTTTTCATACTGAGGAGTTGGCAACACTGGTACTACTTGCCCTCATTGTTAGCTGTTACACGTTAAGCTGAGCACCAGTGCACTCAAGTAGAGCAGACCCAGTGTTTAGCTTTGTTACCCCAAAACCCCACGGGCACATCTCTGTCACTGTTTTGGTCCGTCCTCCATGAGACTTCAAACCTCACTAGGAGCGTGTCAGAAGCAGAGTTCTTAGCCTGCCAGACTTTGTTTAGTTGTTCAGATTTGGTCATATTCCATGGTTTATGTGTTTCTAAATATACTTTTAAAATATGCCACGTAGTAGTAGTCGCTTTTGTCTGTTTTTACGACCGACAGTCTGCCAGCTTGAGGTGCTCTGTGTATATTGACGCAGGCTGCTCACGGCGTCCGTCAAAAATAGAACAGCCGTGTATATTCAACGCGGAGCCGAGCGGAGGCCAGTTTCTGCCACACTTCTGAAATGGACTGCAGCGTCCTGCACTTCACTCATCCAAAATAAAATCTCAGTGCAATTAAGGCATGTTGGAAAGGTCATCAAATGAAAGCTGGTGTACAGCAGCACACAGGAGAAGGTATTTAACTGATCCAGTAAGCTCCAAAACAACAACCATCTGTTATATCAGGTTTCTCCTGCAGAACTTCAACACAGTTGATCCAGAGCCAGCAGTGGAGGAAATGAAGCTTAATCATGTCTCTGATGGAAATCCAAGCAGCCACCACATCTATTTTGTAAGCACAGAACAAAGGCCAGGTCTACTGTGAGCTGGCTGTGAACGTGTGTGTGTGTGTGTGTGTGTGTGTGTGTATTCCCATACCTATTCATTGTTGGTGGAGAAAAATGTCTGATTCAGAGGTCGATAGAAGATAGATGTAAGAAGCCATCAAAGTTAAAGTGCAAAGCCATGGCTTCATTTACATAACTAACAGTTACATAACAGTGTAACGAGGACGCAAGGTGAAATTGTTTGGTGACCATTGATTTTGTTGGCTATAATTACAACTAGTACTACAGTACTAATGCAGATTTAGTCATCTGCAGGTAAGTAACACTGATTAAATGAGTTGGTCAAATAACTGTTCTTGCCTGGTTCATATGCTTGTCTGTACTGTCTTTACTTCCTATTCTGTGCGATTGCTTTATGAATTTCAGTTCTATGTATACTATAGATTCCTCCTTACTGCTCATGCAGCAATGCACCATCTTTTTCCTTGTCAGTTTTTTACCCTTTTTCAAACTTTTCAATAAGTGAACCTTTCTGTCCATCAGGAAACACTGAAACTACTGAGTCGAGGTGAAACAGGCGGAAAACCAGAAAAGAATTTGTCCATAAAATATGATTCAGTTTTCACTTTGTAATTGCTTGTTTTGATAAGTGTTATATGAATTATCTTTATCATGATTATTATTATCAACCACACAAGATGTGTTAACAGATTAAATCTTCATTGCACAGCATGAAAAGAATAGCCTACAACAGGGATCGACAAATAAGTTTGGACCCGGGCCAATTTTTTTTCTGACAATTCCATCGCGGGCCATGACCATGCTTTCCTACTGGAAAAAAAAGGTTTTCTATTTTTTCTATTATATTAAAAATAAACGTTATTTAACTTTAAAAATGCATTTAATTTAATTTAAAACATTAATTTGCTTCTATGTGCTGTTATTAGGCCCACTGCTGCATCTCCTGGCGCCTGTCATGAAACAGTCAACCTGCCCTAGCAACCTGCCATAACTAATGTATACAATTGCCAGTTTTTTATGTTTTGGATGCCGTGTAAATCATTAGCTGAAGATTGCTAGCTATCGACGCAAAATGTCATTGTCAAAAGCCATGAAGAGAAAAGTTGATTCCGAATGCAGGACTTACAAAGAAGAAAGGAAGCAAAGGTATGCGTTCATCCTGCCTGCATTTAATAATGCCAAGCCGACGTGTCTCATTTGCAACGAGGTTGTTGCAGTTTGTAAAGAATACAATATTAGAAGACACCACGAGACAAAGCATGGCCACTTAAAAAACGCATATCCTCTCGGGACAGAGGCGCGAACACAGAACATACTTTTAACACTTTTATTTCCCACAGGTTACTGCGCACGCACGTGCCAATTAGCGTTCCAACCTGTGCGTCAAGTAAAGAGGCTGCAAGGATGTTCTGGCTGCTGTTTTGTCACGTTACTTATCAATAAATGTGAAATCTGTGGAATTGTTGTATTTTTGACAGAAAACATGAGGTTTAAAAGATATATTAAAAAATATATATATTTTAAAATAAATCAACGTCATCTAGCGGGCCAGATATAATTGATGGCGGGCCAATTTTGGCCTGCGGGCCGCTAATTGCCAACCCCTGGCCTACAATATGTGCTTAAATATTACAACTGTACAGGAAGCGTAGTTTTTCTACAAAATGTGGTGAAGACCAGGCATAGCAAGTGTGCATGACGTCAGAGCAAGTCGGCATCAAGCTGGACACAGATCATGTCAAATGGGCCTAACATCTCTGTTCCGGTCCTGCCTCACATGGAATCCCACAATGCCTTTCAAGGCAGTTTGCTTGTGTCCTATAGAAAATGAAACTACCGCACTCACTGGGTCCGACCTCCATGCAAGTCCCTGCAAACAAATCTGGGGGGGCGGTTAACCCACTTGGGAAGGAGTGGAGTTGATGAGCCTGTCAGCTGACCACTCATGGAGTGGAAAGAGAACAATGAATGGAAATGAAGCAGGAAATATATGGTGATCAGGTTTTTTAATTTGCATTATCACAAAACTTCATGTACATTTTCAAGAAAAACAAAAATCCGCGTATCATCTCATAAGATTTTTGTGGACACCAGGAGACAAATGAGAATTTTAATGTCTGTTAACTGACGAATGACATCATGCATGAGAAGGTCTTTTTATTGTGATTCCCTGGTGTTTGCCCTGCACTGACTTTCTTACTTTTAGTGTTTGTTGCGTCACTGTTATATACTGTTATACCTGCACCCTGCGAGCACCAAACCACCACTGCGTCTGTGTCTCCGCACACAACCTGTGGAGTTATGAACTTAAAAAGCGCTTGGTGAAAATCGATGCGAGTCGAGCCAGAAGGTTGTGGCTGACACAGGGAGAAAAAGCATCAGAAACGAAAAAAACGTGAAAAAAACCCTCCTCCTACTGGAGGCAGGAAACATGCAGTGACATGTATGTGAAGATTACATTCCTGTACCACAGCTGTAACGTGTGAGAATAGCATGATTTAGAAGAGATATTTCCTCTTATCGCCCACAGAAATATAATGATTCAATAAATGAACCACTTTGGACATTTCACGGCCACTAAATAGTTTGGGTCAACAAGCTTTAACATAACTATAAATAAATCACACACACAGACAGGGGGAACTTCTAACACACATATATCAGTCAATAAATTATGGTATAATTAAAACATTACGTGACAACTGAAAATAAAGCACTTACATATCTGTCACTCCTTACAGCAGCACGCAGTAGAGGAATGTGAGCCTATAGCTGCTTTTAATAAGTTTATATAACGGCAGAGTAAAGCACCTTGCTTAACTTTGTCACACAGTGATGCTGTGAGTACAAACAAGTTCTCAAAGCTACCTGTGATATGCTGTGCACGGGAATAAAAAAGTGGGAATTTCACACTGAAAAGACTTTGTAAGACACCCACTTGACTTGTCTGACTCAGACTGCTGAAGCCTCATAACTTCAGCTTGAATGTATAACGCATTTTTGTACAAAAGGAGGTTTTTATCTCGTTTCATACACTGGAAGTGCATTAGGAAAAGGATCACGTTACTGGACAGTATGGACAGCAACAACAGAAAAACTGTTGCAAACGTGTGTGCATGTGAGTGTTGTTTTAGGATGTCAGCACCCACTTTTCGCTGGCAGTGGAGTTTCCATCACTTGAAGTACTGAACATAAAGTTAAGCTCCAGTGAAATATTTCCCAAGATGAAATGTGTCCTACAGGCTCGGGTCATCCTTCTCAACTGTCAGTCAGATAAGACCTTCTTCTTTCTGTACTTTTCTTGAAACAGAACTGACTGAAGCATTGGATCATAGTGAAATCATTTCAGCGTTGGCGTGCAGTCAGTCACAGGGGAACATTTACAATCTCCGTCCTTGCAGTGTGTTCTCTGTGATACTGAAGTTTATTCAGCACATTTTATGCTGCTGTTTCAGTGAGTGGATGCTGCCTCTTCTGCAGGTGTGTGACTGTGGTTATTTGGCCATTGTCCCAGTCTGCTACTGTGTCCAGTATGCTTGCTGATTTGTTTTACTATCTTTCTTGTTGCCTCTCTGCAGTTGTGTCAGACAGTTACTAAGGAGTGCCAGGGTATGCTTAAAGCCCCATTGTGTAACTTCCATACCATAAACTACCATAAAATAACAGATTTTAAATCATTTTGATGCTACACTAACTTACAATCAAGTGAATGGTCATACAGTACACAGAGTGGGTCTGTCTGTCCCACTCTGTGCCCTATATGTTTGTATTATTGTTGTTGTATTATGTAACTTTGTGCTCTGGCTAAAATCATCCACAAGAAGTATGACAACACCAACTATTTCACTTATTTTGGTGAAACTGGATCATATTTTATGGGAAAATGTTTTCTGGTTTTGCCTCTGATGTCTTCCAGGGAACCTCCAACTTTGTCCAACTTTCTGTGATTTACAGTTGCAAACTATAGCTGCTGTTAACTAATGTTAGCTCAGTTTTTTGACTGTGCTGCCCAGACTGTGAGCTCAAAGCACCGGGGTGGTGTTAGTCTATGTACGACAGGTGTTTGGTAGAACCAGAACCAGAATCTGAGCATGCGGCCAATGTAACCAGACTCTGTGGACATAATGGCTAAAGGATACAACTTTGCAATAATTTGTTTTCATATCTTTTAGTGGCACCGTCACCCCAGTCTCCGTTTTAGAAAATGTTTCATAACTGCACTCGACTAGATTATACATAAGAACATATCAAGCAAATCAATTGTTTTTATTTCCCTGACCCAGGCAACACTGTAAAAATGTTCATTGCTGAAGTGGACTGATGCTTCCTAATTGTTATCAAGGATGACTCAATGCCAGAATGACCACGGCTAATGGGTTTCAGCACACAACAGTCAATCATCAGTCTGTCAGGCACGCTAACAGGATGCTTTGATTTGGTACTCTGCAAATTACCTTGATTTTTTCACCCTCTTAACCTCTCTCAAATCCACACTGAGCCTTTGACACAAGCAGGAGGAGTTATAAAGCGAAGGGCTGCTCGATCAACGTGAATCCCCCCCATCGCATTGAGAGGTTGCAGGGTTCATCCATAATTCATGCTTGAAAGACGCTGAACAGATTGAATTGTCACAACTCAGGCTGGTACAGACGAGGAGAACGAGAGAGGAATGAGCTATTCTCTTTCTGAGAGAGTCCTGAGTGAGAATAGAAAGAGCGGAATTAGTAGGGAGAGCAACTCCGACACATCCTGAGTTCACGTCCGCTGTGGTAATGTAATCTTTGTCTTCTCCTTCAATTTAGGCCAAGAGCTACAACTGGCTGGTTTATGATACCAAGATTAAGGAAGGAGACTATTAGAATTTAGTGGCATTGTGAAATGTAACAAATTAAGATAAAGACTTAAACATTCATATTATTTGGACAGCCAGAAAAATGAATTGCTTGGAGGTTGGGGATTACTTAATGATAAAACACAAATTTCTTCCTATAACAGAATCTCCATTTTTAAATCTGTAAAAATCTAAAATGCCACGGTCCACGTGTTCTGTTTGAGCAGTAAGTATTCATACAACAATACATCCACCATTCTCTGAGCTCTTTGGAGTTGCCTTTTGTTTCTTTTACTGATTGATTATCACTTGAAGTTTTAAGTTCCAGGCCACTTCAGATGGTTGCTCTGTGAAACAAGCAAGATCAGGTGAAAAGTACCTGTTTAGCTTGAAGCATCAGAATCAGATTTATTGCCAAGTAAGGAGGAACAGTAGGAGAAATATAAAGAAAGATGGTGGTTAAGCAGTGCAAGTCAAGCAGTACTTCTGTGTTGGGGGGACAGATTCAGTGTCAGTCGGCATTTTTTTTTCAGCACTGACATCAATGTTAGACTATCATTTCTTGATTCTTAAAGTCCAGCAGATCATTGGTTTTAACAGTCATTTAGATTTTGAAAATTCATCTTGAAAAAGATAAGCTACATCTGGTGTGATATAACCACCACTTTTTCTCAGGGGAATGTATAACACAAAGATAATGTGGTCAAATGTTTCAAAAGGTGTATTATCAACAACTTATTTCACCAGTCAAACTGAGAGCAAACTTTTAACCACAAAACAAAAATAACAGTCAATAGAAAGGTATCAATAACAGCTTGACTTTCCTCACCTGCAAAAAAGCCGCAAGCCCCTTTAAGAAGGTTGGCCTTGTGAGTAACCTGAACCTTTATAATGTGACGTAGTATGATGTGGCATTTGCTGTGGGAAGTTAAGTTACATTAGTCAGACGTATCATGACTGGATAAACGTCATAGTCGCTGAAAGGTTGTCTGTAGTGTTGTAAAAAAGTCTTTGTTCATACAATGTTGCTCGTGTTCTCCTGCATTCTTCACAGCAAAGATGTGTGAAGCATTACTTAACACAAATGTTTCCAGTGGACGGTGGACAGTGAGGGTCCTGGATGTCAGTGGTGAATAATGCTATTCTGCACAGTGTTGTCCTTTGAGGGTTTTTGTTTTTCTCCCCTTTGGACACATGGGAACATGTAAGTGCAATGTGGAAGGTATTTATTTATTTATTTATTTTTAATAGAGACTGAAAGCTCAGTTTGATTGTTTTTTCATCGAATCTGTGACACCATTATTGATGAGGGGAGCTGCAGGGGGGAAGAAACTGTTCGAATGATGTGAGGTCTGGTCCTGATGGGCTGCAGACTCCTGCTGGAGACGAGCGTCTCAAGCTGTTCGTGTCCAGGGTGGGAGTGTTCACTGCAGCTAAGGGTCCTCAGGAGTCATGCTCAGAATCCTGTTACGACAAGGAGAGGAGAAAAATGTGGAGAATATGTGAAAAATAATGAGCCCTACACGTATTAAATTCTAAAATTAGTTTTTCCACCATGCATACTTTTATTTCTACAATTAAATAAATGGAAATATTATTTTATCAATTCATTGATATTCACACAGCTTTTAAGTTTTCATGTGACTTTTATAATCTTTAAAATCTGTTCATAATCCAATTACACGCCTTTAGCTATCTTGAAGGCTTGTATTTGGTATGTGTAAAAACTGAGTAGGTATAGTGTGTGTGTGTGTGTGTGTGTGTGTGTGTGTGTGTGTGTGTGTGTGTGTGTGTGTGTGTGTTTGAATCTTCATCAACTCCATTAAGCTAATATGATCCTATAAACACTAATGCACTTGAAACACCAATCTCACTAATGGAAGTTCTGCTCAGTATATGTGACTGAACACGTGTTACATGTTTCATTTTTGATCTTTGGTGAGGAGCAAGGACTCGACTTTCTCCCCAGCCATGAAACCAATCAATGATAACGCCATGATCGACAGCTGCACTGCAATAAAATGTAAAGTGAGTTACTGACAGAGCATGTTAAGTACGTTCCTGGGTGAGAAGCAGCAACCACCACATCTGCATGTTGAAACTAAAATGAAAATGTCGTGACTGAAACACTGACTGTGTGGAGGAAACTCTGAACTTATTGTGGTGGTGGCTTGTTTTGAGGTGTTTGGTGGCTCAGTTTCTCCACCACATTTTGTGTGACTGATGAATGCACTTGGCAAAGTACTCAAACTTGCTTCTGTGATAGTTCCCACTACAGTATGAGTCTCCAGGACTGTATTTTGCCATTAAGACACACAAATACAGACTCACAAGGTGAAGAACACTAAGCAAATATGAATTATTGAATGTTGCAGAAAGGATCATGGAATATTTGGTCATATCCGAGGTTAAACTCTTGAAAGATAGTTCAATGCAATAATATAGACTCTGTTCAGAACTGCAGTAAAACAAGATTATAAAGTTACATTGAGGAAAAATACCAAAAAAGATTACACATTTAAAGTTTCATCGGTATGCTTTCGTTTTCATAGTGTGCAGAATTCAACTGAAATGGTGATACACTTTTTTCTTCCTTCATGTGCAATTGCAAATAAAGCCTGTGGCCTTGAGTCGGCCATTTTAAACCTTCCCACATGCTCTACCGTGTGGCCACCTGTCCATTAAGCCCATCTAATCTGCTCGATATTGATGCAATAAAAAGGCCACAGTAGAAGTGCCTGATTAGATTGGAACATCTGCTCCATATGGACGCCTTGGCATGTGCACTGTCCTCAGCCTTCACAGTCACAATGTAACACAGCAGTCGCCATTGAATTGGTGGCAGTTCAGATTTACTGCTGGCATCTGGACTACCTGTTATTTGATGGCTTGATGTGTTTGATGCCAAATAAGCATTTAGATTTTGGTAAAATAAATAAATAAATAACTGTAGTCAACCTGACCTGTCTTGAGTTATACACCTTCATACTCTAACACACTAATGGCTATGTTATAGACCATGTCATTTCCATCTAAATAATAGAATATATAATGTGTTTTCTGTTTAATAAGTACTAATCGTTTACACAAGAGGTTATTCTCCAGTCTAATGAAGTTAACATGCTTTGTTCACAAATGTTACCATGGGTAGATGCATGCTTCCTTTCATATAGAAAATAGTTTCAACATGAAACTCCTCACAATAGGTCATGATTTCTGGAAAGAGACATTGCTGTTGAGTTTTTCAAATACATTTATAAATACATTTATATATATATATATATATATATATATATATGATGAACAAACAAAAAATCAACATTACTGGTTTTCAGTCTCCTGAGAAAGCAAGGGGAATACTTCAAAACAGAAAATATCATTGCCCTCAAGTCATACTGAGAAATACCATTAATGGCTGTATGTAAATAGAATGAGCAAGCACTTTAACAAATACTTAAATATGAAATTGATCTACAAACACCAGTCATTTGCCTGTCACTGTCTGAGTGGTTTGATTTAACAGCCTCCATGCTTGGTGCACTTTGGCTCCCATGTTGACATTTTAATGTACAGCCTTTTGAGCTGCAAAGGCACGGCGGTGTTCAGGCTGTGTCCAGACATAATATCAATGTTAGCTGTTTTGTGTTTTACGTATAAATCAATACAGCACCAATATTTCTCCTTGAGTGATGAAACCCTGTGGATCCAGTGGTGAGGGCATGAACACTTCCTGTTAAATCACTATAACTCAAACTGCAGGCCTATGCAGTTTCACACTGTGAGCTCAGAGCACAGAAGGAGTGTTAGTGTTTGTACCATGGGCCAAGAAACAAGAGGAGGCTTTCCTGAAGCGGAACTGACCAAGAAACTGGGCAAGCAGGGTAAACTAAGCTCAGCAGCCCCTTTGAACATAAAGACGAGAGGAGACCGAAGAGGATGGTGACAGATAAAGAGAGAGTGACCAAGCAAGAAGTCACCGGACAAGAGTAAACTGACTTTTAGTTGGTGGTAAGAGCTTTGTGAAATGTGACCTGCATTCCACTGTGGTGTTTCTCAAAAGAAAAAGAACGATCAAAGCAGCTTAAAAGGTTTGCTTGATGTGCATTTCCTGTACATGTAATAACAAGTACATAGCATATTGTTATGGAATTTTCTATCCTTAGGTTACACGAGATCACGTGTGGGCCTTGAGGTCCTCAGCACTGTTAGTTGTTTGGCTTTGGTTGAGAACAGTAAGTGCCAGTCTATCTCAACACTGTGGTGGCCAGGGTCGAAGAGACCTATTGCTGCCTTCCTAGACATAATAGACGGATTACTGTTGACGGTCCAATCTGCGTAAACAGACATCTGTGTCTCCAGACTAGAATATGCTGACAATAACACCTCCATGGGTAAAGACATTCTCTTAGGATAGTATTTGTGGTGTTATCTTGGGGTTTAAAGTCTATCCACCAGGATGAGTTGGGCAGAATGTGAGACTGACTCAGGCACTTCTGATGTACTTTGAGAGTGTCTCTAATTCTCCTTGGCCAAGTGTCAATAAATAATACAGCATAAGACATCAGAGGCTCCTGAACACTTTCTTCCCCCCTGACCTCACCATTGACCTTAAATACAAATACATGCATCCCCCATGAGACCAATATATAACGTCACAATCTAAACATAAATTAATAACATTAATAACACAATATTTTTTTTTTATTTAATTTGTTGCCCCAGTTTTACAAGCAATTATTTCTCTATTATTTCCCCCTTTTCCCTTCCATCATTCCAGACATATTCGTCATCTTAAAGTTCATCAGCTTTCTAATTTCCTTCCCTTGTGACTCCTCATTGTAGGTTTTATATTACTTTAATAGTCTCCTCACCGATGCCACTAAAACACACTTTCTCTAAATGTTAATCCCATAATCGCTTCCCTTGGCATCCTGCAAGCTCTGATCGTCCGTAGCTATCAGTGATGTGTTCATAGCTGGAGTGATATTACTTCTGCAGCGGGGCCCATTTCCCTGAGTCTCATAGGATGTCATATAATGCTCAACTTGTCACACTAGCTCTGAGAGCGGGAGAAAGGCCACAGATATATTAAGGGACAGCATTATATTCAAGATGATTTTGGAGCCTGGTCATGTGTTCTAGAAGATATAAACTCTGAAATGCAAAAGGGATTTAGATTTTTATTCCCTTTCAAGCCTGACAGTAAGAGAACCACAGACTCATTTATCTCCTCTGCGGTTACAATTTTTGCTGATGATGGCAGTGTTGCTCTAGCAGTCCACAGTTTTGGTCCACAAGATATCTGGACAACTCCTGGTCAGCCAACATGTGCTCACTCCCAACTCGCTAACAAAATTGTCATGCTGTAGGTACCCTTTTAGTGTCGTTTCTGGATGAGCAGGGATCTGTGGTGAAGTTAGCAGGGAACGCCCGGTTAGTCTGTTTTTTGGTTAGCTTTGGGCAGAGATTTGGAGAAAGATCACTTACACTACATACCTGACGTTACTAAATATGTTAAATAAGTTAATTAGGTAGCCGACATAACTTAAGTCAACATTTATTTGATTCATCCATCCATCTAGCAGACTTGCTGGAGGGGTACCTACAGCATCATTAGGCAGTATTTGACGAGACCTGTCATAGTTAATGACCAAAGGAGTTTGAGTCCTAATGATTTTGGTGAACCCTTAACCGTATCCCTAGCAACACCAACAAGTCAAAATTCCCCCACATGACAATTTAGTCCATGACAAATTGTTGGAAACTAATGGAGGGACATGAAAAATGCTGTAGGCACATTTGATCCCCAGAGATTCTTGAGGATTTTTTTTTCCACACCTTGCAATATGTTTGCACTGTAGTACAACAGCATGGTCACAAGAGCAACAGGACTACAACCTGCAGCAATGATGAATGAAACTGAATTTTATTAAAAATATTTTGTGTGACTACATAACTACAGCTATTGTGCAGATTTGACATATTTGACATACTTTTTTGTGCCAACACATGGGTAATGTCAAAGGAGGGTTACAGCCAGTGTTGCAAAGAGACATCCTATGAATGTCCAAGGTGTGCAATTGAGTGGATAAAGTCATTCAGCCCTACAAACAACACAACACCTTTTTCAATATGTCCACATGGCGCTGGCTATCTACCATGAGGAATTCATCATTTGAGAGGGCCCATTATGCTGTTACAAGGAAAGTGGAAGCTAGCCAGCTGGGCAAGATTGCTCTCTAGACATATTTTTTTCATGCATGTTATTTTCAACACCTGCTGAGTGTGATTGGCAAGCTCCCGGTGATCAGTGTTGTCTACAGAGAGGAGGCTATTGAGTCCAGTTGTGTTCACTGGGAAATGTCCAGGTTGTTAAAACTCTGAAGTGGTCAATGCTAAGCTAGCTCAAACTATCACAAGTGTGTTAATATGTTCAGATACTTGCTATTATATATGCTATATATATTCTTTGTTTTTGTGTAATTAACTCGCAAGCAGAGATTTGGAGTCTGAATAAGAAAAGGTTCATGGAGCACAATTATATATTGGTATGGGAGCACGATGAAGGTAGGCTGCAAGAAATGACAATGTTCATTATTTATTTCTCTCTTCATTTTTCTTTTTTAGTTAATTAGTTAATTTTTAAAGGTTTTCCAGAGCCAAAAAATTGCTTGTTTTGTTTGACCAACAGTCTAAAGCCCAAAGACAATACATTTCAGAAGGTATAAAATTGAGAAAATCCTCACATTTGAGAAGCTACAACCAGAGGATGTTAATATTTGTATTATTTCTAAAATTAATTTATTAATTCTGTCAATTCACTGATCATTTGGTATGAACGCCGCTACACCAAAATCCAAACTGCCTCACGATCAGCAGCAAGAAAGCCCCCCCCGCTAAGCCATTAAACAGCGTTAGATCTTTTCTCACCCATGTGTAAAGCAGCATTGAAATAGTAAACATGAGCATACTGTGTGTAGTTTACTGCAGGATTTCTGGGTGTCACAGTATGGATTTTCTCACAAAAACCTCTCAGAGCTACCAATATGTGAAGCAACTTTGAAGAGGAGTCTCCAGCTGGAGTATATTGTGTATTTCTGCTGGTTTCTGAGCGAGTGTCTGTGCGGGCTGGCCGCCAGGTGACTCCTGTGACTCCCGAGCATTGTTATCTTACTCTTTGATCACTGAAGGACGATACAAGCTCAGTCAGAGACAGACTAGACCGCCTACTAACCCTCACTGCAAAACAAACAGGCTACACAGCCAGATGTCAATATATTCCATACCACACCTCGCTCGCTGTGTGCAAAAATAAAAACACCATCATCACAGGAGAATCATCTTTAATGAGACCAAAGGTGAGAACTTAACTGCAGGTTTCACATATCATAGAGTATTACTGTTAAGATAAAAGAGAAATCACCTGTTGCGTTCCCTGATATCACGCTGATTTCTGTCAGCTGCCACAACAAGGAAAGTTGTTTCCTTTTATTCATCAGAAGAGTTGGCAATCTGAGTGTTTTTGTACTTTTATTAAATGGTAGGAAGTCTGAACGGAGCACACAAAAGAGGAAGAAAGAGAAGAAAAACCTTTTATATGACCAACTTGTCACAGTGTACAGACTTAAAGATCAGAGGAATACCAGCAGGTTCTTTGGATTATTTGCCACACAGTCCTCCCGCATAGGTGTTTTCTCCAACATTATGTGATAGGATGGCGTTTGAATACCACAACACCTAACAACATTTTAATTGTCATTTAAAGCAACACTGAAGAGATCTCAGGACAGGCAAGCAATCGTGTTGTGGACGTGATCCTTCGTTGTCCTTTTCGCTGACCTTCACCTGTAAAATGCTACACACTCTTGCTAATATAATATAACTCAGTGGACAGTGGCATGAAACAGAAAATGGGTGAGTTATTTATACACCATTTGTTGATACCAGACTGGTTTTACCTTAAAATCCCTGTTTAAACCAATGCTCAGGACTTTTTTGGGGGGGAAATACACTTATTGGATTTGTTGCCAAGAGTTATGTGAGCAGATCATCACCACTCTAATGTCTGTATGCTAAATATGACCCCAAACTGCAGACAATTGGCTGGCAAAATGTGTTTAACATAATAACATATAATTAGTGAGCAAAGAACAACTTTGAACAGACCCTGGAGAACTCTCCGTGTTTCTCTTCTTTATGCTATGCTAAACTAGTTCAAGCTTCAGACTTAGCACTCAGACACGAGTGTAAAGTAAAAGAGAACAAACGTGCAAGAGTTAAGATTTAATGACTAATTAATTAATCTGAATCAAGGTGAAAAAAAGTACATTTCCCCACTTCCTCTCTCAAAGTCTCTAACACAGAAAGATTGAATGATGAATGAGGTGTTGGTGGGATTCTCATGCTATGGTCATTGTGTACATTGTGTGTGTGTGTGCTGTGGCAGGAATATAAAGAACAGAATGGTCTCTGGGGGTTTCACATTGATTCCCCTCCTGCCAGAACTGCAGCGCTGTGGAGAAATGACAACAACATTCATCATTTCACTGGTCATTTGTATAGACAGGACAGGTCTACAATACAAGATGGCACAGCAAGAGCACTGTGTGTCTGTGTAGGGAAGAGGGCAGTGTACGTTTGTTGTGAAGGGTAGGGTAACATGTTTAGAACACAGAGGGCGTATAGTAAAGTGTGGAAAATTGGATTATTACATATACTAAGTTTAGCCTACAGGCAATAAGTATTATAGGATTTAAAATTTTCTGTGGTGTGTTCCATTTCACAGCTAAGGGAGCAATGCACAAAAACTTGAGAGCCAGGTCAAAGTTGAATGTCACAATTCACTGGACAAAGTCAGAACAAGTCTAAATGCAGACAAACAGGACATTCCTGAACTCATCTTTACTCTTTCTGTATCATTATTTTCAGTATAACTATTTTAAGTTGTAAATGTGGTATGCAGGGATTACCTTTCCTGACAACGCCACCTCCTACTAAGAACTTCAAAATCCAAAAACCAGTGTTGTGCCATTTTCCATTCATTTGAATGGGGGTAACGCATTTTAGCTGTGGCGGTTCAGGCTGCAGGGGGGGCCCCCCAAAAAAATGTGATTGGTCAATGGTGTGTCCAAACAACTCATCATTTGTAGAAAACAATTGTATCTGCTAACAACACATTTGTATTAGGACTGCATGTTTTGACTCATCATGGTGCCTGATTTTGTAACTTGTATATTGCAGCTGTCATTTGGCAAATTAAACAAGTATGATGTGGCAAAATAAAGGCAAATTCTTCTGTCCATTGTCTGTTTTCATTGTCAACCTTTTGATGTTTGCTGTCTTCACTCATCTTTGCCAATAGGCAAATCCTGTCATGGCCTCTGCATAGATCACTGATAGACTAATATGCAACTTCCTAAGGGGCAACAATCAAGGTACATTATTGAACATTTATTAATTTGTATAAATACACAAATTCCCAGTATGAATACATTTATTTTCATTGTGAATTACAAATGGTCAATGGATCACTCAACACGCAACTTATCCTTAAGTTAAGATTCACAAGATGATAGAAGAGATGGTGACATGTATGCACGTCAGATTTTTCCCTCGTACATCAGAAAGTGAAAAGAAGTTAAGCTGTGTTAGATTATACAGTTTAAATGACTTCTTCTGTTATATAAACTGTATATATTCTGTACACAAAAATATCCTGAGGGACCTATAAAGTGCTTTTACCGCTGCCACTGCACTACTTCACTTTACACCTACTTATACACTCTATTTATATTTTTGACATGTTTGTGTCTTGTTTTTGCACCTGATTTTATATCTTGTTGTTGTACCTTATGTGTAGTCTGAATGTTTGCTTCACTCCCACTGAATGTTGCATCATTCATTCTTTCTGCTTGGGACCAGGAACAACACAATTCAATTTTTCTACATATTGTTGTGGTCTGTATACAGGACAGACACTATCTTAACTCTTATCTTACAATAATTTATAATATTTTCTATGCAGTAATGTGTTGTCGGTCACCAGTATTTGATTTCATTATGATTTCCCCCATGCACGATAATGCAGGAAGAAGTCAAAACCGTCCAATCAATGACTCACCTGTCAGAACATGTGACTACATGTTTATCCTGAGTTTTGTTTGCTTTTATACCTGCAGTTTGACATTTCCCATTTCACTGCTGCACAAAGAAGCTACCAGAACTTTCTCTGCTAAAGCCAGCCGAGTAGGACAATGCTACGATGACAGAGATGATGTCAACCCATGAGGTTGTATGTTGAGCAGATCAACATGAGCGACGCTGTCCAATGTTTTATTGATGAGTTTTGCTGTATGTCGATAGAAGTGATGTTTGACTCAAGATTTTAAACCCAGGGCTTTGTTAGATGCCACAAAGCTGCTGAGGCAGAAAGAAAACCGACAGCTGACCGGATATCGATAATCAAAATGTTAAATCCTTGAGGATCCTCCTGGGTGTCATCATCATCATCACAAGCCTGAAACCGTTATACTTCATTTAGGATTTAGCTAATTTTTTCAAAAGATGATTTGTACATCGTTTTGAAGTGGCTGAGTGATACTTTAACAACAACAAAAAATACATTTATTTGAAGAAATTACTAATTATGAAAATGGGTTGAAATGAAAAAACAAAACAAACAACAACAAAAAACAACTAATTGGTTACTATGTGAATTTTATGTTTTATGCTGTAGACCTAGTGGAGTAGGACAGAAGCTCTTTCTCACTGATGTACAAAATGTACATCAAAATGTACAAAATAACTACATGTATACATGGTACCATGCTTCACTGACATTTTCCATCGTGTGCAGGAGCATCAACGTTAGCAAAATAACAACTGTTATTACTGTTATTATTTGCACTACCCCTACTCTGGGTCTGGGCACAGCTCAAAGGAGGACCTCTATAAATCTAAAATCTCACTCACATCACTGCCTCTCACTCAAATATCAAGTCATACATATACAGATTACCCCCACACACCCCACTTTAGTTTTATTTAATCTCTACCCCCAGGCTTTTATCATCTTAATACAACATTGCAACTGCTTTATGTTATGTTGATTGCGTTTATTTTCAGTGTCACTTTTCTCTCTCTCCTTCTCTTCCTCCTGTGTGACGTCTTGAGTAATACACAGGGGAGATCCTCCTTTCGTCAGCTGCACACACAGCTTGTGGTGCAACAGTTAATGTATAGTAGTCGGAAGCAGTCAGATAAAAAGGGTGTATGATTAATAATTCTTTTTCATGTTGTGAGATTTCAAGACCAAGTCAACAAGAGAGCATAAACATATAAACACTTAGCATATTAATGCCATGGTTGGAATAGAGTACAAGGGGAACAGCATGAAAGAAGTCATACATTAATAATCTGCACAACCACAAACAGAGAATAAATGTGCGGTTTTAAAAGTTGTTTAAATGTTAATCTTTAAAAATCTTTCAAATGTTGATTTCATATCTTGAATTGATAACATGACAAGAAATGTTTGTGTGTGTGTTTTTTGTATTTATATTTACATAAACTATAAACTATACTAACTACTATACACAATTAGCTGGCAAGTTGTTTCCACTGTCCTTCATGTCAAGTAGATCCCCAGTATAGAACAGTATACAACACAGTAGTCTATCAATGAACAGCTAGCTCAACAGTAACTTTAGTTACTGTGCGTTCAGACAGAGCGTGACGTGAATTTTAGAGTAAATGTACAATGAAATAACACATTTAAACATGAATTCACTTTAGGCAACACAAAAGGAAACGTTAAAGGTCAGAGACTGGAGGGATATAATGAAAATATCTTGAATGGATGTAGTTAAATGTACAATATCTGCTTCTGAAATATAGTGAAATAGAATGTAATGTCAAATTCGTACTCAATAACACTTGTACAGGAAGTAGTTACTTTGCACTACTGCATTTATTACATAATCATCCTTCTTCAATCTTCTTCAATAGAAGAATATAAATGATGCACTCCTCAAAAAAACTAAACAAATTACTTTTATGGCTATAATGATCCATTCTTTCATAAACATGAAAACAAACTAATTAACCAAATTCAGTTCATGAAAAGAGCATTAACAATCTGCGACGATTCCAAACTGTGGAACTAAACCTCCCCCCTGCGGGACTCACCGGGAGTTAAACTCTTTCCTCTCATCTCTTCTTATCTGAGTCTTTCTGTTTCTGCTGAGGCAGGGAGTTTGAGTTTTGCCTCAGAGACACTTCCTTCTGTTCAAACCATCAGACTGTGTAAACAGCCGTCTGTGGGCGATTAATCATGCCTAGTGCCTAGACACTGAGAGAAAGAGGTGATGAGAAAAAGGCAAAGATGGAGAGAATGGAGCGCGCTGGTGGTAAAAAAAAAAAAAAGTGTAAATTATCATTTGAAAAGTGTGACTGTGTTTGAGAGCAGACGAAGAGTGTGGAGATGGTTACACTTGAACACATCCTTACCCTCTTGGCTGCAGCTGCATGTCTTTTCAACTCAACAAGTGAGAAATGTTTCCAAAGTGTTTGAAACTCAGGAAACTCATTAGGGAAGAAAGTTCAGATTAAGATGCTAATATATATATATATATATATATATATATGTATATGTATATATATATATGTATGTATATATATATATATATATATATATATATGTATATATATATATATATATATATATATATATATATATATATATGTATATGTATATATATATATATATATATATATATATATATATATATATATATTAGCATCTTAATCTGAACTTTTCACTATTTACCCTTTTTTTTAAATATGTTCTTATGTTCTTTCTTTTGCAACAGTGACCTTTACACATGTATTCAAATTATGCATAAGTGAACTTGAACCTCAAAGAAAGACGTAGGAGAAAGAAAAGAAAGTTGAAAAAGTACTAAAAAATACAAAGACAAAATAACCTAATTTCTACCGACAGAGCACTGAAGTGGAAATGAATCCTGGTTAAAGCCTCTAAATTCTTCCTGCTGTTTCTTTTAAAGCAGCCAACGCAGGTGAAGAAGCCTAAAAATCTGATTTCCAACTTCCTTGAATTCTAATTAAATTTCTCACCATGTCGGCCTGTGTTTACTGTATTATGTCTTCACTTATGACAGTCATTTGCATAAAAACATGTATTAAACATCAGGGAGTGTGTGATATAAATAAAACGAGTTCATGAATAAGACATTTTTCATGTGCTTGTCTTTTTTTCTCCCTTTCTTTTATTGTAAAACATTTGGTTGTGTAAAATCTCATGGGGGGAGGAAAGGAGCTCCTCTCCAGAATCCCGACGCAGTAATCAGATAGCTGCTGCAACTGTTTGACATTCAAGTGTAATCACAGCAAATAGTGAATTTTTTCTCTGAAAAGCTTCATTTCACAGTGTGATGTTCACCATTTGAAAATGGGATGCCTGCTCTAACAAAATGATTGAAAATGGAACTCTCCGTGGCAGGGGTATTGAAGTGATTTGCAGAGCGGGATGCTTTAGTCACAAAGTAGTAACATTTTCAAAGATGCAATCCTCTGCTGCACTGAACTGTCTCTGCATCCACCAAATTCAATGCAGAGTTTCACTTATTCATGACCGTGGTTATCAGTGGCTCCTCTAGCAAGGTTAAACATGAGAGTAGGTAACTAGTAAGTTAATGACCAATTTGTTTGCTATATTCACCTTTTTTTTCACCACCAGAAAGTTCCAAGGAAACACTAAACACTATTAGGAACTTTTTGAAAAATGCACCTGCATTTTAACTGCAGGTTTTCTTCCATGAACTAAACTCGGGAGTCACCCCCTGATTAGGACTTTTTCATGGCACAGGAACTACCAGGATGATGTTTGTTATTGGATATTGCTGCCTAAGGGACTGTTAAGAGTTCCCAGTTTAATTATTATTAAAATTCTGTCTCTATTATCAGTGAATCGATTAAACACTGAACAGCACTAATCTTAATGCAAGGTGCTGTACGATTAATGTTTGTTTGATTGAAGGTAAGCAAGAAACAGGTATGTCAAAATAAAATTACATTTAGTTAAGTTTTGTTTCAGAATAAAGTCAGCAGGACACTTCATTCAGATTTTTTTTTCCATTGGTTTAGAAAAACCAAACCTGCCATGTTCATCTATTTTTGTAGCCTGAGGTGTAAGGCTGCGGTCCAAAACAGGGACAAGCATTTACAAAATTAAGGATTCTGTGTTTTCCATCACGGTTTATGGTCTTTGTCCCTCACAGCTGTTGGTCACGTCTGAAAACATCAGGCTGGATGAGACAGACTGTCCTTTATCCCTCATCATTAAAATATACCCACAGTGGTAATGGCCATCGGGCATCTCCCTTTCACTGCTGTAATACTCATTTAATCACTCGTCGACCGAGACAATGGGACTCCAACACAATGGCTACTGATTCTTGACTAGGAGAGATTTGACTACACAATGGCACATGATGGGTAATCTGGAGCTCTTAGATTAGTTTCAATTGGTTTCTTTCCAGTCATTTTGTTTTCCACTGAGCACAGTTCAGAAGAAAACTACACATCCGAAAATTCACTGATTTTGTCACAATGGTTTAGGAGAAGCCAAAAAAACTTTTTTCTTCCTTATAGTTGTATAAACTTGTTTATATTACTAGTTTTTATAACAATATAACATTTCATGTTATATAAACTCCAGACACAGTGCTGCTGAAATGGTTTATTTCAAAATAATGACTGGGTTGCTGTATATTATCCCGTTTATTACACAATTACTAACAAAAAAAATCAATTTGACACAGAATGTTTATTTGAAAATAATAAAATTCATTTATTTTAAAATAATTGTGTTGCATCCCCACAGGCTTGAATCTGAACTTAGTAGCCATTTTAACAATATAAGTTAACACGTTATAACAAGGAAAGTCGTCTTATTACGTGATAACTTATATTGTTGACTTGTCTTAACAATATAACTAAATGTTCTATTATAACAAGAAAAGCTTGTTCCTATGTGATGAGTTCGTACATCATAGTGTGAAAATATATTGTTAGAATGTAAAAACATCTGTTTACATGAAAATGTTATGTGTTAAATGTTAAAATATGATGCCGTAGTAGTTAAAATATTTCATATCTCAGAATATTTCCAGAGTCAGCAGGTTGAGGCACAAACAGCAGGCGTAAACATTTAATTCATAAGGTGATAGGTTGGTCTTTGGAACACCATTAAAAGTCCCAATTTAAATTATCCTGCCTGTAAATAATTTGCAAATCTCCTGCTGACTTGATGTACATCAGCCCCACAGGCCTTGCTGATTATTTCTGTGTCGAGTTTAAACTGTCAGAATTCATACCTAACGTGTGTGTGTCTATTAATAAGTCTTACTGTTTGTTCATCCTCCAGTATGACGATTTTCCACTTTGTGTGTGTCGGTGTTATAACCTGGCCGGGTTCTGGGCTGTGATAAAAGGCCAGCTGTCACCTCAGCTCCCTGCCATATGGAGCCAGACCAAGGCTGCTCCTGGACATAGAGATTAGAGAATAAATGACTGATAACTGGGAGCCAGAGGGGCTGTGAGAGCAGAGAGACACACCACAGCCCACTGTACCTACAAAGATGGGGAGACAGAGGGAGTTAAAAGAGGTTAAAACGAAGGGAAAGAAAAGAGGAGAAAAAGTAAAGAGATGCACGAAGCAGTACTTATCTCCAGAGATTAAGAGTTTCAGAGTGCTGAGAAGAAATGCTTTTTTTGTTGCTTTTGGTTGAGTATTGAGAGCACACTCCAGTGTCCTCCACTGATATAAGACCATGTAATTGTAATTGTTTGTGAAAAAGGGCTTCATTGAACATTTCATTTCCTCTTAGTATTGTGGAGAAGATTATGCTGCTGTGCCTGGCTTAAAGTTTAAACGAAAAGGAAAAAAACATTGTTTTTAAAGAAAAAAAAAATCAATAGGAGACCTGCTGTCAACAGCTTTCAGATGATGAAACACACTAATCCCAGCATATAGACCTTTACAGAAAGAGGGACTTCTTTACATTTATTTTACCACATCCATCCATCCATCCATCCATCCATCCATTCCAGCTCCTTCTGGGGGATCCTGAGGTGTTCCCAAATGGGCTATAGTCCCTAGTGGAAATTCAGGGCCTGTCCCAGGGTCTCCTCCCAGTTGCATTAGCCTGGAACACCTCCAAAGGAAAGTGCCCAGGAGGCATCCCAATCAAAACCAACTGAACCACGTCAGCTGGATTCTTTCGATGGGAAGGAGCAGTGGCTCTACTCCAAGCTTCCTCCAGATGTCCAAGTTATCTAAGTATCTCTAAAGCTGCGCCCAGCCACCCAGAAACTCATTCGGTCACTACCCAAAGTTCGTGACGACAGGTGAGGGTTGGAACGTAGATAAACTGGAAAATCAAGAGCTTTGTCTCCCGGCTCATTTGTGTGTGTCTAATTAATAGCAAAGGTGAGGAAGTTCAAGTATCTCTTTACTGTACATTCTGCATCACGGTATGTTGGGATGGTTTCTAAATACCGGACCACTTTTAAGAACATTTTAAGTTTGTTGCGTGTCATTTGATGCTGTTACAGATGCAACATTTTGGTCATGCAGGAAAGCATGGTAACAATAATAAAAATGTGATCAATGTAATGTATCAGTTGCAGTTTGGTTACATTTAGGAAAACATTACGTTACATAAGTAACTTATCTTAAAATATGTCACCTGGGTGAAAATCTTATGTTTGTTTGACCCATCCATCCATCCATCCATCCATCCATCCATCCATCCATCCACCCCAACCTTCTCCAGACATTGACTCTCTGTTTTTTTATATGATGTCATCTGACGTTTTTGTTCTCTATGACAACATAAATCATTATAAAATGGATAGTTTGGTCCTTGTTTATGATTGGTTGAGCCGTGTTTCAACCTGTTGTAAAACACTCTATAAACACACACCTGGGACCGCATTACATCAGCATTCGACTACCAGACTAACTTATAAATTACTCTTTTTAACACTTCTGTTTTAACACTGTCTCCAACTCTCCCCAGCTCTAGCTGGTAAATGTGTGCAAGAAGCCAGTTCGCCGTAAGAATAAACAAAAATAAACATTAAATGTCAAGGAAGGAATTCTTACAGCTATTTTTGCTTATTAAACAGAAAAATACAACCGTACACCTTTTGAATTCAAGTTTCTCTACCGAAGTTTAATTGCCTCGTTAGCTCATTTTTACGACCCCCAGGTTTGACACAATCATGGACCCCAGGAGTTGCAATACAAACACTGAATTTATTAAAGTAAACAGTGAGAGAAACCCTAAATCAAAACAATAAAAAAGTAGTAGACGACCAAAATTTACAAAAGAGGAGACGCCAGACCAGCACGGACAGGACTGTAGGATCTGTTTGGTTTTTTTCCCCTTCTACCCTAAACCAACCTTAAATAAACTAAACCTAACAAAGAGAAATAGGGCTATGGTTCCCAGCAGAGAACAAAGAAACAACAAACAAACTCAAATCTACATTACACAGACCACAGTCAACAACTGCTGTTTAGGGATGGAAAGTGGAACATAGAGACAGACAAGGTTCTTGGCCTCTGTTTTTTGGTCCAGGCCAGACCAGATACACCTGCAGGGAGTACACAAGACATCATGAGTCAAACTGAAATGGTAGTAGCTCCTCAACCATAAGGCTTATCTGCTTTGATAGGTAAGTAGCTAAAGAATATAAATCCATTGTATGTAAACATATTTTTATGCATTTAGAGTAAATGCAGGAAAAATAAAATAAAAAAAATGGATTTTGAGTTTACTGGGATGAAACTACCTATTTTTACCATATACCCATGTTACAAATATCATAAATCTCCCCCAAAAGATTGAAATATTAATAAATATGAGTATCGATCAATATTCTATGACATGGCTATACGGTACAGGCATGATAGGAGGCAGTAGCTCATTCTGTACTTGGTTTCGAGAACCGGAGGGTGACTGATTCAAGTCCAGCATGGACCATAGTATAGAGCGTGGACTGGTAGCTGGAGAGGTGCCAGTTCACCTCCTGGGTTAAAAAACTATCTTGAATTTTCATCACAGCTTGCTCTTATATTTGGACAACATACAATTGGTTTACAGATTCTGAAAGCTTATGACATTCATATCTTTATGTCTGAATAAAGCATCTTCTATATACCACATCTCGACCCAGTACCTGGTCCGGTCGGGCTCAACAGGTTAATGTTGATCTGTGTCTGCAGGAAGTACTAAAATGTCTCCTAACACGTTAAACTACGCGAGTGATTTGTGGTGGCTGTAAATCCTGTTTTTATGTTTTGCACTTTAGTGGCCAAAAATTGATCAAAGCAGCTTCAAGTTCATCATTCAACATTTAGCAGATCTAGTCTGTAAAAATATTCACAGCAACCTCAAAGCAGTAAAGACATTGTTTTAAAAGATTTCACTACATAAAGAATTGATTTCTAACTATTTTTCTGTTAGATGCTAACTGATGTATAAAAATGTACATTTAGGTGATGGACACATAAATGCAAAGCATGGCTGACCTTCAGTTTACAGACAGCTACAACTCACTGCGGTTTAGTTCCTGTCTGAAGGAGCTGTAGCCACCTTGCTGTGCTGCGTTTTTGTTCCATTGTGAGACGGTGTTGGGTTTTAAAAACATTCTCATCTTCTCCCAGATTGCATTTGTTGCTCTGTCCTCACTTTATAGAGCTTTCTGCTTACAAGGGAAGACCTGCAATCTCAACAATACCAAACTCACAAGTTAAGCTGAAGCTGGCTGTCTCTTCCCCTTCCTTATTTCATCCATTTATTCAATCACTTTGTGTCTCCAGGTCCCTCTGGGAATGGAGGTGGTGCACGTTTCATCAGGGGTGTGTTCACAGCTCTGTGTTGGCGCATCTGATCGGATGGTGTGAGGTTTTAAATCCAAACTTTCGGTCTCTTACTTCTTCCCAGAGGACAGCCATTCTGTCCTCACCTTGAATGTCTTTACACTATGTGATTTATCATCATCTTGATGACCCCCGTCTGACCTATCTATGTGCACAAACCACCATAATGCAGCATGTAGAACTAATTCATTAAAATTTCAATTTCCCCTCACCTTGAATATCACCATAAAGCTCCAGAGCCACAGGTAGAATAATTTACCCTGAGCTTGATAACCTTCTCTATATTTCCAAGATAAACATGTATCTTAAGCGAAGCGAAGCAGGCAGACAGTGTAATGAGTGAGACTAATCCATTAAAGTTTCAAGGTGTACCATTTTAAAACCTCTGTACACACTGATAAACCTTGAGCTCGTTTTCCAAATGAAAATTTCGCTCATGTAAGGTCACTTCCAACATCTATTCGATCTTCAGAGGGCTACAATCATAAAACTAAATATCTAATTTAGCCGATATGTACTTGAATTTGCTGATACTAGATAAAAACAATAGTTTTTGATATGTTAGTATCAGTTTTCCTTTTCATATCCAATTCAACGTCACCCAGTGATCTCATGTTGGTCTTTAAAGTGAGGTTGAAGCAAGTTGTGTAACTTTTCTATCATAAAATAAATGCTTTTAAATAATTTTGCTAAACTGACTCTTCTAATCAGGTGAATGGTGTCTCTGCCATTCATACAGCGTGCCTGTTCTTGAGCTATGTAACTCTGTGCTCTGGGTACGATCAACCAAGTCATATAACCACTAATTATTTCACTGATTTTGGTTAAACTGGGTCATATATATTTATATAGAGAAAAAGTGAACTGCTGTGAAGTATAGCTGCTGTTAGCTCTGTTTGTTAGCTGGGCTGCCCGGACTGTGAGCTCTAGCAATGAGGGAGTGGCGACTGGGAAGAGGAGGCTTTCAGGCCAGGGGTGTTGGCGAATGCTGATGAAGAGTGGATGTTGTGCCAGAACTGGAGCTGGGTAAGTGGACATTGTAACCGAGCAGAGTCAGAGCATGGCAGAGGTGAACATTGACAGAGGAATTTCAGACATTCATGCAGCATATTAACTTCCACACAGTTTTTACTTTTGACTAGTAGTTATGAATGCCGAGCCACTCAGAACTGATTCTAACAATTGAGTTTCTAATCATATCACAAATAGTTTCCTAACACTGTAATTTACCTCTAATTGTCCTTAAATGCACCACCAAGGACAAAAACACCACCCACCCAAAACACAAGTCTGTAGCATTCTAATAAGTGAGAGGAATCTATTAAAATTTCAGGAAGCCTGAATCTAAAAGCACTGCTCCGCTTGGCACTAAGTGACAAAATCTTGCCTCTTTGAACACTCCTGTGCTTTTTTTCTGCTGCCAAACAGCTCAGGTGGTGGGTGCAGATGGTGGTGCTGGGAAAGCAGTTGGGCCTTGGATTACACTGGAGATTAGATTGGGCAGAGGCGAGGCTTCCTGCGCTCAAGCAGCACAGGGGCAGATTGAAGTCGCCCAAAGCGGTCGACATTTTAACCTCTGAAGATGCTTCGCAGGCTGCAGTGAAATTATGACCAGCGCTCCACCTTGGAGCCTTATCTAATACAGATGTGACCGTATGGGCTGTGTGTGTCTGCCTGTGTATACTGTGCATGTACATATTCTGTACAGAGGCATGTGAAGTTTCATTTATGAGTTGTGGTCGCTGGAGGATATTAATTGGATGAGCATGAACATTTTATGTGTCAGACAGATGACTGTATAAACTGCTGTTTATGGTCAGTTATCATTTTTCAGTGTTTAATGCCAATGTTTTTTTTAAAGTTAGGCAGGATTCATTAGAACTAATTAGTCACATAAAAACATCCAAATAACTGAAATAAATTGAACCTTAATACCAGTTTCAGGATAATCTATTAAGTATTTTTCAGATGTTTTTGAACACTGATAGAGGCTGATTATATTTTATAGAAAACTGACAACTGAATGGTTTTTAAAAAAGAGCATAGGAAGGTGATGCTAAGATGAACGATAGTGGACTGAGAATGCAAACACAAGCTAGAAGATTGAATCAGTTAAACACAGTTTATTGAGTTCAGAAAAGGGAAATGTGCAGGCGAGTGGGAGATCCAGTGAGGGGGTGTCTCGGGTGGTGGCAAATGAGTGGCAAAGCAGATTTTCCTAGAGCACAAGAAGAACAGAGTTAGACAGATTCCACAAGAGCAAAACAAGGGACACTGAACAATCTGGTCTTTTAAATCGCAGAGGATGATTGGCAAAGGAGGAACAAGTGGTAAGATGATCTGGCAATTGAGAAGGAAAGCAGAGGCCACACCCAACGACACACAGAGAGAAAGAGGGAAACAGACAGACAAGACGCAGATAAAACAGAGATGGAAACTGCAGGAAAAACACTGGGAAGGAAAGAGGCAAACAGCCTCCACATCACAGTTGACTGGACTGTGCGGTAAAAGTAAAGATCTGAGTTGAACTGAAAGTACTTCCAGAAAAATGGATGAATATGGACAACTTTATATACAAATTCACAAATTTGTAATGTATTGACATCAAATATAAATTCAATTTTCTGTTACAGTTAGAGAAAATTGTCTGGGCTTAAGGGAACTGCTGTTGATCTTGCATTCACTTGATATCACTTCATGATAAGTCGGGATTTAGGAACACAAATTTTTTCCTGTCTGTACTTTTTGTTGGAAAAAAGACAGTCAGACACACTGTATACCATGCACCCCATGACCTGAACACTGTTAGCGGAGGCCAGACAGATGATTTCAAATTTTAGTCAAATAATATTACAATGGCCTTACTTCCAATTTGATTTTGATGGACTGAATGTTTGAGACTAAATTATTTTAATAAAGGCAAAAAGGCAAAGAAAAAAGACAAAGTCAGGGGAAGTGATGGATGGAAAACACAAGCAACAAGGACAGTAGAGTAAATTTGAATTTAAGCTCTTTATACCTATACACATTATGTTTATGGATCTGTTTTTAGGTCACTACAGTATTCATGTGTACAATGACTACACTGTAAAAAAGAAAAACAGTAAAAAATTGGCAGCTGTAGTTGCCAGAACTTTACCGTTATAAATACGGTACAACCTTTTCTAATATTATGGTAATAGGACATTGAAATGTCCGTAGATATTATGGTGAAAAAACTGATGACAGTAAAAAAAACCCTGTAAAATATGGCATTAAATATTATGGTGTTTTACTGTACAATTAAAAGTCTCTGATATAAAATACGACTTTATTCTGTTTAAATTGCCTTATAATGGCATATAAAATAAGTTTTGAATACTTCATAGCATTTTTTACAGTCCTTTGCTGTCATGCTTTGGCAGTTTTTAACCATAAAATCTACAGACATTTTTTTTTACAGTGTATCGTGTTTGATCAATAATTCCAAACACTTGTATGGTTGTGTTGTCTTGATTTACAGCATCAACCCTTTGTGTATTACTAAATTCTTTTTATTACATCGTGGTGACAAATGTAATAGCGGCCTGGATTATGTTCAGAGTAGTTTATTTGACTGACTGAAACACTACATTTATGTGATGCACTGGAGTCTGTGATTGTGACGGATGATCCGGGATGAGCCCCTATTTGTTCCAGCACTGTTACAACCCTAAATGAATGATAATTTTACTGTTGCATGGTTTCCATTTTTTTCTGTAATAGTGACATTTTACAGAGTGAATTTGAAATGGATCCACTGTAAATGATCCAATCACAATCTTATAAAAACTCTTTAACTGCATTACAGCAGTGCCATTTGAGTCAAACCAACACGTTCTGGTAGATCCCAAGTCTGGGGTTTATTGTACAGTTATTTGCTCTGAAATGTGTAGACTCTTTGTATAATCAACTATAAACCCTGCAACATTGCTTAAATGACCCAGTGTGTAAGATTTAGTGGCATCTAGCCGCGTAGTTGCAGATTGCAACCTTACCTAGCATGGAGGAGAAACTACAAGAGGCACAAAACGTGTCAAAGATAGATCCTTTCTAGAAACAGTGTTTAGTTTGGCTGTTCTAGGCTACTCTAGAAATAAGGCGGTTCAACATGGAAGAAGACCTGCGGCATCTGTAGATATGAAAGTCTCATTCTAAGTGTGGTGACTGTTCAAACTCAAGTCATTTTGGCAGGTGGTAGAGTGTTCCTGATGCGTATCCTCAGACAAAAAAACCTTTGGGTGATGTTCCAATTTATTGCACTGCTGAATTTTGACCTTACATTTCTTGACTTGACTTGCAGTTGATGGTTTTACGGTAAGAACCATGTGCTCCCCTCCACCTGCTAACTTAGACTGACCTTGCCTTAATACATCTGTTTTCTTATATACAAAGAAAACAATGCTCCCCTCAGTGTTTAAATCAGAAATAACACACAAGTAGCTCCTACACAAAGGGAACAAAAACATAATGATTCTTCTTTTCAGGTGATTGTACACTAATGAAAACATTAAATTTAAATCATCTGTCCCATATCGGTTCAACTTGAATCAAATCATATATATATAAACCATCTCATCATTATGTGTAATCCCCCAGTAAACATGTCAGCCTCACAACACAACACGTAACAGAAAACACATTTCTATCTCAGCAGAATCCATAGTGAACACGCCTTTCGTTATCTGTCATACAATAAAAGCTGTTTTGAGGTCATGGGAAAACAACAGACAAGGGACATTAACAGTTTTGGAATCCTCTTTCTTTATTTCAGTGCTGCTCGTTATCATTATGACATGTATTTTTCTTACGAACAGCTCCACACAGGCAGCAGGATTCCTGGGAGGCCTGGTTTGGTTGATGGGTGAAAGTCTCATTGTCGGCTCATTTGCTAAACTATTCTGCCTCCAATTTGCCCGTTCACTCAGTCTTTGTTTATGTTCGGTGCCTCTCCCTCTTTATCTCCCTTTCCTTCCTGCATGAAATGAATGCTAATGAGAATTACTGAAGCCATTTTCGAATAGTACGGGGTCCATAAGTGGGCAGTGCAGCTTCCATTAGCAGCACGCACAGCAACTGTGTGAATGCCACGCAGAGTCACTGTGGCATAAAAATAACAGAAGACATTTTTTTTGTTTTACAGAATAATTGCCTCTCAGTTATCAGGGTTATAGGATGTTTTGTTTTCAGAGCACCCTGGCTTTACTTTCAACTGTAAATGATAGTTCACACTCATTAAATCACTTAACTTCAATCTTACCTTGTTTATTTTATGTGCAAACCAAGTACTACCTTTGATCATCATCTGTGGTGGATTCAGTATCAAAATCCCAACACTTAGCCACTGGACCGCCATAATAGAAGTGTCTATTTTGCGAGTAGTTTAGCTGTACAAGAGCTAGTAAGTATATTTTACAGCCACAAAGTCAGTAGTTTAGGGATTGGGTGAGTGAATATGTATTGTATGGTTGTTGCCATGTCAAAAGAAAGAAAATCAAACAAAAGCAATAGTTTTGTAGGGTGACGAGAACCGCCCAAGGATTAGCTGCTGCTCTGGTTTTATTCATGGAGCAGACTGGGCCCAAACGTGTCCCATGCTGCTGATTAAGCTCCTAATTTGGTCTGCAGCCCTGGAGACAATGAATAAAAAAGCAACAGGAGATAAAAAAGCAGAGGGGCCGTCATGAATGTTAATAAAAAATCTTGTGTCTGAAGTCATTTCTGACTTTTTCCTCTATTAACAACCTTAACCTTAGCCGAGTGCTTGAGTTGAATAATGCTGTAGTCACTACTGAATGGTGCATTGCCAGATTTTGGCTGATAAAGTAAAACACTTGTGTTCGCTATCAACATTTAATTAACAGCATTTTCTCATTATGTTCAGAGAAAAAGGAACTTGTTACGTTTCCCTCAAAACATTATTTGCTGTTGCAAATGAGTTGTATATAAATGTAATTTCTAGCAAACAGATCTGCATCGGACCACTCCACCCTGTTTTCCCATCACCCTTCTCTCTTTCTGTTACAGTATGTGTACAATGATTGTATATTTGCCTGTGTTGTCTTTGTTTGCAGCACGTTTTTGACTTTTTATTGTGTTATCTCTGATTTTAGGATTTGTTTGGAGCAGTTTCTGACAGCTATAACTCAAGAAGAAGAAGTTTAACTTCATTAATTCCTCTTTTTTTAAAAAAATTATTATTCACTCAAGTTTCACATACAGGCCTGAAATACAACAACACAGACACAAAAAGGCTTATAGATGTGTGAATGTAGAGAGATGGTAGAGTAATGGGCAGTCTCACTTTGCTCCACATTAAGTGAATTTGCATCTATTTGCGTCCGCTTGTGTGATTGCATTCACACTGTGTAAAATCACAGGGGTTACATCAGACCATAGCTACAAGTCAAGCTACAAGTCATACCTATTGTAACAGGTGAAATAGGTGTGCCTTTAGGTGACTTGCACACTTAAAGATTCTTCATATTGCACAAAACTGCAGTTATTTTCATTGAAAAAAGTTATTGTACATATATTTACATCTTCTAGTACTTTTATTTCCTTGTATTTCTTTACTTAATGTTTTTTATGCTCCAAAACTCCAAGGTGAATTCCTTGTATGTAAAAACTTGGCATTAAAGCTGTTTTGATTCTGTTTTCTAACCTTCCAACTTACGTTTGCTCAAGAAACCAACCTTGGCAGTTGTAAGGAGATTGAATGAAGAGATCCCTTTTCATAACAACATACACATAAGTTGTAAGTTGTACGTATCAAAGTAGCATCCTCTGGCACAAGATTAGCTTTTATACTGTACAGGTCACGGCCTTGAATTGAGGTTTCTTGGCCTGAAACATGCTCTCTGTCATCTGTCAGAGAAACGCTGAACTGCCTCTGAATCCTCACCTCCAGGCCTGAGCTCAGCAGTGTCCGTGGTGCAGCAGAGCATGCTGTGGACCGTCTCTGAAGACTGTGGAGGCATTGTTGTTGCAGCAGATTGATGAGGTTTATTTAGAGAGGAGCACTGTGAAGGTTGGGAAACTGAGAGAGAGAGAGAGAGAGACACTCAGACAAGGAAAGAAGAAGAAGTAGGGTGGTAATGGATTTTCCACTCTGAAGGGAATTAGTTGTTACATGTGAGATGTCCTGTGTGGACGGCTGGGAAGGAATATGAGACAGATAAGCATCACTCTGCCATTATTCTGAGTCTGCACAGGCGTCCTTCTACTGTTGCTAAGCAACTAATCCAATTATGTTAACTACTGCCAATCACGAGCTAAAAGCAAACAGTCAGCAACTGTTTCAAAGCCAGGTTGTTCTTGATATTCTTATTTGATTAAACAAGCTGGGCAAGAAAATAATTACTAACAAAAAAACAACAACAACAAAAAAAAAAAACACTGACCCACAAGAAGCCACCACACCCTGCCATTCAGAAAATCAATAAATGAATGAGCTGCAGTGCCCATTTTCTGTTCAGACTATGCGATGTTTGTCTAAAAACAGTAAGACGTGTTGGACAGATAAAATTTATACACCTGTGTATCATATTTACATAGAATATAAACTTATTAACCCTCTAGACGCCATAGCGCCTGTTCTATATTTCACTGTAACACCCAGGAGAACCTGTTCATTTAAAATCACTCCCAGTGAATCAAAACACAGGCGATAAAGTCCTGAGCTTTGTATTGTAGATGGTTTAAGTTGTCATCAATAATCAGAGCCTGAAATATATATAAATACATTGACATCTATGATTTTTTTCTATGATTGTAAATGTAAATCTAAAAATGCCTCCATCTACAAAGCCAAAGGTTTACTTATCTTATCTTATCTTATCAAAGGGACATTGCGACCCACTGTGCATAGTGGAAAGAGACAAAGACATTGTGGGTTTTCACAACATAATCACCATGTGTAGACAGCGGGACTTAACCGGCTCTCGCTGCCCAGATGGAAGCTGTTTTTTGGGGGACAGTTTGCTGAAGAGTCAGCAGGGAGGACTGACCGGGTCACAGTGACTTTTACATATATAAATTAGGCGATTTTTTTTCTTTGTAGCTGTACAGTTGTTTGTTTTTTATAAAGGAAATAGCTGTTTAACAGTTTAAGTGCTATTTATTTTGTGTTTTTTAAGTGTCAAATCAAATTCAGTTTAAAAACGCTCCAAATTCCACATATTTGGTGTTAAACTAAAAGAGAAACTGTTGATTGAGTAGGAACACTCCAGCAACACTCTACTGGGGTCTAACATTTTCAGTAACTCCTCGCGTACTTCAAACGAATTGTCAACAGCTCGTGTAAAGATCAACGGCTGGCTGACATCCCTCACATCTGTACTTTCATCCAAGGCCAAAGAGAAGTACTTGCAGTCCTGCATAACTTGCTTCAGCTTCCCTTCGACATGATCGTGAATGTCAAAAATTCTGTGAGTCACTGTGCGACGAGACAAGGAGACCGTATCAAAGTTTTTAAGCAGGTTATCTTCACCAAAAGCTCTTGCCATCTCCATAGCACACCTCTTCACAAAAGAGTTCAAGCGCAACGGCACAAGATGCCTTGAGTGCAGACTCCTGTGTGGTTGTGGCTCTGGTAAAAAGTACCTGTTGTTTGTGTACTTTTGATCTAAGCATACTAAGCACATAGGTTTTTCTTTAAATTCTGTGAACAGATAGTCTTCTTCCCATTTCACCTGAAACACACGATTTTCTCGGTCAAGTTTTTGTGTTCCTCCGCTCTTAGGCATGTCTGGACGTCTCTCCCTCACTGCTCGAGAAGAAGCATGCACAAGGCGGCGTCTGCATTGGAGGCGCTATCTAGTGGCCAACTGTGTAATTACAACTGATTAAGTGCCGCAGTTGACACATTTTTATCATTTTCAAAAATTAATCTAAGGGCCACTTCGAGTGAGGGCGGGGCCGTGTGCGGCCCCCGGGCCGCCAGTAGCCCATCCCTGGTCTAGAGAGTTAAATTAGCAATGAAATGTATCCATCCAAATCCATCTACCTTTAACATTTCTAAATGTACAATTACCCATATGACTGAGAAGCTGCATAGACATCAAGTATGACTCTCCTCTCTCCAGTCAACACTCAACAATTTACCTTTCTGCTCAGATAAAAAAAAAGCATCATAGATAATTGGGGGAACTGCAGATGGTGAACATGAGTTGTTTCTCCGTGACAGCTTCTTTTTTTGTGTAGGAACAGGGACAAATTTGGATCTGGGATGTTTTTTTTTTAATCAAACGCACACCAAGCAGCTGTCATTGCTCTACCTACCATTTGCTTGAAGCTGATAACTTCCTCCGTGCTCATTCATATAACTGGGAGGGAGTAACATTGCAGGTTATTTTAATGCCAGTGGACATTCGCTATGAGAAAGCAGTATTATGTTCACAGCAGACTTCCACACACACTTACTGTAGCATTATCTGAGTGTTGAAGTGAAATAGTTGTTTTCTGTCATTCGATACACCAACTTGCAAGCTTACCCAGCCTGTTATCACCAAATGGCGTATGAGTAACACACTAATTTAATTTCTTAAAGCCTCTGGAAATGTGGCTTGAAAGAGTAAAAATACATAAATATGTTATCAAAGTTGAGCGTCTCATTAAGCATCCACAAAATCTGAATGAAAATAAATGTTCATAAGTAATAGAATAGAAATCTGGTTCAAAAACACTATTTTGCTGTTTAGACCATTTTTCCAGACTATAGGCATGACAGATCACAATTTGATTGACAGCACCGTCATGAGTACTGACAGAAAGCAAACAATGTACTGCTGTGGACAGGGAGTCCTTTAGCCAGCTAAAACAATACATATCAGTTTAAGTGTATGCTATATTTAGAAAATTTCCACTGCTTTACTTTGCCATCACTCTCTTTAAAGCCACCAGACCAGACTCCTTTGACAAAAAAACAGTACTTTTACCAGAATATTATGACCTCTCAGTTAGTGAATCGGGTGAATTTATATTGATGATGATGAAGCGTGTTTTACGATGACTTAACAAGGCAATTAAGCCTATGTTAGTTTAGTAGTAGTCTTTACTGTTTAAATGACGAATATGTTGAAATATGGATTTAAACGTTTTACATGCTTACTTTTATGTGCATACAACCCTAAATCGCATAGTTTGAAGACCTTTGTGGATTTGGGTTTCCAGTGACTTTAAGCCATTTTGTCTTATAACAAGGCATTTTTTAATTTTTAAGTCATTTCATGTCGATGTTATATCAGCAAGATATAGCATGCCGTTGTATGTGCAATGTCAGAGAGAAAAAAATATCAGATACTACTATAAAACGGAGTGTACTGAAAACGTACAGTATGCCTAAGTTTAAGCAGGAAGCTGATCTGTAAATGTAGTGAATGTTTACAACAGGCAGTTTGGGTAAGAAGTTACTGCTTTGAATAAGTTTCCTCATCTCAACATTGTTGTTTTGTCAAAAAAAAAAAAACTTGATTTTTATCTTTTCTTGAGCAAACCTGACATTTTTCCAATCGTTATGTTTAATCGCTTCATCCTCAGTTATCACAAAGCAGTTTATGTTGACATAAACAATATTTGCATGAAGGTAATATATATTTGCTGATATGCTGCTGCTCATATAGGTCGACTCAGCAGGCTGGATTTGCAGGCAAGGAAGGAAACTTTTTTCGGTTAATATTGCAACCTTTACCACATTATTCTTATTGGACCACAGGATGGGGAGATTAGAATAGAAAAAAGGGGGAGCGAGAGGGGAGTCATTGGAGTACATGCATTATGTATCATATCCTACAGTGAGGAAGACAGCGCTGCGAGTGGGAACGAGAGCGGCCAGCAGTGCGCTGAGGTGAATGCAGCGAATGCTAATGAGGGAGCTGCATTTGCTGGAAGGTACATCTGATTAAAAGCACGAGTCATGGTGAACACAGCACAGCGGTGTTATCAGCAAAAACACACAGAAAGTAAAGGACGCCGCATTGAAAAGAGATGAGTTTTTGAGGGATTTGCGGTTTGGTTGAAGATAAAAGATCTGATTAGTGATAAAAGAGCTGAGTCACTGATGTAGAGGAAGAAAGGGAGCACGTTTAATGTGAACTTATAAAATGTTGTTTGTTCGTTTTGTTCAGTTGATTGTGGTTAGATAGTTTCCCTTCACCACATGAGGGCAAAAAAATGAAGGGCAAAAAAAAAAAGACAAACAACAAACAAACAAATGCAGAAATAAATGAAAAAGGTATTTATATGTATTTAGTAATGTATTTCTTCATGTATTTATATCTGTATAATTACATTTATTCATTCATTTCTGTTCCGTTAACCAACTTGAAAACAGTTTCACAACAGCTAATAAACGAAACACTTATTCGCTAAACGAATAACCAGCTTACTGATAATATATGCACCTGTATTAACTCAACTAAATTAGCCAACCATGCAGCATTCACAGCTTGCTTGCTATCTCTGTGTACCACCTGCTGGGTGTAACGTTAGCATGGCGGGGATGAATTTGTGTTTGTTTATATGTATGGTTTTATGTAAAAGATATATTATCTACTGTACAGTAATTGGTGATTTTAAGTGGGTAATATTTATCCATTGCTCTGTAATTTTAAACTCTATGTACACAAAGGAAGTCTGTCAGAAATAGGGACTTCTCCTCAAAGATAATTAAGTTAACTTGAAATAAGCCAAACATATTCCTCTATGAGAACAGACTTCTTTCTCCCTGTGTGATTTACTACGAGCATCATTCCCAGGATTTTTCTGGAACATGGTTACTACTTTCTACCATTAAAAAGGTCAGTTACAAAAAGTGCATCTGCCTGCATGCTACTTTTTTGTATCTATATATTGTGTTATATAAAATGTTCAAGGTTTTGACTTATCTGTCTCTAAGATTAAAAGAAAAGAAGCTGCCGAAAGACAATGAATTTTCTACATTTCCAACCAATCACAGACTGGAGCAATACTGTGGGAAGCCAAACATTAAAACGCCACACAGTGCACATAGACTATTTCAACAGAGGACAGTTATTTCTTTTCTGTGGAGGCTCTCAAGAATCTAAATTTTACAATGCATATAGTACCATGAATATTTTATGATCACAGCATGGCTCTGTGGCAGATATCATATATGCATATACTGTACACCAGAGTCGAGGATGAATACATTTCCCTGGTATAAAAAGGCTCTAATACAAAGGGATCCAAATAGTATTACTGTCTTCAGTTTTCACAGAGTGCTGCGTTCAGGAGAAATCATTCAGCGCAGCAAACAACATGTTTCACATCCAGTTTCTTCAGGTTCACTCATCACGCTGCCTACAGAGGTATAATACAGTCCCAGCTAATTTCCAGTCCCCAAATTTACCTTCATATTTAAAAACTTCTTTAAAATCATACTAAAAATCTCATATTTATTGCGCAGGCTATACTATATTAACTTAATGAACTAAAATGAAAAATTGAAATATTTTTTGATGTGTATTTTGATGCATCATTTTAGACATGCTTCCCCAAAATTCAGCATGTGTTAACAGTGACAGAGAAATAACTTTGCATGCTCCATTATTACAGATGACAGCTCTTACATTGACAATCTAGATTGCGAAGGCTAGGAGACATGACCTGATGTTCATGTGTATAAATGCAATGATGATCACAGGAACATTAGCAGAATTTGTAAAAGAGTAAAGTCTCAGTTTTCTTCTCTTACTTCCACTTGGCATTTTCTTCTCAGGATGGTACATTATTTAATTCATTAAAGAGTCGCCTAACTAAAGGCTCTCCTAGCAAGCTTGCTGTCAGTTAAGCTAGTTAGCTTCGTCACTAACAGGTAACATGTTTACACAGATTTTTCAACAGATGTACAGTACCAAAGACTCCTATATGCAGCCGCCTGTAAATCACTTTTGTGGAACAGTTTGTACTCAGGAAGTTACATGAAGGTGGGTGGTACAAAAAGCTAATAAGCTAATAATCCATTTTGAATTTTCCAGTACTGTTCCACAGACATACAGTAGATGTAATAGAACTATATGCAGCAGCCCCAAAGTTGAAAAGTCTGTGGAGATTAACATGTGGTTCTGGTGTGAGCACAGTAGAGCACCGTACTGACAAAGCTGAAAAAAAGAGATGGACAAAAATACTGACAAAATTCCCAAAACCCAGATTATGATTAATTACAGCACAACCCCTGTGCGTAACTGCATCTGACCACGCTGTTTTATCTACTCCACTTCCTGATGAGCTGTCGGCATTAATCCCTGGAGATTGGCTGCCGAGTAATCACACTTCAGATCTGCTCCCTCAGACTCTCTCCAAACTGCCCGGCTACTGTGCAGCTTGGGTGTCTCATCCTAAAAAAGTGATGATGGTGCTGCTGATGATGACTGTGGCGGCTGGTTGAATATGATCAGAATGTTAATTATTATTGCTGTCATTGTGTCCGGTGTATTTAAAATGTCTTTTAGCTTGCATGAAATTAGATTCAGATCAGATTAGAAACCCTTAATAACAATATGACTTTAATTGCTTTGAAAATTTGTGGTTTTTCTAATAATTATATATAACTGTATTCCTAGGGATTTGTGACCATGGTCATCATTGCCATTGCCACAGGGGACTACCGTTGATCCCAGTATGCATAGATTTCAGTTTTTTCAATTAATGCCATCTTGCCTAGTTTTTCTCAGTTTATTTTCAGATATCAGGGGTTAATTAGAAATGAAATTCTAATGAATGACTTCTTCAGTTTAAATGTCAGCTATTTTGGTGAAGGTTACATTAACATTTTCAGTTTCTTTACAGTCAAAATTAATACGTTAATGAATAAACTTTGTGACTGAGTGCATTCATTTTTGTACAAATGTTTGATACACAGTGGATAAAAGACAAGGAAAGCTGTGATTGAATTGACCCTGATTGAAAAAGCATGGCAGTGATGAACAGGGGGTAAGGATCAAGGATAGGTGGCACCCTAAAGACTCTTTTCAGTCCATTCACCCATAAAGATGTAAAGGCACAATCTTTTCACAACCCAGTGCAACCTAACAGCAAGTAGGAGCTCCTGATATTTTATTCACAGGGCATAGTACTTTTAAAAGCCTCATAATGCCATTGTAATGGATTCATAATGCACTGCATTCACTAAGGGATTTTTGATTTTTGATGAACCATCATGTCTGAGGTGAACAAAGAACCTTTGAGAAAGCATCATATATATATATATATATATATATAGCCTATATGTGTGTGTGTATGTAACCTTGCCAGGCAGCTGAAATGACAATTTCATGCAAGAATCCATCGTGTCAGTCTTCAAGCTAACCACAGTGATTCAGACCAGTCAGCGTCTCAAGGTCTTTTTCACACGGGGAGCGACTCTCTGCCTGTGTGTTTTCTGGGATCCGCCAGCTTCTCACTGCACCACTCATGAATAGATGGGTAGACAAGCAGTCTGCAAGTAATTGTTGGCTGCTCTACATTGTGGCACTACTGCATCCCTGCCGGTACAACTGCATTTCCTTTACAGTAGATATTTCTAATCGCAGATCTTTGATGCCAACCACAGACTGTTAAGGTTCCCACCGAATGTGAAGCGAATCTATGCCCCACGTGACTCGCTCGACTGCATCCAAAATAAACAAATGTTGCCGAGACTACACACATAATTTTTAAAATGCTTGTTTTCTGCATGCTTGGTTCATAGTAAAGTATAACCATTATCTGGAATCAAGCAACAGGTGCATTTGTTCAGCACTTGCCAGGTAGTCAAGCTTACTTTTCTCTAAGCAGTCTCTTTCTTTGTATAAATATGAAGGAGAATCATAGAGCTCTGGGCGCCCACAGACTGCTACAAGTTCATTAAAATTCATCTCTGCCAGTGGACACATGCTTTCAGATGAGCATGACCACAACAGTTTCATGGGATCGTGCCCGTTTGTCGTTTCCCCTGTCAGATTGTCCATGTGTGCCTGCCCGCAAGCCTCTCATTGAAGATGGTAAATGGACTGTACTTAAATAGCACCTTACTAGTCTTCCAACCACTCAAAGTACTTTTACACTACATATCTCATTCACCCATACATACACTGATGGCAATGGCTTGCCATGCAAAGTGCCAAGCTGAGGAGCTAATCATTCATACACATTCATAGCAAGTTGGGAGCAATTTGAGATTCAGTATTTTGCCCAAGGACACTTAGACATGCAGATTGGAGGAGCTGGGGATTGAACTGCTGATCATCTGATTAGCAGATGACCCGCTCTACCTCCTGAGCCACAGAATAGAAGAATAGAAGATGTTTTCGCTCTCCTCCTGACTGGCTTTGGCAAGAGTTTGATTACGTTGTGGTGACGGTGAAGAACAGATGGTTTAACCAATCACCTACCTGTGTTTTCTAAATAGTTTCCAAAGACGACTTCCCGGATGATTCTGTGTAACAAACCATCTGGCACAGTTTATAAGGTCAAGAATAAACTTTTGTACTTTGCATGCAGCTGCTTTTTATTCATAGTTCGAGTTTCCTGCAGCAGGCCAGCTTTTGCAAAACATTCAGGTTTCATGGGAACAACAGATTTTAACCTTGAGACAACTGGGAAATCGCAGAGCAGGGCTACAACGGGTCTGTCACTTTTTCCCCCGTTCTCCCTTTGTCTGAATGTGAATGCATCAAAGAAACAACCGCGCTGATCTGAATATCGCTATACATATTGGGCCTGTGAAGCTTGTTACACTGGAAAAGTATTGGGGTGGTTGGGTCTTCAGTATAAATCTTGTTTTGTGTTCCCCTTCTTTTCTGTTTCTCAGCAACAGAGACAGAAAACAGGAGCGGAGGTTTACTTGTCTTACCACAGTGGAACAGCTAAAAAGCAGAGGGTTTTTTTTGTTTTTGTTTTTTTAGCAGAGTCGGGTGAAATTTTGCCTCAAAGCTACAGCGGAGGCACTTTTGTCGATGCAGATCCCCGTGCTCAGGGAAAGCGAGCGTCTCCCTGCTGCTACATGAAAACATTATCTGGTAATCTCTGCCCGTTGGCACAGGCAGTTATGCATGAACACTTAATGCTCTTTTGGATCACCCTCCTGCTGACTTTTTCCTTTTTTTTGTTTTGGACTGCTGGGGTGATTGCATTTTGTGTGGCTGCAATTAAACAGATGAACACAGTGAGACTCATGTCATTATTCAAAAAAAAAAAAAAAAAAAGACAAGGAGTGATATAATTTTCATGTTAAATTTAGTTGAAGAATTAAATGTTCCACTAAGGTTGAGAAAATTCTGCAAATTGAGGTCTCGATTCCATAAATTTAACAGTGTATGATGATCTATCTAAAGGTTTTTTTCTAAAAGGACCAGTGTGTAAAATTCAGTCGCACCTAGCAGTGAGATCGCAGATCGCAGGTTGGCTGTGTAACTTGATATGAAATGTTCTTTGCTACTGTAGATACATGGCGGTTTAACTTGGTTAGGGTTTTCTTGAAGTACAGAGAGATCACAATTAGTCACAGAGTTGGCTGTTACCACAAGAGAGACTGAACAATCTGGTGGAGTCAGGAAGGTTAAGGTGTACCTACATCATCCTAGTTTGAAGTGTAAGGCCACTGACCAGGCTGCTGTATTTGACGAGATGGGAGTGTGAACATGCTGGGTTAGACAAATAACACTTCTTGGTTTAGTCAGGAACGCTTGTGCCAAGGAGCAAATATTAATGACGTTACATTTGGCACGAAAGTCTCTGCTTTTTGTGGTAGCTCTAAAGTAATCCAAGCAAGAACAATTATTCTGCTGTCAACAATGCCTTACGGTTAAACACTTCAATATGAAGGTGTTAGCATGAAGCAGCTCAAACCAATCAGATGATACAAGCACAACTTGTGTGAAACATTGCCTTAATGGTTAAAAGGGACCAATCTTTAGTCTTGAGGAACCAAAAGTCAGACTCCCAACAATCCCCCCTTACATATATAAGAATTTTGAGCTTCTAATGCCAAATAGGAAAGAAAGCCATTCACATGACCACAACACTGTTTTAGTGTCATTTTCTAGCTCTCCGGCTGACAGCCAAAATGCATCGGCTGGTTGAGACTATTTTGCTGCATAATTGTGAATGTGAATGTACAAGTGAAAGCTTGGTGCAGTGAAAAGTTTTGACAGCTGTCTCTTGGCTTGTTCACGACTGTCTGCATGGCACACAAGTGCTTGTGACTGCGGATGCTAAAATATGTGAGGTTACAACTGCTGTTGTTTTCATTAAATCTTCCAGTGAAGCAGAACCGAAGTCTGTTTCCACTCTTCTCTCTCTTTGTTGACAGGTTATCTCAATTAAACAGATCTGGATGACATTTACTGAACAGATCAGACAGTCACCGAACCTGCGTTTGGCTCATTTGAATATTCATATGGGACTATTAGCTGCCGTCACTCATCATTACACTAAATACAAGACCCTTCAGAACCTCGCATTTCATACGTAATGAATTCAAAGGCTTTAAATTAGCTTAATGTTTCAAAGATACAATAAAAAGGATGACACATTTTGCTCATAGCTAGAACATTTTGTTAACCAATAGTCAAAGGTTTGCCTCAACTCATATCTCCTTTTGAAAATGAATCATCCACATCCATGTTTCACACGCTAAATGCAGTCAATGTTTGTCTTCTGTTTTTATTCTGAGTCCTGCAATGAAATTTCGTTTAAATGTACATTGTAAGTCTAAGTCTTAATTTAAATGCCATTGCGTCCTGGTGGAGGCTTGTTGTTTCCAGAGCAACCTATCACACAAATTCAAATTCCTTTGTATGGTTTTCAAAAATAGCTCAGTTTCGGCAAGCTCTCCATCTTGTCAAGATGAAGACTTCCTCCTGTTTAACTCGTCTTGGACATGTTGACCTGCCTCCTTGAGAATGAAATCACCAGCTTGACCTGCGATGTTCACAGATGGATGCTAATGGAAACAAAAATGTTGCGGATGCCGGCTAATTAACGTTTGATCTAAGTTAAGATGAGGGCATTTTCTCATTTCAAGTCAAAGGAGATGAGTTCTTAAAATTAATGCGCCACCTGAGGCAAAACATTCAGCTTGTGAACAGTAAATTATTCGCATGCGGTTGCATTTGTTATTCTTTAGCAACGCTAAGATGCCGCAGTGATGGATTCCCTCATTTGAAGTGAATGCACTTTGATGGGAGGACCACACATTTGACTCATTACTTTTGGTTGGTGGTAGGCAGTTTCTTTACATCAGACTCATTAAGCTGCAGGGAACAGCACATACCAGCCGAGCCATTACGTTAGCATTATATTTGCAGGTTTTAGCACAGTGAGCAGTTGCTTTCCTCCAGCAGGCGAGCCTCTGCTGTCACTTTTGCTTCTAGATATGGCAGTTAAACTAGCAGGGGAGCTGAACCATCGCCTTCACTGGGGTGACATTTCCAACCAGCGCCTCCTCCTCTCGCTCCCCCACTGTTATCTGTCCTGTCATATGTTTGCTTTTTCATATGATTTACATTCGCTTGCTATTGTTCTGGAAGATTGCAGGCTCTCGGAGGGCTCTGATTCAACAAGACTCTCCCTACAGTTTCTCCTTCTACAGTGATTCATATACTGTCTAATATTTACTCCATCAGAGGCAGGTGCTGCCAGAAGGGAAGATTAACTGTAGATTCAAAGTCCTTCTCTGTAAGGATTTCTCAGACCTACTCTCTCTCTAATGACAGACACACACTACTTTCAACAAATCAACTTTTTTTTTTTTAGAGGAAAACACGGTCACCCATCACTCTTAAGTTATGAGCCCATGTGGTCCCACCCACTCTCCTAGCTAGCCTCTGTTCCCTTAGCTTCTGTAACTCAGTGTACTTTCTCATGGAGAGGTTCTTCCATCAGCCTTAAAATATGGGCAGAGAAAACTTTACAAACTTTTCTTTCAGATTAATGAGTGTGTGCAAAATGTGTACTGAAAAAAAAAAAAAAACTACAAATAAGGAAAATAGTGTATAATCACCTAAAAACAAGAATCTATACACTTTAGTTGCCTTAGAACGAGCCTTTCATATCCACAGACAACTTGGGTACTCTTCCACGGAGTCCGCCATTGTGAACCGCTCTGTTTTCCACAGAAGCCCAAACCAAACAGGCTCTAAATGGGGCCTTTCATGTTTTACGTGAATTTCTCCTACACTTTTGAAAGGGAAGGTGAAGCGAGGGGGTTGCCATTGTTTACAATCTCCAGCCTCACTATTAGATGTCACTAAATCCTGGTACTTTAAACGAGGGCTCAGCAACCAGCATCACCAGAAGAAATTAACTGACTGACCAGCTTTCCATCCGCTAGTCAAGACCAATGACAGTATAAAGAATGGACAGAGCATGATCTAGACACTAGAGAGCTTGTCGGATAAATCATAATACTTAGCTTGTTAGCTTTTTCATAGCTAGTTATCTCACCAGCTATTCTATTACAGCCCTTTCTCAATCCCAGGCTTTCAAATAATGTCAAAGGTACCCTTTGGCAAGTGTAACCCATCTGAGAACGGATTTTATGCAGTCAACAACAACAACAATGCTCATTATAAGTGTAACAAAGAGGAGAACGTATGATCAATTTATCAAACACAAACGGTATTCTTTCTGTTTGCCTCCCCCTGCTGATTTTGACCACTCACATATACATACATACATAGAGTCAATGATTTTGAGAAAGCATTGTTCATGATTAAAAAAATATAATATAATATAATATAATATAATATAATATATTTTGCACTTAGTGCGACGTGATGCTTCGTTCATGTAAAGACAAAGTATCGCCCTACCACCACCAATATACACATGCCAACATGTAAATAAGGGGAGTACTTAAGAACTTACGCATTGCTTTTGAACATAAACAATGAAATTTTATGCAATTACATATGATGGTCTGGCAGACCATTGTGGTGCTTGTAGAGGGTGCCAGAATGCTGAAGGTCCTAGTATTAAAGGTACATTGTGCGGTATTGTAGCGTGCATGTAGCAATATTTTTGATGAACGGTTCCTGGTTTTGTTTGCATGTCATGCTCTTCCAGACACACATATGCAAGAAGAGGTAATGAAAATCTGTACTGCGTGCTTGCTTTGTGATTTCAGCTAATTCACCGATCAAGATTTGGTAGGTACAGGTAGTAAAGTGCCAAGAAACATAGCAATGCAGCAGCAAAGGGCAAGTTTGTTAGCTATCAAAGATTGGAAGGAAACAATGCATGTTTTAAAATATATAAACAAAAAAATGGAGCAATTTCAACTTGCTTGTTATGCCTCAAGGACAAAATGTGTTATGCATGTGAACTGTGTTTAAGCTTCACAGGGAACCTTTGAACAGTGTTCCATTCTGGACAATGTTAGGCAAAACCTTTTTGGCTCAAAATCCTGTTCTGACTCAATCAATAATAGTGCTTTCACGCCTCTTTTTGCTTTCCAGCAGAAGCATCTGATCAGCATTAATGAAGCAAATCAGTCCACACTCCAGCTGTACGGGCTTTTAACAAATAATTAGTTCAGAGAATAAAAAGGTTCATGAAACTAAGCTGAGCAAACGGCATAAAGTGCATGCTGAGTTGAAAAATCCGAACACTTGACCTTCCCTCTTTATCACAGTCTGCATCTCCTGTTTACTCTTTTTGTCTTTCAGTCAGCATGCTGCTAATCACTTCATCAAAGCTTTAATAGCATTAAATGGCTGCCTGAAGCGAGGGCAGCAAAAACAGCTCATTGGTGCACTGAAAAACAGGCATTGAAAAATAGGATGCTTTATCAACTATAGTACAATTAGGAGATCAAAGTGGTGCAATTTCATTAAGTACCAAAAATGTTTTAATGAGCTGATAAATTCTGATATAAAAGTATAACTCCGGCCGTCACTTTTCTTCCCCCTTGCAGAAAATTCATCTGAGGGAAAATGTCTTGTTAATTTCCAGACATCTAGATCTTCATCCGGCAGTATCACTCTCTAATGTTCATTCCTTCTCTCCTTGAGGCCGGTAACTGGAAGTAACAGTAGGCTGCTAATCACTTCATCGAAGCCAGAGATCAGATTTATTCAGTAAACAAAAAAAGGTGAAGGCATATGCTACTAAAGTGGGAGGTAGTAAGACACAGGGGCTTGTTTATTTTCCTTTCTTCTTTATTATTCGATGTTCTTGTTTTCCCAACTTGCTGTGTTTTACTGGTTTTAGATGTTTTATTGCAGTTTTGTGCTTGTCCAATTTAAACCACATAATTGCTGGTGTTGGCCTGCGACATAATGCCTAATAACAGCAATCGATATTTGCATACACTGAATTAAATGACTCCTTGTTTTGTGAAAATGCAGTCATGAATCTTTTAGCCTCTTATAGCTCATTGTTTTGTACATTTACTGTGTGATTTAGTCTTCAACACCCCCGTCAACCTCATTTTCAGCAGCTGTTTTCAGCAAACCAGCTCTATTAAAGCCACTACACACAATCTATCTAGCACCAAATGACAGACAGGGTTTACCTGATGAACAAAGTGGAACATCTAGCAGCTAAATAAACCAGGATTTTTTTTTTTTCTGAGAAGTTGGTGGATTTCAAAACAGAGCTTTAAAAAAGAGTTGGGTTTGGGGGGTTTTCGACTGCTTTGTGACAAAAAAGCTGATAATGACAAATTAATGTTAGCAAAGTGAAAACATACAACTTTCACTAGCAGTGAGAGCGCAGATTGCAACCAACTGAATACCACTCACCTCACCCTTTCTTTCCAAGTGCTTTGGATGTTGGTTGATGGCCACAGAACATGGCGGACTTACTGACTCTGTATATATAAAAGGCTCATTCAAAGGTTTATTTTCAGGTCATGCACTAATAAAAACATGGTTATTAATATTTTATTATTTCTGCTATATTCTGCTAATAGAGACGTCTGGATCTTACACACTGGATGTTTAATTCTGCTGCTAAATGGATAGACATTGGCCATGTTGGTGAAAGCTTGATAAATAGCGTTATTGAAAAACTCATTAGCTCCTTTACTGCCTGCACTACAATTAAACACCAATATTCAGCTTGGACACTGACAAAAAAAACAACCTTTGTGCAGTTCTTGTTTTTAGATTCATCTCTTCACCTCCAACATAGCGCCCATAGACTATTGTGCAGGCAAATGGAAGCTCATGATCCCAACAACTTACACCGTACATTCATACACACATGCACACACTTGCCTGCTAAAAGGTCACTTCTGTTATTAAAGGTTGTTTTTCACGTCGGTTCTACTTTATTAGACAAAAAAAGGCAGAGTGTGACAGAAGAGATAGAAAGAAGCACATGTAACAAAGTTCACTTCTGTCTGCCTGCTGGAGGTTCTTGGTGGGAGCCCAACCCGCAGCGCCTTGACATATTCATAATAGATGTCCTCTAAATGGCAACAGGAAACAGCGGTCCAACCTTTACCTTGTCTGGGGTGTGGAGAGAGAGACACTGAGACTCAAGGTGGCTTATTGTTTTCCTATTCTCTGTCTGCAGAAAATGATTATGGATATACAATACTGGTGGCATATTTTCATGATGGATGGCACAGCCAAGGAGGGTGACTATCCTGCTGGTATTGTGCACTCACTAATTAAATGACAAATTGTCACCCAGGAAATGTGTATTTGTCCCTGGAGTTGCCAAACTTTTTTTTTTTTTCTAATCTGTTGCTGTTGTTGTGGTCTGTGGGTGTCATGCCGGCAGATGAGGAGGGGTAAATGCACACAGGGACTTAACCTCATGGATTTGTTTTCTTTCCTTTGTCTTAAACGATGTATTTTTACCTCATGTATTAAAATTCAATCAAAGAGATGCATCACAAATCTATTATAGGCTGTTGTCTCGCTCACTAGGGAGCTGATCTCATGGGCAATCTGTATATATTTATCTATAAAAAATAAAGCAATGTTCCATTAATGAAATAATTATGCATCATATGGACTCAAAGGAGGGTGTTTTGTTTCATATTGTTTTTGATTGAAACCAGTGAAACACAAAGCAATCAACAGAAATCGCCAGTGATTACTTTCTATAGCCACGGTAGTGTATTATTTTCCAATCAACTGCCTCTGTTTGTTGTGCCATTCCAGCAGACAAATGTGCATCACTTTGAAAGCAGCGTATAATATATAAAGCGTTAATTACACGGAGATTTGTCTGAGTGCTTGCACAAGAAGAAATCCGTTTAAATCACACCAACATCCATCACTAACGTGTTCTTGAACTGCATGAAATACCCAGAATAAATGCCTTTCATAGCAAGTTTAAAACATATATAATGCCATATGAAAAACATAAAAAAACAAAAGAGACCATCTCAGATCTCAGGGTGACAGTGACTCTTTCCATGGTGCCGAAGTCCAGCAAAGTACAAAGCTCTATGTTCAAGGACTTTTTTCAATTTAGGTGATTTTTATAAGTGACTGGTAGTGGATGTAAGTGATACTGCACAGCATTAAAACTACATTTTAACAATCAGTGTGCAACTCTGTGTTTAATTTATCCATCCATCCATCCATCTGACTGGCGAGAGGCAAGGTACACCCTGAAGTTGCAGTTGCCAGCTCATGGCAGGACCCATAGAGACAAACAACTATTCACACTTATGGGCAATTTAGAGTCACCAATTAACCTACTAAGTTCATGTCTTTGAACTGAGCTAACCAACACCCCAGCATGGGGTGGCAACAATTCTTTAATGGTGAAATCCTCAAGGATACAAAATCCAGACAGGCAAACAAAGTACAAAGGGCTGGGCTCAGGCAAAATCCCCAAAACAGGATCAGGATATGAAAACAGGCAAGAATATATTTGGGCACTGGAAACCTAAGGCTGGTCTCAGGACCGATCTATATAGTAGGGAGTATTGAAAGGAATGACAAAAAGGTGCCTGATGAAGGTGAGCATCTATCAAGACTGGCTGGAGGGAGTGGCTAGCCAATTACATGGCAGAATGAATGAATAAAAAACAACAAAAAAAAACTAGATAGATACCAAATCCTGAAAATATCAGTATTGGCTTTAAAGCCAGAAATCCAGTATTGGTCTGTCGTCAAGCCTCTGAAACCTATTCAACAGAAACAGTTAGTTGAACTGAGAAAAAGAATGAGTATGAAACCTGTGAAAACAGGTAGTGAGTATTTTAAAGGATTCCAATTCAAACAATTGGGAACCAGACCAATAACATCAGTATATATTTGGGGTTCTTTTGAGGCTCAAAGTATACAGCACGCAGCAAGGGAGAAGTTGAGTAGTTATCCTCTCTGCCCGAAGTAACAAGCTTTGTGGGGCAAATCAATCACACTGATGAAGGAGGTCAAATGAAACAAGCTGTGCTGTAGTTGTACTGCAAGTGAAGAGATTGGTTTCAACATGGTTTATTAGCTGCACCTGCACACTGGCTTGTCTTCAGGCCAGCTCTTCTGAACTGCAGTCCATCCAAGAAAGGATCCATTCCTCTTAATCAGAGAAATCACTGTGCATTCACTTAAGTGATAGTACAGGACCTACATGATGATCCCTACATCATGCCCAATCATTTCAAATGAGAAAATCCACTTAAAGCACCAAGGTTCCATAGTAGCCCACACACTGCTGTATCTGTGTAAGAACACCGAGAGCAAGGTGAACCCACAGCCCACAAGTAAAAAAACATGATGTAATACTCAAACATCAGTTTCTTCTCAACTCATCAGAGATGTTTTATCATTGTGCAGAACTCTGTACATGGACACTAACACCTTAAATAAATAAATGGAGAGACAGATCAGATTTTTGTGTTAAATAGCAAAGCATAAGAATTGCAGTGTGTGTTACAATGACAGACCTCATGCGAGGAATGCAAGAGTGAGTGGGAGTGTTTCCTACTGCCAGACTGGTATGGAGAAATTAAATTAGATTTTGACAAGATAGAAGAAGAGATTAAGAACAAAAGAAAAGATAATCTAGTCAACTAAGAAGCTCATTTACAAACCAGACTTGTACGTTATCTCTTTACATACAATAACATCATCTTGTCGCTTAGATTATAAATAATAGGTGGATTTAACAATCAGACATGCAGCTTCTGCTTTGTCAAACTCACACTGATCTTTAGTGATCCCACTTCCACCCAAGTATATACTTACCTGACCTCATGTCACTAATTGGTTTGGCATGGATGATGCCAAGTGTGGAGCTGGTGGTTTGGCGCCTGCCTAGTTTTAAAGATTCATATTCGTAACATCATGCTGCATGGAAGAACACTTAAAACTAGAGATTGAGACGATGAACTCCAGACATAAACCAAGTGAGAAGTAGTCTCACTTTTTATGAAAGACTCAGTACAATCTTTTGTTGTAGCTAAAGGCGGTGCCCCCTGCTGGCCATTAGAACAATGCAGAAGCTGTCCACTCATGCTCCCAACTCATCAAATACTGCCATTTGGTCAGTGGTCCTGGACTTCAAAATATGTTGCTGTAGATTCTCCTCTAGAGTGGCAGTTTGTTTTTTTCTTCATTCACAAAATACACACAATTACTGTTCAACTATTTCCTGCATCAATACATTTTGTTACCATCCTTTGTTATTTTATGAACAAGATCTAGTGCCGCGTTAAAACAACAAAATGCATTATGTTAATTCTGTTCTGTCATCCACAAATTCCCCATTTATTGGTTACACAGTGAACTATGTGCTGTAATTTTTGAAAATTCTTTCACCACACAAAGGCCGAGGGCTGTTTGAGCTTCACGCTTTTGTTGGGCACTAGTAATAGTGATGTATGTTTGAAATAAATCTGACTTTCTAGACTATTTAGTGCTGTCTGAAGGAGTTTTTCCCCTCACTGCAGGAACTAAACTCTAGCAGAGCTTCACAGTCTGCTGCTGGACAAATGGCATTGAAGCTGTTCATCATGGCAGGTTAACTAGCATCTCCCATCTCAATGTGACACCAACTTCACACAGTTCAATACTTTACTGCGACACCAAATACATCTCTCCACTAAACCAGACAGCGGCTTTAAGTCTTGGCTGTCGGGCAGGACTGTTTATGGGGTAAGAGTCCAAGCCAAACCCAGAAAATATGTTAGAAAAGTCTGGAACGCTCGTAAATACATTTGACATTAAATTAAACTGAAAATTGGGGAGCTAATTAAACGCGAATAATTAACAAAGACGTGTGAGAGCAGAGAGGGATATGTTAGACAGAATAAGACATGCTGAATATTTAATATACAAGTCAGTAATAACTCACTATCTCAATTTTTCAGGCCTGCACATCCTCCATGAAATTCCTCTTTTTAGTGTAACAGCCTCAGTCAGAGGATGTCTGGTCTTCTGTATAACTAGACTCCATCAGAAAAACTTTCCCACTGAAAATGCAATAAAGGAACAAGGAACATTGGGGAAATTATGTTTTTTTCATTCACTTAGGCAGACTAATGTGTAAGTGAAACCCTTAATTGAGGGGCTTATCTATTCTTTTTTAACGTTTGCAAAGAGATTTTTCACAGTTTAAAACACAGAACCCAAATGCTCAGGAGGCAACAATTTAGGAAAATAGTCTTTAAGTAAAATATTCAGCGATGTAAAATCCAGGCAGGCAAAGAAAGTCCAAAGGGCTAGGAACAATCTGAACAAACAGAAGCTTGGCCAAAAAAAAAAAAAAAACAGGTGGAAAAATATCTGGGCACTGGTAAGGCTAGTGGCACATAGACAGTCTGGTAGAGAAATAGTGGCTATGGACTAGTACAGTGTTTCTCAATCCTGGTCCTCGGGGAACACTGCCCTGCATGTTTTAGATGGTTCGTCCTCCACCACACCTGATTCAAATGAGTGGCTCGTTATCAGGCCACTGCAGAGCTTGATGACGAGCTGATCATTTGAATCAGGTGTGGTGGAGGAGGAAACATCTAAAACATGCAGGGCAGTGGTCCCCGAGGACCAGGATTGAGAAACACTGGACTAGTATATATACTTGGAATTAGTGAGGGAAATAAACAGGTGAGTGATGAGGGTGAGCAGATGATATCAATAAAGAGTGGCTGGGTCAAATCAGTCGAAAACTTTTCATGTTTTTCATCTTGTTCTGATCAAAGATCAGAGGTTTAATTCAGACCAATAACTATACTATAATACTATATAAATATACTATAATACAGTCATATGATTTAAATCTGAATGTAAACTGTATTTGTTATGGCAACGTAACATTAGGACGACATATCCTGTCATAAACATGTCATAGTAGGTCTAATTAAAACTTATAGAAACTATTTAGGCCTATTTATATTTATTACATGTTCATAACAGTAGTCATGCCATGTCAGTCACCCATTAAAATAAAGTGTTGCTGTGTTTTAATTTAATTTAATGACTTTAAATTAATTTGGTAAATGTGTTTGTCCGAAGCAACTTACATAAATTAGTGCAGGAGCAACAAATACAATCATCCAAACTGAGAATATAGTTCTTTGAAACAAACAACTATGATATATTATATATGAAGGTATTACTAGATAAGACGTGTGCAATGTAGAAAGCATTATTGTGCCCAGTAAAGTTAATAGCAACCTGCCAGAGTGTTATTGTGTAAAAGTGATTGCCCACCAATGTTTAGAAAAAGTTCAGCAACAGTGCTCAGTTAGATGCCCTCCATGGTGGCCCAAAACATGCTACAGTACTCAGGTGCCTTTCCAGTGGAGACAACACAATGCAGTGCCATAATAAAGATGGTACAAAATGAGTTGGCCTCTACACACCTCTAAATGGTTAAATAGTTAATAGTTCCCTGTTTGTTTTTGTTACAGAGACTTTACATTTGAGTCACGTGATAAAACTATTTTAATCTTCACCTGTGTTTGGAACTGTTTCATCATAAATGCATTGCAGTTTCTGTGCGTTCGTGCCCCAGACCATGAAACTGGTGCCCTTTTTGTTTTAGGTCTCCCACCGCTCCTGATGTTGAGCAAAAAAACAAATAGCTGTCCATAATGGTCGAACAGGTCTTGGGGCAAAAATGTACTTCAAATTTCATAAAATGCCTGTAAAATGTCAAAAGTCGCCAGAGGTCTTTTCATTACATTTCACCATGTTCATATTTTTTGCAATGGGTTGTCAAATAATAACACGTGAATGTAACTGCTAACCCCTGTGGGACGCTGTAGGTGATTCATGGGAACTCTTGACTCCGAGTGTAGTTCTGTCCATTCACGCTGGTTTAGAAAAATAAAGGCTTTTGATCAGAGAAAAACCAAGCACACAGCCTGAAGCAGAAGGAAATGTTGGCACCATGCAGGCAGCAGCGAAGAAAACACAGATCAGTACAACACTTAAAAACCTCACCAGCAATTTTAAAAAGAATTCAACAGTTGGAGGTGGAATACTGAGAGGCTTGGGTACAAAGACACTCTTCTGTGATGCGATGCCTTATGATGCCTGCTGCCAGTTTCCAGAAAAAGAAGTTAAACAAATCTCTGAGGCTTTTCATGTGACTTCATGCAGTGCAAATGTAATTAAGTCTATAAAAAAATGCCAACCAACAACAGTGGAAAACAGTTCAGAGAGCAGACAAAATTTGACTTATTTTTCCATAAAGTTTAAAGAATGTTCCATCCTGGATTTGTTTCTTTGAGCTCAGAGAAACAGTGTTGGTTGACTACTAATGCCAGGAAATGGAATTTTGTAAGCAGAATATTGTGAGCATAACCAACTGTGTGCACTGTAGGGATGTACAACACAAGGACCCTTTATTCACTACCATAAAGATATGTATAGCTTCAAGTCTTGCTTGTGTAACCAGCAGAACTGTTTGGGGCACGCCCACCTAGGCTGCACGGGACACTATAAATACTATATACTATAAATAGCTTTGCTGCTCATTTGAACTGTTTGGTGTCATGACTGAGACTGTCCCTTGGCTGCGCTCGTTTACACTCGTGGACACTGAGTTACTGGCGTGGACTTGCCTCCCCTCTATAGAATACTTTTGAGGTTATTCTGTCTCTTAAATTTGATGTTTGGGTGAAAGTCCCAAGGTGGCCTTGTCAATTTTACTATTAACATTTTTAGCCAAGGCCTCTTTTGGCCCGGTTATTCTCTGCCCAGAGAGGATGCAACAGTGCTCAGTCATGTCAGGTTTATTTATATAGCTAATATCACAGATTACAGTTGACCTCTATGCATTCCTTTGTAATCATGTATGTTAGGTGTGGACCCCAAGAAGATTCACTGATTGCCACAGCATCAGCTAACAGGGATTCCAGATTCACAATAGACTGCTAGTGTGTAAGTGAGCTAAATTATTTAAAAAGGTGGGTCATATTTGGTTGCATGTTGGTCAAATGCATTGACCAGCAATTTATTTCTCATACCCCTTTGGGTTAGTTTTCAAGCTGGAACTGCTGCTCCTCTTTTTTTGCTCACTGCGTTTTTAACTGCGTTTGGCAGATGCTGTGATGGTTTTCCCAACCGTTCGCCTTCACATTAATATTTTTCTGACCGGTGCACTTGCAGTACATACACAGATAATTAGGTCTCTTTGAAGAATGTAGATGTTTTGAAAACTGCTTTTTCACAGCTGACACATGCTGCTAATTGCCATTCAAAGTAACAAGACCCTCCTTTGTAGCAGGGTATTTTAGTCTGAATGCTATTTTTATATTTTGTCTTTTGTCTGTATGCAAAAAACAAAGTTGAGATCACTTAGGAAAGGTACATCAGGTTAAATTATAAATATGAAATCTTTTATTTATGAGCTGGTGCAGGGTTTTTACTAAACACTGGCTGGTTCTGCAGCCTGACGCTGACAGACAGGTGATGTGCTGCATACTGAGATAAGCACACACAAACACTCTCAGCCAAACCCCAGAAAATCAATATCATCACCTTTTTGGAAATGATAAGAATAATCCACAGCTGGATCGACAGAAGCTTCGGGGACCGTTTAGCCATCTGTTTGTGTGTGTGCAGGTTTTGTGTGTGCGATCTCTGGTTTAAAAGTTGTGCCAGCTCGTCCGGTCCTGCAGGTGACCTTGCCTGGAGCTTGACTGACCTCTGCTCGACTCCTTCCTGCTGAGTCATGGTTCTCATCCAGACAATGGCCTGTGGACTCCTTTGGTAGCCAGATGGCTGCGGCTGCTCCGGGGGCTTTGCTTATAAAAGTACTTTTATTTGACCTTTTTAGTTTTTCACTTTTTAAACCAAAAATCTTGTGATTAAAGAAGTTGCTGACAAGAAGCAAGAGTTTTTGGCAACTCAGCGATGAACAACAAATCAGATGTTTTATTTGGATTTCTGCTGATAGGAGATCTGATGTGTTTCATAGTTCGTTGATGGATGGATCCTGGACCTTTCTACACATTTAGGCCTTTTAACTTAAACAAGAAAAGTGGACCTGAATAAGAATTCATCATGCAGATGTATCGCACCATCCATCTTTATATGTCAATGAATTTGGACATGATATGTCAATGACAATGCTGTCCTAGATTTTAAGGACATCATTGAAGAGAAAGTGTAGACTAGATATGTCAAACTCCTGGAGTTTGACTCACAAATCAACTGTTGGCTTTCCTTTTTAAACTAACAGTCAGTATGAGTTTTTGTTACTTATTGTTTGGTCTCAAGATGCAAACACAAATCAAGAGAGTGAATCAGTTTAAGACAGTTTATTGTGTTAAAGGGAGAATGAGCAGGTGGATAGGTGATCCAAAGGAGGAAGTATAGGACTGGTGGTTGCAGGAATCTAAAAGTACAGTTGTGGAAACAAAGAACTGGGCATGGGATGGCAGATAGTTTTCATGAAACACAGGAAAAACCATGATTAGTCAAAAAAATCACAGAAGAGCAAAGTTACAAAACAACATCAATAGTTGGAAGACTGAATGATTTGAGTCTGAGGTGAAGAGTTGGTCTCACATACTGCAGCAGTCAGATGTGAATGTTGAACAGGTAGTGAGACATTAAGGCAGGTGAGAGGGAAATTGAAAGCCACGCCCAGTGAGACAAAAAAACAAACAAACAAACAAAAAAAAACACAAGGTGAGGGAAAAACAAGAAGGTAAACAGCCTCAGCATGAAGGTATTGGTTTTTCTTTGGTATTGGTTTCTTGACCATGACTGTCTCCTGTCCTTATAACCTTATGCTTATTATTGTACAACACATTCTCACTCCCAACTCAATGATTATTATGTCTGGATGGACTTGACTGACTGACTGGTTTCATTTGGGACACAAACAGTGTGGTCTCCTCGGCAAAAGTCTGTTGTTTGTTTGACCCATCCATCCAACCCAACTTCCTCCATCTTACTCTTCATAAACCATCACCTGACTTCATCAACATAGTGAGGATGGGCTGGATTGTTACAATGAGAACAAAGGTCCTCTAAGCAGAACAAATAAATGATTCTAACCCAAACCAAGAATTTTTTTAACTCAACTTAATACTTTAATCACTGGCGTCAAAGTCAAACACTCTTACGCCCAACCTTCCACCTGACATCATATTGAAGAGGATAAACATAAAAGATACCATTCCTCTTTCGCCTTTGCTACTTAGAGTACAGAGCACAGTAATTATTTGCATGACAGCAGAGGTCAGAAGCATTTTTCTGTCTCTTACAACAACGCTTCATCCAAGATCCTGTAGTAAATATAATGCTAAGGTTTTAGCTGAAGGTCTACCACTTGACAAAAACACTGTTATAGCCTTTAAATCCACAGCCATGGTCGCTCCAATGTCACTGTGACAAAAAGAACATTGATTATTGCAACCCTTCAGACAGGAACTCTCTAATCCATCTGCAGTTATTTCAAAGTCGTACTATAAAGCTCCCAGTTTAATGAATTATACCATCAATGTTATTAATGAAACACCAATTGATTTTGGTCTGATGAATATGTCTAATCTTCAGGCTGTGACAGAAGAGGAAGGATTTGTATCTGTAGCTTCAGTGTAATAATTCAGTCTGGTTGGTGACAGTCACCCAGATCCTCCCCTACATTTTCACCCTTTCCTCCTGAATAAACCAATCAAAGTTCCACCTGCACTCTTGGGAAAAGGGTCGTAAATTGTGTCTGTTTGTGAACGCAAATATAGAGCGTCTTATTTCAGCACTGCATCAAACTGTGCACGCTGATGGATGAAATACATTTGACAGGCTGCCTCTGTCACCTGACAGCAAGCAGCACCTCATCTTGTCTCTCATCATAATTCATATAAATTACATCATTACCTCCAGACCGCAACAACTACAGTCATTACCGTATCACCCAGAGTACAAAGCAACATCATGTGACACGAGCTCAACAATGATTTATTAGAATGTCTCCGCTGCGTGGTTTAATAATAAATGTCTGCATAAATAACATGAAAGTAGAATTTGGGTGTGTATATATTCCAAAACCAGCCTAAATATTGCAGCAGGGCTTTCAACATATCAGACAAGGATAAATCTGTCTTCTACCAAGCAGCAGGCGCAGTATGTAATATGCTGTAAGAGTATAATACCAACAGCATTAAAACAGGTGATGAGGAAACATCATTATTTTCTGCTTCATGTTTCATCTGTTTAGAGAGTTAACAAGTCAGACCTGTTTGTTCAAAGCTGGAAATCAATGACGAAAGAATGAAGATGCCTTTTTAATGTGTCTGCTCCTGACAGCTCATCTACTGTGGCCCTAATGACAGAGGGACTCAAAACATAACTCCTCTCCTGAAATTGCTTCAGTGAGATGGACAGTAACTGCCCCAATATGGATTGTGAAGTAAGGTTTGCAGTCATGAAACATAAAAATAAAGCTGTGAAGAGCAGCCATGATTAGATGGTGAATCAATAAGCTGAGAGAAAATGAACCATCATCAGATTCCTTTTTATAAAACAAAAACATGACCAGAAAGTGTTGTGTACTTGTTCTTTTTTAAATGTTTTATTTTGTATATTTATTTATTTTTTTCGATCATTGCTTATCAATTTACTGTTTTTTTCCGACTATGTGTTACATGTTGTCTTGTTATTTTCTGTCTGATAATTTTTCCTAATTGTACAAACTGAACAAACAAACTCACATCTTTGTTTTCCGTACCTGTTACAATTCTACAACTTTCTTTAATTTTCCTTCAATTTGTTCCTTTGAGAATAAAATGTGACTATTAGTGTCCACCAAGGAGCCTTTAAGTATACACAACTTAACAACTTAAGGAAGACTTTCACGTGTGTTACAGAAGCTCTGGGAAATATAAATTCCAAAATCTCTCACAGCAGTGAACAGACACAATGAATACATCTGACAGCTCTGTTCACAGCTTAACTGATATGACAGGCAGATTGACAGATAAATGTCATAATTATCTATTAGTCTTTTGACAGATGCCCGTGTTATTGAGTAGATGAGCTGCTGTGCTGACTGATCACCATGTGGGATTTGTGCCTTATAGATACACTATATTTCAGTACTCTCTACTAAATGAATTCAATCACTTAGACCATAATATTTTTTCAAAAGGTCATGATATTACATCAACACATACAGAATGCTTGGGGTTCCGAAACTTTCATAGAAGTATATAAAAAATGAAAAGAACCAAAGGTTAAGGTAACGAGTATCAACGACTCACTCGATGCACTCACAGCTTTTTATACTTTGCCTGAAAGCATCCATCAGCCTACACTATCAGCACCTCATTGAGCTGTATGCATAGATACAGCATCATATAATCTACACATGTGTGCATGTACATGCATGACTATTATTATTGTATGTTATTTTTCATATGTGGTGTGTACGTGTAGGCTGTAAAAAACACGTTCGCTTCTGGGACACAAATCTATCCATCTTTATCTACCCACATTCCTCTGGATTGTCCATCTGATGATGATGATGATTAAAAGGGACAAATATTTGAATTAGTGCCTCCATTACTGGCTTCTGAGAATCACAAGACTAACAAAGAAATACATTATACATGTTATTTATCTAAATGTGCATTTGTTAATTGAAGCAAGGGAAAACAGGCAAATACGTGAAACAACATGACTTATACGATAACAGGAAGAAATGTTGTTTTTGAATGGTGGGAATACGTGGAATGAAACAAGATGGATGTGGATCTTACTGCTCCGAAGCCCTGAAATAAAAAAATAAAAAAATAAAAGAACTACTACTACTAATACTAATTAATGAATTAATTGTGCTACCACCACTGAGTCACATTTTTTACTTAACTTAAATAAATTCAAGTCTGACATTATGGGGCATCATGCCAGCCAAATTCAGATGAAATGAACCTGCCAACAATACTGTAGCTGTATTTTCAGATGCGATGCATGGGAAGCAGCATGACATTTAACGTGGTTGAAGTCAGTAAACCTGCATTGATCTACTGTCCACAGCTGCTTTATACTGTATGAAAAGCTTCTCCTTTAGTTCATGAGATCCCTGCATCTGAAGGCAGCGACTGACAAGTTGATAAGTCTGCATTAGTACTGTAACGCATGGCCGTTCACCATGTTTACTTTCATTAAATCGCCTGAAAATGACTGTAGCAGGCTGCTCCAGTATACAGAACTCCACACACATTACACTGGTCAGTCAAAACTCGATGTTCTGCTCCTCTATGAAGGTGACATCCAGTTATAAGGGCTCATCATATCCCATTTTCCAGCCTTCCGCAAGCAAAGGTCTCCTGAAACACAGTAAATGCATTAATTACAAACTTTGTGTCCACATAAGGTGAGATACTTTACATCCTACTTGATCTGTCTTGTCGATTTGTGGTAATGTGTGTTCATGTCTCGATGATCTGAGCCATCCAGATATTTCCTGAGGTAAAGAAGACGAGTGATGTGAATGGCTGAGAGAGTATTTAATAATCACCACACCCGCTGATATTCTACATTTTTTATCTCTGCCAACACTATCACTGTCAACTCAGCTGCACTGACTTATCATGTGGAGAAAAATGGAGACCATCAGATGGAGAGAAGTGATCTCTGGAAGCAGCTGCATCAACTTAAATTAACAGCAGATTAAAGGCTAAAGTCATCAACATAAAAAGACAAAGCTTTTATAAGAAAAGCCAAATCTTCAGTCTTCCAGAATCAATTGATGATTGCTGACCTACAACTGTATAACAGAAATATAAATCCTCACCACTCCTCTGCAAATGTCTTACACTCACCCTCAACCTCTCCCCAGAATAACTGGCATTTTGATGAGCTCCAAAAATCATTATTCTAACAAAAACAAAACTTCAGCACACACATAAATTCCACACAAAGACCAACAACTTGGATCTTTTGTGTCTGTCATTATGACTTGCATTATATGAGTTATATTTAAATACTATTGAGTTTAATTGGAAAATAATGACCTTGGCTCAGGGCCAGCTGCCTCGCTGTGATAACGTTGCTACGCTTGCCAGATACATATCAAAATAAATTTTGCTAGAGAGAAATGCTTATCATTTAAATTACCCTGCCTGTCAACGTAGTGATTTGTCACATCAAAAGATGTGAGGAGAGAAGGAGAGAGAGAGAAATTCTGCATTCCCACTGAAACTCTACGTGTTTGTTCTCCACTGGGACGTGTCCAGCCAAAGAGATGAAAAATTTATAATTAGTTGTCATTAATTAGGTGCTGAATGATGTGAATAAATATGCACAGAAACTTTGTTTTGGTTGTTGCCTTCAGGTGTGTTGACTGTTAGTCATCCTAAAGATGAAGGATTTTGGATTAGACAGATACAAACAGGACCAGGATTCCCACTGTCTGTTCACATGTTTTGTTTTGGCAAGCAATATCTTATAGTTGCGTGAATAATTACATGTCATGTTTCATCCACCTGTGTAATGTTGCTGTAATGCTGCAAAGCCTTGTTCATGGTTGCGCATTAGCGCATAACGCATTAGGTGAAATAACCTCAGATGGCATGTAGTTCACTCGTGTTCTTGTCATGTAGTCAACTTAGAGGTTTGGTCTTATGAAAAACAGGGTTTCTACTTTCAGACGCTTGATTCCACCAGCTCAGTTTTGGAACCAAATGCAAACACAGACCAGAAGCCAGGAAAAGGAGTTTTATTAACAACAAGGAGGTTAAGTCAGTTGTCTGGGCTGGGGGGCTGAGGTAGAGCGGGGTTGGAAGCCACGGCTGGTAGAGGGATTGGCACATAAATGAAGCTGTTGAAATCTGACAGCAAGAGAGGCTGGGCTGGACGTGGCAGGTAGAAACATAAAGCAGGGTAAGGCACAAAGTAGACTAAGAAGTAGGTCATAGCACTTGTACCACATAGAAGACAACAATCTGGAAAACTGCACAAGACTGAGGAGTAAATAAGATGATCAGCTGCAGGTGCTCAGGTGCAAACAGCAGGAGAAGAGAACCAAGAAGCCCCACCCAGCAAAGTCACACACACACACACACACACACACACACTGGGAATAATGGTCTGGGAACAGACATAAAACATAAGGAGAGGGAAACAACAGGAAAACAGCAAAAGAGACAGCACTCAATCATGACAGCCGAAAAGGAGACTGACAGAGAAGATCAAGCTGGCAAGAAGTCAGACATAGAAACGGCACAGAGAATCCAGCTATTTTTCAAAATAAAACACCCTATGCAGACAAAACAGACCAAAAGACAACACCATGAGGCCGACTTACCCCTGGCGCAAGCATATAAATTGTGAAGGAAAAATAACTTCTGAGTCAAATCTGAGCAAATCAACAAAATGTGCCAACATCCAGAAACGCTTTCGACTTCTCTGGGCCTGATCTCATCCGAGATGGACTGACAGAAAGTTGTCAAGTTGTCTTTGTAAATGATGGACATTGTGTCCTCTTTATGCAGTGTCACAACTCTTTTGGGATTCTGGTTGTATGTAAATTAAGTTGAGTATTTTCATGTTGATGAGATTATAAAGTCAAATTCTTGTTGCTTCAATACCGGTAAAAGAAAACTATGGCTGCTTTGGGGGTGAAAAATTCACCACATGAGCATGAATCACTAAGAGTTTGCTCAACGTCAGTTAATTGATTTCTGCACAGTTTGAACCATTTGACAACTAATAATATCTTTAACCTCGGTCAAACATACTTTTCCGGAAACCAGCACAGAGTTGGCTTCCCCTTTCAACCTTGGAGCGCATTTGTTCCTGTGAGTGCACACAATATTGTTCCCAAATTTACCCTCCTCTGAGTGACAATCCGTTGGATACATTCCAATGCGAGTGATTTTCACAATATGTCCCGGCCCTCCTGGGAAATTTCACTTTCAGCACCCACCAATTCCCTCCTCTCCCTGAGTAAAATGGGTTTCCGCCGATTGTAGTAGAGAAAATTGCCCGGTCTGTGCTAGGAGACATTTGCTGTAAATGCAGTTATCGACTTGATAGGACCCCTGTGATTATTGTGAAGTGGAATTACCCTGTTTTTATCACAGAATGCACCTTCTGCCATTTGACAACGCCTTTCATTAGGGTTTGCGTCAAACTGATGTGGTGATTAGAGACAAATGATCAGATTCCATTTTCACCACCTGTAAGACAGAACACCCATACTAATATCAAATTAATGGATAATTCCCTTCGCGCCGACTCTGAATACATTTGCATGGATCTTGAGTGCACTCAGGAAGTGGATTCGCAGAAGTCGGGGGCAACTTTTGATCCTCACCATGGGCCATAATGGTACTTGCAATGATCAAATAAAAACGCTTTCTTGAATGAGAACTCATTCATTTTAAGAGACAGAAATTGCTCCTAATTTGATTTAGGGAATTATGTGTCTGACACTTCTGTGCATTTACCCATAATCACAGAAGTGCCAGGCTGAATACTTTGTCTTGAATCATGCTCTATATTTCATGTTGTTCAACAGTTACTTCTTACTAAGTAATTTGATCAGGCAAGAATAATTCCATGGGTGCTGCAGCACAACAGCACTGTGACGTTTAACTAGATGTACCACTCTGCTTTACAGGTGTTCTAATGACCCTTACATTAAAGTCTGTGTAAAGTAAGAATAAATTTGTGTTCTGAGTTTGTCAGACCAAAGAAGAAAGTGTTATTAACCACCCAGCCAAATTTGAATGATTAAAATATCGACAGATTGGTGAAATTAGGTGTGGAAATTGGGTAAAAATGAGCAGTATTCTCAGATCCAGGATTGTGGAGGCATGTCTGCTGAATACGCTGAAGCCACGCCCACTCGTGGGAGCAGTCAAGCAGCAGTTTTGAAGTGACTGAAACGTGTCAGATGAGTTCAGAAAATGACATGACTAACTTTGAAACACTGAGAGAGATGAATTAATCTCTGTCTCTCTGCTAGTGGAGCAGGGATATGCTCAGGGTGGCCTCAGCGTGTCATCGAGCCACCCTTTAGGACCGCCCAAAAAATCCTGGACTGAAAAGCAGAGAAAAGAAATCTCAGAATTGCCTTTACATGCACTTTAAGATGAACATATTTCTACAAATAGTTTAAAACACACACAAGGGGCAACGCTGCATACTGAAACTTAATATGATTAGCTAATAATAAGTCTGATCAGCCACCATCAGTAATCAAGACACAACCATTAATCAAACCAATAACTGACAGCAGTCAACATCAGACTACCTTGTCATACTTTACCTTGTACAGACAACTTACGTTATACTTAGTGTATCTGTCAAAATGTAAAAACATTAAGATATATGAATTAAATTAAAGCTCCCTGCTCTGTCCAGGGACATTTTAATAATTTGTTATGTGACTGCAAAAACACATCACTCTAGAATCAGTAGAAAAATGACGTCATAGGTCATCACTCTTCCTGTCAATTCGGCATCAATATAATCCATAAAGATGTCCAAACACTTTGGACTTTGTCACCTCAACAACTCAAGAACTTTAGTAGGCTGTGCTATTTCAGGGACGAGGTGAACTGTTTTAAAACATTTAAATTTCTCGTTACAATAAGTGCTGGTTGGTGGATCAGATATTTTAGGAGTTTTTGGCCATCACCAAAGTAAGGAAGCAGGAAACTACCCAGTTTGGTGCTGAAGAGAGTGCACCTGCCATTTGAAAACATTACATGTTGATTTTACCAGAATGTCAAGATGAGAAGAAGATGTACTAATATTTCTACCAAAGCCACTGTCAACAGACTCTTGATTGCATACATGAAACAAAGCAAATAATGAGCTGTGCTGATAGAGTACAACATCACTCCCCCTTGTGTGATACTGCTTTATTTTCTTATCGTTTGTCACTGCCTTATCAAAAGTTTATTTATCTGCTAAATGTCCCTCTAGCCTTCACACAACAGCCATGACTCACAGGGCCTGAGCAGAGTACATCACAGTTGGATTCCGATCTGTGTCTGGAAACAATGCCAAGGTGCTAGCATGAAGCTCCAGCAACACCTATCATGCCACATGTTCAAACAATAACAAGCAAACATGATGTTCATCAAGAGATTAGTAGATTTAGTTGTGTTTTCCAATTCAAATAATATGGTTTATGAGCTAGAAGTTGTAGGTTCTCATGACACATGAATACACCACAGCACAAATCACAGCCTTAGCTATAGATGTTTTCAACAAACTGAGGCAAAAGCACAAATAACACATGGTCTTATTCTCAGAGTTATGTGATTGTAAGGTGAGTTGTGCTACTCATTCTGTTTAAAGGGCTGGTTCAGCCTTATTAACTTAAACAAAACAAACTAAATACCATTTTATCTAGCCATACTGCACACACACTGCGTGATTGGGGCAAAAAAAGAAATTCAATGCAAACAGTCAGCATTCTCAAAGGCTGTGAAACGAAGCTAATGCAGAAGCACCAAAAACTGCAGTTCCTCAAACGACCACTTGAGGCTGGTTACAAAACGTCACAGCAGAGATAAACATGTTTTAAGCTTGGTACAGAGTACATTCATGACTTCATTCAACCTGCCTCAGCTCCACTCACGCTCCACTTTCTTGCTCATTTGCGGATTAACCGTGAGCCGGTGGAGGCAGGACTGTCAAGATATCGATGACCAGAGCCACCACACTCTAAGCTTCGCAAAATTAGGGGTGACGTCATGGAGACTAATCCCATGTTTTTTTAGTCTATGGATGCAGCATATTAATTCTAAAAGTTATATTAGAAGAGACCATTGTTTCATTGTGTATTAAAATATTTAGCGTTGAAATACAGCATAAAAGCAATACAGGAGTTTAACAGAAATGCTACAATCAGAATGCGATTAAAATATGATTTCAAATGAATGAATGGCATATATGAAGCACATTATTATTCTAAATGCACTTCTGTCACTCATACATCCAATTCTATCTAATTCTGCTGTTTCTCAGATATCGTTGTCACTCACTCTGCTGTTTTCAACAAACTGACTTTGTTCTAAAGCTGAGAGCTTTTTCAGCCGTCAAAATCAGATAACATTTTGTTTGTTCTAAACAAACAGAGCAATGCTGCCATTCCTCGCAGCTGGGCCAACGAGGACTTTATCTCTGCTAATGCTAGAAATAATTAAATCAATAATCCGCCGTCTGTGATAAAATCTCATGCATAGTTTACATAGAAGATGAAAACTGGCCTGTCCTGACGTACTGTTGGTTTCTATTGTTCTGACAAATAATTAGCAAACAACAAATAGACTGAAATTTGAACACTAAGACTAGATATAAACATCTTAATGTTCTCCATTACGTAATTGATGATCGTTTCTACTGTAAAGCAACACTGTGCAATTCTACCATACAACAAAACAGATTTAAATTATGTCGATGCTGCATTGACGTGTAATCAGGTGAATGGTGTCTGTCATTCACATTCTGTGCCCCGTACATTCTTACAGTGTGTAACTTTGTGCACCAGGTACAATTACCTGCAAGACGTACGTAACGCAAACACCACCAAGTGATTTTGATGAAACTGGATCATATTTTATGGAGAAAATGTTTTCTCTCTGATGTCCTCCAGCTACGTTGCATTAACTCTTTCTGAGTTTCCAGAAAACTTTACTCGTTGCAAAAGTAAGTCAACTCCTTATCAGAAGCGCCGGTGTAGTGCCAGACTAGAAGCCAGGTGAGCAGAGGCTAAGAGAACACAGACGACATTGACAGAAGAGCAAGAAATCACTGAGAGATTTAGTTGTTGGTGGGAGCTCTGTGAAATAAAAAGCTGAAAAACAGATGCCTGCTATGTCTTGTGTTATTGCACTTGCTTGGTGTTTGGTTGTTAAAGTTGTCATCTCACCAGTTTTTTATCATAAGTAATGTAATCATAACAAATACACAAGTATAACTATCCATATTTATGAGTCTGTTATTGCATTCTGAAATTCAACCTAATCTCCTGCCCAAAAATGCATATTCATTAACCTAAATGTAAGTTATTTATTCCTCTAAGCTTATAAAAAAACATTGCAGTTTATAAGCATGCAGGCTTTGTTTTAGGTTATAACTATTAATTAATTGGATTTGTTATCTGCAGCTATAAATCACCTAAGAGTTGAATTGCTTTTGTCATTTTGTCTAACCTGTCTCACACCTGTTGAAAACAAAACTCTCAAAATGTTTTTAACCTCATCCACAAAGTAAACCAAACAACACTCATCATTTCCATGGCAACTTTACTGCAGGAGGCCCTGGTGAGTTTGTTATAGAAACATTTTTCTTTTCCACTTTAATGAATGTTTTTCTCAGAGACAATAATTAGACTTAAGATGTTAGGGTGAGTGATGGACTAATGTTGACTTCTAAGGTCACAAGATGAATCCATGCTGTCCTGCATGGATTGACTAACACACTGGAGTATTTCATTATACGTGACTTGCCTTAATGCTTTCATTATAATGTGGATGTGAAAGATGGGCCTATATTAGACAGCCATCGTTGATTAGTGTCATTTTATAATTTACAGTGAGACCATAAGTGGAGGTGGGTGTTTAAAGTGCAATGGCTGTGTTTGATCTTCACTCTAATGGTTTGGATAAAAAATGTTTCATAGCTCATGAATACAACTCAACACATTTTTCTCATAGCTTTTCAATATTTGCATGTTATTTTCTTTATATAGATTAAAGCAGTGTTATGAGATGAATGCTGCATCTTTAGGTGCAGTATATATGTACCGTGTATCGACAAGTGTACCGAGACCATGACAAGACCAAGGCAGGGTGAGACTGAGTCAAGACTAGGACTAGACAGGAGCCCCAAAATCCCCAAAATCTCTTTGGGTGAGGGTTGAAGAGATTTATGAAGAGTTTTGGTACAGAGGTGGATTTCTAAAATTAGCTGGCCTGACAGGTCTGAGATGAGATCAATCACAGCCAAGAATTTAGGAACTGCTTCTGTAATAGGAGGATTTGAGTTTCCCTGTCTTTGAAATTTAAGATAGGACAAACATTTAGGACATGTTTCTGTAAAGATGACCCAAGAAAAATGCTAATATCAAACCTTAACATGTATTTAAAAGTTGTGTTAACTCTCGTATCTCTACACTGACACGCTCAAAGAAACAAACAGCAATGAAATCCTGGTGTTAATTGGTCTAATCGGAATAATTTTAGCTTATTTCAACAATTACCACTTTAGTGTCTTGCTTTCTTTGGAATCTGATTAGTTAAGTCTCACCACATTAAATGTCCTAATTATAAGCAATGTGCATTAGATGTGATTAGTTTTTTTAACTGATCACACTTAGTTTTTCTGTAATATATCCTAATTAATGTTGTTTGTGCAACAGTGCTGAAATGCACAAACTTTACTACAAAAACCTCGTGAACCCTGCTGAAATGATGTACGGCACAATGAAGCTGTGATGCAGACACATTAACTTGGACTTATGTCGCTCGCTCCTCACTTTGTACAGTGTTAAATTGACTGACTCATTCAGGGGCAGCCAACTCTCATGCACTGACCATGAGACTTACACAACTGATAAGTTGTCTTGGTCCTACTTTCAATTAAATATGGGGTTTCAATGTTTTGCACATCATCACATTATGTTTCCACACAATGACCAACTTTTTGGAAATGGTGTTGTGGGATGAAGGAACAAAGGGAGTATTTTCGGAAGAAAAGGTGGCAGTAGATGAGTGTTTTTTTCTTTCAACATTTTAAAATAACACGAGTTAAAATAACTTGTTGCTTTGGATATGTGACCCAGTCTGCATTGCTACACTGTGCCAGTGACTGCAATGACCTTATTAGCCCTTTGTGAAGTGGTAAAGAGATAAAATTACATAAACCCTTTATTTGACTCATTACTGTTGAGAAAAATGCACCCAAGATCAAAGTGCTGTTAGGTTGAATGTTTTAGCTGACCCAAAGTGCAAACAGCCAAAGACAAAGCTGAGTTTAAGCAGTTTATTGGTAACAGAGGGGGGTGGTGTAGATCTTGCAGAGAAGGAATCCAAAAGCAGATGCATTTTCTGGTGGTGGCAGAAGTCCAAAAACAGGAATGAAGACAAGACCAGGCTGGATGTGGTTGGTGGATTGCAGGAAGATCTCTTGATGAAGTTAGCAAGAGCACAAAAACAAGCTGCAAGAGGTTACGCCCAACAACAAACAACACAGAGGGACAAGACAGACAGAAATGAGGAAAGGGAAACATGGAGACAGTCTCATCATAACAGGTAGACCACACAAATCCACATCAGAAACACCCCATCTATCAACTTTAAGACTGGATCTGTAAACCTCTTACATTACCAGGCAATCTGAGGTTAGCGCGACATAGGCTTCCAACAGCTAGTACATCAAATTCGATTAAATCAAAATAAACAAAAGCCTGAATGTAACCATATCAAGTTAAACTGCCAGCAAGGATTACTATAGCAACTGCTGGTGTCAGAATTACATTGCTTTGAAAAAGTGATCAATCAGGAGCGACTTTCATTTGCTATATATTGCAATTTGAATGTTTGAGTGCATTTACCTGTGCCTCAAGTTAAACACAGTGAGCCGGAGAGAGAAGAGGATGTTACATTTTCCAAACAGAGCTCAACAGAGGTTGGTGCAGCAGCAGGGGAGTAGCAGTTCCTCTCTGCTACCTATCTCTATGTTAAGCTGAAGACAACTCAGACCTGCATGCCTGTACTGGATGCACAGAGATTACACTGATATTGACTCTGGGCGAGACAGCAAGCAAGCGGATTATCTCTTCAAGCAAGGAGCTTTGTATGCAAAACAAGTTACATCAAATAATTACAAAATCATGATTATAGGGTGTATATTAAGTGTCTGGGTTTGGGCGCACCGACGTAGTAAATGTGCGTGTCAGACTGTTATTACCTTGCATCAGATTTCCTTGGACTTGACACACAGTGGGGGTTTTTTCAGCTGACAAACTAAATGACTAAACAAAGCAGTTGTGACACATGAAATGATCAGCGTGTCCTTGCCAAATTTAAACTTCTCAGGGTGCGGTTTCCTCCCACACCTGCCTCTGTTGTCATATTTTTTTACCACAGAGCACTTTGCGAAATGAGAACTCGGTCTAGAATGCAAATGAGCTGTTGTTTACATTAACCGTCAGAGTTCAACTGGAATGTTTTCTGACACTGAAGCTTATATTGAAAAGATTAGTTAACGGTAAAAAAAAAAAAAAAAATCTGACCAAATTAAATACATAAGCAAGAATCTTGATATTGAACTGTATGTGATTTTATTTAAGATAAACCCCCCATATTGTGATGGGACGTGTAACACAATACTGTGCTTGTGCTCAGTCACAGTTTTCCTATAATGAAGAATTTTTACTGATATTTCAGGTGTCTTCATATCAACTCCAGATAATGGGCTGGCTCACAAAACAAGTCACTTTGTCCAAAGCACTGACTCTCTTAAAGTGACTTAAAACTTAAAGTAACATTACGTAATACAATATATATATATATATATATATACTATATTTTGCAATTTGGCCCTTCATTTTCAGAATGCAGTATCACAATATGGACAGTTGTTTGTCATGATGACATTATAAGAAGCCCAGCTTGGCGTCTGTCTTTCAGCCTTTTATGTTACAAAGCTCTAAAAGCCAGTTCCAGATTTACTCTTGTCCAGCAGTCTCTTCTCATCTCCTTCAGTCTCTTGGCCTCTGCCATGCTTTGCCTCCTAAGCCTGGTTACATTGCTCTGGCCTCTCTTCCTGTCGGCATCTCCCTGCCACAAGACTGAGAACCTCCTCTTTTCTGTGGTCCAAAACAGTAACACTCCTCTGGTGCTTTGAGCTCAAAGTCCAGGCAACCAAAGTAAGTTAACATGAACTAACAGCAGCTACAGTTTGCAGCAGTTTACTTTGATGTCCTCCGGCTGCTCCAACTCAACTCTGAGAGTTTCCAATGGACAGTTGAGGGAAAACCAGAAAACATTTTCTTCATAAAATATGATCTAGTTTCACCAAAATCAGTGAAATAGTTGGTGGTGTGATTCTGAACATGGATGGACCTCGATTGTGCTTCTTGTTTTGACAAGTTTCTTTCAATTTTTTGGTACCCCCCCTTCAGTGAAAGGTTGTCAACATGAATCTGAGCTGAACACAGTCTCTAATCTCTATTAAGGACCAACCTATATAACTCTCCACTTTTCAAGCCTACAGGGGATGTGTGTTTGCACTCAAAAGATAGATTTGGGGACAAAACTGTGTTGCACCTTCCAGATAAAACATGAAACATGCAGGAAGATACCAACGCTGGCAGCTCACTGTCTCCCTGAGTGGGGATTAGACAGCTGTGGCCTCGAGTGAAACAACAACAAAGGCAGAATCTTGTTAGCTTATCTACTGTGGTGTGAAATTTGTCTTTGAGAACATCAGAAGATACTGCATGTACAACAGATAACAGCCACAGCATATCAGCATATTAACTCCCAAAATTACCCTTTGATGGATTTCACGGTTAAAAAAGAACCACGAGGCATCTAACTTTCTGAGAAGATGCATAAGAAAGATTTTTTTAATAAAATATTTAAGGAAATAAACACCAGGTAATGTTTGTAAATTACCCTCAACAAAAATATAAATGCAACATATGAGTTGAAGTAAAAGATCCAGGAGTTTTTTTTGTGTACACAAAAGTTCACATTCACAGATTTTGTCTTTTAAAAATCCATGTTGGTACATCTTTGTAATGTCAAGGTATTTGAGGGCATGACCCCTGAGAATATGTTAAATCATTTAAATCTGTGCTTTTTCATGCATTTTGAGAGCAAAACTTACTTAAATAATATCAGTGCCAACACAAAGATGGAAACTGTACTGTATTCTAGTTTCTGATTTATTTGTTTTTTACTTTTGGGTGGGGGTAGTCAGACAGTAACATAAATAATTAATTTAAAATGTCGTGGTTGCTACATCCACCCAAAATGGCATGAAAAGAGTATTTTAGACTTGGAAAATTTATTTGCAAAAAATCTATAAAGGAAGTTGTATGAAATTGTTAAGAAGATACATACGCCTAATATGCCTTTAAATTAAATATATACCAATACGGAACACTGAATTTATCAAAATAAATGTGATTCCTATTTGCAATAAAATAATAATATAAAATATTTCTTATTATTAATCAACTAATTAAAGTGATAAATGAGGTATCATTAAAACATTCTGGTAATAATGACTGGACACATGTCTTTATAGGTGTATACATCTTAATGTTAATGTGCCCTGCACTCTTGTGGTTTGAGAGAATTGCTCTGGTCTGGGTCCATAATTCTTGTTGAAGTCACAGAATCTACAACTGTTGCTGACTGAAACACCTCACTGTTGCTTTACATCAGTCATTGTTTGATTCCTCTTTTATTTAATAAAGCCTTCAGTGTTTGGTAATAGTCTGTAAAGACTTGCCAAACCAGGGATGAGAGCATGGCAAGTGCCAGAGCAAAAATGGCCAAAAACCTGCATTACACAGGTGAAGGAGCAGTGCATACTCTTGGTCCAAAGTGAACCAAATCTTTTCATGACAAAGTCACAAAGTTTTCACATGTGGAAACAGGATGTTTGCTTGATAAACAGGAATAGTCTGATCCTATTTGCACTTGTGGTTCTTTACTCAGGGGGGACTCCTCTCCAACTCTCCAGACGCTAACTGACCCGAATACGTCCACCCAAGTCTCCAGCGAACTTGAAGTCACAACTGCAACGCTGCCACGGCTGTAATTTTCCATTAGTGTGTGACAGCGGGGCCGTTTATAGCAGCAAAGCCCTGTGGAGAAGCAGGTTAGCAGTAATTATTCAGCTGATGAGCAGCAGCAGGCCTGTCACACCTCTCCTAAGCGAATCACAAGCCAGGAAGAGCACTTGCCACCATGGATATCAGTCACAGTGAGCATATCACCAGAGCAACAGTTTTACTTAGACTAGATTACTATACAGTAAAGAAGACTTTTTTTTTTAAACTTCATGTCTCAAGGTTTTTCTCTGTTCCATCTCAGTTTCATTAACCTCTCGGGAATGAAACTGATTTAACAAGTAAATACATACATACATATACTCTGTTTGGCATCTAGTCACTGAACCAGGTCCCGGAGATCCAGAGAATATATTTTATATTTTGTCCCACCTTTAACAGTGAAGCAACAATCACTCATGAATGGCTGTATTTTTAGAAATTATTTTTCTCTACTGGCCAAATAAAGTGGTAGAAGAGAGACTAGCTTACTGTAAAAAGGTAATGGATGAAAGCTAAATAACAAACTGATGAGGAGACTCTTTGCTGCCTGGTGTTCAAAAGTGGGTGTAAAAAAAAAAAATTGACTACTTTCACGTTATATAACACTCAATATTATTCCATTTGCTGGAAAATGACTTGGTGGTATTGAAGCACAATACTTACAACCTTAATTGAGAATATAGAGCCAATGCTGTCAATACCACAACCACTTCAGAGAGCAAAACACTTCAGTTTAAGCACTCCACTGCTAGATCTCAATCAACAAAGATGTCTGGGTTCTTTAGCATTCTTTTAAAATAATTTAGTTTCAGTGAAACCAAAGTGAAACAAAGAGTAGCCTGCATTTCAAATGGCAAATGTCATAATTTACATGTGATGAATATTACAAATAACAAAGCAAAGCTTAGCTTAAACAGCATGTGTCACGTTAAATGGTGACAGGTCTAACATGTCCTCATACCTACATGACAGGATAGGTTGTTTGACATCACTGACTCCCCGAAATTACATAATTATGACCTTTGCCAAAATGTATGACCGGTTGAGAGTATCAGCCACAGGTGTACTGTGGTCCGGTGTGTAACATTTAAGGGGATCTACTGGCAGAAATGGAATATGATAACCATAACTATGTTTTCATTTATGTATATTAACCTGAAAATAAGAATCATCATGTTTTTATTACCTTTATATCTACAGAGGTAGAGGCTCCTCTTCCGTGGAGTCTGTTTGTCCGTTCTGTCCGGCGACACGAGCAGTATTCAGTTGGTTGCAATCTGCAAATAAACCAGTGATGTAGTAGGGAAACAACAGAACAATGGCACAGCAAATGATGACCTTCAAGCTGAGCTACGAGCAATTAGATTTGGACTTGTGTCACAGTCGCCTGGACTTTTTTTCATCTTCTTTTGTTTCCTTTCTGTTGTTATTTGCAGGTGTGCTTTTGTGTTCACAGCAGCCCTACAGCACGTTCCCCACATTCACCACAATCAACACTGATTACACTTATACCCTCGACTACCTTTACGTTGCTTTGCCTTAATCATCCATGTTCTCCCTCTTTCATCTTTTGTCCTTCCCACAAACTGTTACAGGTGAGAAAAACAAAATGTTTTTATTTTGGCAATATATTCAAATTTGCTGGTACACATGCATCTTTTTTCAGGAATCTCAGGACATGATTGTTGGTAACTGACAGAAGACTTGTTGTTTTAAAAGAACAAGATATACATGTGACAGAAATCTATAAAATAGTGTATTTAAAATACTACTTCAAGAAGAAAAAACAAATATCATACTACTTTAAATCTCATTTTGTTCACAGGATACCATTATACTCCTGAAAATTAGTCACCGTCGGTGTTATCCCAGCCTCTATATTGACCTCAGAAAAAAAACAAAAAACAAATGGACATTTCCTCACAGGCCTGAATCATTAGCAAAAGGTGAGTGAGGTTAATACAATAAATGAGTCAGGCCAGTAGGCGAGTAATGGAGATGGACTATGTTGTTCTCACAGCAGCTCACATCTTTCTGTTTGAGCCACTCCTCCTTAATGTGTGTGTGTGTGTGTGTGTGTGTGTGTGTGTGTGTGTGTGTGTGTGTGTGTGTGTGTGTGTGTGTGAGAGAGAGAGAGTCTTTTAGTCTTTTATTTTTGTCTTTTAGTGACTTTGCTCTGTATTTGTTTACATTCAGAAGAATGACGAGGAGAAGAACAACCTCAAATGTTTGGTGTCTATCACAAACCTCTGTTAAACTGGTAGGTGGTGCATGTGATTAATACAAATCAGATACTGTCACCGCTAGCTAGAGCAGTGTTTCTCCAACTGTTTACACCACCTAAGAAAATATCCGGCTTGATACAGCAGAATACAGCAGAGGGCGACTCCATTCAGCTATACAAGTTTGCGCAGGATTATTCTTAATAAGATTATTCCTTGTTGACTGTCCCTGACAGAACAAGTTCAAAATCCAGAGCTTATTTGGTGGAAAAGTGATACTCATCATTCACTTCCTAATGTTTCCTGCTTGGAGCCACGATCGCTTGTCTTTTAACCATTCACTTTACATTCTCTTACTATCTTGAAAAGGTGTGGCAGTAATCCATTCCCACTTCTAACCTGTCTTGGTTAGTATCCCTCCTCCTCAAAATAAGCTGTTGGTGCTTCTCTAGTGTCATTTCTGGATGTACATGAATAAATATGCAACATCTGGACGGGTTAGCAATAATAAATATGCTTTCAACATAATGTTAGGATGTGCTAGGTTTGTCTATTACCCTGTGTTTTCCTGGTGTTTCCCTGCCCTTTGTGTTCTGTGTCTGTTTTTGTGTGTCTCCCCTGCCTGTGCAGGCTGGGCGTGGCTGACCTATTTCTCCGACCACTCCCCCATTGATCATCACCTGCTCTGCTCTCACACCTGCATCTCATCATCTCATCATCTCCTGCAGTATTTAACTCCGGTTCACCCACCCAGACGCCGCCAGGTTGTTGTAGGACTTTTTGTGGTAATCATTCTCGTACCGGCTCAGAAGAAACTGGCTTTGAAGGTTCTTTGTTGTAGATTTTTTTTTGTTGGGTGTGAGAATGTGCTAGCAGTAAAACCAACAACAACAAAAAAGAAAAGCAGTAAGAGGAATGCTCCAAGACAGGAATAAAAATGAATGTCTATAAAATCTAAAAGTGCATATTATGCAGAACTTCACTAACACTAGTTTGTCAAGTATGAAAAATGTATTTGTGCACCTTTTTTAAGCCTTCAGTCTTGTGTGATAATTCTTTGTATAAAAGGCTGATTTTAATGAGCAAACACAATACCCCCAGTAAATAGCTTAAGTTCTTCTGAATCAAATGATGGGAAATCAATTAGTTGAAGAAAACAATGTTGGAGATTCCAAATGGTTTAAACGGGTGCCAAACTGTGTTGGTGCAATCAATTAGTTTTGTCTATCAGGATTATTAAAGATGATCATAACTAATCATTTTAATTAACATTAAATCACCTTGTGGCACCACCTTTTAAATAAAGGAAAAGTGATTAATTGCAGTCTCATAAAACCCATTAAACTATTAATTTGGAATTCTGATTAATTTAAGTTAATAACTACAACTTAAATGATATCAACAGCTAGTAGGTTAAAGGATTTGGAGTTCAGCATGGAACAAGCTGGCAACACTCTTGTGTGACAACAGACCAAATGAAGAAACAAACTTTTATTAGCAAGATGATAAAAGCATAAATATACAACATGATCTAACTACATGTATTAACCTAAAGAACATGTGTGAAAGAGAGCACGTGTCTGGCTGCAGGCCAGAAAGAATATGTCTTTCTCTGATCTAAACATGTATGCTCAGCGTGCAGTGTGATCTGTGCAGGACAGCAGTGCTAAAGAGTCTAGTTTGTATGCCATGACCTTGTGTTTGTGTGAAGCAAAACCTAACTAACAGCATGGAAATCATAGTATTTAGGGTCTAAGTGACAGAAACATGATGTCTCCAAAACAAAGTTGAAATAATTATAATGGGGGGCATAACTTACCTACAGTATCGTTCAAATGATCTGGTCTTTATATAAAACCTTTTGCTTTTCTATTGAGGAACATTGGTGAGATTTGGACAATATTTCAACCTTAATTCATATTTTCCCCCCTCCCCAGGACACTCCAGTTTATTTAATATTCCAGGACTCTGCTTGACAAAAGAGGATAGAAAATCAGAGTGCTACAGATCAGTTAACACCAGAGCCATTGAAGAGCTTCTCACAGAGCTCTCGGAAGCAAAGGAGTTGTTGAGATCTTCTCTGCTCTTAAATCAAAAGCTCTTTGACGCTGACGACCACAAGAGAGCTCTATCTGTAGTGAAGTTGTTTTCCCAGCTGTGAATGCAAATTTTAACCATGAGAATTAGCAATGGCAGATAAAGTGTCCTGCAGTATTTCATTTGTCAAAGCTGGATTACTCCATCTTTTCAGATGAATATGGGAAGAGATGATTGAGTGTGTGTGTGTGTGTGTGTGTGCATTAATATGAGCTTTAAGTTCCTTTTTCAAGACATTAAAAGAGATGTAAGGGATTGAAGTTCTTGACAAAGACCAAGTTATCAGTATTTGAGATGCCTTTGTTCTTATTCTACTTACCCTCGAGCAGGTGATGTTCCCGGACAGACACTAGATTGTCCTGTTCATTTTAATTTAGAGAATTCATGCAGCTTTCCCTTTTGACAGGTGAAATACACCATTTCTAAAGACTGGCCCTACTGTAAGCCTGGTAGGTAGAATTCTCAGATGGTAATGGTCCCAACTTGACAGATAGTTGTGTTACAAATAAAGCTCGTCCCAATTTCAGCGCTAGAAAGGTGTGTTGGTCTTTAAAAATGGTCGGGCACAAGCTACTTCCACCTTTGGGGGTGCAAAAGCCAGTGCAACACCATGAACACGAACAACTATTTTGCCTTTGGGCTATAAAGTAGGTTCTTTCAAACAAACTGAACCCTTTACTCTTCGGGGACCTTTTTAAATGTTGACGTTTCTGTTATTGGACGTTTGCCTCTGGCCCTCCTGATCATTTTTGCACATCATGTGAAAGAGTGCAAGCTATAATTAGTCGGGTTTCAACATGACCATCTCAAAGGACCAAATTGTTGGTCAATTGTTATACACGTGTTCATAGTAAAAGATTATGAAAAGTAAATTTGTCTTATGTTCCGAAAGGTTTTTGGAATTGTGTATATTTTGATCACATTAGATCACATTGTAAAAGTGTGATCTAATGTGATCCAACACAACAGCTCTGTTATGAAGCTTCTATGGAGCTTGTAGTTTTTTTTTCAGTTCTTGTTGACACTGTCAGAAAGGTAATAACTTTTATTTATTTTTTTTAATGATTGTTGTAGTGGGTGGTGAAATAGTAGTGTACTGTACTGAAGAGCATTATATTAAAAAGGTGTCATGTATGTAAATGGGGTGGCTAAATATTTAACACACCTAAGTATAATGCAGTCTAGCTCAACACCACTGCAAACCCCAACCTCAATAATAAACAGTTAAATGAATACCTCTGAATGCGTCTGATCCAAGTTGAATCGGATGGAAGTGTACCTAATGATGTGGCCTGTGAGTGTGTTTGCACACATCTGTGCATCTGCTGCACAACAATGTCCTTTGCGATGAATAAAACTACTCTCTTTTGCCGTTATGTTATGTTACGTTACGTTACGTTACTGAGACTACAACCTTTTGGATAACACAGTTTAGCGGTCTGAAAATCATTCTGCATATTTCTTTTTCATACCTTGAAACAAAAGTGTGTGTATCATATCAGATTGTGACAAAAAAACAAAAAAAAAATGTAAATTTACAGAAAAACAGAATTGGATGCTGAGGCACTCCACATGGTGATTTAATCAGTTATCAAATTATTTCAGAGCACTTGCCAAACAAAGTGTCTGCTGATATATCTTGGTCAGACACTTCAAACAAGAGTTGAGATCTGACACGAAATATTAAATATGACAACTACAATATGCTGTACAGTCTGTTTTTATGTATGCTACAAGAAGAACTGCAAGGGGCTATTACTGATTTAAACTGTGATGTCAATAGGAGGGTGTTCAGTATATGTTTGTGCTTTTGTGAGGTTAAACCGGCTCACCAAGTGAAGACTTTCTTATTCCTCTCTCAGCAATGGAAGACACCCACTCAGCATTCACGTCAAACCCTCCTCAGCGAGCCCGCAGTGGGACACGTATTGATTCTGACACACAAACACACCGCCTTAAATGTTGATAGGAGGGATTAGTATAGATAGAGGGAGGGTGCGAAATGTATGAAAGGGGAGAGAGAGAGAAAGGCAGACATACCAAAAAGCAACAGAGCAGAAAGAAGGCAGGTTTTGAAGAGGTTTTCTGTGACAGACACTTGAGGGAATAACCCATCTGCTAAATATTTTACAAGCTGAACTTTCCTCAACTTTATTTAAAGAAACTTTCCAGTGTATAGTTCGTTATATAGCTCTGTTGTTCCCGTACTGTGAGCAAAAGGTGTTCATATTATTCGAATAACCTTCATAATTTTCTTTCATAGTTTTACACTGAAATAAATAAATCACATATATTTCAATATCAGTATCAATATCTGTATTCATGAATGAACCTTCCCTGTAGTTTTGTTTCTCTTGGTCTGGATATCCTAACACATGGTTATGCATGGTGTAAATGTCAGGAGGACACTTTGGGATTAGCCAGATCACATACGGGGGTGGTCTTGCTCACACTGAGACTGGACCATAGCCAGGTGTAAATACATGACCACGTTCTTAAGAATTCACCCAGCAAGTTGAAAAGGTCACCGACCTCTGCCTCTTCCCGCTAGCTTAAACTGCCTGGCAAAAAACTACAAGTAGATACATCAGTTAGAAAGTCCAAGGCCTGTTCATGGCAGCTTTTTCCTTGCAATGCAGAGAGAATCAAGTTAAGGCTAATAACTGATGCCCATGGATTGGATGTTCATGTTCAGATAAAGTACAGATAGATGTATTCTTGGAACCAATCTGCTATTGTCTAACAATGATTTAGCCTCTTCGGCCAACATCTGATGTTTTGGGGCTTCCGGTGTAGCCAGCTAATATTGGGGGGAAAAAAAAAAAAGGATAACGGATAGCCGGGCCAAGACCTCCTTTTGAGTTTGAGTAGCAACTCGATATATGACTCTGACTTGGTGTGCGTCCCTTATTTCCTCTTGACAAGATATGGGTATACATTTACATGCCTTTTCACACCTAAAATCCAAATACAAATTTCTCTGCTTCCTTTAACACTCAGTTCTCACTAAGCTACCAGCTGTTTCCAGACAGCAACACTGAATAAATTCCCTTTTCACCTCTATTTGGCCTTGACAGATAGCAACTGAGACCCTGCTGCTCTAGAACACCAAGTCTGTGCCCCTGTAGTACACAACATGTCACTCTCCCTGTTGGTTATTCAGCACGCTGCTGTTTGCAAAGCCCTCTGTGTTCACCTAACACTAGCTAGCTATACTTGTTTTTAGCTTGTTGGCCAGTAGTCTGTCTGCTGCAGACTAAATGTTGTTTACTGGATGTGGGTAGCTTTTAACACAGAGATACTCACTATGGGTCAGGGACATGCTGAAGTGGCTCTCGAGTTGTTTTGCAGCTATATGCCACTAACAGTATTTTGCCTTCATGTCGACAGAAAATAACAAACTTTGGTGTTTGGCATACAGAAATTTCTGGTATGACTGCAACAGAAGCCTACGTGTTAATGTGTGAAGTACATCTTTCAAGAGGAAGCTGCACTGAAGCTGGATATGCAGACAGCTCTCCCCAGCTAGAGACTTGAAAATAATAGAGAGGAAGAAAAAAAAAAAAAAATCACCACAAGAATCTCTATAACCATAACAGAAAACAGATTTCTGTAGCACTGTAAACATGACTGTAGCAATGACTACTAAAGACATACATTTCGCAATGATGGAATACCAGATGGTATGCTTGTTTGTTGACCTGTACAGTTTTCTAGTAAAAACTGCTGACTTCAACCTTCATTGGAAATGTGTTTAGCTCGCTGCATATTGTAGCTGTGCATTGAAGGTTAATTAAAAGTTGGAAGCATCCAGGTACCCTGAGGTCATGATATTTAACTGCAACATCCTTGATTCAAATCTAATCTGTAACATTCTGTGTCCATTCTGTGTGGTCTACCCATCAGGTGTATACCAGCAATAAAATACGATTCCAGGGTTACTGGTTCTGCTTTGTTTCGGTTAGTTGTCTTCCTAATAAAAAAAGTGTGTTAGAGAAGTGCAGTGTGTTTGTTTCCCTCCGAGCATTGAGTGTTTCTCTTCCCCCGTCTTTAAAGCTCTGTCTCTCCCTTATTTTGTATAGCCTGTCCTCTTTCTGGTCTTTTTTTTTTCAGGGTCTGAGGGGAGGTTGTATGACTTAGATCCCACTTGTGCATTCGCTCCTTCTGAATCCACATTCTTCACATAAATTCATAACGTACGTGCATTAGAAATTTTGTCATCAAAATTTGTATGTAACGTCAGTCTATTGAGGGAGAGGGAATCCTCCTCTGATCTACTAGTCGTTGCCTCCATTGTTTTGTTTGGTTAGGTTTAGGGTAGCAGTGGGATTCATATATCGGAGTTTTTTGACATGTGATTTACATTTTATTTAGAAATATAGCAGGCTGGTTTGTGATGCCCAAACCTGGTAATGTTACCATTGCCTATTGAAATAGAATATAAGAATGTGTGAAGTAAAGTGGTATTTTATTGAATATTTTGCTGCAGTTTCGATTATTAGATGAAAAATGTAGTTCATAGAAAAATAAGCTTCACCTCCAGTATTGCTTTAGATGATGGGCGGCTCATATTACATAAAGTGAGCTTTTTCGCCCTCTGCAGTCTGATGCCACCAGGGAGCTTGTAGAGAACACACTTCCTGTTGATGTGTCCTACCCTGGAGCAAGTGATGTCCTCCATGCAACCACAAGACATCCACACCTGCAGAGTGAGAGAAAATGTACTGTAACATGGACAGATGTGCTAAGGACAGTGTATCATTCACATGCTGGTGCCTGCATTTGAATGTACAAGCTGTTGACAAGGTGTAAAAGGCAGGATGCCGGAAAATAGTGGGACACAGAGGGAGAGCAAAAGTATGGGACGAAAAATACAGATTCAAAAACACAAATGTGAGCAGGAGGCTCAGAGGTGGAATGGTGATGAAAGAGGGAGAGGAGGAGCAGAAAATACAACCAACATGGAGGCAGGGCCAACAGATAAAAGAAGAGACAGGAACAGATGTCCTGGGAACGAGGAAGGATAGAAGATGAGAAGTACTTTGGACAGAGATGGAATAAAAAGAAAATAGGATGACAGGAGTTGCAGTTGCAGTGAGGAGCTAAGAAAAGACAGGAGTGAAAGCAGCTGTAGAGTTACAGGTGTAAAGCTAGACGGGACAAAGGGAAAAAAAACACTGAACACTACAACATTTCTGCTGAACTTAAATGTTGGTCAGGTAGTGACGAGGGTTTATCAGAGGTTGTTTGCTGGGAACAGTGTTGATGAAAGCAATGGATTAAATTAAATTAAGCTGCAGGCCATAAAACCAAAACATTGAGCAGAAAGAGGCTAAAACGGTCAATAGAACTGAGGGCAGTAAAGTCAAGTGATATCTGTGGGTTTGTTTTCACCTTGTACATTACCCATACATTGACCCATTGTTAATGTAAAAATATTGAAGCACAGAATATTTATCATCTGTCACTTGCAGTTGGGTTAACTTTCTGCCATGCTTGTACTGACTGTCCTGAATGGTGCTCGGCTGTTGTAGTTACCAACACAGCTTTCAACAGGTTATGTGCCATTTCTGCATTAACTGACTACTCACTGTATTTTAAATTTAAACAGAATTGAGAATCTGGTTTAAAGAAGATGTGCTTTGACGCTTGTCTCCATTCACCAGCATTGTGCGACTACTATTGTGGCAATTGTCCAGACGGAAAACCAAAGAAGAGGGCCCAACTCGATGACGTACTGTAATTAATAATGGCTAATTTTATGAGTTAATGCTTTGATTTGTGGTGTGCATTGTGTCTGTTTCAGCTGCAAACATTTGCATCTCCTGATCATTGTGATGACACTTCAGTAGGTAATCTCCTACTGGACTGGACCAGTGGACCCGTTTGACAAGAGTTATACCCAAACTAGATCCGGTATCAGATGTGGGCTGAAGGGTCTTCAAAAACCTGACATAACAAACTCTGATACATCTTCTACAGTCCATGTGATTGATTATAATGTTGTTGCCATTTTATTCACTGCTCCATCCACATGCTCAACAAGAAGCAACCTGACAACTTCTGATTAGGCATTTTCGTCATACTCTGATGGACCAACTGATGGTAGCTATTAAAATGCTTTACATCAGTGTTTCTCAGTCCTGGTCCTCGGGGACCACTGCCCTGCATGTTTTAGATGTTTCCTCCTCCACCACACCTGATTCAAATGATCAGCTCGTCATCAAGCTCTGCAGTGGCCTGATAACGAGCCACTCATTTGAATCAGGTGTGGTGGAGGAGGAAACATCTAAAACATGCAGGGCAGTGGTCCCCGAGGACCAGGATTGAGAAACACTGCTTTACATCAAATGGTTAATAGGGTGAGCAGTATTTAACGTGTTTCCACACAGCCACTGCAGAGGAGGACTGGGTAGTGCGCTGATTTAGCAGCGAGGTTTCAGCCTATCCGCAACCACAGTAGACCATTTGTTAAGTTCTTTGCTTTGGCTTTTTTTTTTTTTTTTTTTTTTTTTAGAGCAATCAGGGAAGGAATGGATAATGAACACGAAAGGAAAGACAAAGAGGCTTTTAACAAAAGAGGATTAGAACAAAAAGGTGGGGTGGCGGGGTAGGGCAGAGAGCTGAAAAGCCAGACTAAGACATGAAACATACGGAGAGAGTGATAACGGGACAGAGAGGGAGAGGTACTCGCTCCAAGTAGATTTGGCTGAGCGGGTTCCCTTGATATGTAAATGTGCTTCTGCAGTATGAATGTTTGATGGCTGCTGAGGCTCGACGTGCTGCGAGGGCCAACAAAGCATGAAATATACATTACAACTTCAGGCATTGTGTTGGCAAGAAAGGTGTGAGGCACATACACTTTCATACACACTGTTTTGAACATACTCACTCTGTCACTCACACACTAAATAAAAGGCCAGTTCAATCTTGGGTCATAAATTCTAAGAATCTAAAGGTGAGGGGGAAAAAAAAAAGAGGTGTGATGTTCAGGTGTCTTTGAGCTTAATTCATGCTTCCAGGTCACAGCCTAGATGGCAAATATCAACAGCCACGCATTCATAACATGTTTTCACTACCAAAAAAAAAAAAAATGTTGGTCAGTGGCCCCATGTTTTAGACCAGGAGGCTGCAAGTAACTCTTTACCACCAGTTTTGCATGCAAAGGGCGCTGCAGTTATGTTAGCACCAATTAATATGCCAAGTCTGGTCATGCTAGTATTAATAGATATGCAAAGTCTGGTTAGATTGAGAAAAAAAGCTTCATTGCAGTCTGGTTATAGTGAACAGTATCAGACCCAATATGCAAATAGCAGCCTGAGAGCAGAATCAGTTTCAACAGTTTATTGCAATCAAAGGTGATGAGGCAACTCTCAAGAACAGATGACAGGATAGGATCTGAATTTATGAGATACAAAACGGTGGCAGAAAACTCCAGGAGCAGGTTGCTGGGAAGAGACTGAGCTAGACGTGGCAGCAGAATCACTGGCAGGATTTCCTGAAGCACAAGGAAAGCAAAGTTAAACGATATTCACAAAAACTACTTTTCAAAAATGTACAAGGTTCCTAAACAATCTGGTGGAGTCTGGGAGGTTGAGGCTGTTTTTTATACAGCAGGGGTTGACTGATTGATTCATGAGTAGCAGGTGGCGAGGTGATAATCAGGTGAGAGGGAGACTAGAGTCTACGTCCAGCAACACACGTCCAGCAACACAAAGAAAAAAACAGACAGACACACAAAGGGAGGGGAAACAACAGGAAACATGAGGAAGGGAGAAGGCAAAAAAAAAAAAACTCACATCACAACAGGTTAAGGAACAAAAACGAATCAATATTGTAGCACATAGTGTACAGAAACAGCTTTCTCCTGGTTGAAAGTCCCGTTTGTTTAATCCGTCCATCCACCCCAGCCACCTGTAATGCAGACTTTCTTGCTCTTTATATTATTCCTTATATGTTGGCTACTCAAGGTTTCCACTTCTCAAAGGAAGTTTTTCCTTGCCATCATCGCTAAGTGCTTGCTCATAGCGGGAAATGCTGAGTCTCTGTAAGTAATGGTATAAAGAGTACAGTCTAGACCTGCTCTATGTGGATTAATATCCTTCTGTTATGATTCATCATAATACAAATGAAATTTAATTGAACAGAAATTGAATTAACTGAAGTGCCTAATGCTAATACATAAATTTAAGTTTTAAAATAGGTTTAGATAACTTGAAATAACACAGACAGGGAGGCAGTTTGGCCATTTAAACTCTATTAATCCTTGTCAAGGACTCTGAAAGTCTCCTAAAATATTGTTGTAATGTTTTGCATTCATTGTATGATTATACTTTTATCCCCTCTTTACTGTAAGTGGAAGTATTTTGCTATCATTTAGGTAAAAGCACACCAGGACCAGCATAGTTTATGTGGATAAAGAAACCGTTTGCACTCCTGTACTATAATATCTCCCTCTGCACAACACAAACAACTCCTCCTTCCCACAGCGACACTGTTTCCTCCATCTCCTTCGCCGCATACTGCATGTCAAACTCCATCCCTTCCCATTGGCATGCCAAACATTTCACACCCTTCATCCTCTCCACCACACCGTTTGAGCTCACTAACTGCAGGGACCATCTGTTGGTAGAAGCTGAAGTTTTGAGTTCTGTGCCACAGGGATTACCCTGAAAGCCTTTTAGTCATTTCATCTCGAGAATATAACCTCAGCTGTGTTGTGTGGTTACAGCATGACAGGGTGGTTTGCTGCACTGCATTAAACACTTTGATTACAGTATCACTTTGTGTTTTGGTTGGTGTCATTTAGTTGGGTTTAAGAGACGTTTTTCATCTGCATCTTTTTAACTTAATTTTAGGCTAATTTCTTTTTGCTTCCAGCATAAATCTCATTTATATTTTCATTTCAATTAATTCCAGACACTTTCCTCTGGCTGAGCCACAATTAACACAATTATAAAGGAGTGTATTCTAAAGGCATAGATGAATAAATAAAGTAGTACATCTATGAAGACAGAAGAATGTTTTTTTTTTTCAGATGTTAAAATCATCTGAAAATGTTAAAGATTCAAAAAGTCAGGGCACATTAACAGTAACTTATTCTAAAGTTCAATGTCAAATAAGTCTCCCATTGCAGCTATTTTCTACTCATGTCTTAGACTTTTCCCTTAGCACAGCACAGGCTTAATACAGTAACAAGCTGTCTAAGAAAAATTTAAAGCGAGGTTTAAACGTTTTAGTTTCCAGTTCCCATATTCAGCCTGAAGTCTATCTGCTGTCTAGACTTTGAATCAAGCTCATTAGCTTGATGTGGAGCAGGGATGACCTCCCTGCTATACCAAGGAAGAAGCTTTTTATAAACTTTCCATGTTCAAATGCAGCCTAGTAAGAGACAGATCATTAGAAGACTTTTTTGAATTAGGCTCATTAGTTGGATGTGAAACGTGAATAACTTTTAACACATCCTGCTGCTGAAATGCTGTCTGCTATTTTATTTTAAGCACTGGAGGGTGATTATGAGAACAATAGATGTTTATCTAACACCCTGGCTAAAGGCTGTTTTATTGATACAGCCATGTTTTGGATAGATTTTCTTAGCCAGTATACCACATTTATGTTTTTCTTTATTTTTGTTGGATTTCAGAGTTGTTATTTCTGTAAGTCGTACATAGCTATATTATTCTCATCCTCACCAGTTTCATGGCCATGTTTCTGTTGCTATTTTTTATGAATGTAACTCTGTAGTTAGCTAGCTACATATAAACATGTTCCCATTCTTAATCCTGCTCCAAAACCCCAAAATTGGCACGGCAACAGACCTATTTAAATCAGTGGACAAATCATCACGCAGGGTTTCTTTAGACATGGATTTACTTTTCTGTTACAGGATTGGACCGTAAGTAGTCAAGCTCAATAGGATTACAAGTTCTTCAGTCCTGGTTGATTTGACGACACCTGTGGTTACTGGTGGTAATTGCAAGTACATGCAACAGTAAACACTCCTGGAGCTTCAGCTATTTTGTCAGAAATACATCAGAAGAAGAGCTGGTGTACCTGGTTACAATGCAGCCAAACAGACAGTTGTTCTAATGAAGAACACGGTCAAAAGTGATTGCAATTATGATCTAACTTCATTCTGTTGATGGTCATAGTTTTCTACACAACTGCAGGGCTCCTTAATGCAAATTTGGAGGTGTGTACCCATCCTATACTAGTTTGCCATTAATGCTCCTTGTTCCACTGCTCCCACCAATATATAAAACTGATATGTTGACAAATAATGCAGGAAATTGCTGTATTTTGTCTTCCTGAACAACCACAGTTAGTGCTAACCTGAAATACATTGCGTTTCTTGTAACTGTTTCATAGTAATAGGCAGTAGGCGAAAGGTGTGGTGGCAGTCCAACAAGACTTGAGAGTAAGTTAGTTTACTTCAAAATAATAGTTCCTTGACTTATACTGAATGAAATAATGTAAAAAGAAAATGCAACTTGTACCATTTCTAATTATGACATTGGTCAAACAAATTTTACACTTATGCAAACAATACATAAAAGCAACAGTTACAATTTCCACTAGCAGTAACTTAATACTGCATAGCTCCAAATATAATATGAGAGTAAACAGTGAAGCTGACATCAGTGTGATAAAATAAAAAAAAGTAACTTTGGATTTCATGCATTCCATCACAGGAATGGGGCCACTAACAATGAAAATGACTACACTGGGAGGCAATTACAGACTGTGAGTGCAGTGAATGGCTATTGCTGAAACCAATCCAACCATAATTAATTACATGAAAGCGGTTTAATATAATGAAAAAATGATGTAAATTCTCATTTGAAGAGGAAGAAATCATTTAGGCCACAGTAAAGGGGGGAAATGTTGGCGGTTTCTGTGTTTTTGAATATTCTTACAATTGATGCATTTGATTTAAAAATAATGACTCTATCCTTTTTATTTTAAATGACTGTTTGTGTGTTTGAGAACAAGAGAGTGAAAGTGTTGCTGCATCCAGTATCTTTTTCTTTTTTTCGTTTCCTGTACTTGAGCCTGAAGGTGCTCTGTAGGGCCAAGAACCAATTAACTCATATGCACCACTGTGGGTTCTGACTGGTGTGACAAGCTCTGTGGTGCCAAACTGCATAATGGTCCTCAGCTCACGGTGCAGTGGGAGCGCCTCCCTGTAGTGGAGCTGAATGAAACTGAGCAGCACGGGACGCAGAGGGCAGACTGCTCTGCTGCCGAGCAATGAGGACATTGTGACAACAGGTGATGATGGAGACATTGTGTGAGTTCCACTTTTACACATTTACTTGCAAGTTTGCTGCATTGATTTTGCCCTTCGGCTCACTGAAGGACTGTGGCTAGAAACAAAAAGTGGGAAATCAAAAACCTTCTCTCCATTTCATGCAGAATAATTTGAAAGGAATGGGTTAAAATGATAAAAGAAAAATATGCAATAGGTGGTTTTTACATTAGCAATGCAATCCAAAGAATTCTATTTGCTTTTTTAAAATTACTTTCAAGGGCTGGTCTGCATCATAATCAGCAGCACTGCCTCCATTTTGTCTTCATTTCCTTTTAGTAGAAGCTGCACAAGTAAGTTTTGAAGCTGTGTTTCCTAGCAACGAGAAAAGACATTTTGATGTGTAGGAACATAAAATACAGACATTAGTTTAGGAAATGCTTAACAAAAGAACGTGCATGCTACTAAGGGGTCTACAAGACCAAAAGTGAACAAAATTCAATGTGTAGAACTTTGCTAAGTTATGAAAAAAACATTATCTCAGCTGAGGGGAGAAGATAAAAGATGAAGCAGAAAACTACACAATCACTTTTATCGAAAGGTCTCTTGTGCACACAATAAAGATTTCTGAACAGAAGGAGGAAGATCAACAGAAATACACCAAATGATTTTTGTCAGATCCAGAGATAAGAAAAGTTGCAAACAAGATTTTGTTTTTATTACTGTGGATGGTTCGGTGATTTTCAATATTATCCACGTTTATAGTTTCACAACCCGACTCCAAGGAAGAACAAACTGTGGAGACCACACAGCTGTTTTAAAGCGAAGTATGTAATCAATAATGGTTGTAATGCTGTAACCTAAAAAGAGAGAGAGAGATCCAGAATCCAGAACCCAAACAAACAGGAATCTGGAGTTTCAGGGTGATGGTTTTCAAAGGTTCTGCTTTTAGACAAATGGTCAACAGTGAAGAGATGTATTTTTACCTTTAGTCAACTTTAGTTAAAGATATTTTGCAGTAAAGTCCTGTTTGGGTATGCATAGTTGAGCCTGAGGATTTGATGTTTAAGATTCTTGTACTGAACACCTCTGTAACCAAAGATGCAAAAACTATAGGCATCAAAAGCTCAATGGTCTCCCCAAAAAACTCTGTGATTTACAGAATTTCCTGATGAACAATAACGTGCTGCAAACTGTAGCTGCTGTCAGTTTGTTAGCCAGGCTGCCCGGAGCTCAGAGCACCGGTGGATCAATAGTATTAGTGTTTATTCTTGTTTTAGACCACTGGGAGGACAAGGTTTTCAGGCCTGGGGTGCAGGGGGATGCAGGAAGTGGAGCTGGTGTTGTGCCAGAACTGGAGCTGGGCAAGCATGTACGTAACTGGGCTTAGCAGAGGCAGAGGTGAAAGACATTGACGGAGGAAGCTAAGAAGGGAAACAGAGAGAGTGACAGAGCAAGAAGCTGCTGGACAAGAGTGAATCTAGGATTCACATTTAGTTGTTGGTGAAATAAAAGGCTGAAAGACAGACGCAGAGTTGGGCATTTTGGCTTCTCTTCTGTTGGACGAGTGAGTAATATTAGCTGGCTGCTATGTCTTGTGTTGTATTTGCTTGATGTTTGGCTGTGCAAGTTGTCAGCTCAATACTTTAAAAGTAATATAATCATAACAAATAGCAGCTGACAGGAATTGAATGAATAACACACAGAGAGGAAGAAAGCTGGACCCAGGTGATTCATGGTGTAAAAGGCCTTTAAAGAGATTCAGGAATATTACATCAAAGGGAAAGTAATCATTGGTTCTTTTGGAGGAGAATGTCAGGCAGTTCAGGGCAAGAAATCGACTGGGTGAGGGCGACTGGAATAGGAAGATGACGAAAAATCACATTTTGAAAAAAAAACATGAACAATGTGATGATTTATACAAGAGGAGGAAAGGGGTACCAGGAGGGCAGAAGATTGATAAATGGACCAAGTGCACAGAATAATGTCATTCTAATGACCATAGGAAGTATCCACCTACACTCTCCTCAGCCACTAGAGTGCCATTTTAAGATCGTATAAAGGTGAAAAACAGACGATAAACATCGCGTCTGTCTTCCTGAATAACACTGAGGGACACTTTGAAACTCTTGAAGAATCTTTTATACAAAAAAAAACTTTATAAGAAGTCTTGCATTTTCCCTGTCTGTGTGGCAACAAGGAATTTCTAGAAAAAAATGGCACATACAGTAACTGTTACAGTAATGTAATGCATTAACTTTTGTACTCTTTTACATTTTCAATCACTTGGTTAGGCTGAGGGGAAAAAATGTGTTAGGAGGGTATTTATAGGACTGATGGAAGTGGCACAGTTGATGTGTGGTCCAGCACCTGAAACTCTGCTTGAAGCTCCAATATAAGAACATTTTATCATGTATTGTCTGTGATAAAAACAAAAACACATTTATAACTATAAAGCGATATCAAACAATCCAGATCTCTTGAGAGGTAAGAAGAGGAACATTTTCACACTTGTAGTGTATTGTAGTTATTGTAGTTAGTTTATTTTAGCTTATTTTGTCCGGACCAACAGGGAGAAATGATCAATTGATGCATTTTAGTTCTAGTTTTATACACTGCACCATAGTCCACTTGGAAACAGGTTGTGACCACCCTTTTCAAGTGGCCTTTACTCGACTGTTTAGTTGGATTGAAAGCTTCTACACCAGCTCAAATAAACTTCAGTAACCTGGCAAACCCACCAAGGTTATTTAACAGAACCACACAGGTTACACCTGTTACACTACAGTTACACCAATCATAGACATTTGTCTTCACATAGTGATCAGGAAATTTGGATTTTTTTAATTTTAGAGTCAATCATTGGCACATAAATATCTAGTGTTATGTGTCTTAGTGGTGTAGAAGATATTAAGCTCTGAACAGTGAAAGCATGATGTAGAAAGAAAAACATTTTACCCTCTCCTCAAATTACTTGTAATTTGTTCATATTCATTTGAGCCCTTTGTACGTCACAGTTTTCATGCTGATAACCATATTTTAATAACGAGTACACAAGGTCCACTTCACGCACATACAACACCATTTCAGGCCTCGCCATTGTTGTAAATAGCAGTCTGGAACATAATACTGTTTCTCTCACCGCGGCTCCATTCGCCCTTTGACTCCATCCTCTCTCTCTTCCCTTTTCATCTCTGAATGCACGGTGCAATAAAGTGCAGACAGAGTAATTACAGCCTGCCGACAAATAACACAGAACCATCCGACAGAGTGCGACTTCATGTGCTTTTAAGCTGCTTATTTTCACCCTGCAGCAAATTAGACACTTTGTGCTAAATCGACCAGCCTCTCCCTCGAACGCTCACTGTCAGGGTTTAATTGTGTAAACAAAAACCCACACAGTCTGTCACCCTCCTCTATGGCTGCCCTCTACTTGAACAATATCTGATGAACAAGTCCATCCTCGTCCTGACAGCCTCTTTTGATTTGAGTTGATTCTTAATTGTGGCTAAAATGTGTATTATATCATGTTGAGGGACATTTTAGTTTCATGTTGGCTTAATTTTTATAATTAGCCAAGTCTCGTTTCAAGGACAGTTAGCTCATTATTCTCTTTTTAAGACAAAGGAATGCATTTTTTTCCCAGCAAATTTTCCTTTTACACATGAGCTTTGTTCATGAAAAATAGCAAGACAAAACCAAACGCCTGTTTTTTTTATTTTTTTATTTTTTTATTTTTTTTTATATTCTGAGACAAAATTTAGCATTCTTTATAACTGAACAGTAAAATAACTCTTATATATGTTATAATTTAATTTATGCTGACTTTCCTTTTAATCTTTTTATTAAGGAAAATGTTCTATTAAATTACAACTTTTGTCTTCAGGGCAGTGTCTTCATTGAACCATTATGTGTAATGTAAAGTTAGAAATTATTGCTGTTATTACCGTTAGGTGTTCTGTTTTTTGTCCCCAACCCTTTTTAGCACTGTACTAAACCATTTTATTATTATTATTATTATTGTTATTTTTTAATTATTATTTATTATTTCACTAATCCCTTTTTGACCATTAAAGAGGAAAAAAACACCCTCTTTCAGTTATTTATTTTTTTTTGGTTTTTAATACACGTTTCTGAAATGTATTAAATGTCAAATGACATAAGGACAAACTGACCCTCAATGCTCATTCACTAGCATTTTTTTCACCCCCAATTCTTAAACCCTGTAGCGGCTGCAGCATGTAACTTTCCCTTGAAGCTTAATTGCTCCTGTTGACCTCCTTGGCTGATCATGTTCCCACTCCAGCACTTGTAATTCATCTTGATGAGCTCTTTGGATTCAAACCACCTCGGGCCTGAGACTGAGGTAATGGCATTTCTGAAGGTCCCAGCAGCGGTTAAAGAAAATGCAGATTAAAAAAACATGTTTATTCATTGTTTTTTCTGTATTTTCCTGGGCTGGAATCTCACAGTAAAAGTAAACATCAAACTTGGCAGCAATGGTTCATATCCCCGTGAAACAGTTATGAGGTTATAATGCTGTAAATATCCCAAAATGTCCTGTGCATCATTGAAAAGACAATTTCAGGTGGATAAGCACAAACACACGGTTGCAGAACACACACAGACACACTTTAATAATGTAAAGTCCTACTTATTTTTTGTTATTTAAAAAGTTGTGCATTGCAGCTCAGGACACTTTTATTAAAGTTTCTCGCTCTCACTCTCTGTCTCTTGTTGCTTGAAAGCCACTGTCAGCAGGATAACGCTACTTTGAACAGTTTTATCACCAGCAGCAGCCTCACCATCTGCATGACAGAGATGGAGGCAAGGAGAGGCAGAGTGGGGAGAGGGAAGGGAAAGGGGGGGAATGGAAGAGGCAGTGATGAGAAGATAGGAAACAATTTGTCAGAAAGGCAATGGTGGACAGAGAGAGAAAACCAGAGATGAAACCATGTTCAGAGAGAAAGGAGATGTAATAAGAAGCCCAAATACTGAGGCAAAGATCAGAGGGAGAAAAAAAACAGACATGGGAGCAGATCATAGTGAAATGCAGCAAATCATCTGTTCTGCAGTACCCACTGTTGAGTCCTTCCCCTTTTATGGATTTATTCCATATTGATCATCTATAGGAATTGCACTGGTTGCTTGCAGTGAGTGTAATCCCATTTCATTCACTTTGGCACAACACAAGATGTAGCAGACAGCTAATATTACTTACAGTCCAACAACAGTAAGCCCGACTCAGTGTCTGTCTTTCAGCGTCTCATTTTTGTACTTTAGTTTGCTGTAAGCATTACGTACTCCTATTTGAATGTACACACAAAGTTACATCATGCAAAAACAGACGTATGAATAACAGAGACACCATTTACCTAAAGAAGTGTTATTCTGATAGCAATATGAATACATTTTGAATGTTTTATTTAGTTGGTAACTGTTAATGTTAACTGTATAATCGAAATATTACATTCAAGGGCGAGCTTTAGCTATTGGCACTTCAGTGATGTGCCAATAATACAACAGTATAGCATACCCTCTCATGTAGTATTGCTTAATTAATAATTAATAATTAAAATGCTGTGTATAAATAATGTGTGAACAGTTTAAAGCTCATTTCATATACTCATTATTTTTCAGCCTATGGCAGCTTAATAAAGTAAACCCTGACTTCAACAATGTTTTTTTTTTTTTTTTTTTTTTGGAGCCATGATGCGGCAAAAGTTCAACAAGTATCAACGAGTAAGCAAAGCTGTGAATACTTTGATTATAATGGCTACATCTGTATCCTGCCATGTTTAGGGCAGAATGTGTTCATCAATGGCTGCTGTGAGCTGAGGTTTAGCTGCCTTTAGTGCAAAAACATAAAATAGAACAAGATAGAGAAATAGAAAAGGAGAGATGCCCCATGGACAGCAAATGCCAATCTCCAGTCTTAACGAAGACAGTTCTGTCTGATGTTCGGCAGGCTTCAGCTAATGATAAGGCTTAGTTAGGTGAGGGAGAAGACGAAGAGGGAGACAGTGGGGGTGAAGTGGCTATGGGAGGGAAGGAGGGTGAGGGAGTATGCGCCAATCTTAATGAAACCTGGCTTGTCTGATGTCTGGCTGGCCACAGCTAATGATTAGTTGGGTGAATGAAGGTGAGAGGGAGAGGAGGAAGGGAGGGAAGGAAGGTAAGAGGTAGGGGGAGGAAATGGTGAGATTTATGTGTGTGAAGGAAAGTCTTCCTTCCCTGCCACTACAATTACTCAAAAGGTCAAATCAACCACTCAGTTCTACAAAATCTCTTCTGCAAGAAGTTCATTCTTCCTTGTATATTATTGGATAATAGTAATCATTGGATTTACATGTGGATGTGTCATTCTGTGGCAAGAGCATGTCTCCATATTTAGTTATTTATTATTTTAGACAACTTTGTGTAAAGAGTGTTTGGTTGCCTTGTGCAATGGAGTATGGGCATGTTAAAAACAGAAAAAGGCCAGTTAATTACATTAACAAAAAACATGATGAGAAATCTTTATCCTTAATCCGACCCTTCTACCATAATGAAGACGAGACAATGACAAACTTTAATTGTCAAAATGTTTGTCAATGTCAAAATATATTTAGACAGGGCTAAAATGTAAGTAAGAAGTATCGAGGTGAAGTGTTTTGTCAGGTGGTGTCAGGGTATTTTGAGACCCATACCCATCTGACACGTTAGTCAGTCATGTTAGTCAATCTGCAGCACCCGACCCGCAAACATATCTGTTAATCTACTACCTGAACCTAACCCGACCTGCAGACCACCATGCATTATAGCACCACAGTTGTCAGGACTGAGCACAGCGGCACTCTCGAAAGGGTTGATCCTTCTGATGGGAGCAGCTAGAAGCTGTCCAGGGTACCTTTTCTTCCACAGTACTACAGAAACTATTGGCTAAATTAACAGACAAATTGTTCCCATATGTGTTTTTTATTGTTGAACAGGAGCAAAACAGGTAACCCTTCATAAAAGATATATCTCCTTTTCTGTCTCTTACACACATATTCACATGCCACAAACAAACACTGAAGAGAAAAAACAAACAAACAAACAAAAAAAACATGAACAAATTTGACTAAAAGATGTAATGACTTTGACACCAAGAACTGTAAAATATACATTTTTGTATCTAATCTGAATCTACAATGGCTGTCAAAATTAAAACTAAAGCCAAGTTGATGAATGGAAATATTTTCCTAGTTTGGTTTAGAACAGCCTGACAGGTCTGCATAGATCCCTGACCTCAACCCCATCCAACGCCTTTCAGACAAATTGAAATGTTGACTGTGAGCCAGGTCTTATCATCCGACCTCACTAATACTCTTGAGGCTGAATGGGAGCAAATCCCTGCAACCAGGTTCCAAAATCTTCGTCGAAAACCCTCTCAAAAGTGGAAGCTGTTACGGAACCAAATCAAATCAGTCAAACTCAAACAGACTTGAAATGTGAGATTTCCCACTGCATTTGAATGCAAAGAGCATCACTAGGGAAATATTTAAGCATGGAAGTGTGCTATTAATGCACATTTGGCCAGTATCCTAGGAGTTCAAAGTTTGCAGTAATGCCAAAAGGTTAAAATATGACAACAGGATCATTTGTGTTGATCCGTGCAAGTACGACCTGCTTACTAGCATTACAGTGGAATGAACCCAAAATAAAGATTCTGATGTTTGGGGAGGACTATAGACTGAATGAGTCGAAGAGCCATTGTAAAGTTCAGAGTGTGATAGCTCCCGGGTAATCTGAAAATGGACGTGGTGTGTGGGTGAAGCTGGGGCTGACTGATCAATAAAATCATCATAAAATCATCCAGGCTCTTAATTATGATTATGCCTTAATCATTTTAACTGCAGTATAATTTAAATGAATGAGTTATATGGAAATTCATCCCTAGTACAGTTGTCATGAATAGGTGAATTAGCTATTTTGTAGTTGGCTGTAAACATGGGGGCTCAGAAACTCCTGATTTTGTTTTTGAAGTCCTTCCTATTTTTGAGGCCTCGAGGTTGGCCTGATCCTGATTAAATAAAGTTTAAAAAAACACTCATGCTCTCAAAAACGGCAGAGGTGGTCACCTCCCATCCTCTGTGCACACAGCTGGGTGTGCACGCATGTTCATATTCACATCTACATGACTTGATTAATTATTGTACGGAGGGGACAGAGGCTGAGCGTTCAGCATCATTACCTCCACCTTGATTTGTCTGCAGCACGTTTGCAGGGCTCTCTGCTAATTCATTGCCTTTTGTGTTTCTTAGTGGAGCTGTGTTTATGTGTTTATGGGGCTGCAGGGTACAAGGTGCTGTTTACATATGCTGGCACGCCATCTGTATCCACTGCGGCGGAGAAAAAAAGGAGTTGAGGTTACTGCAGCATGGTCCTGTAATGCACTTTTTTATAATTAGTCTTTAAGGAAAGTCTGTCATTGTAAATTGTTACTTGGCATTTTTTTTTTAAAGATATACTTGAATGCCTTGCAGAAAAGAGTCATCTTCTTTGTTTGTTCTCTTGCACACAAAGTGCCGATTATTATCATTTTTCTTCATTTTGGAGCCAAAGCTGTTCCCTGTGAGGAACACGGCTTCATTAGCATCTGTAATAGTACAAACACACGTTGAAGCTTTGCAAATTCTTAATAAGGTCATTGTTAACATTGTCATTGTTAACATTGTCATTATCAACGTTATCATCATCTCGTAAGTAATCATTTATCACCTGTAAAGTAGAGAAAGGGGAAGTGCTGAGAGAGAGGAGAGGTGAGTAAAGGCATATTATTATGTTTTAATATCTTTCCCTGGGGAGTAGACGGCCCATTTCCTGTTCGGCTAATGAAAGGAGAGAAGAAGTGGAGCAGGGGGGAGAGAAAGGGCGTAGAAATGAGGAAAAGGTAAGGGAAAGGTCTAGGGAGGGGAGATGATGAGAAGAGAGATGGAAAGAAGGATATGAGTCAGGTCCTGAGCTTGTCAGAGCACCATATAGACATTTCTTAAATGGGGAGATAAGTAGTATAATAAGTAGTCATAGGTTATTAGCCATCAGCAAACTGTTGCATTAGTAGTTATCAGTTTGTTGATGCAGCCATGCAACATGGCTCTGATAGCAATGTCAGTTTGTTGGCCGGTTGGTCCACTACTTTGGTCTAGCTTGAAATATTCCTTTGGTGACCTTTGTACTCATGGCTTCTGAATATCAAATACTGATGCCCCTAGAAACTTTAATATGTTTGATATGTATGAATGGGCCTGTCATAACTGCTGTTAATCCAGAATGCAGCGGGCATCAATAAAGGAACAATCAAACAAACTCTATTCAAACCTACATGAAGTGAATAGCCTATTCAGTTTTAAAAAGATAGATTTGGCCTGAATTGAGTTTGTCACTCTGAGGTCAAACTCTCAAGCTGTTGAATAAAGAAGTGTTGAGGTTCAAACATCTGAAACAAACGGCTCGATTGAGGTGGTTGGGTTTATTTTCCACTTTTCTCTCCTTTTGCTTCAAAACCTCCAGCACTGCTTTAAAACCCCACCATCATCCCCAAAAAAACAATAACCACAAGACTTAATGACATCAGAGCGGTCGCTCTGACCACTGTGGTAATGAAGTCATTTAAACACCTTGTGCTGACTCACTTCAAAGCTATTACCGACCCCCTGCTGTTCGCCTACAGACCCAACAGGTGATGCTGTCAACATGGCCCTCGACTTATCCTCCAGGCCCTGGAGTATTTAGGAACATATGCCAGAGTCCTGTTTGGGGTTTTTAGGAGGCAAAGTTAAAACTGCCAAAGTCAATTATGGTGCATTTCTACACCAAGCACATTGTCATTTCCTCCACCACCATCTGGTATGATGCTGCCACAGCCAAGGACAAAGGCAGACTTCAGCGTATCATTTGCTTTGCTGAGAAGTGATTGTCTACAATATGCCATCCCTCCAGGACCTGTACTCCTCCAGGAGAGAAAAATATGGCCAACCCCTCCCACTCCAACACAGTCCCCTCCAGCAGGAGGCTGTGGTCCAAGACCAAAAATGTTACACCATAATGACAGTAACAATAATAATTTCTTCCCGACTGCATCAACAAGGCCCGGGACTCTCATCCTGCCACATTAATACCACACGTCTTCACATGTTCCTTGTTGTGGATTATTTCATTTATTTATAGTGCGCATCCGCAACGCTGCGCATCCGCATCTGGTGGAATTTGGGGGTAATGCTCTAAAATACCAACCACAATCCCTTGTACTGTATCTGAAAACCTAATAAACCTGATCCTGATTCTGTTGAGGAACATTGGGGATATCATGAAAAATTAAACAAGCTTTTAGCAAGACCAGCGGCTTCTCCCACTCCATATACAAATCTTGATTAGTGCAGCTTTAAACTTCACGCTTAAATTTTGCACCACAACACTCGCAGCACCTACACGTCGTTAACGGCACTAAAGCCATGAAAACTATGCACTCACTCTACGCTCACAGTGTGATCGCTGCTTGAGGCTCTGCAACATCTCAAAGCTCAGAGCACAGCTAGAGCTGCCCTCAGCAAAACAGTCCTTTATACTTCTAAATTCAGTTCATCGATTCATTTCAGTTCAGTGGCTTTCACTGGCCTGACTTTTGACGTGTTACCAGAGCAAACTGCAATAGTTGAAACAATGTTAATAATGAAAAATATACACATGTTCTGTCTTTTCACCATTTCACTCTTCTATTCACACATATATTTCTCCTCTCTCCCCCTCTCTCTTGCATGCCTGCCAGTGCTGAAAATGATTCCTACTGAACAAATGAATAATATCCATGACAGCACATCTTCAATTCAGCATGTTACTCTGGTTTTACTGTGCCCTCCAGGATTATTGGTGGCCTTGGTAAAGATTAGCTCATTACTTTTACAGCCTTTTGGCTCATCTTCACCAAGGGTGTCAATAATTCTGGAGGGCAATATATATATCTTACCCTCCTACGACTCTTTCCCTTCCCATTTCTCCTCTCAACGCATCGCCTTATCTTACTTTTACGCTCATGCATTATTCATAGACATTTTTTTTTTCTGGTAATAAGAAATTATATCTCAAAAATGAGCAAACAACAGGGATTTGTTTATCTGAACAGGATTGTGATCCACAGAACAACTCTTAAATGTCACCAGTGCATGTGAGTGCTCTCTTCCAACCATTGTGAATGTGAAAACTTGCTTTGCTTTACTTACAGCTGCTTTTGCCTTCATGAAGAAATACAGACAATTTGTCGAGATAGAATTTCAAACACCTTGCTTCATGGTCATTTTTGAGATGTTTATTGCTTGATTTGGACATTTTATTGTTGGCCAAAGTATTGGTCAATTTATCAGAAGTTAAAGCAGACCTACAGTTCAGATAAAGTTCAACTCACTGCAGACTCCTTTTTGCTTACATTTCTCCATTCCATTCCTATCTAAATTGGATGTTTTCCTCAGCTACTATGACTGTTTCAGTGCAGGAATTTGTGTTCTTGTGGGTTCCATTCACAACTGTCATCCAGTGTATTGTCCTCTGTGTTTACCCAGTTGTTCTGTTTGTGCATTTTAAGAACTGTGAACCCAAAAAGAATGTAATGTTAAATATGGTGGTGAAAGTTAATATGTGTGGGTGTCATTTGGTGGAGGTTGAGATGGATAGATGGATGGATGGATGGATGGATGGATGGGTAAAACAAATTCAGGGCTTTTATCCAGGAGGCTGCTGTTCACCAGAAGTTAGATATTTATTGTAACCTAAATCACAATCTTTTCCAAAACCAATACAAGTAGTTTTTGTGCCTAAACTCAAACAAATTGCTACTGTTAAAACTTAAAATTGTGAAATGTTTCTCAGCAAGCTTCATTTTGAAAATCTAACTGGATGTTGCATACATGCAAAACTAACACTAGAGAGGTAGTACGGCATCTTAGTTTAGAGTAGGGCCACTGGCCAAGGAGCTGTTTTTGACTAGAGCATGTTGGGGGTGTTGCGTCTTTGTTGTAACATTGCAGTTTGTTCCCACTTTAAGATTACTATAAGCAGACTACTGCCTCTCCTGCTATCTCCATCATGTCTGTAAAACTTGTTGAAGTTTTCTCACAGTCGTGTTCACACAGAATGTCATCAAACTGACCAGTGGCATCAGATACAAAGCGATTTGCACTGTGCTCGCTGCTGGGTTCAGCCACTGAGCCAATATTTAAAATTCAACCCTCACCTGCAAGAGCACTAGTGCTGTGCCAGTCATTGGAAATAATGGTTTTCAGAGTGCAGTACTGTCCTGATAATATGACTTTTTTTTCTGCCAGCCTTTGTGAAGACATTGCGGGGGGAAAAAACAGTAAATGTATAGTAAAAAAGAAAATCTGAGGAGCTACTTACACTGTCTAGTGGTTGTCATCTTAATTTTTAAACTCATTCACAAGTAGTAGAACAGGAGAGGATTAAAATAATAATAAAACAAATCCTTCTCAATCATCATTTTCAGAATAACCCTCATCAGCCTTTTTTTAATGTCTGTACTGCAGAAAAGCAGCTTCCTAACCAAGTGCTGGGAGAATGGGAGGATGTAATAGAGTTCACAAGGGCAGTGGAATATTTTGTTGGAGGAATAAATTAACAGCTTCTGTCTTTGGTGCTGTGCCAAGGCATCTATGAATTCATTCACCACCTTGCAAATACAAGCTTAGGATACCGTAATGGAGCCACTGTAATTTGAAGCTAATTGAATCCTAAAAGATTTCATCCGGAGGATCAGCGTTTGCATTCACCCAAACAGGCAGTGTTTTTTTTTTAAATGCATGTTTCAGTCCCAAATGTCAATACTTCTATGGACTGTTGTACATCATGTTGAGATTTTATGTGCAAAGATTCAAGTGAGTGATTTCTTTTTAATCTTTTGTATAAAAACATGTTACACATGTTCAAATTGCTTGGTATTTGTGAGTACCCAAATGCACAAGTCATTGTACAGATGTAGATCATATAATAATACGCATGTTATCATTTTCATGGTCAGAAGGCTTATCCAAGTAGAAACAAAAATACATGCAGACTCACTATGCAAACTTCCATGGCCTGTCCTGAACCTTTGCAAGACTAAAGACTCAAATCATATTTCACTGAAAACCTTCAGCCGTCTCTCGACCCTTTAAATATTTGGAAGGTGTTTTTTTTCTTTCTTCATCTTACATAAGTGGTGGTACAAGTGGTCTGAGGCACACAGTTCCTTCACACACACACACACACACACACACACACACACACACACACACACACACACACACACACACACACACACACACACACACACACACACACACACACACACACACAATAAACTCTGGAGGTGAGAGAAGCCACTGTGGCTGCAGGGCATAGTACAGTGTATGGTTTCATTTATTTTGCCTCCCCTCTCCATATACTTTTAGTGCATTATTTAACACCTCAGGAAATGGAAATGTGAACAGGAAATTATGCATCCCACAGTAGATCAGAAGCACAGTTTATGATAAATCTTCACTTACCCCCTCCTCTTTAATCCCAGCGATAATATTGCACTTGTCCCCTGATTTATTATGTAAGGGTTCAAAGTCATGCATGGACTCCATAGTTCAAAATGATTAAGCCACACGTGTGAGAATGCCAATACACACAGGAGCTGTTTTGGAGTATTCTCTGTAATGTTTCAGCTGCATCACAAAGTTAAGCAATCTGCGAACAGTGGTTTGTATGTCTCACTGATTCTTTGGATTCTTAATCTGTCATTAACTTTAAAGCACGAAGACCCAAAACAATTAATGTCTGTACTGTGGATTAGACAAAAAAATACAAAATAGGAAGTCTAAAGCTCAGGTTTTATATATTATAACTAGATCAAATTGGAGGTAGAAATCAGAAATCACTTTGGTCAATAAAACGTTACTGAATCTATTCATTCACTTTTTTCCTAACCGTTTGTGTCATTGTCCAACTGCAATTTAGCACGTACAACAGTGAGTGAATGTGTTATTGTTCACACTGTATGACCCAGCATTCAGTGCTGATTCAGACGGTCTTCAGTACTGTTGTGCATCCAGTATAAGCTACGTTCAGTACAGTAGGAACTAGGACTATACAAACACTTTGCATCAGGTTGAGAGGCCAGCAGCCTATTATTTACAATATGATTTATTTGCCGTATATTAAAAGGCTTTCAACAAGGAAGTAATAAACTATGAATCCTAGCAGAGCTGAGACCAGTGAAGAGTTATATTGCAAAAAGTCATTAAATAGTGACTGTATAATTAGAGATGCTTTGTGAAAAAAGATGAATTTGCACATGTACTGGACACCTCTACTTTAAAGAATGTGCTCAAACCACAAACCCACAGAGGATTATTACCAACTCTGTAGTTCCATAAAGCTTTTAGACCACTTTTATCTTGCCATTGTGGTTTGAAGGCACATTTATCTGCCATTTGGTGCTGAGTGCAATCGACAAACCCATTGTACAGGTAGTGCAGGTACAGTTTGTCAGAGTTTATTTATCGAAAATAGTTCGGCTGCTGCTGCTGCTAGAATCCATGTGAAAGTGCTGAGACCAAACCATGCATTCATTTCTTTGTTGGAATCTAAACATCGGTATTGTATCATAACCTTAGCACATTGGAAGAACATGTTAAAAAAGGTTCACAACATTTGATCTGCATAATAGGTTATGCTTATTTGTATAGATGTGTCCTGTCCTGCATACTTGGCCTTTTCAGTTTTTGACCTACTCAACTTTTTCCTTATCAGAGAGAAAAACGACCTAAGAGGAAGCCTTCGGCAACTGATTCCCTTCCTTATATGTCATGTTTTACTGTCCGCCCTGAGGGAAGCAGAAGTAATCACAGAGGAGCTTCGGGCTCCCAATACATGGCAGATATGGATTATATTTTGGTTGAGTGGGACCAAAAAAATACCCCCTGCCTCTCTTTCACTTATCTAATTTATTCTCCCAGCTGGTTTCAGGAGGGTACAAGGTTCACATGGATATTATGAGGAAAAAGTGGCTCATAGTCCTGGAATCTACAAATGGAGGGTTCAATTTTGTAGCTATTTTAGCTTTTAATAATTAGGGACATTTCTGTCACCAATAACCTTTTACTGCTTTTTGGGCCAAAACAGACATATTAAACATTGGCCATATATGCTTACAGAAATTATGAATTCATCACGGATTCTGAAACTGTGGGAGACAAGAAACAAACTTATTTGAATCTGATCTTTAAAAAACTAAAAAGAGTATAATTCTTAGGGCAAGTAACAATTAATTCTGACAGATTTAAGATGAGAATTCAAATTAGGCTCATCTGACAATTTAAATGGCACATGCACCACCATGTTTTGATGATGGATATGAAAACTCACAGGATCACCAGGGTTACGACAATTAATTCTGCAAGGGTTAAGAACGCATTTACCAAGTTTCATGGCAATCCATTCGATTGTTGCCAAGACAATTCACTTAAAAACACAAATGTTGATCCCATAGTGATGCTAGCTGAAAGTCAGAGGATCATTAAGATGAGTAGGTTCCTTCCTCTGGATCCCATCAATGTATATACACAATAGTTATTGAGATAATTCATTCTGGACCAAACATTTGGACCGTCTGACTAACACAACTATCCCTAGAGCCACTCCGCCAGTACAGGTATAGCTTATAGGTGATGTAAAGTAGACCAGAGTCCAGTAAAACAAATAAGAATACAACTCAAGTGAAATTAGGCCAAAATCTCTGCCTGAGAACCTCCAACTCTGAGAAACATAACACGGAGTCGGGCCATAAAAAGTCTTAAAGGAAACCAATAAGATTGGAAAACCCCAGGGGCCAAAGTAAAGCCTGCAGCTGAATTCTGTAGAATCCACACCCATAGCTTTTGATCAAGACAGGTATTGATAGCAAAGGAAAGTCATATATAGCCAACTTTACCTCCTCGTGGTTCAGTAAACATTCAACATAAATCACTAAACCACTTTGTGATGCATGCACAGACCCACAGAAAACACACCAAATTTACTGGGAACTTCAGGAAGATCAATATTATGAGGAGGTGTTAAACTGCATGAGCTGTAAGAGATGGCCTGATTTTAAGCAGGTAAAGTTTATTATGGGCACTATCTTATTTTGGCATTCAGCATGCATCAAGTGTGTATTTGATCATTAATTAATAATGGTGCTAAATGGAAAGTAACGAGATGTCAGATCCAGTCATTGTTGATTTCAGTTTGGACCAAAGTGGTTGACCGACTGAGTGCCATTCTTCAAGCCCCGCAAATGTAAATGGCAAAAATGACTGATTTCATTATAGCACCTCCGCCTCATTATGTCCATTCAGTATATCAGGACACATACATAAACCATCAAGTCAGCCCAAACAATCGATTGGTAACATGGGTTACTAAAAACAGCAAAAGCACCACAACAATTGTAATGAGTGCAGATGTTTTTTTTCGTTAGTTTTTTTTTCTTAATAACAAACTCTAATAAGAGATTTGATTGTCCAATCAGATGCAGAGTGGCAGTACAAAATGACCTCAAGTATTAAATTAGCTCTAGTATGTGGACTTTAATCCACTGTCAGATTTAATTCCCACTGATTTTAATGGGTTTCGACTTAAACTTCCAATACTACCATTGGATACAATCAGGCTGCTGTTGTAAAACATTTAAAAGGAATAGTGTCCACCAAATGGTGCATGTCTGCTTCATCAGTGGACCCACAATACAGAATAATACATGGATGTTTATAGTAAGGTGGCATTGTTACTCCACATGAAATATTTGTGCGGAAGACTCAAGATGCGATACTCGTGTGTTGCACACCAAGGATTTAATGCCATTTTTTTGCAAGTTTAGGTCATCTCATGATCCATATCCATGTGATTGACAGTACACACACACAGTCCTGTGAAGGCTACTTTGTGTCCTGTGGGTTTTTTTCTATTCAGAGATTCCACATTATAAGAAAAAAATGGATTCAATCCAATCCATTTTCCCGGTTTTCAGTTGAGCTCTTTCTCACACAATTTTGTCCCTTAAATGATCAAACATGCACTGCTGAGAACTGCACGTTTACACAAAGAAAATGCACTCTTCTATTTCATGCTCGATGGCCCTGTGAGGAGAATATCAATTCTGCAACAAACGCAAAGGCGGCCTTTGGACATGCACGCAGGTGCACACACTCTCTGTGTTATCTTTCTTTTGAGCTACTAAACAGGAAAGCGCAGATACAGTCATTTACTTCGACAGATTGTTTCACAAGCAGAAATGATTTTCAGGAGATCTACAGTAGACCAACACAATGCAGAAATAATTACCTCACATGTGAGATGAGGCATTTAGCCTAGTGGAATCAAAGAGATTGAAATCTGCTAAACTCTTAATCTCTAAGAGTGGAACAATATAAATACAAATGGAAGGATTAATTGCATTGAGTCCATTAATCATTAATCAAGCTGCTGGCTGATGCAACTGAGACGTAAAATAACAAAACCAGCTGCCACGTAAATGCCAGTCTAGTGTGTGTATTCATGAAATACAGACAGACTGATTACTGCACAGATTGCCTGTTTAAAACAGAAATACACACATAGATTCACACATAGGATATTATATGCACATATTCATAAAAAATAAAGCAGAGGGACACTGTGTGATGAAATCTAAGATGTCCTCTTTGAGTGCCTGGTAGATCTTCGTCATTTGGTCAAACCACTGTTGTGTGGTGACAGACTATGAGACACACTAGGTCCCATTTATCCTGAAATTGAAGGAAGCCTTTATTGTTTAGCAAATTCCTCATGTTCCCATAAGGGAGCTCAAGCAAACTGACAATGCGTTTTATATTTTGTATTTGCAGTTATGCGCACCAGCGACTGTGAAAACAGAAGGAGGGAATATGACAGGGAAAAAAAAGGAACAAGCTCTTCCAAATGAAACAGAGAAAACTATTTCCATTTATGAACTGGGCTTCAGTTTTAATTTTGCCAGCTATTGTAGATTTAGTCTTAATCTTTATATGAAAATGCTCTTTAGTTTTAGTCACATTTTAGACGTTTTTATCCTTCAGAGTTTAAGTCACTGATAAGTCGTTACTGTTAAGTCAACTGTTTGCACGACATGTCTTTAATGGAAGGTTTCCTGTTTTGCTGCTATTCAACGATGAAGAACACATTTGGAACAGTTTGTCTGTTTTAGCCAAGAGCTTTCCAGCATGGTAGTACTGTGGGTGGGGGAGAAAAGAAAGGAGAGCACTCTGGACAGCTTCTAGCTGCTCCCTGCAGAAGGATCAGCCCCTTGGAGAGAGCCACAGTACTCAGTTCTGACCAATGTGCTACTATAATGCATAAAATTGACAATTTTCAGGTCAGGTCGGGTCATTGATTTACAGATTTTTTTTGTTGTAATGGGCTGGCAAGTGCAGTTCTTAAAAAAATCCTAACCCACGCATGACTGTGTCTCCATTCGCTTACTGTACATATTGGGGGAAAATATCATGCATTCTAGTCAGTCCTTTGCTGTAGATGAAAACAAAACAGTTTTTATTATCAAGGATCTGTTTTTAGCATCTTCGTTGCTGAACGTTGTTGATCATTTTCTGTTAATTAAATTAGCACTGGAGGAAATAAGTTCAGGAAAAGTGGAAAAAAAGTGCTTTTTTTTTCTCTTTAAACACTCATTTTAAACCATTTTCAGTAACTTTTAGCAAGTATAATTGCAACAATTGATCTTCTTGTGGCTGTCAGAGGCACTGTTCACTGACAGAAAGGCATTGATCTCACCAAGAGTAGCAGAAAACATGTTTCTTGTTAATAAATAAGGTTTCTTCGGTGTTCCTGAAGGTGCAGAAAGCCTGCGGCATGGGAAAACACACCATGGTATATTTCGGACATATTCACATCCATGGTCTGATGCTCTGGTGAAGGCCGAGGCATGGTGCTGGCACAAAATCATTTAATTCTGGGCTGTTTGCCACCCTCTTAATACTCAAGAAAAAACATAAACACTCCAGCAAGGCATTCAAGCAGAAGCTATATGCAATGAGCCTCACAATCTATTTTATCTTTATTAACAGGAACTGACAATATTTCAAGTGTCAGGAAATGCATCTTAAATCAAAGAATACATTTAAATGAAAACACAGAGCAGCTGACAGAGACACAGAGTTTTACCTGAAATTAGTACTTCTTAATTGACTTTGATGTTTCCTTTTAATAACTGATCCATGTAAGGGCTCCTGCTGTAAATCTATCTTTGTGTCCATGTTTGTTTCCAATGTGATATGTCATTCTAATTCCAAAACAGAAATATAATAACAATACACTTGTAAACTTCTCATTAATTCTCTGGCTCAACCTCAAGTGAGCCCAAATTAATACTTGTCTACTCGTCTGGGACAAAGTGCAGTGGTGTTGCTGTCTGTGGGCCCTTATGATACATTTTGAAAGAACTTTATTGTTTTTTGGGAATGAAAGGGCCATCTGTGAAAGCTTCAGTCTGGCCAAGGCTCACTACTTTGTGCAGGAACTGGGATTTTTACTCATCTACAATCTGTAATATCGTTTAAAAAATCATCGAATCCAGAAAATCTCTGCACGAAAGGTCCTCAACCAACATTAAATGGCCTTGACCTTCAACTGTATGTACTGGTAGCAACAGTGGTGTGGTAAGTTGTATGTTTGTTCGATAAAATCAAGGATCACGAGAGAGTGATCCTTGACTTGTCTGAAAAGTCTGCATGCTGATGGCGAGGTGCAGCATAGAAAAGCTAAATACATGTTTAGAGATATAGCCCGTCCACTGAAGAAATGTAAGCAATTTTGCAACTACTTTTGCTTACTTCAAATAATGCACTTTAATTCAGAATTGAGTAGCCAAGTCAAATTTCTTTTTAACAAGTCTGTCATTTCATTTCTTTTTCTTTGGCTTGTAGTTTCATTGCATTCTGGTCTATGTCCTGCTTCTGTGGATGTAGAAACTGATCTCGGTGCCCCTCCTCTGATGAATGCCTCCCTTTTTCAGTGATTTCTTTCTTTTCTGACATGTACCTTTTGCTGTTTTAGGGGAATAACTGAAAAATGTTCTAAGCTCATTGTGGATGAAATATATCACTGACAGTTGGTTTTAAAAGATCTATCGGTTTCCTCTTTTCTTTTATTCATCTCTTTTGCCATTTTTACATCATCTTTTAGTCCCTGGAAGGTGTTATTCGATGTATTGTGAATCATTGCATGTATTGTCCTTCAGTGTAGCTATGTGGTGTTTCAAAGAATTAGATATAATGATTAAATAATAGTTTAACCACTTATTAGGGAGTTAAAAAATAAATAAAAATGAAACTACTGTGAAAAACACATTGAAATATAATTCCTCTAAATAAAATCTTTTAAATTTAGGACTCACTCATTCAAACTTATTCCAAGTTTCCATGGAAGAAGCAGGTGTGGGAATAACAGCACAGTAATAACAGTGTGTGGTGGCACATGAAGTGCTGAGGCATAGTGCTGTCAGCTCAAACAGCAGCTTACTGTCCCATCGCAGCTGGAGTCCAATCTGACAGATAAGCAGTCCTGTCATCCCATGTCTCCATGTTTTCACTGCTGGTGTGAAGAAAAGTGGGATGTCAGGAGCCTATAAGTGTTTCTGAAAAGTGAGCTTGTGTCAGGAAATTTGGTGGATGGGAACAGCTGGAACAGAAAAATTTACAACTTATTATATCTTCTCCCTTAATAAGAGCTACTGCTTAGAATTAGGAATGTGTGTGTGTGAATGCCCTGGATATGCAGGCAAAATCCTAAAAGTTTTAATGATCTGATTTATGATAAATACTTGTACATGGTTTTAGAGTATGCTTATATGTTACTGTTGTGGCTGCATTGTGAGTAAACAAATATTTTATACTATATGTGTAGCACAAAAATATACATATAACATACATATACAGGGCCAGCCCTAGGCCTTTAGTGGCCCTAAAAAAGATTTTGTTTGTGGCCCCAAAATACTCCTAGTGCAGTCAACAAATTGCACACACCGCTAATAACTGAATGAGCACACACCAAATAGAGATGGACAAATCAATTCACACAGATATATCCCAGACAAAGTTGTTATTCCACACATTTAGCACACAACAGGAGATTCTCTGTGTCAGATTTGTTCTCTTGTGTTGACAAAACTTTACAAACTGAGTCAAAACGGTCTCAGGGTGTCTATGACACAATCGAAAACTAACTGATAACTGACGACGTGCGACACTGCGAACAGCACACATGAGGCAGACAAACAGCAGTGTGCAGCACTTCAGACTATCAGGGGCAAAGTGAAAATATGTACATACAGTATATCCAACATTCAGCAACATGAGAGAGGCTTTAAATGTCTGTCTGTAGAATCCTAATCATCTGAACATGAGATGGATCCTCATAGCCCCTGTGGTTGTAATTAAATTCCGACTCCTGTCTGCTGCACCTGTCCCTCATTTGGCTCCTTGTGCTGATCTGGGCAGCAGATCTCTGACAGTCCTCCAGAGCAGCTTCTGTAAGTCAGGATCAATTTTTGGGGGAAATACTGTTCAGCAGAATCTGGCGTTGTAACAGTCTTCGCAGGTTTGTGCGTGTGTGTTTGTTTCCCCTTTTGTAAATTAGCACTGGCTTCCATGAAACAAACAAAAGCAAAATGCTGCACGAACACTTGGCTAGTTTGTTGCACAACACAATTCAACTTGTTTTACTTTCTAAATAACAGATGATTCCATAGTCATACAAGTTACAGCATGTGTCCTGAAATATTACTGCTCTCATTTATTTATTTATTTTTTCTGAAAAACACAAGCCCTTCTAACCTTTTGCCTCAGGCAGTGAATGGTTAGAATGATTTCAAGGCTTTAATGGGGGATTAAGGATAAATAGGACTAAAATGTTTTGGGGATTGACCATCAGTCAAGGCAAGAAACAGGCGATTCAAAGGGTTATAAATATAAAGGTATGAAGATAAGAAACACAAAGCAACATAAAAAGTAAATATAATATTAAATGAGTGAATAAAGATTAAGATTAAGATAAACAAGGTAAACAAGCAGAATAAACATTACCCTGCAGTGTAAGATATGAATAAATAGTTCCAAATGCAACTCTATAATAGACAGTCTAGAGAAGATATTTAGTTTTTCCTTTCATGTGCTCCAGTTGGAGCATCTAGATTTTTAACATAAGAGGCTCAAGAAAGGAGCCTTGAGGGACTCCATGTAATTTTTTCTACTCTCAAACATGTAATTATGATTACATGTCAGACACAAATATCCTTCAAATAGGATTCAAGCCAGTTTAGAGCCATTCTAACTGAAACTTTTCCAATGTCTGTGTTTAAGTGGACGTTATTTTTTTTGTCATTATTGTCATGTCATACATCCTACGGTTCAATAATGTGTCATACATACACATTCAGCAGTAGATGATGGCCTACTGAGCCAATCAGGAGGTAGATTGATGCCAGATTTGATGGCACAACCTTCAATGATAACAATCTAAGCAGGTGCACTACGTTTGAGTAATATAATTTCATTTAATCTCAATGCTGGTAAGGAACCAAAACAATGAGCTAAAATAGGCCAACTATTGCTTGAATCCCACAACCTACAATTTGGTTTTTGTAAAATATTTTGAATGCCCAGTCTTGGTTTTAATCGACTCATGGTTTGCAATACGTTTCAACATGCACTGTCATCACTTACAAAAGCCCTGTGCACAAACAACAAACAGTGTCAATATCAAAGTCAGCTCCATATTAAAAAGACTGAAGTGTGAATGCTCTGTTTCTTCAAAGCTGGTCTCCATCTGTCTTTCTCTCCTCCAGAGTCTTGTTATCTCAGTCTTTGGTCAGTCGAGGATGTCAAAAGGCCCAGTGTGAGACAGAATAGATCGACCATTAACCCCAACTTCAAAACAAACTAACAAGCAACAGAGTCAAGACTGTGAAATCTGAAAGCCTGCCATGCTGTGTGGAAGAAAAAAAAAAACTAACAGCAGCAAGTGTTTGATCTTTTAATGAGCCTGAGAGGCTTGAAAACAGCACGTAAGTCCATGAATAACGAGCTATTGATTTTAATAGTCTTGCTGACAATGTAGGAGACAATTCATTGTTAACTAATAGCCAATGTGATGATAATGATCAGAAGACAAAGTTGCCTTGGGGAGCCATATCCAGAGCCACCAAGTGTTTTTCACCATTTTATTAATTCCCGCAAACTAAGGTCATGTACAGCTTGAATCTCCACAGATATTAGAAACATCCACACCTTAATTCAAGCCTGCTGCATTTGATGATTACTGTTCAGAGATCTTTTTTCCTGTTACACTGAAGCCTTGAAGCAAAGTGCATGCCTGGCCACCATATAATGAGGAGTCAGACAAAGGCTAAAGGAGGTATAGAGTGTGTGTTTGCAAGCAGCTGTGTGTGTTCATGTGTGTCTCATTTTAAGAATTCACAGTAGCTCATTGCACAATAGTACAAATGCATCCGTGGGCATGTCTGCGTTTGTGTGTGACTTTTTCTTGACAAATGTGGATATAAGTGATGGTGTAAATGTGTGTAAAGTTAGAAAAGGCGACAACAGGAAGCAGACAGGGTGAAATTGGCGTCAGGCACAAAGCTAGCCAGCCTCTTGAAGGGCCATTAAAGTGACATGGAAAAAATTGCAGAGACTCACTGGAATGAATCGTTGCTTTCAGGCTATAAATACTGCCTTTTTTTTTTTTTTTTTTTCTGTCTTGAGTTTAGAGTTGGTATTGTTATTGTTTGTAGAACAACTTTCATGACTATCTGGGACTTGACAATTATAAAAACTTTTTGCAAGAACCACTTGTAGGAACAAATCTGTAACTAAGCGGTGTGTAGGAGTGATTTAAGACAACTTTGTCACATTCTGCAATTTTGTTAAATTTAGAACTTTCTTAGGCATGAACAAAGCCGGCCTTTCTACTGCTGAAAAAAAAACCCAACATGTTTCACTTAAAAGTTTTCAATTACAATGGCTTAATCTTAATAGAGTTTCAGTAAAAAATACAAATCAATAAAACCTAATCAAAAGTAAATATTCTGTTTGTGAGATGCCCTCTTCCCCTGGAATCGTCGCTTGCTGAGAGAGATTTGCTGTGGGAGGGAGCCACATGTTGGTCTTCAAACAAGTTATTTTGGTACTTATCCTACAAATTATCTAGTTTGAGCTCTGACTGAGCAACTTTTTCTCCTAGAAATTACATTTGCAGATTATGTATAAATGAGCTTAATAATTATGTTGTAGTGACAAACATAATTGCTGCCTGTATTATGTTTAGAGACAACATTTCTTTGAGTGAATAAATCATATTCATGCATGTATATTCATATATGTATATATGTGCAGTACATCCATACCATGCAGTGTTTGGGGGTGGATAGAGGCCATACAAAGTGCAAGACTGTGAAACCATGGCCAAAGATGTTTGATTGAGGTGACGGAAAGATTGTGATTTTGGCATATGATGTCTAAAGTATGGCTGTCAATTATCATGGCCATAAGTTCAGTATCAACATTTTTGCAACTTGCCAGGTACGTTCATTAACAATTATAACTCATTATGTTCATATAAAACGCATTATGGACTTCAGTGGGGTTCCTAGATATAACGTCTAAGTATGATGTTCATCCTCCTTCATCATAACAGATAGAAGCTATGTGGAATCTGAAAGGGTTCGGTAGTTGTGCCAAATCTTGTACTATACCTGCTCAGCACTGGTTGGCACGTTGACATCTGACAGCTAAAGACACATTTTTTTTTTCTTAAATCAGCTCATTTGAATGCAAAGCCAGCGTTTTCTTTCCAATTACACACTTGCACTGGAGCATAGTAAATCTGGAAAGGTTTTTAGAAATTACAGTTATTAGATTATGACGAGCAAAGTTCGGTTGAAAGGCTTAAGCCTCTGCAGTTCACATGAGAAAAGAAGTGTGCTTTACACAACACTTGCAGTGCACTTCAACCCCTGTATAATCCTCGTATAGCACATGCAGAAAAGGTTATCACTTTTTTTTTATTTTTTTTTTCCCATATCTCTACCACAGTGGTTAGCCACAGCAAAATCAAGATGAGAATCATTATTGCTAATCTTTTTTGAGGCTGGTCTGACAGAAGTGCACCACAGTAACACGGAATGATAGATGACATTTGTGTGTAAGTATATATATATATTTATTTATTATTTATATATATATATATATATATATATATATATATATATATATGTATATATATATATATATATATATATATATATATATATATATATATATATATATATATATATATATATGTAGAGATATTCTATGTATAAACACAATCATTCCATCTCATTTCAATTTGATATATTAGTACAAATCCATATGTACAGCCATATGTCATGTGTATTTTTGCATATCTTTTGTGCATGAAGGACATCAATATAATAATTTCACGCCACAACAAAGACCTGCACAATGCTGCACCCTTTGTGCATCACAGTGTGATTGGTGTTCCATGTGTTTTATTTGGCATGTTTGTCTGGGAGATCTGTGTTGATTGAAACATTGCTTTTAATGAAGACTACAGAAATGATTTCAATACTGTATGAAGATGATGACTTTATTCTCAGAAAAGGGTTAAAGTTGTGCCGAAGTAATGTTCGTCATACCTCCACAATCAATTTTAATCTGCATCTAGTAATGTGTAGTGTATAATTGTGTATAATCTGAAGTGTATAATTTCAAGTACAAAAATGTAAAGTGAACTGCCCACATGGGAGATTGACATAACCCACAACCCACAAAGAAATACAAAGGATTTATAATAGAACCACCTACATAGGGTAAAAAAAATAATAATAATAACAATAAAAACAAAAATTAAAATATAAACTCGTTTGGCCTTTAAGTCAATCAAAAGTTCAAAAGTGAGGGAGGGGGGGATGGCCTATGCTGTTTGTGCATGTATTTTTTCTTAACCTGGTGGGTGTTTTTATTTTGTATCCATCAGGGGAGCCTGCTGTTGTACAAGCAAGTGGAAGCTGCAGTTATTGAACCCAACCACTTGTGAGCTTTGAGTTTCTTTGGATTATTGAGTGAACTGTGTCGTGTCTTTTGAGATCTTTTATAAACTATGCAGGACCTTTGGTGAGTCTTTTGGCCTTCAATTTTATCCTGAAGAAGCTGCTTTTTTTTAAAAAAAAATAAGAATTTTAATGGTCATACTCCTCCAGCCTCCATGGTTTTGGGTACTGAAGATTTCTTTTCTCCTCAAGAACTGACTGGGAGTTATAGATGCTCCTAGGGGCTTAAAGCTCCCGGTGGCTACAGCTGCAGAAATGTGATTCTAATAATTTAAGAAAGAGAGACCTAAAGCGGTCAAAAACTGTAGTTCCACAGGGTGTAAAACTGAAACTTGGGGTTGTTATGGCCATAAGTGTGTTTCAACAGAGTTTTCCTGTTCTTTTCTTCTATCCCATCCATTATTTTCATGTTTCAATAATACTTGGTAGTGGGCTACTTTGGTCGATAGTACCGATACCCAGCCTGACTTAGATTTGACCTTGGTAAGTTTTGTATTACATTATGAGCAAAAGCTAAACTCCTAAACTTACAAAAGCAGTTTTGTGCTGGCTTATCCAACCCTCCACCTATATACTTTTCCATCACCCATAGCTGCCAGTCTATACTTCATCCTGCCATCAACACAAGTAAACATCCACCACCCTCCATGCCCACCCACATCCATTCCTCAGTGTAATCTCTGTCCACCCAACCATACATCCATCCATCAGTCACTCCTTTATCTGTTCAAGTTTCTATACTGGAGCCAGCCTGGGGAGTACTTTTTTTTTCTTCTGTTTGACAGTCCAAAAGACAAAGTGCGCTCGAGGCTGACAGCAAGCCGGTCAGATAGGAGAAGGTAAGTGGCACCTTCTGTTCATCACTGCCAGCAGAGACTGAGCAGCCTCACGCTGTGCCTGTGATCCTCTGGCAGGACCGCTCCACAGTGGCAATCAGAGACGGAGTGATTTCAGCCATAAGACTCCCTGCTGCGTTGCCTCTTTTCTAGCTCTCATCAGGTTTCAACCCTACTTCTGGCTCCAACACAGTTTCATTAAATTCTATGAAAATTAAGACACCCTAGGTTGTCAATTAGTCACTCCCCTCCCTTCAGATGTCATACCTCTTAAGTATAGGTTCTGTCACTTTTACATGTTAAGGAGAAGGCTTAGCTTGAAGGTTTGATATTTGGTTTGTGAGTGAAGAGTTGTAGTTTTTTTTTTTTTACTTTTGATTGGCATATTTGTCGTCCATAAATCTTGTCCTTACGGTGAGGTTAGTGCCTTTCATGATTACACATGAACATATTCATGTTTTCAATTAATCTGAGATGATTAACACACTCCTACAATCCTACAGACTCCAGGCCCTCAATGCTTTATGGTCATTTTGTCACTGTTATGAGTGTTCAGTTTGTAGCAAAGGGGATGTTACCACTAGAGTTAAAACATCCAGTAGAGGGGTCAGTGGGATCCCAAACAATGAGAAATCAAAGCCATTGTCACTCAAACACAATATTTAACAAACCAAGGGACAATGAAATACAAATACAGAGAGTGATAACAACAGCTGGATATTTTTTTCTACTTTATTTGTCCACCCCAGTCTAGTAAAACGCAGCTGATAAATAATTATCAGCCAAAATAATTTAAAACATACCCAATCTAAAATATCTATCATGTTAAAACATTCTAAGAGCAGCAAATAAGTATTGATATGTAAAGTTAAAGTTAAAAGTTAAAGTTTCAAGCCTGGGTTGTTATCCCTGTTTGTGCATGTGATTCCCTCATTGTCTCATATATGGCGGTGAATTACAGATTTATCTTGGCCAAATCAGAGGTAGTGATTGTTGGAACAGTGGAAATACTAACAAAGACCACTTGTCTGAAGTTTCTATGGAGTCTGATTGAGAGTGATAGCAATAAAAACTAATAATACAAAATAAACAGACTAATAATCTGAGCCTGTCAGTTACAAAAACACTTTCAGTGGACGTATATTGATAGCTTCATTTGTCCCCAAAGGATAAGTTCATGTTCTGTGAATATATTCACATCTTACCCTGTGAATTACAGGTTTATTTAGACCAAACCAGTGCTGGTTGTTGTTAGAAATACTAACAAAGATGTCTCTGAAATTAAATCTGTTTGCCTGCAGCACTCAATCGAAAACAGTTGATAACATACATGTGATATGTTCTTACAAACTCTGCTATTGGTTTGTTGACTGGTGTGTTTTTAAAATTCAATTGTCCTCATCCAACAACAACAGATACAGCAGGAAGTATTTGCACACCTTTGCATCCCTGCTCTTCTCTCATTCACATCTCAGCCAGAATCTCCTTTTCCTCGCATAATGCTGATTATAGTTAGCCCATTCAGCCTTTCTCTCATTTTCTAACTTATTTCCTCCCCACTGCCGCCTTAATACCTTCATCAACCTCCAAACAGCCTTAATGGCTCGAGCAGATGGTGCGGCTGTCTGAGGATGGTCAATCTCAGGTGACTTGCTGAGATTAACTAGTTTACCGACCTGCAGTCATGTTGTTTACATAAAAACAAGTATCTACGCAGTAATTCTCATCAAACAGCTTACAGAGGTGTTCTCTCCCGTTGTTCAGCAGGAATATTGACCCGCTGCTCTTTGCAACGCTGTCAAAGTTATTGATGTATCATCATTGATGACTTGTGGTGTGCACAGATCTCTTTAGGCTCGTTAGATCCCACCACAACATCTCAAAGACTTTGAGGTTTGAACATTGCTTTGGCCAGTTCAAACCCATCATTCATTTTCTTTCTCAGTCATTCAGTTGCTTTGGTGCTTGGGATCATTTCCTTGTTCACTTATGGTATTTCAGTCAAACACAAGCCTGCTCTTTAAGATAAAGAAAAGTAAACTGGGATCTGATTTATAATTCTCTTTGATCGGAGTGAGATTATAACTTTCTGACAGGAAAGAGTGCACAAACTTTAATCATATTTATGCTACTTGGGTTGAGCAAACAGCATGAAAGGAGTTATAAAGTGATAAAAATTGTATTGGACATAAACCTCAAATTAAGTGTCTTCGAGCTGTTGAAAATCTACAGCAGAGGTGAACTGCAGCACCTACAGATCTTCATTTGAGCAATTAAAATGTTTTTTTTTGTGTGTGTTGTCATGACTAAATGTGCCTTTGATACAAAGAGGAAAAAAAAGCAAAAGGCAGAGCCAAACAGAATCTAACTAATTAAACTCCAATCTTTACTGTTTTTTTGTTGTTGTTGTTGTTGTTGTTGTTGTGTTTTTTTTTGTTTTTTGTTTTTTTTACTTGACATGTAGAAGTCAGAGAAAGTGAAATATAACTTTTCAACTTTAGGTTTATCTAGGATTCACTCATTGCTTGTGTAAAAACATTATTTTAGGATAACTCAGGGACAGTTTGATAACCTGCTGTCAATCGTAGACCACCAACTACAAGGAGTCCTGCCGAGCGCCTGAGCTTTGTTTCTTGTAGGTTATGTTTGCTTTAATGTCAATGCTATATTTTGGGTTTAGATTTGTCTTGCAGCTTGTTTGCACTAGTTTGTCACCCATGTTGTTATTACCAAGCAACTGTGAAATGCACTATGCACAAAAACACAAATGATGTCAGGTATCTTTCTGCTCTGGCTGAGGGTCTCATGGAGCGGAAAAACGCAAGATGCTCAGCAAATCAAAAGCAACAACCAAAAAAAACGAAAAACAATTACAAAAGCTGATCAAGCTGGCCAGAAACAGCATCAAGAATCCAGTCGATTTTCAAAATAAAACACCCCGTGCAAACTACTCATGGTAACAAACAGCCAAAAGGGAAACAGTTATAAAAAACAGCATTGTGGCCGTCATGTCAGAGACATGTGAGTGGGGGTTTGGCGTGTTCTGATCTGGTCATTTGAATTCTTTGTTTTAATGTTCACAACAAAAGATTTGCAGATTTTAATTTTACAAAGGCATCCATCCATCCACCCATCCATCCAACACAAGAGGGGGGGAAGCAACAGGAAAACACTAGGGAGGAAGCGAACAGCCTCTACTTAACTTTTTTTTACAGTCCAACACCTTTTACTATGTGCTGTAATGAACACTGCAGCCTCCAGGAGACGCTAGCAGATGATATGTTTTCCATCTTTATCCTATTTACTTGGCCTGTGGGAAACAGAAGTTTTTGAAGTCAGTATTTCCGATAACAGTAGCTGAACTATGTCAGTCTGTCAAATTTCGGAATGGTTTGAAAGTGGATAAAAAATAAATAAATAAATAAATAAAAAAAGTAGGAAAGAACTCCTTCACCTGCAGCCGTGAGTTAAACTCTCACTTGTGCTGAGGCAGGGAATTTGAGTTATCCCTCCGAGACATTTCCTCAGGCTATCAGACTATGTAAACATCAGTCTGAGGTGATTAATTATGCCAGGCAGAGAGAGATAGAAGGAGAGGGCAGAAAGGAATGAAGAAAAAAAAAAGATCATATAGATTAGACTCCTGAGTCTCCTTGACCCGGCTCTCCCATGGTACCTGCTTGTCTTTACAATAGGAAAAGGTATAAATATTTCAAGTCAAATAGAAAGCGGTATAAACTGAGCTTTCATATTTTATTCATCAAAGCCAAGGGATGTAGATGCATATCCACCAGTCTTGGTGCCTGCAGGGCAAAATCCTCCAACAGTATATATATTTGTGTGTTTGCGCGTGTGTGTGCGTGTGTGTGTGTGTATGCATGCACAACTTTGTTTGCAGAAGAATTCTCCAGCCACACAAAGCCAGGTGAAGAAAGATAATCTAAAGCTTTTTGTCCACTCTTTACATCTTTTTTACCCCTCAGTGCAGGCATCTTTCGAGATGTCTGTGGCGGTGACATTATATGCTGCTGCATGCAGTAAAAAAAACAAAACAAAAGCAAAACAAAAAAACAAGTTCTTTTACTGAATTTTTTATATGTGGCTTCTTTTCACATTTCAAGTTTAAAATATGCAGAGTTGTAAAGATGTAGGGATTGTAGAAGTCAAACTCTTTCCAGACTGGTGTTGTTTTTTCTCAGTGTCAACGAATCCCATAAAAAAACAAAAAAACAAAAACAAAGAAAACTTTCTGATTTCCATAGTCTGTCCATGACACTAAGCCCATTGGTTCCCACTGCAGATTGTGAAGGAATTTTCTCTTCTAGCATGCCAAATATAGATGTTACACAGGGTCATACATTTGTCTTGAGCTTACTGTAAGGGTAGCATTAAATCTGTAAGACTCACTGACTTGGTAACCGAGGTCAGAGAATAGGGCAGTCTCACTCCCTGGACACAACAGATAGGTAAATAACATAAAAGCCTTGGACAGAGTCAGATAGCAATGTTGGACCACAAGAGTAAACATATTTTCTTGTTTGAAGACCAATTGGCAAATGACTTGTCTCACTATTCTGAGGACATACAGACTAACCAGAGACCTTCTTCAGAGTGTATTGATAAAGTCTCCATTCTCCTTGGCCATGCATTAATAAACCTTGAGGCATAAGACATCTTGGACTCCTGTGCACTTTCTCTCCACTGCCTGAACTCATAATCATCAACTCAACAGTTGAAAATCTTTTAAAACACCCGACAAATGCAGTTCAGCAACAAGGAAATACTCTGACTCCACTGTTGTGTTTCGTCTACAACAGAAGAGGGAAGCTTTGTCGGTTTGTTGATGACTTTGATATTTTACAAATATCAGACCAGTGGCAGCTGAAATGAACAAGAGACTTAACCCCTGGTATTAACATGATCACATGTTGTTTTTACACAATATTTTTACTCAAAGAAAGAAATAACTTAATCTCCGGCATGTGCATAATATATAATAAGACCCAAGCAACCTTCAAAATTAGATGATTTCTCTAAGAGAGCCGAGGAATTGTCTTAAAATTTCACATCCTTACTGTCAGTAAAATGTCTTCTTTCATAAATTTAGTGTAAATGGTGAAATCAGTTGAAACAGTCAAACGGTGTAACAGTAAGACATAGTCGCCAACAGTATTGTTATAGTGATGCTGTAACAACCTCGTGATGTGTTGCATTTATTGCCAAATTTACAACAGGGCATGAAGGATTTAGATCATTCAACAATAATTCAACCTGTTTTTTTAAAACAAACAAACAAACAAAAAAAACTCTCCTGGAAAACTGCAGAATGTTCAGTGGTCTGCAGTCACAGAAACCAAACCTCTCCGCAGCATTTCCCCTGGGCCCGACCTATCCTACACTTTCCAGCCACTATAAAAAGGCCAGCAGACAACTAATGGTATCACTAACCATCCTGCAAATAAAATCCCATGAGCGGCTCCAGTGCTCCTAAGTAAATGTGATGCAAACCACCAGAGAAAAATGAAATATACATACAATTATTATAATGAAGAAATTAAAAAAAGTATATTTTCAGGGCTTAGTAAAAGTTGAGAAAAATCAGTACACAGTACTCCCACAGTACTTATTTGGAATCCTTGCATGACTGTTTTCCACAACTTTTATAATTATATATAATGCATACATACAATGCATGTAATATATCATTACTATTATACAGTATACTATCAATAATATTTTTTGTGAAGCCAACAAACCTGTTGTCACTGCCAACATTTGGATCGCATGGAAATCATGATCCTCTGTATTGTAACTCTGCTTGAACGTCTGGGCATAAACAATATAAATATCTTTTGAATATCACTGAAAAGCATCTGTGTGTCCAACTGTCATATCCCCTTTAACATTCTCCACTTCAGATATCAGTAGTACCAGTACACACAAACATATTGTTTGAGGCAAAAATATATATTTACCCCCATTTGGACGGCCAGCGGCTGGAAATAGTTTTCTCTGATTTGAGGTAAAGTGAAGAATTTCGGCCACAGCAAGTACAATTTTCAGAAAGGTCATCTTGAGCTCAAATTGCAGCTTATGAACTTGGATTTTCTCTATAGAAGTGAGATAGTGATATTCATCATACAGTGCTAGAAAATAATCATTTTTTGTGAGAGTTTGTCAAGTAGACAGTCATTTGGATGATATTTTATCATAGAATGACCCATATTCTTATTTTGCTACTTTACCATTTGTCTCAGGATAGTCCCTGCCAATTTTTATTCTGTTTATGCAGTTGCAGTAACCAAATACATGTATTTCCATATGTGAGTTGCAGGTGCTTGTTTTCCCTCTTGTAATGACCTAACAGGAAAAAATAGTGTAAAGAAAATGCAGCAGGAAACAACCTGACGGCTGAACCTCGCTTCTGGCCTTAACAGTCTTATTGATGACATCAAGCAGGATTTTAATAACACTAGTCCAGATATGAGACATGAGCACTAAAGAATCCACCATCAACTCAGAAGTAAAAATGGAGCAAGGTTACAGAATACTTCTTCAGATGAAAGAAGGCAGAATTGGATATTGATCCTGTAAGCGGTTACAAGAAGAAAAAGAAATGAAATACAAAACATGATTCCTCTCTTTAGAAAAGCAATACAAGGGTCAACAGACAAGAGATATGGGAGTATAACAAAGAAAAGAACATCTACTCACTGAATGCAGATAAAGACTCCTTCATAGATAAAAAAAAAAAAAAAGCATATTGGTTGATGGAGGTTGGTGTAAATTAATTCAACTATAACACACAACTCTCATCCATCTGAGAGTTGAGATTATTGCAGTTTTTAATGCACTGCTTAATGGGGATTAAACTATACAGCAGCCCGAGTCTACTTTGTGTTTTGTCTTGGCAACGAACCAACATGTGACTGTAAGGAGGTATCTGGTAGCAAACACAGTTTGTGCATGTTAGAAGCTAGTTAAACCAGACGCCAGTGCAATACAGTGGCAGTTTGTAGTGAATTTCAAGAATTGCAAAAACATTGCAGCAATCATGATCTAATATGACTCAAAACCACAACTGCCTAATAAGTAAGAAATCACTCTATAAACCTATGAAAATAACTGCCAGTGATGCAAAGTATGGGGAGCTGTAGTAGGTAAAGCATGCAGGGCCTTTAAAGTCTGTGTAAAGTAAGAATAAATATGTGTTCTGAGTTTGTCAGACCAAAGAAGAAAGTGTTATTAACCACCCAGTGAAACGATGAAAACGTGTCATGAGTTCAGAAAATGACATGACTAACTTTGAAACACTCTAAGCGAGATGGATTGATCTCTGTCTCACTGCTCTGGGTGCAGGTGTATGCTCAGGGTGGCCTCAGTGTGTCATCGAGCCACCCTTTAGGACCGCCCAAAAAATCCTGGACTGGTTTAACCTCTAACTCCACATTTCAGTAATATATCATTCAGTATTTTCACGTGTTTTTTCAGCAACTATTTTCCAACATATTTAATATATTTTGAAAGAAATCTCAGAATTGCCTTTACACAGACTTTAAGTGAAATGTTGACCAAAATAAGCTGGTCAGCTCATGCCTTCAGACAGACAATAACTGGCCAGTCAGACAGAGAGCAGGAAAGTAAGGCAGTGCATGTCTCCAGGGTTTAGCAATGTCAGACTGCTCAGCACAAAATATTAGCCTTCCCTTTATTGCTTTCTGTCAGCTGCTCTAAAAGCTTCTCCATCATTGGCTCAGAGAGCATTCAAGCTCTCGAAACAGCAGCAGAGGCCACCCGAGGCCTGACTCAGAAGAGAACACGGTTTTGAATCTTCAAATTCTTAGATTATTTGAATATTAATCATCAAGTCTCTTTAGCCTTTGACCACCTTGCTAACATTATGCTTTCATTTGTTTACAACAACCAAAATGACAAATGTTTAGAGAGGAGTACACGTCTCCGCTTCATTATTTTATGTACGGTGTCTGCACTCTCTCTGCTGTCAAACAATCACAAAATACAAACAAAGCTAGGTTTTGACCTTTCCCACACACACTTGTGCCTCAGTGTTGTCAGACAGAGGGTGAGAATGGGGTTAATGCTATACAAATGAAGAGAGGCTGTTGAATATGTATGGATGTAGGATAGCGTGTGTGTGCACTGGTGCAGCAGTAGTAGGGCCTGTCAGGCAGTCTTCCTCATTAGCAGTGAGTGAAACAGACATGTTAGCGCTGCACATTGTAGCAGTCAGACTCAGGCTGTCCACCAGCGAGCTTAGTGCATAATACTTCAACTTTCAACTTCTGACTGTTGTTGACTCTTGTTAGCAAAATCCCACGTCGGAAACCTTTCCTTTCCTATGGGAAAGTTTGAGTAGAACTGAACGGCGTTGTCTGCATTTTAACAGAGACAGAATAAAACTTTGCAGTTTTGGGTTGATGTGGGAGGAAGTGGAGCCAAGCTTTTAGTCGTCCTCTGTCAGGAGATTCTGCTTGAAACCGAGCAGCATGCGTGGGTTCAATGAGTTATCTGCACACAGGAATATGGAATCTCAATGACACAAATATCACAGCTTTCTACTGCAAGAAGCTCAGTGTGCAGTGGGAGAAAAGTTTTTAAAACTTTCAACAGCTCCCCTGCACTGTTCTCTAACCATACTGCCAGTTTTGCAAATTGATTAGTGTATTTTGGAGGAAGTAAACAAGTTTGTTTCATTAGAATATAAAAAAGTGTTTGAAATTTTGCTTTGAATAATGGGCATATTGTTCATGTGTTTAAAGAACATAGTATTTAAGCTGACAGCTTTTTTCCCCTAATATATCCCTCGCCATATTAACATTCGCTCATTTTTATGTTGATGAAACTGTAAAACGTGTTTAAACGCAAAAAAAATAATCCCCGACAGATACTAGCATAAAAACCTCTTTAGTCAGCACTGAGTTATGCCTTTTAGAATGGCCTTGTCATTAAACAGCTCTTGCTAGCATTGTGTGCTTCTTTATGGAGTTGAACGTTAGATGTTGTTTGGCCATCTGTCTTTTAGTTTAATCTTTTTGTGTGAATAATTGATTTTATTAATTATCATTGTGCAGCCCAGACTAAATAAAGAACTTAGAAACCATTAATATTAATTATTCCTTGTGACCTTCTATAGTTTAGTTTTTTAATTTTTATTTTGTTAGATGTTTCCTGGAGTAGTTGGATATCTGAATTAATATATTTGCTTTGATGATGAGCTACCTTACCTGAACTGAACCAACCTTGCACAGTGTGTGTTGGAAATGAGCTGAATGTAATTTAGAGCTCTAAATATCACTGGTGCCAGTGTGTTGGTGAAACATTGCCCTCTTGGATCTTTTTCATCACAGTTTTCTTGGATTTAATCTCTTCACCTACACTACACCACTCTTTCTTAATGTTACCCCCACACATTCCCAAAATGATGCTATCACCAGAAATCTCCCCAGACAGCGATACTATTTTCGAAGGGATCAGTGGAAAGCAACTTCAGCAATGGCTCTGCAGTATTTGGAAAGTGAATGAAAAGTTTGGTGCACACAAAATTGAAAACTATCTTTCACACAAAGCACACACTTGCCTGGCTGCAAAGACATTTGTCAGCTGCTCATGGTACAGCGATCTGGTAATTTGGTGCTCAATCAAAATTTGAGGCAGGGCTGGAGCTCTTGACATGGTGCAGCGGTGGCAAATGTCCCCCTTCGTGCATGTATGCTGCATTAGTAATGGAGAAGAATATTTATGCAGACGTAAAAGACACACATCTTCTGTCTTAACTCAGCCGTACAGTGTTTTTCAAATTTTTCTTAAAATTATCATACTTTTTCTTGCAAATGAAGTCAAAATACACAATTATTTCAAAGCTGCAAAATCGGAATTAACTAGACTATTTTGCATTATATGTACTGTTATGTACAGGTGCTGGTGCTGCATCCTGCATTTGTACAATTAGCATATCTGTTTGGCTAGTTGTGTTTAGCTTATTCTGTATAATTAAACTTCTTGTTAATTTCATATAAATTGCTATTTTTGTTAACTTTGCATCTTCATTACTTGTCATATGTTCCTAATGAGGCTGCTCATTATGTTATTTTATGTAATGTCCTTTAGCAGCTCTCAGACAGGGAACACGCAGGTGTACTTGATCTTCAGTAAATCAGATCTGTTGCTCTGCTGGAGCTTTCTCTCCTCCCTCAGTGTGTCTGTATGTTTGTCTGTCTCTCTCTTTGTGATGAACACATCAGAAGAATGTCCTGGATTATTTTGAAAATCCATCATGTCACACTTTTCAATTAACCATTACACAGTTTAAGCAACTAAAACCACCCTGCTGATTTGTTAATGGACTTCAGTGAAATCTCATTTGGCAGGGCTTTAGTCCTGCAGTGACCATCAGAAAAATGACAGCACTGGCTGTTGATTGAAAGGACATGCAGTGAGATTAAGCAGTAAAGAGGAAAGGTGATGGTGTACCACTAAAAAGTGTTAGAGAGGAGGCTGAGGTAAAATTCACCAAAACTGTGCTTCATATCCTTTGTCAAACCAAATTCAATGTTGTTGTTTTTTTGACCATGATGGTGATATTTCTCTGATCATAAACAAATAGTTTTGTTTATAGTTTTTATATATTAAAAAAGTACATAAGAACAACACAGAGTCAGTGGCATCTTCTGTGGCTGTCAAGTGAAGCAGAAGCGCCCAAAAACTGCAGTTCCTCGAATGGCTGCTTGAGGTTGGCTACAGAACATGTCAATTTCCATAAATGCACATTTTAAAATGTCTTCACAGCAGAAAGAAATATGTTTAATAATAGTATGAAAAACATTTTGTGCAGTTCGAACACAGAAATCAACGCTTGTAAAAAAAATGTCCAGTCAGGATGAAAAACGGTAAAACCTTGCCAAGAAGAACAGGCCAACTAAATGCTTGTCAAGCGACAACTAAAATAATATTGAACTGAATTTGTTAGTTTGGATAATATAATGGTAACAGGTCAAGAGTTCCTAAGCAGTGTAACGCTGTGTGTGTGTGTTTTCTCATTTCCCTGTAAGCTTTCAACACAATTTTAGAACAATTAAAAGCCCAAATCAGCGATCAGTTGTGCAGTTGTCATTTCCTATCTCAGGGACTGCAGGTTTGCTGCAGGGTCTAACAGGGCCCCGTTGGTGGGCACGTGGGTTGCTGCCGTCCTCTGGCTGTCTTTTTGAATGAGTTGAATGTGAAATGATTCCTTAAGCGACGCTGACTGTTACACCTCGCTCATATCTTATCCATGTGAACAGATGCTCGTTAGCCATGGGGGGATTTAGTCCCGACAAAAACAACATGAGGATGTGTGACGTGAGGTGCGTGCAGGAAGACTCATACCGCCTTAAAAAAAAAAAAAAAAAAAAAAAAACCCGGTTGAAACCTGCTTAGAATTAGACACAAAACCCATAACAAACACTCTTTATTGGAGATTCAGTATCCCAAGTGCTTTACAGTAGTGTCATTACACTAATTGCATTTTTTTTACATGGATTGAGCGACTGGGAATGGAGGCTTTACCCTTCATGCTAGATGAGGAGGCCTTTTTAGCCCCCCGATGTGTAACATGAAGCATGTAGGACAGAGACAGAGCAGGATATTCAGAGTGCAGAGAACATTTTTGTGATGCCTCTTTTCTCTTTACCTCTGTGTAATATACAGCTTTTCACATCTTTCAGAGTACGTCTCAGCGGACAAGAGAACCATTTGGGAATCCATGATGCATAATCCCTTTAGCAACATGCACAGGTAAAATTGGAATGTTTCCTCTCTTGGCACGTCCTCTTTGGGATTTTTTTCTATAAAATGAACAAAAAAAGCATTTTTAAATTAGGAACATGTAGAGACCTGCAAGGGTGTAATTTGCTACATTTATGGCAGCTGGGAAACTAACCCTGCTTGGGCCACAATAGCTGATTTTTAAAATGAGTCTGAACTAAACATAAAAGCGTGTCATGGACGGACAACATATATTATCTCACAGCACTCAAACCCTAATGATTTCATCATGTTTTACAACCGTTATCTGAAGTGATTTGAAAGGGGAATGCCTACAAGAAAAGGTAAGAAGATAAAATGAACATGATTGCTGGTGTCACTCTACTACTACTGTACACATATGCGGGTGCCTTGGTTGCATATAACGTCTTCTAGAAATTCAGACATAACATAAAGTCTCTGGCGATCATTGAGAATTCAGTCTCCTGAAGCGATTCTGTGCCACAGTATACAGACCTGCTCATTTCTTCTTCTATAGCTTTTTAGTGCGGTGATAGCAGGAAGAGGTGGATTTAGCGTGACCTTTTAACTTTCTTTGGCTGTTTCTTTTTATTAATTATTATAATGTGGCTGTTCACTGTTCAGACTGCATTCACACCTGGCTGTGGTCTGATCACAATATGAGCCAGACTGCAGATGTGGTTGGTAGCAAAATAGTAGATTTGGCGTGTGTCTAAGTTTTAGAGAGCTCTATTTACACGATTGAATTGGAATATAATATGCATAACTCTGTTTTTATTAGCGTAGAATCACCTGAAAATAGAAATTGTTATGTTTTTGTTAGCTTAGAATGACCTCTTGCATAGATTCTGCCATGTTATTTTTACAGTAGCTCAGAATGGACAAACTAAACACTGGTTCTAGATAAGACTTTGCATGGCCGATACCTGGTTTTGAATGTAGGTCAGTGCATGCAGATTTCAGCTTAATGAATTTATGATCACATAGGAATAAAAAAAATCATTCACTGTTCTGTTCAACAACAGTTAAATAAGACATCTGGCTCGTATGTCAGTAACAACAATTAAACAAGATGGACACCCTGCAACAAACTGTTAAATGGATTTGTGCGGTTCAAAGTTTCACGGAGAGGACACAAAGAAACACAAAGAATGCTGCCTCAGTCAAACTCCAGCCTGTGTTGGGAGTTGACTAGATAGTACAGTGATCTGTTTATTGATCAGAGATTAATGCTGCTAACATTGCAGCATGCTCCCAGGCTCTGGACAATCTGCACAACACCTTGCCAAAGAAATCCAATAGAAAATTCAATAACACTGATAGAATATGCTTAATTATTTTTCATTTTGTGTTTATTAAATCTAGAATTGTACAATCATAACAAATGACCTTCTGCTGCCTCCAGGTGGCCAAAAAATAATGAACGTAAGTGAAAACAGACAACTTTTTTTGCTTTAACTCACTAATCATTATGAACTAAATGTTTATTTCACAGTGTAATGGCTATAGAATAATAACACCATTTGTTGAGCCTCGCTTTCACTATGCAATTCTTTCAGCCACCAAACATGATATTTCCCAGGAAAATGAAGGCTTGATTTAAGAGACTTAAATACAAGCTCACACTTTTCGTTCTAATGATTCCTTCTCACGTTACTCCCCTCACCTTCTACCTCAGCCCTACTTCAGACTTAGGCTGCGAAGCCACACTGGCTTCGATGGAGATAAGGAGACTTTGACACAACTAAGCAGGTCCCAGGTGAGATCGTACCAATGTCAAGCATGCTGCTGGAAAATGGCATACATAATACACCTCTAATACCCGTCTTGGGTAGATAAAGGTTAAAAGAACTGTATAGCTGGCAGCTGCTGGCCAATGGATCTTGAACATGTCCAACGTGCCCGGAGCTAATAGAACAAGCTCTCAGAAATCCCTAGACTGTGAAATTACCATCAGTGAATGTGGCTTAGCTATTTAATTCTGTCATCTCCACTCAGACAAGAAAAAGCATATCTGCTCTTTGCAATATTACTGACACACTGGCCAGTGCAGATGAAATATAATTTAGTGTAATACCACTATCGTGAATATGGACAGCTGTGCACGTGTATTTGTTATAATAACAATAATTAATTACTTATGATAAAAAAAACTAGTGAGTCGACAACTTCCTATAACAGCCAAACATCAAGCAGGTGCAGCAACATAAGACAGTAGTCAACTAATACTTACTAGTCCAACAACAAGAAGCCCAGCTCTGTGTCTGTCTTTCAGCCTTTTATTTCACAAAGCTCTTGCTAACAACTAAAAGTCAGTCCCAGATTTATTCTTGTTTGGCAACCTCTTCCTCAGTCACTTTCTAATTTTTTCTTCTTCATCTTCGTTGTTATATCCATAGAAGCTGCTCAGGCTTGTTACATTGCCCACTTGCCCAGCTCCGGTTCTAGCACAACACCAACTCTGTAAATGTAAATGTAAATGTAAATGTACATGTACTTCTCATGGGAGATCGTACCCAGAGTGACTTTGTACAAAAGCAGGCATACAGGGTGAGAATGACAGAGGCACCATTCATTTGATTATGATAGAAAAGTTACACGATGATTTAAACATATACCATGAAGCTATGAAGCTATCAATGCTCGACTCCAACAGTGAAAATTGATTAATTATGCTCACATTCAGGTTTAATAAAAATAACATATGGGAATATTTTGAAATCTGCATTGTTTACGTACATGTTTTGGCCATTACCACCAACAGTCGATCAGTGATAAAACCGCAAAAACACATTTTTAATGTTTCTGATCAGATTAATTTGCACATTAAAACGGGTAGATGAAAACTGACTTACTGTCTACTTGTGACCAATGTTTTTTCTCGGGATCACTTTGAAAGTCCCTGAGCCTCAGGTCAGGAAACACTGTTTTATGTGACACCTACAATCTGAAGCTTGTTTCGAAGAGTGCAAGAAAATAAGGAAAGTGATGCACCATCAAGGACAAATGAGCAGCAGCTTTGAGTTTGAGAGGATAAAATCAATTATTATAACACTACAACACTGAGCCAGCTGAAAACAGACGGGAAAATTAACATCTGTGTTTAATGACTACATGCACAATGTCAAGAGAGGGTCAAGAGTATGCAGGTTGTCATTTCACTCAATCAAGCACTCAGAAAACTGCACTAATTAGATTCTGGAAGAAGTTGTTCTAATCAGTGAGAGCAACTTGTTTGTGTTAGTTTGAAAGAAAAAAAAACTGTGTAGCCATAAGTTTTTATTCAAAATGTAGTTTCTAATTTACATACAAAGTTTCTGCAAATCACAGCAGTTTAGTCACAACTTATCAGTAGGTGTAATTTACTTGGTTTCCTTTCATCACAGTTTAACAGGTAAAGACACTAGAGGGTCATGAACTACAGGATGCCCTTTAGCTATAATGAGACCAAAGGATACTTGGAGGCCTGACTTCTGGATGATACAGATCACTTTGTCACACAGCATCCTGCCTGCCTCCAAAATAGATGTCAGTAGCTTACAGCCTGATATAAAATTAACTAAAACCAGAGACCTACAGGCAGAGTGTCACCTCAGCTCACCCACAGCTTGCGCACTGGGGAAGATGTGGGTTGCAGTTCATTGTATCTCTGACAACCAAAAACTGACTGGGAGGGAAAAATACTTCAACTGCACTACAGTCATTTTAAAGTTTGCGGGCTGTTATAAGATTACAATGTGGATGGCAACTAATGATTACTGCCATCTATTTTTTCTGGTCAATCTATTGGTGGTATACTTCAAAATATATGAAAACAAGGGGTGCCACTTTAATTGGATAGTCCACCTAGAGAGTATTTGTAACATTTCAACAAATAACACCAACAGACAAAGCAAAACAGTTAAAATGAATAAATCTATATTTGTAGGCGGACAATATCCAAATAAAGTGCAACAAAAAGTAGTGAAAATGATCCATCACAAGTTTGCTGAGCTAAAGGCTTGGTTTGGCTTGTTTTGTCTGACTAAAATCCCAAAAACACCAAAACCCCAAAAATCCAACTTACAAGGATATGAAGCAGTAAATCCTCACATATATATAAGAATACACCAACGTATTGCTTTCATGCATTGTAATGGTTTTTGTAGACCTGTCAGTGATTCGTTTTTAGTTCTGTTAACTGTTGTCTTTTGTGTAAAATGTTAAATGTCCAGTGTGTAGGATTTAGTGACATCTAGTGATGAGGCTGCAGAATACAACCAACTGAATACCCCTTGCCTTGCTTCGTGCTCCCCTTACAAGCATGTCTGTGAAACTGGAAACCTCTATCTGGAGTTTATTGTAGGAAAATAGTGATGTCAACTCCTCTGTAGATATAAAGTGCTAATTCCAAGATGACAAAACACAATTAGTTACATTAATGAAAATATAGTTATGAATACTGGCATTTCTGCCAATACAGCCTTCTTAATCACACACACTGGATCTTTAAGTGCTCCTGTATCTGCTGTAGGCAGAGAATATTGTGAGCTTTATTTGCATTGTAATGAGACGAAAGTGTAAACCAGTTACTAGTTTTTAAATTACAATATGCCTCGACTCATTCACCTCAGGAAGTATTAATTTTTGAAATAATGTCTCATTGAAAGTTAAGAGACAATACTATTTAATTATCACTCAAAGATAGATGCTAGAAAGTGCTGTCAAGGGGTCACGTTGGGATTCATCCTCCGAGAACTGTGGATATCAATACCAAATAGGATATGAATCTGTCAGGCACTAATCGAGATTATAGTTTTCCACCAGAAAACATTTTCAGATAGTAGAATAAAAAGCTCCCTAACATAGATTTCCATCATTGACTGTGCTGCAGTGGAAGAAAAAACATCTCCTACCTTCAACTGTTGTGAAAATTACACATTCTAGTCAGAAAGAAACATCTGTTTACTTCTGTGCACTGTCTCAACACACAGAAACTCTGAAGAAGTTTATATTCTGTACCTTGTAATAATCTCAAAGGACACGAGTCATACTCTGTTCAGAGTACTCCCAGCGTTCAAACTGTTTTCAAGGGATTTCCTTTATTTACGGACGTATTGGAAATCTACAAAGAAACCGACAATGCAGAAGGAATTTAATTTGATCAACCAGAGCCTGAAGCTGCAGCAATAGATGATGGATTTCCCTGTGGTGCTGCAGGCTTGTCCTATAACTGGAATATTAAATTATATTCCTCAACACAAGTTCCACTGGGTCTTAATATACATACGTAGTGTGTGAGATTTGCAGATAAGCAGGTTCATTTGGATTAAGCTCAGGTGAAGAACCTCTAGAGAGTCTCACGTGTCCTTTGAAGATACTTCCCTTCATTCACTTTGCATTGCTTATGGGAATGTGTTTGCACTCACTACGCATGAATCAATAGTTAAGGAAGCTGGTGATGGAGTGTTATACTGATGATGTGTTTGTTGATCCAGCCTACAGTGAAACCATTTTGAATGCATGTTTATGTGGCTTGCAGCTCCACAATACAAATACAATCCCTAACCATTTTTATGTTTAAGCTCATCTGCGTGAAGCATGTTTACATTGCTGATGATCACTTCCAAAGCCATGCCAATTTTCACTGTAAATTTGGGGTTCAGTATCTCACCCACGGACACTTTGACAGAACTGGGCAAGCCAGGAATCGAAGCTGAAACCCTCTGACCTGCTTTACCGCCAGAGCGACAGCTGCCCTACAGGTTTCCTGGTGGTTTTTGATACGTTTTTAGATCTCCATGTCTGTTATTACTGTGTTTTTAATAGCCTGACCATAGCTGCTGTGGAACATTATGTATACCTCTCTGACACACAAGTGACTGACAGCTGTGCCGTGTTGCCTAGCAACAACATGATGCCTCTCATGGCGAGGAATGAAAAGGGTGTGATGGGGATCAGAGCTACAGGGAAGAGCCACCATTGTGATCTGCACTTTATATACATCCTGTGTGACCGCAGTCATGACAGTGTTTCTGCTACAAATTATAGTTTTAAAATGCAAATCCAAAAAAATTCAAATTTAGTTATCAATTATTTTTGTTTAATCAGTTTTCATCCAAACATTTCCCAATAGTTACAGTTTCTGTTAAGAAAAATACATTATGGCTATTGCTGCTGACAGTTAGAAAGTGCTATTTTCAATTCAAACCCGCAATCTTGAGCTTGAGAGGCAGAAGTCATCATCCACCATCCATCCAATTTTCGTTTTCTGCTTTTTCACATCGCTTTTTAATTGAGTGGATGTCTCACTCTGAAAGATTAGATGGAGAGCTACAGCCTGTGGTGGTGTAATTACATTAGGAAGGGGATGTTTGATTCTGGACGGGTACCTGGCTGTCCCCTGCTGTCGACTAAACTGTCTGTCAAACATCGAAACATCTCAGTTTTTAGTTTTGCTTTTTGCCAGTAAAGACTAAAAAGCAAATGAGTTAGGGGGAAAAAATCCTAAAGGGAAGGGAATTGGCATTTTCCTCACATTTGCATTTTTATATATTTATATTTTTTTTAGTTGGAATATTGAGGTACGCTGGAAAAAAAAACAGGAGCCATCAGGTTTCTCTCAATATTGTGCTGTTTAAAGTAAACCCTGAGGGGCGGTGTTTAGCTCAGTTGGTAGAGCAGCCGCCCCATGTGTGAAGGCTCAGTCCTTGCTGCGGAAGCCCAGGGTTTGAATCCGACCCATGGCTCTTTCCCGCATGTCATTCCCCATCTCTCTCTCCACATTCCTGTCACTCTTCAGCTGTCTCTATCAAAATAAATCTTGAAAAGGCCAAAGAAATAATCTTTAAAGTAAAGCCTGGCATATTTGACTGAATTCTGCTTTCTTTGTGTTACTAATACTAAAAACAGAGTCTCTCTCATACACATCTGCACCTTCATATACACATTTTTCTCAAGCAGCAGCCACCATGTTTGTGAAATAGAGCCAAACATTGCAGGTCCTCAAACAGCCACTTGAAGCTGGCTCCAAAAGTGAGTCAAATGTCTAACTTCATAGGAGAAGTAAACATGTTTACAGCCTGGTATTTAAAAAAAAACAGTTTGGGTCTCTATAGTTATTTTAACCATTCATAACTGTAGGGGTCAGTTTTTATATGACTTCATATACACTTAAGATAACAAACAAATTAAACAAATTAACATTAAAGTTCTACATGAATAAAAGCAAGTCATAATAATTGGCAAGTCTTTTCTCACACTAATATTGAGCTTATCTAATTAATCACTGCTTTGTTTATATTAGCAATGTTTAAAAAATAAATAAACTTATTAAAGATCATTAAACTAAGTGGTTCCAGTTAAATGTTAATGAAGTAAATGCACCCTGTTTCATGCTTCAACTCACTGCTGATTATTTCGATATTTAAGATTATTATTTTTTAAGTGCCTTGAGTGCTGAAACAAAAAAAATGTTTTATATTATATGTACTACACATAGAATAACAAAACGACACACATATTACATATGTTACACAATAAATAGTTTGCGACTTAGAAATATGTTAATTTAATAAACAATTTTTGTAATTTGATATGTGCAGATAAATGACTGATGGAAGTTTTACTTCTGTTCCTCCTGCCAATTCCCACTTATTTCTAAAATAATATTATGTACACATATATAGCTCTCATCATCAGCTCTCAATGGGAAAAAAAATCATGCAGAGGGCTGAATTCGAAGACATCCCCAAAATCAAAGAAAAAATATGATGTGGCAGGCTAGTCCATTTCTCGAGATGATGGATGGTGTCCTGGGGGCTCTCCTCCCAGTGGGGAGGAGATTGGACAATGGGTCCAAGGATTTCATCCCGATACCTAATAGCAGTCAGGGTGCCATTGTCTAACCTGTAGAGGACTGTGTGTCCTTCCAAGGATATGCCTCCCCAGACCACCACCAAACCGATCATGCTGAATGATGTTGCAGGCAGCATAACATTCTCCACAGCGTCTCCAGACCCTTTCACGTCTGTCACACGTACTTAGGTTGAACCTGCTCTCATCTGTGAAAAGCACAGGGCGCCAGTTGCGGACCTGCCAATTCTGGTGTTCTGTGGCAAATGCCAGTCGAGCTCCACGGTGCCGGGCAGTGAGCACAGGGTCCACTACAGGACGTAGTAAGGCCCTCAGGCCACCCTCATGAAGTCTGTTTCTGATTGTTTGGTCAGAGACATTCACACTAGTGGCCTGCTGGAGGTCATTTTGTAAGGGCTCTGGGCAGTTCTCATCCTGTTCCTCCTTGCACAAAGGAGCAGATACCTGCTGATGGGTTAAGGACATTCTACAGCCCTGTCCAGCCCTTTTAGAGTAACTGCCTGTTTCCTGGAATCTCCACCATGCTCTTGAGACTGTGCTGGGAGTCACAGCAAACCTTCTGGCAATGGCAATATATATGTATGTATGTCTATATATATATATATATATTTCCTGGAAAAAAAAAAACAGTGGGGTGTCTCACAGCTCTGCAATCAACTGCCATCAGCGAGACTCCTGCTCCGTCCTCAGCTTCTTGCTCTGATGTTCTGAGTCACCATCCAAATCAAGTTTTGTAGCCAGCTCAGAAAGAAGGACCCATTCAGAGAGAGTTTGCTGAATATGCTGTTCTCTCACTGTTTCACATTGATCCGGACAAAACATGGAGCTGAGCCCAGTGACACTGATGGTCTCAGGACAGCCCCAGGTTTAGCCTTATGTAGCTTTATCATAGCTACATACAACATGTAGCTTTAACATTTCTCATTACGTTTAATCACAATATGTATTGTGAGCTAATGCTGATTTAATAGCTGCTAGTGTTTACCAACCACAGTTTAGCAAGTTTACTTGTTCAGTTCAGTTTTAGGGTGTAGAGTCTCTGTTGTGCTCTTTGTCTCACTCTTTGCCATGTGATCTATAAATTACTCCTAATTTGAGATATAGAGCTCTTCCTATTTTCCATGCCAATGGACAGATGGACCCACAGATTTATACATTTAAAGCCAGACAATGAGTGAATGACTGTGTGTGTGTGTCTAGGTGTGTGTGCGTGTGTTTCTGAGATGGGGAAACACACTGACTGATACTGATGACAAACTAGGACTGAAGCTGTTATTGTCAGATGATAATCAGCCTGTCATCTCTGTCCACCTTAACACTTAAAATATCCATGGGAAGGAAAACTGTTTGCTTAGCTGTTTGTCCATCTGTTGGATTCTGTGTACGAGTTTTTCACTAAAATATTGTAAGAGGCTTTGAGAGAGAATTAACTGTTTTTGTTTTTTTGGTTTCTGTATCCATGTGAAAAGCAGTACTCTAATTGAGATGGTAAGAGGGAACGAAGGATTCTCTCCATTTTTCTTTGTTATATGTAATTTTTTGTTTGGTGACTGAAAATAAAAGTAAACCTGTTTTTCCTGCACACCTTCTGGCCAGTGTGATGTTTTGTCTTCCATGATACCCGGCACCTGTCCTTGCAGCATCCAGGAATGACATTAACTTACAAATTCCAAATATATATTTATGAGGGGAGTCACTAGTTTTAAAGTAGATGCTAATGGACTTGCCTTGTGTTGTAAGAAATACCATGTTTGAACACTTCAAAGGTCAGTCAGTAACTATTTCTATACTGTATCTGCTTCACTGGACCCAAGTCTCTGTTTCCTTAACTCTTACATGGAGATGATTACCATCTAGTGATGACATTGATGTCAAGGCCAACATACAGAACCGTTGCCTAGACAGAATCTCCAGGAACAACCACGGTGAGGAATATCCGCTTTTGGAGCCTCAGTCTTACATCTCTGCCTTTTCCGGATGATGTGGGCTGTTGGCTTCATTAGACCGTGACCTTCAGCAGCTGTAGCAGTCTGAAGAGGCCAGAATGAGAGTCAACAACTCCAAATTTGAGGCCATGGTTTTGTGCCAGAAAATGGTGGATAACTCCCTTCAGGTTGGCAATGAGCTTTGGGTAGTCACCTTCTAACGGTGGTTGGTGATGAAATTTGTATAAAACTTTGAGAAATCAAAAGTCAACAGGTCAGATTCTTAGTTCTATTTACTCCTTTAGGAAATGCACACATGGGGTTAGGGTTAGGGTTTAAAATGGAAAGTTCACTTACTGAAGGGCACTTGACATGGTAACAAAGGGACAATAACTTCACAGAGATAGGGCTTTCTATTTGACAGGGGGAGTTTAGGACCTCAGAAGGAACTCAGAGCCCAGTTGCTTTGACTCTACAGTGAGATGAACCAACCGAGGAGGTCTGAGTTCCTAGTAAGGCTCTCCTATTGGTGCTCAAGTTTTTCTTGGACCCACATACGATATGGTAAGATACGAAAATGTAGGACAAACTTTAACCCAACTGAAAAGCCCATTTTGGGTGAGGCCTAACTAGGTTCAGGGCTGAGAATCAAAGCTCTACCCTTAGAGGATATCAGGCTGACTGTAAGGAAACCCTAAAATAGATCCAAACACAGTAGATCTATTTCCCAGCAGACCTGGGTGCATATAGAGATTTCCCAGGAGGAGCTACATTAAGGGGAGGAACTACTGGAGAGGTCAAGAAGTGAGCTCCTCTGCCTGCTTTGATGCTATTGTAATTATAAATCTAATATTTAATAACTGAATGATGAAATTATCTTTCTGTGCACTGTTGAACTGGTCAATTGGAATTTAAGGTTAACAAATGTCACATTCATATTCGTTGAGCACCCTTATTCAGATTCATGCTGAAAGGGAGGCTGAATGAGGACGACTTGTAAGGAGAGACAAGAGGGGCTGAGGGTGGAGGGCTCCGTACATCTCATTTGGGTTCTGCTGCTTGATTAATGTGGCCCTTCATTTCAGATTGGGTATTCACCAAGAAATTTGATGAGACAATCAGATTTCCACTGTTACGTTATTCCTACAAGCACAACGAATGGATGCACTTTTTATAGGGCCTATTGTTTTAATGATGGATTGCACGCTGCATCTTGAGAAAATTGAATACATTAGAGATCAAGTTTTAACAAGATCATAGAAGTTTTGCAAGCTATGCTTTTCTACAAATATGATGAAAGTTGAAAAATGTAAAGCCACTATCCTTGCATTTTTGTCACATAATGCCTTTAAACCTGAATTATTTTGGAATTAATAAGTGACAGATCAATGGCTGTAATGTGAAAAGGTCACACCAGCATTGTTATGCTGAACCTACCTAAGAATAAATAGCTTGCTCTGATGTTTACCACTGGACTTGTCTTGTTCTCATGAATTGGTGAAGACTAAACCAGAACTAAAGAAGAGTATGAGTGAGAGAGTGAATGATGAATGAATGAACTTTATAAGCTAACATTAAGTCACATTTGATCATTATTTTTTTGTGTGGTGCAGCTGAAGGCTGGAGGCCTCATTTAAGGGCAACACTTGCAAAGAGAAGGGATCATACCATTCTGCTAACAAATTCAGAACAAGAAATCTGGGCCAGAAGCATTTCATTGGCACTCCTTTACGTGAGTGAGCTGTTAGAACACCTAGCTACAGTTTAATTTATAAAGGAGACAGCACTTTTCAAAACCACATAACACCTTAAAGAAATAGCTTGATAGCTTGAATCGTGATGTTCTTAACCTGTGGAGTCTGTTTTTTTCTATATCAAGACACCGCTGGCCTTATCCCTCATACATATACAATGTTGCATGTAGAGAACAAAGGCACACATCATTCACTCCAACTAGATTGTGATAATGACACCAAATAACGTACCAGGGATTCAGTGATTTTCAGTCTTAATTATAGAAACAGATTAAGGAAAAAGGTAAATCTGCTAATCGATCAGTTTAGGTTTAATTGCAAGCATTGATGTTTCAGTATCTGTTTGCTCAAAGAAACAAACAAAAAAGACTTGGAAGCAATCTTTAACCTGCAGAGAGAAAAGGAGTGGTACCATAAGTAACATGTTTGTTTGATCGAGGTGGAGCAATTTATGAGTGAAAAGAAAGTATTTTTTTATCAGTGCAGCCAGCTGTGTCCCTACTGCGAAACACTGCCAGCCCAGAGAGCAGCAGCTGGCAGGGGGGGAGACTTCAGCTAGCGATTTCACTGATAAGCACACCTTTAATCACAGAAGGAGGGCTAATCAATGAAATCACCTGAGTGGTGATTGGTTTGTCTGCTACCCTGCAGACACTCAGCTCTCCACAGGCTTTACAAAAAGGGATAACAGGAACTGCTTTGTCACATTTGCAAACTGATGGTCCAGGCATTTATGTACTATCCGAAAACAGTGACACATCTTCATTTGGTTGCGTCTGTACTCAGGCACATTGGATTGTGTGTGACTATGTGGTTAAAGTGCTGACTTTCAGCTTTAATTTGAAGGTGGTTCACATCCATATTGAGGGACTTATATCTCGTTCAGATCACAGTCTACCTCCAGAAGAACAAACTACTAGAGATCCCTAAGTAATCCTAATCCCATGGAAATAGGGTTAAACTCAAGGCAAAAAGCCTATTTGAGGACAACCAGAGCATTAGCAGGTAATCTCCCTTTGTTTGCTTGTTTGTTTGATTAGGTTAAAGGTAAAATAATTATAATTAAATTATTACATTTTGGTTCCCTGAAATTTGTCCATAACATCAAAAGGGGAATCATTTTTAATGCATTTTAAAATGCAGTTCATGCATTTTCAAACTGAGATGCCATTTTGTACATTGTGCTTTTTAATGTCAGACTAAATTACCCTTTGTAACCTCATGTGACTCTCGCTCTCTTTCACAAAAGAGTTTCTACAGGGCTGCACATGTGGTATTTTTATCATGCCCACAATTATCGTGTGTCCCCTCATCCATTATTGTCACATATGCTAAAACTGTAACTGGTGCCAGCAAAAAGATTTATTAAAAAATCTGTATTGTGCCACTTTTGTAAACCCCAGCAGCTTTAAAGGGGAATGAGACAGTAAATCAATCAGCAGAGGAGCTTGGACTTAATGCTGAACTGACAATTTGATTAATTAAATGTCGATTCCAGTTGCTTTATGACTGATAAGACTAATTTTGTGGCAACTGCTGAATAGAACCTCTGATGCAGGTTTTGAATTTCAAACTTGCGTGCAGTATGTTTAGTACATCATAATTTAGTCAGAGTGTGTGTGAGACAGATTCACACCCAATTAAATTTCTCCATCCACTGATTTTTTTTCAATTAACCAAAGTTAATTGATCAAAGTTTAATAAAAGTTCTGTGTGCACCTGGGAAATATAGTTGTAAATGGCTCCTAGTTTTTGAATCAGAATAAATAGATTTTGAAAATGGGACTTGTTTCAAGTCCCCATACAATCAGTCAAAGCTTATGAAATGAGGCAGGCTTATAGAACAGCACAAAGAAAATGACAGGCTGCCTCTTGTATTATTGTCTTCTCAATTAAATGTCACCTCACAGAAAAAAATCTGCTATTTTCAAGTTATTAAATATATCAACTATTTTAAATTTAATTAAGCAAACCTGTCATTGCAATTTTTATGATCTTATGATGAGAACCTTTAATTCATAATTTAATTTGTAATGCCAACATTTAAAAAAAATGTATCTGCAAAACAAAACAGATTATTGGCATAGGTTACATATTTCACCATACAAACTATATTATAAAACTATATTAGAATGAGGATTTCTATCTACAGACATTACGGGTCTACGTAGTCCACAGTGTTGAACCATCATGTTTCTAGCCCTGAATGGAAAATCTCAACACTGGGTATAGATATGGTTATTTGTGTTTTTCACATATTTTGCAGCCACTGTAGCAAGGGGGGGTGATGTAATGGGGTTCAATAACCAACTACATGACTAGATGTCACTAAATCCTACACACAGGTCCTTAAAGAAGGCATTGTACATTAAAATGTTCCCTTTCACTGTTAGAGTTACTATTATATATGATGTATTTGGATTAGTATTGCTGCTACAGTATGTTGCATTTTATTGCTGTTGATTTTCACGATTGTTCTAATTTTAAATACTGTACATGCTATAGAGTGATAACAACAAATTTGTTGGGCCACAGCAAAGGCCAACTTGGCCTTGCATAAAAAATGAATTAATTCCAGACCTGGATTTGTTAAAAAACAAACAAACAAAAAAAAAAAAACAACTGAATTTTTTCAAAGGATGTAATACAGAAAATTGTGATCTTGTAGGATACAAACTTGTGTTGATGAGAGTTATTGAAGTCATGAGAGTATATAATTCACATCCACAGTAGACAACATTGGGCTGTGCCTTTACCTTGGGGATTTTTTAAGTGATTCCCAATACATATACCACATTTGTCCAGGTATGATTTCCTTGAGTGTTTAGTCGAGAATGTGAGAGGCTGTCATGCTGTCATACATACCTGTACAAGCTCTGTTACCGTGCACAGCAAGACACCACCTGCCCTCCCCTGATGCTCCGTGACCTTACGTCGAGACTCTCCTGGTTGTCCAGCTCTAATGGAGTCAACACGTCGACCATCTGTCAGACAGCCTGTGAGCGGTGATGTTGTGTGGGTGGAGAGCTGGCTTGGTGTAATGAGCCAAAAAAGCAGTGACAAAGGAGAAGCCATGTGGAGGAATCTAACATCCATCTCTGTCTGCAACAAGTGCACCTGGTGACCTTCATGGGCCAAACCCTGAAATCTCATGTGTTTAAAAGACTTTCTAAAACAACAAGCTCAGGAGAAGTTTGTGTCTTCAGATTTACCGAAAAATGATAGTCAAGGTGCTTCCAGAAATAGATGAAATTCAATGTTTTTGCTTGCCCTTCAAGCCTGCAGTACCAGAATAGAGATCATGGTAAACGGTAAAATAGATAAAGTTTCCAGAACATGGCAGAAATAGAATATTATGTTACTATATATATATATATTTTCATTAACTTTTCAACTTTTTTTCCCTTAACTCTTATTGTATAATCACCTGAAAATGAGTCATTATGCTTTTGTCACCTAGAATTAACCTTTTAAATCTACAGATGCTCACTCATGAATCAGCACACAGAGTCTGATTCATCACATGACCTAAGTAGGAGCTTCTGTCATTTAATAACAGGGGTTCATATATGGGGAAACCATGTCTTTGTAAAGAGATATTATTTATTTAACATATATTTAACAAGGAAGCCTCTCGAGATACATTAACTATTTTACAAGGAAGGCCAGACCTGCAGCATAAAACATTTACTCCTATAACTGACAAAAAGCCTATGACAATAACATAGGACCTGGGAGGCACAAAGGAGGGAGTGTGACTTTTTAAAACTGTTCTATTCTTCATAAAACATGTTGCACATGACTTTAGACCTAGATGCAAATAATCTCCTATCCATACTCGAACACAGGAACACTTTATGTATCAAGTTCCATTTCGAGTGTAATGCCACAGGGATTTTTTTTCAATCTTCATATTGTATGTACATAATGGTAATTATTCTATACCATGGCCACATGGTAGAATCGTAATAGTTTTGTGTGTACAACGCACAAATAACGCCACAGAGATCTCACCCACACTCACAAATGACTCCCATGACCCCTTTCTCTTTGCATGGCCTTGCCTGGAGGCATACAAGCACACACACACACACACACACACACACACACACACACACACACACACACACACACAGAGTATCCATTTTATTAAAGCAGGCTGTATAGAGTGCAAAGCAGGAAACAAGATGATATGAGGCTGCATCATTATCCCTGAAGGCACATTCTGCTGCAGAGTCTTTGGGGCTTGTTTTGGGTGGTGGTGGTGGGGCTCATAATCTGCTGCTGCTTCAAGGCTTTCTTACTGACATGTAAAAAATAAATAAATAAATAATAATAGTTCCTTTCTTCTTTACTCTCTTCTTTGTTCGTAGAAGTAAAGCAGCAACCTCTGGGTCCCAAACTAATTTTATATATAAGCTTATATAAAGCTTTTGTTCTTTCATCATACCTCTTATCCCTGATAGTATAACTATTATGCTTCTTCCAGCAGATCACTGAACATGTTTACTCCAATGTCCACATAGAAGCTTTATCAAAAGATCACATTGGTCAGTGTAGATCAAGACACTGAGGAAATAGGTAATCATACTATTGAAAAACTGATGAAAAGGAGCATGTTTTAGAAAAGCATCATACAGACGGACAGATGCTTAATGGACTTTGCTGTAGATGTGGATGTGGCACTTTAAGTACTTTTCCATAACGTTCCGCACTGGTTCAGGTGCTCCATTGGAATCCATTATATCTGCTGCATTTCAAAGCCACAAATAGAGCCACCTTTTAAGTCTATTGAGGTTGAGTATTTGATCCAAGATGCACATAATGATGCATTTTCTCTAAAACATGGGTCAATAGAAAAAGCATGTCTTACAAGTTGATATGTTTTTGTTCCAAAAGGAATTAGTAGTTATTGATCCAATATTCCAGTAGAGGGCTGTTTTCATACTTAGCCAATGTGTTTGCTCGTTCTGCCTCGTTGCTTATAGTAAATGTATTTTTTTCTGGCTCCGGTAACTGATGAGTGATAAACATAGGCTTTGTTCAGACCGCAGACAAATCAGATCTTTAAAGTGACAAAATAACAGATTTTAAATAGTTTTTTATGCTAAATGAATTAGGTAAAAGGTGACTCTGTTATTCTACGTCTCTTCTAACTTTGAATCTAACTTTGAACTCCAGGTTTGATCTCCCATGAGAAGTATGTAATGCTTTAAGGCACTAAGTAACACACCACCAACTATTTCACTGATATGCTGAAACTGTATCACATTTTGTGGAGAAAATGTTTTGTAGTTTTCTCTCTGAAGTCCTCTGGCTGATCCGCCTCAACTCTCTGTGATTTATAGAGTTTCCTGATGGACTGTAAACGCTGCTAACTATAACCGCTGATGGCTAGCAAGGCTGCCCGGACTGTGAGTTCAGATCACTGGGGAAGTGTTAGTGTTTGTAACACAGATGTTTTTGACCACCGGGAAGGGGAGGTTTTCAGACCAGGGGCCTGGGGAGCAGACCCCATGTCATGCCAGGCGTTAAGGCTACAAACTCCGGGCTACAAACGCCTGGTTAGTACTTGAATAGGCGAAACTGAATATTATCATATCTCTTTTCATTAGTTTATAATCCTGTTTACGTTAGAATCATTAAGTTTTCACTGTGTACCTTCGATTGAGCACTGTATATCTACAAAGAGAGCCTCCTCCATGGAGTCTGCCATGATGCACTGCCATGTTTCTACAGTAGCTCAGAATGGACAAACCAAACACGATAGGGAGTTTCACCGCCACTTTGGTTTTTCAGACATGCTAAGAGAAGTGGTATTCAGTTGGAAGTACACACTCAACCTAGAGAAAGTTAGTTTTCAAAAGCAGGAGAAACTTCAATGGGAACTGGTTGTATTTAATAACAAAGGATGACTGACAGTCCTCTTTGACTCTTAAATGTCTCTGATGTGCAGTTGTCCTATTGTCCAAAATTAAAATTAAATCAATCATATGATCTTATTTCAAGAGATCATTGAAGGGTAAAATGGTTGTCACACAGTGATTCAAAGAAAGAAAAAAAAGCAGCTTCAACATGTGATATTTTCTTCCATGATATCTATGATACAGTACTGCTTGCTTCTCCCAGCTCTAATATATTTCAAGATCCAGATTCACTGGAATTTGCAGCATCCGTATATCTGGAGCTGAAAAACAAGAAGCTTTTCCTCATTTATTATTTAGTCACTTTCTCCTCGCTCGCAGCTTCTTTTTAAGTTTAGCAAAACTGGCAGGGTGTGTTTACGTTCAGCTCCAGTCTATTATTTATGCAAGATAATCGAGTGTATGTGAGTGAGTATGAGTGGGTTGGTACTGTCGACACAATACAATATTCATGCACTGTACTAAGGTGTGTGTACCACAGTTTGAATGTGTATCTTCCTGTTTGATTGAGATTACACATTTTTGTTGGTCTGTGTGTGTGTGTGTGGACATGTATTATTCATGTGGGGACCTAAGTCTCTGCACGCAGTTAAATTGTGGGGACACACCTTACTTTTGGGGACAAATAAAAGTCTCTTAAGGTTAGGGTAGAGTTAGGTTTCAGAAAGTTGTGGTTATGGTTATGGTTAGGGTAAGTCTCCAGATAGTGAATTTAAGTTAATGTTATGTCCTCTGAAGTGATATAGACATGACTGTGTGTGTTTAGACTGCCTTGATCAGTTAGTTTGTTAATGGAGTCTGGTGGCTTTGAACAAAACAATATAACAGCTGTTCCTGGTAAAATAAATAAATAAATAAATAAAAATAATCTTTCTAATCTCTGTGCTGCCCTTTCCATTATGTCAACTTGTATCTCTCAGGAGAAATAATAAGCAAGACTCAATGGTGACCGAACGTACATTTTCAGTGTGCATGATGGTTGCATTGCAGCCCATTTTAATGCTGCTCGCTGCAGCACTATCACTCAATACTGGACCAATTTCAAAAACGGTTGTCTCAATTAGTCACAGACACAAAAACTTGGTTTCCTTTTAAAGCTGTCAAATAGACATGGACATTTAGAACTTCCCACTGTACGTGAATGCTCCACTGTCTAAAAAGTCAGCTGCAAAAAAATGTCTTGCATTCAAAATAATCTAATTAAATAAAAGCACAAGTATTCCATAGGAATGAAAGGACCCCTGCCTCAGGTTCTCTTCACACATCCATGATTAAAACGACCACGTCACTTTTGAGGTGTTCTTTCAAACCAGATTGAAACTTAGCAAAAGCCTTTTCCCTCTTTGGGGCTTGACAGAACAGAGAAATCCGTCAGGCAGCTTGATATAACACAGATTCTTGTCAATAGGGAGCAGAGCTCTCTCCTCTGCAGTACCTGTGAGGTGTAAAATCAGATCCTGTGTCAGCATGACCACAGCTCTCCTCCAGAAAATGAACAAGTGGTTATTAACCATGTCTGAGCAAATATCGATCCTAATAGTCCCAAAACTCTAAGTGATAGATACATGGTCATACTTTTAGAACAGCTTTGTGCTGCTTTATGAACTTTGGGTCCAGAGACAATTCACCACTCACAATTAAATAAACCCAAGTGTGTTCAGGCAATCAGAGGCTTGACGGTCCTGTGTCTATAGCTACTACATATATCGTTTTGTTTTGAGATTTATTTGGATTGATTTATATTTGATTATGTTTGCATCTTGATTAGTGTTACTTTTTAATTCTGGCAGATGACACTTGAATACAGTTCAATGGAAATAACACTGTCAAAGTCTCTTTAATTTGAGCCTCTTAAAAAGTCAGTTAACCCCACACCAGTCATTTATTGTAATAAATGCTTTACATGGTATTTTCAAACATTTCATGAACTTCAGGATCTATTCAATGACAGACATGGAAAGCATGAATGTAACTTATTGTCTTTTTTGTATTACATAGGTACATATTTAAGTTTGCAAAAAAAGATATTTAATCAATTTAAGTGGCTTAGAAGACCACAATGCCTCTCTAACAATACAAGAGAGTAAAAGTGAAGAGGCTGCTTCCAGTGTGCACTCTGTAGCTCCTCCACCCATGCCGGTCATCCACCAACGCATGTACTCATTACTACTGATGGATAATAATTAATGCAACTGACTGCATTACAGTGAAACTCAAACAGTTGGAAATAGTCTTGTGTGAGTTTAAAAAATTAAAAAAAAAAAAAAGAACTTGGAACCTTTGTTTTCTACAGGTCGATACATCACACCAAGATAAAATTTATTAGCTTGGTGTGAAAACCCATTTTTCTGATCAAGGGTGCACAGGAGCGAAGACACCATACATCAACGCAGGTTGATAGAATAATCTTACCTCCACATGAGGCCCAGGCCCAGGCACTTACCTTCAAAAACCCCAGTGTAGTGCTCTACAAAAGTGTGAGAATGCAATGGATATTATAATGCCTGGTTGTGGGTGCTAAAGACACATTTCCGAAATCAAAGACTTTCTTGCAAAATTTTAATTAGAAACATGCTTTGGTATATTGATATGTAACAATAAACATAATACGAGAAGAATATTAATAAGGATTAAAGCAGGTACTGCAGCTAAGAAGCATTAATTGATAATAACATGAAGAAATATTATAAAACCAATGAGAAGGGACAATATGTCTAACTCTGACTCAGAGAAACCAATGCATGCATGCATTTGTTATGAGTAGCACAGACTATTGCAGTTCTCTTTTCATGGGTCTCATGTGCTCAGGTGGTCTTTGGAGGTTAATAATTTGGGCAGTCTTCATGCTGGTGGTCCCTTTTGGAAGGATACCACATGGTCAAACCCTCCAACTGCTCACATAATATGCAGAGACATATTCAGCAGCAGAAGCACTAACCTAGACAAAAAATAGAAATAATAATCTGACTATATTGCAGTCCTCCAAAACTTCCTTCACTAGCTATCTACTGTTTTCAGAATACAAAATCCTCCTCCAGTACTTGCTGGTCTGGCTCCACAGTACATTTCAGACGTGCTGGCAGTTTACAATCCCAGCAGATATCTGTCTGGTGAGATGGTGCTTAGCCAGGATGGATGGATCAAACAAACACACCCAGGAGACCTTTGTTGGTAGACCAAAGTCAGGACTGATTTATGTTTAACTTATGTAACATAAGTTACTAATGTACATATTACATTATGTTCATTATGTTACAAAATGTTATTTTTCTCTGTCTCTTTCTTAGTCTCTCACAGTCTGACATATAATGACCTAATAAGATCTTTGTTATCTCACTGCGTTATGTGATCTAAATTTAGGGGTAGCAGACTTCCACCTGAAGATGTGAGACTAACTGGACTGTGATGAAATGAAATTCATCAATCACTAATTTACCAATTTCTGAAATATATATTTTACCTTTTAATCTATGTGAAAGTGTACCTAAGTCATTTAATGTGATTTATCTTATTTTATGACGGAATATGTCAATGATGTCCTTTTTTTTTCTCCAAAGAGACCATGTGTCCACTGACAGTGAGTGTGTGTTAGACTTTTTGTGATCAGAATATGTTATATACATCTATAGGTGTTTTGACGCAATGTACATTTCTTGGAGTGATTGGCACAGAAGCTGGAGTGTGTAGCTCAGAACCACCCTGCTATACTTTGATTTCCGTGGTGGCAATGAATAATTCTATTGGGTTAGTGGCTTGCTCGAGTACACTTGAACAGGACACACACATTGACTGAATCAGGTTACAGTAATGATCTCTCACTGGGTCGCTGAGCCCCTTCCTCACTAAACATGCCGACATCTCTTGGAAAGGCAGTGCCGATGTGAGAATCCATTTTAAATTCATGAGAACTAGTGCTAATATTTAATATTTCAGAGTGTTAAAACAGCTTGTGCTGTGAGCTGTTTGTATATTTGTAAACACTCACAGTTTATGGAAAGAAAAGCCTCGATGTGACAGATTATGAAAAAGCTGTCAGACTGTCATGAGATACATCTACTTGCACCTATGTGGGCATCTTTTTCCTTTTTGTAAAGCTCAGGAATAATCAACAAACATTCCAAAATGCACTGTTTTTTCTCTACAACAGCGCATCAGATGCATCCTGATACAAGTTCACATGCTGTCGTGGTTACTCCTGGGAAATTTAACTTTCATCAGTCAGTTTTCTTCTGCAATAGATTTCAGGCCATTACTGGAGCAGTTAGAATAGAGGAAATTACGAGTTCTTGCAGAAAGTCATTTGGAGTAAATGCAGTTATTGACTTCACAGGACACTCATGAGTATTGTCAAGTAGAGCGACCCCTTCGTCCTTCAGACCCCTCCTTCAGCCAAAATGAACTGATGTCAATGTGTGGAGACAAATGGTCAGATTCCATTTCCAGCTCGGGTAATGTCGCGTTAATGAACAGGCCCAATTTCCACCAAATTAAAATCCATTTGCATGAGGCTTAAGTGCATCTGGCGGATACATTTCCATAAGCCAGACAGGGCTTAGGGGCAGCACTTGAGGCGTTACTGTGCTTGTAATAACTGAATTAATTTTTATTAGAAGCAGCTAATTTCAAGTGAAGAAAATTACTCTGACAAGTCGGATGGTTTTTGGGACACTGAATGGAGGCAAGGCAGGCACATTAGAGAGGCTCTTCACTCTTCACGCTTCTTTATGTGACAGATTCATGCAGCTGAACATAGAGCAGGCTTCTGAAGGTTACTCTGTGTGTGTTTGTGTGAGTGGTTTAGTTTTTGATTTTATGCCTGCAATAAAAATTCCTCCATGAAGATGAAGAATTAATTAAATTTATAGGCTGGATAAAACTGAACTAAGTAGGTCATGTTTACATTATGAAATCTGAAGCTTAACTCACAACCAATATTTCTTAGGGAGCTCCACATACAGTGATGGGAAAGAATTTGGTTTGAGAAAATTTACACCTGCACAAATCGATTTTTTGATATTAACAGTAAATCAGTCTTTATCTATGATATGAAATGCTAAAAGGGCTGAAGTTATAAAGGGAATTATCTCACATTTCTTCCTAATTACTAAGCTTTTTAGCCTCATTTAAGTTACAGTACATTTACTGAGACAAGCTCTGACAAACTATCTATATGCCACCAGTTAGGAGCTGGTGGAGCCCAAAACAGAACTAAAAAGAGAGTAATTGATCTTGATTCATGAGGTGGACAGACGCACGACTCAAAATAAATAATAATGTTGCTTTCGGTTTGCTGGTTGTGTAGGGTAGGTGGTGTGAATGTTGGATTGTTAGTATTGTTTCCAGATATGTGACACAAATGAATGCTGCTATCCCATGCATTGTTTTTAACAATGTGGGGATGGTAGGCTGACCTACCTGAGACCACCTGAACAATTTGGGAAGTTTTAATACTCTTTAAACTTACAGTCAAAAGGCATTGGAAAGATCTGAAGACTAGAAGGGGAAGAGGGTGGATTTGCAGCAGCCATGACATGTTCAATAGTGGATTGTTGTCCAAAATAGAGTTTCATTGCCTGGGAAGCATGAATGAAGTCAGTAAATTTCTTGCAGGTCTTTTGATTAGATTTTAATAATTGTATGGTTGGACACAGCCCCTCTCATCTGATGTTTGGAAGGTGTACTGATTTCCAAAGCTATTCAATTATCTGAAAATCCTTTGAAGAGGCATACTGACACCTTGACACATTTGACAAAATAACTTTATTTAATGATGCAGATTGTGACAATGAATGCAGCTTTAATTTCATTAGCTATACGGGCAGATGGAGTAAGGAATTCCCCAAACACCTTTCCTGTCCAGAAACATATCAAGCATGGGCAACATATTGTTAAGAGAGTGCTTTATGCATCGAAACATTAATGCTCAATATGTTTTTTGTCAGTTTAGATAACATAAATAGAGCACATTTAAAATGTGTCCATGAAGGTTTGTACTTAGAAGCAGAAGGGTGTCAATAAACTGTTGAATCTGTTTTATGCAGAAGACAGAGGCCATTTTAAAGTCTGCTTCTTGTTATACAGAGCAAACACTAACCTTTGAGTTTTAAAATAGAGTAGAAGAATGAGAGTTTTTGACATTTGTGTCTTGTGGGGAATGTTTAATGATTCTTATTTGGCTGGCTACAGGGGTCTGATAGGCCGTGCTGTTTTTGTTTTGTTGGTAACCAGTACAGTTTTTTTGTGCGTGTTTTTCTATCTTGCTTTTTAATCTTAATTGACTTTCTGAATATCATTTTAGGTTTGGGGGGTTCCTTGTATAATAAAGCATCTGTGCGGTTAATGTTTTGAATTAACTAGGTGTTTGACAGCTCAGTCATTAAATAGGTGTTTTTTAGTTAGTTAGTTTTGTCTTTTTCTATTTTGTTTTGTGTTTGGAACATTTGCTCCTTTAACATGGAGCTAGCTAATGAAATATGTGTTAAGCTGGTCTGTTCTTATTGAGATTTAATTTCATCTCTATTTTGACACAAAAATTTTATGTTTTTGTTTATAGTTTAAAGTTTATTTTTGATATATAAAGTCGGCTATCAGTTGTGTTGCTTTTTTTAAGAAACCGTTTAGTGACGCTTGTCTTTATGCCATGTATGATTTGTTTTTATTGTGCTGGTTTCTCTTTTCTTGTGTACAGACGGATAATACGTGATATTTTTGATAACAAAAGATGGAAAAAAAAAACACTGTCAGACTGTACAGTCCAAATTCAATGTAGCAGAACCAAAGATATGGTCTTTTTTCCCCCATACATTCTTCTTCCTTGTCAAAACCTGGTGCCTTCATTACTCACAATGTAACTCAACTGCCGACAGCTCAGTTGGAGTAGTAGCCATGAGGTGCTACTGGCTGACTAACTTTCTCCACACCCCAAAGATTTTTTTCTAACTATACTAATATTAGTATACACACACACACTCACTTGAGACATCAGATATAAATTCATCATCATGTGATATCAATGAAACGTGTGTGTTGGAGGGAAGCCTTCATTTACAGATGCTGGTTTTCTCTTAGATAAGAGCCTAGGGGATGAATTGTCTAAAAACTCTCAGCTCAGCGTCTTCTGTGAATGGATTTTTAATAAACCAATGTAGTTTTTCCTTTTTTGTCCTGCAGTTGCATTTAACTTAAAAAGAAAAAAAATAATACAAAGCCAATATGGCAGATAAAACAGTCAGTTCATTGTTGCCAAAATCGATTTTGAATTGCAGGGTTTGTTCTCACAGTTGTTCTTGTTCAGCAACAGATGTCATAGCTATGAAGATGTCTGTGATACAGAATCAGGTATAGTAAGTGTTAGTATAATTAAGTCTAAATAACTATCAAACTCTAATTCACAGAAATACAAACCAGTTTCTCATGTAATTTGCGTTGGATTTTTCTGTTTCCCAGAAGATGAAGATGATAATGATTATGGTGATTCCTTGACGTTTCATGGAATGCCACTGTCAGACCAAAATTTCTGACCCAAACTTCATTCTGCCCCCAGCGGAATAATGTCAATTTTAGAAGAAAAAAATTATAAATCATAAAAACCTTATGGGAAAAACCTTTAAAAAAAGAACTTAATTCATGCCTCAGAGGCAACTAAACCTTTTTTACTTCAGACACTACATTTTGTCACCTTGACATTGTCTTTGGCTCTTTGTACTGTCTACTAAATAGTACTAAAACCATGAATAGTGTTCAGGTGGTCTCGGACAGGTCAGTTTACTTTAACCACATTGTCAAAATGATACATGGGAAAGCAGCATTCATTTCCTATGTGCTACATATCTGGAACAAACTTCTGCCTCAACTCTCAGTTCTGTTTAGACTTTAATGCTATTAGTTTAGACACTAATAGCAATATTTGAAAATAGTCTCAATGAAATGAACCCATTTGTACTTCCATTTCACTATCTTTTTTTTTCCTTGTTTCAGTAAAACTCATTAATTGTGTACCCAAGCATATATCAAAAGGAAAATAGGACAATATTTCCCCCCCTGTTCTGTGGTCTGTAATTTTTCTGACCCTTCCATTATAGATTGTCTGTGATGGTCTTTTTTGAAACAATATTATCGTAGATTACTGGGAGCACCTTTGTGCTTTGAAGACCTGATATGAAGTAAGTAATTACTTTCACTGAAGGGATGCAAGGCTGAAAACGAGGATATGGGCCAAGCATGAGAGTGTTTGTAGAGGGGCAGAGAGGAGCTTGAGGGAGACTGTGGTTTGTGAAAATCCACATACTGTATGGATTGATCAAAATCAGCTTGCCATTGCCTGGGTTACAGGACATGAAAATGTCACCCAGGGGACTCAGGAGATCTATATAATATATCAGCCATCTAAAAATGCAGTAATATATTGGTCACATTTTAAGAAGAATGCAGAGAATAACTAAACCTTGATTCTTTTTTTCTCAAGCTGCCATTTTGTTCCAGTTTCTGAGAGCATTATCATACCAATGTTATGGAGTCACTCTGGGAAACATAGGAAATTAAGAAGTAGATGAGATGGGTTTGAGTGCAAATGGGTACACAGAGAGTAAATTACACCACTTGATCACAAAAATACCTCCTGGAGTGCAGTGAAGATCACAGAGCGTTGATATATACCGAGGTGAGATGGAGGATTTTTCTTTGGTTGTCATCATCCTATCAGATAGACCCCTCGAGTATTCAGATAAATGCCTCACCGCATGCCATGAGATGTGACTTTAACCAAGATGAAATGGAATTAAAATGATAGGCCATCTCAGGGGTGCAGAAAGAAATGTGTTTGCTTTTCAGCTTTCTGGCTTTCAAGTGAGCACTTCTGTGTGATCTTAGAAACTTGGGCTTCATATCCATCTCAGCTCCGCCTTGCCTGTACAAAGCTGACAGTTAGGTAAGGAATGGTGTGGATTTCCTATGCGGATTGGCCTGTGCCACTCCACAATGTACTGAGATGATTCAGAGCCCCCATTTAAAACCAAGAGTTTCAATGTGGTATACGGTTTATACTTTAGAAAAGATTATCTGAACTAAAATACTACTGTTTCATAAAACAAAAGGGATTAGACGTACAGTCAAGAAGGGAGATCCCTAACCCACAGGTGCCTCTTTCCTGTTTTATGATTTTGTTCTCTCACTTGCTTCATCATTCATCCATGTATCATTAAAAATCCAAAAGAGTGTTTGATCACACAGCTGGGATGTTGTTATCCTTATTCCTGTTTGTTCTGTTGCCTTCATTTAATCTGTGCCGCTCTGCAGAGGAACTGTGAACAGGCTTTGATTCTCTGCTATCTGGCAGATGCTTTCACACTGGATCTCTTTTCCAAACTCACTAATTCTTCCTGGCAGGGTAACGGTGGGAATTGCTGACTTTTTTCTCTTTGGCTACTTACAGTTCTTTGTGGATCAAGTTGATAAAATCAGTCAACCCAGTGATGCGATAGAAGCAAGAGCTTAGTTATTACAACTGTAATAATACCATGCATGTACCTTACAGCATTACCCACAACAGAACAAAACAGGAAAAAAAGCTTCCTGCTGACAAAGCTCTTTGGCATCTCTTTTCAACACTCATGTGTCAGGGTTTAACAGGTCTGAAACCAAGATTATAACGACAAAAACATCTACGGACTCAGGACTCCACCAGTAGTGGTGTATCAGCTGCAGCATGCTGGTTGACATCGCTGGTCCACTGTATGGGTCTGTTAGTTACAGTGAAACTGGACCAAGATTAGTATTAAACCATAGGCCGACATAGTTCAAATGAAGTCGGGTTTATCTGTGAAAACACTGGAATGAAATGGTCGTCAGACAAAAACAGACCTGAAAGCAAGTCTATGGCGTCATTTCAGTGCCAAAATCCGCGCACATAAAAACCATAATCAGCGCGCATAAAGACCACTCTCTGTGCGCTCGCAACCCCCCCTCCTTTCTGATTGGTTTAAACGGCTACTGTCTCCAGGTCAGAGCCAATCTGAGGCAGAGTAGGGCGGGTCATCATTGCGTTTGGCGGCAGAATTTGATGTGATTTGATTGTGATAGTTTACTGACTTGCTACAAGGGAGAATGGACGCTCTTCATTCTCCCTTACCTCTTTTTTCTCTGACATCTCGATCCGCAATCAAATTCTGCCACCAACCGCAATGATGACCCGCCCTACTCTGCCTCGGATTGGCTCTGACATGGAGACAGTAGGCGTTTAAAGTGACCAATCAGAAAGGAGGGGAGGTTGCGGGGCCGTCTATTTAATGCCCGCCCGCGCTGATTCTTCACGTATGATCATAAATCGATTTGTCAGTCAATTATGCAGCACTATAAATGAGCACAAGTTCAGGGATTATCAACAGGTCAGCAACTGAGAAAAGATCCTAATTTGATTGAGGTTGGGTGATTAGGCCAGGTGATGCATCTTGGTCTTCCTTTCCTGGGGCAGAGCCAGTTTCATCATATTATTTGATGGATTTTGTGACTTCACATGTTGATATATTCAAAGTTCTTAATGTTTTCTGGATTGACTGACCTTGACTGTCATTTGTCTTGAGTAGTTATTGCCACAGTACGTAGTATCACTACTACTACTCTAGTTGGATAAAGGTATTTACTGTAGCCAACACTATCAACAATACAACTGATGGTCTGAAACACATTAAGAAGGCAAGAAATTCTACTAATTAACTTTTGAGAAGGCACACCTGTTGAAAAGCTTTCCAGGTGACAACCTCATGAAGCTGACTGAGAGAATGCCAAAAGTGTGCAAAGCTGTAATTAAAGGAAGAACTACGCTGAAGAATCCAGTTTGGCCGAATTTTCTGTTGCTGAGTGGTTTTCTAATTGAGGAAAATGGAATAAAACATAATTTTTGCTGTACTGAATATAATCAGAGACTCTGCGGGCCTTGCTAGTGTTTAGACCCTAGATTGAGGGAACAGACAGGTGTTTTTGTTTAATGAATATGATTATCAAGAAGAAATTTGTGCTTAAATGAATGTTGGTTGGACTTTGTAGACAAAGAAAATCAACTTACGACTTGTATGAGATAGGTAATCCATCATAGTGGACACAGTATCAGCTTTTATCTTGTCAGAATTATTATATTGTTATGAATTGCAAATCAGTCTGCACTTTACAACTGCATCAGCATGCAATAATACCATAATTTCGATCAGAATAAAAGATGCCGCTGTCATGGCGACACCTGCTTACTTCATCTCACCAGCCTTTGTGTTGTGTGTAGTATAGGCAGTGATTTATATTTATCTAGTCTAACAACAGAATCAAAAGAAAGAAGAAAGGAATAACAACAGCTACATTTATGTGTTTTATTTGTTAGGCATTGAAATACAAATGTGCTTGTACTTCATTTTCATAATGAACTGTGTTTTTTAGATTTAGCACGTGGGCATCCGTCTGAAAGCCTGCTTGATCAACAAGTAGCATGTACTGCACTGTACATGTAAGAGGAACTTCAACATTTTCAACATCACTATTTTCCTTTATAGATTCAAATTCACCTGTTAAAACCCCAAAGTGACTCAATAACACAAACACACTAACCAATCAAGGCAGTAGACTAGCTACTCCCATATTATGTGAAGTAAAATTACTTACTGGTCGAGATAAAAGTGAGCTGTATAACAATATATCAATATAACTACTGGTTAAACATAAAGGATTAACCCCTAAATTCCACTGGGCAGAGCTCTAGGACATTGTGGCTACAACAGTGTTTTCTCCACATGGCTATATACCCCACCAGGAGCCTTTCAGAGTGTTTTGCATGCAAGACTTTGTTAACTTGCTCAGATTTGGTCATTTCTTCCCTGGTGCTTCTACCATTGGTAAGAAGGCCACATAGCTAAATGGATTAATCTTTGTTTGTTTTTATGGGCTCAAACTTCTATGTGCGGCTTGACTACGTCCATCAAAAATAGAACAGCTGCATATTAGAGCAGACTGCAAAGCTACTTTTGGGATGCTTCTAAAATACACCCTAGCTTCTGGTGGAAACACAATCATTGTCTAGAATAGGTGTGATCAGCTTCGCTGGCGACAACATAGCCAGGATGTGTCATAGGTGTACCTGGTGGAATTTAGATGTTAATACCATCAGACACATGGAATAACAATTTGAGCTTGTCGGGGGCTAAAACAAGCGCCTTCCTTATTAGTCGTTTAAAAAGCACAACAGTGTAAAAAATATATAAGAGAATATAGAATATATATAGTAATATAATTTCCCTTTAAATTATACATGAACTCTGCTGCTGGGCCCAAGATGTTGGTATGTTCACTGTGATAGATTGCTGAAATCAAACAAGTTTCATGTCTGTGTAAGTCGATTTTCACACTAGAGTAAAATAAATTGAAAAGAGTGGCTGTCTGGAGGGTGAAAAAAATAAAAAAAGATAAATAAAAAATAAAATCACGCACTCAAAACTAAATTACAGCAGTAAATATTTGATTTGTAGTAAATGGACTGAAAATGCAAAAACCCCAGCATAGACCTTGTTATGTAATGTAAAGTCTAATTTCCGGCTGACATTCTTTACGGCTTTCTCTCAGCTGAAGAGTCGGTGAAGAGCAGTTTGGCTCATGTACACGAGCTGCTTTTGGATGTGTGCCTGGTGGAGGCAACCTGAACAGAATATATAGCATGTCGTATAAATCAGTTCAAAGACGGAGGTGACAGCAGCATGTGTGTGTCGCAAACAGCCAGCAAGTAACTGACTCAAGTACAATAAGCAGCAGTTCCTGCTTGTCGATGTCAAAATGCTGTTGTTATTCTGAGGCTCCAGTCTGCAATTTACTCACCAGAGCTGAATAGTTTTATGTAAATATAACAACAGGTATTTAACTAAGTCACTGAGCCTCAGAAGTACTGTGGAGAGGAAGAAATCATTTGCTTCACAGCTAGAAGGATAATGATGAAAAATATACAGAGTGAGGGACAAGCTGTTGTGTTGAATGAGTGGAAACAACAGGAAAGAGGTGAAGACTTACGAAAATGTCCAACTAAAAGAGGTAAGAGGGATCAATTTAGGTCTTTGTTCACGCAAACAAATTCAAAAGTGGCAGACTATCTCTTTGCTCTCTTTGGATTTAAATAGTTTGCATAGTACCACATGCTATATGACTTGCAAACATGCTCAGATGATTAATATACAACAACAGAGCTTCAGTTGTGTCCTATTGCCTTAGTTCTAACTTAATTATCTCCTGACAAGAAGAGCTATCTTCTGACAAGCAGAGTTATTTCCCCTGAGGTTCAGTAACAAAGTACAAAGTTACAAGTAACTAAGTAAATGTATTGTCATGAAGCGGTCTGTACAGAAAAAACAAACGCTCATGCAGGAGTGTAGTGCAAAAGTGCCGATATAGATAAGTAATTTCATCGGACAAGGCATTCCATTACAGCACAGGGACTTTAAACTAAAAGTACCACTTAATTCCTTATTTTGCTGTCAAACACATCACTCTAGAAATGTGTGTCGACAGTCTTCTTGTCAATGCAACATGAATACAATCCATGAAAACTATTTCCATACACACATTAGCTTTTTGGTAACTCAAGAAGTCGCCACCAGCCTCCTTTGGTTAGCTGCACTATTTTAGTGGGAGACAACTACAGGAAGATGAACCATTGTAAGGAATTCTTGCTAAAATAATTTGCTGGTTGGTGGATCACATACACTCTGTATTAAACACTGAATCAAAACATTGTTAATACGCCATCTATCGTGTGTGATGGTATTTTTGGTGGGGTTTTTTTGGCTGTTACCAAAGTAACTACTTGGTTTCCTGCTTCCTTTTTGGTGCTGAAGAGAGTGCACGGAAGGGTACAATAAAACATTTTAGAATTATTCATACACCATGTTACATTGTGTCAGAGAACAGTTGAGGGACAGCTGCAATAAAAAAAAAAAATTCTATCATGAAAAGTCCAACAAAAATCATAATTTTCTGCTGTCAAAAATCAGTATTGGTGGTTTTTAAATTTAGTTGTAATATTTTATTTTAAAAAGTTCTCGTCACTCCTTTAGCCTTCATGCTAAGTGAGAGGGTGAGTGGGCGAGCTGGTGTCTGTGTTTGCACTGATTGAGATACGGTTCAAAGAAGGTTGCAGCTTAGGAAGCACGAAGTCTGAGGCTGTTTTGTTTTATGCAAAATTAAATGATTGGATGTGCACATTAGTTCTCTGTGTGTGATTATGTTTCTGTGCCCAGAATGCAGACTGACTGATGCCAGTACAGTTTTAAAAAGTTTATTATGAGAATTAACACAAAACGCAGGTGGTGGCGGCTCAAGGCCGGTCGTCACAGGTGAAGCAAGCCAAGCAGATTAGAGGATTCACCGGAGAACACTAGAGAAAGAAAAAAAGACGAGAAATACTGCCAGGCTTGCTGTCAAAAAACACACAGGAACAGATGAAGGTAAATTACCAGAAGTTCACCAAATATGAAGGATTAGGCCACAGCATGTTACTGACTGCAATGAGCACAGGTATAGGATAAGCTAGCACAGGAGTGCTGTCTTGACCAGGCTTTTATGGCAGGTTTAATTGCTGGATGACAGACAGATGTTTCTTGCTACTGAGACCAGAACACACCACACACACTACCAGGGAGAATAAAAACATTTTTTTCATGAATGTCATTTACAAGCACTTTTATTTCACTTCAAAATGACAGCCTGTTGATAATAACAGCTCCAATCTGCCTTTTTAAACACCAAGGCGTGTTAAAGAATTTGACCCGAATACGTCCACCCAGGTCCCCGGCGACCCATGTCTGCCACTGTGACACTGCCACGACCGTTATTTTCCATTAGTGTGTGACAGCGGAGCCATTTATAGCAGTGAAGCCCTGTGGAGAAACAGGTTACCTGTAATTATTCAGCTGATAGGTTATGAAGAGAGCAATCCTGTCACACTTCTCCTGACTCCCTGGACTGAAAGAATCAGAAGCTAGTATGGATGTATGTCTAGTATGGATGGAAGCGAGTATGGATATTAGTCAGACTGGCAGCAAGCAAGTACTTTCACCAGGAGTCACTTCATGTTTGATTTAGATTTTTACCCTAACCCTCTTTCTGTTGATTAGCCTGGTTAACACACGCTAATAAGTTGCCGTTCATTATGACCTATTTCTATGAGACATTTTTTAGATGTCAAAGATAAAAGTTAATGCTGCTAAAGAAGGAAAATGTTTTTCTTCTTCAACCACGCCAGGGTTCAATGAAACAGTTTTTGTTTCGCTTTTCTGTCTCCAGCATCTATTTTTCCATTTCATGTTTTCTGACATTTATATCGCACATCATCAAAAGGAGTGGGTGCAATTTGCAGGGTCATAATATGATAGAGGTGAATGCGGAGCTGGATGTGTTAGAAATGGTATTTAAATGACAGTGCCCCCCTACCCCTTTGTTCAATTGACTCGGCACAGTGCAGTACACACACATCTTCAGAGTCTCTCGGTAATTGTGAAGATTACCCGCCATTCACTTCTGATTGTTTCCACATCTGTTTAGAGCTCGAGATGTCAAAGTCTCAATCACACATCTTGTGCAAACAGCACTCACAATGAAGAGCAGACAGTGAACGAAAATATTATATTCGCTTTAAAATGTGTTAAAAGTGCTTTTGCTTCAGAGCAGCACGGCAAGCAGTGAGAGTGTCTACCATCATTTCTCAAGCTGGAATGTAGATTTCAGTGATCATTAAAAGACATGCAGCCGTTCAGATTCGTAACAACGGCAAATTACAGTTTTATGTTCATCTTCTTAATCTCTGATGTTTCTTATGGCTGCAAATGCCCAAAGCATAGAAGGTTCTGATGAGAAGCATGTTAATTAAAGAATGATAAGACTACTGATTTAAAGCACAAGATTACTAAATCTGAAAGACACAAGACTCTTATATATCACTATTCTCTCTGTCTTTGTCTTTGTCTAAACCAATCAGAGTTTTCCACTGAATTCTGTAAGCCAATCGTCTTGTTGCTTTCAAGCTTTAAAACTGTTTCATGGTTTGTGAATATGAGTGGGAAAAAGGCCTTAGAGGTTTTTGAAAATAGACATAAATAGACATAGGTTTTGAAAGTGCTTTATTGCTTTATTTATTTATACATTTTATGCAAAAATAGAAATTGAATTTCACACATTCAAGCCTCTTTTCTCTTTTTAATTATTGTCTGTGAGCTTCTATAAAGCCTGCTCTCATTATAAGGACTGTAACAGCAATTAACGCAGTAGTGAGCCTGGAAAGTACTTGGAATATCCTTGAATTGTGTATGGGAATCCTACAGTTTTCAAATGTCATTATTCACATTTATCTGTTTTTTTGTTTGTTTGTTTGCGTCTGTTATATTGACATGAATGTAATGAATGTATTCATACATACATCTGTAACTGCTTATCCTCACTAGGGTCGCAGGAGCTATCCCAGCTGACATTCAGTCACACATACAAACAATTCAGTCACCAAATAACCTCCTGAGTGCATGTTTTTGGACTGTGGGAGGAAGCCAGGGTACCAGGAGAGCACCCACGCAGACACAGGGAGAACAACTCCACACAGAAAGGCCCCATCTGGGGTTTGAACCAGACAGTGCTAACCACTGCAGCACCATGCCGCCCTTGAATGTATTCATTTGAGCTTATTTATAAGTATGCACAGATAGTGGGACTCTGGGATAAAAACAGTAGAGAATAGGCCAGTTTGAACAGTTGCGTTTTGAGGTGGGATTTGAATACAGTTATGGTGTCAGAACTCTATGTGTTAAATGTTTTGGTGTAGGGAGCCTGGTGGGTAAGGTCAAAACACCAGCTGGGGATGATTGCATGAAGTAGAAGAGGGTGTGTACTCCTGGAGGAGGTCAACTGTGGAAGCCTTTGAAGATGGGAAGAAGCTTGGATGATCTGGTATTGGACATATGGTCAGTGTTGCTGGATGAAAATAGGGGTTGGATGATTTGGTGGAGGGATGGTAATGATCTGGCCACTGAGTTCTGAAAGATTGTGCCGAGGGAAGACCACAAGCACCTCGGTCCTGATCGCATCACTTTGGTGCCAATAATGACGTTAAAGCGAATCCTCTCATGTAATATTGCTTAAGTGGAGTGAGGATTGGATGAGTGGAGGTGGGTCATGTAAACTTCCTTAGTGCATTAAACTGATTTCATGTAGATGGCCTCTTAAAACAAGTGAAAGGGGCAAATGATGTTTGGGCCTCAGGAGTTCCTGTCATTTGTGGGAAAACGTTAGCTTGCTGTGCAGGTTTCATCCCCTGACTGGGCAGAGATGATGAGTTTGTTTGACCTTAGCTTCATCAGATTTCCAAGGAGATGTCTGCAATCATAGATAGGTGCTGAGTCAAGGACCTGTGTGGTCATTTATACGATGCTGGATGGGACACAAAGTGGGTGTAACATGCATAATAATTCAGAAAATAGTAGACATTGTTGTTTCATTATCATGTAAATTAACCATAGCGTGATGACCTTTGCTCTATTCGTATTTTAATTGGATATTCATTTAGCAAATGTTTAGAACTATAGGTCAGCACTTTAACTTAATTGTTACCCAACAAGCAAATGTTCTTCAGCAACTGCAAGCTGATATTTTGTGTGCAGGTTTGTAGTTCTGTTTTTCACCTTGTGACTGTGTTTGGAGATCGCTGACAAAAGGCCCGAAATCAGATGCAAATTAGCATTGGCTTGGCACTTACGAATCTGCACTTACTTCATGAGCTCACCAATGCCATGCAGACACTCATATAAAACAGGCTAAATATCTGGTCGTGTCAGGGAGCCATTCAGCAATCTACAGCCAATGAGAGCAGACACAGATTGTCACCTGCAGTAACTGTTTAAACCCAATCTTATCAGGCATCAACAAGATGCTCAGTATTTGTAACCTTGCTGTATTTTGTACATAAGAGGTGAAGACCTCAAAGAGTGTCATGCCATTCTCTGATTCTCTTGTACTGTAGATGATGTACTTGGATGTCATCATAAAATTTACACTACATGTACAGCGAGTCATGTGGATTATGGAAATTATATTGTGTCAACAGCTACTGTTATTCATACTGTAGGATGCATGCATCTCTTGGAAAGAATGTGATAACTTACAAGATACAGTTGTTGTATACAATGAAATGTACTAATATGTATCAGTAACAGAATGAAAAATAGTATTTTGCAGTTGACACTGTGCAGTTGCATAGTTCTACAGTACACAAAAATTGTGTAAATGTCTAGTCTCTCACAGCATTTGCTCATTATGAACTGGAAAGAACTGAATACTTTTGCAAATAACTCACTGTTGCCATGCTTACAAAACATCCAGTTGTTGTTGACGCATGCACTGACTCAGCGATTCGACTCAAGTGGGCTAGACAGCTGAACAATACGTTGAAATGCGTTATAAAGCGCTGTAAAGCTGAGGGGAGCTGCAGATTCAGGTGATAATTCTCTGTAGGTACGTCACTACCACTTGAAGTTCATCCTGCGATGAACATAAGACTCTTTACCATGGCAATTCCACTTCTAGCGTCGTTGAGATATTTCACTCTGGACCAAAGCCACCCACCAACCAAAAGGCAAACCAAAGAATTTCCATACAGCAGCACTGTTAGTGTGGATTTACAGGTAGCGATATATGAATTTTAGCATACATTTGTTAATCAACACACATGAATAGCTGTTACGTTTTCGCTTGATATATCCCCATTGAAGAAACATTTATGGAATTTGTTTCATTCAGACAACAGTCAGGCATTGGAATGAAAAAAAAAGGACATAACATGTTATTTTATCACTTTATTGTTCAGTAGAAAAATATATAAATATTTGCACCTTAAGATAAATATGTACAAGATTGTGTTCCTTTGATAAAAGGCATATCCTTGGAATGCATCTGCACACTGTGCAGGAATAAATGTTTAAATAATGTTTGGAATTTTATATTTTTTCGAGTTTTCATAGAGTTATAACTTGCAAAAATATCCCACATATGTCACCATATGCTGTTTTGGTACCTTGGGTGAAAAGATAGAGAGCGCAGGTATTTCCCATTGTTGGAATTGTTAAGGCAACAATTGAAAAAGACAATGAAAAGAGGCAAAAGAAGAGATGATCCATTGAATCCAGCAGAGTTTGTGTTTGACAGGAGAATCTTTGCAAATTTCCATCTCTTGAAAATTGTTGACATCCAAGCTTCAGTCTGTTAGAGCTCTGTGTTTTGCCAGGGTTTTCCCCACCCTGGGGAAGGACAGAATACAGACAGTTTTATCAGTATTTTGTGAACTTCAGTTGACAGGAGATTGACTGAATGTTTGTGGCACTGGTGCTCAGGCAAGCGTGTCTTTCTTTTACCTTGCTCATCACAAGCTCACGCTGTATGATTGTATTCTGAATATTGTTGTGTGTGGTCTGACCAACTCTTCAGCTCTTAGCCAGCACACTGGATCACTGCTGTACCACGGGGAATGTTTCTGAAGCAGCACGGTATTCATTTGTAGCTTCTTATCTGGACAATAGTAAAAAGAAAAAGAAAATTAATGGTCGTCTTACAGCAGCTCAGACAATTTGTTGGACAAAGTCTAAAGACTGGTGTGATTCTTTTTGTCTTATCAACAAAATCCCATAAAAAGATTAAACAAACTATGCTATCTAATTTCTCAATACTTTCCAATTCCCCTACCTTTAGACCCCCCTATCTTTAAGTAATCTCATCTCAATTGATATTGTTTATAAATATTAATAATGTTTTACCTATTTCCAGTCTGGTTTTAGAGTATGTTTTTAAAGTATGTTTTGAATGTCGCCTTTGATACAGACGATCATCAAAGACTTGGCTCTTAGCTTACAAATTCATATGTCTCCGACAGAACCTTCTCTGTCGCTTCGGGTACCTCTACTTCCTTGATGGATCAGCTGAGTTGTATTGTCCCTCAAGGCTGTGTCCTTGGCCTCCTTCTGTTTTCTAGTTTTGGCCAAGTTATTTAAAATCATAATGTGCTTTACCATTTTATTATACACAGCTATATATGCCTTTATAACCCTGATCGTTGCAGTCTAGCTAATCTCTCCCTCCTGTTTGACTGAAATGAGTTGAAAGACACTTAATTGTATTTAACAACACATTAAATAACCTTTCCCCCTAAAAACAGGCAAAAATCAAAATTATTCTATCATATTGTATTGTTCACCTGATCAAAAGTGACCACTGTGTCATGATGTTTTTCTTTGGAAGACGCATCCTCTCAAGGTCCAGTGGCCTCAGTTGGCGCCCTGGTTAAAATGCTCCAGCACGGTGGCGTTGGTTCTCTCAAACAGCCACTGCTGGCTAAGAGAGGAGGGATCGCACGTGTTCATGAAGACTCGCCTCTCGCTTGGGCTGCTGTCAATACAGCTGTTACTGACAGGGTGATAGAGACTCTTATCCTGGAGGAAACAAAGTAAACAGAACAGTCCTATTCATATGGTAAACTTTTACAGGACATGTATTTCCTTCTTCATATGATTTTGGTGAAAAAGCTTAAATACTTTCCAAAACATCCTTGCAATAAACTACAAAGATGACAATATAGCACTCATCCTACCATTATTTCTGACTGCTGTATCAGAAATAACTTGAATGTGACAAGAATCTGCAGGAGTGATGATGTCATTATTGGAGTTGGATTTTAATTGGATTAATTTTGTAGGACACTGTCTTTACTAAAAACGATTTCCACTGACTGAAAAAAAAAACAGATGGGGTTAAAAGCATTCATTAAGACCCCTCTTAATGAAGTCTTTGCAGATGTAAAAAGAAGTGACATGTACCGCATTAAGTTCTTTCTTTGGGCTTCTTTCATAAACAGGATTCAAATATTTCTTTCATTTCAGTATAACAATAAAGCACCAGCATTGTTGACCACTGTAAGTCAAACTGTTATAAACAAAGTGTGTCAAAGGATAGGTTTTCTGTTTTTAACCCTGTTTCATTATTTATATATGTGTATATATATATATATTTTTACCCATTTTCTCACACACAAAAAGTGCCACAAGAACAAGTTAAAGAGGCTACAGTCTGACATATAATGGGTTTAAAGAAACGGAAATGGGGGACTATAACGACTCACATCAATTTCCCCTTACTTTAATTTATCAGATATTTAACAGATGATTATCGTTATGTTGAAATAATTCATTAACTGAATGAAATGAAGCTTGGCAGACCAAAGAAAAAGAAACAGCAGCAAAGTGGGGCTGAAAAGAGGATGCATCAGTCAATACCACCATTTAGTAGTTAACTCCAAACTCCAGTCTCAACTTTCCTCTGCCATACCTTTCTGTAGCGCCACAGCTGGTTCCCCTTCATGCCGTGACAGTCGTACAGGGTGACGGGGCTGTTGTGGGAGACAGCATCGAAGCAGACCTTCCTTGTGTGCATGGGGTCACCCACCCGGATATCCTCCCTCCAACCGAATGTTAACACCTGCAGGGAACAAATTTAAAGTGTGAACACACATCAGATGTTTTCCTCCTCTGCTCCTGCACTCTTTCTTTCTACAGTTTTTGTTATCCTTTTTTCAAATTAGGGTATAAGAATAGTCTGTCAAATGTTGAACAGGTTGTCGAGTCCACTGAATCAAACTTTTGCTGAACAGTTTTGACTGAGTTATTCAGATCATCATATCATTCTTTCCTTTATAGTTAGATCACCATGCAGATGTATATATGAATTGTCAACAATTAATTAGGATTAATCTACAAACCCAAAATATACAAAATTCCATGACAATCCATTTGCCTCTCTTCATTTAGATAGTCTAATCTGCAACTAGATATATGCACATAAATTAAGACACTTAAATGCAAACATAAATGCATAACTGTGCTGCCCCTCCAATGAAGCGCTCTGAACAACTGGTCAATAAGGAAACCATTAACCCCATTAACAACACATGCAGCGTAGCACTCCAACCAGACAACATGAAGGGAGTGGAGGAAATTGAGACCGAAAATATATAACAATATTAAAAAAAGTATAAAAATAGAATGAGGAATAAAATGAAAACAAAGCAAAGCAAAGTCACAGAAGAAGTAAAAGCAATAAAATAATTATATGAATAGAAATAAAAACTGCATAAAAAACAAAGAATAGAGATGGGAAAACTCTTAAGAAGAGATTTAAAAGAAGCTGAGGACTATAGTATGTCTGATTTCAGTAGACCATAGTCTGGGGGTTCAAACAGCAAAAGCCAGATCACCCTTTGTCAAAAACAACTGGGCTCCATTCATGGATGTCAGTTATCGAGGGGGCACATTCCAAGGCAATAAATCATAAATCTATTTAGGGGCAAGGCCGTTTAAAGCCTTAAAAGTGAGCAATAAAATTTGAAAATCAATTTCAAATCTAACAGGGAGCCAGTGTAGAGAGGCAAGCACAGAGGTGATGAGATCATGTCTCTTTGTCCCAGTAATGAGTCGAGCAGCAGTGTTTTGTATCAGCTAAAGATTGTGGACCAAGCCCTAGCTGATAACCAAGTACTAGAGGAATGAATGACCCTCACCTGTCCATGACTCCAGCCCACCTCGCCTCGTCCTTTCACACAGCTCTCCAAGCGGATGGGGCTCCCTGACACAAAGTGTTTTATCTCCATACACATCCCACTACCCACATTCCGTATCTAGAATAAACACATAAGCACAAAAACACATGCACATGTAAAAATAAAAACAGGAAGGTTCCATCAGACAGTTTTATCCATGGCCTTCATAGTCCCGTGTCCCACTGTAACACTCCAACTCTGAAACATTATGTGTGTTGTGGCTCTGCATGGTGAACATTTCCTAAAAATTACATGTGGGTAGTCCTAACTTTGGATCTGCGTAAAAAAATAACCCTATTTTAGTATCTCCTCTTATTAATGTAGTGTTGATCACACTTATTTTCTTTAATACAAAACTTAACATGTTCCTGCATAACAAGACTCTGCTGACAGTGCTGTTGTACCCACAGCAGTCCAGTGGTTTTTGGTTTGGACCCAGGGTGTGCGTTCAGAACGGCCTGATGATAGTTGCAGCATACATGAGCCAAAAGAGAAGCCAAAGACCCTGTGTTATTGCAAACAAGTTTCATCACTGTTTCTTGTTCTTGTTACGACTGGGAATCACTATCTCCAGCTCGATGCACACCCCTCTGTTTTCAACCTGGAAAACTCCAGCCTTTTAATTTTTAATTAGGTAAAAATCCTGTGTTGAATTGGATATGACCTGAGCTTCAAGATGGCCACTTTTGTATTCAGCTCACTTTGTAGCACCATACAGTGTTACATATAGATCACACCACTGCCCAATCCAGTCCTCATGCAGAGCAATAAATGCAACTTTGAAACAGTATCACAGGTTTACCTGCATGTGTCCGGCTTTAGGAACATGCTTCCACCTCCCTCTGAAGTTTGTATGTTAGTATCACGTATGTACAACATTATACTTTTTTTTTTACAGCACTTTGGTTGTCTTTGGGGTCCCACTTTAGATTGAGTCCGATATGTGTATCAAATGATTGTAATTGTAATGCATAATGTAGATTTCTAAATACTGCAAATAAGCATTTACCATGACTTCCATCCATCCATCCATCCATTATCCTCTTATCCTCATCAGGGTCATGATTTGAATATATTAATGATAAGATCACAAAGCACAATCATAGGGGATACGCTAATTTCAACCTATTTGGTTGCTTCGGGAACAAGAGCTGGTGAAAGAGCCTTTAGGCATTAAACTAAAGAAAAAGTTTTCCCAAGAGTTTAAGAGGAAGTAGAAACTGCTGACAATTTTAAACAATAAATGTTGGATGAAAACACTGTTTAAACTTTGCTTTTAGCTAAGGAGCAGTCTCTTTTTCATACTAATTTCCGTCTTCCTTTGATATAAATTTTCCTTTTATTTTATATATTCATCTACTCAAAAGTTTGGAGTCACCTGTTTAATTGAAGCTTTCTGTCTTTCCTCCAATAATGGCTATTTTACCAGAGATAAAAACACTATAATTTGGACACTAATTGTATTATTTACATTTTAAATACATTTGGCCCCCATTAGAAAAATAAGTAAATGATTAAAACTTCCATTTAGTCATTGTCCATGTATGACAGGAGAATGCTCTTTACCCATTTTTCCCAAAACACCCTTTGATTTCCGGTCCACAAAAGTGACCCAAAGTCATTATTGAACCACAACAGTGCCTCTGCAGTTTGCTCAGAGGTTAGGGTTTGTGTGTGATTTGTCACTTCACATTATGTTCAGCTGATGTTCAGTAATACAATTCCAATAGTGCTAACTTAAGGCTTTGCTATAGCACCAGCTTGTTCAATATTGTACACTTCTGATTTAAGTCTGCACAGATTTTGATAATAGGCCTTCAATTTCTTTTACAAATGTTCTAGTTGAACCACTGGACAGTGTTTTGTTCTCAAGGTCCAAACCCTTTTAGCTCAGGCCATGAGCTGAGGAAGGTTTCACAGTTGTAATTCCTCTAAATCATCTTCAATCTAACATCTATCTTGGACCTAATTTCCTCACTCTTATCAAAGCAATTTAACCCTTACCTCTCCCCATGCTGCAGCGGGTGGCTCCACCGGTGGGTAGTGTTTCGGCAGATCCCAGGCCACCTGGCTCATAAACCACTTGAAGCTCTTACAGTTGAGGCGGTTCCTGAGCTCCTTTTGGGCTGTCATGTCTCCGGCTGACAGGTGGCGGTATTCGGGCCGACGCTGGTAGACGTATTCTGCGTATTCGTCCATCCACACCTCTGCCACACGCTTCAGATTCTGAAATCAGATCAAAGAGAGATTCACTCACTAAACATCCAACTTTTCTCAGACATCATGGGAGACTGCTATGAGCTTCCCATAAATAAACACAGAATCCCACAGTGGCTCTGAGGACTGTTTTGTGAAGTGTTCACATCGTCTGTTTCAGATGACCCAACATAACAGAATAATTTTCCTACCTTGTTGCAGCTGTTCTACTTTTCACCATTGAAATCCATTTGAATTGGATTGTGAATTCAGGCTGACCTTATTAATTTTAGCAGTAGGAGTACTATAGCACAAAAAAGGTAACGAAACAGCAATTTCAAACCTATGCAGAGAGCAAGTATGATGATGTTTGTTTATCTGCAAGTTCAGGTCGATTCAGGGCCATCAGCATTCCACAGAGGTTGTATTTAAAGACTGCTGGTCAGAATAAAAAAAAAAATCAACACAAAAGGCCAGTGCCTTTCAGTTGCACACTGAGCCAAACTGAGCCAAGTTCCAGGTTGCGGTGGAGGCATACATAATGAATGGTGTTCTGCGACACCCCAGATGATTTAGCGCTTTTAGACAATTTCTCATTCCGTGTAGGTACTTTGAAGAATACTGGGAACAAAGAAACTTAAGCTCATTCTTCACAGTAACACCTGCAAAGCCTATAAGTTGTAGATAGTGGATAGACTGCATACTGCTGCCTCTTGTCTGGTGGTCTTTTCTTAGTGGATGTCGAGCTGACTGTAAAGTGCTGTTGTGCTTAGAGGAGAAAGAGTAGAGTACTTAGCGGAGGACGTAGGAAACAAAAATGCTGCCATTTGTTATTCTGCACCACTTAAAGACTAGCTTACACCACACATGTGTGTGTAAGTGTATGCGTACACTTTGTGTGCAGTATGTGTTTACATGTGTGCACTGTATATGCATGTTTTTGTTTAATATCTGTTTATTTATGTACTTAATTAAACAAAAGCTCCATGTTAGCATACATATGTATACAGTTACACAGTAGTAACTGTTCCACTAAAAGGTGCAGGTCAAGGGCACAGAAGTTGCTTTTACAGTGCTCCTGCTCTTTATGAGCTGAAATTTGGTTTCCCATTAAGCCATATTTCAGCAACAATGCACTGTTTACGTAACTGTAATTTAAATGCTGAAGAGCCCTGTGTGTGAATACTGCAGAATGCTAATAGAGTTAAAATCAGTTTTGCTGATAAGATGTCATTTTTTAATTTTGCAACCCATAATTGGATTTTTCTTCATTTATTGTTTATTTAATCGAGAAACCTGACTGATAAGGGCTTTTTAAGGACACCAGAGGGGAATAAAACAGAGATGTAATAAAGAGGTACGGCTAATATAAATGGACTGTGGATAAACATTGGAGTTGTATTGTTGCTGTGTATAAATTTTTATTGTCTGTTCCATTTAAAAGTTAGACAAATACCATGACAATAAACACGTAACATTCAGACCTGAGGAATGGAAAATATTAAAATAGTTTTAATATTAAGTCCTCTGGATCTTCTGATGCTAAATCAAATATAATATTCACATAGAACAGTGGCACAGAACACACTTAAAATGTATCTTAAAATAAATAATGAGTCTGTGAAACTGTTTATGTCTTCTGTGGGTCTGGAGAAGTGTTGTCAAGTCTGACAATAACAAGCTTAGAGACTACATTTCTTTACCAGACGGTCTGCTTTACAAGTATGTGACACTGAAATTGAACAATGTCAGACAGGCAAAGACCAACAAAAAAGACAATACTGAGTTGAAAGGGTGAGAATTCAGTGATTGTGGAGCTTGATCCATACCAGGCAATAAAATTCAGGATATCTGGATCTCTGTTGCTTTTCAGTTGTGCAACCAATTTTATAATGCATGAAAGTGCTCCTTTCACATTAAGCTCAATTCAGATTTATTGTTCAGATCAGATTTTTACTGGTTGGCTATTGTCTTTTTTTAATGTGACCAGTGTTAGATTCCAGTGTGAAGTGGTCATTGTTCTGAACTGACCCACGTGTGGACAATGCATTTAGACAGTGTTTACAGTTGTATTTACAAGCTGTGTAGAAGCCAGCAAATTCGTGAGCAGATAATAACATAGACGGTGATGGAGAGAAAGATAGCCAAACACAGACTGGTTTCGAGTTTTGCCTCGTCACCCCAGATACGTATGTGGTCTATCATCTGTTAGACTTCATTCAGTATTTGGTGTTCACTGGCCACTTCCAGGTGATGTGACAGCATTGTGCTGGACCAGACTGCTATAGTATACAGAAAATCTGTGACTGATCTGCTGTATTGTATTTTCTCATGAACCGTGGAGGCACACAGTGTGAAAAATTACCTTTGCCAAGCTGATCCCACCAGGGACCTTGTAGGGGACGTACTTCCTATAGATGTGTCCTACCCTGGAGCAAGGGATGTCCTCCATCCGACCACCACACATCCACACCTACAGAAACACACAGAAAGAGAGAAAGCTTGTATTTAATCAAACGAATCTCTACTGTATTCAGAAGCTTTGTCCACCTTTAAAATTCTAAGACTTAAAGCTGGTGGAATGTGAATTAAGGAGACGATCAAAGAGATGAGTTGAGATGAGCAGGAGACCAATGGCTACCAAGAAAAAGGCATGAATTGCTAACAGGCTTATAAATCCTAGGATACTAAGAGGAGAGACGAGTGGATTCTGGGGTTGAGGTGATACAGATGAAATGGCACGATAGTGGAGGTAGAAGAGAAGACACTGAAACCATATTATGATACGATGGTGACCTAACTTCACCTGAACAGCAATGTCAGATTAGTGAAAAAACAAGCTGCTGGGTTAGGTCGCTGGTACAATATCTTGTGATGGGGTTTAAACTCTGTTTGTACTAGAGAAACAATAGCAACTGCAAAAACTGTAACTGCAAAAGCTTTTGAGGGAAAAATGGCATGCTTTCTCTTTGTAATATTGAATTCATGAAGTAAGATTTTAATATGTTTTGAGGATCATAATGTGCTTGTCTTAAGTACAAATAAACCTTCCTTCATAGCAATTTGATCTTGTTTCTCTTCCTTTCCCTTGTCTATCTCACACAACAGAGACATCCAGCAGTGGATCCTCATTTTAATCCCAACTATAATGAAGACAACAGTGAGGAGTCTCTTTCTTGGCTTGCAATGTTGAAAAATAAAACTTGAGAAGGAAAGTGAGGCCTTGAAGGGGATAGGAAAGAATGGAGGACTTAGAGACAGCAGATGAGACAGAGAAGGGGGCTTTGTTTTTTGAAACAAAAGCGAAATGAAAAGAAGGGAAATGAAAAGCTGGATTTAAACATGGAGACAAACAAATTAAGTACGGGAAGAAGAGGTGTCGGGCTTCCAAATTGTTTTTGTAAAGTCCTTTAATATGTAAATACGATTTTTGCTATTTGATGGTTAGAGGCAGGCTGAGGCTGCTTAGAGAAGCATGAAATCTACACATTTTATACAAGACTTCAAGGTGTAAACACAGAGTTTAACAGGCAGTTCAACCGCCTGTCTTCCTGCCATGGCCTGACTTCAGGTTGAAAGTTACAGGTATGAACAGATGATCCTGCCCACCGTGCTTCTACAGTAGAGATGTGAACTCGAGTCACTGACCTGCAAGTTGATTTGACAGAAATAGTTCTGAGACTTAACTTGGACACAAATGGCATTGTCATAATTGGATGTCCTGTCAGTCAAGCTCCGACCGTCACTACTTGATGGTCTATGGAGATCAGATCATCATTATCATACCTGTGCCAGGAGTTTCACATGCTGATTATAGCTAACATTTGCCATTTTAACATTTGATACATGTGCTCTCTTTCAACACCATAGCTAGCTAATGTTAGCCTGATAATGAAAACCAATCGCCAGTGTAAAATGTCAGCATTGTAATGTTATGTTTCTGCAAAGCATGGATACATTGAATCTTAATTTCTAATTTGCGTCAGAGTTGATCACATTTTTTAAAATGTTTAAAATGCACATTAAAGGGCTGTTATTAGTTAAATAATTGTTTCATTTTTTAGTTAAGTTGAGTCTGTTAAAAATACATTAAGTAGCTTAATAAGGAAGTCCAAGAAATATTGCTTAAAATCAAAAGGTCCATCTATATAATGCACACAAGACCAAAGCTGATACAAAAAAAAAATTGCAGCATTTGACAATGGATACCTGAGAAGACTACCAAAAGCAAGCACCAGTGTAAGGCTCGAGTTAAATGCAGATCCTCTAGTACGGCAAACGCAATTTGCAATAACTGTCCCTGTTTGGACTCATCCACACAAAAAGAAAACCTGAAGGACCAAAAACGACCTTCTGCAGAACTGTGACAGACCAGCAGCCAAGATTAACTGAAATAAAATGAGGCTCAACACAATGCCGAGTATTAGGGAGAGGGAACTGACTGAAGCCGTATGTCAAGGGATATAAAGGATTAAGTGCTGGTCTCTAATGGATTATCCCAACAGTATACCGTTTCTTCCTATAAATTACTCATTACTTCCAAGTCTTTTTTGAACAGCTAAATAATTTTATGTATCTATTTGTGCACTGTTTTATAAAGATTTACGTCTTCAGAAGGAACCAGTCGAGTTGGGGCTGACTGCCACAGGCAATCCAATTCATTAATGTTATAACTAACAGTAGGCTATTATACAATCCAGACTTAACCAGCGCATCCCCATGACCCTGAGTTGACATTATTGTCACTGTAGCACAACCGCAGTCTCTTGTCTGCTGCAGATGAAGGTCCACCATCAGTAAACCATCTCAGATCACACACATGTACAGCTTAGCTGATGGAGAGAAATTACAAAACAACAGAACTCACTCCAGCTGCATGAATAAAACATATTACTGCGAGACAAAATCCAACATCGGCTAAAACTGCAACTAAAACTTGAGTTGTCTCCATTGGTGTCTTTTGAATAAATAAAACATGAATGCATACAATTACAGTATAAACTGCATTTCAGTTGCTCCAGTCATATGTTTGCTCCCACTATATATGAATTATAATGACCCAATAAAAGGCTAACAGCAACAAATACAAAGTCTTTAATGCTTTAAGGTTAGTACTGGCTCCCACATGAATCTGAATAGACCGACCATTTTTTAAACAACAGATGGTTTACATATTAATTTCTGTGTTCAGCAAGGACCAGAGTGTAAACAAGATGGTAATAAGCAGGATGCAAATAAATCCATGTCATGAACCATAACGTTTTTTGTTTTGGCCAGCATGGACGTTTGATAATGTAGTCATGAAAAGATGTGTCAGAAAGTCAGTGCACAGCAATATTGTGAATTTCACAGTAATTTATTTTTTAATGTATGCTTTTAGAAAAGTTTTCCTCTGCCAACTGTTTGCCAGTTAGCTAACTTTTACTCTGAATAACTACTTTTTTCTGGCTCCATCCATGGAGGTTTAATTATTTCTGCCTCTAGAGTAGCTCTGTCTCTGAGAAATGTTTGCATAACTGAAACCCCAATCTGCCCAAGCGATACAAAAAAGAAAAAAAAAAAAAAATCTGCCATCAGTTTTATGCTTTGCACCATCCTCTCGCTTGGCATGTGAGGTCATATTACCTCTGTGCTCTGTGTGCCTGTATGTACTGACATTATTTCACCGTGTGAGCTGGAAAAGCCTGATGTTCCCATACCGGTGCAACCAGGATGGAGCTTCAGATTAACTGTGCCAGTGAATGAAATTATTGTGTTTCACATGCAAGCAGGGCCTGGTTGTCTGTGGGAGCAGCAGTTTGGTTGTAAGGATTAGCACGGGAGCCTGTTAATCTTCTCACCTCAGGAGACTGGCTGTCTGTGCTGTATCAGCTAATGGGGATCTTAATAAAAAGGAAACCAAATTGAATATCTGAGGGCATAAAGAAGTCTTAAGAGGCACAGCTAGGCATGTGCTGATAGCAACATGTAATAGTACGATAATCTTGGCCACAAAAATAACCTTGGAAAGTGATATTATCACAGTAATTACTTATGATAATTCAAAACAATATTAAAAGAAGAGGTTTCGCGCCAGGCTCAGCCCTGGGTCACAGCCGGTGTTAGTCGGGCTCTCATTCATTTCACACTCCCAGCTTTAAAGGTAAGAAATCCTGCACCGTTTGCCCAAGAGCAGAGTTATCCTTTACACTTTAGGGTAAAGGTGGAATTATACTTCTGTATATTCTTCTTCTGTAATCATTCTACAGAAACCCCTGCGGTCAGGTGAAAAAAAAAAAAAAAAAATTAAATAAATAAATAAAAGAGCCATGTGCAAATGTGTATTCTCGATTTACAAATCTGTCTTGGATTCACAACCCATGCCCATGGATTTGTAAACCTTGTGCACAGATTTGCAAAATATATTAATTGGCAAATCCTTGCACATGGTTTATGAATCTGTTTTCTTTTTCAGCTGACTCCAGGGGCCTCCATAGAGTTGAACTATTGAAATGGCCACAAAACACTGGGCAGATGTGTCATACATTATCAATGCTTTAATGAATACAACCTAAGTAAATTGTGTTGGAAATGATGTCAAGTTCATTTATTTGATATTGCCTGTGCCATCAATAATCACAACTGGCATCGGATGAGTTTTTAAAAACATAATGACACAATATCTTGTTTTAAATTACCCATATAAACATTTTGTGATCATCAATAGGATGCCACAACATTGCTCGTCAATGTCTTTAGTCCTGAGTGAACCAAAACATACAGTAAAGGTTTCATTGTAGATGTGATTAATTGATTAGGAACTGTCTTTTACACACATCACCGTCTCATCACTGTAGTGTGTGATTTTATTATATTTACCTTGAAGGAGATCTCGTACTGTTCTCCTCCCCAGATCTCCAGACCCGTGTCATATCCTCCCAGCTCCCAGAACCACTTCCTGTCCACAGCAAACAGTCCACCTGCCATCACTGGTGACCTGCAGGACACACCAAATGCAGCACACACATATTTTGTACAACAGCTGTAGCCAAAAACATTTTTCACTTCTCACCTCCCAAAAAAACAAACATCTAAAAAAATGAAATATTTACTCACTTATTTTCTATTCACAAGCAACTGCATCAACAAATATGACCCTTCAGCTCACCACTTTATTAGAGCTACAGAAATAAATAGTTTCACAGTCATGGAAAGAGAGAAACCAAGGAGACAAGGAGAAATCATCTCTCACAACTGAAATGTCAACACGTCTACAGCTGGAACCATTTTTTTTAATCAAGAGGAAAAAAAGGTGACACTGACTCATTGATAACACTATTTATAAATCCTTGAAACCTCCCATATATGTTGTATATATCTGTGCAGGAGAAGCTGTTTCTTAATGTTAAATATGACCAGTGTGCCAATGAGGTTGGACTGACCAAGGCTGCATACCTATTGTGAAAATAGAAAGGATTATTGTAGTAAAAAATTATGCAGCTAAAAAGAGTCAAAAACATAGATTTCTTTCGCTATTCATGTACTGTACTGTAACAGCTCGGTACGTTACTTTGGGTGGAAGAAAATCAAATGTGTACCTACTGGGGGAAATTACTGTGATTACAGTCCCTTCTGTTTAAACATAAATGGATAAAGAGATATAAATGTTTTACAGGGAAATGGTTGGAGTATCTTTCAATCCATTGTACAGGTATCCATTGGTATTTTATCCAATATACAGATATAACAAGTGTCTACATCCCACAACCCAAATTCCTCCTGAAAGCTCCAATGCTAGCACATTGTGTGGTCTCCTGGAAAAGTAAAGTCCTGTGTTTGTTTGACACATTAATCCATCACACTTCCTTCATATGTGGACTTTGTCGCTCTTTATACTAGGTCACTGACATCAAACCATGAAGCTACATGGGTGTGTCCAAACACGAAACTTGAGGGGTACATACATGTATACATACATCATATTTACATACATCATATTTTGAAGCACAGGGCCACTGATTAAGCGACATCCTGACCAAGACTTCCTCAGCAGTCTTGATACACACGAATGATGAGAAATACACATTTAATAGCTAATCTCTGTGAACATATCTGCATCTAAAGGCAGCTAAATGTTAAATAAAAAAGGTTTAAAAAGCTAAAACATTGTTAGACGATAGCTGTTGGGTTCCAAGATTGCATTTAAGTCAATGTGTTCTCCCTCTTTTGCTCTCCACATCATGGACTATTTACCTGTATCGATAGTCAATGTGTAGAGCAAACCCCGGTCAGATGTGATTGGTCAATGCTACTCAAACTGCAAATGGAAACCAAAAGGCTTCTGACTCCAAAGTCTTGGTACCTTGTCTGTGTTCTGGTATAGAATATCTGTTTATAGACATTGGCAAAGTCATTGTTATTAAATAAGGGAGGTTGTTCTGCATGTATTTCTGTTCTTTACTGTGACTCACTGACTACAACTGCTGTCCAAGATTAGGTAGCAACAAACCTTTCAGGGACATGTTTTTAAGCCTGGAGGATGAAAGAGTTCATGTATTTAGCTGGTACTATTTCTCAGCAGATAATGAAGATGCTCTGAACAATGCAGAACCAATTAACCCACTATAGAGCACCGTGGCTTCTGTCTGCTGTGACAAACGCTGTGCTTGCTGAGTGCAGGGCTTGTTAGCTGTTGTGTCGCTGCTACAATTGATTGTAGCTGCAGCACACCTGAGGCAGAAAATTGGGACAGCAGGTGCACACATACAAATTTTTTTTTTTGCGAATTCTTGTAAAGAACACGACATTCTCCAGCACATGCTTCAACCTGATGACACTGATCTTAGCAATCAATCAAAACTCAATTGGATTTTTCTCATCTTTTTAATCCCCCCCAAAATAAATGTGGTTCACTTCAGCGTAGAAATTTCAAAAAGGCAGACTCGCAGGTTGTCATAGTTACGAGCTTTTCATCAGGTAGAAGTCGGAGGCAGGCAGCCAGCAGGTAGTCTGCTCTCGCCAAACTCGTCCCTGAGGAGGATCAATTAAAGGCAAATAGGGCAGCTACTGTACAGCAGCAGTGAGAAACACTCTGGGGCTTCCCACGCCTCGTGAGCAGTGAGCACAGATACGAGTCCCGTGGTGATAACAGCCAGCTTTCAGCTGCCGTTTTCCTTCTCCAAGGGTGAAAAGGATGAAATGAAACTAACAGCGGTTACAAGAAATCCTGTACACTTCTGTCCAACACTTTTTTTAATTTATTATTATTTACAGTTATTGTTCTTTTTTTTTTTGTAATTACTGTGAAAAGGAAATTTGTGTGGAGTGATGAAAACATTTATGTTCTGCTGTGCCCTCTGTGGGTTGTGCTATCCGATGGGTCTCTAAATTACCACAACAGCTGTACAATATGCATGCATGATGGCTTTGTTTGCTGTGTAATGAAATTAACATAATTTCCAATTTACTTTCTCAATGGCAGCAATGTTCTTTATTGAATATCTAAATCTCTAAAAGAAAAAATGTGCACTACATGGACAAAAGTCAAACATTTTACTAATTTCTGAATGTTTATACCAAAATTTAACAGCCTCCCCACTTCAGGAATTACTTCAACACCAGATTTTATTACTTGGCTGCAGGGATTCACTCATTTAGTCACAAGAGCAAGGACTTTTGGGTGATAAGACCTGGCTCCAATCAGTGTTACAGTTCCTTCCAAAGGTGTTGGTTGTGGTTGAGATTTATCCATGTCTGGTCTTTTCTTTGGCCAGTGAGTTACAAAATATGGTCAGTATAGAGAGAGGGAGAGAGAGTCTGCAACCATAAATGTAGAGAAAGAACAATTACACTGAGTGGGAACCACAAAGCTAGAACAGAAACAAATAGAAATTATATAAGAAGACTTGATTTATTTACACAATATTATCACATATGTATTATTACCAACTTGATATCAATTGATTTTATTCCATCTACATTTTTTGTCTTCTCTATTTCACCTTTATATGCAGCTAGTGCTTTCACTGCTGAGCCCACCTATTTTTCTTGTCCAACAGAGTTCATCATACTGTTGCCCTCTGTGCTAACCTACATTTGACCAATAAAAGTGAAAACTGAAACTGAGCTGACCTTGAGGTCGCGTCTCTGTGCAGACCATTTCAGTTCCTCAACAACAAACTAGGAAAACTGTTTCTTTCTTTGTGTACAAAGGCATCGCCATGTAGAAACAAGTGTCTTTAACAAACTTTTGCCACAAGTTGAAGGCACTATCGATCACATCGTCTGCATGTCTTGTGGCCATATGTAGTAGTATGCAAGCACAGATTTACACTGACTTTTATCAAGCAACAAGTTCTTGCTTTGCTTTTATTACACCCTGTAACATGTGTCATGTGCCACAACTCCTTTCTACGATGAGTGAGTGTCTTTTTCTATTATTTTCAGCCTTTTAGTGTGAATGAGATGTGCTTGGTGGGGTTTGGTTTTGTTTGTGTTCGCTTGCTTGTTCTCTTCCCCTTCTTGCACTCTCATGCCCTTCCTCTCACTGCATACCTGCCTGTTATCTCCAATCAAGCACACCTGCCTGCTAATATCCCTCACATCACCACTGTAAGAACCCTATGCTGACATCCAATCCCTGCCGGATGGTTGCGCCATACACAGCACGTTTAGGTGCCTCGTTTCAGCTCAGTGAAAACATCTAGTTAGCTAGTTTATCTTCCAGCTCGTTAGTTTGTTTGCTTGCCTGTCTGCTTTCCAGAATAACTATCACCGGTTCTCTCTATCTGCAGGATCCCCTGTCTGCCAGCACTCCACACCAGTTTGCCATGGCAGCTGCCAAATCTCCTTTCTCCAAATACCCCTCCCGTGCAAGCCTTCACTCCCGCTACTCTCCCTCACTTCAGCCAAACATCAGCCTGCCACCAGCTCACCTTTCTTGCCACCTTCCAAATAAAAGATTTGTTTTCCACCTTCCTGCCTGTCTAGAGTCTGCTTTCGGGTTCTGCCTTTGATTCAGGACACCTTTTATTATCAACAGCAGCAACAGGATTCTGTCACTGTTCACACTGGATCTTTTAGCCACACTGTGGCTACTATATTCTTAGAAGAGTGTTGAAAGATCTCATGGCCTAATAAATAATTAATTAATATTACTTCTGCCATTATGGATGTATGTTTCCCTGAGCTGGTTATCCATTTGTTTCATCTGCAACACCTAATTACTAAATGTGTGCACCTCAAATTTGCCAAGAATGAGGTGCTTAGCATCAGAGACACTCTCAGACTGGGATTTTGTGTCTTTTGATAATCTTGATTTCTTAGCTGTTAGTTGTACATTTTTATGTTAGTAACTCCCATGGGTTTGGTCGTAAAAGGTGTCTTTCTGTGGTGGTTTTGTGGTGGAGTGATGTGGTTGGCTGCCCCATCCATAGGTTAGGAAGAAAAACAGCCTCATAGGACACTGAAACATGGGTCGATATCCAGCTGGTGTAGACAGTTGTTTTAATTACTTTTCAAGTGAATCTGATCAAATAAGCATGTCCATGTGGACATGGTGCCAGATTCCCATTGACAGAAACACTGCTTCTGTAATGCACCTGCAGTTAGGCAGTATAAACTGGACTAACTGGAATAACAACTCAATTCTCTAAAACTTGGTCTAAATCTATATTAGTATAAATTTGAGTACAAAGGTTGAGTTTGACAGGGGAATGGACTTAATTACTACTGGGACAAGTGAAGCAAAGGAGTAGATGCAGCTACCAGCTTAATAAATTTTAGCTTCTGTGTCTTGTGTTAATTAAGAAAGCTCATATTGCGGTAACCAAAAAAAACAACACATTGTGCAGCCCTAATTACCCTCGGAAATTGTATTATAGTCCATTGTGCATGGAGAAAATAAAATTTCACACTATAACAAGCGATACTTTGTTCCTCAGTAATACACAAACAAACACATCTTCCTTGCTCCCTTCCCTCACTGTCACACTGGACAGATGAAGGACATTCAGAACATTTATTGTTGCCGAACCAAGTCAGTATGCAAATTCTACATATTAATTAAGAGCATTTGGCGCATATTTCTAGGTATTAAAGTGTGGCAGGAGCAGGTGCACTTCTGAGTACAATACTTAATTCATGTATCAAGATAGTATCTACAGTTAAAAGAGCACTGCAATGCACCAATGAAGTGGCTGCTCAGGCGGGTTTGATTTCCACTGTACTGCCTGATGTACGAGTACATGACTCCCCCTGCCCCCTTCAGGGCTCTGTCAGTCGAAAAGTTAAAAAGTAATGGAAATGGAATACCATGAAATTTGTTACAGATATCCATGGTGCCCACATGATGAAACCTAATGATTTTAGTGATCCCCTGACTTTTCCTCTAGCACTACCAGCTCATAAAATATTTCACTTTTTCAGTGAAATATCTCAACGTTTATGTGACTGATTGTCAAACTTTGTACAGACATTCATAGTTTTCAGACACTGAGTTGTAATGAATCTTTAAGGAAATTCAATCGGGAAGACTATCTTCATCTTTATTCTGCTGTGAACTAGTTCAAATACAGGACTTCACCGGAAAACCATCCCTATAGGTCCGTATAGGTCCATATAGGTACAGGCATAACTATTAAGCTGTGACCTGTAGTGGCCATGATGGGAGTAAAGGAGGAATAATAAAATGGACACCCATGTATGGAGGATGTTTTGGTGGATGGATGGTTCAAACACACCAAAACTTTCACTCAGGAGACTGCTGTTTGTGTCCTGTGTGAAACCAAAGGTTAATGTTGACTTATATTGCGTACATTATGCACATAATGTAAAGTAGTAATCTGAACCATGAATTGTTCCTAAACCTAACCAAGTAGTTGTTACTTAAACCTAACCATACTATGGTCATTTCCCAAAGTTAACCACCTGATGGTGAACATCTGGTATGCTGATTATCATGTGTTGTACTGGGAGTCATTTAATTAATATATTCACACGTGTACATAAGTACCAGGACATGTTGGTCAAATACTCTAATTTCTGTTCTCTGTTTACTGCCAATTAACACATTTTAGCATGGTCATAACACACTAAACTAAGATGGTGATCAGGGAAAAAATACCTGTTCATCATCAGTATTTTCATGTTTTTGTGTGCGTGTTGGCATGCTGATATTAGCTCAAAGGACTGCTAGCATGGCATTAGACTCACATCATATTTTAGTAAAATACATTGTTCCGGGGTGTTGTTTTGCTCAGTTGGTAGAGCACCCGCCCCATGTACAAAGGCTCATGTCAAAATACACCAGTGTCCCATATATTTAATGGTGTCAAGACAGTTCAACTCACACAGAAAGCGGCAGTTTTATCAAATGATGCAATGCTACATGTCATAGCCAGTGAGTGTTTTACCAACTGACATCACCTCCTCCAAAAATCATTTAGTCAGGCCTAGGCCAATTATCATTATGTTGGCTAATTGAGCATTTTATCAAGAAAACAGAAATAACATTTTGTCAGACAGAACAGATCCGTTGGGTTGAAGGGGATATGATGCTAATTTAAAGCATGTTGTAGGAGGATATGATATTTAAACTGGGCTGGGTCATTCTGTCCCATCCAGAACAAAAATACTGCTATTATGACGATGAGTCTCTCCATTTGAAGAAAAACCTTCAAAATTTAAAAATGACATCGGAAAGCATGACACACATAATGAATAAAAATCTTCACTTCAAATTGTAGTTTTCTTTAGTGTACTTTAGTACACTGATAGTACACCAAGTAAAGTCTGATGTCACTCACTCAAAGGGTTCACTGGAGTCGTCCCCCTGCATCTCCGGAGGGATTGGTATCCGCTTGTAGTACATTTCCCAGTCAAATGCCCCTCGCATGGCATCCCCTGCCTGAGTGTCATAGCCGAAGTTGTCGTGGTCGATCACGTCGATCATTGGACACACAATGGTTTTCCTGTTCTGGGCAATTCGGTCTGGGAGACACAGACAGAGGCAGATGGTTGATGTTACATTCATTAAAAAAAAAGTTATTGCACTGCTTTTCAAAGAAGAACCACGGAAAACACAAACAAGGTTTTAGGGGGTTACATTTCTTTGTGTGTTCTGAGGAGGGGTTGCCAGTGCATTGATGCAAGTGACAAAAAGTTTGATAAGCAACTGATATTTTGATTTTCAGTAGTACTTGCTTCATGTTCGTCTTCTCTTTTATTTCTTCTTTCTTTTTCTTTTATTCCTTGAGTCAAGATGTTTTGACCATGTAGTCGTCCCTCATTTTGAATTTTTGATCTTGGCTTTCTTTGTCTTGGCTTTAAATAATCTATAAAGACTGGTTTATCATCTCATCTCTAATACAGTATATATATATATATTTATATATATATATTTCTTACAGATATCAAAATGTCAAATAAAACTGGACCTCAATACGAGATGTTTAGAGTGTGATTTTTTTTTTCTATATTGTCTTTTGAATGCCACACATAATAGAAACCTGTTTGTGAAATGTAATTTCACTCATCATTTTTCCACACCCTATCTCCGTTATTAATAGTCCAAGTGTCACAATGTGCTGTAATGAACATAACAACCGCCTGTTTATGTTACGCACTGGCAAACACGCATCCTATTTCCAAGCACTGAGTGAACAGCTTGACATAGAGGTAGTAAGGGTCATAAGGTTTATTATGAAATGGTTCCCTTGTGGGACGGCACCATGCTGGGAGACAGAGCTGAACGTGGGTCCTTAATGGAAAAAGGGGTAATTGAGAAAGTGAGAGTGTTTGTAAGAAAGTCCATCAGTCTGAAGATGAGTCACTCCATCTCACAGTAGGGGTGTGTGTGTGTGTGTGTGTGTGTGTGTGTGTGTGTGTGTATGTGCGTGTTTGTTGTTACTTCAATCATTGAAGGGACCTTGAGAATGAGGACACTTCAGAGATTGAGGACAAGATGGTGTACGAAAACCACAGAAATTAAGTTGTGACAACAGCTGGAAGTAGTTCTTCTGTTGTAGTTCCCCAGAAACATACTCTGTGTTACAAACTATATCATGTGCTACAAAAATATATTAGAAAATATTCAACATTGAGTGAGAAACATCTGTAATTCCCCAGAAATAATGGTGTCAGAAAAATTGAAATCCCCCAAAATCCAAAAGCCAGAATAAAGACCAAATAGGATATGAGAACCAAGACAGTACGCCATTAGAACCAACCTACAGGATCTAAGAACTTGAAGTATAGATGGAAGAAAACCAACATAGAAGAATGCATCAAGGAGAAGCAGATTCATGATATAAAATATGATGTAGAGCCATTTTGTCTTTAGTTTATTTCCAGAACTAAATCTAGTTTATTTCTTGTGAAGGAATCGACACTATTGCACTGAACTTTCTCTCTGCATTGAACCTTTTTTAATCTTTGAATCTTTTGAATGTTTTGAGACTCCAGTAGATATTTACCTATCCTGCAGTTAAGTTTTGGAGAAGAGGTCTAGACTTACAATCTGGCGCGGCCCTGGACTTCTGACCTTCAATACTTCTTTGCATTTTTTGTCAGACAATGGAAATGGGGAGTACATGCTGGAGCTTTTCTTCATGGCTACAAGTGGAATACTGTTGGAAAATAACAGAATGGTGTGGGTAGCTTGCAGGGACTATGGAAGAATAGTCAGAGAATGTTCAGTATGAGCTACAGATGGTCAGAAAATAAATTACAGCTCCCCGACAGCCAAGCAAAGGCAACAGGTTAGTGTCGAGACGACTCGGAACAACTTTGACCTGGAGCTTTAAGTCTATCCTCGTTGCTATCCGACTACTGTCTGCATGATTAAGCAGGTTGTTTCAGTTGCAGCAGTCTGTTATTGAAGCATCACCATAATGTTCAAATACTAAATAGAACACCCAGCAAAGGGAATGAGATAACACAAGCTGTAAAGGTGTTACTTGAATGTAATTATAACTTATTTTTGAGGTCAAGAGTAGTGAAACACAGCCCATTTTTATTAGATTCAAGTAAACAAATACCTACAAGTGTTAACTTGTACTGAATATGTTAAACTGATGTAAATAGTCCATGATTTTCTGTTTATTGTTGAGTAAAAATAATAAATTAGAGCTCACCCAAGAGTGCAGAATATTGTGCACAGATCCATTTTAGGTATTGTTGTTAATATTGCAATGTGATATCAACCAGTCCATTCACCTGATCCAATAAATCATGTTAAAGTTATTAACAGAATTTGGTGTTGTGTAAATTAATGATTTGTATTTTACGGGTGACAGTCAGCTGATCTGAAGCTGAGAGTCAGACTATTTAAGAAGTAAAGTTCAGCCAGTTAAGTGTTAAACTGGAGATTTCTTATATTCTCATGTAACTGTTGTTCAAAAGGTTCTTTGTTCCTTCATGCCCTGCAATTGTTTAGTCCGTTTGGACCATTGAACTGTGTTTTGTTTTCATGTGCAAAACATAGTCTTTTCAGAAAACCCTTCATACAAAATAACATCTATTTAGAAAGAGGACTTTCTACAACCACGCTTTTCCAGCAGCCTTTTCAAACAATGTTCAACATAGAATTCAGGATCTCCTTGGGGAGGAAAGAAAAGAATCACGTAGATGTCAAATACAGAACAGTACCAAAACTAATCATTGTACTCTGAGTTTCATGGTGAAACTGACAGAAACGTTAGTCTCAAGACTCAAAGACTCAAAATAACTTTTACTGAGGTTTTACTCAAAATCAAACCACTGTCACTTTCTCACTTCACGTGGTCAAGGGTCAAGGCCGAGAGGGGATGCCTCTACATATTTTAAAAAGGAAAACAAGATGGACAACCGTTGTGGTTGATCGTGGCAATTTTGTCTGGAGCCTCTTGTACATCTGAGTATAGTAGACATGTTTTGCATATTTAGGAACATTTTAATTTAAAAGTGAGATTTTACAAGTTACATTTTTGAAAATAAAGACAGTTTTAACAATTTATAACTTCTTCAGAGTTCCATTTGATGGTCACGAACATAACACGTAACCCTCAAACTTTGTCTTGAGTAAAGACATACAAAAATGTATGTTTGTGTGTGAATGACAGCATGATTGGTCGCAAAACTCTATGTGTGCACGTTTGTTCCTCACCCAGCAGCGGAGGCAGCCAGTTGGCGTTGGCCTCACAGTGGGAGTCCAGGAAGGTAATGACTTCTCCTTTAGCAGCAGCAGCTCCAAGCAAGCGAGTCCTGATCAAGCCCTCCCTCTTCTTGGTCCTCAGGATACGAACCTTCGGCATCCTTGTCATGTATTCCTCCAGCGGCACCTTTAGGTGTTCTGCACAGAGGAGGGAGAAGGAGGGATAGAGTAAGAGTGTGAGATCATCACAACCCTATCCACTGTTTGATACGGTTACATCATTTGACACATTTACTTTAGTTCGTTTCTTGGTTTCCTCCTAAGCAATTAACAAAGCGAAGGGAGGGATGTGAACCTGGCCACCACGCTAACTTTGATTTCATGAACAATTCATAGATTTGATGAAATGATGGCACGTGGGCTTCATACATAATACTACAAAGATATTTCAAAACCATGTTTCCCATGCACATTTAACATGTGATTCTGCACATGTGAAACCCTTGTTTTTTTTTTTTGTTTTTTTTTCTGCAAGCTCTTTGATGCCATTAAAAATACAATTGGAGCAAAGCATACAGCATATCTTAGCAGCAATATATGTTTGAGGGTAGCAGTGTGGACATCATCAGGAATGAAAACTAGGAAACAAAAGTGTTGATTCAATATTTGAGGGATGTAACAGATATGCTAACTCTGTTAAAAGAACTGGAGCTGGACTTTTTCTTCTTTAAACTGTCTCTGTTTAGTTGAATTAGAGGTTGCAGTGTCGTGGTTACAACAGGATCCTGTGATAGACCTCCTGCCCAGTGCATGCTGGCAACTGGGATAGATTCCAGCCCCCTGCAACCCTGCCTAAGATAAGTGGTTTAGAAAATAGATGGATGGTTGCTGCAGTCGAAGTGAAGGACAGACTCAGGATGAGGAACTTTTTAAACAACAAAGGTTGTTATCCCGTGGGCGTCAATAACAAACAAACCTCTCCTTTCTGATACAGACAAAGGCGAAAATGACTCCTGTCTCTGGGATTTTCACATTCATTTCGATGCAGGACGATAATGAAACCATATGGACAAACTGCCCAAACAAAAGTGTTTCTTTATTGATGCATGTCAAATGTCATCAAATAAAAGTATGAATGTCAGTTATCTTGGATTAGTAAATAGCTCTGTGCCGCTGAGGTGGGTATGTATTGATTGAACAAATTTGTGCAGAGAAGAGGCAGAAACAAAGCAAATCAAACTGACCTGAATCTCCCCTTTGATGCTTAATAATGGCTGATTATTCATTATCTTGCTTCATACATGAGCTTTTATTCCTGAATGGTGTTTGCTTGTACTTACAGCAAATACCTGAACCTTCCAGAGTGGCTCTTAAATTATAATGGTGAACCTGTCATCCCCAGCAAATGCTGCAGGCCTCCTTCTAGCCAGATTGTAACGAGTAAACAAATTAAGGCTCGAGCACATTGTAACCCAAAGGTTTGTCAAAATCAGCAGTTCTCACTTAGGTGGATGTTTAATTTTGTAGGACATCCATGCCGGCCCTGTGACTGCCACTGTAATAAATTCACACCCATCACTGCAATTTAAAGTCAAAGAGATCTGTGTGCAAAGTTCAGCTACCATTAGTCACAGAAAAAGGTTGGATTAATGGTCTCCCTGAAGAGAAAACAGCTTTCTTTGTGATTTAGATGAGATTTCCATTTACTTTTTAATGCTCTTTATGTGATGATTTAAGGACTATAATTCTTTGTAAAATGTCTTTGATCTGTGTTGACTTTTGGTTGTTCAAAAAAAAAGATTTTTGTGGAAGATTTTAGTACTTGGTACAGAACAGTTTTCAGATGAAAAGCTTCATGTCAGAAGGTATTCTGTACTGATTAGTGTACTGTTAGCGTTTGACAGTAGGGTCAAAGATAGAAATAGGTAGAAAATGTGTCAAAATTATGGAGGATGCTGCAGCCTCTTCTCCTGATAAATCTCATTTTTGAGGATAAGAGCAAGAGCCTTGAGTTCTCTGAGAGGTTTGAATAGAAACCCTTCCTGAAGAAGTCAAAACATGAAATGTAACTTTGACAGCTTCTTTACAAAAAGCCAAAGCACTGCCTGTTGACAGAATCAGAGAGGGAGAGGACGAGGAAGAGAGAGAGGCAGTGAGAAGTTGAAAAGTTGACCTTTCAACCTTTCATCTGTTGGAAACTTTATTTCCATGCCAATTGCAGATCTGACTGAGCTGAAGCTGACAGCGAGGTAGAGAGACAGAAAGAGTGTGTTGTGAAAGGCTACCTTTGTACATGACAAAGACCTATGGCAAGAGATACAAAACAGTTAATTGCTTTAATTATATTGCAAGGCATCGAGAAAAATCATGGCTGAACAACAATGTTCAGGGCGGAGACAGCATTGAAAGGGACAAACGACAAATTTTTTCCATCTTTCAATCCAAGTATCCTCACTCCCCTTTGTCTCTTCTGAACCATTATGAATAAAACTCTATTTTTGTCGTAAAGAAAACACTTTTAGTAAAAAATAAGGTGCAAGAGCAACATGGAGGATGTGACAGAAGTATTTCATTCTCACCTCAGATTGTCTCTTTCTTTCTTTTTGTCCCTTCTCTGGTTGCTAGCTGACAAGCAGTACTGGTTTGAACATCTATTTTTCCTTTTCCACCAATCTTTGCATCCATCCTTATTATACATTCTGTGCAGGGCCTCAGGGGTTTGGAGCTCTCTATCACAGGACTGACACGAATAGCATTCACACTTACACCTATGGGCAATTTAGTCTTCAGTTAACCTAATAGTAGTAGTCTTTAGATTGTGAAGCTGAAAGAAAACTGTCAGAAGCCACTGATATTACACCAAAAGAGTTCATTTACAACAATGGGAAATGTTTCAAATGTATTCATAATATAAAATGCACAGATGTTGTGTGTTCATGCTACAAAAGATCCGACCTGATTGGTACTGAGAAAGAATCAAGATGGCAGTCACAGTAATGCACTGTGTTTCTACAGTAACCAACCACAATATAACTAAAAATGCATTGCTATTGCTAACAGTACCATTCCCGCAGTAATTACTTCTGATTTACCATCTTTTACTGTATTATTATTGCAATTCAATATATGTATAAGTTTTAATCAATGAGGAGGTAACAAGTGAACTTCAAATCGGGCAGTAGATCTGGATTGGACAGGACAGTACAGCCAATCATAATGTGCTAATGTGTTACATCATCTGTAAATACAGGACCCAGAGGAGATCTAGTAGGCCAATCACATCTGGTACCTACACTTTGGTACTGGTACTGTACATGTAATAGGAGACTAATGAAAGAATTGAAAGAATTGGCTTGTCTGCACCATCAAAGGCATGCTGCATCGGCTCCTAACAGTTCGTGTTTGCTCTGTAACCATAGATGCACAGACAGCTATCACCTGGATTGCTTTTGACGCTAGACAAAAAGTGAAAGTGAGATTTATAACAATGTATGCTTGATGGACATGAAACGTACAGTGATCTCTGGATATGACTCTGAGAAGGAGTGTGATTTTTCAAGCAAAGTACATGAGTCTGGTGATTCTTACTTAGTAGCTGCTGTACTTCTCTCTCACTCAGTTCAGATGCTACGTCACCCCTCGTTTGAAATCACAGTGCTGCATGAGGATGCAGGTTTAGCGTTGGACGCTGAATAAGGCCTCAGTACAGCGACCATCTCAGCAAGTAACCTACTCTCACCTCAACCTAATCCCTTCCAGCTGAGTCTTTCTGATGCTTTTTAAAGCCATCACCCTCTTTTTCTTCATATCTTACCGTCACCCCATCAAAAAAGATTCCAAATCTAATCCCTCCATCTTCCCATCCCTGATTTTTCTGATTTGCATGGCTTTTTTGTCTCTCCTGTCCAGATTCTCTTGAAGGTCAAGCGTCTTTATCATCTGTTGCCGAGTTTATTGCCTTATTTATTGTGTTGCAGGGTAGCTGACCTACACGCTGTAAAGTGTGACATTGCAACAAGGGCGAAAAGGCACCGTAAGGTCGGCGTCAAGCAGCGAGGAAAAGGCGAGCTGTCCTCCCTGTGTGCTCCTATAATAAATCAACTCATTAAAAACTGACCATTAAGAGCCTGACTCTGCCTCTTTATAAAAGCGCACCCTACACAAAGTGACGCTTACATCAGCCTGCTAATGACAGGAAGCCAGGCAAAATTAATCAACGAGCATTCGCCCCGTGTGTGAAAAGAGCTTGTATGGGGAGAGGTAGGGGGAAAAGATCAGAGCATTTAATTATGATTGGTTAATTTTCACTGAATAAATTGGAATACAGCTCATACTGTTTACCGAAAGCAAGGAGGCAATTAATCATGCTAATGAGAGCAAGCTAATGTCGGCAAACACATTAGTCTTTATTAGAATTTGAAGCGGAGGAGATTGGGGAGGGGGGCTAAGGCAACCTGGACATTGGGGTCATTTCACAGCGTGGAGCAGAGAGGGTAAATCGCTCATCAGACGCAGTTTGGTGATAAAACTCCAGACCATTTATTCAGCACAGACTCTACCTGAACTCCCACTATACCATCCATCCACCCTTTTTTCTACCTCCCTGCAGTCACTTCTATCTTGTGTGGACGGAGCCCGGGCCGCCCAAACATCTTTCATCTGCTCACACGGGGCCGTACTCAAACATGAATTAGCCGTTAGCAGATGAAACGCGCAGCAGTTGGCTCCAGGCTCTTGTTAAAGTGTCTATGTGCATTTAAAATGTCACTGACAAAATGAACATGTGTTTGAAGATCATGCTCTTCTCATTTTGATGCATGCCACTGACTGGAGTATTTAAAGGAATAGTGAGTCATTTCAAGTCTTTTACATCATAAGCAAATTAACTGCAAAATGCCCCTCTTACCATGTTGGTTATACTTGTCTGGGCTGTTCGTTCATGTGAATAAAGAAAAGTGTGCTAATGTGACTCCAATTGTCAGCTTTGATTTGTTCAAGAATTTTCAAATCACTCATTTGACTGAAAAATGCTAATTCAAAACTTCTCAATATACACGCTATTCAAAGGCATTTAGACTACAATTTATTCACTTACACTGTGACAACACCTTACTTGATCTGTTTTCTTGATCTGCCTCATAAATGTTATATAGCAGTATAGGTAGTGGATCAGTTCAGGTTATACGCAGGTATACCTGTGTATTTTCCAGGTGGCAATACACACTTCTAAATCCTTTCCCTCTCATCCGCATCATTCAATGCTGCAAGCCATATTTGAGAAGGCATGACTGGCCCTACTCTGCCTCCGTTGGCCAAGAATATGCTGTCTTCATTTGTTGGGTTGCTTACGTTTAGGCATGAGGATGGGGTTTAGATCAGGGTTAGTATATCAGCGTAAACCAATCAGAGGCAGAGTAGAATGGATCAGGTACCTTTGCTTCCCCATCTTAGGAAAAAAATATTTAATTAACCTAATTATGTAGTTGTCTAATGCCTCTATGGGCCAGTATTTATGGTAAAATATGCATCTCTTCTGTGGCTAATGAGTCTTACTCCCTAGGCCAAGCTGCAGAACTGGCCCATTTTTGGGGGAACTAGCCTAAATATGCACCTTTGCTGAATGGGTCGCTTTTAAAAATAGTTCGAGACATAGATTAAGTGTATACCCACCACTCCAGCGACCACTACACCACCGGATGTAGGCAACCACAATATTTTTGGAGCTAGAGGAAGATTACCTTCATGTTTTTAAATAAACGTATAGGAGACGGATCACAGATTTTGGTCTCTGGGGTCATGCACTTTGTATACGATGATCCATGTGGACCAGATGGTTTTTGTACGACCATTAGTTTACCTTATATATTATACACAAGCCAAATTACTAGCTCTTCTAAATTTCTAATGGCCCAAAATTGCAGATTGCTGCTTTTAGATTCAGTAAATGCTTTATAACATATTGTCAAATGTGATGGGAGCTGTTCAGGATTACAATACAAACAAACACACACACAAACACCACCAGCAACATCCTCCCTAATGCATTTTTTTTTTTTTAACAAAATTCAATTAGCGTTGAGACACAGGGGATCCAACATGGTATGCTGAGCTCTGTTTCCAGGGTGGTGGATTAATCCCAAGATGCTCTGGCACGCCACCAAAGACAGGAGCTGCTCCTTTATTCCCTCAGCAAAATATTTCACTTGTGAACTTCATCACACCCTATCAATTTTCTTCCTGCTGCAACTTGAATTTTAACTGGAATCATTTAAAAAAATGGGTCTGGAGGGAGTGACTGAGTGAGCATATTGTTGGTCAGTGCATTGTTAGGCACACAAGACGAGTTCAGTGTCAGTGATGTCAAGCTTTAGCATACTTTCATATCAGTTTTAATATTGTTCATCCCTTCACCATGACAGTCTGGTCACAACACCACTGCTGACATTGCTTTGACCAGCCTGTCAAGCTCACACCACGTCTTACCCTTTTAAACTATTTCAGCTCCCTCATGTGAGGCAGCAAGTTCTGCACTTCCAATTAAAGGAAAGACCTTAAAGGGACTGCTGTGAATTCCTTGCATTGAGTAAAATATCATCTTTACACTCGGCTGCAAACCCACATACGTAGGCTGGAGGTTGATGAAGCCAATAGAACTTCAGCCTCTCAAAACAAAATCACTCTTACAGTGCGACAAAAACAATGGAATCTAACAGAAGTGGGAAAAGCTGTGTACAAATGACACAATTAACTGCACAATACTAAACAAAATATGGGGATTTTCATACAGTACCACACAAGAACTGCTTGAGGTCAAAATGAAAACAGGGAAACCCAACAAAGACGCCTGCAAACAGAAGACAAGAAACTTTCAAGGGCACAACTTGGAACATGTATATGATATGATGATGTACAATGAGATTACAAGACATTTCTTAAATCATATTTTTTTCTTGGAATATTAACCAAGAGAGGCTACCTTTAAATATCTCAAAGTTTTATCTCTATTAGAGAGTTTTCCTGATAGACTGTTAGCTAAGTTTTAGCGAACATCATACTCTGGAGTTCAAACCAGTGGAGATAATTATTGTTTGCTTATTGTCTAAATATAAACTCTTTCTAAAACTGAACATCAAATAAATATGCACGAGCAAAGAATTGTAGAACTGTAGAGGAAGAAATATCTTCTCAAATATCTTCTTATTACGCTTAATACACTTCCTTGTACTCATTATCTTACTGAACCAGCGAAGCCCAAGTGACATTTTTTCAGTATACGTGACTCATCTGGTCCTCTCCTCTTCAGAAAGACGTTTGGATCGATTAGCTCCCACTGATGGCTCAACATCTCTAAATGGCAACACTTAATTAGCTCCTTTTGTCCTCTGTTGTCTGTCTCCCTCTCAGCCTCCTTCTTCATATCACTCTCTCCCGTTTCTCTCCATCACACTTCACTGAGCACCATTACCTCATTATCTCCCTACACCCTCACATACACAAACAGACACACACACACACACACACACACACACACACACACACACTGACATGAATGAATAAACATGTCGAACTGTGTTCAGTCTTTCTTCATTCGTACTCGCCTCCATTGCTGTCTGTCCCACAAATCGTCTCTTATCTCCTCATCGCAGTCGCTTTCTCTCCCCACCTCTCCATCATGCAGATGGTTGGGCTGCTGGTGTTGATAAGACTGTTCAAAGTTGCTCTACACTGCTGATAGCAGCTTTGTCAGGCAGCCAAAGAAACTAAATCATTAATAAAATCAGTCCATTAAATACCGATTAGAAAGGTGCTGTGTTTATAGTATATATGTTAATTTCTATGCAGGGCCCTAGCATATTCTTCAGTTTTTGCCTGCCAAAGGACACGGCCAAAAGAGAGTCTCTATATTAACAGCTAGTGGCCTGATTCCTATGAAATTTGCTATGCTCTACAGAGAATGACTCTTGATGAAGTGACCTCTCACTTTGGAGGCTACCACTACGACCAGTTCAAGAAATTAAGCTAAGATTTCCATAATCATCCCCAGAGAATGAACCCTCCATTTTAGACCCTCCAAGTAAACTTTCTTACTTTACACATGACCAACCTGTTCTCACTCTCACTTGTAGCTTGCGATATAAATGGTCAATCCAGAAAAACATGCAGAAAGTATTGCCTTAGCAACAAGGACCCAAATACAATCACAATTTACATTCTCTCCTATGTTGCACTCACAGTGTGGTATAAAAATAACAGCAACAGTTACTGTCTTCTTGATTATTGTGGCCATTCTGACATGATAGCATTGTTTGACTTTTTTTCATTTTGAATACTGCAGTTTGAAAATAGCTCCTGGCTTTTTCACTACTTTATCCTGACTCTAAGAGCTGATGCAAATATGTTTCAGGCTTCAATCCACAAGTAGCTGTGGCTGGCAGCACTGTGTAACCTCTGCCAGTGCTGGTGCAATCATTTCCCTTTTGAACACAATGGCATATTTCTGCACAATTAGCAGCAGACCTTTTGTGGTCAGTTCTGTGGTGGAGGCTACGCTGATGCCTGTTGGGAGCCGTGCTGTCTGACCGCCAAACCGCCTCTACATCTGACTGGGAATACATCAAAAGTCACTCTGCATAAGAGAAGTGCACAGGCCACTCCTTATTTGAAATGAAGTATTGCAGCCATTTGTTCAACTGATCCCATCGGGGAGAGGAAAGTAGGAAAGTAATTGGACGATCAATCTGCCAATGGCAGGTTTCCATCACAGAATATCTGATGATGCAGTGTGCCACCGCAGTCCCACTGAGTAAATACAGGCTCTGCTACTGGCTGTGATTACATGACACAAATCTTTCTCATTCAGAATTAAAATCGATGTTATTGACAAATGCAACAGAAGTATTTAAAAGAAAGCTGAACAAAATAATGTAGAGGTTTCACCTAAATCTGGCACTCCACCATGGATGGTTTTACTGTGACTTTCCTACAGAAGCAGTTGTTTGATCATCATATATTGCTGTGAGAAGATGAGCTACCTTCAGTACTATGATTCAGAATTTCCTGGAAAAAAAAGAAAATGAGGCCAGAAGGCTCATGTATTACAAAACACTGGCATAGAATGATTGAGAGTGATTGAATGAATAATTTCCCTTTGAAGGGCAGACCACATGCAGGAACTGTCTTGGACAAATAGATTTAATCTTAAATCAGACGTACAGGGAATTTTGAATAATTTCTGACCTTCAGTTTGCTCAGATCTGTTATTTGTAATATACAGAGAGTCAGCTCCACTTTGTCCACTCTGAATCTGAGTTTGACTTTATATTGAAATCAACAGATCAGATTACTGTAGTACTAGTACCTTGTAGTTTTCTGTCATAGCTACTATAGTAAGACATTATGTAAGACAATTAAAAACAATTAAACAATTAAAAACATAATAAACATGTTTGCATTAGATTTAGTGAAGCGTAACAATGGCCAGAAAGATAACATACATAAACAAACAGAAACAGAAAAGTTCAACAGAAAGCAACTCACCACAGACAAACACCAACTGTCAGATGTAAACACAGAACAGTCTGCAGCATACTTCCTAAATCAAGTGCACTCGTGAATGGGATGAAGAATGAAAAAAAAAAAAGACCACCAGTTTGATCTCGTAATATTGTCTATAAAATATGTACAAGTAAAGAAAAGGACACAGTGAATCAGTCTTCCTTGGCAGCACAGGTAGGAGGAAGGTTAATACACAGGCTTATTCGATAAGCTTAAGCTCTAAACTGAGAAGTGCAAGGTGTTTTTCAGACTATGAATGTTGCTCCATAGTTTTCAGAGAATAGACATAACTAGATTAAAAGAAACCAACCACTTGGCGTCTCATTTCACCCCTTTGAAAACCCCACTGTGACATGGCCAAGGGAAATGAATAAAGAACTAGCATCATTAAGTCCTGTCAGAGTCCTAAACAAAGCCCCAAACTGCCACAGACTCAAGCTGCTCCCAGCTGTCAAGGTGTGAATGTGTATGATTCTCGCCGGCAGCTATGGCTCTAAACAATGTTGTTTTTGTTGTTGTCAACTTAATTTCATTAATAAGCTTAATAAGTCCAAGAGTGAGCGTTTATGTGGTGTAACAACCATGGATGTGTTAATGTGGTCATTTGCCTGAGAAGGAAACAAATGAATGCATTCCTAATGCGTTCCTATCTCTTGCGAAATAAATTCAATGCTAACGCGCTACTGAATAAGGTTTGGAGAAAGCATAATGTTATAGTTGTACCACTTTTTTCTACTCTAGGAAGTGTGACCTTTCTATACCAGACACATGTTGGTAGGCTACTGTAACACTCGAGCTTAAGGTTAAGATCAATGACTCAAGTCTCATGACTAATCCTTTAAATCCTGTTGGATTTTTTACATTTTTAACCGAGATTACAATGTTAACCTAATTGTAACCCACAAACATAACCATGAAAGCAATAATCATACTTCGGTGGGGTTACTTCAGTCCCAGCAATTGCTTAATTAGACCGGGTTTCAGTGACACCTGATGGATTTTGATATACAGATCTGCATTCAATTGAGACTAACTTGTCATTCTAAGTGTGGCACGATGATGCAGTGAGTAAGAAGGTTACTGGTTGGAACCCCGGCTGGGGCCTTCTTTCTGAGCGGGATTTGCTTGTTCGTCTGGAAAAGCAATGAGAATTTGGAAGTTGCTGAACATGCTATACGGATAGAGTTGTTTGAGAAGTTTCTATGGATATTTTGGTACTTCTTCCCTTCCCTTCTTCTAGTCGTGTCCCATTTGACATTCATGTAAGTGCTGGGAATCCAAGCTGACTACATGCTGTAGCAGGAGTGAGAGCAGAGGTGAGGTTTGACAACGCAGAGTACTGAGTCCCTGCAGGGACTGAACAGATTCTGGTGGATCTGTGAGAGTCAGATTTATGAGCTTTGATCTGATCCCTGAAAGGCTAACATAATGGAGCATATATGATCCTTGTGGAGGCACATACTGTAACTCTTACATAGAGCATACCCTCTACTCGCCTCCCATGCATTCTCTAATGTGGAGAAGAAGGAGGCAGCTTTCTTTCTTTTCTTTACAGTTTCTGTACAAGTCAGAGCTACTTTCCCTGCCACCCTGTCTGGCCATAAATCTGTGAAATGACTTGGACTCCACCAGCAGAATTCAATGTTAAGCTGCCAGACACATACAACCATTTACGCAGTATTACGATCTTTACACAGCGGAGATGAACCTACATGATTAGCCTGACATAATCGCTTTTACCTGATGATGTGATGATATTAGAGTTAAGGTTAGGGTAACAAGTGTTAATGGCTTAACAAAGGCTAACAATTATATACTGAATATGATAGTGGCTGATGGTGAAAAATAATGAAAGAAGAAGTAGAAGGGCATTTGTCTTCTTTATGACCATATCTAACCAGCTGTTAAATTAGCATTAAGCTCAGATAGATTTCAAAGGGAAGAGTGCAGAGAATTATCTTAAACATTGGCAAATCGAATGAGATTCTAAGCATAAGATGAAGAACATCCAGCAAATGACGGCAGAAAGTTATCAAGCCATTTGCAAAGATCTTTACCAGCCTTCAAAAAAATAATTTGTATTAGAGGTCAGCTCTTTTTCCCAGTTTATAAAGTGGAGGACATACTTTTCTTTGTTATCTCCTTGATATGCTACCATCATGTCAGCTTCACCATTCATCTAATATTACACCATGTAAAGACAGCAGCAGAAGCTATCAAAGAGAGATCAGATACATGGAGGCAGGGTAAATCCATGCAAATAGTGTGAGAAAGGTGCTATTTGGAGATGAGATTTAGACATTTTTTAAAATAAATCAATATTCTCAGTGATATTAAATCAGAGGATGGATTATTCTGGAAAATGTTTTACACACAGAAGTTGTGAAATATCCAAATCTAAGCCCCTAAGTTCTCTTACTGTGTGTATAAAGTGGAGAGGCGAAGAACCGAGTGAAGAAAAAGAGTCAAAATGAGGAGATATAAAAGAGCCGTTTGTCAGTTCTGATAGCAACACTCGCTCATTGTGTGTAGCTCAGTGTCACGGTTGAGCTGCTGGCTGTAAATCAGAGCTGCTTGCTGGTCAGATGTGGTAAGAGAGTGAGTGAGAGAGGGGCAGAAAGCGAGAGATAAACAGAGAGGCAGAGAGTGAAAGGTAGGGGTCCCTTGATGTGGTGAATCGACCTTGACTGAAACCTGTAATTAAAGAAAATCTGACATAAAATTCTTGTTTTTCTCTTCCACCTGAAATCTCTGTGGGTTGGAGTTTAGTTTCACTCCTGTGTTCCTGTTTGTACTTTCACATATCAGCTGTTTAGTGACTGCTTTCAGCTGCCTTGGAGCTGCAGGTTACTACTAATAGAGTGAGTGTTAGAAAGGCAGGGCAAGGGATAAAACAGAAATGCAGAGACTGAACCATGGGCTCTCCTGACATGGTGAACTGACCTCAGCTGAAACCTGCAGTTAAAGAAAAGAAAGCCACAGGGTGAAAATGAAGAGAATAAAAAGGAAATGAGGATGCTGCCTCCTAAATCTTACAACAGTATATGGCAGTAGGGGGTGATTTCACGAAACCAAATAAGATGATGATTCAACAATGAGACAATCTCTAGTCCTCATCATCAGAAATTGGTTTGAGAAGGCAAAAGGAAGGAGAGTAAATAGTACTCCATTTTAATATGCCTCTTTTTTTCTATTCAGTCGGTCATGAAGGTCATTAGATTGCATGTAAGTGTTGCAAGGAACATGTCATAAGAGTTTATTGTACATCAACCCAGTTTGAACACAAGAATGTGACAAATAGGGGATAGCAGTGGAACCAGTACAACTAAAACACTATGGAAAAAACCTACAAGTGAACTCCTGTTTTTTAGACAAAAAAAGTAGATAGATGGATGCTTTGATGAATGAAAGGACAAGAGGTTACTCCTGCAGCTTCTTTCCCCCATCATACCTCCAGGGCTCTTGTTGCTATGATTCCTCCCCAACATCATTGCCACCTGACAAATAGCATTTGTCACCTGCAGCTTGCTGTGAAACAGACAGCAGCTAAACCTGATGTCAGCAACTGGCAGGAAAACAACACGTTTTTAGCACATCATCTTCTTTTGCATCTTCTTTTGTTAACAGTTACCTTCATGAGTAAAGTGCAAAAAAAGCATGGGGGGGGGCGAAGAAGTAACAGATGCTTTCAAATGAAATTAGAACACAGTACATATATAAACAAGAGACCTGAATCCAACCTATTGCGAATGGCCAGATCATGAGGGAGATGAGGGCCAATGTGTGAAGGACAGTTTTGCAGATGTGCTCCACACCTCTCTCTATGACCTGACAAATTGCTGTGATCCTCAGAAGATAAAAAAACATTCTGGTGAAACCAATTGAGCCATGGGGGGGACGGTTGCCAAGCCTCAAAACTTAAGCCAAGACTGCAAAGATAAAGGATAGCAAGCTTGGTGGCAATTGTTGACATCTCTGAGCATCAACAGAAAGTGAAAGAAACATGGAGAATGAGGCACGATGCATAGAATGCCTCTAGAGCCTGAACTGGAAGGGTTAAGGCTGAGACATCTGCTACTAACTGAAAAACACTGTTGGCTCTGTAGAGATAAACAATCGATGTATGCTTTGAATGTCATATTATATAGCTAGACACAATGAGTAGTTTAACCTGCATTTTACTCAGTAAAACATAGTACAGGGTCTTGTAGTCCGGAGAAGTTCAAAGTAGGGCTGTACTAAACAATTTTTTTTCATTAGCCGTTCATCGTCAATATTTTCAAATCCAAGGCCAGACCAGATAGCACATCTAGTCTAGGAAAACTTTGCCAGGAGGAGCTGGAATCAACCAGATAAGCTCAAGATGGATGGATGGGTTTATGATTATTTTGATGAATCCATTAAACTTTGTCAGATGCCAGGAACTAACAAAAGATATCCATAATAGAAAAGCAGCAAGTCCTCACATTTGAGAACCTGGAACCACCAAATGTTTGACGTCCACGCTTGATAAATTACTCCAACTATAAATGGATTATGGAAATTGTTGATGAATCATTTTCTGCCAACAGACTGATCAATTAATCAACTTGTTGTTTCAGGACATATGGTTCTTTATGGATCTTTAGCCATTACAGTGCAGCCATTAATAATGTCACTACACATCTCTGAAGTTTAGATCTCAACTCAGAGAGATGTGAATGAATGAAGAGTGACATAAATGGGACTGAGGAGAACAGCTGTTTCAGTTTATCTAATTATCTATAAATATCTTCAAACACTAACAGCAGGTTGATGTGGAAAATGATGCTAACTTTCACCAACGCTGGAGGGACCTTTAAGTAGTGCATTAATAGAACTGGGGGTCATTTCTATAATTACAACATGTGTAATCTGACTCACCTTAAAGGCAAACTTTACAGTATTAAAAGAAAAACTGCCTCATCATGAGCTAATTTGCTTCAGGATAACTGTTACAAGCAGTTCTGATGCATAATGAAGTGTTATAAATATAACAGGGCATTAGTATGACTGCAGGCTCTGTAGATGTTAAGCAGAGCAAGGTAACACAGCGTCAGCAGAACTGACTGGCAGGGTTTCCTACTGGCTGTGTGTATGTGTTATGGAAGTGGAAGTGCCTTTGTCGGGGTGGGCTGGGGCATTAATGACTCACATATTGATTATATTTTGTGAATAAGAATTAGATCACAAGATGCTTAAGAGTCATCAACTCTGAGCAAAGTGGAAGTTTCCATAGAGCACCATACAACAGGACCAAAAGCTTGTGTTAAAGGGATAGTTCATGTTACATATGAGGTACTTACTCATAGGCAGTTTATTACCTACAATAGACGGTGGTTGGCACAAACAGGTAGACAGAAGGCCCAGCATGGAAGCTAAGCAATGTTCTGCTGTGGACCAGAGCAGAACAAAACGTAATTTGTATGCTAGGCGTACGCTATATTTAAAATATTTTGCCTTGCTTTACCGCGCTGTCAGCCAACAGTTTATATCGATCTATGCTGCTTCAAAGCCCACGCGGCCCCGCCACGCTCAGAAGTTCAGAAGCATCCCAGATGCAGGCCTCTGCTTGGCTGCTCGGGGAATACGTGACTATTCTATTTTTGACGGACGCCACAAGCAGCCCATATCAATCTGCATAGATCAGCTTGAGCTGACAGGAAGCCAGGCACAGAAACGGTATAGAGAATCCAGCCGATTTTCAAAATAAAACAACCAGTGCAAACCGCAAAAGGGATACAATTTATAACTACTAAAATAATCTGTTCCACAAACATATTGCCACCCTGGTAGGGTTGTATGTATGATGAGTAGCCTTCGGTAAACAGTTTTTCTCATGCTTTAAGCAAAAAGCCTTTAAATATTTTTTTTAAATATTTATTTAAGTATTTGTGTCTATTTTATTTTCATGGGCTGTGTTCCCACACTGAAGCCAACATGCCTTTAACTAAAGTCTGTAAAAAGTGAAGAAGTAAGCCACAGCTACAGCAAGACACACAAATACAGGCCTTATTCACACCCGTGAAGTAATTTCCTCCTTTTTCCACATTTGTACAGGAAATAATTCCTCATCTTGGTAAATGAATGTGTGAACTAGAAATTGAGCACCACGCTGTAAATCTGAACAACTCTTTATAATAAATCACCTTTTCTCTCCTCCTCTATAACACACTTAATTTATTACGCAAGGGTTCAATGCTGAGCATTGATTTGTGGTGTCCTGCAAAGAAACTGTTTTAACACCAGTTACTCAACCAGAGACCAGAACCAAGTGAACTTCACTCTGTCCTTGTGTCTCTTAAGCCTTAATTACAGCCCGACTCATTTCTTATCAAAGGACAGTGGCACTGAGAGGGAGTGTGTGAGCAGACGGACTGCAGAGGTTAAATCCCTTCCCCGCAGCTGCGTAATGTTCTCCCATCCATCCTAGCGACAGAGAGCTCAGACCCCTCCCAGGTTCCAGGCTATTTTCACACAACCGAGTTGTTCTTTACTCCCCACCCGCAGGGACGTGTGAGGGTAGAGGGGAAGGGATTATGTAGAAATGCAGGCTTGCGTTTTCTTTGTCTGAATCAGAATGTAAAAGTTAACAATCGGATGTTTGTCAGTGATTAAATTTGATTAAAAGTGCTAAACAACAATTTTCACTTTACAAGTTACAGAGATGTCAGTTTCAAAAGGTTCTAACATCACAGACAACCTCTGCAATTATTACAGATTAGTAGAGGGTACCAGGTGATACTGCCTCATCAACCACAAAGCATGTGCATTGCATTATTTACAAGAATATGTTGATTTTGTCTGGTAATTGAAGCAACCATGTGGCAGTTTAACAGTTTTGTGACATCTTGTTTAACATCAAAAGCTTTACAAACCCAACATTTACATTACCTGTACAACATCTGAAAACAGGAATAATTAATTAAGTGTCCTGAAGTTTAAACAACTAGATTATAGCACAGCTTTCACCATTTTTTTTATGTTTCTGCTCCACTCAGCAGGAGCAGTGGGAGGGTCTGGTCTCTGAGCTCTGATGGGTGTTAACCTCTAAATGAGTCTGAGGCAGCGGAACATCTCATTACCGTGGAGACGAGAGGAACACATCCTTCAACGAGGGACCGTGACAGAGAGCACTAATTAACAAGGAATTAAACACTTTCTTAAGAGGGCTGATGGGAGGGTGAGAGAGAAAACAACACGCGCACGCATACACACACACACGCGCACACACATACACACACACACACACACAAAGCTATGCAACAATGGAAAATAGATGTTTGTGTATCTCTGACTCCTCAGCACCTCATGCAGCAAACAAAACAAAACCCACACATGCTGAACACAGTGAACCAGAGCAGTATGCACTGCAGTAGAGAAGTCTTCCTGTTTCATGAGATATGATTATACTTTCATCATTCCTGTGCAAACTGGGCAACCATTATTAAATGACAAATTACTGCTGTGCTCGTGCTGCTAAAGCAACTACATAGCATCTGTGTCTACAGATGTCTTGACTCTTTCCAGGTTGAAACAGATGTTTTTTCCCTGAACCTTTATTTATTGGAAAATATCTGACTGAGCACTTTTTATGCATCTTATTTCCATTCATTTTCTGCAGCTTGTGAACGTCCAGGTCGACTGTTTTTGGATGCTAATGTAAAGTTTGGGTTTGGAGAGTTAGAATTTGATTTGAACTTTCCCAACACAGGTTGTAACAGCAAGGTTTGACTTCAGCTTTTCAAGCTTGTGTCTTCAACAGTAACCGATTCACAATAATAATACAATACTAATACTAACAGGGTAATTGGAACTGAGCCACTAAAAACAACAAATCTTGAATCATAGAAATCAATGCTCCTTTTTTAGGGGCCAGTATGCAGGATTTATTGGCATCTAGTAGTGTGATTGCTGATATTAACCACCTTGCTTAACCCTCTCGTTGCTAGCATGAAGGAGAAACTATGGTGGTTGTAAATTGCACAAAAAACGTGAATAGCTCTATTTAGAGCCATTGTTTAGTTTTTTTCTGGTCTTGGCTAGTGTAAAAACATGGCGGTTCAACATGGTGGACTCTGAAGTCCTGCAGTATCGATGTAAAAGGCTAATTTTAAGGTAAATCACCTTATTTTCAGGTGATTATACACTAATAAAAACATAGTTATGCATGTTATGTATGCTCACTCCCAGCCCGTTCAATAAAACTATGGCGTACACTTTAAACTCTAATGCTCTTCTGTAGTGTCACTTTTGCACTTGCAGGGCTCTACAGTTGAGCTCTATGCTCTCTTCTTGGGCGAGAGAAAAATTGAAGGCAGTTTAAAGGTATTTTAGGTTCAGGGGGTGGAGAATGGTGTCACCTCTCAGAGGACTCATTAGATTTGATTCACTGCAGAGCCTCGTGATATACTGTATGTCAAAACACTGTTTCAACTGGAGCGTTATTATTGGTTTTATCATTTGTTTTTCTGGTTTGAGTTTCAAAGCTGAAAGGTCTCACTCATAGTGCCTGGTGAAGTCTGGTGAAGCTCATTATGTGTTTCATTTGGACAGGCTTTATTTAAAATGAGCTGTTCAACAAATTACAGTATTTTTCTTCACTCTGACTGAACCTTTCCAATACCTGACAGATAGAGAAATGCAACACTCACTAGATTATTCTTGATTTAGAGTTCTGTTCACATTGCAAAATCAAGTCAACCTCTCAAGCCAAGTCAAGAGATAAAGAAATACTCATTTATTTTCTATCTAGTCTTTATAATATGCAGTTTAATTTATTTTTACCCACTGGCAGAGAAGGAGACACAGAGTGTTGAGTTAGCATCTGAGAAACTCCCAGTAGTCCCACTGATTGGTTTGGTTTTCAGCTGCTGGATTTGGTCTGATCTTAGTGGAGGTTTCCCATGCTGATATGTCAGAAACACAGTTTGCATAAGGTTGGTTGGTTATATGAGGCTGACTGTAAGGAGGTCAGAGACAGACTGAGAATATTTTAAAATCCTTTTGGACAAGAAGTTCACGAGCTGAGTCTTCAAAAGAGTTTTGAAAGCCAGGATTCTCATCCCCTGGCCAAGGACTCATTGTGTCTTCAGTGTTGATCATTACGTTTTTAATTGCTATTTGGAAGTAAATTTCATCAAGTCACACTCCCTTAAACATACTTAACATACTAATCTGTCAGTGCTCTCAGCAATACCAAAGAATTTCTCTGTTCCAAGAAAATACTAGAACGGTGTTTCATGGTTTTAGCATCTCATCAGAAAGTCCTTGATGGGAACCCAGTCTTTATGATTAGTTTGAAAGGATCTTTATGAGATCTATAACTGAACATATATACAAGCACAAATGAAATAATGTTTTCCTTGCACACACGTCTATGGTATGTGTTTTGTTTAGTGATGAGTGTGTGTCCTTGCTACCTTTGTCGCTGAAGTCGTCGACCAGGATGACTTCTGCTATGAGCTGTGGAGGTGAGCGGTTGAGCACGCTGTGAACGGTCCTCAGCAGCGACGACCAGCCTTCGTTGTGGAACGGGATGATGATGCTGGTGTTGGGCAGCTTCTCTGCATACAGCTTCTGTTTACAGCTGTACACAAGCAAAATGAATACACAAATATAGCACTTTATACTTGTTTGGTGGCCATTTTACAACTTATTTTTTCTCCATTCACCATATTAAGGTGAGGCATTAACATCTCTTATCAAGCATCCTTTCTGCTGGTTTCACATTAGCAGGTCTCCATTCACTGAGGTGGCGTATGGATTAAGTGCTCATATGGATTTGTTTGAGCAGGCTGGAAGACAGCAGTTCTAACTAGTTCTTGTCTGAAAAAACTAATCACTTGCTATCACAGTGAAAACTATAATTGCTTGCTTCTCAGAGAGAGGAGAGAGAGAGAGAGCCCCATAATATTTTATATACATTCAATTTGTGGTTCACCCTGCCCCCTGCTGTGTCGTGTCTTTGTGAAGAGCTAGCTAACTGTGTGAAGTGTAAAAATGTGTGACAGCAATCATCTGTTAAAAATAAATCTTTGACAGCATGTGCTATCTTGCCCTGATCTGAGACCCTTTTGGAAAGATAACATTGTTAGTCAGCGCCGAATTACTGTTTAAGAATGAGTAATATGATCTGATCTGATCAAGATTAAAGCTGAGTTATGGGTGAAATGATTATTTTACTTTTTTAATTATTATTGATGTTGTCTAACAGAAAAATACAAAAGTTGTAATACTGTGTAAAACATAAATTTAGCCCTGAGGAGACAACCAATTCACCTCCCCAACTGCTGAATGGAGCTCAGTGCAGCTGAGTTCTCCTGTCCTCCTACACCAGAGACAGCTTTAATTGTATGATTTGCAGCACATACAGCTGTTATCAGCTGCCGACATGTGCACCGACGACGGGTTACAGCGATCACCTTGTACATGATCATCTCAGCAAGCAGTGAGATCCCTGCAGATGAGCTAATCATGGGAAGAGAGTACTGTTCCCTAGCTGATGGAGGGTGAGAGGGAGTGTGTAGCAAACTGTGTCAGTCGATCAGTGTCTGTGTTGAACATCAGCCTGCATGTTATTCATTCAAATATGAACGCTGGGAGACAGGCAGGCAGAGTGATCGACAGGCAGTCGGCTGGTGACTCTTAACAAACCGTGTCCAATTCCTCGGGGGATGGAGGTGCGTGTGTGTGTTTCAATTAAGTCTTGTCAGCGTGCAGAAATCGAATGTGTCAGTCGCAGGTCTGGGTCTGGTTGCCTCAGAGGCACAGACAACATGCCAATCACCAAGAGGCAGACACTGCCTACAGTGCAATTGGGTGGGAGGGTGAGCCACTGTTCAGTGAGGAGAGCAGGTGCGTCCATCTGATTGGTCACGGAAGGTTGACATGTGTGCACCAACGGGGGTTACATTAGTCCTCATTTGTTCCTTTAGATTATTTACATACTAATAATTCAATTATAAACAAAACTTTGTGACATGTAACCATGTAAACACTTGATGTTTTACTACCTTTCTGTTGTCTTAAACCTAAACACAGCAATAGCAGATAAGAAAGCAGCTGTATTCATTATTTCTGTAAGAAAATCAGAAAATGCTAATCGGAGTCAGTTGAAGGCAATGAAAGCATTAAATTCTGTCATTTATTTTGGAGGGCTTCATTCACGGCACACCAAGACCTAGGCGTCTGACACAGAAATCCCGAAACGACTGGACAGGAAGCAGTACTTACAGTAAACTTTAGCAAATCTCTAATTTTGCAAATGCAAGCTTACAAGATAAACATGTTTTTTTCCTTGTCCTCGATGGAAAACATCAAAAGGTCAAGGGAAGATTGTACAAGCGCAGTCCTCAGAGAATCCAACTGCACTACAGGCTATTCTTTTTTTTTTTTTTTTTAAAGATAAGATAAATTCAATGTTTATGTATATAGAATTCTGTTAACTAGAAATTCAATATGCTTGTTCTTCAAGATTACTCCAAACTGGATAGATTTGAATGAAAAAAAACAAAACCAAAAACAAACTATATTTATAGATGTGGAGCTCAGCCAATCATGCAGGGTTTTCTGTTGGTTTTGAAAGATGTCACAAGCATAAAATAGGTAATCTGTTGCTTCTATATTTATGGCATCTGCATTCATTTGCTAAATTAGGTAAGAAATGAAGCACAGAGGCATTTTTTCTTTGCAAATTTAGACAATCCAGCTCTTATCATGGCTGCCACATAAATACATCTGAGTCATTTCACTATAAACCTTCCTGAATAACAACAACAACAAAAAAAGTAAATAAAAATACTCAGCCCTAGACTTGAGTTCTTGAGTTGGGGAAAAAGAGACAGCACAGTGGCAGTGGTTAGCATGCATTTTAACTGAGCTGCCTAGGAATTAATGGGATGTACTTATAGCGCCTTTCTATTCTTCCGACCACTCAAGGCACTTTCACAGGACACATAACATTCATGCAAAGTGCAAACTGCTCATCGAAAAGTATCTGATCACATTCACTTATGCACCGATGGCAAAGCCCTCGGGAGCAATTTGGGGTTCAGTAACTTGCTTAAGGACACTTGCATGGACAATGGGGACATCCCAGAGGAGCCAGGGATCGAACCACCACCGATCCTCTGATTGATTTACCTCCTGAGCAGCTGAATTACATGTATACACTTCTAATTTGCAGCAGAAAACATGTTTTGAAAAAAAAAGATGCCTGATGTTTTATTTCTTAACATAATAAGGAAAACATATTAACTGATGTATCTGATATTAAAAAAGTTGAGTATCTGGTGTTGTTGTCGAGAGGTTTATTCATCAATGGTCAGTTCAGTCAGAGAGAGTCCAAGATGTCTTATGGTTTATTGAAGCTTGTCCAAGGAGAATGGAAGATTCATCAATGCACTTGTCATGATATGTAGAAACTGTCCTCTCTATATGCTCTCAGATTGATGCCACAATTACTCTATGTCTATAAATAAATTTCCCATAGGTGTGACTGTGAGTGGTTGCCGGTCTAAATTCCTTAACACATGTCAGACTACCCATTTATGTTCATGTAAGCTGGGAAAGAGCTTGATTTAGTTAATTGAGACTACCTAAAAGACTTAATCTGACTTTTAACGTAACAGCAAAAATCCTGGGACATTTGGGCGAGAATTACCACACACCTTTTTGGGCACTGAAATCCACAAGGACTTGAGATTTGACTTGGCTTTACTTTAATACTTGAGAACTGCTCTGTCATCTGCACGTTCAAGTGTTCGAGTGCAGCTACATCTGTCAGCTTTAGAAGTAAATTACAGATCTGTACAAAAAGCTGGATATCTGTAGTTAAATGTGGGCTAATTTTAATGCTGCATAGAGTACTCGTCGGCACAGACAACTCATGGCAAGAGTTGTGAAAGGTCAGGGAAAGCCTGCTTTTATAAACACTGATAAAAAGAATCAGTCCTCCTGGGGAAACTGGCAGGAAGGAAACACTCAAAGCTGCTTTCTACATGAAAGGGGAGGGAAGGTCAAGTGTCAGAGGAAGATTCTTGTCAGGTAAAGAAGAAAAGCTGTGATTAAAGGCCTTGCACGATGCCATTTTGAAATTGGAAGGGGGCACTCGGTTCACAGGAAAGTTATTGGGGTTTCCTGCGGCAGCAGGAATCCTTGACAAATACTGCACCTAACATTGTCCCTGTGACCTGCTGTTCCCATGAAGATTAATACTAATGAATTAAGTTTTCAGAGACTAGAACTACAACTTCAGCTTTTTGCTAAATGAAGTCATAATATTTACCCTGAGCCAAACACAACAACACGTATATCACACCGGATTAGGTTTAACCATGCTTCTGATTATTAATTGCAGGGATTAAAGGGATTCAAAAGATTCATCATGAACTCAGAAAAGAGTAGCTTTTTAATTTAGAGGTGATGGAATTTCACCAGCAAGACAGCATAACAAATTAACTTTATAGACTCACTTTGGATGTCGGATGTCAGGAGGAGCGGTTGAGGGAGATCCGGTCGCTGACATAAATGTTGAAGCCGTTCTCCCTGTATGCCTGGTCGACTCGGTCAGTTTCCGTCAGAGGGAAAGGCTTCCCCTGTTCACCGTTGCCTACATCGAACACAAGCAAAACAAAAAAACTCTCCATCAGTGCCAATCAAACTGTGTATGCATCCCAGACACATGCATGTGGAGTCAAACACAACTTCAACTTGAATGTTTAACTTGGTATCTGCTCCATGTTTAAATAAGGAGTAGACCATTGCAAGCAGTGTTGCACATTAGTTAACCACATGTTATGGTAATGTTGTATTTGCAGGAATTTGATACTCATTTCACTAGAATCACCAACAAGTACAGAAGCCCTGAGTGGCAAGGGAGACATTTCTGTCCCCTCTAAAGTGTTTTCTTTTCTGTGTTTGACTTGAGAACATGCTACCTTGTGATTGACAAGTCTGTCCAATGCAACACCAACTTGCAATATGTCAATTACCAGATCCATGCTACAGGCAATGTTTTTCAGGGCTGACATATTTATAAAGTTATTTATATAAAGTCTGTGTAAAGTAAGAATAAATATGTTTTCTGAGTTTGTCAGACCAAGTGTTATTAACCACCCAGCCAAATTTGAATGATTAGAAATATCGACAAGTTTATGAAATTAGGTGTCAACATCAGGTAAAAATGAGCAGCTCAGCTCCAAATGGTTAAAAAAAACATCCAGAATAGTCTCCTAAATCCAACATTGCCATATACAGCTTGTTTTCTTCTCATCTGAGAAAATGGAACCAGCTGCAAGAAAATGAAAATATTAACCGATAAGTTTTCAGTCAACTGAGTAATTGATCATCAACTAATTGGTTCTGTTCTGGACTGACAGTCAATCCTACAGTATTACTACACATAGCCTATATAGCACTTAACTTCCATGTATGACACATACACACACAAGCATGTACCTAATGACTCTCTAATAACTCCTTTCCACACAAACATTATAAAAACGCAGCTAATTTCAGGAATGCATCAAATTACACTGCGCTGCATGTTTCATTAGCCACTCATCAATGCACTCCACACAGACACACAAAAATGCATGCTGGCTGATCTATAGTCAGAGGAGAGCATCAAATTAAAGTGAGCTGCCTTGTTCCATTAGGCAGAAATGATCCGTCTATATTTCTGAAGGTAATAAGTGTGGAAAATAACTCTTCACTTTAATGGCTCATTTCGGAGATAAACTCTTCTACTTAATGTTGTACTTTTCCCTGCATAATAAACTTGTTACATAGATCACTTGAGTTATGTTTTCTAGTCCTCCTCAGGCAAATCTGAACTCTAAGTAAGAAACTGCTTGACAATTATCTGATTTGACTATCTGAGTTAAAGTTTTTTTTTTTTTTAAACTGACACACATTTGCTGTCAAATGTAATTTAGGACTGTGTACGCATATTTTAGATGAGCACGCATATTTCAGCTATGCTATGTTATTTTATATCCATCTGAGAAATCCTCAGTGACTGTTGTTATGGCGAAAAAGTCAGTCAGAGTAGAGAATCAGCACTGTAGTGAATTCAAAGCACAGCCTCATTGCTGTTCGGAACAAAACTTGGTACCATTGTCAACGGTCTGAGCCAAAACTGAAATCAATCAGTACAGCTACAGTATTAAAGTAACTTTAGCTTCTGTTTATTTATTTTTTCCTGATGATTCAATGCATCCACACTGTGGACAGGCTGACAGAGTGAGTCACCTATCATATTGTTATGGAACCAAGGGAGCCACAAAAATCACTTTGCAATTTCAAAGTCTTTCAATGTATGTTCCCTCATGGTGCTTAAGAAAACCTGCAAACCATTATTTTGTCCACAAAATCTACTGTATGATCTTTTAGAGTCTCAAACCCCTTGGTAGTCTTTTACAAATCCAACTCATTTGCTACTTAAGTACCACCTAATACCATACAAAAGCCAGTTAAACCTGTTACAATCGTAATAAAAAGACAGAGGTATGCTTCCCACTCAAGGCCTGGGGCTAAATCAATGCTTATTGTAGAAGATTAACTGTGTTTAATTATGAACTCAGAACTGTACTCGCAGAATTGATTCGCACGGCTTCAGAGAGAGAGAAATCCACTTGGAAGGAATTAAGATGGAGTTGAACTGGAGTTCTGCAGTGTGTATCTGTGTGTGTGTGTGTGTGTGTGTGTGTGTGTGTGTGTGTGTGTGTGTGTGTGTGTGTGTGTGTGTGTGTGTGTGAGAGACCTTGAAACAGAGCAGATGTTCTTAACAAACATGCTCAAACAAAACAGCAGCATCAGCAAAGAGTTTGAACCTACCTGAGCGAGCCGCATCTCTCCTCATTGCCTCGTAGTCATGCCAGTCTGTCCGCCGCACACCATCGAGTCCCACCTGGGCGACCTTCCTCATCTGGTTCAACCCCTGCAAGAGCACAGATAAAAATACGAACCATTAAGACTTCCATTATGTCTTTTTAGTCGAGTTTGTGGAAACATACCAACCAGAGAACGCCACAATGTTTTGATGGACCACAGATTTGAAAATGAAGAGTTTAACTGTCATGACAATAAAGGATGTTATGCTTTTGTGGCAGAGTTATGAGTTATTCTGAGATAAATGTATTTGTCTTTGATATTAAACAGTAATAAAACAGGATGACACCTGTATTTATATTATCAAGAAAGAGACCTGGTTAATATAAATGCCATCTATAAATAGTAATATATTAAAAAATGTAATTGTCGCCTGAATAAAAGATACTGTACAGCTCAAACACATTTGTCTACTTCATCTTTCTCTTCGTTCACAGTCAAAATATGCAGAAGTTTTATTTTTCTTCATAAAGTGTGCTGCTGACAGCTAGAGGTGTACGCAAAGAAAAAAAAACATGTTTTTTTTTTGTTTCTAGAAACTCAAAAATAACACTCAATTTCAACCAATCAGTCAGTCAGTCAACAAAAAAAAAAAAATGGATTAATTATGACACAGCAAAGGTTTAGACAGACACTACCATAATATAAGACAAAAGACAGAAATTCAGTATTAACAAGATTTCCTTGCTGTTACGCATATGCACCCAAACACACCCTCATCACCAAAAGCTATTATTCTAAACACAGCATTTAAATGCAAAAGCAGCCATTTATGAAATTCTCTGCGCTTTAGAAATGACTTTCAGTGACTCGTGATATTATAGGATCACAGCACAACTGTAAATTGATTAGCTCCATGGGAGAATGCAATTAGTGAAATGTTGTTAATACTAACGACACGTCTGACTGCATGGAATACTATTAACCAGGCTGTTACTGATACCACATTACAGTCAAACAATATATCATATATATATACATATATATCATATTTTATGATGTATTCACTGAGATCTTTCTAGACTTCTGGGCACTTCTTTTGTGCATTGTATTGTGGGAGAATAGTACAAAGTCATGCTTTGAGAATTTTAGTATGCATACTGACAGTTTTGTACATACATAATTTGGCACAATTCCAGTGTGAACACTGTATTTTTTTATTTTTATTTTTTTTTTTTATTAAAGTGCTCCAATAACTGCTGAGCGAAGCTCGTCAGAACTTCTATAACTATCTAACTATCTACCTTCAGTCAACTCTTTATTCCGCTGTACTTAGATATTACGTGCAAGCGTCTGTATGTGGAAAATACAACAAAATGATGGCTAAAAGATGAAAGTGACATAGTCACATCCCGCATTAGCTAATGTTAGCAAAATACTAGCTAATCTATATCAATCGTTACCTAGCTAGTGTAACTAGTCAACTAATGATTGGTATAGATTGGATAGCTATCTTATCTTTGTCTTTATCTTTATCTTAGCTACAGTTGAGTTTGAGATGTATGACAGGCAGATTGACGGGTTTGAACAGTCACTTTCTTCACAAGATTCACGATAAAAATGGTTGCCACCATTTTCTGTTTCTTCTTCTTTTTCCAAGTAAAATGCCAGTATAATTGTCTCAAACCATTATCCTTCCCTCTCTTTTTTTGCTTGCCTTTGCTGCATATTTCCATTCAGTGAGTCACACCAGGACCTGACATGAAGCAGAGTCCATCTGTGTGTTCCCAGCTAAAAGGAAGCGACTGCGCCAGCAGATGTAGAGGACCTTGCAGAGAACAAACAGCCAGGGGAATTTAACTCCCAGAAAAGCTGTCGTAATCACTCAACACTAATATGCACGAAATGAGACTGGACACCACATTAACCCAGCATTCTAGTGGAACATCCATTTCCTCTCCACCATAGAGGCACATTCATTTTCAGTCACTTCATTGCACTTCAATTGAATTCAGTTCAGTTTGAATTTACTGTCATTCTGCGCCACACCAGCGCACAGCTAAAGGGAGTACCTCTTCTTGTGAGGTTACAGTGGAAACCAAACTAGAGCCGATGAATTACAAGTAAATGTAACTACAAAAACTATAACTCAGGAAAAAAGATTGAACATAGAGCACAAATGCAGCGGTGTTTCATAAGTTTTGGTGTCAGCCCCTCTGAATTTATAGAGCTAGAAGTTTTCACCCACAATGAGGCCACTAGACATGAATGTACGCATCGATCCAACCACATCCATACGGAATTTCCCACTCTTAAAAAACCATCACCTGACTTCAATGGTACATCAAAACATTATATCAGATGTGCACATCCAAAAATGACACTAGCGGTGTACCCACAGTGTCATATTTTGAAGCACAAGGCCACTGATCAAGCTGCCATGTTTGACAGCTTTAGAGTAAGAATGGGCTGCTTTTGGTTTAGTCTGAGTGAAATACATTTCCTTTACTCCTTTCCACTAAAGCTGGGCAGCATCTGACCATGATTCAATCCAGACTGAGAGGAAGGTTGCAAAGCCAGGTCTGATGATGCACCTTGACCAAATCAAATCAGTCAAATCTCATTTGAGTATTGATTACTACGTAACACTAGAATTACATCTTAAACACCTTTCAACTCAAACATACAACAGTCAGTCAATCTATTGTTGAAAACAAACCTTTCACCAAACCTAACCTTTATTTCCTTCTGCCTCACAATGCCTCACCTGCAGCTATCTCACTAAACAAAACCCCCAGGGTTGCCTGATCCTTTTTTATGCATTCCAACACTTGAAACAGATTCAATTCAACTGGCAAGGTAAGAGGGGTAGAATTTCAAATAAAGCACTGAATCTACACTGCTGTGGACCTGTATTGTGTCTTGTACCAACCACATCACCAGTACACACCCCATGAAAGCTGGTGTGAGTAGCATTGACATTGTAGAAAAAAAGTTTAAAAAAAAAACACAGCCATCTTTAGTCAACACTTTGTGTTGCTTCATCTGCCTTCCTGTTGTGCATAGCCATCATCCCAGGGACAAGGCTTCCCGCTGCCACAAACAAATTTCTGCCCTGGGCACTTTTATAGTCCATCAATATTCAAGGTGCAGCATACACTAGTTAATAGGGAATGACAGGAGCTACACCATGAATCACTGAGCCCATGTTTTATCTCCATCAACTGTTCAATCATTAATTACAAAGCACTGATTCAGACAAGTGACAGGATTCAATAGATATTCATACTTTATCGAGAAAAACATACAGCTTACAGCAGAGAGACAAAGGTGGCCAATTTCACCTGCATGACTGATCACTAATTAACTTTCATGTAGCATTTTAATGATCTATTCATTTATCTAATGTTTGCTGCTTACAAAGTATCTGTCCCTGGGTGGGGATAAACATTATGAGTTCCACTTTGAAGTGTTTTTTTATAGATTTGTGTGCTTGTGTTTGTGTTTGTGTGTGTTAAAAAGAAAGTGACATATTGCCACAATTCAAACAGAGAAACTGAGTTTGACATTTTCAGCACAATGGACAGAAACAGTGTTAGTGGGCTCTATCTTTACAACACAATGCTCCCCACACAGTGATTACCCAATCATAGGTGAGCAACCGTAACTAGGCTTGGGTGTTTGGAGGATCATGTCTTGTCACACAGCTGTGTCATTGTGTCATGTCTTGTCGCAACTACAGTGAACCAAATATACTTCCAAAAGAAATTGAAGTCAGCAGTCAGCCTTTAAATTCTTACTTGCAGCAACTGTGAGACTGAGAAAACAGCATTGTACCACAGATTAATTGATTGTGATCCCAGATTTAAACTCGGGAACCGTTGGCTGTTGTCTGGTGATGATTTAGCCTCTGGGTACAACAGACAATTTTTTGGAGGGCTTCCGGTACAGCCAAAGAAAAAATGGTAAAATGGGAGACTTGTACAAGGTAAAAGGGATCTTGACGAAGGAAGGCTATCACTCCATTTTGCAACACCATGCCATACCCTGTGGACGGCACTTGAATGGAGCCAATTTCATCGTACGACAAGACAATGAACACAGCTCCAAATTATGCAAGAACTATTTAGGGAAGAAGTAGTCAGCTGGTATTCTGTCTGTAATGGAGTGACCAACACAGTCACCAGATCTCAACCCTATTGAGCTGTTGTGGGAGCAGCTTGACCGTATGGTACGTAAGAAGGGCCCATCAAGCCAACTTGTGGGAAGTGCTTCAGGAAACATGGGAGGAAATCTCTTCAGATTACCTTCACAAATTGACAAGTACAATGCCAAAGGTCTGCAAGCTGTAATTGCTGCAAATGGAGGATTATTTGATGAAAGCAAAGTTTGAAGGACACAATTATTATTTCAATTAAAAATCATTATTTGTAACCTGTCTATGTTTCCTATTCATTTTGCAATAAACTCATTTCTTGTATATTTTCATGGAAAACATGGAAATTCTTAAATTACCTCAAACTTTTGGATAGTAGTCTGTCTGCGCCAAGACTTCATCTGCAGTGTGATTAGCAACTTCATATAAAAGAATGACAGGAAAGATACATTTCGCCTAAATCTGCAAATTAATGCAGATACTTTTTTAAAAAGCTGAAGATGATAGCTAATTGGATCAGGGATTTTATTTTGGCCAATGTGTTCTACCCTTTTGACGTTCCACATGGATTTCATATGCAGATACCTGTTTATAAAGATTATTCCAACAGTAATTGAGTAGTATTTCACCTTTGAACAGCTGGAACAGTGGCTGGCTTGATTAGCAGTAAAGAAGCTAAGTGAATTCATTCAGTTGCAACCTTTTCAGCTCTTCTCTACAACTTCTTTTTCTTGACATGTCTGTTAACCATTTTGTAAGTTGTCCAGTTGTCCCACTGGTTTCTATAAATGTCTTGCATGCTGCACCTGACCAGACTTGAAAATGCCAGTGACCTCCAAGGTCTCACTTGTACCTTCTGAATGTTCTATTAAAGCACAGTGAAAAAGTTTACAGGGAAAAAACCCAAGAGGTTTCAGTTTTTTTTTTGTTTTTTGTTTTTTAACACATGGTGGTTGCTGTCCAGGCTCCAAATACTTCATTGTCTGTTTGAAAGAACCCTGCAGGTCTTTTCTGAGTAAATCCCACTGGGCTACTGTTTGTATTGCTCTCTGTATGTTCTGTTTCATATCGCTGTATATTCCTGCAGCAAGAAACATTCCCAAGAGTATAACCAAACTGCCATGCCAACAATCTACAATAAACATTTAAACTAATGATGAGAGTGTATAAAAATTACAGTACAAATTTGTGTTTTTATTTGTGAAAGAGCCGATGCACCGTATATGTTGCTGTTTATAGTATAAACCACTGCTGGCTCTGCCTGTCTCCAGAGAACTGTCTAGAAAACGCGAGCTTTGCTTTCCCCTTTGAGTACTTGACTTACATAGAGCTGTCTTGTATATGTCAGACACGGCATCAATAATGGCTGAGGTAGGCTCAATGCCCAGGGGAAAGCATGCAAAATGTATGTACAGTACCCTGAAATTACACTGTGGTCGCAGTCCACACTTAAGTAAGCCTACATAGTCGATGCTACACAAAGTCTCCATCACAAATTTTAAAGTCTGTACTGATTGCCATAAATTTGATCTGGTTAATATGTTCAACATGCAGTATTTTCTATGATGACAAAAAAGTCATTTTTGAGGTATTTTCAGGGTTTATTTATGGTAGATTAGAGTCGTTCTCTGATTAATGATAAAAAGTTGTTGACTCATCCTGCACTCGGGGGTGTATACTAATTTTGCATTCAATGAAAAGCTCTCTCACTAATGATGCTGCCTGAGTGTTTCCTCATTCATTCAGTCTATGCGGTCTAGCGATGCTGAGGGCTACTGCATGCATTTATATTGCTGGGCCTTAGTGATTACTGTACAAAAGCACAACTTTATAACTTCTTTCATTAAAGTGACCCTTTGTTATCCAACTTCCTCGGGCTACATCTGGGTTTTTTCAATCAAACTGTAACACTGATGCAGAAACAAATAACACCCTGCTTTCCGTTTCATGAGTTTCATGACCTTAACGTCCCATAATCATAATAATAATTCACCAAGCACAGAGGTCATGTAGGTCATGTGACATTAGTCCCATACGAATTGTCTCTGTGATTTCAGATCATTTTAATGTTTTTGCATGGTTTTGTGGCTTCTCCTCGCTTCTGACTCTTTCTTGGTCGAGAATCATGGAGGCTGCTTGGGCAATTATAAATGAAATTTTAATATAATTTGAGTGCACATTCAGGAGTTTCATTGCAACATGGAATCCCGACCCGCAGGAAAAGCAAGCTCAAATTTGTGACAGTGTTGCACAATAATTACTAGAAAAGAGACAATAGGTTACAATATAAAAGACTGAAGATCAATGTAGCTTCAAATCTGGTTGCACCTTTGCAAGACATCGTTACTTTCTAATTTCTTTTACCCACTTACCCAGAGATTTGCTTGTTTGCTGCTGCTTTCAGATCTGTTGTGCCGAATAAAGACGCAGAGTGTACAAGGACTGATAGAGGACTGCTATTGGACTGCCTTTGTTTGGCGTAGAGGAGAAGCTGGTATGGCCAGCAGTGCGGTAAGTCTGATAAGAACAGAACTGCCCATTCATTCTCTGGAGGACAAATCAGACCACCTTAGGTCAATACTTCCCTTTTCTGTTTCCTCTCCTCCTGTAAAGTGAGAAAGGGAAGCTTTTCTGTTCTTTTTTCTTCTATTTCCTGTTCTGACAGATCCACTTCGAACCCCAGAGACATAATTACCTGTCCTTTCTGTTTCACCTCATCCCTCTGCTCCTCCTTCTTCACCTTCAGCCACTTCACAGATGAGCCAATCTTTGCCGGAGAAGAACCTTCAGCGTACACTAACTGACCTACTCCGGCTTCAGTTAAGTGAGAGGCCAGGCTAGAGAAAGATGGATGCTATCCATTCCCAAGTCTCAGCACTGGATAAAAATGCTCTGTTGCTGTGTAGAAATATGTTAAAGCTACATTTGTAAATGTTTTTTGGCCACTAGAGGGCAGACAAATTCCACCGAAAGCTGTCAAACACAGTGTTCATCTTTTAAAGTTGCTTATGTATAGCAAACAATTCCCTACCAATACTTCCAGCAGGCAGATCAACATTATCATCTCACCTGAGTCATGAACGACACCATCAAAAGAAAACACCTTCAGAGAAGCAGCACGCAGAAAACACTCTTCCGGGCTGAGCAGCCCCGTTGTGATATAAATGCAAATCTGACCGTTCTCCATCCTGTCGGAGTCAGACATGAGTTTGAAGAAGGAGACCTCCAGGCAGAGGCTCCTGCAGCGAGTCACTCCAAAGCACCCCTCAAAGAGGAGCTCAGTAGGACCACTGCACAGTCCATTATCTCCCAAAAGGAGTCATTATCCAGTGTCCCGCTGAGAGAGAGAGAGAGCAAGCAGAGGACCAGAGAGAGGGCAGGATTCGAGGAATCCTGCACCTCCTGCGGTCTCAGACTTTCTGCTCAGATATTGATGTGAACACTGGTCTTACAAAATGTTTGGCCCACCTGCTGTTTCCATGAAATGGCCAGAGATGTATCCAGATGAAAGCTCTAGCTCCCTTTTTAACGATTAAGTCAAAGTAGAGACTGGAGACTGGAACATGGGGACATTGTGGGATGGATTCTGCTTCATGCAGGGTTTTGGGAGGTCTTTTTTTCCTTTTTTTGTTGTTGTTGTTGTTGTTGTGTTTTTTCTTTTACTGCACAGAGAGCAATGAAAAGCAGCTATGAGGCAGTCAAAGTGCAGCTGCTCTTTTAAAAGGCGCTGCACCCGGTGGCTTTTTTTTTTGGCAGAGTGCAGCACTTCTAGAAAAAGATTTAACTTTCCAGGAATGGTAGCCATATCTGTGTGTGTAAAATGCTCACTATGTCGTTTCAACACTATATGTGCTCACTTACAAACACTACAGTCTGCTTGGCATTTACTAAAAACAAACCTCTAGATTTTTCAACCCATGTTTTTGTATCTAAATGACTAATAATTTTTGAAATTGGTCCAGTGTTGAGTGAGAGGGCTGGAACTGACACCCGTGCAACAGACTGCATTGTACACATACACCCACTAAAAGTGGACATAACATAACAACATTATGAAAAGGACTGTAAAGAGATAGCTGTTTTTGTTAAACAGTAAGATCCTTTTTGTTTAACCAGAAACTGACCTTATATCACTCTGGTCAAAGCTGACAGACTCCATTGAAAAAAAAACGGTGATTTTATTTTACCTTGCAGAACACAGGAGCTCCCAAGTCACTGCTGCCTCGATCACTAAACCTTTTTCACAGCTGCATTTTGACATGAAATAGTACCATCAACGCAGGTTTTTCCCATGATACTAATTAAGGTTCCATTCCATTTATTGCAGCAGAGCCTTTCCAGTGAGCCGATATGCACCACAGCAGCACCCTGACTCTCTTTGACCTGGATGGAACAGAGCCTTGATTAGTGTCATTGTCACAGTGTTTGCCTTACTGTTTCATGTCAAAAATGGCTGCTGTGAAAAAGGTCTATTAGTTTGTTTAATGAAGGCAGCATGAAAACTTTTACATGAGGTCTTCATGCAACATTTTGCAATGATATTTTAGACAATGATGTGCTTCCAACTTTGTGACAATAGTTTGTTAAAGGTCCTTTCTTGTTTCACCATTATAATGTCCCAATGCACAAAGGCAGGGCCATAAGGGTGCTTTCACACCAGAGCTGTTTGGTCCGCTTTAAATAGACCAGAGTTTGTTTCCTCGGGTAGTCCACTCCGTTTGGGCAGGTGTGAAAGCTCATCCAAAGTCTGGTGCAGACCAAACAAGCCAACTGTGGTCCACCTGAAAACGTGATTCTTGGTTTGCTTGAAAATGAACCCTGCTGCGGATCGTTCACAGTGGGAAATGAAAAAGGACTATCCGGGGTGTTGTTTAGCTCAGTCGGTAGAGCATCCGCCCCATGTACAAAGGCTCAGTACTTGCCATGGCGGCCCAGGGTTCAAATCCGACCTGTGGCTCTTTCCCGTATGTCATTCCCCATCTCTCTCTCCCCACATTTCCTGTCACTCTTTAAACTGTCTCTGTCAAATAAAGCTCAAAAAGGCCAAAAAAAATCTTAAAAAAGAAAAAGGACTATCAAAGAACCAAAGAGAGGCATTTGTGTAACCACAGCAACACATAGTCTCTCACTCTCTGCCATCTTTTTCGGAGCAGAGCAACATTCTGGATAGCTCACTGCCTCGCCTGTTACTCATACTGGGCAGCTTCTTGTGAAAAAGCAAATAGGTTTGAACACCAAAGTAAAAAACAGAAATGCCAAGACTGCATAAATCTGGTGTTGTTTCATTGTTTGTTTTTGGTGTGAACAAGCTGGCTGAAGGGGATGGGATTTCTGTTTTTTGGTCCTGGCCAATCGATGAGCCAGGTTTTCTTTTTTCTTATTCCTTTTCTCTTCCTGGTCAGTGCTCATTTTGGGCAATACCACCCCCAAACAAGCAGCTGTTGTAACTGCATGACATTGTCCAGGCAGTTTAGTCCGCTTTCAAACATGCAGTGTGAAACTGAATCAAACCAAGTTAAGGTGTGAAATTTTTCGACATGCCCCATCCAATCAAACCAAGTCCCTCGGACTATCCTGGTGTGAAAGCGCCCTAAGAGATTGTTTATTTAGTCTGCTGTGAAAGAACTTGACTGGTCTATAGAGACCCCTGACCTGAACCCCGCCCAACAACTTTGGGATGAACTAGAACATAATGTTGATCTTGTGACCGACTGGGAATAAATCCCTGCTTCAAAATTATGGTGGACAGACTGAAACTAGAAGAGTGGAGGCTGTTAGCTTTGATGTTTAACAATTACATATGGGTGTAATCATAGGTCATCCACATATTGTTTACTGTATGATGTAATTTTCTCTCTCTCTGCAGCACTCGGCTTCTGTTTTCAGCCTGCAGGCTTTGTATCAGCACAGATCTTGTACACACACACACACACACACACACAGAGTAAACAAACAACAACAACAACAACAAAAATTCAAAAACGCACACGCCAGGAGGTACACACCAATAGGACAGGTCCACAATCAGTTGTACATGTGCACAAATAAAAAGATATTAGCCTCACTAATACACACTGGGGAAGGCAAATCACACAACTGTACACAAACACACCTCCAGCTAAAAGCAGTCCTGCTATCACCTGCTAACAGCCTACTGCAGAGAGCCCACAAACAGCTTAAAGGTTATTAGTAGAACTCATTGGTGGATGCAGCTCGGAAACATGCTGGATATCTGAACGTAAACTCAAATTACTGCCACTGAACACTTTGATATATATGCAGAGAGTATTGCTATGTACTTAAAAGCCTGTTAAGTACAAAGCGTAAGGCTGAGCTGACTGCTTCAAAGCTTTAAATCTTCCTTCCTTGACCTTGTAACAGCCATAAAACTTAGTGCTGCAGGAGTTTGTCTTTTTTATTTGTATACAAGTTTCTCACATTGGTATTTCAGCAAAACTCCAAGGCAACCTTTACTCCTCTTTAATTTGAGGAGAGGCTGAAATGAACTTCTGCAGTTCTTGCCATGAATTGCTGCTGCAAAGTTGTTCAGAGTTCAATCTGATTGGACTTTATAAGGGCTCTCATGTCCAGACAGTTTGAGACATGGAGGGATGCTGCAAGATGACAATTGTTTAAGGTTTAATATTCAGCAAACACATGGAAATTATGGCAAAATGGTCTATGACATGATACCACAAATATGTTTCAAAACCACGTTCCCAATGTGCAAACTGTGTTTAACATGTGCAAACTGTGTGTTCCACATGTTTTAGATGTGATTCTGCACACGTAGAAATTCATGTGGTTTTGGTTCTGTCCAAGCACAGGATTTTGCCTCGCCAACACACAAAAACACGTGATGAGCTATAAGCATGTTGTGATTGACCTGCTTGGGGGTTCAGTGATAATTTACAGCTGTGTTGACAGTGCTGGGATCACAGCCTCCGCTGGCTCTTGTCCAAACCCATCTGAGCTGTTCAAATAAGCTCCTTATTATCATGTCTGAGGGAGCCGAAGTCAGGGGTATAACAGGACAGATATATTGTATGGTGGCCATTAAGTGCTGAGCCACTCGAAGAACAGCTTCCTGTCACATCCCAATTTCAGGTGAAGCTGACAGACAGGCAATGTCATCAGCTCTGTGCAGGCTGTACAGCCCATCTCCAAACTTCAGAAATACTCCAAGCTTTTTTACTCCACGTGGGAGACATTAGTGTTTTCACCTCGAGTAAAAAGTGCATCCTTGTTGCTAATCAGATGACCGTCAAACAACGTCAAACAACGTCAAACAACCTCACACTTGACATCTTTAGCGAAACATACATTCAAACCAAGGTTTCCATCATTATAGACAGCGTGTCTGTTAAACTACTGCTATTCATTTGTTGAACAGGCTCTAATTAGTTCAATGCATACATTTAAATAAAGCTCATGATGATCCTTATTTACATTATTTGAAGTGTGTTCATTTTCCTCATTAATTCATTCTAATTGAGTTTTTGGTGCAGTGTTTGTATTTGTTATGGTTAATTAAATGCAATTAAAATGGAGTGAAGAGTCACAGAGAAAAACAACAGTATTCAACATTTGTTCAAACACTTAATATGATTACATTTTCCTCTTACATGGACCTCTTGCAGCCATGAGCACATTATTACTGTTCTCTGTAGGTAGGAAAGGTGGAGGTTGGTGTTGTACCATTGCATAATATCTAAAGGAGGTTGAAGTGGATGGTTGGGTCAACAAATCGCATGATTGAAATCTCGTGATTTGGTGTGCCCAGTGTAATGGTCAGGGTCTGGCAAATGTGGTATCACTACAATTAAAATAGTTCCACACGGTGGTGCCTCCCTTTGTTTTGTTGTGATGCACTGGAGTTGAAAGTTGACCACATACTGCCAATATACTACTCCAACTGAGGTCAGAAGAAAGAACTCAATAATGAGTTGATGCAGGTTATGCTGTTAATGACTACTTTTGTATGATAGCACATGCTATATGATTTTAGCTGCCTAAACCTAAACCAAATGGCAGTTTAGAAGAAAATGGGACTGTCCTCCTAGGACAAAACAACAGCATTATCAGCAAATAGTAATTTTAGCAAATGGTCAAAGACAACATCTGTTGACATTCAAGTGAGAAAGACTTTGAGCAGCTGTAGAAATCATGACTCTTATCTGAGCAATGGAGGTCAGAAGTCAGAAGTCAGATGATGTTATTGTGAAGCCACAAATCCACAGAAGCAGGTCAACAAAACATCAGATTTTGACCTGTTCATTAACACAAGGTTCTTTAAACCAAGACTTAAACTTAACCATCAGTTATTTTTAACTGAAATCACAATCTTTTCCTAAGCCTGACAAAGTTGTTTTTGGGACCTAGAAACATGTTAGCATCATACTCTATTCTTACTCCAAAGAGTGGAAACATGTCATGCCTTTTTCAGCTTTAGAAAGTAAAATTGGGCCAAAAAGTCTCTCTCCTCTCTATTTAATCCGAAATGCAGCAAAATGAGAGCGCATAACACCCATCCTTTCATATTTGCACTGGCTGTTTGTTAGTTTTAGAGTGGATTTTGATTTTCACCTTTAAAGCCCGGAAAGGTTTGGCCCAAAGTACATAAAGTATACAGTATCTCTGGCTCCTTGACTCCCCATCACATGCCCTGAGGTTCTTTAATGCTGCTCTCCTGGTGGTTCCTAAATCCAGATGTGGAACAACAGTTAAGTTTATCTCTTCATTTAAGTCTATTCTTAAAATGTACTTTTTCTAGTCCTGTGATCCTTCTGTCTTTTGTTGTTTTATCACTCATTACTATTTATTATTTTAATGTTTTTTTATGGTTACTGCTTGTTCTATATATTGTTTTGGCAATGATGGTATTTTTATTTTGCTTCTTTAATTTCTGTTTGTTGTTTTTACCCTGTAAAGCACTTTGTGATCTCAGTTTTGAAAGGTGCTATATACAGTAAATGTGTGAATGTGTCACTAAGTGTCTCTCTCCAGGCTTCATATAAGTGACTTGTCTCTGTTTGTTGCTTCTGAGGTTTGCCTGAAGTTGAAAACAGCGTTGCTATCCTGTGTTTCCCACGTTCCCAGCAACACTCCCATCACCAACCCAGAGCAGCTCTTCAACCCTGCCTCATTCCTCAACTGCTTAGTCTCTCATTTGATGTTTTTTTCGTCACGTTGTATAGTTTCCCCACATTTTCATAGGAACGTTGCAGCATATGCGCTACCAGAGCTCACCCTATTTCCCTTCTTCCTTGATACTCTTGTTCTCAGCTTGACTCCATTCAGTATGGGGCTTCTACGAGACAGATGTGGCTTACAGCACCCCGCCTGCTCCCAGCATCCCTCCATACTGCACATCTCTCCATCTAAAGCAGACTTACTCTGCACTGCTGAGCCTGAGGCGTGCTGTGTTCTGCTAAGCCCAGGAGCCAGAGGCAGGTCGCTCCCTCCCTCTGCTACAGCAATCAATGCTCAGTATGGTTAAGAGGAGCAAATAAATTGGCTTAACACAAAAAGCTGTCAGTGTGCTGCTGAAAGGCATTTAGCCACACCGGTGTGTGTGTGTGTGTGTGCGTGCAATATAGGACAAGTTACCCGAAGGCCATTTTTCTTTAAATAAGACCAAGCAAAACCAGCTTTTTGCTGCTTCACTTTTCACTATGATTCCCAGCAACATTTGGAAAAAAACTGAGTATTTATGCAGCATACAAAGTGGTGCTGCTCTGCTCTGCTTTGGCTGAAACATTCAACCATTTTACACCACAGAGCCACAACTTCATCATCAGACAAGGACATCATGAAAACACCAGGTTGGTGCGTGTTCAACAATGGGTGCTTTTCATTGGCTAATTATCATTTCTCCCATCCTTGCTCCACTGTCCTCCAGCCCAACCCACAAATCAATTGAGGTCACTGTGGATGTTCCAATTGCTCTGAATGCCTCTCAGGAGGAGACAAGGAATGAGGAGAGAGGAGGCTTCAAAGGATCTTGGAATGAGCCACAAGTGTATACTACCCCTTTTGATAACACACGAAATGACTTAACACAATGGCCATCCGGATTTCAAGTAATTTAGTAAGTTTCCATCCATTACAGTTATGTGAACATTAGGTTATGTTAGTTCACAAGATAAGCAATAGATGGAACCAATTGCCCAGTCAGAAAACCAAAAGTGGAAGCTCAACTGGTGAAAAAACAGTTCAGGATGTAAATACAACATTTGTGTTTTTTTAATGTATTCATGTGAGGAAAGTTACATCAGATCTGTGTGGAGCCATCATGGATGTATTCTAGAGCTATGGGAGCCATGAGGGAACAGCTGATCAGACATATGGCTTCAATGTTTACTCCATCAGAACTTATTCAGAAAAAAAGTGCTTACATCACCCACTGACAGCATTAACTCTTTTTCTAAATCGGCAAAAACGACCTTAAGTGAATCCAAAACCTTTTTCATTGACCTTCTTTAATGTGATACTATAAAATGTGCTTCAAATGTGTTTATAGAAACATGCTGCTGGCATGTTATTCATACACTATTTGGTGATACCGGGCTGTCTGAACTGATGAGATGGTAAATGGTATAATGCACTGTTCCAAAACAGTGAACAGATCTATAATCAGCACTGGAACGTCAGTCAATACTTAATTATTTCTACACATTAAATCTCTATGCATTATCCTCCACATTTGAGACCTGAGGCAGCACATGGATGAATAATTTTGAGAAAATTTGCTAGCAGATTCAATTTCAATTATTTTTTGTTTTAATTTAAAATATATATATTTTTAAAGTTTTGATCGTAAGCAATATTGAAAATCAACTCCCAGAAACAGCATTCCTGTTACTCTGAATAACTAACAGAGCACATTTTTGGGAGCCAGTAGGTCCAAACTTGTTCATGGTGAGGTGCAACATTTTAAATCTCCATTCAGGCATGCTCTCTACAACCTCAACTGCTGTTGCTATTTCGCTCTGTAGGGAATACTCCGCCAAAAAAATGTATTTTTTCAGAATAAAACATGAATCCATGCATGCAAATATGAAGCCGGGTTCTTGCAAAGTGCAGCAGCTGTGGTCAAACAATAAACACTTTTGGCCGAGCTTCAGAGCGATGACTACATTATGTATTTAATGATGATGAGAAAGTTTCCGAACACATTCAGAGCATGTGTGGTGCATTATGCAGAGTCGTTTGAGAACTTTCAGTGGTTGTTTGGATACTTTTTGGTGCTTATTTGGCATGACTGGATGCTGGCATTGGAATAAATTGTACATTCTGTGAATCCAAAGTTATTACTGCTGTAATTCTCCATGAAGGAGCAATAAAGTACTACAAACTGCAAATTCCAGAAGCTAAAATGCTTCGGGGCGAAAAGCAAAAAAACTAGTTGTGAAAAAGTGCCACCAAATAAATGCAAGTACGAATGCTGCTGAAGAAAAGCCTCTTCCCCTTCCCTTGGTAAATAAATGTTTAAAAAACAATATGTATGACTGCTATTCATTTATATTCTATTTTGTCTAATACATCAGTGGGAGAGATTGTGTATGAATGAGAAGGCAGCTCATTCTGTTTGTATTTAATCCCCTCTGATCTTATTCTGATGGTTTAAGCAGTGTGTCGTCTACAAGTGAAGCAGACAGAATCCAACAAGGGGAACAAAATATCCACTACAAATGTCTCTAACAAGACTTATGTTGGAAAAGGCTGAATGGGATAAGGGTATTGATTTTTATCTACTTCAGTGAAGCCATATCAGCCCACAGGGAGCACTAAAACACAGAACACAAACACACATATTGTTTCTTTCTTTTCCCTCATTTGTCCTTTGTTCCATTTGTCTTTCGCTATTAAAAGTTTGCAATAAAAAACTGAACAGAAGACGAATGCTTGCAGCCAGTTTCCAGCAGTGTAAAAGAGGTTCAGTGTTATATTACAAGCTAAAATATGACAAATGTTAGCGCTGCCTGATGATAGAATGGCAGTCTCGCTGGTGTGTTTCCCTGCTTTCTAACCAGTGCAAGCTAGGAGAGCCTTCAGTACTTTCATTTTGGCCATCCACCAAAAGCTTGAACTCTTCCCAAGCTTATTGGGCCTTATTTTTTTAGCCAGTTTAACTGAGTATCATTCTGTCAGTGTTATCAATGAACTGTTAAAAGTGATTCTGGTCTCTGGTTGGTGTTTGCGCTTCGTACATTATGTCCATTACAACAGCTGTTTTTTTTTTTTATGTTGTTTCCGCTCCCTTGGTCAAATCAAGCTTTTTTCCAAAGCACTTTACAACCTTTCTCTTATTAACACAGTCACACACCGGTGGCAGTGAGCTACCATGAAGCAGCTGGCCTGACCACCGGGAGCAATTTGGGGCTCAGTGTTTGGTCCAAGAACACTTTGACATGTAGCAAAAAGGCGCCGGGGATCGAACATCCAACCCTGCAATTAGATGAACTGCTCCACCTCCTAATTGCTTTGTTTGACTTCCTCCAATTGCAGACATTGTTTTTCTATAACAACGTCAGCCAGACCAGTATTACAACTGGAGGATGATTCTGTGTCATCCATCATCTGTCTGAAATTCATGAGCAGAGCCAAATGTAACCGCTCACCGTGGTCAAAAACAATTTTAGGTTTGGTTCTTTTTTTGTCAACAACTTTTGGAAATCCTTGGAAGTCTGGAACCAGAATAAATATAAACATGATCTCACTCCAGTCCCAAATTAAGCATATATTATGCAATTAAACTTTATGTTGTTGAGATCTTGAGGGATATTAAAGGCAATCTATGCAAAATGTTCTCTCAGGATGATATCAAATGAAATTTGTTCCACATCACAAAGCACCGCCCTGAGACGAAGTTTACAACAGCAATATATTTTAATTTTCACAATGTATAACACTGTGCCACAAAGGCATTGTTATGGATAAATGACTGAGCACTCTCATACTGGAGAAATGAATTATATTAACTGAAAGGCGAAAACAAATCCATAGCGTTGCTGATTTTCACAGCAAGGTTATCTGCATTTCTATAAAAAAACAGGAAGAATATCGATTGAGTCGTGAATTATAATACAGTAATGCAGAGAACAACAAGACCCACACTTCACCGTCCAGTAAATTAACCAGTCAAGTTGACATTATGATGAATTCTAATCAATTTCTCTCATCTTCTCTATTGGAACAGTGAGGACACTGAGAAATCGATGCATCAATAAGAGAACACTGGTGGTGGGAAAACTTTGAGTAATCATGCTAAATGACCTGCCTTTAATGATGGTAGTTTTACTGTGTAGGCTGTCTTTAATACCTCAGACTAACTGAAATGGTGCAGCTCTTTATCATTTGGAGTTCGTTCAAAGTGGGGAAAAGTGGCTGTTTCACACTTTGTGAATCAGATTTGGAGCTGCAGGTGGCACTTCTTCTCACACACGAAGGATAAACAGACATCTGGCGACAACTTGATGATGATGTCAATGATCCTCCAGATGATGATGGTGATCACTGGCAGCGGTTTAATCAGAGCATTAGATACCGGACACATCCGGAGGGCTGAAAAATTCCACTGACAAAGCACTTCACCATCATTTCATGCAGACAAGCTGTTAGCTGTTTTGTCTGTTGAAGGATTAGCAAACAACTGATTCATTCATCACAAAAATTACAACAGCTTGATTACATTACCAAAACATTTGCAGGTTACAGCTTCCCCGATGTGACAATTTACTGGTTTACTTTGGTTTAATTCCCAGCTCCCCCAGTCCTGTTAAAATGTCCTTGAGCAAGACACTGAACCCCAAATAGCTCCTGAACGGTGTACAGCCAGTGTGTGAGTGTGTGTGAGCTCAGTATCATCGTGAGCGCCTTGAATAGGAAGCACTACGTCGCTCCCTGTGAGCGGTTGGCACCTTACGTGGCAGCCTCTGCCATATGAATGTGTGTGTGTGTGGGTGAAAGTGTGGTAGGAGTTCTTTGAGTGGTCGATAGAGCCGAAAGGTCCATTTACAATCCATATTCCATATTATTGTTCGTAGTTGCTCAGACAAAATAAGGAGTTTGAAGACATAGCTTTATAATCTGACAACCTCTGAAGGCTGTTTGTCTTTATTCTTAATATTCCATGCATTAAGTTAGCAGTTACCAGCTTACATTAATCACTAGAGCAAATACCCTGTAGCAGTATTAGCTGTTCCCCATGGCAACGGCAACAAACCAGATGTTGAGAGGTTGTAAAATCAATTAAATCATGATCACTAACTGAAACCGTCCACAGCTGCTTATCATAAAGGAAAATCAGAAATGGGAGCTTGGTTAGAGGTCGGTGATACAGGAGATGAACACCTAACCTCCTGCCATCCTGTGCCTCTAAGGCTTCACAGTTTCTGCTCTGATTATCGCCAGAATTGCACTACAATCTATATAATCCAATAAAAGGTCTATCTGTGTCGACTGTTTGGACATGTCCGTGTTTTATAACCGCAGAAATCAGGAAACTTCTCCTGCCTTGTTCACTTCAAGTCTTGGCACTCTCCATGGTTCTGAACCTGAGCAGCGCTGCACGTACCAGAGAGCTCTCCATGGTCCTGACTCTGCAAGATTCTGACGGTCTGAACTAATTCTCGTCATCATTCGTATCACTTCTGAAGTCGCCTATCAAGTCGTTGAATTGAGAAGAAAACAAGGTGACTGTTATATAGCAGACTGTTTTTTTATAAATTTAAATAAATAAATAAATAAATAAAAAACACGGCACAACTGTTTCCTCAAGACTCCCTGGAGATCCCAGAAACGATACACGAGGAGTGACATAACCGAGCTTCTCCTACCTGTATCGGGATAATGCCGTCCACAGTGTTGGGCGAGTTGTCGAACACTCGGTCCCGGTACAAAGACCACAGCCCAACGTTTGGGAGGAAAAGAAGAGCCGCTATGAGCAGCCCCGCGAACTGCAGTAGCCTCTTCTCTTTCCGCCTCATCTCTCCGGGAGAACGCGTGTGAAGCAGCGGCGGTGGCAACTAGCGAGTCCCGAGCTCTGTGGCTTTCCCAGCGAAGACAACTTTCACTCTGACTGGGAGAGACCGACTGCATCCAAGGTAGTTAAAATACCCGTGTAGACGCGACGTCCGGTCACGACTTTTCAAAATAAAACGCCAAAGACTCATCTTTCGTTTCTCTCTCTCTCTCTCTCTCTCTCTCTCTCACAGGGAACATAAATAGATAAATAGTATGTGTTATTATTATTATTATTATTATTATTATTATTATTATTATTATTATTATTATTATTATTATTATTATTATTATTATTATTATTATTATTATTATTATTATTATTATTATTATTATTATGTTCCCTGTAAGGGTAGGATGACTTGTATAGTGTCACACTTAAAGGGACATTAACAATTTACAACATTTTCATAAAATTCTATACATAAATAAATTTAAAATGTTTTTTTGTTTGTTTGTTTGTTTGTTTTTCTCCATTCACAAAGTCACAATAAAGTTAATTCCACAATTTGTAATTAAATAAGATTTTTTATATCCTTTTTATATGTTTATTTTAATGTAAAGCATCCAGGTGTTTTCACAGTTTGCCCAGGTCTATCAGCACGAAGGTTCAATATCTGAACATGGTAGGAAAAACAAATGAACAAATGGATACATCAATAGAGTGTAAAGAGTTCAAATGTCCCTAAATACAACAAAGGAAAATTTGATATGACGTGTTGAGTCTGTAATACAGAAAAGGCTGAATTCATGTTGACTTCTGTACAGCTTAAAAGGACACACAGCTCTGCTGCCTCCAGGATGTCCATGTAAACCCGGCTATATTTAAGGCAATTGTTCGCAAATGCTGTGAAATGAGAGCTTAGCTGGTGTCAAAACAAACCACTAAATTATACAGCATACACACGGCTGGCACACACTCTGAGCACCATGTGTAATTAGGCTGTGGGAAGTCAGACAAATGTCTACCTTACAATTTCAAAGCTCCCATTCTGGAGCAATGTCTCACTTTCTGGCAAAGACATTCTTTTCTCTTTGTTTAATTGAATAATCGTGTATTTCCACGGTTTTTAAACATTATACATTAGCATTTAAATTTGGTGTATCCCACCTTTTGCCCAAGGCCAGCTGGGATAGGCTCCAGCCCCCCATGACCCTGATAAGGATAAATGGTTACAGAAAATGGAAGGATATTAGTATTTAACCTCAGTGTCGGTGCTATTTTCTATTGTTTTCTAGTATTTTGATCTATTTTGTTCTGCACCACTGCCTGTTCCTCTTCTCTTGCAAATGACAGAAGTGATGCTTTTGTTTTGAAGGGTGAATCACCTAACTTCCCTTGGTTTTCCGGTTCTCTTTATCGTCTTGGTGCAGTTTTGAAATCATTTTGAGAGAGAGAAGACTTGGAGGAACAAACTTTGAATTTAGTGTTTGATGTTTCAATTAAAAAGTGCTTTTGTCCTGCTCTGTAAACATATACAAACATAATGAGATACAAGTACACAGTGAGTATTGAACAAGACAGGTAAGTAAATATTCAGCCTCATAGAAGATATTTTTGATTTTGATAGATATCATTTGGCAACAAAGAATCTATGAATTGTTGCTTTGGCCACAATGATAGTGAACACATTAGAGACATGAAATACAGTTTCAGTCTTCTGGTGTGTGACTTGTACATCTGATCATTTCAACAGAACAGATGTGGATACTCTCCTTCAGTCTTTTTTCTAAAGCATCCAGGCAGCCATTGATTTCCATTATTTTCTGAAGAAGCTTTAAACTTGTTTTTCAGTTTTTTCCCCCTCATCAGTTTTCACCTGTGTCTTGTTGTCCCGTCTTCACTTGTGTATTTAGTGCAGTGACCTCAGGTTCCCTCATTCATCTCCATGACCTGCATCTCATTCCCTCATCAGACACTCACCATATTTACCGGTCTACTTCCTCGCCTCCTTACCAGATCATTAACTAAAATTGCTGAGTGGCTGTCTTGTGCTCTAGTTTCTGTTTTCTCTTCATCTGTTGTACTTGAGACCTCTGTTACCCACTTGTATTGGACCTTGTCTGTTTATTGGGCTTTTGATTCTTGTCTGATTGTTTTCCTGTTTCTTCTGTCTTTTCTGGATTTGATACTTACCTGCCTGACCATCTACTATTCCTTTGTACCTCATTGTGTTAATTAAACCACTCAGCTGCTTCAGCTTTGCCTTTGGCATCTACATTTTAGTCCTTGTGTTTCTGTTACATTGTTGGTAGCAGTCGGTATGAAGGCTGGTTAATTGAGGGAGCAGATTGTGAACAACCCTGCAACAGTAATGCACATTTTACAAGTACAAAATCAAAGTTCTCCATCATGGCTGAATGCGCAAAAGTTTCAAGTTTAGAAATTAATCAAAACTTCAAATCACAATGAAACATCTAAAACTAAGCCAGTGAAGCTGATATATGCAAAGGATTCTCGTCTTCTCAGGTAAAGTAGTTTAAAACAGCTGAAACTTTAGTTTTTGTTAACCATGTGTGGACCTTGCTGCAGATGACATCACTGTTGGATGTGGTACAACAGAGCACACTTGTGACCATGCCCAACAGATACTGGAGCCTTTCTTCCAGAGAGGGCAGTAAAACACTGCTTTCCATCCCCGTGTTGAGTTACTCTTTAAAGGGAAACTAAAACAGACCAGCAGTGACAGATCTTTTATGTCACGTTGCTGCTGTTGTTGCTGTTGCTGCTGCTGCTTTCCAGTATGTGTCACTGTCCTCATCCCAGAGTCTCTCTGTATTCACTCCTTCCTTCTTTCTTCTTAATAGAAAGCTGAAAACACTTTCTCAGATATCTGTTCCTGCTTCCATGCGGAACATTTTGTTGAATTCTCAGCCCTGCTCCACTGCCTCGCTTCTGTTTCTATGATGTGATGTTTCTCAAGGCCACACTTGCAGGCAGAAAAAGTGAGAATAGTTACTGCATTATGAAGTGCATTGTGACTATAATTCTCATAAATTCTGTAATTAATATGCCTTTATCATGAGATGCAGCTCAATTCGGGGAAGGCGTGCGTCTAAGATTTTCAAATCTGCAAAATTGTACTTGATTACTGCACTATATGCTAGTGCATAACACGTATGGTGTACACTGCAGTACCATTCTTACCAACAGAGGAAGAATAATAAAAGTGAAGAGTGATTTCAGTAGTGTTCCCAGCACTGCTGGTACTGGCTATCTTGCATGCACAGCCTCCAGCTCACTCAGGCTTGGACCTCTCCCCATGTTGTTGCCCTGGATAGTTTGTTCCTTGCACTTACACTCTTACACTAAATTATAGGGTCTTTCATTTAATTAAGAGGCACTTGAGTAAGGGGTAACCCTGTTTTATATAGTCCTGTTTATTCTAATACAGTCTGCGCTTTATTGGCATTTTTATTTTTAATTCAATTCAAACAACTTTATTAATCTCACTGGGGGTAATTTGTTTGGAGCAGCATGTTGTACACAGAACAGAGTAACATGATACAAGGAAGCTGAGTGTGGAAGAGACTGATATTATTTGTTTATTTCAGATTTTTTTTTTTCACTCAAGCAATCTTAAAACAGATTGTAACAACACTCTTTCTATCTTTTACTGTGGGGCTGTGAAACCAGCCGATAACAGAAAAAGTCTCCAGGCTCTCAATAAAAGCTTGATTAAAAACAACAAAGGATAAGAGGAGGACTGACTGATTTTGCAGTGAAGTTGAACTCTCTGTCACCAGTTTTAAGATAATCATTGATAATAGTACCCAAATATCGATGTAACGATTTCCACATTTTCATTATAGATGATGCCTTCTTTGGTTGCATCTCTGTCTAAATCAATAATCAGTTCCTTGGATTTAAATACATTTAAGTCCAGGAAGTTGTTATCACACCAAGAAATAAAATCAGTGAGAACATTCCTGTGGTCCTGTCCCTGCTCACCTTGGAGAAGGGACAAAAATGCAGCACCATGGAAATATTTGACAAACTAGCACCTGAGTGCTACTGCTTTGAGGACCCACCCCATGTTGATGCCCTGTACAGTTTGTTTCTTGCACTTAACGCTTAACTACGTAGTTAAATTATAGTGTGTTTAATGGAATTAAGAGGTGTATGAGTCAGGAGCAACCCTAGTGTTTTATATGGTCCTTTTTACGTTAAATACAATCTGTACTTAATCAGCAGGTTTATTTTTTATTACACCAAAGGTCTAATTTGGCCATCGTTTTTATTGGTTATGATAATATTTTAAGGTAGTTGTTAAGTGCAACCATTCCATTACCGCATGTGGTTTATATTCAATTCAATAATCAATTCAAGCCCAGTCCGGTGTCTGTCTTTCAGCCTTTTATTTCACAAAGCTACCCAACCCCTGAAAGTCAGTCACCAATTTACTCTTGTCTCTCTTCTCAGCTTCCTCTGTCATCTTCTTTGGTCTCTTCGTTCCTGCCATGCTCTGCTCACTCGCCTGGCTCTGTTTCTGGTGTCACTCCCAGTTAGCATTTCTCGACACCCGGGCCTGTAAACCTCTTCTTCCCAGTTGATGAAAATGACTGTGTAAACACAAACATTCCCCAGCGCTCTGAGCTAACAGTCAAAGCAACACGGCTAACAAACTGAGCTAACTCTATCTAACAGCAGATATAGTCCATCAGGAAACTCCTAGAGAAATAAAGAAACTCTCAAATACGAAGCAGTTTCACCAAAATCAGTGAAATAGTGGTGTGTGACTTCTAATAAATACTTTAATAATAATAACTAAATGTATTGATAGTGTGTAGTATTTGCACCTGTTTGTGGTTCCAATTAAACAAGCCTAATGGTCAAACCCATGCACATTATAATGCGCTTTGAAAAACTCTGTTCTCACACTCATTTCATCTGTATTTTTGTTGTTCCTCTAAGGAGTCCGAGAGTTTATTTGATCTGCAGGAGCAGATTCTACAGCTCAGTTCACTGGCACAAAATGACATGTCAGTAATTGCTTGTCACGGAAGTCACGGCCCGGCCCTTTCTGAATGAGCTCTGCTAATGGCTTTCAGCACAGAAGAGTGAATCAGTGGTCTGCCATCAGAGGATATTAATACTGGCTTTTCCTCTGCTTTGATGCTCGGTGAATTACCTTGATTTTTTTTTCCCGAACCTCTTTCAAATCCACACTGAGCCTGTGACACGAGCAGGAGCAGTTATGAAGCTTAAATCCCCACCACATTCAGAGGTTGCAGGCTTCATCCATAATTCATGCGAGAGGACGCTGAACAGATTGAATTGTCACAACTCAGGCTGGTACAGATGGAGAGAACGAGAGAGGAATGAGCTGTTCTCTTTCTCTCTGAGCATCCAGAGCAGGAATAGAAAGAGCAGGATTAGCAGGGCGAGAGACTCCAACGCGTCCTGAGTTCAAGTCCACTCTGTTAAACAATGTGGCTAATCTTCAGTTAACCCACACTCATTCTTACTCGGTACATGCGTGCCTGTCAAATACAAGGGTTAGAAGAGATTAGGATGATGCTTGACTGGTTTGAAAATAAGAATTTGTACATCCTGTGTCAGAGGTCATGGGGAAGAGGCAAATCAGCTGCCATTTGAAACAATAACGAGTCAAGGGGCAGTTTGAAGTCAAGAAGAAGGGGTCAGCATGTTCTTTGCTTTAAGTGACAGTCAGACAACACGAGTGAGAATTACTTTAAATTGTGTAAAATTGCAGATCCCTCCTTTTTGAACTGAATGAGCAGAACTAAATGATGTTTTGGGCACGATGACAGTTAAGTGTCAACTTCTCAAGTGGCTGAGAGGCTTTGGCACATAAGCACACGATTACAAAAAAACTAAACATGCAGCGAAAACGCAATATAAAAGATCACTTAAGCATATTTGTTGATAATCTTCCTCCACACATATAAATGCAAGCCAGACTCTTATCACTAATGAGCTTCAAACTTGCAGGCATGTTTGTGATGAGTATGTTTACGTGCTGGGCAGCGCAGTTATTTTCTTTTATGCTGACACTACACTGGTGCACAGCGAAGTACACTGAACAAACTCACGTTTCAGAGTGGCCATGCGTTTATATTTTTGTTCAGTGTGGAACAATTCTCAAGCGGGTGTTTCAGTGGATTATTTTTAATTTATTTTCTTATGTATCAAAGATCTAAAACCAGCTGAATCTGCAAACGCATGCTTTATTTTATTGTTTTATGTTCCTATTATGTTTTGTTTTTTGTTCTAGCATATGTGTGTGCCTGTGTGCCCTGTAGGTCTATCCACTTGCATCCAGAGGCATTTTGGCCTGCGCCTGTTGATAATCTCCTTGGAAATTGAAAATGAACTGAGAGGTTCTGGACTAATTTGCATTTGTGAATTGGTCTGGGGATGCAGATCGATCGATGGCTATCAAGGCCCCCGGTAGCTCCTTTAGAGTTCTCTCAAAGAGGATTGAGAGGGCGATGGCTGCAAGTTCTTTTAAGTAGTTGATGTAGAACACTGTTTCACAACAAAATCCAAACAAGTGTGACTGGTTGTCTTCAGCCTGTTGGTCCTGGACATCAGAGGACATTAACATGAAGTATTGCACAAAAGAATGAGCACGAAATGAGTTTCCTCAGACTTAGAGACAGGGTTTCGAGCTCAGACTTCTGCAGGGAGCCCAGAGTAGATCCACTGCTCCTTTGCGTCGAAAGGAGTCAGCTAAGATGGTTCAGGCATCGGGTGGTTTGTGATGCATCCTGGGCACTTTCCTTTGGAGGTGTTCTGTTTTTAAACTTACAAGTCTGTTTTCAGTGTTTTTGTCTTGCTTGTATCCAGTATTTTATTATTTACAGTACACCAGCAATCTTGAAGGATATTATCATAACAAAAATAGATGTAGGTGCCTGATCACCAGAACAGACCCATTAACACTTTATTTTTTTATCTTTTTATTGTAATAGCCATGTGTATGTGAGATCGTTGTTACACCTAATTAAAGATACAGTGTCAAATTAACCTGTGTCACATACATACAATCTCTGTTTCTGCATAACGTGATAATGCTGTTTTTTAATTGAGCCGAACTGTGATTAGCCGAGCATTACTGCTGGCACCATTTTCCTGGAGACAAAACAGATAAATGTGGGCAATCATTTCTGCTCCAGCAGATTTAGCCAAACTCCCATCTCACCTTCCTGTAAATGAGAAACTGAAATTCCTCCTGTGGAGAATTAAGTTTAATTCGGAGTGCCTTGCAGCATAAAATGGCCATAATATAGAGTACACTATCTGTGGGGATTTGATGAGGGTGTTCGATACCAATAACTCAAAAACTGCTCCGGGAGATGAGTCATGCTCTCCAACATTACTGTTCAGCCTGCAGAACCAGTCTTATTGTCAGCTGTTTAGGAAGAATCCCTGAGGTAGGCCTGCGTCTAATGATTGTTTATTATCAATTAATCTGATGATTATTGATTGTATTAACCATCCAGTTTATAAAATGCCAAACAAATATTGAAAAATGCACATCGCATTTCCCAAAGCTCAGGGCAACACCTGTAAATTTATGATTTGGCCTCTTAACAGTCCAAAACGCATAGACAGCATAGAATAATAATGAGTTTGATGTTTGATGGTTTTGATAATACAATTCAGGTAAATTAGTGTTTCCTGAGCTTTTTCTATTTTTAATATTTTGAATTTAAAATGCCTAAAAACACTTGTTCTATGTTTTATTTGTTGTTGAGCGGTGTACATTTATTAGCCCAAATGTTTCTAATGTTGTTCAAACCAGGAGAAATCTGTAATCATTGCAGTGATGGTGTGTTTCCCTGCTTGCCTCTCATTTTTAACTTCCTGGTATACACTGCATACCTCTGAGAGTGAGGTCAGGAAGTTGTCAAACATGACTATGTAACCTGAATAAAACTTTTTAAAATATTACCTTGTCCGTGAAAAAAATTCTGTTTTGATAGCAGCAGTGAACACAGTGATGCCATAACAACATGATGCCATGCAACTTCTTGATGTCATCAAACTACATCTTATACACTGTTGCCCATAAAGTTTTTACCTTGTCTCATGAAATGATTCTGACAATGTGCTTTATTCTTGATAGATAAAGTGTATCTTCTCAAAACTGTATTTGATGTGCAAATAGGAATAAAAAGAGGTACGTGTCTGAAAACAAAATTATCTGCAACTATCAGGATAACCAATAAATCATTTTTAAGCAAAAATGCCAAACATTCTCCAGCTCAAGATCTTTATTTGTTGACACTTGCAGTTCTCTGGTTATGTGACTGTAAACTTTGTATTTTGGACATTTTCTTTTGGATACAATAGGAATTGTTATGGATTTTTTTTTTTTTTTGTATTTATGTATTTTGTTATTTTAAACCAGTGCCTTATATTTTAAATAAATGCCTCATTCAGCCCAGATAAACCCGGCTTGTCTGCCTGTGAGTGCTCATTACGCATGAACAGCGCATAATCATACACTGGAAATGACATGCATGGTTTTATATCATATGCAACAACACCTTCTGAATTAGCTGGATGTGCTACGGGTTAATATTTACTCAACTCTCCTGGGATTCGTGTCTTCCAGCACACACTGTTATGTTTTAATGAATGTCAGTGATACTATTCAAATGTTGTATTACTGTTAGCGGATTCAAGGCATAAAAAAAGGGAATTTAATCACTAATAGAGCCTATATGTCTGGAAAAATCCTCCCATAATGCAATTCCCATGCTGCTTTGCTTTCTTTCAGTTGGTGATAAAGAGGCTGTAGGAACACTCCGTACACAATTTATGTGTGGAAGTGCCCTTTCTTAATGCCACGAAAGGTCAAGAAGTGGTAATTCACCAGAGGAATTACCGTTGCACATGGCAAGACCGAGCGAAATAATATCAGGCATGACTAGTATGCTGAGTGGAACTGAAGCAGGATTGTTTTACGGTTCCACTTTACTATTCTCATCTGATGCTCTCTATATAATTGCGCAGCTTTTCTGGCAAAATCTGTAACAGCGCGATCTATCATGAGGGAAAGAACAGGAGACTTATAGGATGGCGAATCATCCCAAAGAGGAGGCCATAAAACCTGTCAATGCTCTAAACAGCTCTACTCGGTGCGAAACAGGCTGTCTGTTCACTAGCTGGAGCTAAAAGTCAGCCAAAAGTGATGCTTTCGAGAGCAGCCTCCGGTATTTTTAGTGTTGTTATTTGTGGAATCAACAAGACAAGCAAACAAACTAATCTACAGGCTTTCTGTCCAGATTGTTGCTATTAATTCATATGTTTTGTTTGTTTTGAATCGTGTACCAAAGACTCCATGGAAAGCGGTATTGACAGTGAGTGGATCAAGTATTTAATTGAATCTCTCAGGCTTAATTATTGTGCTGCTGTTAATTAGTCATTAGTGACATTGCGCTATTATTGGACTTGTTTGGAAAGCCTTGTTTTGCAGTGCGTGAGGGTGGAAAGTTATTTCATTAACTTGTGTTGGTACAATCAATGAAATAGTGCAGACGTGTCAAACAGTAATAGAATACTTTAATGGATTCAAAATGTACAGACAATAAACACTTTTAATTGTTCATAAGACATAAAACAGTAGTTATAACTTGTCCTACAAGTCACCCATAAATGGTGTATAAACAGTTAGGCCATTATAATAACCAACACGTTCCCACTCCCAACTTTTGGCCACATGGTCAGTGTAAACACATACTTTATTGGTTTTACAAAACGTTCACTAATCATTCATTAACTGTTTTATAAATGAGGGTTAAGTTTGAAGGTCCATCCTCAACAAAACATTTTCCTCAGGGGCTTTCAGCCACATCTACCGGCCTTCACTGGCAGATGGATTGGGGTTTACAACAGTGTTTGCAGTTAAACTAATGGTCTCTGAGGGTTGTCAGTAGGCATTGTGGGAAGTGTAGGAAATCATTAGACAAAGCAGACTGAGGGCAAGTGAAACCATGTTAATTACAACATTGTATCAAATGCACTGAATGTCATTGATTACAATCACATTTGTCACTTGAATGCATTCATTTCATGAACTAAAACTCTTCCAGCTTGACTTGATTATAAAAACACCATCACTCCGTTATGTAGTGTGTGCCAGCCAAATCAAACATTTTCCACGCAAAGCATCCTTCTGTGTTGACAATAATGGAGTCTGCTCTCTTTGTGTATAAATTAATTATGCACCATCAGTATTCCCTCAGACTCATGGTGTAACTGGCAGAGAAAGAAAGATTAGGCTGTTACATTCCCAGAGCTGTTCCTGGACAAGTGCCCTCAGTAAATCTGTCTCGTCTGGTCCCACAATACTTTCTACCTCTCTTATATTAACTATTTGTTTATTTACCCCTGACAGTTTTGGCTATATAGTCTTGCTACCTTCCTTGGAAATACGGCAGGTAGTCATATACCAGTCTCTCCCAAAGTAAATTCTGTTGTTGCCTAGAAGCTTATTGAGGACAAAGTCCCAGTTGTGGGACAAAAGATAGGCCCCATCATTCCAGTTTACTGTCTGCTGTGTCCATTCTGTTGCCTCTTGTTGGTTTTACTCTCTGATGTGTCAATTCTGGCCCCCAAGCAGATCGTAATGTGCCGTTCATGTGCTTCTCTCTCTTGCAGTGATGTCAAATTGCAGACCTTGTTGTTGTTGTTGTTTGTTTGCATTCACTTCTGAGTCACGTTTTCTTTTCTTTTCTGTGCACCAGCTTCCTTTTAATGCACCAAACCACAGCCCACTTGATGTTGAAACACCTTCTAATTGGTGGCCCCAAAATTGTCAATAGGCTATCTAAACTGTAAGGCTGGAGGAAGAACAGATACCATCCTTTGTCACCTTCCTCCTCCTTCAAGTGGATCTGTCCATAATGTCAGAGGTCAAGCGCGAGATAATCCATTTAAATTAAGACAGAAAGACCAGAGTTCAGTTCAGTTTGTCTGTCTCGAAAATCATCTTCTTTTCCTTTTCAAAGCAAAAAAAAAAAAAAACAACAACAAGGAAAATACCTTAATGTTTGAACAGAAGGGAGAGCTTTTACTCATTTACTTCCCCCATCTGTGTTTCCTACCCTGGGAGTTCATGCAGATTGTGAGGAAAGCAAAGAGAGAAAGACAAGAATAGTGGAAACCTCAAATAAGCCAGCATAAACTAATTATGCAGGCTCCCTCTGAGGTAATATGCTGCCCATGTTCAAGGATGTCAGTTTCTGTTTGTGCAGGTGAGTCTATGAGTCCATATCAAACCTGCTTTCTGTTGGATGTGATGTGAAAGACTGATCACTCTTATTGATGGATACTGCATATCAATTTGTGAATTTTACAGACCAGTATTATGTAGTATTTCCATTTTTATGTATGCATGATGTACTGTATAAACATGTTGGAGTACAGTATATGGTCTGATTGGCTTTTCTGTAGAAGAAACACATGCTAATAATTTTTGAGCCCTTTAATTAACAACACAAATTTCTAAATATGGTGACTGTTCTAATCATGAAAAAGACATGGTTATTAAAGCTAATATAATGAATATTTTTTAAATTATAATCAAATGACTGTGTGTAATGTAAATTGTGTCCACAATCTCTAAAAACCAAATGTCCACTGCTTTCTCTTCCCCAAACAGCAGACAGATAGCAAGTTAGCAACTAGCAGCTAAACATGGTGACGCATTTAGCACCTTAAGATACATTTTTTCCCCATAGTTGGTGGAGACCAAAACAGAGATAAAAGGAGTAGTGATATTGATTATGACTGTACCGTTAGTGTTCAGGTTAGGGTTTATGGTAATTCAGGGTATTTTTAGTGTGTAGGTTGTTGGCTTTGAGGCTGTTGTCATTTTACGTATTAACAGCAACTTTGAAAACAGTAAAAGGTGCAGACAGCGGAAGGAAGGATAAATGCCATATGAGGGACGTGCCTAATGGCAGGCCTGTATCAACAGCCTACATCTGATGAGTCAGACTATGACTATGTGTGATATGAAATGTGATAATATGTCAGTGCTGTGTTTACAGCATATATCCGCTGCAGACAGGTGGCCAAAAGATCCCTTTTTGGATGTTTAAAGTTTCAGTCCAGGTTGTTTTACCATCACTTGTGCTTACTGGTGGTAACAGCAAGGACATTTTAGGAATAAAAATGGACCAAACACATAGCAACTAGGGAACAACTGGGCATCTGTTTGCACCTAAGCCAATTAAAGAATGAAGAATACAGTGAAAAGTTGTTTCTGAAAAATAAAATGCTGGTCATAAAAACCACCAAAATGTGGTTGTGCCTTCATTATCTTTCAATTTTATTGTCCCAGAGGATAGGAGTTTGTGTCACGACCAGGGATAGCACAGAACATAGATATTAACACAAACACAACACAATAAATACATGTCCTGTAAAAAAAACATACGAACTCATAAATTACTGTAAATCAGTGACAGTATAACATAAAACCAAGCCATTTTCACTCATCATGTCATCATGGTTAAAACAATATTCCTGTCATCTCACAACAATATTATATGAAAAACTGAACATCAGCTGAGTCATCCTGAGCACTTACCAGTCTAATAGCATGAAAGATAAAACTCTTCAGATCACTCTCCAGAGGGGAATAGTTTGAACTCTCCATACAGAAGATGAAGAGGACACTAAAAGGAAATGTCTCTGTCTCAGTCAGTCTCTATGATGGAATTATATTGGAGTGTCTTGAGTTTTCCTACAAACCCCAACCCAACTAACTACAGATTTCTATTCTATTATCATTGAATGTCAGCTAATTATCAATTAAGGTACCCAGATATTTGTAGCATTGAATCAGTCCAATCAGTTATCTCTTACCAACACCCTGAATAAGACTGTTGCACTTTCTTTTAAAATCAACACACGTCTTTTTGGTTTTACTCAATTAAAAAAAAAAAAAAAAAAAATGTTTTCACAGCACTGAACACAATCATCAACCACTGGACCATGACCAGAATCACTCCCCTGTTGCAGGCTCACAATAGCTGAATTCTCTTCAAACTTTACAATATGTCTGCCACGATTGGAAATCATACAGTCATCGGTGTACAATATGTATAGGAAAAGTAATAGGACACAGCCCTGTGGCAGCAGTTTCTCAACTAAAATATGGGCCTGGGTTGTGTTAAACTCAAAAGAGAAAAACAACAGTGTACTCGAGTCTTCAAGGTGTTCAGATATGAGTTTAGTTTATTGTTAAAAGGATTGTTAAATTATGACCACCCTGATCAGCAACTTTGTGACAAAAAGGTGATTATGTTACCTTCTTGCATCAAAACTATCTTGAGATAATAAGACATTTAAAGATCCAGTGTAGTGCCATCTAGCAGTGAGGCTGCAGATTGCAACAAACACAATACCCTACATGGCCACAAAATTCGCGAAAAACAGAGTTTGGTTTGTCCATTCTGGGCTACTGCAGAAACATGCCGGTGCAAAATGGCCCACTCTCTGGAAGAGGATGTGCTCATTTTAAAAAACACAATGATTATTATTTTTAATTGATCTGACAAAAACCTACTTATGAATACTGTATTCCATTTCTGCAATCTACATCTTACCAACTGGACCTTTGAGTTTGTTCAGTGAGCGTTTGCTATGTTGAGATATTTTTTTTCTGATATGAAATTATAACAATCATTCATCTGGGATGACAACCTTGAAATCTAATTAGCAACATTTAGGTAATAAATTCCTGATTACAAAATAACGTGCCTAAAAAGTAAACACAGCCACTGCCATCTTTAAAAACCATCATCAAACTTCAAAGCAACATATGGGAAATGAGATACAAGTATTAATGCATCAACCAATAACTGGATTTTTTTTTTTTTTTTTTTTTTTACAGTGGGATCTCAAGTATCTGTATCCAACAATATGGTTTTTCAATCACTTTGCAGCATTGTTTTTCTCTGGCGTTTATCCTCTGAATATTGAGCCATCCATCTCTCCAGGATCTCCTATCCGACAACCTCAATGTTTTCTCTGTGTGTTGGTCTGTTTCTTTCTCTGAGCGACTGTTTGTCCATCTCTGTCTCCCCTGTTTGTCTCTTCCTGCTGCTCCATCAACCACTTTGAGCAGTAATCATACCCAGCCTGCCAAATATACTACAGTAATTTCCCTAAAATCCAGGTTCCTTCATAAAGTCTCCCCCTCTTCCATAAACACAGTCTGACCAGTTTGCCTCTCATTTTATAACTTATTTTCTTTCAACTGCTCCGATTTATAACTTCATCCGCCTCTGAACAAACAGCAGCCTTAATCGGTTGGGCAGATGGTGCTGAATTTCCCTAAGATGGAGAGATGAAAATTGGAATATTTTCTGGCAAGCTGACCTTCAAAGATGAAAGATGATGAATGGTGTATTTTAAGGACCAAACAGGGGTTTTTCATCACATTGTATCAAATGAATTAAGACCATGCCAACATATACTGTGTTTTACATCATATTTATATAAAAACAGTGGCTGATTCACTACTCGAAATTCTTAAACAACAACTATTCGTACCGAATTTAATCAACTCTAACTAGCTAGCTAATTTAGATAAGGATTATGCTATGTGTTTGTTGAAAACACTACCTGCCTTTTGAATCTCCTTTTAAATCAACAACCCAGTAAAAGGGTCAAATATACACGTGATGGGTACAGGATATTGTCTTGAGGCTGAAGCTGCATGTCCCAGGCAAAAAGTTAGTTAGTTAGCCCTTGTGGGGAGGCTAGGACAAAAGTGTCAGTTGCAACACTGACCTTTTCTCTTGTAACAAGGAAATGAGGAACATACCATGAAGGAGGTACATGCCGTCGTTGAGTCTGAAGCTGAAAATCAGACCAATATGATCAGAGTTTTCCTTTTGTGTTGGTCAATCCCCGTCCACTATGTTGCCAAAATGGCGACCACTGAGGACGTGTCCAGCATTTCAGGAGCTCAACTTTTTGACTATTATGACTGCACCATGTGGTTAATCAGAGTACACTGCTTTTCATGCATCAACATAGACGAGTTAGCACACAGCATACCAAGGAATGGAGAACGTTAAACAAGATTCTGACCAACTGTTGGCTTGAACTGAAGGTGGCTCAGAGAAGGTAGTTTAGCCAACAGTCAGTTTTTTACCAGTTAGGATGTCACTGAAACTGAAAGTGAACTTTAAATTATTATATTTATTATGCGTTCATAAGTTGCTTTGTATAAACATGTCAGGTATAATGCGAAAATGTTTTTAAAACCCTAGTTATTTTTCCTGCGAGGAGGAAGTAAATATGACAAATAATCTGAGACATATCCATCAGTTCTCACTATCACAATATGTAAACACCAGCCTTGAGGCTTTGTATGCTAGGCCAAGAGACAAAGGGAGGAAAAAAGGAGTGTTCTGAGTTATAGAGTCTGAATGTAAGAGACAGAGCAGACTGAGGAAATAAAAAGCTGAGAAATAAGATCATACTCTATAGTTACACTTCAGTGCTTTCTTGCTTCAGCCCTACGACCTTGGTAATCAAATGGACATACTAGATATTTCAAGTCAAAGAGAATTGAGTGTATTCAGCTTGAGTTTCTATCTATTATTCATTAAAGTCAAATAATGCAGGACGTCATCCAACACTCAGCATGCCTGCAAGGCCAAATGCTGGGACTGAAGTAAAGTAAACCAACTTTATAAAAGTTATAAAACAAAATGAAAGTGAATGTTATTTAAATCTGTTTCTGTGAGCTTATCTGAATTAAATTAACTTTGTTCCTAGGAAACAAATTGAGAGGAAAAACAGAAGGTTGTCTCCCTCGTTACAGAGATGTGGTTTGATTTTTGATAGTGTGTGGTGCTTTTTCTTAAAAAAAAAAAAAAAAAAAAAAAAAAACATTTCAGAATGCCATTTCCCATAAACCATTTGTCAGGCTGATCAGCCTGAGATTAAGTCATTTGTTGGGTTGTTTATCTTCCCTTCTGACACTGATTACACATTTTGGTTCAGAGTCAACAATTTGATTTTTCTAACACAACGCTATCAGTCTGTAATGTCTGCTTTGTCTTCATACAGTACTACGTGATACCTCGTCTCACCTACTGGAGTATAGGTTCTTTTCCCTCACATTTATATATACATTGATATGATGTTTTTTATCAACACATTGAAGTAACAAAGAAATCTGTCAAAAAATGTTGAGTGTATCAGCCATTGTGTTTCTCATACACAACGTAACCGGCAAAACAACTATGCAGTGTCTATAAGTACCTTCAATCAAAGTACCCCAACTCTTTGGTACTTCCAAAATGAAAGGGCTTTGCAAGAAATAGTCAAGAAAATCAAGAATGGTCAAAACTGGTCTGAAGCTCTTAGTCCCTATTGTGAGTCAAGATCCTACACTTCCCATAATGCCACATGGTGATGTAATGGACATTCTGTTGTTACGCTACCTGCCTGGTAAATTACCACGTCTTTCTTGATGCCCCCGTCCTTTAACACTGGCTGATGACCTTTAATCATTTACGTTTTTTAATCTTCAAAATGTGGTTTTCTTTTCAACATAGACAAGCTAACACATAGCACACAGCCCACAGTGTACAGGAAAAGGAGAACGTTGAGGTTCTGAACAAAGCTCAACTGTTATTGGAGCACAAAGCTAAAAGGTAGTTAAACTGATGGCGCAGAGCTACAACCTACTCTACGTTAAAAAGGTCAAAAAGACTTGTTCATTCCTAGTGAGTCTGGAATATGTAATGTATTATATATAATATCTTGGTGCTCCTACTTCTACTGCTCTGGCAAGTTTTTTCAACTTTGTCACTTTTTCCAACTTCTAGTTTCATTTTTAAAACCCAAAGTGATTTTGATTTACATCGCTGGTGTTTGGTGCGTAGCTGTGTTTGTTCTCCAGCTGTCAACATTTTTTGACAAAACAACTGGGGACATTGGGCAACAGAGCCTTTCAATAACAGGCGGTTGTATACATGATGTGAACTCTCGCTGGGCGGATGAAACTGACAGCTCACAGCTCAAGCTCACACACTCAGAAAGAAAACAGGTCAGGTGACATTTTTAAATGTAAATTAAATATATGATTTATCTGTGATTCCCACAGCTACTGTCAAGGTGTTTGAATAAATGTTATTTCTTTAGATTTTAAAATGGTGCATTCGAATCAAACTAATGCATTTGTTATCCATCTAATGCATTTACATGACTTTGTTTCATGTCTTCATATCTTTTGTACTGTTTACATCTGTTATTAAGATGTGCTTTAGATGATGCAATCACAAGTGGGCAGTTTTAACTACAGCAGTGAATGCACCAAGTGATCGAACCACATTCAGAGGCGGTCTAGCAGTGTGCATTGCAAACAAGGTGCAGCAAATCCTTAATCATTTGTGCCTTCTTGTAAATTTGGCATTAAATGCAATTCAGTTACTTCTTTCCGTGTAAAATTCTTTATTCAGATCCATGAATTGGTTGCTTCCTGGAGTCCACACAAAACAACAATAATCTAAAATCACACAGTATCTATAAGACAAGGAACTCTAACACAAGGCAAATATAAAAAATGAAATTATTCTACACACTTAACAATGAGTAACTGTAACCCATAATGGAACCAAAAACAAAAAGGCAGATGGAAAATAAATGACCCAAAACAGCAATAACAAAATAATATCTTTGTGAGATTCATCAATTTTTTGGAAGAAAATCACAGGACATGTTATACTCATGACAAAAAACATTGTCTTAGTTTGTCATGGCAAATTGGCAAATTCCCTAGACTCTCTTTAAATATTGTGCAATTTTGAGAGTTAGGAGAACCTTTATAAACTTTGTGAATCACTGTCTATGACCAGTTCTTAATTATTAGGGCCATCTTACTGATACAGTATGTTATTTCTTTCTTTGTGTCCATTTCTTCATGCACGTTGGCTACTACTGTTGAGGGGGGCATTCTACAGTTTCAGATCCTCATTTGCATGAGACCACATTAAGCAGAGATATACTGAGGCGCAGGGAGATATTGTCAAAATGAATTCATGAATGAGGGATTTTTTCCTCCCATTCCATCTTTTTTTTTTCTTTCAGCCTTTATTTCCCTTGTGATTTCTCTTCATGAAAGCTGACCAAAGCGATCGTTTCCATATTGGTTGACGGAGAAAAATATACAGGTCGCTGCTGCAACTGCTTATTCCAGTAGCTTTCATGCTGCGAGCGGAGAATGGGCTGAAATTAAAGTTTATGCATTTCATCCTGCAGATAGAAGAATCCTTACAACTACAAGGGAAATACTCGAAGAAAGCATATTCACAATACCGCTTTTGTAATCCCATTTCTTTTACCTCTGATGCAAATGTGAATGCATGTTTGTGTAACAGCAAAATACGTACTCATTGTGCATGCATTTGAGTGTGCATATTAAAGTGAGCTACTTGCTTCGGTGCTGCCAACTGTGCAGTGACATTTGAGGGAAATCAGTTCAGCACTTTGAATGGTGGTAATCTCTCTTTCCAACAATCACCATATGTTTGGTTATATATCTCTGATGCCATGTTCAGTAGCTCTGAACACTTCTCTGTGTTTTCTGTATTTTTAGTACTTTTTCGTGTTTTTTTTTCTAAACCAATTGCCATACATTTTGATTGCAAACATGGACTTGGAATTGTGGATATTAGTGATTTGCCTTTTTACCGACTACTTTGCGATACATCGGGTATGTGGGGCGCTCACTCTACCAGTTGAGCCAGCTATTTAGAGTATTTTTCTTGTATATTGTGAGCTGCTGTAACGAATGAATTTCCCCGGTGTAGGATCAATAAAGTATATCTTATAGATAGACCCTTTGTTTAACCAGAAACAGCTGTTGTATTACTATTGCTCGCCAGCAGACTCCATAGACAAAAATCATGATTGATTCATTTTTCTTTGCAGAGTAACATCGTAACTTCAAGTGGACAGAAACAAAATAAATTTAAAAAAACATATTTTCCACAGTCTTTTGAACAATTACTAAGGCTGGTTTGGTCGAAATAAAACCTCAGTTCCCCAGCATAGATGGGAAAAACAGCCATTTCCGGAGCTCTCCTCAATTACACACTAAGGGACTCACATGTACTAACATGGACGCACATGGCTGCAGCGGGGACTGGTCTTATGCTCACCCTATATAGTATAAATCCAGAACTGTGTTACAAATGAGGCTGTAATGGACATCTCATGCTACAGTGTACATCCACACACATGCACCCACACTCTGCCTATTCATTACACATTAGGGGAGAAACTCACTGCTGCATCAATAGATTTGGCTCAGGCCAGTCAGCAATCGACTTATTGATGATACAGTAGATTATTGGAGCTGATTAATGAGCTGCCCTTACACAGTATGTCTTCTGTCCTAACTCACCACATACATTACATAGATTAGCAATGCCAGTTTGGCCTCTAGCTGAGATATTGGCAAGCTGGACAATGGAGCTTTCTCTGTCAGGCCACACTGTATAAATGCTTCTGACTGAGGGCAGGCAGGAATCAAGTAATTGATAATACATTAGACTGCTGGATGATTCAGCTTCTGTCCCATCTATTACACAAACCAGTCAGTGTGACAAGGCTGGACCAGGCTCGAGTAGATTGATTGTAAATACAAGCCGACGCCTTGGAGGTAATATTTGTATCATCCTGCTGGTATTTACAAGGAGGATGTAAAGACCACTTTTCAGATAATCACATGATCCTAGAGTCAAAATGTAATGGGTGAAACTCACAATGATGAAATATTTCAGGATAATGAGTTTATCTCCCTTTTTCTTTTTTTTCTTTTGTCAGCTAAAGAGAAGTTGGGTTTTTCCATTCAATTCAGACTGCACATGCAGGCACTTCCTTTCTATTTTGGGAAAATACATTGATTCACAGAGACCTAGATGGGATGATTAATCCTGCTCTTATATCTATCTATTAAATAAAAGGCTACAGCCAGCAGTCTGTTAGTTTAGCTAAGCACAAAGACTGGAGTGAGCTTGTCTCTGTCCAAAGTTAACAAAAGTCTCAGTTGCCTGCCTGCTTCCCCATAAAACGGTAAAATTGCCGTTTTTACAGTTTTAGTACTGATTAAACAAATGAGATAAAACAGTGGAGAGCTTTAGAGGTGCTTCTTCGGTACATTTTATTACCTTCAGATGGAAGATTCTGAGAAAGGAGACTCATTATTTCGCACAACCACAAAACATTGCTTACCCGAAAACATAAACAACCAAGGCTGTATTCTTTGCATGATACAGTGGCCAAAATATAAGTCTCTTGTCGCAATAAAACTGTGCAGGGCTGACAAAGTGAACATGAAGCGCACTGTATCACTTTGAATGAACAATGTGGAGCTGCTCAAAATGACAGAGCAGGCAACCATAGAAGACACTTGACCTCCAACAGCTGTACATCTTTTCAATAAAACACAAACATAAATGGATTGAGGGGGAGAGTGACAGAGCTGCAGAAGAATGTACCCCAGTGTCGTTTTCTAATGTCTTTTTGTATGTGTTGAATGTCTCCCTGTACATGTTTTCCCTGCACAACCTGTGTCTTTGTTCTGATTCATGTTACGCTCCATGTACGTTTTATACTGTATGTGTGTGTTTGTCACGCAGTGTGTAATCTGGCACGCTGGGTCTGCAGGAGTGGAGGTGCATGCTGCAGTCTGTACTGTCTCTGTTTGCACGTGTGTGTTTTCCTGGTGTGTGTCGGTGTTATAACCTGGCCGTGTTCTGTGCTGTGATAAAGGACCAGCTGCCACCTCAGCTCTCTGCCATATGGACTCAGACCAAGGCTGCTCCTGGACAGAGAGATTAGAGAATAAATGACTAATAACTGGGAGCCAGAGGGGCTGTGAGAGCAGAGAGAGGAATCGCAGCCTGCAGCCCCTAAAGACAGAAACAAGTAAAAGTGGAGAGGTAATTGACAGACAGTGATTGGGTCGGCGTTGCATCAGCAAAACTGCATTATGAATATAATTATGCATTGATGTGAGGGCTGAAAATAACAAGCTTCTCTCCAGAGTCTTGGATTTGTGCAAATGTTTATTTGATATGTTTAAAACTGTAACATGTAGAACAGTCAAAGCAGCATTGTCTAATTCATTTTGATAGTATAATACATACAAAAATCTGTGTTTTTGGGGTACACACTGTGCAGGTACAACATCCAACTTTGTCTCATTCTAAATAAACAGTTTGCAGCTAAGGTAAAATATTTAAGACAAATGCAACCAACAACTGTAACCTTCTACGGAAAGAGCAGAGTTCAAAACTGCAAACACTTCTTTGGCTACGGTCGTGGTTATTCGGTTAGAGGAAACATTAAAGTTTCACAAAGGTGTCCCTTTGTTATTATAACAGTTCATAATGCACAAATACACATAACTTTATGTCTGAGTAATGATACAACACCTCAAGGCACCTTTTCTCATGCCAATTGATCAGTTCATTGAACTTTGATTAAATCTTTGATGATTTACCACAAAGTATAGCTCGGAAAATATTGCATTGCAGACTATGTTATGATTAATTTAGGCTTATAAAGTCTTGTTTGCGATATGTGACACCACAGCTTGCTGTCAGTTGTTTCTTAGATTTTGTTTTTGTTAATATTAGAAGTGGCTTAAACTCATCTATATATTTATGTCCCGTAGGCCTTAATTGAGTGTATCTGCGCTGTAAATCCTCAGTTGTTGAGATACACATGAATTTATTGTGCTGTCGGCTTTGTGTTCCTGTACTATAAATCCTGTTGAGATGCAGGTGAATGTAGTTATTGTGCTGTTGGCTGTAAGTCAACTCTGCCGGGCAGGGTGGTTGTTCCGAGTCCAACCCTGTCCATGCCCCAAAAATTTACAGCACCCCCTCCCAGAAAATAGTTCCGACATCCCTGACAGCATGGAGCAAATTCAGTTTGCTTGTCTTCAGATAGAAGATGTCTTGTATGAGGTGTAGTGGTATTTGTTTAAATGCTGAAGTGTACCTATGATGTGTGCACATACACATTTAATTTCTGAGGCTTGTTTTGAAGTCTGGCATTAAGCAATATAGGCGAATGAACACAATTAGTTTGTATTTTGAATTATTTATTTTACGTAAGTGTGCTGAGCAAATAAAGCTGCATTTAAAACATCCGTTTTCAGAAAAACTTGCAGTGCAGGCAGAGGTCAAGCTCAAACTCCAATAGGCTAACATTAGTTATGAAAATGTAGCTAAGCAAGCCTTCATTTTGTGGACGCAGCACAAGCTGGCCTGTCTTGCATGGCGTGCACTTTAGTGATGATTGAACATTCAAGTGCTTATAAGAATGTACATAAATTTCAACCGGATTATGCAAAATGTGAATCGTCCTTTGTGTATGACATACGTCAAAAACAATAGGTAATCCGTCAAAGGTGTATTTCTGACTCAACAGGAAACATTTAAAGTCAACACAAAGACATGCATGGACGCATGCTGCACGCACACCTGCACAAGTTGAAAATTATTAGATGTAGGGGAAAATATTTCGACTTAACCTGTTGTCAAGAATGAAATGACGTAAAGCTTTTTGTGTACAACAAGTACACCTCACAAGTTCAATTTGAAAGCAGCATAAGTCATGTTTTTTTTTTTTTTAATCTCTTTCTATGTTCACTATGATATGGAGGCTGTAACAACATATGTATTTCAAATTCTAAAAACATCAGCTGAAATAATCAAATATTTGTTGGTGTTTGCTATAGCACACGTTCCTTCTTGCTTTCATCCTACATTTCCTAACAGATATGAACTGATATAGATTGGTCATCAGTGTCCTGTTGATGGGGCTATAATGATGAACATGGTTGTTGCTATGGATACCAATCACTGCTATAACCATATATTCTTAGGCCCATGCTGTTCTCTGTGGTATTTCTTTACATTGACTGACATGACGATGAGCAGCCAACCACAGTGACTAACATTATATCTGGTGAGACACTCGTATTTCTCTCACATGGAGCCAACAGGTACAGGGATATGGATGACACACGGAAAGGTCACCATGTGTTGATTTTTTTCTTATTTTCTCGTTAATATAGAAGGAGGGAGCGGCTGGGAAATGCAATTTCTGTTCGATCCAGATTTATTTCAATGATTAATCTAGCATTAATACTTCATGGTACATTTTCATTGAGAGTTACAGCCCATTTTTAGGGCTTTCAACATCCTAAATGGGTCCAGGCTTATTTTCTATTGCAGTCTGCAATTATAAAAAGAGGTCTTGGACATAATGACGCTCCAGAGACTCAATTGTTTTCAACATTGTGCTGTGCTACAGAAAAAGACTGCATCATTATTTTGGTAATACCCTTTTTATCTACAAGGACACTCAAGTTTGAAGGTCCGTCTGTTTGTCTGCCATTGTCCCCCAGTAAACGCTTTTATTACACATTTACCCATCCGCTGCCTATAATTTAGGGCTTATTGCAGCTGACAGGTAATAAACCTGGACCCAACTTGTGTCTTAGCAACAGAGTTGAAAGAAAGAAAGAAAGAAAGAAAGAAAGAAAGAAAGAAAGAAAGAAAGTTTTGTACAGTACAATTAAAGAAAAAAATAAAATAAATAGTGTTTCCTATTTCAATAGTTGCCAAATCATATTTTATTGCATCCGAAAGAAGGCCAATCCTGACTTTCAGAATCCCCTCTGAGGGTTAAAGTTGAGCTGTAGTTCTGCAGGCTTGCAGTAAAAAACGTGGGACTTTGGCAGGGCAAAGGCTACATCTGTCCAAGAATTTATTATTCATTATATTTTTTTGGAGCCAGGATACTGGCCTGTAAATGTTACAAGCTGGTGGGTTCTGCTTTTCAAGTTTTATGTTTATGTTGGCCTTCAAGCTACAGATTTGCTGGCAGTCAACAAGTACTTGGCTGAGCTGTGGCAGTTTAGAGCCAAGCGAAAGATTTGTTTGTCTGAGACAAAAAAAAACATTATTCTTGTTTTATTGTTTCATTTTGCAATATAGCAAGAGTTGCACATTACGGCAGAAAGCATTACTTTAATTGGACTATCATAGAGAGATGTATGAGTGGGCGGGTGTGTCGGTTGGTCAGTGCTATAATGGAATCTTTTTCAGTCACCAGACTGCAGGATTTAAGTGGCTGCTATTTTCTTTCTGTTGTTAGCTGCCATGTAACAAGGTTTTTACTGATGCTGAGCATTCAGTTTCCTTGTTCCGTCCTGTGCTTTGCCTGTGATTGGTGGAGCCATAGTATCATGCCAGTATGAGCCCATTTCTGAAAGTTTCAACTCTTGATATCTGCCATCATTGTAAAGTCAGTTGCTGTTGTGATAATGTGGCTAACTTGGGAGCAGGTCTGACAAGTCTTGCATGACGTATAAATTGTATTGAACACATAAAAAAAGCACTAGCAAAAAAACACTGCGGACCTCACTTAAACTTAAACTGAGGCAGGTGGCGCATGGTGGTAGCTTTTGTTCCCCGTCCAGTCTTATAAAACCAACGTCTCCCAACTCTGCAGCTCGTGGCCTGCGAAACTTCTACAAATGACCGTGAATGTGCTTCAGTGACTGTCAAAGCACCAGGACACTCTGTGTGTGTCCAGTGTAGATAAAGAGAGTTGGGACGGAAGCTCCTCGTGGCTGTTGGTTGAGAAGGCGAGTGCTATGATGTCATTTTTTTGTCCTTTTTACTTCGATACCTGGAGACCTTTGTTACATGTATGAACAGGTATGAATAATCTAATGCAATTAAATACACAGATGATAAATAAGTACATTTTGGTCATGAAAAGGCTACTTCTGTATTTCTACATTTATTCATTTCTGGGTGGTCCTAAATCAGTCTCAATCATGATTAGTTAGCTAGAAGATCCCATGCCACAAACCAGACATCAAACTGTGGGCGTGGTAATATGGCATGAATGATGATGTTTTTGTGTAGAATGGTATTATAATGTTTATATATAAAATTAAAAATTATTGATTGCAAACACATAATGGAGCCATTATGCTGTAGATCAGCTCAAGACCCAAAAGGGAAATTTGGTGTTTTCCCCAGGACCCAGTTGAAAACTCTGCTGGAATGAACATGTGAAAAAATCTTATTACCAAAAGAGTAATAAAAACACTTCTTCAATACTGAGTAATGCTGTCATAATTCGTGCATGAAAGACTCACAAACCAAAATGGCTGAGAACCAGGGGCTCATTGCACCAAATTTACAACTCAAGTTGTGTCTTTCTCATTTCAAAACATTGTCACAGATCAAAACTAACATCATACTTGCAGCCGATGAGTGTGCAAAAGCCCTCAGGGACTTCTAAATTTGTGGGTGAGAATTATTTGTGAAACGTGACACTGCCACCATTTGCAATCTGGGTGTAAAAAAGTGCAATTTGCGTTTGTAAAACTGGCCCAAGGGCTTTAAGTGATCCTCATGATGCTTTTTTTTACAGACCATTTTTATCTGAGCAGTGAGGCAAAAACAGAGCTACAAACAGCTTGAGTTTTTCTTCCTGTCAGCTGTTGACATTAGCACATAAATATATTTGGACTCATTTAGAAATTTTCTATTTTTACTTTGAAATAAACAATGGATTCAGTTCAGCTGGCAAACAGATCCAGGTCCTTGGGAAAAGCACTCAATTCATTTTAACATTACAGCACAATATTATGGACCCACAGGGTGACCTTAATTTTCCAGTCATTCCCATTTGCAATTCAGAGATAAAACTGCATGCCTTTTCATAGTGAAGATACAGAGTGACCTTCATTACTCAGCAAAACCTAGTTAGAAACCACAGTGCCCTACAGTAAAAGACCATCTGAGCTTGGCTGATAGAACTCAATTCTTTTAAAAAATGGTACACGGCTCAGTTCTGGATCGACAAGCCGACTTTCAGTTCACATTCAAACTCTGCAGCCCTGCAGAGAGAAGTCTAGTACTTTTGAAAAAAATAAAAGAACAAATGAACCAATCCGAACGAAACAGAATGAAAGTCATTCCCTCACGGGGTGTAACCTCTCTCCAAAATGTCGCGCATGCATCTTTCATGCCGTGTTACACACAACAGTATGTGGCAGAGATTAGGTCCGCCGCTTCTATACAAGGACTGCAGGTGGTGAATATGTATGAGTGTATGCCAGAGTTAGCATGTGTGTGTCTGTCAGCGTAATGAATTTTAACTTTTTAAGAGGGCGATCTTGCCTCTTTGTTCTGACATTGAGGAGTCAAGAATTCATTTAATTATGAAGCTTTTATGGAATATTTGAAAATAAGCATTAATATTTGATTTGGAGTCAACACTTCTTTCACGCACAGTTTTTACTGATTGCAATTGAGTTGTTGCTGATATTTGCTACTAAAATTTATAACAGGCTGTTACACACACACGTTACACGTACAACATTCCAACAAAAAATTTGAACATTTGAAAATTGATGATTGAACTGATTGAATTTACAGTCAATACTTCTCTCACACATTTTTGCTTATACAGTTGAGGTTAGTATAATTGCTTTTAAGATTTTATTTTATTGTCACTTCAATTTTAGAATTGTAGCTTAAAGTCTATAAATAAATTCAAGAACTGCCAATTTTAAACTTAACTGTTGGTTTGCTTTGGTTTTCTTATAAAACAACCTTCACATAACATAGGAGCCATTTCAGTCCTCCATGTCTGATGAACAGATGTGCTTCTATTTTAATCAATCCTGCTGTCTTCACATGATGCATACTTGAAGCATATTTTTACACTTGTTGGTTCTGAGCTACCAAAACATGGATGACCTCTACTTAGTACTGTGCCTGAACGAACCTTGTTTAGACACACATCGAGGACTGAAGCTGCTGCTGCTGCACTGCTAACTTGCTGTCTAACCTGCTGTCCACATTTTATTTATTTTCCCTTTTTAATTCACAGTTTGGGTGAAGCCAGACAGACATCGACACATGCTACCCTGTCATCAGACAAGATTAGATGAATCTGCAAAACTCCAGGTTCTGTTCAGTGCCAACATTTCTGCAATAACAAGGCATGACAACTCAGTTATGGTTAAGGTTATTGAAAGATAACCTTATGGTTTCTGCAAATAAACTGATTAAGGGGGTTACGTTGTTATGGTTAGGGACAGGCTAAACTTAATTAAAATGCAAACACTAATTTCAGTTCTGTGACAGGACTATGAACTTTGGTCCTGCAAGATAGTCAGACGTGCTAAATTCCTATCCAACACCATGCCTACCACACTCTTAATTCAAATAAAGAGCACACTCCTTCCTGTAAATACATTAAACACTGGACTGGACATGAATTATGAGGTGCAGTGATACTGGGCTGAAATGTGACAAACATGATCTGATGAGTTTAACTTGAATGCACCTTTGCAGTTTGATGTTTCTGTGATCATTTTGAATTTTTGTGATTACAGCCACAGCTCTGTGAGGGAGCAAACTGCATTTTTTAAAATCTGCCTCTCAAGCTGACAATGCGAGTGTTTGATATTTGAAAAGATGTGTTTGAAAAGATAGAATTTGGAAGGAGTATTGCTTCGAAGCCAGTGTTTACACTTGCACAGATTAAAAGTATCAAGGGTAATAAAAGTGATACAATCCTCCAGTTGGAAAATGAGATAAAGACGGTAAGAGTTTCATATTTTGTGGACGAAAAGTCCTGAAGTAAAGAATCTTCAGGGAGATACATGGTTCAGAGCAGTTTTCTAGTCTGACAAGCAGAGAACGTGAAATTTGATGTTTGCTATTGAATAATACATAATTAAATGTTTGCTTTTACTTATTTATTTTCATTTTCTGCTCAGGTTCAGTGCTGGGTTATGTGCACTCAAGATTACAGAGCAAGTTAAATGAGACACACACAAAATATGTGCAGCTCAAAGAGAAAACCTGTTAATTTCCTCCAGCATTCACAATTTAATTAGAGGATTATGACATTCAGGCCATAAGTTAATGTTAGAAATATTTTTGCTGTTTTTTATTCCAGTGAAGGACATAATAATGAATGTGGTTAAAAAAATAGACAATTTAATTATGAGAATACACAATTTAATCAAATGCAGCTAACTTTTAGATTGCAGACTTTCATTATTTTTCATTATGACTTTGTTTTCATATGATTATTATAATATATTTTTTTAATTTTTCCCTTATTCACCATATTTAATGTCTCTTTAAAGGTTTTGTTTTGTCTCTTCATTAAGTGTCTGACACATAAACCACAACCAAGAAAAAAATCCCACTTTATATTAAGATAACCCTAACCCTTGTAACAAGCTTTAGTTTATAGGTAATAAAGGCTTTATAAGAGGCTTATTGACATTAGTATGTTAATAGTACTTTATAAGTGTTATATAACATCATAAATACATTTATTGATAAGACATATTATAAGCACTTAAAAGAAACGTTTTAACTGTTTAGACTGCTTAAGCTTAACATTGATAAAAGATTCATGAGTTATTTTTAATTGTTTAAAATCTATAATTATGAACCTTATTAAGTACTGTTAGCTGTTAATAAATGCATAAAGTATGTAGAAATAGTTTTAAGTGTGCATAATGTCTTATAAACTAACAATAAACTTGTGATGCTATTATTAACACTGTAGTCTTAACACACAGGCAGTTTTAACCTATTAACTAATGGATATTACAAGCATCTTAATGTAAAGTGTTACAATATTTAAAGTAGGGGAGCTTTTCCTTACCCTTATCAAAGGTCCAAGGACAGAGGATGTCACATGTTTCGATTTGTGCTAAATCAATAAAATTATGACTTGACTCGAAATATGAAATACAGTCATGAAAGAAAGAAATTAGGTTTAAAGTATAAACAACCAAACAGGTAATTACATAAGAAAATTAGTGTTTGACAGTTCATCTATTCATTACTTGGGTACTTCTTAGGTCCGGGACTCCTAACGTTTAAATGATGATTGATGTTGGTGGCTTTAATATCATATTTGTCTTAAATGTATGTATAATGATGACACCATAAAGTAACCACAAAATGTTAAACACGTTACACAAGTTTGTAAAAGTCCTTTAATAATTAAAAACTTGAGAACAGGAGATTTAGGTTTTTTTTTTTCAAAGAGATATTCTTGGCTCAATTCCGATGGGAAGGTGAAGAAGAGGCCATTTTAGTAGGCCAGGTCTATTTTGGGTTATGGGAGAACAATGTTTCTCCAATTTTTCATCTGACTAACAGATGGAGAGGGGGGACGTGGGGGCAGAGAGAGTGAGAGAGAAAGAAGGAGGATTGAGGGTGGAAAAAAGAGAAATAGAGGGCACTGGAGCTCATCCACCATGCATCATGCTCAACAGCAAAGGGTCGGTTACAGAGTGGGAGGGAAGGGTGCCTTGGGTTCACCAATGCTCAGCAAAGTGAGGATGTACATTCACTGGCAGAAAAATACAATCAACAGAGTCGACAGGCGAAGGAGTCGGCTTATAGAACATCCTCAATGTGTCGCCTCCTCCTCCCAAATGTGGCTATACGACTCTTTTAGCGGTGGAATAAGGTTAAGGGGATGAGAAGGAAGCCATCTCTACCATGGAAATACAGTGTGACCTCGACAGTCACCTTCAAGTCTGCATACATATATAAATAATTGAGTTGTTGTCAAGGGAGAAAGTCTTCAGCATGACGGAGAGTCCCAGTGAGGAAAGCTTTCTTAGAAGTCCTCATCATCATGCGAGGAAGCAGTTTTCCAAAAGAGGTTTGGCTGTTACAAACTTTTTTCAAAGACAAACATTTAGGAAAAGTCAGAACGTACTGACAACGTTCATTTTAAAAATATCTGATTCTGCACAATTTTGTTCTAAAAGTCAGCATAAAAAAATGTTTGGGTATAAATAGAGCATCACAGAGAGGATGAGTTAAGAGGGTGAGGGGTTCACCAATCTGAAAGGCTATGCTGCCCAATAGAACAGCAATTTAATAATCGCAACATAAAATTGCAAAGAATCTGATTTCACTTTCTACTGTTTGTAATGTTAAAAGATTCAGAGAATCAGAAGTCATTTCTGCACACAAGGGACAAACCTGAAAGACCATATTAAAAACCAGAAAAACTCAGATTCTGGTTTTGATGTATGGACTAAGACACACTTTCAAAAACCATCATCTGTGGACACAGTTCATCGCTGCATCCATGACTGCAAGTTGAAACTCTACCATTCAAAGACAAAATCATATATAAACCAGATCCAAGTACACTGCCGCCTTCCGTGAGGTCGCCATGCTTTTTCCAGCAAGAAAATAGGACATCTGGAACAACCTGCTTGACCTACTGCCTCTGTGACCCGATGCCAGAGAAGTGGAAAACATATTGATGGATGGACATACCTGATGTCCAATTTGAAGTCAGCATGAGAATCACCCCAAGTTCTGCAGCTCTACATTATTTAGCCTGTTTTAGTTAATAGTTTTTCTTTTACAGTACATTCACTGTTTGGTTTGGTCTCTTTTCAGTAATCAAGTTTGAATTAGTTGGCATATTTCATACAAAATGTATAGCATCAAGTATATACAATAACATATGTGATAGAATAGAAGCAAATGGATACTGTGGTCTTGACAATAAACATTAGTATGGCTTGTTTTTAAAATCCGGTTTAACTATATATAACAAAACAAATCAATGTATGCAAGACAAAAGGACAACACACCATGCAATTTGTATAAATACTGTCTAAAAGTAGGAAAGGATTCATTTGCATGGGGACCGTGCGTGCAAATACTGTATAATGGGTAAGGAAGAGAAACAGGAAGAAGGCAAGAAGTGGGAGGTAGTGGGAGAAAAGACAGAAACGATGAAGATGAGAGAAGGGTGGAACAGAAGAGAGATAGGAGGTGAGAAAAAGAACAAAAAACTTGGGAGGAAAGGCAGATTTCTAAAAGCAAAGAGGGAGAAGCATCTGCTCAGCTGCAGCAGAGAACATTTCATTTTGATCTTTGGATTCCTGTTTACTTGTGAAAGTTGCATCTTGTCTTCCTATATGCACATGTGCGTAAGACATTCCATTTTTAGCTTTGTTGCTGTTTTTGATTAATTCAACTCGTGTGTTTTCACAGCTCGAAAGAAAATCGGAGGATAATGAAACGCTTTCAGGGGCTGTGTCTGCAGGTGGTGTGGTGTTATTTTTCTGATGGATGTCGGATCTCATTACAGATGCAATATATCAGTTATTTGTGTGCAGTTAAGCAGCAGCAAGTTCAACACGTTTGTTACCAATTTTCTGTACAGTTATCTATTATTTTTCTGCCTGTGGAGCCAATTCTGTCTTCCACTGCCTGCAATCAAACTCAACTTTGATGAAGACCTGAATCTCCTCTGCTCATCTGCTTGTTTGATATAAATGATACTAAGATGAAACTGCGCGTTGGTTTGCAATTTAATTTACCATAACAACATATGGTCCTTGTCACTGTCTTCCAAAATGACCAATATAAGCATTTTATGAACTCATAAAATATCATCATTTGCCAGTGCCTTTCAAAGCTGTTTTTATTCATGGACATACTTTCTGATCTGACACTACTATTAAGATTCGGTGTGAGCATAACAACGTGGTACTTGTTTTTAAGATTGTTCTGGTGTCAGAATGACAAAAATGATAAAACACATTGTTTTTCTAATGTTTTTCTCTAAAAAGTTGGTTGCTAAAGACCCAAGGTATGTAGATGTGAGTGTTACATTTTCTAATCACGGTATGGTGGATGCCTCATGATGGTATTTTTGTCTCACTATTGCTGTAAATAAATACAGATACAATGATGATGAAAAAACTTGTCTATATTAGCCTCCTGTTGCAGTAACTTCATGGTGCTGCACTTGGGTGTCAAAAAACAGTTTGCAGCAGCATTGTCTTTGACGGAAGCTCTGGAAATGATGAGGAATTAGTTGTTGTTGGACAACAGTCAAGATATCGTCCAAGTAGCAGATGAAGGAACCTACAAAAACACTGGAGATGCCACTTTCTTCTTTGTGATTAGGTCAGTTTGTGTTTGGTAGGTGTCCATTTACAAGAAGTTACAGTATATGTAGGACATTACTACATAAACATGAATTATAATAGGCCACGCTGAAATATATGCATCTTTTAAAAATATATATATATATTAAGATCTCCACCATGATTGTTGTATTTTATTTATTTCTTATAGCTGCTCTGCATGTCTGCAAGTATTGTTATCAGTATTGCTTGGCTCCTTTTGTTGCCTCCCGTTGCTATCTTGCATAGCTTCACGTACTGAATAGTGGATATTATTGCTGTCTTACTGCTTTCTGTTGCTCTGCATGACTTCTGAATGCATATTTTGTTGCTTTTGCTGTCTTGGCATTTTGCTGTCTTCTGTCTGTAGCTTTCAAGGATCACTTCATTGGTTTCAAAACATTTTGCCAAAAGACAGCAGTTGAAAATTAGCCAGTTGGCACACACTGATACATTCACAGAATTGTTGATTAATCTGTGTTGTCCTCTAAATGGAATAAAAAAAAAAAAAAAAAAAAAAATGAAACCTGCGTTATTTGAGTGCCAGGTGGCCAGAGACCTGTAGTATGTTGTAATGTTTGACAGTTAATGCTAAAAATTTATCAAGTTAGTTTGGCTCTATGTGAAAACTGTGGAAAAGCTATTGTACATACCGTAATATATATACACATGTTGAGTATAGAGCAGCATAATAAGAAGGACCTTCATTATGAAGTTACATTAAAATCTTGATTGATATATTTAGTTAAGTGACATTAAATGCAAATGCATTGATGTTGTGGATGGTTGCCAACAACTCTCTCTCTCTATATCTCAACAGTCTCTTCTGATCACACAGTGAAATAAAGATTAGGGATTATTTTTCAGCCAGTTGCTTGATTAACAACCCTGTAATCCTTTGAATAATTCCATGTTTCCATGTGTTTTTTCAGAAATTATTGTCATCATGTGAAAATGATCGACTGAACATATTAGGACCTTTAGTGTCTAGAGATATATTTTAACAGTTATGTTTTTTAATCATGTATCACAGGTTTCTCAACCAAAAACAAACCTGACAAAAAAAAATCACAATTTCCCTTTTATTAATGGCTAAAATGACCAGCTCATTGTTAAAGCAAATGGAGAATATGTGGAAATGAATGTGAGGCCACCATTTCTAAACATACAACAGAATGAAACCAGGCGACGGTAGCGACTGTTGAATATTTTTGTCGTTCCTGCATTATATGCATTAGCAGTCAGGAAGTCATTTGTTTCAGTTCATCTCTAAGAAAATCAAGCAAGGCTTGAAACCTGCTGAACTCTTCTCGACAGTGCTTTCAAAGACAGTGCAGCATCTATTATTTAAGAGTTAGCTTTCCAAAAGCATTGAACTCACAGGTCATACTGTAAGAAATTTGAACCTTGAAGTCAAGCAAGTAACCATAGACATTGTCAAAAAGAAAAATATGTGTTTGGGCATGCATATAAATATAAAGATGTGTCCTTGATACGGAGGAAAACATTTTATGCGTGGGGAAAAGCTAGATTGTTGCATCTGAGACAACATAAACCACATAAACACATACCAATGTACGGAACATGGGTTTAAGTTTAACAATAATTCATGCTATGAAATTTCATAATTTGTTCCCTTTTGTGCAAAATGTTTAGTTCAGGGGTGTCAAACATTAATTTAATGCCTTAATGCCTTTTGCTCAGGTACTCCCGAAGATAACCTAGATCTACTGTGATGACAGCAGACTGACTGCATGGGATAAAACTGAAACATATTGTGAAAATTACTCTTAAGATTCAGGCTGTTCATCATCTGTTTTGTAAACGGATGGTTCATTAATTACACAAATGCTTCTGGTTTATGAACCACGAAGGCCCATCAGGTCCTCTGGGTCTTCTCATTTAGTTGTTACACAAAACAGAACAAAAACATTTGGTGATGCTGTTTTCAGCCATTACCCTTCAAGCCACTGGAACAGCCTTCCAGAGGAGCTGAAGATATTTATATTATTAAACATAAACTAATTCAATTTAATTAACTTTAGTCTCTAAATCCTTTTTATCATCCGTCAATCACTTGTCAAAGGCTTCGAATTGCATTTGACTTAAAAGCAGCGATCTAAATAAAGTACATCTTTATGTTCAAACAAAGGGAAACGTTTGGAGGCGTTATTGATTATTTATAGGTTATTATGTAACGGTTTTATTGGTTCAGCCCACTTAAGATTGACATGACATATTAATTATATTCATGTAATGTTAAAATTGAGTGGAGAAAAAAAAACAACAAACTTTAATATTACACCAAATGTTTAGCAACCTACTTTTTCTGTACAGGCACTTGGCATTGATTGACAGGTGAAGTCTTTCTCCTTCTGAAAAAGTATGAAATAACAGTTTTGGAATTTTTCTTTGAGGATGTTGAGTTTTTTTGAATTGAGCTAAAGCAAGTTGCATGAAAAGAACAAGATCTTCTGCATAATGAAAACCCTGAGATGACCCGAGACTCTCTGGGGTTTAAGTCTGGCACAGAGATGCTAATTGGTTCCCGTCTATCTCTCTTTCCTCCCCATCCGTTAGTGTGTGTAGGATGATAAAGTGTCTCCATCACAACAGATTTAGAGGAAGCCAGAGCTTGCGATGAAGCTGCTTTCAGGGAGACAGACAGACAGTTCAGGTGGGGGAGGTAAAGAGCAGAATAAAAACTGAGATGTGAGCTGTGATTGAAGTAGAGTGTGGCTCTGACCACATGAGTGCAGGTGATAAAAATGGGACTTGGGAAAAATGTTTTTTTAGAGACACTGTAGGTAAAATTTTGAAGGTTAAATTGTAAGGGACTATTTTACTTTGTCTGAAACCAAAGTGGGGGTCATTATCACCATATTAATAATTACCCAATTACTATTACTAAGATCCTTTCCTGTTTAAACATGACAATGCCCTGTGCAAAAAGCCAGGTCCATAAAGAAATGTTTTTCCCAGGTTGGTGCAGAGGAACTTGACTGGTTTGTACAGAGCTGTGACCTCAGCCCAATCCAACACCTTTGGGATGAACTGGAACAACAACTGCTTAGGGGTGTTTGGCAAAAATAAATAAATAGATTAATTATTTAAGTAAAGCCTCTACGTATCCCACAAGTACATGAGCACCCAAGGTGTGTGTGTGTGTGTATCTCTGTCTGTCCTTGTCCTCTCTTTTCACTGAGGCTGCTTTGTTAATATTTCTCATATTTATCTACATGTCTCCAATCTATCTGTGCTTATTCTATTTCTACTCTTACAACCCAACTCTTGCAACCATTTTCCAACATATGCAATGTATTTTGAAAAAAATCAGAATTGCCTTTATGCAGACTTGAAACATCCTGAGGGTACCGACTCACTTTGAGGGTTTCATGAAGTTTCTCCTTGTTGGGACAACTCTGACATCAGTGTGAAGGCTTTTCCTTCAGTTTTTCAGAGGAACATGTGACTGAGCCAGTCATTCAGTCACACGGCCCAGGCTTCGGGTCCTCCTATCTGGACAATTCAGTAAACATTCATGACCCCATCCAGTCATTAGCTCTGTACTTTTTGCTCTGCAGTCAAGCCAAACTTTCAACCAATCATATATAATGTATGTGCAAGGCATATGAGGACTTCCATCTCCCATTAGCTTCACACATCCATTACATTAGTTTCTTTAATGCTTCGTGCACTGTAAAAAAAAAGAAAGAAAGAAAGAAAGAAAGAAAGAAAGAAAGAAAGAAAGAAAGAAAGAAAGAAAGAAAGAAAGAAAGAAAGAAAAGCACTCCCTCCCAGAAAGTAGTTAAGTCATTGCTATAGTTTACCATATTAAAGCATATCTACATATTTATCACTGACTGACGTTAGAAAGCACAGTGTGTCCCTAGACAACTCACAGCTTTGTTTCAGCAACACGCTGCAAGGCAAATCCAATCAATTTCCACGGCTCCGTGAACAAGAGACTCTGTAAAAAACAGCTGCTCTCTATTCTACACATCACATGACCACATGTTGATTTAACTTTCTTTCATCTTTTACATATTGCAATCAGAGTGGTTTTATAGAGCCTAATGAAATGCAGATGGCAAAGTCGGTTGATAATATAGATGGAAAAACAGCTAAATTAGCTTGTCTCGCTAGTTATTGATTCTGCACAATTTAAAGCGGGGACCATTTGTCACCGGGAAGGGCTTAAATCTCTGCAGATTCTGCACATGTGAGAAATGGTAGTGTTGATTTAGGCTGCACATTTGCTGTGAGTTATTACATTAGCCACGCATAAGCAAACTGTGTAAACAGTCCCCTCAGCCGTGTAGACTTGGAAGGTCCATTTGTTTTCTAGGAGCAGCTCTAAAGCAAACTTTGCCATAATGACATTTCCACTGTGTCCTCCTCACTCCCTCTTCCCTCTATTATCTCCTTTGTGGTTGTCTTGCTCACCATGTGTTTACTGCTGTTTGTGATTGTTCTTGATCACTGCGGATGCTCTGGTCTTTGATTTACAATTCAACCTGTCTCATTTAACCACAGAGCATCTAAAGGCTGTGATCTGCATGACTGGGTAATAGTAATTTGGTAAGTGATGTGTCTTTAAACTCTTTTTAATAATGTAGTGATGATAAAAGTTACCTTTACTGCTTACTGTTGTGTCATTTTGTGTCCCGTACAAAAGAATGGCTCTGGTGTTCCAGGAGCTCTCTGTATTTATTAGTGCCAAAGTCCGATGGGACACCACAGTTTTGTACTGATTTCCCGGAAAGGAAACAGTGTTACCAAATTCAAATAATTTTTTTGTGTAGAAGATTGCATGGGTGGAGATGCTCGTTACGTCACCAAGTTAGACTTGCTCAAGGGATACTGACAATCCTGTGCTTCCAAAATGTCTGCATTTGTTAATCAAGACAGACTGTCAAGACAGTACACTGTCATGGCATTCAAACTGTGCATTGCTCTGACCACTTTTCAATGCCAAATGCAGAGGATGTTGCTTGGAGTAGGCATATCTCGATGATGTGGTAGTCTACCAAGAGAGTAGACTGGTAAAGTGGTAGAATAGGTAGAAATGGTATAACTCTTTACACTTTTTCAGTGTTTGCAAGAGACTTTTCTCCCTTGAACCTTGCGAAATTGGAAATCATAATCTTAATCATAATTTTTGTCTGTTTCCCCTGTCTGTGCAGGCTGGGCGTGGCTGACCTACTTCTTCAACCACTCCCTCATTGATTCTCACCTGCTCAGCTCCCACACCTGCAGCTCCTGCAGTATTTAGCTCCAGTTCACCCTTCCAGACTCCGCCAGTTCGTCGTTGTACCTCACGTGGTAACTATTCCCGTACCGGCTCCAAAGAAACCTCCTGTGCAGATTCTTTGTTGTAGATGTTTTTTGGGTTCCAGCTTCTTTTTGACTATTCACCTGTTTTTGTCTCCAGCCCGGCCACACTCACCTGCCCTGCAAGCCACGCTCAGCCAACCCTGGTCTGCTCACCTGTCCTCATCGTCCTGCCCTGAAGTTTACCCTCCAGACTCCTTCTGTCTTGTCTGTTCGTGTTTTTTTGTCTTGGAAATAAAAAGCCTTCTAAGTCAACTACTGTTTGGTCTGCATTGTGGGTTCAGTGTCCTGCCAAGCACAAGCTTAACATCATTGCATCAATGTCTTCCAGGCAGCTAGTAACTTCATCTGCTCCTCGCCCATTCTCCCCACTTAATTCCAGCATTGTAGCAGCGTTGTAACAGAGGTATGAATGGCAAATGTGGTGAAGTTAAAAGTAGATTGCTGGCTCAAAAATGTAACCCATCAAGAGTAGAAGTACAGTTTAATAAGAGGAACATGAGTTGTACAAGTCATAAAAAAACATTACCAAGTAACTTTAATCCAGAACAAGGGAAATATATTTATCTACAGAGTTACAGTAAATCTTCAATTAAAGTTCCAATGTGACAAATGAGGCTTTGAGGGGAAATAAGAGGTCAATTGTTGGGAAAGGTCAATGTTAATGTTGCATCCTCTTTGGTAGTTTTTTTCTTGTCTCTTTATTAATTTAGTCAAATTGTAGTTTAATGATGTCTCTTATGACTTCCAAATGTATTGTGAGATGCAGGCACTAATCAGTGTTGATAATGAATTATAATGTCAACCACTTAATATGCTGATATATTCTCCAAATGCCCTGGGATAATAGATTGAGCCCTTGTGTGTTCTTGCCAAAGATCGCTTGAAAAGTTGCATTAATTACCAGCAATAAATTTAGTTAATAACTTTGATAATGACTTTGCTCCCTGTCTTTGTCTTCCAAGGATCAGCGATCTCAGTCTGTTTTCTGATATTATTGTACCAGCTCAGGTATTACAGGACCAGCATAATGCTAATCATTCCATTAATGCCAGAGTAATATGATCAGGAATACCCGATTCAGTGAGGCAAAAATAGGGGACAGCAGATGTTAAAGCAAAATGTGTATCGTAACGATACATGTTTGAGTCAAGTCAAGATTTATATTTAATCTTTTGGTTGGCAGAGAAACGTCAAGATTCCACAACATTGCCAGAACTTAAGAGGAACTTGAATCAGGCCACTAGACTCTTCATCGTTGGACCAACTTTTCTACCTCAGCCATGTATAACTATAACATGTCTACATCTACTAAACACCATACAGCATATGTCAGTATAACAAAACATTACTAAACATTGGCAATGCCAAAGGTCTCGTTGTTAATCTTTTATCTTACTTTTATCAAAAGACATTATAGAATTATCCTACAAGCCTGCAGCTATTTAACCCACAATATATGAAGAGGTACTTAACATAAAATTTCATGTTGCACAACAAATGTGGTACTGATGGTGTGCTATATAGTATAAATGAGAAGCATATCACAACAACAAGGCCAGATTGATGCCAACAATAAAAAAATGTAGTTATTCATGTACAGACAATATTTTAAACATCAGAATACTATTTCATCAGTGAAATCATATTTATTGTGACATTCATTGTTATTTTCCCCTGATGGAAAGGCCGCTGGAATGCAGGTGTTGTGGTGTTTACGAAAATAGCTGATTGCCAAGTGCCTCGACAAGAGAACATTAAATCACGACACCATTCATCACTAATGCATAGCTGAGCTGGTTGAGATACCCAGAATCAATCATCTAAATGGGACCATGAAAGCATAGAGCATGCTATTAAATGAGTTGTATCAGAGGCTAGGCTCGCTGCTCACCTCAGAGTGTAATCAGCATCACTGCAGGAAGGGAGAAAAAAAACACTTGAACATGCAGCATCTGTTTAATCGCTGAACTTTAAACTAGTTTTCAAACTACAAGATGAAGTGATTTGTCTTGTTTGTTTATTTTTGACACTGGTTATATGTAGTAAATAATACATTAAACGCACAAAGTGTTAAACCATTTATTCCATTCGTTAACTGATTTTTCATTAATAATCAGAACAACAGCCCAACAAAATGCCTCAGAAGTTGGACTTCTGTCAGAATCAGTCTCAGACCACTAAAGTGCGACATGGATGCAGAGTATCTAGACATATTTTAGCTAAATTATCATTGTTTATTAGCCTTTACAGGTTGTAAGGTGACATACAGAAATGACAAGAGAAAGCATGCACATGTATTTTTTACTTTTCTACTCACCAACAGACAAACATAGCAATGTGCCAACAAAGGCATGGAAACATAGATAAACGGATTTCACAATACTTGATAAATCAGCTTTGCATTCAAGACATGTTTTATGCCTCCATCAGGATACAATGCATTACTTACTGATTGATTGGAGCAGTGATTTACTGACTAAGTGGCATATTTTATGTATATTTTATATAATATTCACTGTATAGCATTGGATATGAATGTTTGGTGACCCCTAGTGGGGTTGGGAACCAGTGGATTAGGGCAACCCTTCCCAAAAACGAAATGGCTAAAAGGCAGACAGGACAGCACCAGCTAGTTGGTGAGTGAACGAAGCATAATAAAAAGAGTAAGTTGTTGTGGCATATGAGACATCTTTTAGTTGCAAGCTCATGCAATTTAGCCCAAATGTTTTTCTTCTTCAGTTTTTACCTTTAGAGTACTGCATCAGTTAGCAAAGAGGCGATAGCCTTGACATTTGTCTGTAGGCTATAGAATAGGCCTACTGATATTTACTTAAAACAGACTGCTACTAGAAGTAACATATTTGATCTTGTAGCACCGTAAAATTTGGATAAGTAATTACCTTGTTTGCAGTGTCATTTTGTGAGCATGTGAATGTAATAGGGTCAGTGGATTGCGGTCCACTATGATATTTACATTTTTCTAGACATTTATTCTGGTTGTAATTTCCTTCCTAGAGATTGTTTCCCTGGGATGTGTTTACCTTGGGATGCTGGTGAACTACAAAGCAGCAGGCAGGTCACAGGAGCCCAAACCAGCTTTTTCTACATGATTTCCCCAACAGCAATATAGCAGCTTCTTCCTATTACTGGAGAGGGAGATTATAGAGAGCAGCAACATGTATGTGTTCTAGATCTGATTCCTTTCTTTCCATCCCTGTCAACATTACAACATGAGACTAGCATTATCAGATTAACTTTTACTGGCCAGCAGTGTTTACTCTAAAAAAGTAACTAGTTACAGTTATTAGTTACTTCTCCCAGAAAGTAACTAAAGTAGTTACTGAGTTACAAATTATAGAAGTAACTAGTTACTTTGGAAAGTAACTATTGTGTTACTTTGAAGTAATTTTTTAAATGCTCAAATGTGTCAAAGAATTTGGACCCCACCTCCATCCCTTTTTGACGGAACTTAAAATACATGTGCGTGTTCAGTTATTTATGATATATACTATACTAAAATTCCATTTAAAGAAGGCTACTTTTGGACTATTCGGGCTCACCATCCCTGTTTCTCATTGACTCACGTGAATGTCCTGTGTCGTCTTTGTGTGTCTGACAATTTGTGTAAGCAACACCCGCCCAACTCCACCTCTGATTGGCTTACCATGGAATTTTACTCAACCTCAGCCAATCGTCATGATTTATGCGATTGTCTCATGCCCCTGCCCTCACCAAGGAAGGAGGAACAAGAAAAATCTTTGCCGCTCGGCTTAGAGATCTAGTTGGTCTGATGAAAAACAGCTGCCTTCAAACATAGTAACGATAACGGCGTTATAATGATGGGAAGAGTAATCAATTAGATTACTCGTTACTGAAAAAAGTAACGCTGTTATTTATAGCGCCGTTATTCCCATCACTGCTGGCCAGGTGTGTATACATACATGAGAATTTGACTTTGGTAACACCTTGCTCCCAATGTATATACAGATACAGACATACAGCTAAAAAGCAAGGAGCTTGACAGGTAAACATAAACATAAAACTATGTTGAGGAATGTTGAGAGTTCCATTAAAAGAAAACTTTCAAATGGGAATTTCGATTTTACCCTAACAACTCTGTAGTTTGATGTTCTCTTGTCATAAATCCAAGTTTCACAGAGCACTTCACTGCCGTTCGCTCACTTTCTCACTCATTTCCTACCGTGTGGTGGGAGGTGTTTCTGGGTGAGCATTCATGAGCGAAGGGTAAGTGCAGTATAAGTGTGTGTGAGTGTGTGTGTGTGCACGGGGAGATCAATCACCAGCAGTCAAGTAAAACAAAGTGTTCCCCAGTTGCAGTTGAACTGAGATGATTTAATATGACATGTTTTATTATAAGTTACGGCACTTCGCACTGAACTGCACATTAGGAACACCCACCTTTTCAGGCTTGACCTCTGTGGGATGAATTTCCCCTCTCTGTGCATCTGACCTGAACAGATCTGAATCCCTGTACTGGACCTACAGGTTTGACCCATCAAATTCCTGACATTAGGCTGTTAGTGCACCTTGACCTGGCTTGGCCTCTAAGTATGGAGGTACAGTATCTGGATACTGTGAAGGAACTGAACACCAGCCAGAATCCCAGTTCAGTTTAAATCCTAGATATCCCAGTGGAGGAAATTAGGGTCTAGACGTGGAGCGTGGGTGGAGCTGAGGTGGACTGGTTGCTCAAACAAGTCTGTGACAGCACCCACGTGTCAGTCAAAGCAGCCACTCTAATTATGCATAACATTAACCGTTAAAATAATTTAAATGGGTGAGTTATATTAAAATTCAGGCTTGTTATAGCTGTCATAAAAGGTGAAATTAGCTATAGACACCAAAACATTTCTTTGTACCAGGCTGTAAACATGTTTGTTTCTGCTGTGAACTTTTAATATGGGGACTTATGGAGATTGATTTGCTATGTAGGCGACATCAAGTGCAAGTTCAAGGAACTGCAGTTTTTGGCACATTCAAATTGACTTCACAACCAGAGACCTCTTCTTAGTAATTTATGACTTCAAATTAAGCAAGGTTACATTAGAGGATGTGCTTTTTCTCCATTATTGGCACAACAGTGATTCAGTCATTACCAAGGCACTTGCACCAATGTCCATAAGCGTCACTGTCTCAGCTTTCTAGAGAGAAAGGGATTTTTTCAAACTGAATAAATACCACACATATAAACACAAAACTTGTGTATCTTTAAGCTGTTAGTGCCATGTCACCACCTCACCAGCACAGCTGATGGAGGATTCTCTTATCGGGCCCGAGCTCATCTGAGATGGACGTTAAGTGGAAACGTGTGCTGTGGTCTGACAAATCTGTTTTTGGAAATCATGGACGTCATGTCGTTCGGGCTAAATTTACATTTTACACAGCAACCCAACTTTTTTGGAATCAGGGTTGTACTGTCAGGATACAGTGACAGTTTTTAGCAAATATGCCAAAAAAGTTACCTACTGCAGCTTTAAATACACAATGTGTATGCTCCAGTCCTTACAAAGTTAAATGTACACTTAATCAAATATTTAGTGAAGCTGTCAGCTTTGGGGAATTTTAATGGGCAGTTTTTCCTACTTATTTCATTGATAAAATAATCATTGAAAATAGTCAATAGTTGTAGCCCTACTTATAGCTCAAAGTATCATTGCAGTCAGTGTTGCGTAGTAGTTATCTCTGCTTTCACCACCTCCTGTGTTAATCAATAACCGGCCTTCAGAGTCAGTGATACACATTGGTCCCACTTAACAAGCCCATCAGGTCTAGGTCAAATCCACCTGGCTCCTCGAATGAAGATCATTTCCAAGAATAAATGCCTTTAGTCGCCAGAAGTCATATCCAGTTATTTTTACCCGTCGTGTCTGCTCCACCGAGGCTGAATTCCTCAACTCATTAAGAGAAATTCACAAAGGGATCTAGTTGCCAAAGAGTATCTCTGTTTCTTCAAACATATCTACCATCCAATAAGTAAAGATGGTGATATTGAAAGTACTACTACTCCTAGTCTACTTCTGTATCAAAAAAAATCCATAAACCAGAAGTCATCAGCAGCCCAATACACAAGAAGAAACAGACATAATGTGTGTAGGTACGACAAATGACCAAATCACAGAGACCTTGTACTGTATGTTATATTGTAGGATAAAAACAAAGTGCCTATAATACAAATATAACAAGAGAAATGTTGTGCATGTTTCCTCTCTTAAGGAAATAATTCAAATTCACATTTGTTTAATGTAGTGTGTGGTTGTTGTTGGTTGGAGAATTGCGTTCCTTTCAGCTGCTGGACATTATCAAAAACTACCTTTGCTCAAACTGAATTGCGGTTTTGTTTGTGGGTTTTGTAGGGAATCATTAGCATTCCCCAGCAATTATACAAAAAAGGTTTCAAGGCTTTAGCAAAACAGGATGTAGTCAATCCTTTTACAGACCCAGTGCAGCTCTGGGCACATCGCTCTCCTATTCTGCTCATTTTTTCTATTCTGTTTTTCATCCAAGCTTCTCAGAGACTAAACAAAACAGGAATTAACGTATAAAGGACCAGTGTGTAAGACTTAGGGACATATGTTGGCAGAATATGTCAGAAATGGTAAATGGACTTGTATTTATAGCACCTTTCTCATCTACTAACCATAGCGAATATAATAGAATAAAACCGTTGTGTTTTATTACCTTAAATTCAGACCTTTATATTTACAAATATAAAGGTCTTTTTTTCCCTTTAGACTAATAAAAAATGTATTTATCATTTTGCAAAAAATTGAAGGGATAAACATCATAAATACACATAGATCTTATGGTTGCTGGATGACAAATTGGCACAGAAACACAAATACATACATCCACTCCAAAACACAATCACATGCAACAGCTCACACGTATTATGATTGAAAAAAAAAAAGTGAAAAGGAGGACAGTTTCGTTTAAATCACCAACACACAAATCAACAGGAGAGGAAAACAAAGATGATCACATGGTGCAGAGAGAGGTGATGGATGGCAGGGAGTGGAGCAGGAGATAGAGGCAAAGAGACTCCGAAGACCAAAATGAGAAGGCTGCAGATTTTTTCCATCACTTATTTTTGACAAATCTGTTGACCCTATAAATATCGCACAAGTTTCCCTGGTTCCTCAGCTCTGTAGGGAGGGAATGGATCGGTCTGGTGCTCTGCGATGTGCCTCTATATCATTCACATTCAAAACATTCACAGAAGTCAAGTTGATCTGCGCGTGCTTTTAAAGTTGCACCTAGTTCACTTCCGTCCTTGAGTGACATTATGGCACTGTGGCACATCGCAAACACTGACATCTGTCATAAGAAACTTCCAAGACTTCCTGTAGTTCAGCAGCTGAGGTGGTTAATTTTTAATTAATGACGAAAAGGTGTCTCTGTAAAAGGCAGGGGTTGTCTGTCATGCGGCATCTGGAGAAAAAAATCTTGGTCTCCGGAGCCTCTGTGCCTTTATCTCGTGCTCCACTCTGTCATCCATCACCGCTCTTAGCACCAAGTGTTCATCTGGCTTTGTTTTCCTCTCCTGTTGATTTGGGTGTTGGTGATGAAAACATAACTGTCCTCCTTTTTGCTTTTTTTAAATGTCAGAAAACGTGTGAGCTGATGCATGTGATTGTGTTTAGTACTGGATGCATTTATTTGTGTCTTTGTGCATTGAGAAAATATTAATATTTAGGGTTGTGTGCACTTCTCGGCACATATGGCGCCGAAGTAAACAAAAGCTAGCAAACCATATGTCTTCCTGCAGGTGCTCCTCAGTGCTGAAGTGCTTGAAAACATCCAGCTGTCATTTCAGTTTTTGCTGATAGTTATCTCAACTTTGCATGTCTTTCTTTGATAGTTTAACTCTGGGAGATAAAGTGACACCACCTAAGGGTACTTAGAGTTAAGGCCAGAACACACACACATACGCAAATTCTGCCTCAATTTTACCCTCTGTGTTTTACCAGTCTAGACACACAGCTTTGCCTCTCCTCAAGCACAAACTGGCTGAGAACTCACATTCATCAAACTCTCATGCCCCAGTACAATGAACACACATCAGGGTTTTCTTAATAAAATAATGGATTTTATATTCAATGGTCTTGAGATATGAGAGCAACCATCCGTGTCCACATTGGAATCCATGGTGATAACAGCTGACAACAGCTGCCATCCTCCACGAAAGAACAAACTACAAACTTTCACTTTTTCAGCCACTTTTCAGGCCTTTAGGTCTCAGAGAGTGGTGGAGTTCCCCCTTACCCCCACACCACCAGCATTTTATTAATGCTTACTTTTTAAAACACACCATAGTTTTGACGCGACAAAAACTTAAACTTTTTGAATTATGTAACTGTAGCAGCTCAGTGAAGTCACATTGCCTGCTCCACTCTGAAAACATCTATCATAAAAATATATACATAGTCATACCTCCTCTAAAATATTTTCTTACAGGGATGTCTCAGTCTTGGGGAGCACTAACACAGTTTTCAGTAACACAGACATGACTGCATAATCAGAGAGATATTACAGTATAGGAGTATTATAAGACTGTCTCTACATTCATAACTTTCTTACTCTTATCCATATTGTAGGTTAGCCTCTGATTTATGACACAACTCCATCATGCACAGTGATAGACAGAAGGCACTGCTAATAGAAACAGAGAATCTTTATAAAATCACCTGTCAAACTGCTTATACCTGGCGTACCGTCTCAGTTTTCTTAGTTTTCCTCCCTCATTCCAACCCACATCCCTTCATCCTTGTTTTCCTCCTCCCTTCCTATTCAATCTACTGGATTACCTCTCCCACATCTCATTCTAGGTATTGTCTGGTGACCTGTAAGCAACTCGGATGGAAACACACTTAAGACGGAGCCCCGTCTCTGAGTCGTTCTCCCAGACTAGCCTAACAGACGACATCCCTCTTCCACAGTCTCCCCTCCACATCTACATCAAACCTCACACATTTCCATTAAACCTTGAAATGAAATATTGTTGTAGTGTGGTCCTGGCTAGTGACTGTTACAATAGAAAATCATCCATGGGTTCACCCGATGGCGATCATAGGCCATCAGCAGGAATTTTTGCATGTGCATGTTTGCCACGTCCTTAACTGTGAAAGAAGAAATTTGTAACATCAAAAGATGTTATCCTTGCTCAGAGTGTGGCTCTGTTCGGTTGCTGTTTCAATTAAGACATTTGGCATGTTATGTAAAAAAAAAAAAAAAAAGCCTCATGCTTTGATCAAAGGAGAATTCAAACCCTTTGATTAAGGAACCAAACACGAAAGACCTGCAGTCCTTTAATCAATGGATTAGTGACAGCTTTTTGAAAGACAAGCTTTGTTGGGGACTTTTTTCCACAATTTATAAAAAGCTTCAGTTTACAGATTTTGCAATTAAGAAAAATCAATGGAGGTCACAGAACTTCAATACTCCCATTTGTACTGGTGCTTACATCTACACAACACAGTAAAGTGACTGCTTGAGGAGCCATTTAATTCCAACATAACAGAGAATAAATCAACTTTCATGAAGAGGTAGGTGATTCAACACAAAGATGATCTACCAAACAACAAAGAAAACCCCTCAGCACAGCTAACGATGGATGCTCCTGATGATGTGGCATTTTGCATAGCTAAGGAACATGCTGTCTTCAAAAAGTTCCATGCACATATCCCACACATTACCCACGCATGATCACAGGCTCTTTCGAAGCAATAAGTTAACCTCTGTGTCTACTATTTGTTCCTTTGGTTGACTACTCTGACACAGCTACCTTGATAAGGCTGAAGCTAGTCGTACATGTTCTTGGCAAATCCAAGTTTGAGATTAGCTTTATTTTGATTCAGACAGACTGAATGACTCTCTCTCTGTAGAAGGAGTTGTATGTGGCCTGAAGTGAACCACAACAGGCTAGCTTAGGTAACCATAATGTCCTGTTTTGCCCCAATTAGATCTCCATACATGTATAGTTCAATGAAGTACGGACTTCTTTGGACACATAGTGAATCTCAGTGGGTCTAGTGAAAAAATACTCCCTGCCAGGATGAACCCTCCAGAATTGGGTTGGCATCAGTGACTCCACTTGTACTGCTGAGCTCTAGTCTCCTCGATCGAACTTCAATAAATAACGCTGTGTAACTACAAGTGAACCATCTCTCACCAGATTTCCTTCATGGTGCCCCCTTTACAGTGAATGGTAATAACACATAAACTGGTTATTTTAATGAAGTTTTGCGCACCACAAGAGGAAAAGCGAAACAGTTTTCTACTGTCTACCCACTAAAAAAGGAGGTGATTCAATATTGTTGCTGCAGTATAGGATGTTGCCATGTGTGTAATCCATTTTTATGATTAAGTGAATATACCTTATAATAGGAGAAAAGGTGAGGAAATTAACCTTAAAGTGAATACAATAGGAAGTCAAAATTCCAGCAAAATGAAACTTCACTTTTTACGTGTATCGTTTCCTTCAGTTCTTAAATGAATTGCAAATGAAAATAGCATTCTATTTAAAAAGGTCCTTAACCATGATGAGCGTTATCCTGCTATCCAATCTCTCTGTATACAGTAGCAAAAGCAGAAATGTAACATCTGCTTTGTTATCAGCCTCCAAGCTGTACTCATGTGCATCCTGCTGGGCTGTTTTAAAAGGCAGCATTTCTCATTTTTTAGTAAAGACCCACAAGATATCTGAAGAGGGGAGATAGAAGGGAAGGAATTAACAGTTAATTGATTGACCCTTAAATCAATGGGTGCTTTGCCTAACATTCGTACCTTTCTTTAGTAATCTGGCATTTATAGTTCAGATTAGGGCATATACTAAATATCAAATGGCTTGTAAACTTGTCAGAATATTCCTCAAAACCCAGCAACAGACTGAAAAAGTACAAGTTTAAGTTTACACTCACAATTTTTCATTTTGTTAATATATCATTTAAGCAGAACTTGTTGATGGTGTGGTCCTTGCCAGCGAATGACATTATCTTGTTGCACTCTCATCTTCTGGTTTTTCAACTGAATAATTGGTACCACTTACGCTTTATCTTGATGAACCCAGTCAAGATGGAAGAAAGCATGCATTTTCTTTTGCTTTTACTTGAAATGTGGTAAAATTTTGCAAGACATTTGTATGGAAACATGTATAGTAACTGTACTGTAGCATAATGTTAATAAGAAACGCATAACACTCTTATATATCTAAAAAAAAAAAAAAAAAAAAAACATTAGAAAAACAATGCTTTTTGACACCTGAATTAAATAGTTTGAGGTGCTCGGTGCTTCAAAATAAATTAATTAGACTTAATATATCATGTGGCGAAAAGACCTGAGGGATGCATTTCAGAGTTAATGTCAGTTCGGTGGTGTTACACAATATCCAGCCATTCACACTGTTCACACATGATCCTTCAACAAGGTGGAAAAATCAAAAACAAAAGCTGCCACCCATTACAGGGAGAGTTACAGTAATAGTTTGTAGAAGGTCAGATGTACCATTTTCTACAGCCGCACTGAAGAATTCAACAAAAAGCACAGTAGCCTCCAGCTCAACTCCTCCCAGATCCATTTTACCAAAAAAAAAAGTTATCCCTCTTTAATTGGGTTCAAACAAACAGACAGAGTCTTGCCGTTGGGATGTTTCTCTACCTGTTAGGAATCCTGTCATGTTTTGTTTTATGCTCCGCTCCTGAGGTCAGGTTTTTAGGGATACACTGACTTGTTTAGCTTGCAACTTGCTAACAAGCATCTGTACAAGATTTCATTGCAATTCAGTTTTGGGATAGTCGAACTAACACTTTAATCCTGATGTTGCTAAAAAAGCAGAGGAGGCATAGGGATAAAAATGTGACGTCTGAACATCACATCAGCATTCAGAGTGCGGGCCCCCCTCAGGCCAAATTCATAAATATGTTATGAGCAGGCCCCACCGTTACTATACAGTCCGGCAGTAATGGATATTCAGGGTGAAGGGGTCCTTGTGAGAGCAGCATGTAAAGGATGACTGGGCTGGATTTAGTAACGCACCATTAACTGGCTCCTCAGGATGCCCACAGACGAAGAGAAGAAGAGAAGGAAACCCAGCCGGTCGAGAAATCAATATGAAGCACATCAGTATGTGAGTCGGTCAGAGAGGGAAAGGAGGATGTTTGCCATATCAGGATCACTTTGAGAACAGAGTGCAATAAACACACAGGAATGGTCTTGTAGATGCTTGTACTAAACAAGTTTGACTGTGCATGCTGACACAAGGTGCAAAGACAGCAGGATCTTCCGTACTGTAGGTAAACAGAAAGGCTGTGATGCCTACATCAGCATAGTACATATCTTTTAGAGGGTTTGCATTTCAGATCTTGTAGTAAATGTGTAATTTGTAATGTTATAGGCTAAAATGAATGGTCCAATAGTTTAAATTAGGTTCAATATTTAGTTTACAGCAATCCAGGACACCACAGAGAAACTAATAACACCTTAATCTGCACTTAAACCACACAGCGGTTGATTTAACGAGGCAACTGAGAGACAGGACCTTCAAGTTAAGATAGAGCTGTCACTGAGCATTGTCATTTAAATGTAAAAAAAACCCAGCTGAGAATGATCTGGGTGTGACCTCGATATGAGAAGTATTGCAGGGCAAGTTGTGCTGTTGGAGTTGCATCCAGGTAACTTCCACCTCATTTTGTCTCATCACTGAATAGTGTCAAATGGTAAGCAAAATGTTAGTATCTGAGATGGATTTGGCATCTTACTTAAAAGTAATGATGTCTTCCTATCAACGAGCTCCACTAGCACCAGAAACTTGTAGGAGAAAACGCAACTGTGATTGGTGACCATGTCTCTGTGTGGTTTCTCTGTAGTCGTTGTATCTCTAGGCCATGTTTCTCTGCTGGAAAATGATGGATTGATTGCTGTGCCGGAAGTAAAAGCTTTTGACGGCGTCCAAACCTTTAGTGAACAAAAGAATAAGATTGTGGGTGAATGTGACGGAAATGAATGTCCTCTGTAGGGTAGCTGGAAAGCCTTAGGGATTGGTTGAGGAGCTCAGACATTAAGAAGTAGCTTACTGGCATGTCCTTCCTTCAGGATTACATATTGCATTGGATTCCCCAGGTGGAGGTGGAAAACTTTTCTGGAGTAAGGGATGTTTGCCCTGCTAAAACTGCTGTCACCACAGACAAACAAAGGAAAACAAATAGAATTGTATTTCTGACTTGCTTTTGAGGTAAACACACTCTAAGGGGAAAGTTTTGAAGCTACACCGTAACCCCTTTGACATTGTAAATTTCTCTTAACAGCACAAGAAATGCACGTTATCATGACAGGTGGACATTAATTCCTTTGAGAGTATACAGATGGTGTTCTGACTTTGCATGAACCCATAGTAATAATTTGAATGCAGTCAAATTTCATACTAGTTTGTTCAAGCAAAGTCAGACCAACAAACAGGTGTGGTTTCTTGGTCCATGAAAATGTATTAATTTAGAGAACAAGAGTCGTCTGGATGAAAATTGTTCACACAAGCTTTGTAAGTGCCCTAAAATGATCTGTTCCAGCCAACTGAAAAGGGTTATTTTGTACTAAGGTTGTTTTCCAGCGATAAAAGTCTTTCTCTTCTGTCTTTTTCTCTGAAAGTTCTTGAAAGGTCCTTGAAGAGGATGTCTGCTCCATAATAAAATCTACCAAAAATTAAGATGAAATATCAAAATTGCTTTGCACAGGGGAGACGTCTTTGAAAACCCTGCAAAAATATGGATGGATGTTTCCAAGCTCTTCTTGGCACCAGTTGCCACAGCATGAGCCCTCTTCTCTTGCCTCTCCTTTAGATGAGCATATTCAGGTTCCTAATTGGTTTTACTATCTCAGCAGCTCAGTAGTTTGTTAATGACATCTAAACCTGTGGTGTGACGACATCAGACAGCTCCTGGCGTAGTGTTTTTATGAAGAAAAGTGCTGTTCTTGTGATGCACTGTAGGTGGTGGAGGGCAAAGGAAGTGTGTTTGTGTTCAGAAATAAGTGTGTGTAAATGAGTTAGAGGCTGTCTGCTGTTTACGGGTGGGTGGTTTTGCTTAAGATTTTGTTTGCACAAGCTGTTGCTCCCATGTGGCATTTCTGCTTGTATAAAAGCTTTCTGAAAATCTCAATGTGTTAAAAGTGCTGCCAAATGAGCAAACACACACTGACAGCGTTTGTCTGCGGCGCCATTCAGCTGCAGGACTCAAAACAATAAAACAAAGCCGTTACAGCAGATGAGACGCATCTTCGCCAAGATCCATTTGAGTTTTGAGGGTGTGACTTTTCTCGTTCAGGGAGTCACTGGAGCTCTGAGGCAGTTGAAAACCTTGAGTAGAAATAATGTCCTAACGGGTAGAAATTCAACATCCAATCTGAAAGAAAAATGGACAGATGATTCTCTACACAAGCGAATGGTTTTGGTTTCTTTCTGTGATTCGGTTCGGCCTTTTGCACGTAAACTAATTGACACTAACAGAGAAGCCTCGCAGGTTTTCAGTACACTTTGACATGAAATAAGACGTTACATAAATTGACAATGTCATACAAGAGCAGCCACTCAGGGCATCTTAATGAGAACATCAGAGAAATGAACCCAAGGCTGTAGACGGTGGAGAGATGAAGCATTAAAATGGTGCGATGTCCCGTGTGTGCGATGAGGAAAAGACAGCTTTCTTTCAGCTTTCTGAGTAAGTCAAGGACGCTATCTTTTAATCTTAAAACCCAAGCTTCATACATATTCTCATCTGCAGCCATCTTCCTTGCATGAGTCCACCCAAATAGTTCTGTCATGATGAAAAGGGCAGCCAGCACGTTTTTTCCCCTCAAAGTTTTAAGGTTTTTTCCATTAGAGTAAACTTTAATGGAATTTAAAGTTACACTTCTATATTTCACAGAGGATGAGCTGGTGCTATTTTTCCATTTTGCATAATTTAGGCCATTAAGTACAAATCAGCCATACAGGTATTTTACGTGCATTGCTGCTGAACATTTTACAAAGTGGTTTGAGGAAGTTTGATGGGTGACAAAATAGAAAAACATATAGTGTATTTATGAATTGTTGGGCTACGACTTTGCCTTTCCAGGAACCCAAAGACATTTAAAGGTCCGGTGTGTAGGATTTAGTGGGACCTAGTGGTAAAGTTGTCTGTATATAAACAAAGTGAGTACCCATTCATAAAGGTTAACGAGTAAGGGTTTTGTGGGTCATGTGAATCCCGTTCAGACAGCCAAGAATATTCCAGTGTTTGGCTCATTGTTGGTATTGTCTGTATGTTTAGGATCACTGTCCTGCTGCATTGCCCTACAACTGAGGGACTGTGTATAAAAAGGGCTCAATCAATGTGGAAAACCTCAAATTAAAGCTGAATGACATCATAGCATGATCATAGCCTAATTTTAAATCCAACATGCTGCAATATGGAGACAAAACAATAAAAATCGCAGTCTGACTTTAAAACAGTCTAAAGGCCTACAGCGACATCTGTGATGCCAAAACACACATTCACACTTCATACTTAACTTGTTTGCAGTGTGTCATGTAATTGAAGATTGAGCAGGGACTGTAAAATTGACTTACCAGTTGCCATGACCTACATATGAGAGAATGTTATTGCCATGCAACTCGTATGAAGCCCATGTTGGATATTGGCAAGCGCTGAAATAATGCTCCGTGGCCCTGGGACTGTGACAGCTTGTCTTAAACTGATTTATGTAAATATAACCAGAGCTAAAATCCGCCATTTGAATAGTGGCTTGAATAGTAACTTGAAGTCATTACAGTAATGTCATCCAGTAACTTCCAGTCTTATTTCACAAGAGCAGCACATCCCACCTGTCTGGGAAAAGATGGAGGAAGGAGCTGGTCAATAAATATTTCATGAGTTTCATTATTGCATATTTATAGTGTGTCTGCCACTCAGTAAATCTGTCTGAGTCCGTGCTGTGAAACAATCTTTAACCCAACAGGCACAAAGTCGAGCCGTGCAGTGCCGATGAGACCGAGTCATCTAATTTAACTGTCCTGCCAAGTGAAGCCCGCAGAGCCGTTACCGCCAGAGAAATGACAACAAGGGCAGAATCTAGTTAGCTGATCTACTGCGGTGGGAAGTTTGTCTTTGAGGGCATCAAGACACAATATGTGCAACATGAAAAGCCACGGCAAATGAGGGGAATGAACTTTGTAAATGATGATGAGTTTGTTTTTTTATCTGTATTGCTGCTTTATGCAGTGCATGTCTAATTGCTCAGCAGGAGAGCGAGGGGGCAATGATATGGGAATATGAGAGTGTAAATTGAATGTTAGAGGAAAGGGCTTTTGTAGGCCTTCAGTGGCTGAGCAAATCTGTTTTTTGGGGGGAGGAGGACTCCATACAGCACACATTAATAATCATCAGTGTCTGAGCCAAAGGAATTATGCTAAATTATTATTATTAATACAAAGTTAAAAGTTAAAAATTAGAAAAACAAGACATAATGTAAAAGCAACACAAAGCAAATTAAAACGAGTTAAACAGAAAACTGGAAGTTCCAGTGTCCCAGTTTTGATTTATTAAAAGGCAGAGGCAAGCAGAAATGTTTTCAGCCCCAGAGTGAACCCCAAAATTGCTCTGAGAAAAACATTTTGCAAAAGTGTCTGCTGAAAGTGCATCTGCTCAATATAACGGGAATTAAAAAGTAAAATAAAAAGCACCACCATAAATAAAGCTGTTCAGTATTTTGTAAAACATTTGAGACAAATGTCTCAAACAAAAGTCAAAATGTCCAATTAAAATCATTTCATTTATAATCGAACAACAATACAAAGACATTGTTCACATTTTCCAACAAGCTTTACTATTTGTGCATATTATGACTGTCGTCTCTTGGAAGAAAGCATCATGACGTCTAAGTTTTTATTTTCTGTGAGACAGGAGAAAATTCATCATCATATTTTGGCCACTGATCAAACAGCAGTCAAGGCGTGATGCAGAACTGATTTGCAATATGAAAAAAGGAAGTGGTTGAAAGTTGTGAAATGTTACTTTTATTAGAGTAACATTAGTCTGGCATCTCTCTTGTGGTTTAAGAAAAAGTGAGGCACTGTTTGTTTTTGTTTTTTTACCCTCTGTGGACAAATATATATTTGGGAGAAAGAAAAAATATAATTGTAGTTTCTGGTAACTGTTTTGTATGTCTCACACCTCAAAGATTAAAAATACTTACGGTGCCTTGCTCAAGGGCACCTCGGCAGTGGCAATCTTTTTTGAGCAGTGAGAGCGGGGATCGAACCAATTATTGGATGACCCACTCTTCCACTGAGCCATGGTGGTGCTCCCTTCTTCTGCTTTTCCAACTAGAGAATTGGCCTTTGCCTAATAAACTGAAATTTGATTAAAGGTGTCCACACCCTAAATCATACCCTGCTATCTATATTATCTCTAAAAGGGACTGTAACTGACTGAATGAACATAATGCTGTATGGAAGAAGACTAGGCTAGTGAAACTAGTGTTTGAGACCACAAACTCATTAGGAAACTGTTTAATAAGGTAATAAATCAACTGAGAATTTGGGTCATTTTTCCATTACATTCAAATGCATGTCTTTTTGCAGCCAGTGGAGTTGCCCCTGCTGGCCGCTGGAGCTGAGGACAAGATCGCAGAAATCATTACGTTTGCTTTCATTGGTATGACGAATGACAATAGAAATAAAGGGACTGGGGTGTTGTTTAGCTCAGTTGGTAGAGCAGCCGCCCCATGTGCGAAGGCTCAGTCCTTGCTGCGGAAGCCCAGGGTTCGAATCCGACCTGTGGCTCTTTCCCGCATGTCATTCCCCATCTCTCTCTCCCCACCTTTCCTGTCACTCTTCCGCTGTCTCTATCAAAATAAAGCATGAAAAGGCCAAAAAAAAAGAAATCAAGGGACCTTTGTCTTTCTACACAACCCATAGCTTTAAATGCATGCACTTAACGTCTTGGTAAGACTCTCATAATGCAACAAATTATAACTTACAACAGGCTTTGTTTGCTCAATTGAGACTGAAATTGCTCTAGTAAAAAGAACAAAGCTGGACTCCTGACTTTGAGTATGTTAAAAATGTACTTGTTACATCTGAAATGTTCAAAACTGATTGACCTGAAAGTCTCTTTAACTTCTATTTTTTTTTTTAATATATATATATTATTTACTTCCACAACCAGTCCTTTATGAAAGTAAAGGGATTATGTTCCCCAAATGTAAGAATATTGTACAAATGTTTTATGGTAACAACATTGTCAGAACAGCTCATTGCATGATCTCACTATAAAACTATACAGTGCCTTGATGATATATCACTTCCTTGTTCTTGACCAACAGATTTCCACAGTGATCATCTGTTTCCATCTCACTATCAAACTGCCCTACCCGGTATCTGATCTGATTATCTGCATATTTGAGTCGACATAGTCTTTTTACACTGGATGCCCTTCCTGATACAACCCCCCACAACAGAACCAGCAGTAAGGAATACGCAGGCCTGTTCTACCACCTGAGTCACAGCCACCCCACCCTTATAATAGATTAATTCCAAATGTGTAGGCAGGCAAGCACACAATTCAGCATTTAGGGAGAAGAAACTTTCCAACAGTAAATGAGTAATGGGTGAATAATTACTTGGGTTTAAACAAAGCTTTTATGTCAAGACGTTTTCCTGTTCAGTACCAAATTATGTGGTTCTGACCACAAAATTATTAGGAAATTAGAGACCCATTAACACATGACGTTTCACGTCAATGAAGGAAGAGAAACAACCACTTAGACCTACCCACAAGCTTTATGGACGCACAATCAGTCTTCAGTCTCACAACCTTTCCGTACGACCTCATTTGGAAAACGTCATCACTCGCTACTTTCCCACTTTGCCTCCAGATGTTTTCTCTCTGTGCAGTATGTATCTGTCCAAGCATGCAAGGAGCTGTCAGAAGATGTGACCCCAATACTTTCACCCCAGTCCCTAGCGAGCCCAGCCTGCCGCTGTGATGCTTCTGCAGCCATTATTTCCCATTAGTTCCTGACAGCGGGGCTGTTTGTAGCAGTAAGACCTTATGGAGAATCAGGTCAGCTACAGTGCCCCCATGCCTTTGTTAGCACAAAGGGATAGGGGCACTGACCTAGCCTGGACTGTTCCCGGGTACAAGTTTTTATCGGAGGTTATTTGAAAATAAGGACATAAGTTGGAAACCTACATTTGCTGCTACTACAAAGTACGGTTGAAAATGTAAACCCAAACAACAAATAAGTATGTAAACTTGATTTATATTTCTACTTTTCAAACTTTTCAAAACTGCTTTATAGTGTGCTTTTTATTGGGGAAAAGGAGAGAAAATAGAAGAGATAGAATAGACTATGGAAAACAAGAGTGTATAGCCATGCTAGCTGCTTTGTAAGGCTGTACAGATTAAACTTAAATTTAACTCAGTCATTAAGGTTAATCATCTGCGTACCATGATTGTAACCCTGCAAGACAAGATCACGTCGAAACCACAATGGTTCAAACCAATCAGTGTCCTTCAAGGAACTACTGGCAGCTGTGGTATGAGGTCTGGGAGTGGTTTAATGCTAGACCTTAGTGACGACGTGTGTAAGAAGTGAATTTTCTGGGAAAACAACTGGAACACTGATTGTGAGCCAGGACAAATCTTCACTGTACAAAAGTAAAGCTGTTGTCTTTGCAGAGAAAAAAGGGGAAAAAAAAAGTTTGGAGTGTCTGTTTGTGCTTCAGTGTACAGTCCAGCTCAAAGCTAAGAGAACAACACAATGTTTGGAATAATGCCAATGAATCACAAAAATAAAAACACACATACACACAAAGGCAAAACTGCAGAGCTAATCGTGGTTGCAGCATCTGCACCGAGTCCTTTCATCTAATGAACAGACATGATGAGCACTTCTCTCATTGTATCATCTAATTTAATATCTACTGTCCTTGATTTTTTTTTTCATCATCTTGCTTCTCCAGGCTTATTAGATATAAAATGCAATTTGAGACAGTTTTGTTCTGAAGCTATTTTATGAGCTATTTAAATTCAAGATGCTCAGATTTACTGCATGCGCAGAGAGGCTTCATTAATTTATGTAACATAGTATGAAGGGACTACAACTTATATTTCATTGTGCAATCCTGTGATGTACAATGACAGATGAATAACCCTGATGGCAGACACACACACACTCTGTCTTGCACGTAAACATACACAACATGCACACAGGATGGTATAAGCATGTCCTTTAAGCTAATCAATCTCTCATATATATATATATATTAATATATTTCTTTCCCTCACACACATGCAGTGTCTGTCCTCTTTAACCTGATCAATTTGTTTAGTTTACCTCGATGACACCGAGCGCCTGCAGAAAATATCCTATCTGTAAAATCTTCCTTCCCTTTCTCCTTAAATGTCTGCTTTGGCTCGGCATGATGAATGATTGCTTGGGCCAATCAATTCTATTTAGATAAACTTGCTTCCAGAGGGGATGGGAAAGGGAAGAAGGATGGATTCTTTGAGTTATTCAACACAGAGGCCCAAGGTTATTGTTATTTGGGCTGCTCTCCAACCTGATCAGGTAAGGCAGGCTGTTACACTTTGGTAGCTGTATTCCAGGAGATTAACCTTTGGGAAAGTATTGCTAGTACAAAGCAGCAGCGTACACTGTATGGGATTAGCTCTATGAAGCCTGAGTGCATCATTTACTCACACGGGTGGAACATGCGAGAACATGTGTGTAGGTTTTGTTACTGCAGGTAAATTCCAGCTGTGGTTACCACTGTTGTCTCACAGCAAGAAGATTCTGAACAGCACAGTTGGTTGGGTTGCTTTCTGTGAGGAGTGTATGTTCTCCACATGTCTGCATGGGTTCTCTCCGGTAACTTCCTCCCACAGACTTTGGGTTTGAATGTGAGAGTGAATGGCTGGTGGCTTGCACTGGGTGTACCCAGGGTGTCACCTCTTGCCCAATGTCAGCTGGGATTGGTTTCAACCCCTGCGACCCTAATAGGGATAAGTAGTTATGGAAATGAATGTATGGACTTTGAAACTTTATGACTCTTCTTTTTTTTAGATTAGAGGAGTTTATGGTTATAGATGAGGAGGAAAACAGTAAAACGAGGCTTCATTTTAAATGGAATGTTTTAATACGTCTCCGTTTTGGTGACTCAACTCATTCTGGGTGGACAACTACTGTTCTATCCCAACTAAAGCACAATAGCATAAATTAAATGTTGAAACAAGCTAATGGTTAAGGAGAAACTACAGGAAAAAGTTCAACCTGAATGAATTCAACTTTTTGTTTTTAGTTTTAACTGTTTTTACGCAACTAAGAAAATAATTTTTTCTACAGCAAAACCTGGTCCTGAGATGTGGTGACACTTCAGCTCTCAGCAGTTCATCTCTCCTTGTTCATTTAACAATGATGAGTGTTCTTCTGCAGCTGTTGTGCATTTACCACCTGAAACCCCTGGTGAAGGCTCATTTTTCATGAGTGTTTTATCTGACATACAGAACAGATGTTTGACGCAACAGCTCCACTCAGTGGCTTAATAACAGTGTTACCCAGAGAGCAAAAATAACCACCAAACAGACACTTGCAGGATTTTTTGATTTATTGTCTATTACAGGATGTTTTTTTTAACTGTGGTCAAAAAAACAACAAAAAAAAACATTAGCTTTAATTCCTGAGAATAACCCATTTTAAAACACCTTTTAATATGATACCATTTCACACAGCAACAGCAGTTATACAATGGGAACATTCAGCTTAAAGTATTACAGTGACCTTGTATTAAACAACAGTTATCAAGTTTCACAACTAACTCACAGTTAAGCAACCTTACGTGATACAGTTTTCCTACATATTTCTCTAAGATGCAGTAAAGAAGCCGTATGTCTGGTTTTCTCGATCAATTTTGGACAAACTTCAAACATCAAACACTTAAACATCTTCATATTTGAATATACAAACAAATCTTAAGCTGGCCTGCAAGCCTCAAGCCTGGTGAGCCCACGTAGCGCGACTGCTGTCGGGATGCGTATTTATATTTACACATATATATAAACCTCTACGTAAAACACACAAACCTGTTCAAGTGACTCAGTATTCACCTTCCATACTTCATTAATGTAATTATTAAACCAGTCTTTACAACTATGACTCACGCATGTCACGATAAATACAGAGAAGAAACGTTTCATCACCTTCATAACAAAAAAAAAAATAAAGCCCCTGAATCTTTCAAGCATTCACACACCAAAATATGATGGTGACCTGCAAATTTATGAGCACAATTTCAAGCATTTTCCTTCGCAGCAGATATGTTTGAAGCCAGTGTAAAAATAATCACATTCATATTTCAGTTCCTCTGAAAGGTGGAAGTGGCTGGAAGCTTTGTGTTTAATATCCAACTATTTTCTCAAGCATTTTGTATTGCTTTGAGTTTTGTCTTTTTAATGTTTACTTCTATTATTGAAACAGTCACTCTGACTAAACTAACCTGCAATCAACTGCTATTCTGACTGACAAAGACCCAAATAAAGAGGCATGTAGATGGCAATCAAGTCTGTCAAGTGACATGTTTTTGAGACATTATTTCAAGTCTTCCACTTGTTCCTGTGAGCATCAGGTGATTGACAGGGAGCAGTGACAAGAAAACAAACGACACACTGAAATAAGAGGGGTTTGTTACAACATTTTGTTCTGTGGAACCTGACTTACTGTCAAAGTGAAAAAAAAAAAAAGTTACTGGCAGCAAAATGGCGTGCTCTGAAGGAGGAAAATTAGCTTTTACATCTGCTGCTAGACAAGATGTGTGCAGAGAAAGTAAACCACCACATGAACATGAACACCAAAAATTATTTAAGACGAGAGGAAAAATATTTCTGAGCTGATTGGATGCAGTTTGGCTCAGGTCAAACAAACATTGCTAAGTGGCCGGCGTCACAGAGATTCAAACATCAAATAACTGCAAAGTCACAGATACACATTTGGCTGAGAAATGATCTTGAGTTATCCTCTGTCTGCCCCCATGTTTCCCATCCAATTCTCTATTGCTAAAAGAAGCACAAAAACAATAATTGAGACACTGAATTCTGAGATTTTGCTTCCATAACATGTCTACTTTCAGACTAGTGCAAAGAAAACACCCCAAAAGCTATTTTTTTATGGTTGTTAACAGTATTTTTTCAATTCATGGAGGGATAAAAAGAGATTTCCCTCAGTTTGATGACCACACACAGATGTAGTCACAATGTCCAATGGCGATGTTCTGATATCAAGTTGGAAACCAGAACCAGAATCCAACTTGTTCACAGCAAGATAGAATATATATATATTTTTTCCTTTATTTTACCTTGGGTATTCTGCCAATCAGCACTGTCACCTTGAAATAAGGCAGTGTTTCACTTTAAACAGCATAGGACAAGATTTGGAGCCAGGATTCCATAAGCAGAACAAAAATCTCCAAAATCTAAGTGAACCCCACAATTTGGCAAATCATTTTTTATCTCTTTTAACTCTGCACTTTGGAAAATGGATTCAGACTGAGGCGGGCTATATGTTGCTTTCGTAGGACACGCTTGTTCGTGAGCCTGGTGCAAGCACATGGAGGCACATCGCGGCCTCCTTACCCTCATTGGTGACCTTCTCAGAAACTGTGTGGACTGACGCTTTGGTGTCAACGCTGCTTCCATTGTTCCCTTGTCCTTCACTCGACAGCAGTGCCTGACACACCCCCTCCTCTTCATCTAAATTTCTGTTGGAGGATGGCGGGCATATAGCTTGTCTCTTCCCAGGCTTGGCCTGATCTGAAGGCTGGGGCTCCGGGTTGACTGTTTCTGCCCCCTCCTCCCCGAACGTACGGCAGTTCAGGATGAGTGGTGGCAGGGGAACGCTCCGTGCCAGCTCCTCCATGTGACGGGCAAACTCCATGGTCTTGAACTGTGTGACCTTGGCAAACTCCAGTGTCTTGGCCGACGTGACGATGGGAATCCGCTTAGCAACCTCGAAAGCCCTCTGCAGCTTCTCTGCGCCTTCGGTGCGGAAAAACTCATTGATAGCTCTTTCTGTCTTCTTGAGGTGGCTGCTGACCATGCAGACCCGCGCCACATTGAGGATCATGGTGATGGTGAAGGCCACCAAGCAGACGACGACAAAGTACAGGCCCAGGCCGCTCTCGTTGTGAGCTACACGCAGAGTGACGGTGTAGTTTTTGGTCCCAGGGGCGACACAGGTGTAGCGTCCACGGTCCTTGAAAGAGACCGCTGTGATGTTCAGGACGCCATTCTCCTGAATCAGCCACTTCCCCCCTGGAGTCACAACACAAAAGACAACAAGACAAAGACAGTTTTACTAAAAGCTTTAGAGATATGAGTTGAGAATCAGGGAAAACGGGGAGAGACCTTCTCATTGATAGCAGATTTGAAATCAGTTCTTTCATCAAGCAGTTTGTAATGCAGCATGAGAAACATTTACACTGGCAAAGAAACCAGTTAGCTCTCATTTAATTTCAATTTTACTTGATGTAATTTAATTTCTTCCACAAATTAGTACACAAAACAGTACTTGATGAGATAAAAACAGCTTTATATATCAAATTTTATTCAATAAACAAAGAACATTATTGTGTTGCTGTTTCAGTGTTTTGCTGCTTCTGTTATTCTGTGTATGTAAAACTGGACTTAACGTCAAAACTGATACATGAAACAACTCATGAACTTCTTCAGCACAGCATCATTCTCACCGAGCAGAGGCCCTTTAGAGTTGTACCACTTGATGTCATTGTGGCGTCCGGTCACGTTGCACTCAATCAGAGCGTTGGATCCCTCCTTGACCACGATGCACCTGCTGGACAAGACGCTGTCCAGCCGCAGGCAGGCCGCCGTTTCCGTCTCCGACCCGTTCAGAGCTCCATGTGCTGTCCAGCTACCAAGCAGCAGGACTGTGAGCAGCAGGTGTGACAGGTGGTGTCTCTGGGTTGGTAACATGTCGAAACGGGTTACAGTTTCAGCTCACCTGTAGACGAGATAAACCTGCAGAACAGGAAGAGTCAACGGTTGTGGCTCATGCAGCAGCACAGGACTGTAGACCCTTACTTTTTAGTGTATTCAAAATCTGCAGTCCTGTCCATATTTGATAAATCTCTACCTACATCAACGCGAATGAATCTGCATCTGCAGACACATTACTGACATTGATTACTTCTTAATTCAATGTAGAAATGAGTTTAGTTGTGAAATTCAAACCACAATTTCAAACTCAAGTTGAAGGCTGACGCCAATTTTTAAACTGTGTTTTTGTGTTTTTTCTTACTGCTCAGGTGATTTTTTGCTTTTCTTTACCCCTATCACATAATAAACAACAGCTTTAAGCTGAAATAATGTTAATTTGACTGGTTCCTTTGACCTTTCAATGTCTCATAAGAGCACTGATCAGTATTGTTGTGCCTGGAAGATCATTTTTAAGTTGTGACATTGTGTCCAGAGAGGAAGTCAGCAGCCATACTTTCAAAATGCTAATTCAAGAGTAATAATCTGGTCCTGTAGAAGAAATGAGTAAAATTGTATTTTAATTTAAAATTATATAACCCTTCAATTCGTTTACAAACTATAAATTGTATTGGTCAAATTAGGCTTTGTAGTGATAGTAAAGGAGATAAGCAAGGAGTAGTTGATTTAAATAATTAGTATAGCGTATAACACAGTTATTAATCCCCGAATACCAAGTTTATTTGGCATAATGTTGGTGTACCTAAGAAAGAAATAACACACAATTCCCCAGGTGAGCTCTGAGTCAGTGATTCACCTGTTGCACTGACAGCGACAAAAACATCAAATCTTCCATTGAAGTGAGCATCAGTTAGTTTTAGTAATTTGCTGTATGTTTAAGGAGATTTGCTTTACTCACATTTTAGTCAGTTACTCAGCTTTTATCCAAGTGTTTAAGCAAAGCAAACACGATCCGTCTAATCCGTTTACTTCCTGCTTCAGGTATGAGGGAGTATGCGTGCCTTGTTTTTAATTCTCCCATGCAGGAAGGCGACTTCACCTGGCGGTGGGAAAGTACGGACTACACTGTAATCAGTGTTTAAAATACAGCTTATGTAATACTTAAAAATGATAATTAATTTACAAAGGCTGAACAAACGATATAATCACAAGGTGGACACTTCTGGATTTTGCTCTAAACATGTATAATATTTTTTTCTAAACATAAGCCTATGATTTATTTATTTATTTTAGAGTGTTTAGTTTTAATTGCGATTACGTATTTGCTGATTGCTCCAATTATAATTTGTATTCTCCAGAATACAATGACAATATGACTTATTGTGGCATGGAAGACAAACGACAAACGGCAAATAAATATTTATTTTTGAGAGTCAAAGTTTTTGTTACCGGAAGTTAACATAATTTTATTTTGGCAGTTTCGGAAGTCTTGCTTTAATTTTATTTGCAAAACCAAACATTTCGTCAAGTTAGACCGGTAGTATGACGGATTTTTCTTCAAAATAAAATCACAACAACCGCGTCAAGTATATCTATTTATCTATGCACAAAAAACCTCAGAAGTGCCTTATTGTTTAAAAAAATAAATCAACACAGGGCGTTCAACATTTGTAGCCATATATAGTCTTACTTAAACGTATTCTTTACTTTACACTAATTTTGTTCAAATCCCTAGGTTATAAACATGCTTTTATTTTGAAGACAATAACCGGAAGTAGTCTTTCTCAGTGCGGCTAACTGTCGGAGCTGGTCAGTGAAAACAAAATGTGACGTGGCTAATCCTGGTGGACAAAAAGAGCGAGAAAACCTTCAGTGTCAAAGTATTTACTGGGAAACTAAAAAGCGTTTAAGGCGTACAAACAGAAGTGCAAACCGAAAAAAAGAAGATAAACATTTTCCTGCCGTTAACTTTGGGACGGAAACCGGTGGCAGGCTGGTTTGACGTTAGCTAGCATCAAGAGGTGAGTTTGTAGTAAGAGTAACAGTTTACCTTGTTTCTGTACGGCTAACAGCTCGTGTATGCGTTGATAAGTACTAAAACAACTAATAACAGTAAAATAAAAGCTTAAAATAAACTAACAAGTACATGAACGAGTCATTAGCTTACCAAAAGTATTAGCTGGCTACTCATAAAGCATGAATATCAATACTACAGTAAGCTGTGACTGACAGACCTGAATGTAAGCTTCATATCACGTAGTTATAATGTATATTCCTGTTCCTGCTGTGTGTATGAGGTGTTTGCTCCAGGTATTTGTATGTTACGCACATACACATATACAGTATGTTGACACACTTTGTACAATATTCTGTTCTTTGTGTGAAACTGTGGGCCAGAACATCTGCGGCACAAACACTGAGCTCAGAGTTCAGGCAGCCCGGCTAACAGACTGAGATGACACGCGCTAACAGCAGATATCGTTCACAGCAGTTTACTTAGCCGTCCGTCAGGAAACGTGGTGACTAACTTAGTGTTGCAAAATGTGACATTATACCAGGAGTACAAAGTGCAAGAACAGGCGTACGGGTGACGGAGACCTTTCACTCGACTTACACGTCAGCCGAGCATCAAAAGTGATTTAAAACAGGGAGTAATCTTCAGCCAATCCTCTCTGCTGGTCACTCTTTATGCAGTAGTTTAATTGGTTGCTTATCTGGCTAATAGTCACGCACTTTTCACTTTGAAGGCATGCACTAAGACATTAAGATGTCAGACAGCGAAGCTACAGCAGCAGCAGAGGGTGCAGAGGCGGCACAAGAAGAGTTTCAGGATGCCCGCGAAACGCCCGACAGCTCCTCGCCGACAACACCTGACATCTCGACTGACGTGGCCCCGACGAGGAAAGCCAGGAGGAGACCGGAGCCCAAACCTGCAGCTGAAGTCGAGGAGAAGCCGAAAGTGGAGGAGCAGCCGGCAAAGGCACTGATGAGATAATTATTGTTCATAGACAACAATACAAATGATGGTTATAAACGTCGTCGGCTAGTTTAACTAGACATTAACTGACAACTCTCTGTCTTTTCTGTCCTTCTTCCGTCCTCATGTCTTCCCTCTCAGACACCCAGTGACTCCACTGTGTCTCAGGGAGGTTGGGGATACTGGGGCAGCTGGGGCAAATCCATCCTATCCACAGCAACAGCTACTGTGGCCACTGTGGGTGAGTACAGACCACCTAACTAACCAGATCATTCTGTTTTATATACAGTATGCATAGTTTATAGTTCTTTTTAGTTAATCTAATCACTGCTTGTCTCTCCGGGCTGTCCAGGTCAAGGGCTCACTCAGGTGATAGAGAAGGCGGAGACGTCTCTGGGAATCCCCAGTCCGACCGAGCTGTCAGCACAAGTTGAAGAAGAGCAGAAAGAGCAGGGTGAGGCACTGAGTCATCTGGTCCAATCACCACGGATATAAATGAATACATTAACCTGATGTAGTTTGTATGTGTAATACACACATACATATATATATAAATATAATGTTCTACAGGTGAGGCCAGCAGTCAGACGGACAAAGCGGCAGGAGAAGGATCGGTGGCGATGGGAAGTGCGATGGGAATGCTGACGTCCCTCACCAGCGTCGTCCAGAGTACTGTAAGCAAACATGTTCTCTGTGTTGTTCCATTATTATTAGTATTACAGCTTCTGATCCAGAGTCCTTCAGATTTAAGCGTCTTCACTTCAAAGTGTGCATTAAATGAAAACAATCATTAGTTTGAGGTTACAGTAACATTTTATTAATTAATCGACTCATTAAATATATTATATTTATTCTAAGTTGTTCTAAGAGCAGGTGTTATCATGGATATTACTCTGAAACTAAACTTTCATATTTGTTTTCAGGGGAAAACGGTGATAACAGGCGGTCTGGATGCTTTGGAGTTTATCGGGAAGAAGACGATGGATGTGATAGCAGAAGGTGATCCGGGCTTTAAGAAGACCAAAGGACTGATTAACAGGAACTCCACTCTGTCTCAGGTAGGCAGACCAGGGTCAGATATGTGAAGCTAAAAACACAAAGAAGTGAGACTAAAAAGTGATTTTTTTTTTTTTTTTTTTTCCCTTGACTTTGATGTTTTATTAGCACACGAGGAGCAAGCTGACCAGTTTTCTTCCTGATTTTCTGACAGGTGACTTTAAACCTTTGATCTGTGTCTGTCTTGCAGGTGTTGAGGGAGGCGAAGGAGCGAGAGGAGCTGCAGCAGACAGCAGAGAAAGAGTCAGACTCAGAGAAGAAGGTGGTCGCTCACTACGGGATGCTGTTTGATGAGTTTCAGGGTCTGTCCCACCTCGAGGCGCTGGAGATTCTGTCTCGAGAGAGCGAGTCTAAGGTACGATGGGCGTTTCATTCTAAAACATGACGTCAACTCTGGTTTAATATATACACTGAGACATTGTCTTTACACTTTATAATCCAGTGGAGTCGCTCATTCTTTTTTGTGTGTGTGTTGCAGGTGAAGTCGGTGCTGACCACCCTGTCGGGAGATGAACTGGTTCAGCTCAGAGAAGAGCTGGAACTCATCAAGGAGTCTTTCTCCCTGGTGGAGTTTGACGACGAGGAAGTGGACGAGAAGAAAGGTAACGTCTGTGAAGCGGTTATAGCAGCGTCGTGTTCACCAGAATCGACGTAACACCTGAAATGATTTTGTGTTTGTAACTCCAGATGAAGACGGCTCAGAGTTTGAGAAGGAGATGATGGAGGCCTTGGAGGGTCTCAGCATCACTGCCACTGCTGAAAAACTCAGCAAGGTACCAACTACACGTTTCCGTGTCCGCATAAAACTTTCTTTTGCTGTTCTCTAAATTCTCAGTGTTGTGACAGTATTTAACCTCGATCCGTGTCTCAGACTATGCTGTGCTGGGCTCTTGAATTTGAAATCATTGTGTCGAGGTTTGTGGTTTACAAACCTGGTGTAATCATATGATCTGTAACCTCCGACAGGCCTGTAAGAGCACCTGCAGCCAGATCACTGACATGATGAAACCACAGGAGGAGGAGAGTGAGGAGGACGTGAAGAAAGCGTTCTCTGTCGAGGTATACTGATATTAACCTCTTCCACTGCATTCCTCCTTTTAAGAAACACCTTTCTATCTCTTTACAGGGGGGCAGCACGTCAGCAGAAGTGATATACGTCATGTGAAACCTCAAACCTTAATGAAACATTTCGGATGAGAAGCAGCTCTGTGTCTGTGTCAAGTTTTTCTAGTCAGAAATCTGTAACGAACATTTTGTTATGTTTAGGCTTAGAGTGTGTAAGAGCTGAGAACATTATGATAGACGTTCATGATGGACATGTTATGTCCTGTTACTGTATGTCTCATAACATGTTTCAGAGGTTCTTGGGATTGATTAGATTTGGCACAAAATTCAGCCTTTTTGGACTACTCAACACCAATACCAAATATATAATAATAATAATAATAATAATAATAATAATAATTATGTGATAATAGTAATAATAGTGTGTGTGTGTGTGTGTGTGTGTGTGTGTGTGTGTGTGTGTTGTGTTTCATCAGGACATTCACGCTGCAGCCATCAGGAGTCTGGCGGAGCTAACGGCTCGATCCATCGAGCTTTTCCACAAGCTGGCTGAGATGATCCTCTTCGCCAACGGCAGCACCGAGGCCAGCGTTCTGTCACAGTAAGACTGCACAGGTTTTCTGCTGGAGCGTGTGTGTGGAGACGCTGCAGCAGCTGTGAAATTTGATCTGGATTTCTGGACTAACTAAACATCCTTCTTGTCTTCTGTCCTCAGGTTAACTGTTGTCCTGTGTAAAGAAATCTCACTGCTTTCCAAGAAGTTCACTTCCTGTTTAACAACAGCTGGGGTAAGTGTGATAACTCCGAGTCTCTCTGTGGATGAAGGAGTTCTACAGGTCAATATTACTGAATGTGTCTGTATCTAACATAAAGCTAACATGAAGAACTGAGAGCCGACTGTAATTAAATCTAAACGTTCTTTTTTACAGTCAAACGAGAAGGGAGATGTCCTCAACCCGCTGATAACAGGAGTCTTTTTAGAGGTTTGTGTCTTAGTACTGCAGCAGGTGGATTGTCTTCATTTCCGTCATAGCACTTCCTCATGCTGACATGTGTTATGGGATCCTCTTTTGCTCATAGGCATCCAACAGCGCGTCCTACATCCAGGACGCCTTCCAGCTCCTGATGCCCATCCTGGAGATCTCCCGCATCCAGAGGAGAGCCGAGTCCACAGAGCAGTGACCAGCTGGCGTCACCTCCGCCCTCCATCGCTGCCGTGACGCCGGGACTCTTGTCACAGCAGAGAACTGACACATCTTTCAAACTTTGTTTATAAAAATCGTCTGCCTCAGCTCTTACTCTTGTCTGGTTTTCAGCCTCAGGACGAAATCAATTTCACGCCTGGGAGGAGAAGCGTGTCTTTGTCAAACAGTGTTAACCTTTTTCTGGCGTTGCAGGTTTAATTGTAAAGCCCAGTAGATGGACTCGTTGATGTTCGGGGTTGAGACGGTGTGGATCTACCAGCGAAGAACAAACGCATCTGTGTTAAACAGAGAGCGACTTATTGTTCTTCGTTTGGTTCTCACATGTACACATCCACTTTTTTTTTCTTCTGATAGCACTTATGCTCATAACTATTTCAATTCTGCCTCGAAGAACACTTTAAAAAAAAAAACATACAGGATGGAAACACTAGTCAGAATTTGTTTGAAACTGGTGTCTTATAATAAATAAGATATATCGATATATTACTGCTCACAGAATGGCTGGGCATGTCGTGTATCTCTAAAACACTGCCATGAAACATATTGCTGGTCCTGGAACAGTTAGGCGCTAAGTGTCTTTGCTCATGTAGGCTAGGACATAAAACTGACAAAACTCACACGCTAATCTGGCAACCTGGATTCTAGCTGTTTCAAGAAGCCTTGAAGGTTTTTTTTTTTTTGGCAACTGATTTTGGTATCCGCAAATCATGAGCAGGCTGGCTGTAATTAGTCTGCAGGTGTCGGTCTGAAGACTTTGTTGCTTTCTCTTGTATACTCAATAGTTTTGTATCAAAATATCGGCTTTAAATAAGTATTGTTTCTGTTATCTGCAAATACAAGGCATCCTCACAGTTTCGTATGTTCTTTCATTGTTCAAATGACATTTTCCTTTCAGAGTCTCGAAAGACTGGGAACATAACCTTACGCTCTTTTACATGCTACTTTGTGTTCATACAGAGGGTGTAGATCAAAAGTGATTCACAAAAGAGTGAAAAGACGAGAACAAGTGCAGACACTGCACGATAAAACCACACAACTAGAACGATAAGAGAACGGTATGGAAAAGATAAGATAGCTAAAAAAAATCAATCCTGAGCTACAGATTTTCTATTTTGTGTCAGTTTGGATTTAAAATGTTGCCAGCACAGGCTCTAAAAGGATTATTAAACAACAATGGTATTGATAATTGGTAATAGGCCAGTCCCAAACAATTAAGATCTTTGTAAAGCAGTAAAAACAAATATAAAATCAATCCTACTTTCAGATGAATTCATTCATTGATAGACTTTTCCCCTCCCTACCTCCTTCTTCATTAACTTCTGTCTCCTAAAACTCTCTTGTTGCATCCACAGCTCTGTTTTCTCTTTGTTTCGCTCTGGTAAATTTTCAGTCTAGCTAGAGAAACATACAAACTCACTGAATTCATCATTCATGAAACTTCAGTCTAACTTCAGGTGTTTATAAATCAACGAAGGAGCTTCTATCTGCCCGATCTTGAACTGCTAACAGCTGCGTGTTGTGTGTCAAATGATGTTCTTTTAAGCAGTATATTGTACTGTATATCAGGTATTTGAGCTGGTTTTCAAATAAATGTGCTTCCATACAGGCCCAATGTGTGATTTATGTGTGCGAGTGGAAAGTTACAGATTTAGTTGACTGGTTTTATTGTGATTAACAGTCAGAAATGATAAAAATATGGTTTTATGCTTCAGCCCCATCTGATAGCTTTTGGATGAGCTGGAACAACAACTGTGAGCCAAATCTTATCACCTGACATCAGTGCTGGATCTCACTGATGCTGACAACACTAATAACACTAATTCCTGCCAGCCAGGTTCCAAAATCTGGTGGAAAGCCTGAAACTATACGAGTGTAATGATCACGTACGTGTATGTGATACTATTAATGAGGTTCCTCCCTGATCAAAATTACATTTATGCATTTATGCTTTTACCATTGTTTGCTTCTTGATTTGCACCACAACTATATTGTATGAAATAGATGAATGGCAGACAGAAGATCTGGCAACTTAATATTACTAATAAAGGAGCTAAAGTATGATTTGATAAACTGGTAATCTGAGCAAACTCAACTCCAACTTTAAATCATACATTTAGATGTAAACTTCAGTCTAGATTTATCAGTAGACAAAATTTTAGGTCAATATTTGTGTTATTAGTCAGGCAGCAGTGGTTAATATAGGACTATAATTTAATAATAATGATAATGCTAAAGGTTATTTACAAAGCACTTGCCAAACAAAGAGTGCAAACAGCTTTCCAAAGTATCGCCTATAAAAAATACAGCTGTGTATGACAGCATTATTTTCTTTCTTTCTTTTGTTTTTATGTGGGTAGAAATCAGAAGAAGTCATAATTTTCAGCTTTATTTCACGTCGTTACACCTCCAGCACAGGAGGTGGCGCTGTGCTCATTTATCGTCTAAACGCGACTCGCCATCGCACACAAAGAAGACGCTGGAGAAGGAGATAACGAAGTAGAAGAAGAAGAGGAAGAAGAAGAAGACAAGAGGCGCTATCAGCTAGCCTGGCAGGCTACATCGAGGAAATTCAGAGGTAAAACTCGTTTGTTTTTTTACACTTTTCTGCTTTCCACAATAACACGCTGCTGTGTCTGTGACACGCGTCGCCGCCGTGACACGCTGAGTATTGAAAAAAGCGGATTTAGTCTTCGCTCCGGTAACGTTAGCTTTCTGGCGACGGTTAGCTTGTAAACGTTAGCCGCAGCTCCCTCGTTGCAGCGTCGTCACCGAGATATAAACTGTGTTTCGAACTTTGCGGGCACTAAAGCCTCCCGAGCTGTTCAACACTATTAACTGGTCCCAAAGACTTTGATGTAAGAGGACTGTTTTATTTTTTTCTTTAGCTAACTGTCGGGTCAGTTAGCACGACGTTATAAACAAGCTGCACTTATATAAGGTTAACTCATCCTGATGCCATGGCAACGCAGTTCATTTAAGAGCAACGTTTTCCAACGACATGTGTTTTTATCTTTGCAGTTAACGAAGAAGTGAAATGCTGCTTAACTTTATCAACATTAAAAACACTTCTCAGCACAACTTGGACGGTTCAATAGCAGCACGGACTCCAGATGAACATCGTAACTTTTATCCTGTCAGTTTTATGGATGTAAAATGTGCATTTTCATTCTGCACTACTTTGAACAAATAAAGTCTTTTAGCATTTCACTTATCACAGCTTAAATTCGGCAGCCTTAAGTACAAGTTTAATCGAGGCAGACCGGCTTTATGAACAGATATTGGCCTGTTACAGATCTGCTGTATGTGTTGTCCCATATTGAGTGTTTGATGACCATTTTTTAAAGAGATGAAGGCAAAAGCTGTGTGTTGATACACTGATATTGGAATTTAACCAGACTCAAACAAAACAAACAGAAGTAAGACCACATTAAATCTCTACGGTTCGCCAGAAAGCAGCTGGCGCTCACATTAGACGGTGATCTGGCTCTGAAATCACCAGCTTGCTTTTATCACTGTCATTTATATTCTCTCTAAAAAGATGAGCGACGTGGTATTAAGTGTGATATAACCGCCTTAACACTTTAAGGCCATGTGGTTAAATTTACATCATGTGTTTAAAGAACAAACAGAAGTCAGCTCACCCGCACAAAGAGAGAATCAGACATTTATCCATACAGTCCTCGTCCTTGTTTATGTGATTTTTTTTTTTTTATCCTTCCATCGGTGTTGCAGTGAGATCTAAGTGCGCTTCCTTTCCTCCTCTCCCAGGGTTGTGTTTCTTCATCACACTGCCTCCCCCTTCGTCCCCCCCACCTCCCCATACGCTGCAGGATTGTTGGGGTTTTAGCTCTCTTCCTGACCTGCCAACATGCCAGCCGCACTTACAGATTCCAGTCAGATAATCTGTGAAGTCTGGGCGAGCAATGTGGAGGAGGAAATGAGGAAAATCCGCCAGATTATTCAAAGCTACAATTACATCGCCATGGTAAGTAACAGGCAGTTTGGAGAGGAGCTGGACACTGATGGTGTAAAACAAGAATAATGACGGTCACTCTAAAGAATCAGTTTGTTTGAGAGTCACGAGGAGTACAATTTATTACATTTAAACTTCTTAGGGACTTGTGTTGCTTTTGTTTTTCTTTTCACTTCCTATTACATGTCTTAGATTATGATTAGAAGAGCATTTCATTTCTGTGAACATCAGGATATCTAGATGGAGATGATTTAAAGCCATCACATACTGATATGAAACAAAAGTACAGGAGTATTAAAGAGTTTTTGTGTTAACGTGTTTTGTTTTTCATCAGGACACAGAATTCCCAGGAGTGGTCGTCCGGCCGATCGGCGAGTTTCGCAGCACAGTGGACTACCAGTACCAGCTCCTGAGGTGTAACGTCGACCTCCTGAAGATCATCCAGCTCGGCCTCACGTTCATGAACGAGGACGGAGACTATCCTCCCGGCACAACGACGTGGCAGTTCAACTTCAAGTTTAACCTCACGTAGGCACACTGTTGTTGTTGTTGTTGTTGTAACACTTTCTAAAATTTTGTTTTTTAAAGAGCTGATTGGTGATAACACCACCTGAATACCTTTTTTTTTTTTTTCTTTACAGAGAAGACATGTACTCACAGGACTCCATAGACCTGCTACAGAACTCCGGCCTCCAGTTTAAAAAACACGAAGAAGAAGGAATCGACACACTCTACTTCGCTGAGCTCCTCATGACGTCTGGTCTGGTGCTGTGTGAAAACGTCAAGTGGTTGTCCTTTCACAGGTCAGTTCCTTCAGATCACTGGGACGGTCCCAGTGGGACCAAATGTCATTCAAACTGTGACTTAATATTCGTTTCAGTGTCTGTATTCCAGTGGAAAATATAGATTTGAAATGTTTGTACTGAGTTTTTAGTCTTTTAGCTTCTTTCAGAGCCACGGCGATTTGCTTATTAGTTTGAACGCACCAACATCAGTGTGATCCAGTCCATCCTGACCTGAATCGCCCTCTTCTGTTTTTCTCAGCGGCTACGACTTTGGCTACCTGGTGAAGCTCCTGACAGACGCACGGCTCCCCGAAGAGGAACACGACTTCTTCCAGATCCTCAACCTGTTCTTCCCCGCAATCTACGACGTCAAATACTTGATGAAGAGCTGCAAGAACCTAAAGGTAGACTAGTTAGTGACTGTCTTCATGTTGTTGTTTTATATAAAGGAGACAAACTCCATTACATCATGTCAAAACAAACCATGAAACGTGGTGTGTGTGTGCGCAGGGAGGACTGCAGGAAGTAGCAGACCAGCTGGAGCTGAAGAGGATCGGGCGGCAGCATCAGGCTGGATCAGACTCGCTGCTTACCGGCATGGCTTTTTTCAGGATGAAAGAGGTAAAGTCACAAATATCCAGAGGCTGTGCTGAAGGAAACATATTTTTAATATATGGGAACACAGACAGTTCCCATCAGTCCACTTCTTGCTTGATTTGATTACAAATTACAGTAATCTAATGGAAATCTTTTGTTCTATTTCGTTCAGCTCTTCTTTGAAGACAACATTGACGACGCAAAGTATTGTGGGAGATTGTACGGCCTGGGCTCGGGCTCCACCCAACCCCAGAACGGCATCTCCAGCTCGGGCCAGGAGGAGACAAACAACAAGCACTGACTGAGCGCTCAATTCTTCAAGTGGAGTACGCACTTGTTTTAAAAAAAAAAAAAACAAACCCAACCAGCAGATTTGTTTCCTCCTGATCTCCCTCAACACTCAAAACAAAACAACACGTTTCTTTAAATTCTCCTTCTGTAAAATGGACTCACGGCGGCAGTGGATCCTTTGCTGGCTCACTCGTTTCTTTTTAGTCGCTTTTATTGAGTATATGGCCATATATTCAGAACACTTATTTTTTTTAATCTGTTGGATTTTTTTTTTTACAGCATTATAGTGACACCCTTGTTTAACAGCATGGGACCAGCACCTGTATCATACTGTGATCTCAGACGAAACCTCGACACACACACACAAAAAAAAAACAGTCCGATTCCTCAGTTCAGACTTTCCTTCATCAGCTGGGACTCACTTCTTGTTGCAGGGATTTCAATTTTTTAAGTTAAATGTTGGAAGGGCCTGTAAATTAAAAATGTATAATTTTGATGAAAATAAAAATGTTTTAGCTCTTTTCCACTTTCAGAAACTTTTAACAGTGAGCGTCAAAAAAAAAAAGTGTATAACTGTGCTTGGTTATGCATGTTTTCAATGGGCAAACTACTGTCGTTCTGTACATTCACCGACCAAACCGAACTGTTCACCGCCAGGTTGACAGATGTTGTGGTTACTGTTGTTTTTACAGTCTACATTGTTTTAAACAGTTGTATATTAAATTGTTTTGTATTTTCAATGTACACGTTAAGTATTTTGATCTTTTTTACTAGCCGTACACTGACACATAGCTGCTTCAACATTGACGGTTTAAAAGGGTTCATTAAGGTCTTTAGAAACTGAGGTTGTCAAGTTACTAAAACTACACTCAGTCACATGGTCAAATGGAAGGCTTGGCACAAAACAGTCAAAATAATGTTGATGTTCTTCCACCTTGTTTCATCGACTTTGTGCAACCCCAGGTTGGAAATCTGATTGTAGATCTGTGTTTGTTTATTATTCCGTCTGGTACTTTTCAATACTATTGAATATTTTTGTGTTGTAGCATTGCACATAACAAAAGTATTGATACTTTGGATAACCTTATTCAAAACTTGCATCTGTGAGACTGAAGTTCCCCCAAACCTTTCTCACCTGTCAAGTTGTCTACAGATTTCAAAATTTCAGAAAAGCTGAAAATAATTAATAAATTAGTTAATTCAAAGAAAATGTATTAAGCAAAATATTCTGTTTTCATAACATCCCAAGTTGGATAACTTTAAGTAAGGTTGGTCAGTCAAAACAAACATCCTCAGACGTTTGAATTATTTCCTCAGAAAATAGCATTTTAGGTTTTCTAGAGGCTTAAAGCGCTCTACTTAGCTTTAATCGTCAGTGTCCTCTTCAGTCTTTTCGCCTCTGCCATGATGTCCATAGAAGCTGCTGAGCCCGGTTATGGCACGACAACAGCTCTGCTGCCGGTCAGCATTTCACTGGACCTCAGTCCTGAAAACCTCTCTGCGTGGTCCAAAACGCCTCTTGTACAAACACTTAACAGTCCCAGAATGCTCTGTGTCTCCAACCCGGCTAACAAACTGAGAGAACATTGTCTACCAGCAGCTTTGCCGAAAAGCAGTAACTCTTCTCGTGAAAAACTGGAAGCAGGGAAGATTTGCCATGTTTTATATGGATGTCCAGTCAAATGGAGTCATTTGAAGGAAATAGATTTCTCAGTGTGCTGTATTGCCCATGAAAGAGTTCTGCTCAGAGTTGTGCCTACATGTATGCCCACACCTACAAAACAGGTTAAGTAAACTGCTTGGTGTTTATCAAACAAATATATTCCTGTAGTTTGACTGTTCATTTTCCACTCCTAGTTATATTGTTACCTTCCAACAGCCTAGTGAACCTTCTTCTGTTGCTTATTTCAGGAAATCTGACTTTACTTCGGGCCCACACCAGCACTGTGGATATTAATATTTATCACCAGGCAGTTGTTTAACAAACTGGAATCTTTCCACAACAACAAAAGGCACATCTGTTAGATTTTTACTTGAGGGAAATTCAGTTAAATCTCTTCCAGCTCAGACAAAAATCAATTCAAGCCTCCTTCAGGTTTTCTGGATGTGAATTTCAAAACAGAAATATTTGCACCTCATTTTGAAATCAAAGTTTTTTTTAATTCAACAAAAAAAAAGCTGTACAGTCAAAGTGCTTCTTTTAGTCCACTAATGAAATATTCAGGTGAGGAATTGCCGAGAGGCTTTGAGGAAGGAGGGACTCGTTCCGTATTTGCGGAGCAGGTCTTTGGCCTCTTGCTGGAGTGATTCGGGGACGGACGGTGAACTCTTGCTGACGTGCAAGAGAACCAAGCAGCATTCGACAACGTCTGGCCGAGGATACATCTGAGAGGAAACACAGACAAAGCCGTGTAATAACAGCAATGGCATCCATGTATTTGGTCGAATAACTTTTCTAAAGTCTAGAAAAGTTGCAAAAAAATAAAGCTTTTATTCCCATTCATGTTAGCAGAGAGCTAAAGTGGAAGCTAAAGCTCAGCCAGTAGAAGTGTATAGTGCATTTGTTCTATGGGCCACACAATGCGGAAGCATATTTGGAAGATGTGGGTAATTTTATGCCCTGAAGTCAAACTACTACAACTCTCTGACATTCCTGTCGCTTCACCAACATAACTCGACAGACACTGGGGTGAAAAGGAACATTTTGTTGTGATTTAATTTCAAACTGTTTGTGCGTGTGTGTGTGTGTTGTTGTGAGGGAGGTGTACCTTGACTGCGTCGGGCAGGTCAGCCAGCTGTTTTTGCTGTTCTGACATCTTGGAAGACAAAGTGAGCAGAGTCTCCTGGTCCTCAGGCCTGAGGGAGAGAAAACACAGACGCTTCAATGGACTGATGACTGCAGGAAACTGTCCATTACAAATACAAGAATTCATGAAGCGTGCATTTATAGCTTCAAATACAAACAACAAACAAACTGGAAAATAATTGTGTCAATCATCATTAACAGAGCTCTCACCGCTGCGAGGCATCAGTGGCCCCCTGGCTGCCTGATGACTCTGAGACCTGCGGTGGCGAGTCGTCTGTTTTCTCCCCAGCGTCGAGCTGTCCTCCCTGGGCTCTGCTGTGCAGCCGCACCATGGCTGCCAGCCGCTCCTGTATGTCTCTCACTGACCTCTGTGTGGCTTGACAGGCGGCATGACGCTCAGACAGAAGAAGAGACGCATCAAAGTCCAGCTGATCGAACCTCCCAGTCACCGGGTCTGACACACCTCCATTCACCGCTTTGCTCTTCACCTCATGTACGGGACCGGAGTCGGACAGTGAGAGGGGAAGTCCATTTTGGGTCCGGGTGGAGTTGCTCCACCAGTACTCGTACAGGTGCTCGTAATGGACAAAAGCCTGCAGACTGTTGGCGGCAGCTTTGCCTTCATCGTCTGTGAAGTGAAGTGTTTTGGAATGTTTCCTGGAACAAACACTGACATCACCTGATGAAAGAGAAAGAGCTTGATATTTTACAAAGACATAAACTGTTGGTTCGCTACATTAATTGTTAATCAGAGAGCCAAATGTGGGATCAAAATCATGATGTGACCACAAGATGTCGCCAAATAAACTAAAACAGACATCTGTCGGCTACTTTATAGACAGTTAATTTACTCTCCAGCATTTTACACTTAAATTATACACAGATATCTTGTGCCAATATTATTTTTTAAAGAATTAAATGATGACACCACTTCAGAAATGATTGATGTTTGACAGACGTACCGGCAGGGAACAGTAGCCTGCAGAGCTCTGCAGACACACAGGAGTGTCCAGCGTCTTTGAGCCAGGCCACCGCCTTCCACAGCTCCTTTATCAGCTGTCCATCATCGTCCAACAACCAGCTCAACACAGCGCGGGTCAGATGGAGGGATGAATACAGCTGGACCTGAGGATGAGTGAGACAACAGAGTCAGATAAACTGTTGGGATCGACTTGCTCCATCTAAAAAACATGCTGCTTGAAGCAGTTTGAGGACTCTGCACCTGTGTTAGGGGGATGCTGGCGGTGGGCGTTGGACTCTCCACAGACTTCAGCTCCTGCAGAAGAGCTGCAGCGCTGCAGTGTCTTTCTGACTTTTGTGAAACCCCAAACTGCCGCTCCCACACGTCCCTCACTCGGTCCTGGATGCTGACATGACTCTGACCTGCCTTCGCCCACGGGTGGCTGGAGACGCAGGGCTGAGAGTCTGCCAGCATTGCAGCCAACAGCTCAGCGACACAGAGGTGCAGCCTGTGCACCTGCAGAGGTGTCAAAACAGACACTTCTATCATCATACGATACACACTCTAATCTCTAAAACCTTCAAATTGACAAAGTACAGTAAAATGATTATTTGTGCCGTGTCCATGATGTTTTTTCCAACTAACCATCAGGCTCTCCTGTGAGCTCAGGACCTCCTGGGCTCCGACCCAGTCCAGAGCGGCAGCCAGGCCTTTAGCGCACCGCAGCGCCAGCGACTGAGCCAGAGCGAGCTCTCCTGAGATTCTCGCTAGGCTGGCTGCCGCCCTCAGCGAGGAGATGTCATTCTTCCTGGCGATGACTTTAGCGGCGTCGAAATTGGCGCCAGCAGCCAGGTAACTGAGAGAAGTGATGTAAAACAAACATTTAAGGCAAATTTAAGTAATGTGTCTGTAAAAAGGACTTAATTTAAAAAGTCTCCTATATATAGGACTGTGAGACATTCACATCATTTTATGTTTTAATCACTTTTTATTGTGTCATTTTGACGCTACATTGACTTGTAATCTGGCGAATGTTTCATATTCCATCCATACGTCTGTCCTTGCACTGTGTAACTTTGTGTTCCAGGTACGATCAACCACGAGAAATATGTAACACTTTGCAGCACTAAGTTACACACCATCAACTTTTTCAATTTCTCTGGCTTTGGCAAAACTGGATCATATTTTATGGAGAAAGTCTTTTCCCTCAGATTTCCTCTAGCTGCTCCGCCTCAACTCTCTGTGATTAACAGAGTTTCGTGAAGGACAGTAAAGTAAACTGCTGCAAACTGTAGTGGTTGTTACCTAATGTTAGCTTAAAATGAGCTCTTCCATGTCCTCCTACCCAAACACATTGTAACATCGTGGCGGTGATGGAAACTTGCTTGCAAAAATATTGTCTCCATCACCGCGAGCATGACCAACGGGATGCTGCACTCATTATTTCCAATGCTTGTTTAACCACTACGGGACGATGAGGAGTCTTTGACAGGCAGATCCATGAAATCCTTCAAGCTCTCACCATTTAGCGGCTGCAGAGAAATGTCCGTCCTTCTCCAGCACGGCTGCCCAGCTGGTGTACAGCTCCTTCAGGACTGGATCGTCTGCTGGAAGCCTGGCTTTGACCAGAGCTATGGCCTCCCTGACATACAACACACACACACACACACACACACCCCTACTCTGTTAACATATGAACAAACATTAGCTGCATTTAAAAATAAAAAGACTTTTTTAATTTAGTGCAACTGGAATTGAAATCTGTTTTGTTCTGCTCAACAAAAACTTTTAAAAACAGTGTAGGTATATGACAGAAAAGTAAATGACAAAAAGGAGTAAATAATAAGCGTCCATGAAAAACTAAAAGGATGGAAGTGAACCTGTAGAACTTGTGAGAGCGCAGCAGGTCGACGGCCTCGTACAGCTTGTTGATTGACAGCAGGTGGGACGCTGCCTTCAGGTACTGCTCCTGCAGACACAGCTGCTTGACGAAGGCCTCCACTGCCCGGCTCCACACCTCGAACCCGGCTGCAGGAGGAAACACACAAGTATTATTGCCATATGTGGAAGATCCATAATGCCGTCTTTCATAGACCTCCAACATGAAAGCAAGTTATCGTGGCACACGCACAGATTTATCACGTTTTCTCTGTTTGACAACAGGAATCAAATATGAATGGAAGCTCTCTCCATCGCTAACATATCTCACGTCTATCTTCGTGTGTACATCCGAGGAAGACAACTTTGTCTTATCATATCAAATGATTAGAGAGTCACCTAAAGATCGGCATCAAAGCAACAGAACACAGGTACCCATAGGAGCGATGGAGAGCAGGTGGTCGTTCAGTTCTCCTTTCTCAGTGGCGAGCTGCAGCGCCCCCTCCAGGTCTCCAGTCCACAGCCGCAGGTACACGACAGAGTCGTAGTGACCCGCCTCCACGTGACCCTCCTCTGAAGAGCAACAGACAGCACAGGACGATGACCTCACTGACATCACGTTCAGGGCATCTAATCTGTGATTATGTTTTTGCTTTAATTAAACTTGTGAAACTATACATGGGCAGATTGACAAAGTGAACGGGAGAAAATGAATCCCTTTAGGACATGAACACGTTTTTCTATTAATCAGAGAGTGAACATACAACACAAGGAAAGACGACATACCTTCTGCCTCAAACATGCGGTACAGAGCCTGTCTGTCAGCGAACAGGCCCAGGTGGAGGTGCTCTCCCTGGCCTGGGACACAGCCTGCAACGGGTGCTAAAAACACACACACACACACACATCCAGTAAACAAGCTACTCTGTGTGACGTTTGCTTACTTTGTATCGTGGATGGTCAGTATTTCACTTTGAAAGAACTTCTCACTTGATGCAACAACGTCTCCACGTGACTCACCGATCTGTTTGCTTCTAATTTTCCAAACTCTGACATTGATATGTGCTGCTCTGAGTTATTACCACAATGTGAGCTTATGCTGTGATCAATCATTGTCATCTGCAGAGCTGCAGCAGATCCCGATGTGTCTCGTCTCAGTTTCGTTAGCAATTTAGTAACTAGATGATGACATAAGCAACTGCCTCTCGGATTAAATATACGGTTGACGTATAATAGCAGGGGCTGTCTGGATGTGTAAATGTTAAAATGTGCTAATGAGAGCTTCTGCTCCTCAGGCTCCTCTTCCCTTCCCCTGATGCTACTGGAAGGTGAATCTCTCGTTTTTTTGCTCTGTGCTCTAATAAAAGTTGAGCAAGCTTGGGAGCCAGCAGTCAACTTCCTCCTGACCTGTACTTAGATACGCTATGTGCTGGCTCGTCTTTGTTGAAAATACAACCAAATTGTAAAAGATAAAAGTGAAAGTGGAGTCGAGACTTGCTCGACTGTTATTGGAGCGCGGAGCAAAAAAGGGGGTGGGAATAAGGAAGGCAACTGCAGCCAATCACAGGCCATCTGAGGGTATAAAATGGCTGAGAAGATGCACTTGTAGGATTGAGTATGTAAGATGGTCAACGCAGGTGTTTCCAATGATACTGATTATTAAAAGGTTCCATTTATTGTAGCAGAGAGTTTCCAGTGAGCCGACATGCAGCACAGCAGCACCCTGACCCTGTTTGACCTGAATGGAACGGAGCCTTAATTAGTATCAATGCTAACACCTGTGTTTACCCTACTACTAATGTCAAAATGGTTGCTGCTATTAGTCCATGTCTCATTTGCAGGTTGCTGTTCTGCTGTTAAAGTTTAGTTAATCGCTTGAGTTGTTGTTTTCTTTTTGTCTTCTCTCTTTATCTCCGTGCCAGGGTGCTGTCATTTTGTTTCCTTCTCTTTTCTCCTGTTGTTAAATTGGCATAAAATTTCGTATTATAATAACTTTCTCTTTTTGGAGAGTTGATATAGCAGTGTGGTTTTATTTCCAGCTCATTAGCCTGAGCTCCCACTGAAGTTCAAACTGAAGCTTCCAACTTTGGGAATAATGTCGTATAATGTGCTGCGGGAAACTTTCCTTACGGTAACAATGAAGTACAGCTGCAAAATGGTCTGTTACCATAGCAACTGATGATTAAATCTAACCTGCTTTGAATCCCTTGACCTAAACCCCTGACTCCACGTTTTTCAACTCTTAACTACGAAGCTAAACTGCACTTAAACATCAATTATTCTAACTCATCACTGCTCGCGTCTTCCTTGGCATTATAATCACCGCCTGAACCGAACTTCTACTACATTAACAGACTCCGTCTCACCGCTGCTGTGCTTGACAGAGGCCAGACTGATGCAGTCTTGCAGCAGATCTTCTTTGGGCCGATGGTCCATGGAGGTACTGAGGGGCAGCATGGAGCGAGGCTTCTTCTTCTTCAGTAGGTTAGTAGGTAAGTCTAGAGACACACAGACAGTTATGCACAAAAACATGCATGCACTCAGTTTCAAAAATACACTGAGCTAAAGTTGATTCATAAAATCGTGTACCTGGTTTGTCTTTGCTCTTTGGGACAGTGGAGGATTTTCTTTGTGTCTCAAAAGAGGCTGAAACAGAATTTCAGAATAAAGTTGGCTAAGGTCACAACACTCTTACTGTTTTTCCAAGTCTGTCACAGCTGTTGTTTTTTTACCTGGTGGTACAGCACTGTTCGTTGAGCTGACTTCATCTTCCTCATCTTCACCCGACAGCTCCAGTCCAGACGCTGCTTTCTGTCCACCTGTAACTGATTCTCCGTTCATCTCTACTGGAGCAGCCCCTCCAGCCCCAGACGCCTTCTTGTTCTTCTTCTTCTGCTTAGAATTGGCCTTCATCTTCTCCTTCAGGTCAACCATCTTCTTCCCTGAGAGGATGAGTGAATGTTATGGTTACACCACAAGGCAAAAAGAGAACTTTTCTTGAATGCTGCATGGACAGATGTTCACCTTTAGGTGGCGTTGTAAACTCTTGTTTGGAGACTCTCCACTCCTGCAGGGTGAAGTCCTTCCCTCCGGTCCAGATCACATCAGGATCAACAGGCGACCAGTCCACGCACAGCAGATAACCAACGTGACCCCGGTAGTTGCAGACAGCCGCTTCCTGCTGTACATCCCACACCTGAACAGAACAGATTCAAGACATGGTTTTACAGTCTTTGGTTGGTTCAGACAGACTACATCTGACAGGAAGATCATGGCACCAGTCTGGTACTGACCTGGGCTGTGCCATCATACGAGGCGGTGACCAGCCGGGCGTCGTGGTGTGGACTCCAGGCCATGCAGGTGATTTTAGCTGTATGACCACATAGCCTGCGATATGGCTCCGTCATCACAACCGGGCTTTCTGGAGGATTTTCTGTACAAAGGGAAAACACAAATGTCAATAACTGCCAAGCTCTTAGAACAAAAAAAAAAAACCCTCAAGCTAATCTACAAGCAGGCATTGTAGGGAAACTCTTTGGACAGACTGAATAATACGACGTGTTGGAGGTCTCCTCCCACCTATGACAGAGCGGAGATCGTGCACATAGACGGTGGCGTTGCTAGAGCCCGAGGCCAGGAGGCAGTGCAGCTCTGGCAGAGAGCTGTGGTCGTGATGCCACCGTAACGTGTTGATGATCTTGTGGTGCTGCTGGATGCTGCACAGCAGCTTCAGACTGGGAGCCTCATACACATCAATACACCTGCAGCAGAGAGCATGTGGGGAAAAAAAAGGACGCATAATAACTATCAGGATATTTCAGTTTATTTCAGAGTTTTCTCCCTCTCATGTTTACCACTGTGTTGCATCACCAACAACGCTCTGAGGGACTTGGTGTAATCTTGAAAGTGAAATGTTTTTCAGGCGTTTTCTTTTAGCATTTCACTAGCAGTAACTTTTTCCAGTCTTTTGCTGCCATTGTCCCAACGTGATGCTGGCATCAGATTCAAAATGGGCATATCATTTTTCAAAAACATTTCTCAGTTTCAAATCAAATCAAATCAAATCTTATTTGTATAGCCCAAAGTCACAAAGTACATCTGCCTCGGAGGGCTTTACAATCTGTACAGGGAGTGACACCCTCTGTCCTTAGACCCTTCAACAAGTTGCCTTTGTGCCATTTACAATGAAATACGGGGTATGTCATGGCAGTTGAACCATGGTGGACTTTATGGATATAACGGCTCATTCTAAGGTAACAAAAACAAAATGAATGTATGAAAACATAGTTGTGAATATTAAATTCCATCTCTGCCAATAAATCCCTCTAAATGTTACACACAGGAGCTTTAAGCGTTGAGATGAGTCAGTGTGAATGTGACCTAGTTAGCCGAGTTCAACAGTTCACACAGCACCAAATCCATTATCCTGTAGCCTAAAGACTACACACTGTCAGCGGACAGTTGGTCCCTCGCAGGAGTCTACAGGCTGATGGTCTATTATGAGACGGGTCGGGCCCGGGCCAGTCACTCACCCGTCCTCGTTGCCGATGGCAACCACCTTCCCATCTGGCTTCCAGCTGAGGTCGGTGTGTGGAGACAGCTTGTGCTGTTGGGAAGCAGAGCTCACCTTAATAACCTATTCAAATCACTTTCCATTTACATTCAGCAGCAAACACGGACACAAACTGTCGCAGCCGGGAGCGCCCGTCGTAATATCTTTGCTCGATTAAAACTTTGACACAGAGAACCTGAAATCTGTGATCTATTTCCCTGGGTTTGTTGTCCACCTGGAGGTGTCAGGTTTCAACGTGGCTGACAGGCGCTCCTTTCTAAAGTCTGTCTATGAATGTAAGTGCAGGACACCAATTCATTTCTGTGGATGGATAATGACTTGTTTTAGTGCTCATCATAGTGTCAGCAGCATAAACGAGCTCTCTACGCTTTTTGGGTTGCAGGAGCTCAGTGGTGGGGGTGACACTGTTGTGTGACACAGGTTGTTATACGGTCCAAACATCATCGTCACTCACCTTGATGTCGTTGGTGTCCCTGATTAGCTTGTCGATGTTGGACGCCTCTCCACTCAGCTTAGACGGATCGTGCTGCAGGATGACGCCTTCGCCGGCGCAGCTGTACAGACTGTAGGACAGCTTTCCTCCTGCTGCACCTGAACATCTCTCACACACACACACACACACACACACACACACACACACACACACACACACACACACAGAACAAACACAAGAGATGGATACACTGGAGATGGATTCAAGGTGGAGAGTTGGTTCAGTAACATTTCCAGGTGAACACTTTTCTGGCATGAAAACTTTGTTACAACCTTTTTCTTCGTTGTTTCCTGTGACTTATTAATATTTTACCCAACAGTTTCATGTGAAGGGACACAGGCTTTCCCTCAAGAAGCTTAACTGTTATCTCAGTGATGATTAAAAAAAAAAAAAAAAAAAAATCTCCTCAACCTTACAGACACCCTTAATTACTGGCATGGATTTAAAGGGAAAGATAAAACACTAGCTATGGATAAGTACCTCACACAACCCTTTAACAGATGTATTCATAATGCACATTTTAACATTTGCACTGTAGTTATCACCTGCATTCATCATATTACTGTGAGAGCTGGTGATCTAAAATATGTTTTAATCAGCATTTTTGCACACTCAGATTTAATATGAAGAACAAAAAGGGAGTGTGACAGTTGACAGTCTTGCGATAGCCAGAGACAAGGAAGCAGCTTGTCCTAATTTCCTGTACACACTGCAGTAAGCCATCCTGATGATCTGAACCAATGAGATCGCAGAACTCCAACAGCAACATGAACTGAGCTGAATTGGTGTCAAAGCTGCGGGTAAGCAACTTAGTGGCAGCTTTTTTTTGATTTAAGAGCCATCAGCAGATTGTTGGCATGGCAACAATTACGTCCACGGCTTCGAGGCCGAGTGACTGATACGCTAATCAAAATGTCATCTGCCGACAGCTGGTAAAATTAACTTCCAACGTCTTGATTTCCCAACGAGCGACTGAAGTGAGGTGGGGTGGCAGGCGCCAAGTGTTTTCTCGGCTCATTCAATTACTGAGTCGATTACAAAGAGGGCGTGCAGAGATGTTTGGGCTTTTTAGCTGACGCGCCGGATTTTTCGGCGTCCCACCGCCAGTCTTTTTGCTGGGTCAGAGTGTTCAGAGCAAACAAGCAGCAGTTGCTAAGAGTTCATTAGGAACTTACCAAATGACATCGGGGGGACTGGTGGTCCCCAGGCCAATGTGTACACCGTTTGTCGGTGATAGGAGCTCGATATCTGAGGTGGCCTGGGGAGGAGATGAAGCAGAACAAATGCCCAGTCAGGAAGAGTTGACGTAGATAGCTGGAAGAAAATGGGACTCAGGGGGCCTTGAGGGATTATGAGAAGAATCCACAGGGTCTCCAGCAAAAAAAAAAAAAAAAGCAACATCATGGCTTTCAGAGAAGCCTCTAAACTCATACCTTTTTGCAGTGCTTATAGTCATATTTAAAAAGGTGCAGTTTGGAGATTTACTAAACTAAAGTTGTTTAAATTCAGTAAAATGTATTGTGTGAATCACTGAGGTGTAATGAGTGGAATGGATTTACCTCCTGATAAAACTTCATTTCAATATCATAAACAACGCAGTGTTTACATCCATGTTTGACCCGCTAGCAGTCTTCTTCTTCACTGCTTCTTTACGTGTTATCACCGCTGTATGTAAGAATATCATGTGGTACCAAGGTATGACAGTACACCAGGGTATTTAGAACATTTTTAGAATCCCAAAGATCAGATTTTCAGTACTGTCAAAACTACAGACATTTTTCTTTCTATTATTTCTAGATATGGAGCCAAAAAACGCAGTTCCTCAAACGGCCACTTGAGTCTGGCCCCAAAAACGAGTCAGTCTCCATAAGTCCCCATGTTAAAATGTCCAACTTCACAGCAGAAATAAACATGTTCACAGCCTGGTACAAAACATTGTTTTGGTATTTATAGCTAATTTCCCCCTTCATGACTGTACTAAGGCTGATTTTTATATAAAAGTTTTTATCAAATTATATTAAGGCTTAAAGTTATGCATAATTAGCCCGCCCCGGCACTGTGTCTGCACCGAGACAGAAACAACAGCATTCTGAAAGACATCAAGGAACTGCAGTGTGTGTGCAGTGTAAAACTTTTAAACCATAAATTCAAACCATCATAAAAAACAACTTTAAATAATGAATCTTACTTGTTTGAGAAGACTTCGTAGATACCGACTTTACCATCATCTGTTCCAAAAGACAAGGAGCCTTCTTTTTTTGGGTGCCATGCCAGCTGCAATGAATAATAAAAAAAAAAAAAAAGCTTCTTAATGCGCTTCATCTTATCTCAAGTGCTTCTTTTGCGACATCTAAGAGTTTGTGAAATAAGTAACGGCTGCTGATAATGGAGAACGCGTCATAATAATCAGAATAATAATAATCCTCTCCACAGGATGAGATTTCTTACAGCTCTGCCGGCTCGTAGTGAATGAAACAGATGGCAGGTTGATATTGGCTCTTCATTAGATGCCTGATATCATTCAGCCATTGTCACCGACCTCAGACATGACGTGGGTTTGAAGATTCCAGTGAAAAATTAAAGGATATTAAAACTGATAAATCATAGCGAGTTTACAAATGTCCCTCTTGACTTGTACGGCTGCGAGTTGCTGATAGGAGTGTGTGTGGTCTTATCAGCAGCTCAGTGGAGGATTTTATTAAAAAGCAGAGACATTTAGACAGTAGAAAAACGTCTTCTTTGTTTCTTCGTCTCACTGCTCTGGGTCCTCTTAATATATTTCAGAAACATACAGACAATATGACACAACTATTCTGTAAATTCTGCACGTCAACTGGGAATTATTTGAAGTTTGGCTAAAAGCTTCGTTACATTGTGTAAAATTCAACAAAGATGAAAATAAAATAGTAATATTTTGCACTAACAAACATGAGTAAAATCAAATCAAACCAAAAACTTACCGCTGTGACTTTGGACTTGATGCCCTGCCAGAAGGACCTGGTGTCGTACTGGTTCTGGGTGGTCAGTGTGTTCCACACTCGGATCATGTTGTCACCAACGCCCAGCGCCAAACACCCTGACCCCACGGGAGAGAAGGTCAGGGCGTAGACGAAACCGCCGAGGGTGGGTAGAGTCCAGCAGCAGTCCAGAGAGGCCAGGTCCCAGCATTTAATCTGGGGAATAAAAAAAAAATATTTGACTCCTCCAATAAGTCAACGAAGCCTCGATACATATTCTGCAGTTGGTAGTTCTAACTATTGGATTAACTACCAACTATTTTGATAATTGATCAAGTAAGGGCTGCCAAAAAAACATGAAACATTAACCAAAACTCTGTCCAATAAACAAACTGCAGCTGATTACATAAAAAGAAGGCTGACCCACCTCTCGGTCCATGGAGGTGCTGATGAGCAGCTCTCTGTCATCATGCAGTTGGATTGAACTCATGTTGAAGATGATCCTGCTGTGGTTCTGACCCTCTGAAGACGTCCCAAACAGAGTCCACATCTGCTTCCCCGTTCTGGTCAAGTCCCACATCACCAACTCACCACTGAGGGACGTGCACGCGCACACACACACACACACACACACACACACACACAAAATCCAATAGTAAAATTAACTAATACAGTAAACCGTAAAACAATGTCTAGAAACTTAATTGACAGGTCAGTGCATTGTTTTTATTGTCTGAATTACGATTGAAGAATAATCAGCTTGCAGCCGCATCACAGTGAGACAATTTCATGACTCATGAAGACAAAACACTATGAAAAAATTCGGATGTTCCGGTTACGTGCGTCTACCTAAAGCAGCTGGACACGAGTTGTGTCGGCCGCCCCTTTGGCCAGTGGACGTGGAGCCACAGTCTCTCTTTGACCCCGGGGTCGACTGCAGACCGTCTTTTCTTCATGTACGGTAGTTTCAGAGTCATCAGACCTGCGGGCGGCGGGGTGCAGAGAGGATTTATATAAAAATCATCCAGCTTTCTTAAAAAAGATTTTGACTTTGGCTTTGATATCAACAGGTTTTTGGATATGCATTGCTATTCTTTGGTTATAATATTACATTTTCATTAGCTGCGTAAACGGCTTAGTATGAATAGCGTCTTTTCTGGAATAAGCAATAAGCAAAAAAAACCCAAATATTTTCTGCATGTAAACGTAGTGATTGATGCTGATCAAACCTCAGCTGTAACTTCGTACCTTTTCCCTTCGCTGTGCTCCAGATCCTCACTGTCTGGTCTTTGCTCCCGGAAGCAAGATAGCAGCCTTTCTCGTCTCCTGCAGACACTCCACTGGTAGCTATAGGATGAAAAAACAGTTATATAATATACACAGACTAAACACGCACTAAAAATGAGAAATTGAGCATTGAGAAATGTTGATGAATGTAGAACTGAACTCTGATACCTTCACTGTCCTCAAGCCTGCTGCAAATGGCGTCCTCGCTGGCTAGTGGCGACCACGCCAGAGAGTGGATCTCATTGTCGTGTCCACGCAGACGGTGCATCACCTCGCCTTTCTTACTCACATCAATCAGCACGATCATCCCATCTTTGTACCTTAGACAGAAAAATGATCACAAACAGTGATATTTAGATTCTTCTTTGATTTGCAGCTAAAGGTTGAATCAAAAACTTGTCTTCTTACCCCACAGCCACAGTGCTCCAGGTGTGAGGGGAGCAGGTGAGGCAGAAGATGGTCCTGGGCTCTGGGAAGAAGCTGGCCGTATCTCCTGTGTTGTACCAGTGACAGACCACGATACCCTTCTCATCACCTGACACCACCAGGTTTTTATCCACTGGAGACCAGTGCACAGCTGTGACGGAGGTCTGTTTGTGTGTTTGAGGAAATAAAAACAACTGTCAGTGACATCCTGATGATGCTGAGTGTCACAGATTTTACTAGTCAGGCTCAAGTGGAAAGTTTTAGTTTCTTATGATAGTCAAAAAAAAGCAGTTTCCAGGGTTTTTCTCCCTTCACAGGACACAAGTCAGCCTTATTTATGGACAGATATTTGGAGCCTGAATCTGTGCTCAAAGATCTATGTTAAACAGCTTGTATTTTTCAAATCAAACCACTGAAAATTTGCAGCCATCATTTGAAGCAAATAATGAAAACTAAATGAGCAATGCCCTCCCTAAGCTTGACAACTGTTTTAAAAACACCCTCGAGGGAGTCACTGAATTGCTGCAGAGGAGTAGAAAAAAAATGTCCTCCACATTCTGTCAAGCTCAGGTAGTTTACTTTCTGTGTACAGACTGGATAAGCAGCCCATTCTCACCATGACAGCAAAGAAATGTGAGACCGAAATGTCATCATCTCTTCAACAAACCATTTCTGCTGCTATGGTGCAACAGAAACAGGAATGCTGACACTCACCTGATGAGCTGCATGTTCCTTTAGAAGAACCTTGCTGTCTGAGTCCCAGAAGCGAACGCTCCCATCGTTGGAGGAGCTGACACAGAGGTGACTCTGGCCTGCATGCTGACAGAATGAAAAGCCCGACACCAGGTCTTTGTGGCCGACCAGCTCACCTGATAAACACAGATGGTAATTGTTAAGATTCAATATTTTTAATGAGTGACGATCAGTTCACTCACAGGTAACAGTTTGTCCTCTGTGGCTCTGGAAATAACCTTGATGACATCACAATGACATCATTTCTCAGACTTTGGTGGGTTTGGGATTGCAATTTTTAATTTCTAACAGAAAGCCTGATTTGCAAACTAACAAGTTTGCATTATGGGATTTGTAGGATCCAGTGTTCTTGCAGGTTTTTGAAGATATTTTGAACTCTACTGGGTTGATTTTGGCTTTTTGTCTCATGAAGGTCCTCAAACTTGATAAAAGTGCAATAATAAATCACTAGAGTGTCCCTTTAATTGATTAATCATTGTCTGAAAACAGTTAAAAACACCAATCACAATTGCTCATGTCCTAAAGAAAGATTATGAGTATCAGTTTACAATCATATGACATACAACAACTGGCTGGAACTAGCAATTATCCATTTTTTGTGCTCAATCAGTTCAAAAAGTCCTGTTACTTGAAAAATGAATTAGTTTTAGTGATTGACGACCTGATCAGCACTTTACCGATCCAGCCAGCTGATCAGATATCAGTTTTTCTTTCAGCACATGTGTTCAGGAGCTGTGATCATCACACCTGAGATGATCTGACCACCTTCATTTGGACTTTGACCCGCGTGTAGCACAACTTTTAGCCCTTACAGAGGCTGGATGATGAGCACCAGAGTGACTCCTGTGTGCATGTGACGTCCAGCACCGGCGGCAGACTCACCTACGACCCTGCAGGAGGACGCAGACACGTCAATCAAATAGATGTTGTTTTTGGCTCCGACGCCCAGTAAACCACTGCTGCTGACGTCACTGCAACGGGAGCAGTACCAGTTGGGAGAGGCGGGAAGTGCCCGCTCGTGCATGACGCCTCCGGTCTGTTTAAATGTAACGATTATCTAATATAAAGTCTGATATCAAGCAGAATCAAACTTCTCACATGTCACCTGCACTGTGGAAGCGACTACACTAACAGCCGTACGGCCAGCGTGGTGTCGTAAATCCCTGCCGGTGCACACACTACGGAGTCCTAGTTGGGTCAAACCACTTCAAATTCGCTATCTCGAACGGCAATTGCAGCTTAATAAATGTAAATTTTATATCACCATTACATGAATGTAGAGGTTGACACAATATATCCTCAATAAATGCATTAAAAGAGTAGCGAAGACGGCAAATGACGAAGCTATTTTCTATACCGACGCTGTAAACACTCCTACCGTAAAGCGAACACACTAGTGTGGTAAATATACAACATGGCGACTGCAATGACAGGACGTGGTGAGAGAAATGAACTCTGCGTAAATGTTTCATTACATGACATTAACTCTGTCTGCTGACCATGTTTTAACGGCTTTTACTTGTTTTCAGGTGTTACTTTTATTAGGAATATATCTGGGCTGCTGCAGTCAAGGTAAGTACATCGATATCAGTAAGGCGTTCACTGTCTGTGCAGAAGGACAAACGTCTGTGGACGGGTTAAGCTGATACGTGACGATATTTTTAGGAAGTAACATCATGAAATTAAAGAACTACAGTGGCACTTTGCTGTATATGTTGTCAGTTTTTCACTGCATGCGTACATAAGCGTTTACTCTTAAAAATGTCCTTATCATCAGAGTTTAAGAAGAATTACGGTGATTAAGCAGAAGACCCAATTATATATTAGGTGATCTGATGACTGACAAAGAGCTCTTCTTCATTTATATACCCAGGTCTGCTTCTTGAACAATATTCTGCTCACACCTAAATCGTGTTTAATTAGACGAGCAAAAATCATTTATTATTTCATGTGATTTATATGCGTTAATGTATCTTTCCATAAAAAGACACTTGCATTAGAATGCTTAGAAACATTTCAAACAATGTAAAATGTGCCAAGATGCTGCTTTCCTCAGCCTTTCTTTTTGCCCTGTCATGAAAACATGAACATGTAAATGGGGACAATTCAACAGCCCTAATCTCTCTAAAGTACCTCTTTTTGTATCCCAAATATAAATGTCTTGTTTTTTTTCCCTAAATGTCGGTCCAGGTTACAGGTTCTGGGTGGTGGACCTCAGCAGCTCTCATGTCTCCACACCAGCTCCTCACTGGAGACAAAGACCTGGGAGAGGAGGAACCTGAAGGTGTATCCGCCTCAGCTACCAGATGAGCCCCGCAGACCAGCAGTGAGTGTCTCTGCCTGGCTATATTATGAATTTGCAAAGTGACAAGATGTCACCTGACTAATCTGTTGACCATTTTCTTAATTTATTGATTGATTGTTGCTCCAAAAAATGGTGCAAAATAATGATGAAGGTGATGTCCTCAAGTGTCTTGTTTTGTCCACGACTCAAAACTATTTATTTGACATATATATGTCATATAATACCAAAGAAACCAGTAAATATTCACATTTGAGAAGCTGAAATCAGAGACTTTGGACATTTTGTTTTAAAGAATAACTCACAATGATTATTGGATTATCAAAACAGTTGGCAATTCATTTATAGTTGACAACAGATTGACTAATCATTGCCGCTCTACTATGTGTGTGTGTGTGTGTGTATATATATATGCTGTGTATGGTTGAGTAAGATGAGTGATCTTGCCTTAAACAGTGCAGAAGTTTGTGCACTGCTCTTGTTGGTACAAACATCTGAACATGTTGGTGTCCCTTTTCTTTAGGAGATCCACCACAGCAGGAGGCAGATTAAATACAGCAAAGACAAGATGTGGTACCTGGCCAGAATGGTGAGACCTACAGCGGGGATTTTTCTTCAGAAATATCATCAAACAACTGAAGCAGTAAATTAGTCTCGAATCTTCAGTTCTGACAGGAAATCCGGGTATTAGTCTTACAGGGAAGAAGGCCATTGTTAGAAAGAATTTGCAATTTGAAACCCCAGATTTGATTTTTTTTTATGAACGATGACCAGATGACAGAGAACCTTCATAGACTTTCTGTAAAAAGGTGGTGAACAGATGTCTATGAAATATGATGGACAATCACACCATCAAGTGGTCACAATATCCAGGAATGTTTTAAAATGATTTCTTAACATTGGGAGAGAAGACATTTTGAAAGAATTTTACTATTTTACTTTAATTTATTCACATATTCAGTGTATGACCGTCCACACATCCTCAGATAGAAGAAGCAGACAGGAGGATTAGCATGAAAATAAGCAATGTACTGGTGTGAGCGGGGATGGCAACAAAATGTATTCTAGCTAACTAAATAAACGGACACGTTGGAAAAATTGATATCGGTCTAAGTGTACACTATATTTAAAATATTTTCACTGCTTTATCTTGCTGTCAGACAACCTTATCATTCTGTCCAAGCGACCAGACTTCATCGACAAAAAAATTAATGTTACCTAGCGGAACACAGGAGTTGCCTTTCTACTGCTGCCTAGATCCACAGCAACTAACGTAGCATGGATCCATATTAACGTGTTAAAACAACGAAGTCAAATAAAGTAACTGATCAGGGCAGTGTTGGACCAGTAACTCCTGAAAAATCAAATAAAATTAGCGCGTTTGGTCACTTTGAAAAGTGCATAGATCGATACACTTACAGTTATGATACAGTTTGTCGTTGTAGGGCTGTCTTACAGCAAGGTAAAAGCTGACTGCCGTCTACTGCAAGTCATATGCTGACTATGGATAGTAGTACCTCATACAACCCCACTTCAAAAAATGAACCCTTCAAGTGACTGAAAAAAGAAATCTGGCAGATGGATGACTCTCGTTGTATGTTGATACAGACCGGAATCCAGAATTTTACTTCACATTTTCCATGAATTAAATAGACAAACACTTGAGTTCCTATAAATTTGATCTGTTTTATCAGCGTATGTTCCTTCCCGTTGTTTTGTTCATAGATCCACTGTGGTGAGGGTTGACTTAAGCACAGAGGCAGTTAAAAAGTTGCCTCCTCAGGCAGTCCAACACCCCGCTGACCCAACAGCTGTGGCAGTCATTTGGTTGTGTTATCTCACTGTTTGTTCTTCTTCACAGATCCGAGGGATGAGCATCGACGAGGCTATCGCACAGCTGGAGTTCAACGACAAGAAAGGGGCGAAGATTATGAAAGAGGTTTGGAGCTGTGTGTGTGTGTGTGTGTGTGTGTGTGTGTGTGTGTGTGTTTATGTGTGTGTGTGTGTGTGTGTGTGTGTGTGTGTGTGTGTGTGTGTGTGTGTGTGTGTGTGTGTGTGTGTGTGTGTGCTTAATACATTTAAGCAGTTACTCAAATTCCTGTATGATTTAGAATTTTCCCATTCTTACTGCTTCTGACTTTGTTGTGGATTCTTGCATTATTTTCATACACTCCCCATCACACCTGTGCACTAGAAGTATATGTATGGATGTCAGAGGGTCTGTGTTTATTTGCCTGTTTAGGTCCTTCTTGAAGCTCAGGAGATGGCGGTCAAAAATCACAACGTAGAGTACAAATCCAACCTGTATGTTGGTAAGTAAGCGTTTCACTGTGTAAACAACTGCAGATTAACTTCTGTAAGTGATTAATGGGGACAACAAGTTTTTAAAAATAGGTCCAGTATTAAAGCTGCAATGTGTAATCCTTCGGGGCAACTGTGCACCGTAAACATACATCCACTAAACACACCATTATGGAAAGAACCCATACAGAGATAAACCTTTTTGTTAACGAATAAAATCCTTTTTGCTTCACGAGAATCAGCCGTTATATCCCTCTGTTCAACGCCACCAGACTCCATTGACAAGAACAGTCATTTTACCTTGCCGAACACAGGAGTTGCTGCTTGACTGCTGCATCGATCTTTAAAACACCAAAGTCACACAGTAACATTACACCGCCGCTCGTTTCATGGCTTAATACTGGCCCAAGTTTCAAGAACTGTTGTTAGTTAATTAGACACAGAAACATGGGAAAATGGGGTCTTTCAAGGCTGGAAAAGTTTCACTCTAACACAACATGCAGCTGGATGACTAAGTATCAAGTTTTTTGCATTTTTAATTAGCACGGTAGCTTAAGTGAGTTCCCACCTCTGGGATGCCTTAAGGCATCTCAACATGAAGCCGTTTTTATTGTCTTTGTGAAACTCTGCTAACATGATAAAACTGAAACCATATTTTAACTGTGACATCTTAAATAATCTTTTTTTGGGGGGGATAAAAGCTATGTTATTGATGGATGCAGTAATTATTTGAATATGTAGACTTGAATGTTTTTCAAAGACTCCTGCTTCCCCAAACTTCTCTAAAAGCTTGTATAAGTCATCACATCCTGTCAGCCATTCTGCCAAAGAACAAGACAATAAATTTCAGAGTTGGGGAAATGACCTTCAGTATGAGGGGAAGCAGGTAATGAATTTTTTAAAGCAGTACATTTCTTTTGAGTTCATATGCTGTGCAGAGTAAGTAATTTATGTTGTGTTTCAGACATTATTACAGATAAGCTTAAACTCAGCACAATCTTTGTTATTTTGACCAGTTTTCATTCAAAGGCACCTCTACAAATTAAATGAGTTATTCTCTACATTTTATCTCTCTCTCCGTTTATCTCATCCCCTCTTTAATCCCCTCCTGCAGCTGAGTCCTATTCCGGCAAAGGGAAGTACCTGAAGCGGATCCGTTACCACGGCCGGGGGATGTTTGGCATCATGGACAAAGTTTACTCTCACTACTTTGTCAAGCTGGTGGAGGGCTCGCCACCCAAAACAGAGGAGAAGACCAGCTTTGACCAGGCCAAAGAGTACGTCCAGAACCTCAAGAACCGAACCATCATCCACAGCCTATAGACCTTCTGATAGGATAATATTCTACATGTATGTCTGTGTGTGTGTGTGTGTGTCATTTGTAAATAAATACACTGATAATGAAATATTACAGCATTGTTAATTTTTGGTATTTTCATTCTTATTTTGAAAATAAAATTGTCTACTGCCAGTGATGCAGTTCTAACATCCTCGTGGGCCCTGTAAATTTAAAGGAATTAGAAATAGATAGAAAGTTCTGCAAAATAGAAATAAATAGGCTGCATTCCATTAATTTTTTTTTTTTTTTTAATTGTTGTAATAGTAAGTAGCATTCATGTCTCAAACTAAGCCATGTCGGGTCTTGAAATTCATGAAATTAGGCCTTGAAGGTCTTTGAATTTAATGAGTTATAAGCTGTGGAAACCCTAATTCCTAAACAACTCATATTTAACATTTATGATTCATGAAGCACAGCTTGATTGATCATGTATGGTAGAAGCTGGAGGCGCCAATCAGACACAAGGATCCACCCTACATGTGCCATTTTTTATATATATATATATTATATATTTAGTAAGTATTGTTAATAATGTCTGTACCAACAAACACATTAAATTATCAACAATTTATATAATTTATGAATATAGAAATAGGGAGGAAATGATTCAACACTGGCTGAAACACAAACAATGAAAAAAAACAAGCAGGAGCAGGTAGAGGAGGTTCAGTACATCATAAAGAATGGATAAACATTGACAAGTGTAGATGATCAATATCAGGTTTATTCTTTTTGTTTGTACTGCTGCCAGCATAAATGTGGAGATAACAGTTTACAAGAAAGCAGCATCTGCAAATAGTACACCGAAACACAGGCACAGGCACAGGTGGGGAAAGTATCTGTGTTTTAGTACACAAAAATAGAGCTTTAAATTTGTCTGTTATGCTGTCAAAGCTTCATCGTGATGGGTTGTCGTGCTGGGGTGACAGCAGTCACCACAACTCCTCCCCTGAGTGCAAATCTGTCTGCTTCACTCTTCTTCATCCCTTGACTCCCACCACAGCTCTGTGAGAAACTGGCCTGCAGAGACGTCCTCAGAGCCTTTTGTAAAACACAGGAAACGATAAGCTGGAAGTGACTGGCTTCGCACGGAGGCAAAAAGGAGGAAGAACTTAATGGTGATTTCATAGAGAGCATCAGCCTTCTTTTGTGGCTATAAAATATGATTAAACCTGCTTTTATTATTGCCTCTTTTATTATTATTATCTTCTGAAGATTTCTCTATATAAGAAGGCAGACATGAAAATTAGTTATTCATTTATTTCTAACTATTTATTATTTGCTTTTGGGTTTCTCGGAGTCTTCTCATCATTATTATCTTTTATTGTGCTAATAAATTGAATTTAGAGGGAAAGAAATCATCTTTAGAGAAACAAACTAAGGAGGATACATGAAAACATGGCCTCTTTGGGAATTTGTATTTTCTAAAGGTCACAGTGTCTCAGTATCATCGGGGCCCAGAGCTTCGTTCTATGTTGCTGTTCCTCATTGGCCTTTAGTTTTCTGTTCCTGATGTGCGTAATCCAGCTAGTGTATCTGCTTGTCACCACGTCCCTCCAAAGCCCTTGTCAGTTCTAAGGAGCTTTTTCAAATAAAATGCCATCTGCTGGCCCCAATTTCAGTAGACAAGTGCCCTCAATCTCAGGTTGGAGGCCGGTTCGGTCCCACAGCACAAAGAAGCACCGACCTGAGCAAAGGCTTCATTTTCCTCTTTTTTTTCCCACCTTCTTCACATAAACTTTGACTACCTGATCGTCCCTCTTTACTCCTACTCTCACTCAACCTCTACAAGCACAAATACTAACATGCATAAAACATAGAATATTCATTCAATATTCAGCCTGAATGAGACTGGATTTTTGAGCCAACATCATAATTGAGAAAAAAACAAAAACAAATATTAAAAACATTGTTGAAAATCACTCTCTCACTCTCAACAGTGATTAAAAATTAAACAATTGTGACAAAACATGTTTTTGAATTATCCCAAGCATACAGTACATCTTCAGTGTTTCTGTATCAGTGTTAGGGGGTTAGGGTTGAGATTTATTGAAGTGGGGTTGTATGAGTTACTTATCCATAGTGACTGTACAGACAGATGGCAGTCAGCATGCCTCCTATTTAAAGAAGCACCTAGACAAAGATCAAAATATAACATTAATATATTGTTTAAGTCTACACTGTATATATTTAGTGGGTGACTGTTTTCGCCAGTTTACCTTAATGCTTCAGTTTCATGTTGGAAAGGGACAACTGGCAGCAAGATAAATCAGTGAAAATATTCTAAGTAAAATAAGTGGCTAAAGTTTTGTTTCACTCCCCCTGGCTCTTGCTAGCATTGGGACAAAAAAATTGCAAAAATGTATAAAACACAAACAAATGGACAAGGCTCTTTAAAGATACATGAGGTCAATGAGCTGTTTTTCAAGATGGAGTAAGAAGCTTTGGCGAAAATACACTGAGACTAATTGGAGGATTGAATGGATCTATGAAGTCAGTAAACTGAGCAATGATGCATTCAAGTGAACCACAGAAAACTACAAAACAGTGCAATGACTTTTGTTTTCCACAAACCAACTTGCTTTTTTCCAACTGTAATCATTCAGGCTACAATCGTGCACACACAGATGCAACTTGTGTAACGTCTACACTAATTAGTCAGCATTGGACAGATGACTTCCTCTGCCTGGCGGCTACGGACACGCAGATACACACTGAGATTGAAGTGAAAAATGTTTGGCAAAGCTTCGGCCAATAAACCTGAGAGGCTTGTGGTCCATCTGGGCTTTCTGTCAGAAAAAGAGCACGTTTCTGTGATTCGTGTTGGTGAAGCGGCGATACTGCTGATTAGCAGATGTGTGAATATTGTGCCACGTTTGTCTGTGTGCATGAGAGAGGGTGAACGATCCCTTTAAGAGAATCCGTAGATTATCACTCTGCTCTTGTCCTGTACTGAAGAGTTTTCATGAAAATCAGAAGGGAATCATACCAATGTTTGTTTGGATTAGTTGCTCATTTATTTTACATCACTGTTGGCCATTTTAGAAATAATGCTGTTGTATTTTAAGAGGTACTAAAACCTCATACAACCCACCATCTGGGGAAGACAGTGAGGGATCATATCATTATCAAGTTGTCGGTCGAACCAGCTCCTGCTAGCATTGGGGCAAAAATCTACAAAACCAACCAAACACGCCCGCGAAGAGTTAAAATGACCTATAGACGACGCATAATGTAGTTGTAGTGCTAGTAGTAGTGATGGGAAAGTTGTCTTTAGTTGGACAACTAACAATAGATACTACAGCTATCAGCAACTATGTCTTTAAAACCCCAACAGCAATGAGCCGCACTAGTAGATGAAACTTCTTAAATAATGCGACAAAGAGAAATAAATCACTGCAGTCTCGGAAGATTCATGTTAAAACTTCTCCAACTTCAGTTTATCTTGAGAATTGCTGCTTGACTTTGATTTCAAGCAGCAATTCTCTCTCTTCAAGTTGGAGACTTTGGTTTTTGTTTGCTAAATTGCAGCAGTTCTCTCTGACACTGAAGTCTCCTCTTGGATACAGATTTTTGTTGTAAGTCACACTCTTTTCTCTAACCTTGTTTCCTGTATGTCTCTTCACTGTGTGTACAATAAATGTCAAATGACTATAATCATATACTCATGAGAAGTTACATGAATAAATGGTCAAAAACTAAACAAAATGAAGCTACTATCCAATTCTGTTGCTCACCCTCACCACTCCTCCGTGGGGGCACCGTGGTGGAGTTCATTGCTTACATGAAGTGAATTACGTGTCGTCTCATTCCAAGCATGAGCTCACTGGGCAAACAAGACCAGAAAACGTGCCACCAGGCTAGGAATTAACTGGAGGAACCATTCAAATAGTCTGGAATTTATTATTCATGACGGGTGAAATTGTGCATTGAAAATATTCTGTACACAAGCGTATGCTGGTGCAATCACACACACACACACACCTGGATGAAAGAATGGGATGTCAGGATGCTTCCTTTCATTTGTTTTTAATGTTGGTTGTCGGTCAACGTGCCGGGCAGCCCTGCAGAGGCACAGATTGAGAAACAAATAGAAATCAGAAGCCAGTTGCGTGGGGAGTGCCTCGGGGTGTTATTCATTTCCTTTTAACTTTTCCATTTTTTCCTCTCTCCCTGTCTCTCTTTGGCAGCGGTGTGCAGAGAACGACAGCCGCAAAATGGTGTTAGCTCCCAAATGAAATCTCCAGCACAAACTCCACAGAGCAGGCTGCCTGCTGGCCCGGCACTGGATGCTTTGCCCTTGAGAAACAAATCCAGACACGAAACACTTTGTTAGCTCTCTGGACAGCCTCCAATAAAGCCACATTCACCCCTTTTCCTGAAAAAGCTCACAGTCTTTATCTCTCTGACAGGGACACATCTGTTTCTAAAGGAAAAGAAAGTAGCAGAAACAAAGTACTTGTCTGTTCTTGTTGCAGTTCAATATTTTAGTTGATTTTTTTTTTTTTTTAATACCAGTTTTTCAACACCATCTAAACTTTTTTGACCTTTCAGATCTTTTCAGTATCAAACATGCACCAGAGCCTTGAAAGATGACCGTAAAAGGTTTCCAATTTCCCTAAAGGTTTCTGTATGAATGAAGACGGACACTCGAAGATGGACAAAAAGTCACAGAAAAGAGCGAGAAGTTATGAATCACACAAAATGCGATAGCGAGACAACCTTTTGGACAGTCTTTCCTCGAGGGCCTTCATAGTGTACACACAAAAAATGAAAGAAGAGAGCTTGAGAAAGACATTCAAACCTTGGCTTTCTTTCTCAGCTCCGCAGACCAGGCCATTCACTGTGTTTTGGATTGTTTTCATAAAGTTAGAACAATTATCTGGTGCTGTTTTAAGCATACTGAGGCATACTGAGTAAGGCTTCCTCCAGCTCCTCCTGTGATAATGTCATCGGCGCTTTCTGTCAGATAAGAGACAGAATGTCCCTGGAACACTTCCAGTGGCCAAATCTGATTTCTCCAGTGTGTTCCGAGTCTTCACCGAGGACCTCCTCCTAGTTGAATTTGTCCAGAATACCTCCTCAGGGCAGCTTAACCACCTCAACAGTTCTACTTGGAGCTTTGTCTGGATGTCCAAGCTCCTCACTCTGCCGCCTGCAATGAACTCAGACAGTATGCAAGGAAAACTTGTTTCAGCTGCTTGTATCCTCAATCTCATACCAAACTCATAAACATAAAATCAGTGGCCAAGATACTTCAAGACAGCAACTTATCTCAATCCCACTCCAAGCGGCCACTCAAAATACATGTAAATACTAAAGGAAGATTGAAATGCTGTTCCTTTGTCACTAGAGTTGGAGAGGCCTTGTAGGTTTAAGATCTGCATTGAACAGCAGCTTCCTACTCCGCTTTGTGTTAATGCTTTGTTCAAGAAGACAAAGCCAAGCAGCACTAAGTGACATCGCTGCAGAGTGGAAGCAAAAGTAAGGTATTACTACGATTAGGTGCACAAACTCAAATGAAGCTGAGAGAGGAAACAGCGGAGGGTAGATACATGGGAACTCAAACGATGAAGCTTTGTTGATCACTGCGGAATGAATTTGATCAAGCATCTGAAATAATTTAGCCGTTGAAGCCAGTTGTCAAGTGGCTTTTGGGGTGAAAAATTTTGATCACAAGGAGATGGAGTTGATTAAAATTCAATCTATTTGGTTCTATGGTTCTGCTCTCCCAGGGTTCACACTCCCATACTGACACAGTACTGTGTATTCAAATTGGAAACACTGATATTACAAATGAATGATCATTGTCATGTTATCTGTAATTTCCATCAAGGTTTTCAACTGCACAATGATATGACTACATTTTAGCAGCACTGGGTGTCACTGTTGCATCACTTCTGAATCCTCCTGCGCCACACTGTATCTCAGAGGCTTCAGCAGCAGCAACTCAAAGCCTGAGCGCCATGACTCACAGGAGGGAGAAGACGGCTTCCCTTAGCATGTCTGCAGACTCCGCCAGTGGATCACATCCCACTTGAAACACAGAGACCCAGAAACCAATCTGATACAATCCTGCTGGGTATGTGTGCTGCATGTCTTTCAATTCATCAAGATGAATTTCAATATTTCAATTTGTCACGCCCGCTGCAGCTGTTGGCGCAGAGCTGTGCGGTGCAGGGAGCCTGTGTGCAGCAGGCTGAGAAAACAACTACCATTAAAGACGGTAAAATTGGCTTTCTGTAATTCTGATATCGGCCGTATGCTTTCCAATATTTCATTACAGCTGTACAATGGTTAATCAAATGTCCAGGCGCACTGCCCTGAATGACAAGCACCACTGCATTTGCATTGACGGCAAAACCCCACAGTGATTCCTGTCCACACAAATCCATCTGAAGCTGAATCAAAGTAAAGTGCATTTTGCAAAGCGACAAAGGCCCAAAGTCAAAACACAAGGCAAGACAAATAAGTTTGAAGCAGTTTTTCCACCCCACCTCCTTCAGCACTCCTTTCCATTGTTGAGTTTTCCTCGCTTTAAAAATTCGACTTCACTTTAGAGGCCTTTGGGTGATGTGACAGGTTCTATGTCACTGTTTTTTCTATGCTCTGTATAATATATGAAAATATACAAGTACAAATGGACGGTGGTGACCTTGAAGGGTACATTACTTAGATAACAAACAATGGTGTTCTTTAAGAAAAAGGACTGAAAGTTACATTTTTTTTCTACCTTCTCCAAACTTCTCCAAACTTTGGGCAAAGTGAAAGAAGGCACAAAGTCAAAAACATAAGGCAAGCAAACTTTCTAAAACTTCAAACCTCAAACTTTCGAATGACATTCATTTTCATCTGGCTGTTATGGATGTATAAAACCTGAGGTGTCTTCTCCTGCTTTGAACCTAAAGAAGAATAAAATAAATATTGGTCTTTCAAGGTCTTTACAAGACATTTGGTTTTATTAATTAGACATGTGCCAAAAATTAGATTTATTACCAAATATTTAATGTGTCCTTTCAAATGGATCAGTTAATCCTTTTGATCAGTGTGGAAAAAAGCCTGTGAAAACATCATGGAGGGATGGTAAAGTGGAATTTTTCCACTCAATAAAACATATTATGTGGTACAATGTCATTTATTCCTTGGCAAAAGTAAGTTGAAAGACAAGAGGCTGTGTCACTCATTCACCATTCACTCCAAAGGGAATCCTATGAAGAGGACTACATAGTGTGACAGATGGCAAATTGCTTGCAAATGACTTAACTTAACTGTTTATTGACACGTTTTCTCTCTGTGCATGCATGATTATAATTGGCTCTTGGTTAGTGACCATCAGTTGTACATCATGCAATTACACAAGACATAGCAGCCAACAGACAACCAGTCCAACAGTAAGAAGCCCAACTCGGCATCTGTCTTTCAGTGTTTTATGTCACAAAGATCTGGCCAGCGTTTAAAATTCAGTTCCAGATTTACTTGGTTTTGTTGCGTTTGGCTTGGTCACTCTCTCCTTTTTCTTCTCAGTTTCCTCCATCAACGTCCTCTTTGGCCCCTTCACTTCTGCCATTATTTCCATAGAAGCTGCTGAGCCCATTCATGTCTTGCCACTCTAAACTAGCATCCCCGTCCCTGCCCTGGGCTTGATAACCTCCTCCTCTCAGCGTTCCAAACTTGTGTGTCACCAGTGTGAAGACAAACACTCATATGAACCCTGATGGTCTGGACTCACTGTCTGGGCAGTACGGCTAACTGAGTGAAGCTAACATTAGCCAGCAGCAGCTATAGTTCACAGCAGTTCATTTCACTGTGCATCATGAAAGTCTGTAAATCACAGAGAGTTCAGGCAGAGCAGCCCGAGGACATCAGGGAGAAAACCAGAACTATTTTCTCCGTAAAATATGATCCAATTTCACAGAAAAATCAGTAAAATAGTTGGTTATGTGTGACTTTGTGCCATAAAGTGTTACTTCTCCCAACCTGGACCCAAGTTACATAGCATGACAACAGGCGTAAGGCACCATTCACTCGATAACAAGTCAGTGTAGCATCAAAATGATTTTTAAGCTGTTATTTTAAGGTAGAAAAGTTACATAATGTTGTTTTAACCTGCCTCAGGCAAGGCTGCTGTCATCTCTAATGGATGAACAAAAATAAATAAAATAGTGTATTTTTACATCCAACCAGTACTGTTGCTAGGCACACCTCATCGGCATAATCTACAGTTGATTGACAGTTGAGGCTGTACATCCACTGAAGATGATTTTTTTCAGGATATTTTCTAGCCATTTTTGTCATGTTGTGATGTCTGTTCTCAACCTAAGAGCCCCAGGAACTTCCAAGGATCAAATAGTTGTGCAAAATACAATAAAATAAACTCAACATTCAATGACACTCAACATAGGGGACAAGAACTTAAAAACACAGTATGCTATAGGTTACCAACAACGTTACCTCAGTAATATGTTAATGTGTTTCTGTTATTATTGCTATTTTAGACCTAAAAGCAGACATGTTGACTGTTGACTGTGAAGGTACCGTTATTTCAATAAATATAAAAACAGAAATTGAAGCCAAAATTGAATTAGTTGTTCTGTCTGAGGGCAAAGCAATCACCCTCCTGTGTGAGTTCTGTGGCTTGCCAATATTTCTTTTTGGTGGTCATGACTCCAAAAGATTGAGAACCACAGTGTTAGACCACTAGACCAGGCAAGGATTAGGCCAGATTTAATTATCAATATTAATTATGAGTGATCATATTGACGCTCCCTTCACAAACAAATTCTACATTCCATAAATATGTTATACTCTGCAATACGTTTTCCTTAAGTGTTGTTGAGTGTGCATAAAACTCGTGACATCAGGTAATTAAAGACACATCTATGATCCAATGGAAAACATAAAACCAGGAGCAAACTGAAACAAGTAGCATTCTAACTTTGAATATAAAATTTGAATGCTGTCTGTCACGGCTGTGTGGTTATGTTAAAATTATGCACCCATCCCAAATAGTCAGAGCTGAATATTCTTAGTGGTCTGTAAATCAGTCCAACCCTACCTGAATTCAAATAAGCTCTTTAAACGTGATCTATATGGCCTCTCAGCGAGCTAATTCTGTCCTGAATTTCACTCTGTATTTACAGCGTCGTTAGCAAGGCGACTGCACCTTCTCTGTCACTTGAATTAGGGCCAAAGTCAGAGGAGCCCACGTTTGTTTCTCTCTGTTGCCGCGGGGAAAGTCACCTGACGCCTGGCGATGCTGGAGATCAGAGGCTCTCCAGTCATAAAACGGCCCATAAACACAGAAACAATCAAGGGAGGACGAGGTTTGTGTGTGTGTGTGTGTGTGTGTGTGCTGCGTATAAAGAATACACTGAATGTATGTGTTTGTGTGAAGGCCAGGTGGAACATAATTGCCCACCTCCCTGCCTGAAATTCACTAAAGCTAAACGTTAACTCTGTGCTGAGCCAAACCTTCTTTATTAACAAGGAACATTGCACCTCTATCCAGTTAATGAAATATTGATTTGGAAATTGTATTGTAAGACGACGGAAGGCTTTTAAAGTGCTTAGTGCCTTTGCTCAGAGCCAACTTCATCAATTATTATTTTTTAATGGTATTCTTTGAAAACGCTCCTAAAGCAGAGAGCAGTTTTCCCTGGGCTTGGCGTGCACCGTGTCCGCGATTAGCGTCATATTTCCGTACCGACGGAACTCGGGGACCGAAATGACTGCATGTTTTTTTAATGAAAGATGTTGGCATCAATCTGAGTTTTATAATGACGACGACAGTGGAACATTGCTGATTTAATGATGTGTTTGTTCCTATTCCAGTTCAGCTGTTAAAAGAAAAAAAAAAGAAAAAAAGAGAGAATTAGTCACATTTCCAAATGTAGTTTACAATCAGCAACTCGGTATAACGGGATTGTGGGTCTCTGGTGTCCGAGCTGGGCCAATTTTTGAGAACCTCATGAATCAAAAATGACAAAAATTCGAATGTGTCTGCACTGTAGTATCCATCTGTACAGTACAGATAAGAAACTAATCCAAACCAAATGGAAACCACTTGCTGCCTGAATTTGGTTATTTTGGTATCAGTGTTGAACAGCAGACTTCACTGAACCTTGACATCTCAAACTGAGAGATAAAACTAACCATCACTGCAGTGAAATAAAAAGCCAAAAGTATTTGCACCAAAACAAACACAGTGTTTCAATACTGCATTAAACTTCTTTAAACTTCTTTCTTTCTTTTTTTTTTTTTTTGCCTTTATTTCACCAAGCTCTCGCCAACAACTAAAAGTCAGTACTAGATTTATTCTGTCTGGTGGTTTCTTACTTGGTCACTGTCTCTTTCTCTCTTATTAGCTTCTTCTTCTGTTCTTCCTCTTCACTTTCTTTGCCTTTGACATTATGTTGAGTAGAGTGGATTAAGCGGAGATTTGCCACTTTAAACAGCTGTCTGTGTGGTGAGACAACCAAAACAGTAAATTATGGGTCATAAAAGCAGCGTCCAAATTAGGGAGGAGACGGGGCAACGAAATGTAAAATAAAATGCGCTTTCCTGTCAGTAATTTCAAAGGTTAAATCTGATCTGGTGGGATTATTTTGAATGGATTTGGTGTCAAATTAGTGAGTCTCCCCTCTGTCCATTAGCATGTAGCAAAGACTTTACTGTCACCTAACAAGGTTTCGGAATAGATGTAGGGAACACTGGTGAAACATGGCAATTATTCAACACAATGACAATTTAACAGAGAAGAATCATGTTCTATCTCACTGTAGTTGATTTAGAGGTGCCAATGGCCTAATGAAGTCTGTTTCAGTTGTTAAATTTTGTGGTTTACATGACCAAAGCAGGTAGAGTATCTCAACTGGGCAGATTTCCATTCATTGGCTGTGCTTTAGTGACTCTGGGCTGCAGAGTCTGGATTAGCAGGAGGTCATCATGGTTTATTACACACAGTCCATCAGAGCCGTTTCCATTCAGCCAACGTGTAACGCATGTCCAGTCTAATCAGAGCCATGAACACGACCTCTCACACTTCTCTCAGCTCAAGCAGCGCTACACACGATTGAAATTCACAATGCGATTCACACTCCAGTACACGTAGTCCAGCCTTTGTTTTCACTCCATGCATGGGCAGCTCTCGACCATTTATCTACCATTGCAATACGAGCTTTAATCAAGTTTTGCCTGCACAGAACAATTCATTTTTTTTGCAGTGGTACACAACATAGTAAAGGCAAGATCAAAAACAGCAGCCAGCAACACATTTTGGCATTGAATAGATGTTGAGGTGACAGTCTCGCCAGTGCTGGAAACCTTTTAAAATAGAGCATCAAAAGAAATCTTGACGTTTTCTCTGGTCAGTCACTGCACAACATGTTGTTTTGCTAACTTCTGGATGTCTTTCTAAATGTCTTGCTTGCATCAGTTTAAAATGTTGAAAGTTGTATTTTAGTGTAAATCTGTGATCCTGTCTCTCAAATACGACTCTCAGGAGATCATTTCAGGCAGCAGGTGTAGTATAGATAACCCCACTGCAGGACTTGCTCTCCTTGCAGTGGTTTCAGTAGACAGTGTTGTTTTTGTCATGTAAGGTTTCTTTCATCAGTCATCAGAAAAGCTAAAACATCCTCATGGAGCTCTTCCACGGAATCAGAAAGGTTCTTGTAGGAAGGATTAGCAGGAATTTGTCTTGGTGTAAATAAAAATGAAAGGAGTACTAGAATATAAGTACTAGAAGATATAAAATTATGTACAATGTGTTTAAGAAATGTACAGAAATGTGCAAAGTATTCACCAGGCAGTGTGCAAAAGTTCACAGTTTGCAGAATATTTAGCTGTGCAAGATAGGTGCAGGTTCTGACCTCAGTGCAACCTGATGACCTGGGGATAGACAAGAGAATTAGCTTCTTCTCCAAGAAATTCAATTCATGTCAGTTGAAACAGATTTTTTTGCATGCAACATGCATACAAGGGTCACATTACTGTAAATCTATACATATATTCAACCATTCACAGTTGGAATCGTTAAGACTGCCGATGAGTTTAAGGACGCACAAACAACTTTGTAATGCCAGAAATTTGCAAATTCACATGATTCTAATTAAACTCACAATATCAGCGTTGGCTTTCTGTTTGTCTTCCAGATCTGATTTTCCATCACTGAATGAGTGCTTTTCAGCCTGCAGTCTCCTTCTGAAATCCTGTATGAAAAGTAAAGAATTTGGGTACTTTTCCCACCTCTGCTGCCACTGTGGGTGGTGAGGGAATTAGTCTGACAGATGCAATTTCTCCTCAAACCCTCTGATCCCAACAACCTTCTCTGGAGGCTGTGTGTGCGCTCACCTAAAGGACCACCAGCGAATCCACTGGATATGTACATGAGGGCCCGATGTAGGACCAGATGTTGTTGTTGTGTTGCTGCTACAGAGTCACTCACATTTTCATTAATCACTATTCCGACGCTTCTCCTCCTCTCTTCTTAAACAATCGAGCATATGGGCTGCCTTGTCTGCACCATGCCCACAACAAATGCAATGCCCGGCCCACGGTTCATCAAGGTCCCTCATGATGAAACAGCCTGAGCCACTGATCTCCCTCTAATTTAATGATAACTATCACCTGTTCCCAAACGCGGCACCACACTCTAGATGGTTTGTGAGTAATTGGCCTGTGCCTTTTGCCTGATTAATTTGATTGCTACATTTTTCACTGTCCCCTCTCTGGTGATTGCTCTGGCACTACAGGTGCTGGGTTTCATTAATTACGTCCTTAATTGGTTTGGAAATGTTGCACGCAAGTTTGTTTTGGGGGAAGGTTGTGGTTTGTTGCGAGCGGCAAAACATCACAGCATGTTCCTCTCACTTAAAAAGATAAATGAACCTCATCCTCTTTAGCAGATTGTGGCAAAGATGCAGGAGGCATCGAAACTCAAGGACAACAAGCTGCTGGAGCCGTTGGATGTAAGATGGAGAAGTCTGGAAACTAATGTATGTTCTTGCCCTCCGTGATGTGTTTGATTTATTATCTGAAGACTGATGAGTGACTCCAAAATAACAGAAAGTTGAGATGTAAAGACCACAGGAGTTAACCTGCTGACTGAGGATGCATTTGATGATCGATCTTGACTGATTGCAACTCATGATGACATATCATAACCGATCATGTCCTGAAACATGAAATTAAGGCATAGTGTCTGGGTTCTGTGTTTGGTAATAAATGTTATCACAGGCCTTTTCAACAATCACAAGTCTTCTAGTTTTCTTGTGTCAGCCTGTATTGTGATCAGATCTCAGTATGCAATTTAGGTTAACCAAGCTAGCAGACTTGTCAGCAAATGTGGTGATATGTCTCCCAGCAGTAAGGGCAAGCCAGTAAAGTCAGCTAAATGTTCAGAAATAGAGTTCATAGAGACATGAGTGGCATGGGTGGCATGGTGACATTGTCCAGGGAGTATGTCGTTTCAGTTTTGTCCAACAACAACAATGAAAGTTAACAAAAATAAAGGTGAAGTTGTACAAAGAGAAGCATTTGTTTCATTGAGAGTCTGCATCCTTTAAAAGGCTCCAGATAATCATTTTGTTTCTCGTTTCCCTTCCTCCCCTTGGTTCAGAGTGAATCATAGTTGTCCCTTAAAAGTTAATGACAATGCTTAAGATGCTTTGACATCTGCAAGAAACTCAAGTCCATGTTTGATTATTGGTTGTTGTCTGGGTTTTATGATCAGTGAACAATGAACAATGGACAGTGTGTCCTTGAATGTACCACTATTGAGAAGGAGTTTCAGAACAGTCCTTCCCACTCAGTGATCACATATCCCTGATACAAAATACAGATTCATTGGTCACTGATTACCTAGATTAAACAAGCTTCACATCATGACAGCATAGCTTACCAAAATGACAAAAAACAAAGCATCAATTTGATCATTTATTTCCTTTTGATTTGTCCTTTAAACAGCATTTAACTTTATTTTTTTATACCCCTTGAAGGTTTACATTAGTTAAATCTGTCATGCAAAGAGTAAACACAATTCAATACAACAAATGAAAGTTTAAATCCCTTTATTTTGATTGCAGTAAATCTTTGGAGAGGGATTAGATGTTCTAACAAGAAGTCTGACAAGATAGGCACCATGTAACTGAAATTGTCTGTGAAAGGAAAGAAAAACCCTCGAGGAGCCATTCTCCTGCCTCGCAATTACAGCTTCAAAGACTCTGGAGTCGGTGATGGTAAAATGATCAACAGCTCTGTCTTACCATGATGTGAGATCCATTGTTAAACATTTTCATGAACATATTGCCAACATTACCACTGATGTTGTTTAATATTTTCAACTCAGGTGACATGTTATAATGGGTCATGAATTGGTTGTTTATAAGGGGCCACAGTGAAATTGAAGTTAGGGTAGTGTTTTCATTGGTTTTACATTGGTCCCATTGGTATTGGTTGAATAGGAGCACATTTCACATGTGAAATGCAAGTTTACACAAGTTAAAACAACAATTTCACAGAATATATACATTTACAAGGCACATGTAGTTTTGGAAAATTGCACATGTGAAATACGTTTCACATAAAACACACACATGAATTACACTCTTTTTTATTTTTGGTTATCTGTATTTTGTCCCTCCTCTCTGTAATGGCTTATGCTCTGGGATGGTCAATCTGTTTTTATCAGCCTCTGTTTTCTCCTCTCTCTTTCTATAATGCAATTTGTAGCTGCTGTTTTGGAAATATATAAATATTTTACAATATAAATTGTTTATTTACCATACACACCTACATAAAAGTCTCCACTACAGAAGGAGAAGGAGTAGAATGAGGCAAAACAAAACTATAATCAGATTAGTATTTTTATGCACATGGTAGATGCTAAAGCCCTTTCTGGAATAATTTCTCCATCTCTTCTCAGCTTTCTCGCCTACATTGTATTATAGTGGAATTATAAAATAAATAAAACCCAACTCCTACAGAGATATAATGAAACATATTTTTTGTGATTTGGGTAAACCAATCTTGACTTGAGTCCCATTCCTCCTTAGGTTTTTGCTAAAATAACAAAAAAAAAAAAGAAAAAGAAAAAAGACCTGTGTGTGGGTTAAACGCGGTAAAGGACATGGTCCATGTTGCAGACTTTTGCAGCTGATTGTAAAATGAGTGTGCAAAAGGACGGATGACTTTAGGAGTCTCAGATTGAGATTGATTTTTCTGACGGTGATCAACACATAAGACATACAGCAGCGACAGGGTCATAAACGCAGAGCTTTGGTTATATTGGTTATGGGGGTGACTGTTTACTCTGGAGGCGTTTTTTTTTTAATGTCAAAGCTTGAGAGTGATAAACCTTTATATGTGGTTCGATTTTTGCTCTCAACAAGGACGTTTAGCTCCTCCGCTGCCTCAGTCTGTGATCCTCTCCCCTCTCTGCTGTTTTCCTAAACCTCCCCTCTATCCAGTCAGTCTCCGTCTTTCCATCTGTCTCCATAAGTTTCTCTCATCTCCTTATCTAACCAAAAAGCAAGCAAAAAGTGTGACTAAATCTTTGTACCGATTTACCAAATGTGGCCTGTCTTCTTCTTAGTTATGTGGCTGAGGTTCTACCTATTTGGCGACTCCTGGATCCATACTCTTCACTAAATGTCTCCAATTAATCAAAATGTTTGGATGTATTTGTTTGTTTTCACTCATCTCTTTCTTTCTTTGTGTGGTCTGCCCTCTTCCAGGTCTTCATGATGGAGATGGGGTCGCAATGTCTCAGGTCACACTTGGCGACACCTGAAATTGTCCAAGACCCTCCTGGATTCCCTTTTTTTTTTTACACACATTTTTACTATCTATATGTATCAGACACTGTCATCAAAATTGTACATAATGTGATTTTGTTGGTGTGATGTCTGTCCATCCTGGAAGAGGATTCCTTCTCTGTGGCTCTCACTTAGGTTTCTTCCATTTTTTCCCTGTTACAACATTTTTCTAAGGTTCTAAGGACAGTGGGAAAATGTGATTTGCGTACATGGTATAAAATAAATTTGCCAACCAAATCTGCAGAGATATATATTGCCTCCAATAAATCAAGCTTTAAACTGGATGACAGCAACCAGGAAAAGTTTGCAGTGAGGTCTGTGGATTACCACTTTCATTCCTCTTCACTCGTTGGTGTGTTAAGTAAAATAAGAAAAAGTCATTGATATTCATTGGTATTTGGACTGTGATAGTTGCACAAATCTCAATTATGGGTATCACAGAAACTGCAGCAAGCAAAACCTGCATGGCTAAATAAGCATAAAATTGCTAGCACTACATTGCCACTATCACCATTATCACTACTTACTTCACACAGGACCACCCGCCACTGTACAGATGCCACTAGCTAGCTAACTTTATGAGTGTGCAGAGGTTTCGCCCATACACCCGGTCAACTAATTCGATAGCCAGACTCAGCTGTTATATCAAATAGCTAATTAACTACTTTAAATGACAGAAAACAACTTTGGGAAAAAAGATGATGTGTTAATTAAAATAAAAAAGTCATTGGTATTGGGAGTGTAATAGTGTAATCTCAATTGAATGGGTATCTCAGCAACTGCAGCAAATGAAACCTGCATGGCTTAAGCAGGGAGCCGTCACGTCCTTCTTGTGTCCATGTCTATGGTCTGAATGCACATGTACAGAAGGTCAGATGCTGCACAGTTAAAGATAAGATGAGACTGTTCAGAAATTAACATGTCAGGTGGTGAAAATAAGGAAGAAGAAGAATTTGAAAGATTTCAAGTGTCTTACAAGATGTAAAATATGCAGTAGGGGCAGGGTTTTTTCTTTTTTTTTGGAAAGCTATCACCATGTGTGGAAAACCCCAACCCCCTGGATCGATGCAGCCTTTCCCCACAGTCTAAATTGGATGGCCATGGATTGATTCATCTGAAAGCTCAACAAGGGCTCTGTGCTGCTGAAGAAACCTGTACTACACACACACATACGCAGAGATATGCACATACACACTCCACCTGTGCAGCATCTTAACTCCTCTTAATCATGTAATGTGGTCTGTGTCTAGACACCTGGACCCTCTGCAGGCTGATCTTGATAATGGATCTGTGGTTCTCCAACACTTGACCCTGAGTGTAAGTGTGTGTGTATTTGCAAATGGTCATTTGTCTAGCTGGGCCTGCACTGTCACCTCCCCCAGTCACGGGATAGGAGAGAGGTGCAAGCAATTTGCTCCCTCACACATAGTCACTATACAGATGCAGCCATCATCAAAGTCCCACATTTAACTGATTTAACTGCAACGCTGCAGCAAGTATGTTTTTGTTTCAGCGACTGGAAGGAATGCTCCCTGTTCTTCTTCTGCCTCCACTATCAGAGTGATACCACTGTCATACATATGGACAGTAGTTGCTATGATTACATCACTTTACTTATTATGATCAAAAACTAGCGAGATGACAACTTCGCTAAGAGCCCCAACATCAAGCAAGTGTAACAACACAAGACATAGCAGCCAGCTAATGTTACATACTAGTCCAACAGCAAGAAGAGCAGCTCAGCGTCTGTCTTTCAGCCTTGTATTTCACCAAGCTCTTGCCAACAGCCTAAAGTCAGTCCCAGTGCTTGGTCACTCTTTCCTTTTATCTTCTTAGCTTCCACCATCGACATCCTCTGTGCCTCTACCATGCTCTGACTCTGTGAACGTTGCTCACTTGGCCAACTCTGGTTCTGACATGACACTGGTTCTGCTCCTTAACATTCCCTTCAGAGCTCACAGTCTGACTAACAAACTGCACTAACATTAGCTAACATCAGCTGTAGTTTACAGCAGTTTACTTTACTGTCCATCAGGAAACTCCGTAAATCACAGAGTTTATGCGGAGCAGCCAGAGGACATCAGAGGGAAAACCAGAAAACATTTTCTCCATAAAAAATGATCAAGCGTCTACAAAATCTGTGAAATAGTTTGTGTGTGTTTGTGTTTCTGATCCAGTTGGTGTTCTCATCTGAACCCTAAAGGCCTGATAGCTCACAGATATAGAAACAGAGGTCATGAGTTCATTTGAAAAACATATCGCTTTGTGTTGTCAGTCGAGGTCGTCATCATTAATCATTAATGTCAAAACGTGTTGTCAACACACTTTGCCAGTTAATTATGGTATCAGAGCTGCATGCAACAATGACATTGTGTGTAATATGTTTACAGGGATTATCTACAGACACATATTAAAGCTCATGGTGTGTTCAACTTATGTTTGCGTAAATCAGGGGTTGTCCCAATGTACAAGAGAAAAAAAAAAAACATATTCATATTTCTGCAGCTCAAAGTGTTCTGCTTTCTTTTGAAGTGGCTGAAAAAAGGTAAAAAGGCTGCATGTTTTCTTCTTCTTCAAAAAATAAAAATAAATGAGGGCTTAGTGTCCTTGGAGCTAAAGAAAGAAAAGAAATAAATGTCACAAAGTAAAAGGCCTGGTAATCTATTGTTGTTAAATGCTCAGAATAATGTTTTCTCCCTGAATCTGAAAATAATCTGGTAATTTTGGATATTTTAAGCAGCGACTGTCTGTTTAGCTGTGATGGACTTGTGTACCGAACAGTCCCTCATTGATCTGTGTTTGCTGTTGTATGTAGCCGTTAAGGTGACTGTTTGTGGGCCTGCCATTCAAAAACACAGATAGTCCTCTAAGTTTCAAAAGGGCCGTCTAGAGAGCTTTTTTTTTTTTCTTATTTCTGCTTGCTTCTCTTTTTCAAATCCACCAGTTAACAACAATCAGATCAGCCTTCAGACTGCAACTAACAACAGCGGCCAACCAGAATTGTGCTGCCGCTGCTGCCGCTGCAGAGCATCCATTGATTTCTGTGGGTTTTGTCTGTCCTTCTGTAAAGCTGCTGCTGTCACACACAGTCTAAGCAGTGATGGCACCTCCGGTCTCCTCCTCGCTGCAGCAGGAGCCTCCATGGAGCCCGCCGGACTCCAGCCTGTCACAAGCTGTTTAGGAGGCGGTGGACGGCGCCAGCGTTTAATCAGCTTCAGGGTCTCCATCGTGCGGCTCTCGGCCGCCGACACACTGATACAGACAATCCAATCACCCACAATGCCCATCAAAAAAGAGGGTCTTTTGCCACTGCTGACTTTACTGGTTGTTCTCTTTCTAGGATGCTCCAGGGAATAAAAGCTGCAGAGTCTTTGGAAATTAAAAGTAAAGTAATCTGATTGGTTTTTACAGTGGTGCATCTATATATCTTTATCTAATATTATATCTATATTGTATCTAAAAAAAAAAAAACTTCACATTTTTTTCTTAAAAACATAGAATTATAAAAAAAACATATTAATGGGGCCTTGTCTATAGCGTTAATCTACTAAAACACTGCCTACAAAGAAGTTGAAGGAAATGATTAAATGATGGCAAAAAACACATTGGTTGTAGTTTTTGATTGTTGTCAGTCTAAGTACCTCACACTCTCACAGCTAAACCACCGTCAATCAACTTGACATTTCCCTGAAGACAGTTATCGGTACATGGTCCATCTATTCAACTCTCTGTTAGCTATGGATCTAAAGGCTCATCTGATCAGACTATGAGCCAGCTTGACTAGAAACATGGTGCAAAGTAATGATTGCCAAAGAACTTAGAAACAAAGAAGAGGCAGCCAACAAATAAAACCCGAATTAACAAAATAGCTGCTGTATATATGACATGGTCAAAACCAAGTAGATATCAGCAAAATTTGGAAAGATTGAACAATTAAAGCTGTCAAGACATTAAGCAACACAAAGCTTCACAAATAGGCTTGAACTGTATAACACCTCCACAAAATCACACAAAAGTTACAGAAGGTAAAGGAAACATAAAGTACAAAGAAGGAGAGCCTTTTAGCTTCTACCTTCTTCAAATCCCACTTGGTATGGTCCAGATTGTGAACACCTGGTTGAGCCGAGGAGCCATGAAATGCTCATGAGCCCTGACTGTGGATAGAACCTCTCAGAACACTATTATTATAAATCAAAGTAGTGCGCTGTCATCTGTTGAACAACTCATGTTCAAAGTTCTGATTAAGCTTTGTTTTGTCAAGGACAAAACTAAAAGACTGACCTCATTTTCAAGTTGCGTTCTTTCACCTTTTCTTTGGTCTACTTTGGGATCTGCTGCTTTAGCTTTGCATAACAATGCAGACATTCAGTTTGTGCAATTACCCAACCTTTGTTTTAAATACCCTTGGAGGAAAACACGCTCAAAAACATTTAACAGTGTTTCAGAAATGGTGCAAGCAGCCAAATCTCACAGCGAATTGAAACTACAGAGTTTTAATTAAAAGAAAAATATATACAAAGTAACTGTTGTCTCTCAGGAACATAAGGTACATGCAGATGTAGCAGACGTGGTTTGCTGCTCTGCATTAGTTTTAGTGGAATCATTTAGTTCTCAACTTTTCTCCAGAAGATAGACTTTTACAGTCAGTGCATCACAGCTTATGACGTGTCCTTATGGTCCAACCAGCAACCAAAGGGGTCACTTTCCCTGTGAAAGTTAAAGTAGCAGACAAGTTATAGTCATGTTGCTTTAAAGGGGTTCATTTGGATTATTTGAAGTGGGGTTGTATGTAATTTGGGGTTTTAACACATTGTTTGGTCAAACTTATTAAAACCGCAGATCAAGGCAGCAAGGCACAACTATGACATGCAGACCATACACCTGCACTCATCACTTGAACACATGGTATTTCAAATTATTGAAAACATATTGATTTAATGTTTAAATTTTGTTTTACTATGCAAAGTACGCTGCATATTGTGTTTATGAAGATTCAAAAGATCATTACTATTATTAGTAATATTTAGATTATTAGTAATATATAGATTAAAAAGTTTTTTCCTCAGAGATCTGGTTTTATTCAGCACCTCTTGGTCTTAAGGTTATGTTACCATTCTGGCCTGTTGTTTCATAAATCAGGGGATAATGTGATTGGCTGAGATCGAGTCAGGGAGGTGATTAATTCTTTCGACTCCTCCAGCACCACTTAAGGTGGCATTACTAACACTTCAAATGTATTATTTCAATCAGAGGACTCTCCTCTCGCTTAAAACTGACTGCAATAATGAAATGATGCGATAGAGAGCTACTTGTTTCTTCTTCCTCCTCCTCCCCCTCATCATTCTTTCTTTCTTTATTTCTGGTTTCTTCTGGGGCTTTGATTAAACTCTCTCTTCATTTGTGCTCATGTTTGCTCTTTCCTGTTGTCTCATTCAGACTTCTTTCTCTTTATTCTCTTCATCTTCTCATCTCTCTCTGGCCTGTAAGTACCACAACGTGATCTATTTTATTTATTTGTATATGTTAAAGCTCAAGATGACAAGATGATTCGATCAGTGCTCAATCTGATCTAAGAACACATCTTTGACGCCACCCACCTGTCAATCAAAGCTGCCACCCACACAGGACAGATGTCAAATTATAAAATTAAAGTCCAAAACCAGGCTATAAACATGTTTATTTCGGCTGTAGTTGAGCATTTTAACATGGGGACTTATGGAGATTGACTTACCGCTGGAGTCAACCTCAAGTGGCCGTTTGAGGATCTGCAGCTTTCACTTTCAGCCATGAAGGTCGCTGTTTGATTTGGATCAGAAAACCAGTCTCAGATTGACTGCTACACAGTAACCTGGCGTTCACTTCAAGTGAGTTTCAGTGTGACTCAACACCAAGTATCACTAAGTGTGAACGGGGAAACACAAACTGCAGAACACTTAGAAAAATAGTATTACTACTGTACTGTAACACAGTTTTCGGGTATATTCACTGGCACATCAACTCACAATAGAATCAGCACAATATCCAGATTTAATTAATTGCACAGTCTGATGTAAACATAGTTAGAGGTAGTTAGGATAAAATAAATAAAATCCTCACTGTCTCTCTCTTTCTTTCTTTCTTTCTTTCTCTTATTTGCCCTCTCTCCCCTCTCTCTCTCTCTCTCTCTCTGCAAATTGTGGCTCCCCACGGCTCTCCCGTTGAATTAAGCAATTTAACTGATTGCAATTACACACTGTCAAGGGCTCTTATATCACTTTGATTGAATAACAATTTTAATTCAATACCACCCCTTAACAAATTTCCTTCCATTTTATACAATATGGCGGGAGTCAGTTGCAATTTTACTAACCCAGCTTTCATGTTAGTTAATTTCCTCCTTTAAACTATGCAGTTTTTTTTTTTCAGTTTAGACACGGCCAATCATAATAAAGCTTACCATGATCCATCATGAAAGGACAATGTTCCCCTACAGGATATAGTATTATCTGGGTGACATTTGCACCCTCATGCTCCCAGTTTGCTTCCAGTTTCCAGCTCTCACTCACAATTATCTTTATCTTCATCTATTCAAACATGATCTCCAGGGAAAGGAAATTAAATTTAGCCCCCGCTCTGTGCTCTCTGCTCCTTACAGTGGGAACCAACCGATTTTGACATTCAGAAGCCCCTTTCAGACACTTCATTACGTAAATGTGACAGTGATTTTATATGTCGGTCTCATGCTTTAATGAGCAACCAAGACATAAAGTCACAAATGATAAATGGACTGTAGTTATATAGTGCCTTTCTAGTCTTCTGACCACTGAAGGCGTTTTTACACAACACATCACATTCACATACAATGATAATGAAGGAATTAATGAATTAATTATGTACACTCAGAGATGGCACAGCCTTTGCGAGCAATTTGGGGTTCAGTATCTTGCCCAAGGACACGTTGACATGCAGAGTGGAAGAATCAGGGACTGAACCACCAATACTGCTGAGGAAATTATATTGTCGATATTGTCAGACTGCATAAACCAACAAAATATAAAGTAATTGATAAGAATATTTATTAGTTAATCACTTATTACTGGTCTAAATAATGAAATTATTGATTCAGTGTCAGCGCCCAGGTATTGTCACAGCTTACACCCAAATAAATTAAACCTAATAAACCTCATTAATATTGTCAGTAACCTGTACTTTTTTTTTTACTATAACAAATCAAAACATCTGCTATGAAAACTCTTCATGTATGTATGTATGTATGTAACTGAGAACTAACTTCTACCTTGATACCAGAGCCAGTATGGGACATTCACCCATGTAAAAGTCTGAAGCCTGTTTGAGACAACTTTTTCTTGGAGACTGATAACACCAGTAAATTCAATGATTGATGATCTTTGTCATGACTTTTTACTCCACGGGTAACAAAAATGCAGTTGCCTTGTGCATTTGACTGAGACCAATCTGTCAAAGCAGTGGGGGAGCCGACGCATAAAGCTCTGGCAAACAAAACGCAACGTCTTCACCTGGCTCGGCATTTGAATGAAAGTGAACTGAGTATCTTTATTGTTAACTTGCAATTTTCACGATGAAAGATAAAATAATGCAGCCATGATAGCTTTCAAGGGGTATAAAATCCTGGCTCAGAATGTTATAAACCTTAATGCAACCTTCATCCAACCCTGCAGTGTTCTGGTGTCCTACAAGCCTTCAAAATCATGGATCTATTACTCAAACTGGTCTTCCTGGATTATATGTGTCACCAATGCCTGAAGAAACCCCTTGCAATTTTTAAACAGAGTGATGTTTTCCTGCTTATGTGACCATTGAGGGGGGAGCTCAGACTGACCACTGAGATAACAAGACTGAAAGTCTAGTCCCTGCTGGTGGACCTCACAGACTGTACTGTTAGATCACACTAGAATAGTGTTCTTAGCACTGTTTTGGTTGAATCTTTGTTTGTGGTTATTGAAGGAACTATATCTTCAGGTGAGTGTGAGTATTTTGGTCTCACAATGGTTGCAGTAGGAACTGAGAGGGTTCATCCTCCAGGAAAAATTACCCTATTCAGTAAATTTCATGTCCATCTGGGGATCATGAATATTGATAATCTCATTGCGATTTGCCCAGTAGACAGAGCACACAGATTGACTGACCTCACCATTATTACATCCTGCTGCTAGTTGTCCAAAAATACGATAATAATATTTAATGATAAGTTTGATAACCCTCAACTTTGCGATCTGGTGCGCTTGCAAATTGGGGGAACTTATTTTGACAGAACATATGCGTGTGGGGTGAGCCTTGCCATTAAAATGGCTAAATCCCTGATGTTCATACCATCAGCAACTAGGTTAGAGTTTGAGTAACTTATCATTTTTAGCGTGAAGATTACTAGCTTGGTTGTTGCTGTTGTTGTTGTTGTATCTGTGTTACAGGGACGGTAACACAGATAAGGAAACTGGAAGAGAATGCCAACTGAAATAGTCGCCCAGGGGCAGGCTTATATCAACTGTGAATCTGACTAACAACACAGTAACACAGAACACAGACCTTTCCACTGCAGTCTGAAGCATTATTGTGGTGACACTGTTGTTAAACCCAGTGTGAGCATTTTATCCATGTACCCATACATAATTGCTATCTACTTTAATGTTTCTTGATGTACATAATCTTAAAACTATAAAGAAAAAGCCATCAATACATTGTTGTCACTCTCTCTGTAGTGGGGAGGACTGGGAATATACAAATAATGTCCACAGGGATTTCACCTGAAAATCACTGACTGACTCGTTCCTTTGGTGGGATGAGATGGTATGATCTCTATGATGTTGTCAGCATGACCTCTGGCCCTCTGAGAGTCCACTCTCTTCATTAACAGTCAGGTAAATATGTTATTATGGCCCAAGGCAGCCACTTACTTCCACCTGGGAAAGGAGCCTTGGTTGCCTGGGGCAACAATGAGCCCAGCATGTGAAATGGGATCCAGATCCTGTGTTTGTTTTTGTCAGTTTGTAGTCATGAAGATTTTGATAGTCTTTCTTTTCCAAAGTTTTGTCCTCTCAGTATTCTTTCACTCTTTCCAACTTTTCTCCTCCACTCTCCACTGCCATTTCCTTTCTATTTCTTTCTGGTCTCTGCCCTGTCTCCTTGCTTTATATGTATTTCTCTTTCTTTCTTTTTTTTTTTGTCTTGGTTCTCATCTATTGCCGTGTTTGGCCTTGTAAGGAGCAGGCTCTTGTTATGGAAAACCTTGTCACATTAACTGTTTTTTTAGAATTTGAAATAGAAAAAAATATTGGGAGGAATAGACTTTCTACAAATGCAATTTTCACTTAATTTGGGTCACTGATCAGGAGGTCCAAGTGTCAGCCATCATAGATAAATGTCGGTGCCAGAGCCTTTCTTCCAGTCATATGTCCCAGCCTGCTTTTCTATCATCAGTTACTCTGTCACATTTGGTTCTGTACTTGACCATTTTAAATGGGCTGTGTTCTCCCACAAAGCCCTCTCTCAGCCCAGCCCAGTGAGAGATCAATCTCAATCGCCAAGCTACCCTTTTTATCCAAATTCCTTGAAAGAATTGGTATGAACTCCTGAAGTTGGTGGACGGTCATAAAATTTTCAAGAAATTTCAATCCAGCTTTTGCCACAAGCATAGCAGTGAGACTGCATTTTTACCTACTATCTTCTACTCAACTTGGCTGCTCCCTTTGATACCGCTGATCATTCTACTTGATAGGATACATAACAAAGTTGTCATTTTGGTACAGCCACCTGGTTTCATTCCTATCTGAGAGCTAGATACTCATGTCAGTTGTTGTTTGTGTCAATATTTGTGTCCTCTTCTGCTGTGTGGGGTCCCTCAGGAGTCGGTTCTTGGTCCTATTTTGTTCTTATTGTACAAGCTCCATCTGGGTAATTTGTTTAGCTGCTTACAAGATGTGTCATATCACTGTTATGCTGATGAATCAAATTTATTTCTCTGCAAAATTCAATAAACTGAATCAACTGTCCTCCCTCCATGATTGTTTAGCCACCACCAGAAATTAACTGCCTTACTTTAATTGAACCTGATAACTTTGTCACTGCAGTTGATGCACTTCACTGGACCATTCCACTCAAATGTCAAACCTTCCACTAAGAATCTTGGGACCATCTTTGACCACTATATGACTTTTGACTTTTGATTGCTAAGCTTTTCCAATCCTGGTTTGTTCAGCTAACAAGCATTGCAAAAATCAGATGTTTCTTCCACAGATACTTTAATTTTCTATGGTATAGAACAGTGTTTCTCAATCAAATGAGGCGCTCGTTATCAGGCAACTGCAGAGCTTGATGACGAGCTGATCATTTGAATCAGGTGTGGTGGAGGACGAAACATTTAAAACATGCAGGGCAGTGGTCCCTGAGGACCAGGATTGAGAAACACTGGTATAAAATATTGTAATTCTTGCTTTAAATGCCTTACATTTGGTCCAGAATGCAACTGCCAGAGTATTAACTAGAAATAGCTGTTGGTCCTACATTACCTCTGGTTTTGCATCCCTCAGCTGGCTTCCTGTAAAATTGAAAAACAACTTTAAGATCCTGCTAATCACATACACTGTAAGACACTGCATGGCCTGGTCTTCATTCTTTTGGCCAAACCCATCTGGAATCATCTTCCCTAATTGCTCAGAAATATGTTTCTCCATGTCAACAATACATGTATAAGACAGTCTATTGCAAAATTATCTGAGGCTGTCAAATGTGAGGAAAAGGTCTCTTGTCACCATGCCTCTGGACAAAATCTGTAATATGATGAAGCCACATGTCAGTAAAATATCAATGTCCAGTCAAAATGCATTGACTGTTTCTTTTTCTATTAAAATTCAGCACAGATCTTAGGCCTGGAGAAATTCAGGTCATGCCTGAGTTGGAACCAGTCTTGGGTTTTGGGGGTATGATGCTGGTTGCCATTTGCTATCTCCACCTTAACTTCATCCAGGTCTCCAAGTGTTGAGTTAAATTGGATTTCACAGCTCCAAACAACTGTCAATATTGCAGCAAATTAAATAAAAATAACCTCCAGAAAGCTATGATTCATGTTACAGGTTTTACATCCATGTTTTTCAACATTTTACAGGCAAGACAAACTGTGTGTGTAAACTGCCAGAGCTTATAATTACATTGTTTAAAGTCCTTACTTTTAGGATTTCTGTAAATATCAAAGTAGTTCCTAAGATCTTTGAAAGTGACAACATATCCAAAAATAAGTCCAACAGTGACAGCTAACAGATTAGCCGCTTTGGTAATGATGCCTTATTATATCAAGAAAATTATGAGTGCACATAACCAAGGTGAGTACAGTAGATCAAAGTTGAACCAGGTAAGTCGGCATTACAGTTTTACCATTTGTCATTATTTTCTTTTCCAGATAAGTTTGGCTACCTTGGAAACTAAAGCTGTACAGGAAAACAAAAAAAGTTATGCTTTGTATGGAAGACAACGTTCCTATATATAGAGGCTTTAAATGTCACATGATGAAAGAACACAAACAAATATAAAAAAAAATATGGAAGAATGAAGAGAACAGCAGTAAAAGTCAAAGCCACTAGAGATACTCAAGTTACAGGCATTAAAAAGATATCTTCCAGAGCCTGGTGAACGTGTTCCTCAGATGGAAGCCCATTTCTCCAGCCTTCGACCTTATATAATTTGCTCGCCCTTACTGACTGTCACACGACGATCAAGGACCTTAATGCTGCTTGATGACACACTAATCCGCATGACAGCGTTAAGCTGCTACAGTATAGGCATCAGCTGCTCGCTGTGAAACCACCGGACATTTTCAGTTTTCCAGCAAGAAGGTAAAGTCATGAATTTGATTCAGTGCTGAGTTTTGACCTCTGCTCTCCTGCCTGTGAGTCACACATGAAGAGAGAGTAATCTGTATTACCTGCTATACAGCACAATAACACGTTTGTGTGTGTGTGTGTGTGTGTGTGTGTGTGTGTGTGTTGTTCTCTATTATGAATGTGATTTCAGGGCTTCATAGTGAACAGTCTGGCTCACTAAATTCAGATTTAGCAATTGTTCACCAGCTAGTTGCTAATTTTTCAATTGGGTGATGATTCTCTGTGGGTTCATCACTATGAGAGATTTCTTTCACACATGAGCAGTTATGTGATTCATTACTGCTTAAAAAAATGCATTATATTTGTTTATTTGTTGTGCGTGTGTGTGTGTGTGTGCTTCTTTGCTACCTGCTTGATGGCATTTATCTGGACAGGTGTGTGTATGCTTGTGTGTGTGTGTGTGTGTGTGTGTGTGTGTGTGTGTGTGTGTGTGTGTGTTTGTGTGTTGTTCAGCTGTACTGGCTGTAAGCAGGTGCTCAGGTGTCCTTGGCTTGAACTTGACACCCGCCTCATGAATCAATCTCCACTCTAGGGTTATCTGGCAGTAGGCAAAGGTGTGTATGTGACTGAGGGTGTATAAGGTGCAGGTTAAGACTGGCCAGGAAGGTATTAACTTCTGATTGATTCATTTGGCTTTAATCCACCTCTCAGTGAAAGGTGCAGCACGACTCCCTCCTATTTGAAACATCATTTACTCAATATTCTCGCACCTCTCAGGAGTGGACATGAAGGTGCTCAAAATTCGTTCGCCGTTTTTGTCCCCCATGATTTATTTTCCAGCATGAGTCATTCATTATAATCCCTCTAGCCCACGTATTATATTGTTCCTGCAACCTGTCATATTTATTTAAAAAATCAAAAATAAACCTCTGGAGATGAACTATTTTTGTTTTTAAGGTGGTCCTTAGACACATATGACAAGGCAGTGCCCAGCAGCTGTTGGTCAATAAATAGCAAAGTTAGTGAGAATGCCTTGTTTTTATATTTCTATTTCTGCTAACTCCACGTATGACTGTTGGCACGTAGTTGGGCTTTATAAGCATATTGAGTTATCATGTCTGATTGTAACCCTCCTTTTGTCTTCTCATGGCAATTCAATTGGTCATGTCCAATTCTATTTAATGGTTGAGGAGGCTGTAAAAACTTCACTCTGGATATTTTTGTAAATAATTCACATTATAGTTGAGTTGGCCCCTGATCGCTGCAGTATAAAGTCAGATAAGTTAGGTTTGAGTAAAGCCTGAGTAAACGTAACTTTGACTAAATGTTTGTTGTTTTACTCTTACTTTATTATTTCTCAATTATGAGGCTGTGGTTCCTGGCAAAAGAATAACAGATTAGTTGGATTACTGGTCTGTGAGTCACTGAGTCACAAGCTTCAGAATTTTTAGAAAATGCATTTTCTAAATAAAAAAACAAAACAAAAATCAAACAAAACTTTTTTACAGATGCAGCAAACCAGAGTCTGACAAAGAGAATGGAGCTAAACAGATTAAGTGGAAAATTCAGGTTGCACTTTTCTCATCTTGACTTGCTCTTACTAAAAGCAATTAGTAAGCAGAAGAGAGAGAGAGATGAGATGGAGAGAAAAGGAGAACGAATTTTGATTAATTATCTGGCACTCGTCTGCATACGGAAGTGTTTGTGCGTGTTTCACACATACACTGGATTTAATTTGTGCAGCAGCCTCTGTATGTTGTGCAGGCTTGTAGGTCCATAAAAGCAGCTGGCTGACACGTCATTTTTAACCTCTCAAATAATTTGTGACATTTTTTTTCCCATGCATTCATTTTCTTTGTTTTGATGATTAATATTTTCTCTATTTATTTCTCAAACAAAAGTCACATTTGCACATAGAGAGACAGTATCTCTCTATGTGCAAATGCATATGTATATATATATATATATATATATATATATATATATATATATATATATATATATATATATATATAAAACTCTGAAGCGGTTTGCACATTCGTTTTCTGTTCTGTTTTTGGTTATTTTTTATTGTTAACGATTTGGACAGGTTGGGATAAAAAAAATCAGCCCTTCCACAATGTGGTTGCTTGCCAGCCTGTGGACTAATTCATATGTAAAGGACAGATTTACCAGGAAAATCCAAAGGATGTGATGTTTGTGCCAAGCGGCAACCTCCATACCTGGAAAATGAAGCCAACGCAGAGTTGTACAGAAAAATGGCTTTGGTCTCTATAGCTAATTTTCCCATTGATGAAAACTGTACTGACTCACCTGTTCAAATTATATTAACTTAAAGCTATGCATAATTGAGAACATGCCATCACACATGGCTTGTTTGAGCAACCAGTCTTCATTCAGCCCGCCTCAGCTGCACCCACGCTCCATGGCTTTGCCCACTTTTGGATTAGTGGGGAGCCGGTGGAGGCAGGGCTGCCAAGATGGTGACGGCCAGAGCCACCATACTGAGCTTCACAATGGCTCTTCAGAAACCTGTGGGTGACGAGACTAAGTCCATTTTTATTCATGCAGTCTATGATTCATAGCAACAGCTAGTGAGCGACAGATTACTATTCTTTTGCTGACCTAATACCTGATAACCTAAGTGTGTGTATGCATGTGTGTGTGTGTGGACAGGTGATTCTAACTAAATTACATTTCGATGTGCACTCATGTCAGCAGCAGATAAACTGATGCAGAGAATGAGGCTGGATGGAAGTTATAGAAGAGGAGCTGATGAAGAGATTCCCACTAATGACTTCATCTCTGTACAAAGGAGGAGAAGAAAGAGAGGAGGTGAGAGGGAGTGATGCTAACGAACAGAGTGAACAAGAGAGTCTGACAGAGAGCATGCCATGAGTCATTTGACTGACAGGTGTGGGCCAAGATTGTTAATACTATGTGTGTGTATGTGTGTGTGCATGTGTGTGTGTGGTCCAGGGGAAGGTTATGACACTGACGCCTTCTTTAGATTCAAACAAGGTTTCTTTCTGAGAACAATGACAGGAAGTCACAACAGAGAAGGTGAGAGAAAGTGAAAGAGTAGAACATGACCCCAAAGGACCTTACCAGAGATTAAAAAAATAAAAATAAAAAAAAACTTTGGGAGTGAGATGCTAAATAAAAAATAGAAGACATATCCGACATGCTAACGGCTGAAGTGACAGCTGAGAGGAGACTGCATGGCCAAAACACCCTGAAGGGATTATATATCCAATCAGGTGTGGGAATCCTTCAGGATCAGGAAACTCTGAACAACACACGACTGTCACACACATCTGCAAAGGAGTGGAGACGTGTTAACATTCAGAGTTTTACAAACAGCATTTTTATTTATTTAAAATCGGCGGCGGTGTCATTGTAATTACGCGGGTACAGATACCTCGTGGACCTCAGACATTTTAATGACCATCCTAGCTGTGTGTTTCAAAGTTTGTTGGCCAGACTAAGATATCTCAGCCATGGCATGATGCCACATTCCCCCAGAAGATGAATCCTCATTACTTTTTGATCCTCTGACTGCGTTTAGTGCCACCAACAGGTCAACATTTCAGTTTGTGCAATACTGTTACTCATGGATATGCAAAAACATTTCAACCACAGCTGTACTTTGTTCTAGTTAACATCATCATGCATACATGCTAAACTCAGATAGTGGACTTTATACCTACTAAACATTAGCATGTTAGCACGCTCATAGGATTTCACACAAAGCACAACTTCACTTCTTGGGGTTGTTTTCTTTCATGTTGAAATGCAGCAGATTTGAGAAATTGCCCATTTTGTCTTGGAAATCCTTTAGTTGATTTTTTCTGATAAAACTTGATTTATTTTACCATTACGAGACTTAGACTGGGCTCTGTCTCGAATGTCACACCACTTCAGACAAAGCCAGAATCAATAATGCCCTTTAAAAGTTAAAGCATCACTTTAATATTCAACCTCACCTTGAAGTACATAACAGCAAAACACAAAGCAGATTCATGGAATGTGGTGTGACTAAGGTTATGTGTGTTCAAGCATGTTTTAATCATACTAACTATATGTTAAAACAGTTAAATGGACAGAAATCACTGAAAAGCTGTATTCTATTCACCCCAACTGATTTTCTTTATTTTTTTTCATAAATTGCTGGTTTGCCAGGCGACTGACTGTGTTTCCATCTGCATTTACCATAAATCTGCTCACTTAATGTTCATCCCATAAATTTTCTCCTGATTATCCATAATTTGAATGAAATGGGATCTTTTTCAAACTTAGTAATTATTCATTAACCTCCTGATAAGTGTTCCTGAATGCGCATCAGTTATTTTCCTGTAGCTTGACTGGCAGTATTATATAAAACATACCCCATTTGCTGCTCTCCAGGATGCGAGGCAATTAAAGAACAGTATTTCTCCCTCTCATGAAGTAGGTCGCGGCTAATTGCATTTGACAATGAAGAGCGGGAACATACTGCGGCAGAAATTACATGCAAGGCTTGTCACAACAGCTGTATTAATAAACATGAAGATAGAATGCCTGTGGAGTTTGTCTTTGGATGGCTTTTGACAGGCTGCACATTTATTTGGCTATTCACAAATTAAAAATGCGGTTGATACTTTATATTATATATATATAATAATAATATATATATAACGTTAAATGTCTTTACGTTCGTTGCAATATATATAATTAAGACCACCGGCAATCAGCTGCTGTCATTTTAATTTCCGGTTTAAGAAAGCATGTTGCACCACTGTGTGATTAAAAAGTTAATAATGTGATGTTTTAATTCTTTAATTGAGCAATGAATAAATTAGATATCTCCTTTCATAAATGTCTGCTTGCTAAGCAGACATCAGCTCTGTTCTCAGATTACAGTTTATTGGTTTTTTCACCCGTAACAGACCCTGGATGCAAACAAGTTTTAGCTCACAGGCAATGAAGTTGATATAAATGTTATTACGGTTGAATTTATTAAACTCTGTAATTAGGTTATAAAAATTAGTTTTGTCTGTATCTGAAGAGATATTAGAGCATCTTTGTTTATAATGAATTAACGGATAAGACAGGTATTAACTCTCACCCGCAGTCACCACTGGCTCCTTCTCATGGATACCTTTTCTTCTTTTATTTAGGGTTTCATTAGAGATACAAATTTCTTTTTCAAGAGAGAGATCTGGCCAAGAAGACAACATTAAATCAAGGTTACAACAATGATACAATACGACTTAAACAGACAATGACAAATGTACCATGCTGCAAAAAAGCTTACAAATCACCACTTAAGATGCAAGTATTTGGATTATCCTCATAAAGTAAACCCAATAAAGTTATCAGCATAGGTGCATATATTGCAGATTCAAAGAGTAATAACCTGACAATCTTTACATTGTTAACTGTTGTTCCCCAATGCACGCCATATGTTTCAATTTCTGCACATATACTGTGCACACATACTGAGGAACCAGCCCAAGTGGGGAATTTATATATAGAACAAAACGGCTGCAAGATCTGATGAGGTTGAAGGTGATACGTCGATTAAGAAAAAGTTCAGATTTTGCAGCACAAAAAAGTAATCCTTGTTTATTTTAGTGTGAAATACTGGATAGTTTGCAGTTCTCTAGAAAACTACCTGCTCACAAGTCATAGGCATATGCAAACTTGGAGGACATGCCACTTTGTTCAATATGATCATCAGCCACAAAGATTGGAAACCGCTGGTATGTGTTATCTAATATTTAGAGCATTGTATGTGTTCATGAAGACAAAGAACTGGTACCAGGAAAAAATGTTCACAAGACACACAAACATTCGCATTCCCAACTTGTCAAAAACAGCAGCTTGCCAGTGTTGTAGCACTTGTGATGAGTCTTGGTCTCAAGACCACTTTTTTAAAGGTCTCAGTCTAGTCATGGAATCGACCACGTTTACTTGGTTTTGTCTTGGTCTACAGTCTGTTTAGACACTGCACCCCATGCTTCAAACCAATAACAGTATAAAGAATGGACAGAGCATGAGTGACATCATCTGTAGATTTCCAAAGCCCAGTTTTGAAGCAGAAAATATGAGCCGCTGTTCCCCCCATGTTAGATTAGAAAACAGGCTGATAAAGCATTCAGTGACCAAAGAAAAAATAGTTGTTGCCCTAATTGGTAATGTTTTTTATAATAATTGTGTTCTGTGTCATGTTGATGTGTAGTGTCTGTCACACATAGGCATTGAGATAAATTGCTCCTGTTGTCTGTCCTCTGACTGTCATTCTGCAATTGTCCAACACAGGTTTTGGCAACGGTAAGAAAATGATGGGCGAGCAGCAGGTGGTTACATGGATCCATTATTTGGTCTTTGACCCACAGAACAAAGTAATGGCACAAACACAGTTTGTTTCCAGGCAACATTTTCACAGCCCTCGCAGCGCACAATTCTCAAAGAGGCAGACAGTGAAAGACATCAAAGTCAGGCTTGTACAAAGAGGCATTCTCAAGGTCCATGATTTGCTTGCTCACCTCTGATGTCTCATGACTCATTGCTCAGTTGGGCTTCAGCAGAAAAAAAAGCACACAAACTGTTTCATTGACTCTAAAACATCAACCCTCAGGTTTTGGTGTCATTCCCTCAGCAATGAAGGGCAGCAAAGGGCGACCTTTTGTGGAGCATTCATTTTAAACTGATATTCAACTTTCATATGAGGAAAAATTCATAGAAGAAAACACAAAGTAATTGAAGACAGGGGCATAAATAACCAGAATGAAATGTAGCCGTAAGAAGGGTATGACTAGTTTTGTTTGCTTCTTAAAATAACTTGTTTTAAAGAGGACACATTTTAGCATCAATTAAACGAGACTGCTAAAAAGCGCTAACACATATTTAATTTGCTTGTTAAATGGATTGCTAAGAAACAGTCTGCTCAGTTGTTTTCTCTGGTGCTTCTTAAATGTACATGTGTGTGTTCGTGTCAAAATGCAGATGACTGAAAATAAAACTAAAAATCTGAGGCCCTGCCAGCTTTGCCCAGAGGCTACAGTGACTTAACTTAATTAAGACTTAAGTATAAAAAAGCAAATGGTTTATTCAGTACGTGTGCTCCTTGACGAGAAATGAATACAGCTTTGGTGGATGGCTTATTGTTGCTATGATTACCTGTAGTTCAGTATACCTTGTTCATTTGATCTTTGTTTTTGGTGACCTGTTCAGCCATTCAGCTAGTCAGAAGCAAATATTTACCAGTGACCATAAACCCACAGGTCTCTTTAGTTGATCAGTATTCTTCATTTCCTGTTTAATCTAACCGTCCTGACTGAGGAGCCTATTTTTTTTTTTTCTCGATGATTTCCATACTTCATATTGAATTTCATGGGCACACTCTTCTATGCATTGAAAGAACTGAATGTCCTTTGGGCTTTTGGAAACTTTGCAAAGCACAAAAGGGTGGTTTGCTGTGAAGTTCTGAGAAGCTAATGTGCTCTGGTCTTGTGTGAAGACCAGACCATCTGACTTCACTGAGGAAGGTCTCATTAGAGTTCTGTCTGTCTTCTGGGTAGATCTCACACTCCCTCTTTCACATTTTGTCACACTGCCTCTATCTCTTCTGTCGCTGTGTTATGAATATCTCAATCTTGTCTCTCAGGAATCGGCATAACACATTTTTGGGGGGAGGGACATGGGGATTTTGTCCTTGTGTCACCCTTTGATTCTTCTTTCTGCTTTAACAGTTTGTTCCCAATTGTAAATCAACGTTATTTAAATAAATTATTTAAATGTAATTTTTAAAAGTGCTCTCAGAGTGGTAAATTCAATAAAACACATGGCGGTGACTTACACTTCATACCATTTAGATCAGGGGTCGGCAACCTGTGGCTCACGGGCCAGACGTGGCTCTTTTGATGACTGCATCCGGCTCGCAGACAGGGGAGAAAGTAAGCCGGTACGGTCCGTAACTGCGTACCACTAAAAGATTCAATGGCAGTACGCAGTACCAGGAAGATGGGAGAGCGGCTGCCTGCTATAAAGCCCTCATTCAGAACCAGTCACGGTCACACTCTGGGTCAGAAAATAGATCCTCTAGCAACATGCAGTCTTCCGTTTAACTCATTCCGAATTGTTTGTGAACTGTCCGTGCTGTGTTTTAGTCCATGCTGGACGGAGCCTTGGCCGGGCATCTCCCTCTCTCCCCCTCCCCGCACAGTGGTCTCCTCTGCGCCCAGCCTTCGTAACGTGTACCACACGTTAAATGTCTTTACGTTCGTTGCAAAATGTCCCAATTAAAATCAGTAGAAGAGTAAGCAGTTGTGTTTCACGTTATTTTGTTAAATTTCAACGATACAGAACAGCTCAGAAAAGAAACTGCTTATGAGCTAACGACCGGAGATTTCACTCAGCAGTACGTGAGTGCGCATGTGTGTCTACATCCGAAACACAGCGGTTGCTATGGGGATCGGTGCAGTATTTTATTTATTATTGTTAGCTTCAGTATAACAACGTTATTAAAAGAATAAATTCAGAGTCTTATTATACTAAAATTATTGGTCTTACTTAAAAATGCACACATTTATTTGTATTCAGTGTTAAAAAATATTATATAGCTCTCACGGAAATACATTTTAAAATATGTGGCTTTCATGGCTCTCTCAGCCAAAAAGGTTCCCGACCCCTGATTTAGACGATCTGTTTAAAGAATAAGAAAATGTAATTGACTTGTCATGGCTTAAAACCAATGCACTGCCAATCTGAGTGGTAAAAATCTATTTTTAATAGAATATTGAATAGAATCATGGATTAGAAAAATCATGGCAGCTCTAATAATTAGTGTGTATGATTTTAATGAAATTCACCAAAGAAACTTAGAACTCAAGGATCTGAAATTTCAAATTCTAACACAGCTGGACCTCTCCAGTATGGCTGTCACTGTGTTTGTTATATCACCTCAAATCCCTCTGCGAGGCTCTACAAGGCTCTCGCCTGTCAGCCCTTTTTGCTCTTCCTGTCTGTCTCTCTCTCCTTTTCAGCCTCTTTGTTCTCCATCGATCCTCATCCCACCACTCGTCCACTTCAAGTAAATCTCCATTTGAAACCCACCTGTTAATCACAGACCTGAAGGGGCCGTGAACTCACAGCTGCTCTCACCAGAAAAAAAAGCTCAACTGCATTTCTGCTGGATTCACCAAGTGAACTGGAGGCTAACTCCAGTCATTACTAATGCAGTCTGTAATGCAGTTTCAAACTGAACAGATGGGGTTAACACAACACCCTACTGAGAAAAAGAGCTGCTCAAAAGAAGTAAACTTTGTGAAAATGAAGGGCTCTGATGATTGACTTTTTCAGAAACTAATTATGATGAATTTTCTATTTTCAGCGAGATCAACACAAAATAAATGACGGGGAAAAGCATGAAGAAAAGGCTTTTTTAATTATACTGAAATGTAGACAACAAGGATGCATTGAGAGGCAATACGTGAGAACTGGTAATCCAGTTTAATCTAAATTGTTTTCTGTGTTTTTCTGTGTTTATGTCTTAAAAAGGAGAACAATGGATTTTACCAGGATGATCTGTCTAAGTGTCTTCATTTTTATTCGGATCTGTGAAACAGGTGGGGAATAAAGTTTTGCCAGGATCATATTTGGTGAGTTTTAATTTCTCCATGCACTCCAAACTTTGGTCCCCACCTGTTTCACAAATGAAAAAAGAAGTAACTCAGAAAAAGAAATGATCCTGGCAAAAGGTTTTTTTTTTTTTTTCACCTGGAAGAACTTTTAACAGATGAGAACAGAGTAAGGTAAAGGTTTTTTTTCACGTGTTCTGACGTGATAAACTTAGAAAAGACTAACTGCTTCACAAGGCTCCTGTAGAACAAAACTGCAAATTAACATTAACATTAATTAATAAACTTGAATGTTTGATCTCTTTCATCAACACAACCACATATATAATAATGTTAGTGTTAAACAATTTTTCATGTATTCTAATTAGGCATGCTCCTATTTCCAAGCATTCAGTGTTAGATATAATGAGGCGTAGAAGGATTTTTATATCACAGGACAATACAGAAAAAACATGTCTAAGTGAATTCTCATTATAGATAATAAGTCGTAAGGTAACATGGCCTTTGTTAAAGCAGTCTTCAAGTTTTACATTATTGGATATTGTCAGCAGCTTTGATATTAAAATATCAATAGTAGATGTTGAATTAAACACATCTACAGAAGTGAATAATCTTGTTTGATATCACAGCTGGCTCCAACTGCTCTGCATCTATGTACTACGTGCTGACTAATTACCCATTAAATGAGTTTAGTATTTGTGTTAAACAATCAGCCTATTGATCAATGTGTTTTTATAGAAAACAGCTTGGTCGAGCAGCTTTTACTTTCAGGATGAAAGATTATGAATCTGCTTCCTGTGAAGAAATGAAAGTCCCCTCCAGGAAATGATTCTGCTTCTTTAACTCCACTCACTAAGGTTCCACTAAACCAATGAGATTATTGTCGCCTCCAGCAGCTCTCCTTCTGAGAAATATGTTATCAATCCCAAACATTTTTAGAAGATTGTGTGAATAGATGAGCTGCACATATAAGCCAGCTAACATGAGTGTGCAGTGTGCAGTTTTAGGTTCATCATGGTGGGCTGCCGATCCAGAGGGAAACTGTTATGCAGCAGTTGCATATTATAATATCCATCCACCCATGATGTGTAATCACTTATCCTCATCAGACTCACGGTGGGGTTGGAGAGAACCCACGCAGACACGGGGAGAACATCCAAACTCCACGCAGAAAGGCCCCAGCCGAGGTTCAAACCAGGAACCTTCTCACTGTGAGGCTAACCGTTGCACCACTGTGCCGCCCATATTATAATATAAAGTCTTCAAATATACAGTAACAGCTCAAGAGATGGTAATGGCTGTTGGCGTGAGTCTGCCATGGGGCGACTAGTTTAGTCGGAACTCTGCTCCCCATCCGCCTACATGAAACAACAACAATCTCTGAGTTGGCAACCTAGGTATATGCTTAAAAGGGCAATTTACCCTCTCTAGCTCTAGCCTCATCACTAACAGTACAAGCACAAAGTAGTAGTAGCTGTTGCCTTTTAATGTAGCCATTCTAATGCCAGGGTGTTTCTTTCTCACCTCAGCACTATGTGGAGATTGAATACTTAGAAAGTTTTCAAACTTTGTTTTTTTAAATTTTCCATTTGCCTATTACTATATTTATCATCTATCCAATAATTTTGGTTCTTGGTGTATACTGAGTATACTGATTACAGCTCCACAGGGCTGCCAGCAAGGTTACAATCAGTTTGACATATTAGCCAATGAAATAAAAACAACCGCAACAACAATGGTAAAAGAACAAGATGACGAAAGCCCAAATGCACATGCGAGCAATAGCAGGTTATAACCCTTATGTTGATGTTAGACAAAAAACAAACGAAATCTGGCACTGTGCACACACACACACACACACACACATGCATTACATGCTCCCTCATCCCACTCCACGCTCTTAGCTCCTGTGTTTCTTGCTGCTCTCTTCCATTGCCGTGTGAAGTGCAGAGCAGATGAAGGCGGATCAGGGCAGCGGAGAGCAGAGCAGAGGCCAACACAGGGGCTTCGCACAGACAGATCCCTCATTCGTCTTGACATGTCTGGCAGTCTGAGCTGCAGCGCAAACAGCCTGTTCACACGTCTCGTATTGGCTATTACACCCATCAGTAGCACTACACACACACACAAACAAACACAAAAATGTGTATCACACAATGTCAAGAGCACACACACACATTCATTTTTATTTTTTCAACTTTTATTTATCCTGGGAACGTCATCTCCTTTCAGCAACATCTGCTTCATATCCACACACACTCTTTCAGAGGGTAGAACCCCGGCTGGCGACTGGTAGCTGACGAGCAGCTTCACTTCAAGAGTTGGCAGTTAAATGTGTTGCCCTAGGGCTCTTTAACAGTAGTGGAGAGCATTACTCATTGATGTTATTTACCCACATTTTTCCAGACACAACGGGAATTCAAAATGGTAAGCAATTTCTGAACCAGCAGTGCCCAAAGAAGAGCTCAGCGACTCCCCAGAGGTCCTGCAACTGAATATAAACACAACTAAAGTAAATTCCACACACACAGTTTTTCTCTGGTGTCATCCATCTCTGAAACAGTTAGGATACCTTTTGATTTTTAAATACTCTGTTTATCACTGTCATCTTCATCTTTAAGGCTTTTTAACTTGCACATATAATGCTATTGAGTTTTGGGCTCTAAGGGCCACTGGTTCAGGTCAGATCCCTGGTCTTTAGTGACTTAGGTCAAATGTGTGTGTTTAACCGTTTAACTTTTTGCAATAGGTTTGTCCCTTTGGTCACCAACTGTTGATCACCAAGTGTAAAAGAGGCTGGGGCAAGATTAGTCTTTTATAGGAAGGAAGTACATTCAATACATTTGTTTGGGTTTGTGGATACAGTTATTTTAGTGAGCTGCAATGAGACCTCCACAGGGTAGTGTTCATTTTAATTAGAAATTAAAGTGCACACATTCTGCGAATAGCTGAAACACACACACACACACACTACTCCAAAGTGTTTCTGATATTCACTGAATTGAAATGAACAGACCACAATCTACAAAAAAAATCATAGATGACAAGGATAATCAAAAGGCTGGGGTAAAGTTCCTTGAGCAATAGCCCACTTGCCCTCTTTGGTTGTGCTATATTATTTCTGCAGTTGTGGCTGTATGAATATGACTAGCTCAGGCAACCCAGAGTCATAAAACTCTAAGAGAAAAGCTAAGAGACAGAAACCTGACAAAAATGTGATGCCCCTATGCCCCTTGCATCCAAACTTGGTGTTGTTGTTACCTGAAGTTAAGTCTTAAGCAGAGACAATGCATAGTTGGTCACATTTCCATTACATCGTACAATGTTGCCTTACAGTACATTGTGCACTATCACGCACCATCTATTAGGGTACCACATGAGCCATGATCCTAAATGTAGCTAACTAGCCAGCTACCAAACATTTAGGCAGCAGTGTTAGGGTTATTATTATTATTTTTTTTCTGAGTTAGCAGCCCTCAAAAATTGTGTACATGTCCCTGATGTATGACATTACTGGTAAGAATGAACAATCATATCTATGGCCCCATCAATCAAAGTTGTGCAAGTGTGAGCGATTGCTTGGAGCCCAGCTCGAGCCCAGGGTTAATACAACATGTGAATGCAATTTAGTGACAAAATGAGTATCAAAATTACACTGTGACAGCTAATCAACAAACCTCAGTGTAGAACAGAAATCCATAAAATCTGAATGGGCCAAGGTAAAAAAAAAAAAAAATCTCAATCTGTCTATGGTTGTAACCATAACCAAGTAGTTTTAGTTGCCTAAATTTCCAAACATATTGGATGGAAGATCCCAAAATATGGTCTTGTTGGAAATTCGATGCCTTAGAACGGAGTCTACTTTTCTCAAATCTGTTAAAACATCGGTATCTTGAAAAGGGGTTAACCATTTTTGTCTGTCTGATGTGTAGAGAGCGCATTAATCTGCCTGGTTTCATCTCTGCGTGAAACACAAATGTGGTCATGTGACTCCACAGGGCACTTTGGATAACAAGGTTCACTAAAGGTCATGACTATACGCTTGGCTGAAATTTCTGAGAAGACAGTTTAAATTTTCAATGAAACACACACGCACACCCCTGTCAGTTGGCTTCCCTGCCTCAGTTTCATCTGTCTTTGTGCTGGAGGGGCCGGAAACCCACAGTGCTGCCGTTCACTGTGTCTAAATTGAATAAAGCTGTGACCTTGTGCAGAGCCATTGTGGGGAAATAAGGACATCAGTGCTGCAGGATGAAAATGTACCTCCAAAGTAAAGAAAAGTCCATGGTCATATTACACACAATGTCATTTGTTTTCTTCACATACGAATTAGGACTCACACAGATACATCTGGTGATTTTGGGAACACGCCTTTGGTGGTTTGATGGTGGTTCTCTAACCACAAGGTTATCCTGTCAAATTATTTCTAATACACAAAAAGATTTCTTTTCATTCTACTTCATTTTCTAAAAACACTGAGGGGCCTTCATGAGTGTTAAGAAACCTCTTTTGCAAAATAATGCAGACTTTGAAGAGAGAAAAGCAACAGTGAAAACACTGTCAACAGCATAACGATAATCATTTCAAGTTATATTAACCCAGTTCTTATGAGGTATAAAGAATGTATGAGCTATTTGGATTCACTTGTGCTCTGTCATTTGCCTTATCAGACAATGATGAATAATTCATTTCATCACAGCATTTGTGCGATTCAAAATAACAGTGATTGATCCTGCAGGCCGTTGCCTCATTTGCGTCATCATCTGTCTGCAGACAAATTCAAGTTGTTTTGTTTTTTTATCTTGCAGCATCTGGACAAGTGCAATCATGAATAGAGGGCACAATTTTGTTTTAGTTAAAAGTTTGGACATGTTTCTACTTAATGGAAGCTCTAAGAAGGATGAACTTAAAGGATTTTTCCTGCATGTGAAAAGTAAATATGTTAGGTGTGGAAATGGAATGAATTCAAGGCATGGTCTTTGTTACCAACCTAGTTTTAGAACTAAATTAAAACCCATGAGATTTTTCTAAACCTAACCAAATACGTTTGGTGTCTAAACCTAGCCAAACTATGACTGTTGCAAAACACTAACCATGCGTTTATTATTGCTACCATGACAACTAAAGTCTGGTACATAGCAAGTGACTTGTTCTGCCGTTTAGGTATGAAAATGTGTTGGTATGTTCACACCTGAACTTTACTTTAAAAAGACAGCATACAGACTAAAATTGGTCATTTCTGAAATAAACTTTTACAGGACACCATTGTCATACAACTGTGGTTGTTGTGAGTAAGTGTGTTATACGAGTAGATAATATGCTTATTAACAGTGGTTCATGAGATTTTGCCTGAGGTAATTGGTTGAATGTGTAGAATGTGAAGAAATACAGCTCCTCCCTTCAGTCCTCACCAATTTTCCCTCCACCCCTATGATTTTAGTGCCTGGCAGTCAAACATCAGAAAGACTTCAGTCGTGGAGTTTCAAGGTTTTTACTTAGAGATAAACACAAATTCTTTGACTGGATGTTACATAATGAGCGTGTGACTCCCACATGATTATTCCAAGGAGTTCCAATGTGGCTTAGAAAGTAATAAGGTATTTCTTGTCTTCAAACAGTTGGCATATGACTTCAATCATGAGAGAGTTTGATGGCTTTCGAATGTGAAAGCAATCAGATACTAGTTAAGTTTCTTTGTCAATAACCATGCCAATACTCATGGTGAGAACTTAAATATTTATTTGGATAAATAAATGGATAATTGATGGCAACTCTTGTTTCCTGGTAGTTTGTGGCTCCAGTCAGAACCATATATTCATAATACTAGTCTTAAAAGCAATTAATATTATTATTTTTTTAAACACGTTTTATTCATGAGTGTGTACATTTGAAAATAAAAGAAATAAAAAAATGAGAAACAATTTTGTCCTTACATTTCACAGTGCTCTTACTTTGATATCAAGACAAAACAAAGTCAATAACTCTTTCCTGTTTACATCTTAACAATTATTAGAGAAATCCTATAAAAGCCCTATGAGGGCCACAGCAGTATAATATATGTGCCTGTTCAAGCAACACAAAACATGCCGTTTCTGATTTCTGAGGCAAAAAATACGTCTTAACAATCCTTACTGCCAAACCATTAATTTGTTTAGATCATTAACCCTCACATCTTTAAATGTTTATATTCATGAAAGAAAGAAAGAGCGAATGAACCAGGGTGGTACATTATGATGCATTCACATGGATTCAGGCCCACAGCAGACAGAAAACCTTCTGGACGATAGAAATAAAACACAATGGCAGGATGGTAAAATGAAACACACACTACAATATGTCGCTATGGTGATGCTGTATTGTTTGCAAAGAATGAAATAAAACATAAACAACATTATTTTATGTATTCTGGTATTCCACCCAGCACTGTGCTGATTGCCTTTTATGTGTTGGTTTTTCAGTAGCATTTCAAGCTCTATCCAGGTTTTTATTATTATTATTTTCTTCTCATTGTCCAAATCTTTGTGTGATGGGGCTCAGTAACATTCAGTTCTGTTGTGGAGGATGGAAAAAAAATATTGAAACAAACATGACTCAAAATGAATGATACAATGCTGGCCTCACAAAATTTTAATGTTACTCCACTAAGATGATATCCGGTCTGACGTCAATCGTCTACTTGAATCCAGCATTAATCTTTCAAAAACTCTTCAAATGCTTTGCATGAACTAAAGGACAGGTGGGAGGACAAAACAGAAGCAAACATATCTGCTAAAAATTGTGTGGATTGTTCTTATATACGAGAAAATGTATATAGCTTATTGGGTGGATAACTGGCGTACAACACACTGGTTAAGTTTAGGACAGAAAGAATATAAATAATATATGTTCATGCCTGTTTTACTGTTTTCGCTTTTTAAAATAGATGCTGATCTTTCTTTAACCTAATTAATTATTTTGTTTGTGGTCAACGCAACATGCTCTAAACATATAATGTCACCTCAAAATGTTGATATGGAAATTGTGTTAGCGAACAGTAGTTCGCTAACACAATTTCGCTAATATACAAAGCCCTAATATTCACCCTCATTTAGTTTGAGTCTGCACCAGCTCCTGAGATGGCCAGCTAGTCTCTAACTTAGTCAGTGGTCATTTGTTGCTGCACAGCTATTGTACAGTGGGTTCTTAGATCTTTTGTTGCTAATAATGTTGAGGAAAACGGTGAGAAAACAAGACAAAAGACTCTAAAATGTTCTATAGAGCTGAGGGAAACTACAGAGTTTTTCTGTGAGTTTGTCTCTACAAACAAGTGGTCAGTTGATTCATTGTTAGTAATGATTAGAGCTTTGATTAAAGCTTTTTAGTATGTATTTGTGTTTTTTTCACAAATCAGAAAACTTCTCACTGGTATTTCTTGTAGGTAGGGTTAAACGCTATGTTTCTAATCAACTGCTCTGCAAAGACTCACATCACATCATCAGCTAGGCAGTATTTCAGCTTGATCACATATTTAACCGATTCTCTTCTGCTACAAAGCATAAGTGCCCATTTTGCCAAGACATAAAGCCACTGAACTCATCACTTTAAATATGACGTTACTATTACGATGACAAGAGCCAGATTTGATTTTTATGGCCCTCCACGTTGCTTAAGTAAATTAGTTTGAACTATGAGTGTTGAGGTGTTTTACACTTCACCCTCTGCATATGTCTCTCATTTTAAAGCCCGCAGTCAAACTGCTTACTCGACAGACTCACCCGTGAACTTTAAATTCATCTCGATATCGCATCTCAAAAAGAAATAAAAAAAAAAAAATCTATTTCGAGCAGGAGAGAGGTAGAGAAAGGAGGACAGAGTGTAAGGGGAGAGCGTGAGAGAGTCTCAGCGTGTCAAACCCAAATACTATTATACTTGTTATAATTCATTATTATTTCAATGACAGGGGTCTTGGTCTGAAGGTGACTTCATTACATTACAGGTTATTGCCTCATATATCAAACTTGGGTGGCCCCAATTTTTAGGCAGCAGAAGTGTCTGGCTGACTGTGAAATTGACTGCTCTCCATCACAGAGTAATTAGATTAGCCTGCTGGTTATGTCTAAAACAAGAGAAGACAGAGCTAGCTGCTCTCCTGAGGCTGCCAGCAGGGACGAGCACGGTGATATAATGATGAGGGCACGCAGGTGTACTGTAGTATTCCTGTACAGGAAGACATACTGTGGGGTGGGGGGAGGTGGCGGTGGGGGAGCCTGGGCTAAATCACATTTGGGGACCAATTTCAGGCTTTAAACCTGTTACTTGTTGACAATGGGGACAATTTGGAGTCCTCAGTTTGTTTTCACCAAGGTAAAAATAAGCCTCTGACTAAAAATCATTGTCACAGTGGTGGCGTAAATTTCCGTAGGGGGATTCAAATACAGACAGACGAGACAGAATGGATAGTTTAATATTTAGCAGAGTGAGGAGCAAACAGCCTAAGGTACATGTCCAGGTGACATAAGGTTCAGTGTAAAAAAAAAAGAAGAAAAAAAGAACATAATCAAAATGAACTGACAAGGAACAAAGGATCTGGGCTGGTACATGCCATATGTGGCTGATTAGGCAATGAGGAGCAGGTGAGGAAGGCGAGTTAACTGCAGAGCAGATGAGTGAAGTGGAAACTGGTGTCAAGCGGGACAGTCAGATGATGGGGAAAGGAGCGAAAGTCCGAGGGCACCTGGTGGATGTAGGGAAAATGGCAACGAAGGGGCCCGGAGAATTGTAATGTGGCTGCCGAGGAGGAAGAGGAAGACAGGCTGTGACAATCCTGAAACCATAGAGAGGAGAGATGAGATCAATCACGTAAATGTGGGTTGCACACACACACAAAAGCGCTGAAAGTGGTTGTGTGAAGAATGACAAATGAGTGAGTGGCAATCCAGAAGGCAATTCTGTGCCGACTTGAACATTCAGCTGTGGTTGTTGCCACTTTTGATCAATAAATAATAGCTCCTCTTGTTTACTGACAGCAAGTTATATGAAGAATTGACAAAGTCTTGTGAATTTAAATGGATACCACTCACTGCCATGGCATTTACAAACAGAACAGCTTTAAAAAGAAGACCTTTAACTACTAATGATTAGTAGCTTTAAAAAAAGAAAAGAAATTACACTTTTTCATTATATTTATTTTCAGTTATCTTTAATTGCTTAAACCCTTCCATGTCTTAATTAAACCTTCTTTGCGAGCCTCATTAATCAGTGGTATTTTGCATTATTTGATGTTGCATTTGCAGATATGATCATTTTACACACACAAAGTTTAAATTACTTTTTACACAGAAACTTTACTCAGCCATATTTCCCCAGAGGAAAGCTATGCCATAGGTACTCCAGCACTGTGTGTTCAGTGTAAATTTGTGTTCCTGTGTGTCTGTGCGTAGGTTTAGTGTAAATGTATGTGTTGTGTGCCTACTCGTCAGGTTTGTTTTCACAAGAAACTCGCATTAGGAGCAATACTAGCTGTAACTAGCTCATGCATTTTGCTGAGATTGCTGCATAATTCAGGCTCGCTGTCTTTGTTCAGTACCACCCATAAAAACAAGATCGTTAACCGGCCACGATTCCGCTCTCTGCTGATAGAGACATCTTATTTGTAGTGTTTACATGATGTAGATGTCTGTGTTTGGTCATTAATTTTTCAGCACAGTGTCTAAGCTCTCTGGTACAGCCTTGATCCTCCATGCTTCATCGAACTGCCTGTCTTCAAGCCAGAGGGTAGCGAATTCATCAGGCGCCTTGCAATATACCAAAACAGCATCTTTAAAGATGACAGTTGAATGACTACATATGTGTGCGGTATTTTGTGTACTTGTGTACAATTGTGGACATGAATCCATATGTGTGAACAGGTTGTGTTTATACTGTATGAATGTGCATGTGGGTGTTTGAGATAAAACACAATTAATCCCTGCAGGAAAATTGTGCCATTGCTGAGGCCGGAGAGGGGACAATCATTAATTTATGGAGAATTTCACATTCACTCAGAATGCCTCACACCTCTTATGTCATGACCCCTTCTCTCATTTTGCACAACTGCCAGGCAACTGTAACAATGATCCATCATATTCATTCTTATCTATTCATTTCTGTGGGGCTTCACAATTTTAAACAAATCCACTCAGGTGAAAGTAAATGTTCACTGCCAGGCTTTGAATGTGTGAGAAAAATGTTCATATTTAATGCATCTGCAAAGTATTCTTCACTGGCTGTCTCTGCTTGGCAACTCGATTATGATTAAGGTGTTTACAGTTAAGGTAAGACCCAAAGGCTATGTTCACACTGCAGGCCTAAAATCAGATTTTTTTTGTATCTTATATGTGACTTAGATTTTTTTTTTTTCACAGTGTGAACAACACCTATCACATGAAATCTGATCTTTGATCCTTGTAACCTTATTTTACGTCACTCACTAGCCTGAACTGTCTTGCTGAGAGGCGCTGACTGACTGACTGACAGACAGACAGACAGAGAGACAGATAGATAGATAGATAGATAGATAGATAGATAGATAGATAGATAGATAGATAGATAGATAGATAGATAGATACTATATTGATCCCGAAGGAAATTCAAGCATCCAGTAGCAGTAACATACATTGAACATACATTAGAGTTAACTTATAACACAGTAACCATACGCTGAAACTGACCTGAGATAAATGTAAATTTAAATGTGTACAGAGAAATCAAAGAAATTAAACATATGTAGTCAAATTAAACATTTGCATAGAATTTAAATATGTACAGAGAAATTAAAAATGTGCATGTGAGTTAAAACTCTCAAAGTTAAAAAAAAAAAAAGCGCTAAGGCAGTGTGAATGAAGTCTAACACACTTGTTGAAGATTAAAGAAACACTGTGGTCTTGAGCAAGTTGGCGCTGACCTGAAGCACAAAACGGCACACAAACTCAGATTTTATAGTGTCAAGTTCTTGCTCTGGAGACTGTGGGCCTCCCCTCAGACGAAGCTTGGAAAAATGCACCCCATCAACTCCTGTTTGTTTACTTGGTTATGATTATTTTATTTGATCCCATAGACACTCTAACACTAACATTTCTGACTGGTTAAAATAGGAAAACTGCTGTATCAATGAACAATCTGTTTAACTAAATCCTAATCACATTTAGGATATTCTATGTGATCTGTTTGATCCCCCCATTGGGAGGACCTAAACCTCTGATCTAGTGCATCCAGCCATTCATTACTACCTACTAACATGGGTTTGGCTGCAGTATATGAACATACTCAGATTACTTATTATTACCCTTGAAGTAAAAACAGATTTCTTACCAGACAAGGTCTCAATGATTAAAAATATGTGCTCAATTTGTGTGTATTCCATGTATCCTGCCTTTACTGACAAACAACGATTAAACATTATATTATGCCATGTCATAAGTCGCGTGTACGCGTGGGTGTGTTAGTCTATTTTTCCTTTAGAGGTCAAAAGGCTGTTTGTGGTAATGAAGCTTTTTCTGGATGAAAAGACAGCGATGTTGTGAGGAAACGTATTGATGAGAAAACCAATAGAACTGTTCATCTTTCCTGATTCATTGGCCCGTATATCAAATTTGGGAAGCCTCAGTGCTGATGGGGTCACACTGCCCTTTTTATGATATTGGACCCCTCATTTTTCAACACACACACACACACACACACAAATACAAAAGTTTACGGCACTTAAAAATTCTATTATCAAACTCTACAACTACTTTTTACTTCACATTAAGTCCATCGCTGAATGTCTAAAATACATTGGAAACCATCAAAGGAATCATTTTCTGTGTGTTAAAGCATTAAACTGTTGGATCCCTACTGTTTTAGTGCTTTGTGTGGTGTTTCGTTGCTAAGCATTAAGCATTGCATTCCTGTCCTGTTAAAATATTAACAATATTTAAGTGCACATGTTCTTCTGCCTAGTGACAAAATAGTTCATTTTCTGTACCTTTCAGATCAGCCCATATAACCACAAAGTGTTTTCTGATCTGCTATCTTGAGGGCAAAGGTTTGGGTGAGTTCAGGCAGCTACAACTTACATGGTTAGAGTCAGAGGAAGAGCACAGTTAAGAGATACCAGGGTTGACCTTTGTTAGCTGTGATATGAATCTAACATGGGAGGAGCCAGCAAGTGATGAGTCTCTGTGGTCAAAAGCTTCATTTCCATCAAACACTCATAACACACACATAACATCCTTGAAATTGACTATGGAAACACAAAAAAATCTACAACAAACTGAACAAAACTGCGTGGCTAAAGTGACATCCTTTATAATGACCACTCACCCAGACCTTGTTATATCCTAAGAAGGTCATACTACCTCTAACCTCTGCAAGAAGACATTTGCATGACCTTCAGAGCCAGCTTTACAGGGCACTGGAAAAGAGTAATCATTCTTTTGGTGAGAACAGTGACCTTCTACAGTTATAAACCTGTCAAGTATCTTTACAACCATTCAAACTTTACTCTTACAGTGAAAACCTAATGCTGCGAGTTGTTCCAAGAGTTCTTAAGTACCTTAGATTTCCCACAAAGAACACAGATTTTTCAGAATAGTTTGTTTTATTATTATTATTTTTTTGCGTGGGTGCAAAATAAAACGGCAGAATACATACGACAGGGCTACATTTCTAAAATGTGTAATATGCTAAAAGTTAGGTTGTGACCTGAGCAACTTTCCTGAAGTTAGTTGCTCTATGACCTGTCCTTTTCCTGTTTCCCCCTGTCCTACCCATTCCTACTTTTCACTTCTCATTCTTTCATTTTTTTTAATCATTTAATTACATTTTCTTTCTTTATGTCCTTTCCTTTCAGTTCTTCACCTCCGTTTCTTCATTAATGTTCCCCTTTTTTCTTTCCTTCATGCGTTCCTTTACAGCCCCATCGCTTTCTTGAAGAAAGTGATTAAAAGAAGGATGGAGACATACAGTAGGTACAGAGGATCAAAGCACTGAGGAAGAACGAGAGGTGAGAGGTGAGTCTATAGAGTCAGCAGAGGGAAGGTGATGTAATGCCATTTTCTTGTAGTTTTTCCTGTAACATTTTCACATTTCACATTCTGCTTTAAACCTGCACCCAAAGAAGAAAAGGACGACAGGCATGACCTTGAAGAAAAACTTTCCTCAAGACTTTCTTTTGGCTCAGTGTATTAGGTGTATTTGTAACCACATGGTGCTGAAATGAATACAAACAAGTAAATGCTCAGTAGCTGTGACATTTTATTCAATTCTTTTTATTCAAACTGTGAGGTGAATAAAAAAAAAAAAAACGAGGAAAGAACAAGAAAAAGACAGATGAAGGAAAAGCAGATAAGAAGAGGTGAATGTAAATGAAATATTACACTTCTGTCTAGTTTTTCTTTTGCTCTTGACATTTATGCTCCCAGCTGTGCCTTTTTTGTGTGTCATCAGATAGTAGTCAATATGATATATTTTAAAGGTCTCTGGTCAGTTCACTCCACTTACTCTCTGTCTCAGCAACAAAATTAGTGAGACAGCGAAGGCTTCAGCATGATTTAACTGGAGGCCAGCAAGGGCTCGTGTGGGTTCTTCACCCTCATAACTTAACGATCTATAAAACCAATTGATGAACTTTTGAAGTGGCGAACAGAGAATTCACAGCTGAATAGTCCAGAGGCATTAAGTGACTACAATGACATTTTCTAATGTATTAAAGTGTATAAATCTAAGGAAAGCATTTGGAATTCACTTAGGTTGTCACTTATTAAAGTAATAATCCATCATGGTTTTGCATAAACTTTTGATGTTTTAACCAGAAACTGAGAAAAAGGTTATGTTGTGTAGTTATGTAGTCAAGTGTACCTTCTGTGAGAGGAATTTGGCAGTTTACATGACATGTCCGGCACCAGCCTGTTTTCTCTCCCAAGTCTTCAAATGTGGCAGCTTGTTCAGTGGACTTCAAATGATAACTCGGTACCTTTTAATGTAATTTCTGAATGTACCCCTCTGTTGTATGTTTTGTGCTAGTGTGGTACCGTTGGTACCGTCAGGTGACGTAGTAAAGAATGAAAAATTCTGCATAAGGAGGGGTGGATCAATGGGTCAAACAAACACAAGCCTTTACCTGGAGAGGCTGCTATTCATGCCTGGTGTGAAAACAAAAGTCACCTTTTCATTACAGCTGAATGCCATTTAGCTGCTTCAGTTTAAGTGCCCCGTTACATTGTCACAGATTCACAGTTTACTCGGACACTGAAATTGAACATTTGTGCTGTCACCAATGCTATTAGTAACACCAGTAACTGAGTAACTAGTAAGTAAAAGCAAAAATGTCGACTGTGAAAAAGTGGTTGTCTGACAGCAAACATGCTAGATTAGCTCTTTAGCGCTAGTGCTAGCCTGGCAACCAACATTAGCTTTGTACTGTATGATATAACGATCTCCCCAACACAAGTTTACAGCCAGATTACTCTGCTTTCAATGGGATTTCCACATGCTCACTAATGTTATTCACCAGCAATGATGATGAATAACAACAATTATCCAAAGCCCCAGAAAACCATGTGTTATTGATGGCAGATGCTTAGAGGAGCAAAACAAAGCTAGGGCAAAAAAAAAAAAAAAAAAAAACCTCCCTTCTGCTGTATTCATGAGTGCTGCTTTGTCTGAAAGAAACACGCAGATAAAGGCCTAACATTAAAGCCCAGTGAAAGAAAAATTGTTTCTATATATACACACACATATCCCCACAAAAGAGCAAAATAACAAAATAAGCAAAAAAAAAAAAGACCTTGTGTGCTGCAGTTGTAGACGTGAGCGGGAGGGATTGCAACACAGTAATCAGTAATCAAAAGGTCATACGCTCAATGACATCTAGTGTTTCCATCACCTGGTTTGACAATCATTTTCAATTTCTTGATGGAATTTGGTTGGCAAAGCACTTTGTGAAACATAGACATTTCTGAAAATTCCCTTGTGTAATAAAACTTTTCATGTTCATTCTCTATCTATCCATCAATCCATAATTTCCGGCTGCTCACAGAGTATTCAGTAAAGTATTCAAATCCTTTACTTTAAGTCCTGACTAAAACAAAGGCTTAACAAGCACACCAGCATCTAACAGGACTCAAGTGACATTTGCAGGTACCTGTACAAGTTGCAGATGAGCAGCTAATTCATGTCAGCAGTGCTCTAATTCCTGGTCAATATTTGTTTGGTGGCTCAACAATCTATGGTTCAGGACAGGACGTGTTCATGTTTAGTGAAATTTAAAACCACCTATGACATGAAAAGTGCAAAGGAGCTGTCATTCAAGTGGGAATTCCAAGTTGGAAACACAGCAAGATCTGTCTAGCCCGAATTTGCCTGGCACACACAGGAAGTATTAAACTTTTCATCATATTGTTATTATTGTTTGTGTTGTGAACCTGCAACTTTTTTTTGTTTTTTTGTTGTTGATTTGCGCTTGGTTGACATCTTTGCAGTCATGTGGTTCTCTTGCACACCTCTTGTCTCTTTTAAAGTAGATGTTTCTGCAGTTCAGTGTTTGCTGCGGCTGTCCAGGTTTTTCCAGCAGATGTTCCAGCAGATGCAATGGAATACATTTAGATAGAAAGAATGTGTGAGGACATTTTCTATTCTAAGAATGCCACATATGGGGATTACTCAAGCACATATTCTGAGGTCACTGTAGGGACAGTGTTAAATCTTAGATTGTTATGGGGACATGGACTTCTCTCCTTGAGCTACAGAGCAGCTTTATGTTTGTATGTGCGTTAGGGAAGCCTAGGCGTCGTTCTGATCATTACTATGCTAACTGAGGTCAGAGAATAGGGCTGTCTTATCCCTTAGACACAGCACATTAATAATGTTAATAATGGTTAATAATGTAGAATGTCCTCTATAGTAGTTGTGGCCATATATACGAGCCAGAGGGTACAACATCTTCAGAATTGAGGTGGCATCGTGTCATGACATGTGCATTGATAAACCCTTATTGCTTCTTAGCCAAACTTCAATAAACCTTTCAATGTATGACATCTTGGACTCCTGTGCACTTTCTCTCCACTGACTGAACTGACCATTGATGAATACAATTCTCTACAACAGTTGGGAATATCCTCTCAGAACTATTACCTTCAGACTTGCAATGGAAGAAGGAGACTGTAGCATGAAAACTAATGTGAGTGGTTGGCCTGTTTTAGTTTGGTATGCTATTACTTAGATTATTGGATTATTATTGATATAATGTCTAATAATCTATAATGAGTGATTGGTATACTTTGAGGTGAATTTTATTCTTATTTGCATTGTTTATTGTTTATTGTTAAAAGGATCCCCATTAGCTGTCACCAAGGAGGGACGAGCTAGTCTTCCTGGGGTCCAAAAAAACAACAACAAATGATTAACAATGATAATGTAAAAACAATGAAACACTGTAGACATCATTAAAACATCATCAGAAATTATTCAAAATAAGTCATTACATTCATAAGTATTACATTCATTATTACATTTATACAGTCCATTCCCTTCTCACAAATTTAAATATTGCATTCTCAGATGGTACTTGAAAGATATTTTGCTATTCACCTTACATATATTCAGTGGACAATTATTCCAGTGATTGATGGCACGATAAATAACTGTCCTCTTTAACGCATTTGATTTTGGACATGGTAACATCATCTAGCCACCATCGGCTGACCTAGTGAAGTGAGGCATAATGCATAATGTCAAATTATTTTAACTTTCAACCCCAGTACCTCAAGGAACAGTTATATTCAGCTAATATCTTCTGAAATCCACTTTGTCAGTACTGTACCTGCAGCCTTCTTTCTTCTCCTTAATATCAAGCTACATATTGAGAGGAAATACAGTTAAGTATAATATAATCCTATATTCTTTTGATATCACCAAGGAAAACGTGACACACACACACTGCTCTAGACCGGCTTCTTTTTTCGTGTCTCGTTTTCCCTCCTACCGGTGTTTCCTCTGCCCTTTTCATGGAGGAAGCACACCCACCATTAAGTGATAAATGCCAAGAGAGAGGGGATGGACGAAGGAGGGGAGAAAAAGAAGGAACACCAAAGGGATGTAGACATGGAGGATGGATGGATGCGAGGCAGGCAGATACCAGTGGTATGAGGAGGATGTAACTGAGATAAAAATTCATTTGAGCTGAAGTGGGCTTGGTAGGAAGCTAACAATTTTCTGCATGAATTGGCTTGGCTCATCATAGCTGTCGGGGGAAATGTGTCGGTAACATTGTGCGTGTGCATGTGTGTGTGTGATATGATAAACATTTGCTGCTGCTTCCAGCCTTTCTCCTACATGCCCGTCCCCCCCTCACCTCTCCAAACCTAAGGCATCCGGCAGCTTCTCCTTCGACTCTCATGGTGCAATGTGGACGGACACACAGGCGTACACGGCGTGTATAAGTGATTACATCAGGTTTCTCCCCCAGCAGTGGGCTTCTCCTGAAAGCAGGAGGAGATTTTAATTAATTTGGCAGCTTCTTTTGAGGACATCATCCAGGTTTGGCTGGCAGAGGAAAGGGCTGTGGGAGTGTGTTTACGCTTCCATTTGGTTCGTTTAACCACAGAAATGAAAGCAAGCATAAGAGCCTATATTACTGACTTTTCATAGAGACCTATGATGATTTATCCTCAACTATGAATAGATATGTGGAAGAAGAATACAACAGTTGGATCACTTAAACTCCGGCTGCTCATCAGTGCCGGTGGATCATTAAATCTGGATTTATAAACTTGAGTCTTAAAGTTTGGCTACACGGCTACATAGATACCACTGAGTTGACAAAAACTGTGATTAGTCAGCCTTGTGCTGAGTGTGTTTTTTTCTTACAATGTTTGATTATAGTTAATGCAGATATCAAACTACACAACAGGCATGGGGGCACTGGAAACGCACATTTGCATGCAACAACTTGTTTTATCCCATGTTAGTGTGTGGATGTGAAAGGTGTAGAAGGTTCAAGCATGTCAGAATTTCTCTTCCACTTCAATCACCTAGTTTGACAACTTATATGACGTGTACACAGCTACATAATCCATTTAAATGCTATTTCATCAATTTGTTATTGAAGCAGCACTAAATAAAAAGTTTTGGGTCAGGCTTCCATCATAGACAGATATGTAATTGTCTAGATACCACTTTATTACTTTCACTCAACATTAACAAAGCACATTATTTAGTGATCAAGCCATCACCTGTGTCACCTGGTTTCAAACTTTTACCTCTATTTGCTTCATTAAAGAAGATGCTCCACCCTGTTTACACACAGTGCATTGTGATCAGCAGCTTCAGTCTTAAGTTTTTGTCTGCGCAGAATCCCATAATGGCCCAAATCAACAGTAGAGATAACCTGGCCCATAAGACTCTTGCCAGTTTAAATAATTTCTATAAACAAATATCTGCATATGGATGCAGAATGTGGACCAAGAATTTGGTAGTTTTGGTCATTTCAGTTGGTAGTCAGAGTAGTATTGACCAGTCATGTTTAAATGGCTGCATGCAAACAGTCTGTGTGGAGAGCAAAATAGGCAGAGCGCAATAGATGAAATGCAATCTTCGAATCCATTGGCTGTCTAAGGGTAATACAAAACTATACATGGTAAAGAAAGAATAAATGACAGCAAAAAAATCATTTTATTCAAGGAGAAAATATTGGGCTGTTTGGATGTGATATATATATATATATATATATATATATATATATATATATATATTTTAAATGACTATCAAACCAAAATCATTTGTGTATATTAATTATGAATTATTATTATTACACATATTAATTATCATTATTATTATGCGCAGTATATGTTATCCATTGCAGTTCCCCTCCAGACATGCTCTAGGATATATAAAAAACAAAAATTCTTAACATTGCATCTACACCTTGTTGCCACATTCTTACATTTCCCCATGTCTTTCTCATTACATCCAGTCCTTTGGTACGTTTTCTCTACAAATATCTGTTGTACTGCAGGTGTTTATGAGACAGAAGATTTATCAGAGTGTGTAAGACTTCAACATCAGTAAAGACAAGCACTTTCATCGACAGATATGAAAATATCAGAAAAATGGAAACATTGAAGAGCCAAAAACACACTATAGACCTCTTCAAGATGAGTATGAGTTAAGGGTCCTTTGCAATGAACATGACACCCTTCAAATGCACTTCAAAAACAGGTTCAGCTATAAGATCTTAATTCCATCAACATGAACAAGAGGACTAATGTGAAAGTGGTTTCCTCCTCAAATGTGAAGTCACCTGGTCGAAACCTGGAGGTCGAGCATTCAACTGAATACGAAATACTTACTAGTGAGCTTGAAGAAAAAGAAGAAGCTGGAAGTCTTCTCTCAAAACATTAAATCAATCACCAGCTCTTATTAGAGAGGGACCTGAGGTCCAAGGTCCGGATGAGGTCCAAATTAACTTATTCAGAAACTGGATGAGTCCTCAGTTACAACCCAGATGCTTGATGCTGAGCCTAAAGCAAAGATGAAAGGCCTACACTTGGAAATTATGTAGCTGAAACAGATCTTTCAGAAGGAAAACAAATTCAAGAGGTACTTTACAAAGAAGCAGAGGACATGAAGAGGTGCTTTGATAATGCCACGCAGACACTCAACAACATGGAGAAGAGCCTTGAAGATTTGGCCAACAGGTACATAGCAGAGAGAAAAGAAAAAGATGGTCTCCAGCAGATGCAAAACAACCTTAGGGATCAGAACAAGACATAAAGCCCAAGGGACTTTGAGATCCTGGAAGCTCTTTGCCAAGAACTGGCAGTTGAAAAGGGACTCTGAGAACCATTCAGCTAAAGGGCAGACTCTCACCACCAGACTGAAAATGTAAGAAAAGAAGCAGAAAGGTCTCTGCCACAACATATTCTGCCTCATTCAAAGTTTAGAAAAGGAGATGCCTGGGCAGAAACTGACAAACGGGGAGATGCTAAAACTTGAAATGCAAAGTGTGTTCTACTCAGGTTTGTACTTAGAGTTAATTGTTAGTTGAACTATAATAGGGAGCAATGGTTGTTTGTGAATGGACTCTATGTGCCATGTGATGAGCTGGCGACTTGTCCAGGGTGTACCCCGCCTCTTGCCCAAAAGCTGGGATAGGCTCCAGCCCCCCGCGACCCTGATGATGATAAGCGGTTACAGATAATGGATGGATGGATGCACTATAATACACTGTGGTGGACTTCTTGTGCTTTGTGTAATAATTCTCACTTCCAGAGGGTGAAGTAAAAGTTCCACACTGCACCTTTAAAGGACCAGTGTGTAGGATCTGGTGGCATCTAGCAGTGTCGTTCCGCTGTCTCCTTCCCAGCATGTAGGATGAACTATGGCGGCTGTGAAAAAGTACCTGTCCGGAGCCGGTGTTTAGTTTGTCAGTTCTGGGACACACTTGACATTTAAAGTGCTGTCGTTTTGAAATTGCATACAAAAAAAGGAAAATATAATCTTTTCATTATTATGTTGACTGCCAGTTGTTTTAATATATTAACATAAAAAGCCACAATATTGCGCTCTGTGACACATTTCTTCTTTAAAATAAACAAAGTCTCTAAAGCTAAATGAAACACGTAACTGAGCTCAATGACACAGAAATCTAAAATGCAGCTGCCGAGTTGTTTCAGAATACATTACAATGTCCATATTCATTTGTAATGAAGGACTGCAGTGTCCCAATGCTACAATGACACTCTGTGTTTTTAAATACTTTTCTGGGTACTGTTGAGTTCAGTGGCATGGAGGAATAATTTAATTCAGGCTGTATCTACGAAGATAATACTTGTTAGCAGGACAAATGCAATGTTGGCTTAACCGTCTTCAAGGGAATTTGTTGATATTAATAAGAAAAGATACAATAACACCAAGCTTCATAAATGTACCAGACTTAGAGAAGCTGGAGGACACATTTTCAGATATATGAGAATAAAAACATGCACAGAGATGATAACATGTGGGGGAGGAATGGTTAATAACTGTGGCAGGAGACCGGTGAGACGGTGGAGGCCAGGGAAAATTAGATGGAAGGAGAACAAGGCAATGATGGGGTTAGACAAATGCTGAGAGGTGAGAAGGGTGACTGATGTAGAAGAGAAAAGGCGTGAGGAAGGATGAGACTCAGCGCAGAGAGAAAGCAGAGGGTGAGAATGAAACAGATGAGAGGGAATAGAGAAGGAAAAAAATGACAGGGGAGGTGGAGCAAGCAAGGGAGAGAAATACAGCAGCACGAGTGAAAAAGATGAAATGAGGTGGACAGGAGGTGGGGGAATGAAGGAAGAAAGTGCAAGTTAAAGGAGAGAACGAATGACATGGAGAGAAATGGGAACAAGACAAAGGAAGAAAAAGAGAGCAAGCTGCTCCGTTTGTGGCCCTGGCTGAGCGAGGCCATTCGTGATCCAACCTGGATGTTAATGAGCAGGTCGGGTGGAGGGGTGAGAGGGAGGTGATGAATCAGAACAGACCTCCATCCCTGATCCTTTATCTCTGGTTTGACAGGCAGCATCAGAGGCCAGCATGCTGTCCTCAAGGACTACGATCCATTACAACTCCACCTTCATGATGATCAATCCACCAGGGAACAACTGTACAGGGGGTGGTGGGGGCACATAGGGTGCTAGGTTAAGACCTTACAGGATGTCATCATGCTATAACAGAAGGTCGTTTAACAGCACTGTATGTTCTGGTATCTCTATATTCCCCAAAGACTCCTCTAACCATCTAAGAACAGTTATATAGACAGGTATAGGCGATAATGAAATGTTTCCACCTTTAATCTTCAAACCAGCGTCTCCTTTACTGCACACTGCTCAATGTTTGGTCTTTCTCTCATTGTGTTCTTGTATCTTTCATTATGTGATTGATATAGTATGGCCAAAGTAAAGCACCACAACAAAACATTAGAGGAGTTTACTCGCCAACAGATATTTCTGGTTTGGACTTGGCCGAGACTTAATTGGAAGCTCCCAAGATTCACTGCCAGAATGATGCATCACATCCAAACAGCCCAACACTGTGTGGTGGAAGAAGAGCTGGTTGAAATATCCGAGCAAATAAACATCTGTCTTCACTGGCAGCCCCACTGATAGATGTTCTTGCTAGTTTTTGTTGGGTTGATGTTTTCACTACTACTTTGATCTTTTCTTGTTACTTTATTTTTACTTTATCTTCGTTTTCTAACCCCGCTTTCTCTTCCCCAAAAAAAAAAAAAAATCACTAATTTTATTTCGACAGTCTCTCTGCTTGCTCTGCCTCCACCCCCTCTTGTTTTAAGTCTGACTGCCATATAATCATTGAAGACGTTAGAGGTTGCACAGGGAGGTTTATGGAGTATTTAGTATCAGCGAGGGGCTCTTGCTTTTAATTTGCTTTTGTTTATCTGTTGTCTGGTAGCTTTAGCACTGCTTGGACTTAATGCCTGAGCTTAAATGAGAGAGTTTATGTCTTGGAGTTTGGAGTTTTGTGGGCTAAAGCCCCCATGGTGCTTTTCATTCTGTCAAGATGGTGTATGTCTGAGCTTTCGCACTCTGAGTGTGGTACTGTGTATGCAAATGCCTTGGTTGATGCGGTTCTTGTGCAATTTAAATAGCTTTGCTGCACACTCGGGGGCCACAGTAGGGTCAGACATTCTGCTGACAGAATGTGTTTACCCTATTGAAAACAAATCTGCGAATGGTTATTCATTCTCATATACATCCAATTTCAGCACGGCTGGTCTGAGCACAATCTGTATAAATTGTGAAGTTAAAAAACTGTATATGAAGAGCTCTTAAACTCAAAGGATTTGTCTCACCTCCTTTGACCTATTTAAGAGAAGTAGGCAGGAGTTGCAGACTCAAGTGGTGCAAAACGGTTTCTAAATGATAAAGGATGGAGAATCGTGTGCCTCGAGTAAATGTTATGGAGGTAATGTTTTGAGACTGTTGCCATCCTTGTTTTGTGACTTTTGTGTTTTTAAATTTATCTGACTTTGCATAGCTCTTTATGCATCTATTTTTTTTCCTTCAGAGATAAAACCAGAGGCAAAACACAACCATATTTCAGCACACATGTCAATCTAATCTGATGGGGGGATGGAAACATGTTTTTTTATTTTATTTTATCCAATAGAGGTGGAGGAAGATGATCTGACGGTTTGACTGCTTAAATACGTTAATTGCCAATATCTTCAAGAACCAGTACAACTGAGAAATGTGTCATCCTTATATTGCCTCTATTTGATAAATTAAAAAAAACCCAACTTGGTTGTTCAGAAAGTCATGCAAAATGTTTGCTCGGCCTGTCGTTAGAAAATCAACAGGAAGGCTGACATTTAATCCACCTCACATCTGTTCTCACCTCCTCGCACCACGGTTCATGTTCTCTACTCTCATCATATCTACTCTTCTCTAATTTCCTCTCCTCTCATCGTCTCCCATCACCTGTCCTCATCTCAGCAAATTCTTCTCTTTCGCTTTCTTTTCATTTCCTCTTGTCATCTTGTCGCTTCCCCCTCCAGCTCCTGTCATCAACTCCTCATTTATCCTCTCATTCCGCTCTTTCATATGTCTCTCTTACCAGTGTCCCCCTGTTGTGCCCTCTCTCCATATTTTCAATGTGGCACAGTTATCTGCATAATGAAGTGGACAAGAATAGACAACCTCTACTTGTTATATATGTTCAGCATCTAGTCTGTACCCTAGGACAACTGGAAATGTTTCCCTCATTTATGACTTAAACATCATTATATATACAATATACAGTGGTACACCAGTTGAGGCAGAGGACTGTTGATGCTGGATCTGCTTGGCTGAATCTGCTAAACACCATGCTGCTGTAATTAGCTGCTTACTGTTGCATGTCATGTGAACTGTTACTCTCAATTAGGATTAAAGTACAACACCTGAATTAGATCATAAACTAACTCGAATCTTTTAAAAAAAGGCAGTGTTTCGGCAAACTATCATCCTTTTCAATAAAACTACAGATCCTCAGAACATAAACTCAAAGTAAAAAATAATGAACCTTCTGCGATGCTTTGAATATTGGGGAAATTAAACCCATAGGAGCTAACAACTTTTTTGATACTTCTTTTTTTTTTTTTTTGTCACTAATTATAAATGAATGGATGTTTAAAGGCAGAGGTATAAACGACCGATCAAACTGGATTCAAAGCAAAGTGTGACCTGTCAGTGATGTTCAGAGATGCAAACCACTACACGCAAAACACGCTGGTGTTTGAACACACTATTTCAAGACCATTTACACTAAAAACTCGCCAAATGCTCTTTAAAAGTCTCACAATTTTGCAAACAGCTACAGCTTAGAGATACAGAGATTCTAATGCCATGCTAATGGATAATGCCAGGATCAGACTACATGATTTCAGCCTGAAAATTCCAATCCAACAGATAGGTTGGATTGGGATAGATAGATAGATAGATAGATAGATAGATAGATAGATAGATAGATAGATAGATAGATAGATAGATAGATAGATAGATAGATAGATAGATAGATAGATAGATAGATAGATTCAGGCCCATAAAGTATGTAATGGAGTAAATCAGCTGTCTGGGTCAGATGATAAGGCTCCAATGCAAAGGCTAGCACATCATAACTTTTCTGCCCAAATAAAAAAGAAGGCGTAATAGGCCTTCTGTAACACTACAGCCTCTGTGGTTGAACCCTCACCCTAACCCTAGCTAAGACCTTACAGGACCATAATCAGTTCTGGATCATCTGAAAAGGTATAAATGTGCAGTCTGATCTTGGACTCGTGGCATTTGTTGTTGAAATTCCATGGACTGAGAGATGCTTTGAAACACAGAATATCAAAGAAAGTAAGTGGCAATTCTGTTTTTCACATTTTTTTTTCATGACATCTTTGTTGGGACAGACAGAATGTCACTTTGGTTGCACATTGGCTACTTGAGAAAAACAAATGTCATTGGCATCTCACTCATTGATCGCTCTCTGCTCTTGTGCTTTCTGGCTTCAAATGACACTTTTCAAGGGATGATGAAACAAAAGTATTAATGCCAAAATGTTGACACCAATTGACTAACTTTCTGTATCTGCTTGACAGTTCTTTCGACTGCTTTACTCACCAGTCTCACTTTCCATGAAACTGTTCTCTACAAGGAATTCATGGCTGTTGGCAAACGATAAACATTTTACGCACTTGGCTTGAATATGGAACTTGGAAAAATGATCAGAGAAGAGAGTTTTCAAATAGACACTTTTCTATTGCCACATGATTTCTTTTTACATCTATGCTTAAATTATTTTGAATCCATATTTGCCTGGAAACTGCATTCGAGAGGAATGAAAATAAGATATGAGGAAACCAAACCCCTCCAGGAGTTTCTCTATTTCACAGAGGATAAATCACATGAAGGGAAAAAAAAGAGAAAAAAAAAGACTAATCTCAGACTTCAGACACAATACATGACTGCGCCTTGGAACCCGGTCACCAGGCAGACAGCTTAAAGTTTACTTTTAGGGGTGCAATGTGCATAACATTATGTCAGCACTATTTATTCCCACAGCCAGGAGTCTGCAGAGTGTGTCCTCAGAAACAGTGCCTCAGCAGCTAATGTATAAATTAGAGCAAACAGGAGCCCAGTGGATGAGCCAAGATAGGCACCCTGCTTGGGGTTATTTTTCATTCTATTTCAAATTTTGTTTTTTCTCCGTCACTCTGAAGTATATCAACAGTTGTCTTTTGCTCCCTTTGCTTCTCCTCCTGCTGCGTCTATCTCTTTCAGTTCTGCATTCGGAGGGGATTTACATTTTTGCCAATAATGCAATGCAGTGGCATTTTCAGCAAGAAAGGTACACTATATACAGTTTGTTGTTTTGTTTTTTTTTCTTGTGAAGAGGGTAAACATAAAGAAAACTTCCTAAATGTTGTCACTGTGATTGTACAGTATGTCCAAAAGAGAGTTTTTAAAAGAATCGAGCAATGTGTCATCAAAGTTGGTATTCTGTTTTTATACATGGTCAGATACTGGCATTATATTAATAATATTTTACTACATTTAAGCTTAAATTGAGTTTTTGACCAGTAAGTGTTGAGATATGTGTTTTGTCAATCATTTATTGCTGCATCTGAGGCAGTACGTGCACTGCATGTTATCATCAACTTACAGGTTACAAGGTTATTGTAGTTATGTGTGTACTCAGTTTTTCCTGTCGTTGGACAGATGTCCATGCTGGTGGGTGTGCCTGCATGCCACAGCACTTTAATGTCACGAGCCTGGAAGCACTGCGACCATGCTGTCTGCTAAGGACAAGTTGAGAGGGAGAGGAGGAGGCCAGGTGAAACTGTGTTCTGAACTGTCATATGATAGTAAGCAACAAAGTTGAATGACAAAAAAATAAATAAAATAAAATAATGCAATAACAAGTGAGTAAAACATCATAAAAAGCCTTTGGTCTGTCAATTTATCATGTGAGTCAAATTTCAGTCTTTAATCAACAAATTGCCATGACATTCAGTGAGTATATTCATGCTCCCCAGAGGACAAACCAATTCCATTGTAGTTAATCCATGAGCGTGCCCATAGCCAAAATGTCAACCTTATATTTGGTATGAGCACATTAATGATGTCAAGGGAATGAACCCTTCATTTTAACGACCATGTAACCTTTCCTATTGTGCAAAATGCAGGAAAAGGAGCCTTAAGGGGCCAATAGCAGTGCTTTAAAGTTTTCTCCTTGTGCAAAACAACTTATAGCTTATCTGCCAACTTTTTATTACTGCTTGGAGGCTATTACTCTTGAGAAAGCATTGTTTAGTCTGAAGAGGTCAAAAGGGGTGATGTCTCTGGAGATCTGATTGGAGGTCTGATGTTCACTCACTTGCAAGGCCCCTGTTAAAGGACAAAATATGTGTAACAAAGGTGCCACCTTAATCCCATGATGTCTATATGACCAAATTAAAACAGAGTGCAAAATATCACTGAACTAATGTTCACTTCACTTGTTTTAATCGCAGTCATTCAGTATTCCGATGAATCGGTCACAGCAAATTGACAGACTGTGCAGATAACAATGGCTCAGGGTCGTACTGGATGGTGGACTATGAATCTATGTTCTGTAACTTTCAATAATAATCCATTTTCTGCTGCTTAACTAGGGTCGGGTCACAGTGGCAGCAGGCTAAGCAAGGTTGTCCAGAAGTCTCTCTATGCCACATTGTTTTCCAGTTCCAAGACCGATGAGGTATATAATCTTTCTAGCCCAGTTCTGGGCCTGACCTGGGGTCTATTATCAGTGGAAAGTACCCGGAAAACCTCCAAAGGAAGGTGCCCAGATGTATGAGCTCCTGACCCTATCTGTAAGGGGGAAATAAACTTATTTCGGTCATCTGAATCTGTGAGCGTATTATTTCAGTCACTGCACAAATCTCATATGTAAGGGTTGGAACGTAGATCAATTAGTAAATCGAAAGCTTTGTTGTCAACACAGTGCCACAAAACATGTAATTGGATGGGCAAACTTTCATGACAAGGGTAAAGAGCTAGTCCACTGTTCCATGACCATGATGGAATCCACATTGCTCCTCTTGGATCTGAGGTTAAGCAATTGAGCTTTCTTTCCAGCACTCTGGCATAAGTTTCCCAGGGATGCTGAGCAGTGTGATACACTGTCTGGTCCCCCTTTTTAAAATGGGAATCCCTATCTCCAACTCTCCTCCATGACAGGCCACAAGCAGGACATGTCGGTAGAGTTCAGGAGTTCCTCAAAGTGCTGTTTCCACCACTCCAATGAGGGTCAGCAGTCATCCTCCAGGGCTAAACACATCCTGAGCCAAGCCCTGATTTCCCTTCCCGAGCCGTCTAATGCTAAACCAAAAGTCATCTCTACAGCCACCCACAAACTCCTCCTACGAGCCTTGGATTCAGCTCTTTCACTATAGGTACCCATGACCTCTTGACCACAACTGCTGCCTCCACAATGGAAGCTGTGAACATGACCCACTCAGATTCCATGTCCCTAACCTGCCCCAGGATGCAAGAAAAAGACCTTGTGGGGCCTGGGCCCAGTTCACCTTCTCTACATATTTGTGTGTACCAGGTCTGTAAGGCAGTCACACCTGCTAATCCAACTCACCACCAGGTGGTGATCTTCTGACAGCTCTGTACACAAGTAAAGGCATACAGCCACAGATCTGATGGTTGGCCCTCAATGTTATCAATCTTTGACCCAAGGTGTTCTAGTACCAAATACGCTTATGAATAACTATACTTCAATATGTTGTTTATTGCCTAGCACAGTGTTTCTCAATCCTGGTCCTCGGGGACCACTGCCCTGCATGTTTTAGATGTTTCCTCCTCCACCACACCTGATTCAAATGAGTGGCTCGTTATCAGGCCACTGCAGAGCTTGATGACGAGCTGATCATTTGAATCAGGTGTGGTGAGGAGGAAACATCTAAAACATGCAGGGCAGTGGTCCCCGAGGACCAGGATTGAGAAACACTGGCCTAGCACATAGTCTAATAACAAAGCACCACTCAAGTTCAGATCAGGCAGGCCAATCACACCATTCCAGGTTTCTAAATTGTTGCACACACAAACTTTGCCATTTATATTGCTTTAAAAGTGTGAGAGCTCTTATAGAGGTGTGAATGCTGTGAAATCAAAGCACTATACTCACTGTTTCTCATTATGCGATGTGTTATGAACATAAATTTCTGAATTTATTTGGACATAAAATAATAATCAAACATTCAGAAGCATCTGTTTTCAATCATTTCACTGCACGAATCTTAATGAGTCCCAATCACTCATAAACAGGAGTCACATTCACACGACCTTAATTATCATGAATCAGAACAACAGCACTGTTTCAGAGGCACAATTCTAGGCAAAGCGGCTCCTATTAATAATCTCGCATAAAATGACAATGAAAAAGTGATAAAGAGAAACGTTGTTGACGAAGTGAGTTAATTTGACTTCCTATGCCTTGATATAGTCCAATAAACATTTGACATATTAAACATCGTGGAGCAGGCCATCAGCTACAAAAACAATATATCCCTGAAATATTTAAACATTATAATATATGATTCATGGTGTTTTTAAGGAGATTGGGTGATTTGAATATTATTTGTTATGGTCAGTGATTTAAATCCCGGTCCATGGTGCGTATGTCTGATTTTTCACAACCTACTCCAGTAATTGCAGATTATCTGCTGTTTTATTTGCATTATTATTTGCATTATATATTTCAGTGATTTATTTTTAATATTTTATTCATCTTTTGGTAACATTAGTGTGCATTAGGCTCTGAGTTTACTGTTATTGTCTTTCATCTGCTCAGTGCTGTTTGGGTTTTATGTAACAGCTTTAGAAGAAGAAAATGATTTTGATAGGTCACATTGACAGTCAACTCATACCATGGAGAGAAAACAAACAATACAAGAGTAAGACCCTGGAAATTTATCAAATGGGCTATACTAACATGACAGATGATAACTAAGCTCTGTTTTCCCAGAGTATTTTCTTGATTTCAGAACCAGATCCTGTAATTTGGAAATGGCTAAAATGCAGTCCAACACAATGGCCGAGGAGCACAGCAAATATTTTAAGACTGGCCTTCCATTAATAAAGGAAAAGACAGTTAGCTGTATTTTTAGATCACAACAAGATTCACAGATAATTAAAATGTTCCTCTAAGTGCTGTGTTTGAAACAGAAACAGCTCACAATTGGTTTAATACTTATCTCACTAGCAGAAGATTCTTTGTTTGCCTCAGTGACCATGTTTAAGATGAGCATGGCTTCCTCTCCTCAGTTCCTCAGTTCTTCTTCTCCATTACTGTTTCTGTCGATGCTTTCATTCAGGAAAAAAAAAAAAAAAATGTTGGCTACAGGTACCTGTATCCTTGAGGATTAGTTTTAAAATAGTTTTGCTTGTTTCTGAAGCACCTTCATATCTGTCAGAATGCTTATTAAGTATGTTCCAAACTGTCCCCTTGGGTTGTTAAGCTCCGGTTTGAACCGACAATCACTTTAGCTCTTTATTTCTTTTATCCTTTTTACACCTTTTATCCTTATCATGACTTTAAAGCATCTTATGTAATGAAAGGTGCTATATAAATAAAAGTTTATTATTTTTGTTGTTGTTAATCCAACTGAGACTGTAGAAACAAACTAACTCCCTATTTACATAAAAAACAGAGGCTAACTAGCTTATTTTGCTGCATTGTTTTTTTTTTTTTCTCTTTTCTGGTTATTTGTTACAGTTACATCATAGTAAATTAGGAAGCTTGAAGTTGACCAGTGCTTTCAAGCAGCAGCCTGGAAACTCCAATGTTTGAGTGCATTTGTATGAACAGGACGTTACCATACCAGTTTCCCAGTGGTGATGTCTGCCATAAGTATCCTGCACAGACAAAACTGCTAAAGAAGTGATACTGCCAACCTCCTACTGCTGCTAAATCAAATAAACTTTCTCCAACATCTGCAGTCGCATGCAAATAATATGATCAATATTCTGCACAGCATGCCACGCGTGTCTGAACAACACCTTGCAGGATAATCAATACCCCCTGCAACTATCCAAAACTCCAAAAATGTATTCCACTTTCTCTGCCATATAAAAACTTGGAGAATAAAAACTTTGTGAGAAGCCGTAGCGATGTGTGTCTCTGCGATGACAGATGGGAAGCCCAGATACCCTGCATGGCTTTGGTTAATTACAGTGGCATACAGTATATCGTACATATAAAACTCTCACACGCAGGGATCTGCTCTTCCCAGCAGCACAAGGAAATAGCTGACGGGTGCATATGGTCTAATCACAGGGGAGTTATTCTCTGACTCTTTTTTTTTTTACCCTCTGGCTGTTGTGATGTATGCAGGACTGATCTTTTTCTTTGTGAAGCCAGCTAGAGAATTCACCACTAAAATGACAATGAAATCTGGGAAAACTTAATATAAGTGATTTTTTCCTTGAATATGATACAGTGTCCTCAGTAGTCAACTTCTTAACATAAAGTATTACAGGAAAGACTATCAAGTTAGTCGAGCTAGTGATAATCAGAACTGTTGACTGTAGACGTGACGCAACCTTCTAACTGGAAGCAATGTGATTGAGGGAACAAACAACAATCAGAATGTTTCAGTTTTTCAAGATGTTCTATCCTGCTACGTGCTTTTTGGCGCTTGTTTCGAAAACAAAGTTTACAAAATTTTGCACAGTTGCTCCATGCCCAAGCTACTAAAACAAAGTGTGGAAAGGTCTTGCCATGTGAGACTAGTTCAACATGGGCATGGACATGTTTGCCTTCAGTGCTTTAGAGAGTGGGGGCGTTCTGCCAGAAACCATGATTGAGAAGCAGCATCCACAGCACCCTTTTTATGAGAATATCCTAAAAAACAACAAAGTTTGGAAAGAAAATGGGGAGTTTGGTGGGGAGTTACTATAAGGTATTCAAATTCTAACTCTTCTCTAAATCTATAGAAAGAAGACTGACAAAGGTTGTTATTGTAACATTGCTCATGGTACATCTCGACATTTTTTTTTTTTTTTTTGCTGGAGTTCACTCACTTGCTGTATGCTAGGAAGCCCAAGTCACAAAAATGGGGGCTTGAGATCTGATTTTGACTCGACTGCTGTACGGCAGTATCCTGAGACTCCAGGTGGAAGGATTAATGGTGGATATCAGACCTCAACAGAAGTACAGACTGAGTAGTGCCTGAATGTTCAAAATCCATCTGTAGAAAAGATCACATTTACACCCGCATTACAGTATAATCTATCTGTATTTCTTTTCAGTAGAAGGAAAAACACATTATTGCCAGGTGTAAATGCATGCACGGCGCATTGCAACGAGAACGCTATCGGACAGATCAGACTGCATCTGGAGGTTTTTCTCGTTCACATTGTGATCTCTGCAGGCGTAAATACAAGCGTTATTGAGAAAAATCTCAGCAATCTCTCAGCAAAAGATCACCTAACTCCTTCTCTTCCTGCAAGCTCCCCTGGCCTGGACCACATCATGTTTGTTGACAAGATCTGACAATAACATGAATCCTTATTAATGTCTAGGTGTCAATGCAAAGGATGGTTGGATCAGATGTCATTATACATACAGATAATACATCCAGACACGACTCACAGATCTTCACACCAGGTGTAAACTCAATAAACAGATATCTGAATATGAATGCAGAATCTGCAGGCAAGGGACATAGATTTCAGAAGATTCATATGTGATATCTGTTTATATAGATTAACAGATTAGTCTCTCATCATTCTCATGTATCAAGTTGCTTATCAGACTATCTGTTTTCTGAATATAAGCTGGCTGCATGCCTCCATTAGCCCATTGCCCCCACAGGCTAAATCAATGTCAGATGATAGGCGATGGATTCCAACATTGCATTTTTTTTCCTATGAACACACAGACGTCTGCTGTACTTTACTTGTTTGCATGTGCATGCTGGAAGTGAATTTTATTCTTCTATATCCTTCTTTTTAAAGGACCCCTTTTCTATCATTGGTTAAACTGTCAACCTCAGACAAAGTGACATATTTTATGGATAATTCATATTATATATATATATTTTGGAAGGGTTAGGGTTAGATGCTTACTTACTTCATAGGCTTCTTTTCAGTGTTGTCTTGGTTCTTTTGTTGTTTTAGAACTGGAACTGAGCATCAGTGTGGACATACAAACTTCTGGAATCTTATTACGTTTCTATCGGATATAATAACTTCTGTCCTCCTGATAATAACTGTTGAGATCTGGGAAGAGCAGTCAGGAAAAACAAAGTATTAACCACCTTACGGCACTTCAGCTTCTATTACCTCAACAACTCTTGAGACCATGACCGCTAATAATAAAAGTATGATCATCCTAGTCACTACAAATAGGTCATAAACAGTGTAAGCATTATCCCACACTGCACTGGAGCAGCTGCAGCCTTTTTTTTTAAATGGCTCCACTCTCGCCTCCTCTGCTCCTGCCACAACCAGTGTGTCATAAAGCCTTCACTTCGCATTTACAGCCTGCTACGCTGGGAAGCAGCAGCACAGATGCCTGCCAGTGGCTCCTGTGTGTGTGTGTGTGTGTGTGTGTGTGTGTGCACGCGTCCATGTTTGTGCATGTGTGTTTCAGGCTTCATGGAGGTGACACCCTGCAGCGGAGTCAATGTGAACAGAAAAGGTGATTTGTTGATGGTGTGAAAAAGGAGAAATGGTCACTTACTAATGAAATAATGAGGGTGTATGTCACTGTATGCCTGTAATGACACACACACACACACACACACACACCGGAGCCCAGCAGCTGCAGTGTGGTAGTGGAATCAACACATCACAGGTAAGCGACAAGGTAAAAGGTGAGCACAGGGTGACATCAGCGTCAACTGACAGGTCGAGCTGAAGAGACGCTGTCACATGGGAGGGTTGAAAGAGCGAGGTGGCAAATAAACTGAGGGAGGGAGAGCGAGTGAGTGACAAAAGCTACGACAACTGTGTCTTCTGTTGTCTGACAATGAGCTGTCAGCACAACAGAGAGAAGATAAAAATAGAACGGGACAAGAGGAAGGGATAAAGAGATGGAGTGATGGGAGATAGAAGGATGGTGAAAGGTGGAGAAAGAGAAGTGGGCAACAGAGGGATGGAGGAGTGGTGAGATGGAACAATACGATATGATCAGACAGGGACGGATGGACAATGTAGGATCATAGACATGGATAGTTGGAGGTGGATGGACAGATAGAATAATGGAGAAAAAAATCTGGAATATATGTATGCATGGATGGAGAGATCTCAGAATAGAGAGAGATGCATGGTGAGAGTTGAAGGATGGTGGAAAGACGGAGGGAATAATGGGGGAAAATTATAAAGGAATGGTGGAAATCAGGAGAAATATAGGGAAGAAAAGATGGCGTGATGGAGAGATAGAAAGGTGGTATAATGCAGGAATACAGAGGAGAGGTAGAGGAATGAATGGATGATGCGAGAGGGTGATGGGGAGTTGGTGAGAGGATGGGCAGACAGAGATTAAGGGAATAGAGGAATGGGTGGAAGATTGCAGGTATGGAGAGATGACTGGGTGGAGTGAAGAGATGTAATGATGGTGAAAGGATAAGGGATGGAAAGATGGAATAAACTAAAGGAAGGTAGAGAGATAGAGTTGTGTAGGGATGTATAGAATGATGAAGAAATGCAGGATGGAAAGATGGAGGGATTGAGGGATGGAAGAGTCCGGCGATGGAGAAGTAGATGGATGAAGGAAAGCAAGGACATACAGATATAATGATGGAGAAACAGAGTGATGACAGAATGAAGTGAAGGAGAGATAAGAGGGAGAAGACTAATGCAGGGATGAAGAGATGGAAGGATGATTCATAGAAGGACAGAGGACAAATAGAGAGATGGATTAATGATGGAGAGAAGAACTCAAGGATGCAGAGGCGAAGAGGTGACCTGATGGACAGATGGAGGACTGTAGCGATGGAGAACGAGATAGTGATAATAAGATAAAAAGATCCCTTCATTCCTCCGTGTGCCTCTCCATCCCTTCATCCATCTTCTACAAGTTCCACTCCCACTGGACAGAACATCTGTCTGCTCGCTGAGTGAGACACCAGCTTTGGAAAATTCCTCCCCTCTGTGATATACGTTCAGATTCAACACCGAATACAAACCACTCAGCCGTGACATCATCTGTATTCACATGACAACCGGCCTCCACTCCCTCCACCCACCCCGCCTCCACCTCCAGCGGGGCTATCCGCCGAGCGGCTGACCGTGAACGGGATCACAGTGGGCGCGGCAGAGATTTGTCACTCCAGTTGTGGGCCTGAAGCTTAATGTTCCGGCTAAACTGTTACAGAATAGATGTTGACGCAAAAGTGGCAGGTTCAGAAAACTGACATGACCGCGGGGATTTGGCGGGAGGATGTCAGAGGACCGCCGTAAGTAAATGTGACGCGGCGCCGTAGATCAGAAAGACTAGAAAGAAACACAACAGAGGGATTCTCGTAGGGAGGGGGGAACTTTCGTTCTCTTTTTCTGCCTCATTCACACTTTCATTGTAACACTTCCTGTTTTCACACACACAATCCTGTTCTTTTTTTTTCTCTCTCTCTTTTTTCTCTCACACACCCCTGTTTAACACTTTCCCATCTTTTTCACCCATCTTTCTCAGTTTTTGCCCTTGAATCAGTCGAGTTGCAATAGTTATTGTAGTAGTTCAAGCAGTGGTAGTAACAGTTATACCGGGGGAAATGGAAAAAAAAGGTAAATAAGTAGTGAAACAAGCATTATACAGTATACTAAAATATAAGGTAAACATACAGATATTGATCGATCTGCCTGTCTTTCTATAGAAAAGTTGTTCATATGAAGCCACCTTTCCAAGTTCCATGAACCCCTTCTGATAAGAGGGCACGCTGTTATGTTATTAAGTAACTTTTTTTGGTACTTGTAGTTTAGTTTTACACTTCAGTATGCATTACACCCTATAATCTACTTTGCAGTTTTAAAGTAAAATAATTCACTACTAAGCAGGCCTCCTACACGAATTGTATCCAAACCTTTCATCTGCACTTTTGTAGCCAAGTGTACGAGCTGAGAATAATTTAAGGATTGAAGATTTGGACAAACAGAAACAAATTAGGCCATGGCCACGCTGGAGAAATTTATCTGGTACATGTGTTCTATGCAGGTTCAACAGTTTTGGTACAAAATTCCTGCCATCTGTTTTATTTGTTTAGAGTTTGATTAATTCATGCCTTTTATCATTTATCAGAGAAACATGCTTTGTGGAAAGTAGATCTTTTCTACACCTTTTCTACTGGTAATGCAATGAACCTCAACGGTTAAAAAGTAACTAACCACTTTGAGCTATTTTGAGTATTTTTTCACGTAACACCAGTAACTTTACATTTGTAATATTTCAGTGATGTAACAGTATTTCTGCTTGAGTGCAGGTTTTAAAGTATTCTTTCCGCCACTAACGGAAGAGAGCTTCTGCCTTTTTCTATTCCATCAAGTCTGTCTACCCACCAGTGTGTTAGTTTGGATCATTTCTGTGTTTCCTGTCTTTCACAGTCATTTCAAGTCATTGATACTGATCTCCTTTGTATAATTGTGGACGAAGTCTTAAATCTTAGGGCATTGCCAGAGAGCATGGAGAAATGTTGGGATATACTGACATTTAAAGCAGCCTGCTGTGTTCTTCAGGCCTAATCAGTGTAATCAAGTCCAATCAAAGCCATTGAGCATGTTAGATTGAATAAGTCTTATTTGATAGCTTTCTTTGATTTAGGCATATCCTATCTCATTCTAACTCATCGAATGGAAAGTTTCAATGTTTCTTTCCGACACTTCTTAATGCAGTTGGACTAGTGGTAGTTCTAATAGTACTGTACTGTAGTATAGTAGTCGTAGAAGTAGTAATATGTACTGACAGTAGTATGTAAATCCAGCGATGCAACACTTAACGAGAGGGCTGGGACCACGCCTCACCCAAGCTACTTATTAGATGCCTAAGCAGGCTATATATTGTCTGGCCTTGGTCATGGTTCGGTCTTGCCCTGTCTTGGTCTTAACTTGGTCTCAAAGTCTTGGTCATGTCTCAGTGTCAATACACTCTAATCTTAGTCATGCCTTAGTTCGGTTTAGGCGGTCTTGACAGCACTGCTAAACAGTACACTAAAATTTGAGGAAAGAAATAGTCAATGCGAATCAGAATCTGGATTCATATTTGATCAACACTGCCTAGTTTGACAGTGTGATCTGAGTTTCATGAGCCTGGTGTGTTGCGCTGTATGGTCTCGCTGATAGTGACATGTCAATGACAATGTAGCCACGCCCTAAAGCATATTCTGCTTTATAGTTTATTTTACTCTAAATGGGACCATAATTTTCTAAACGAACATTGAAACTACAGATTGAGACCATAAACTCACAAGGAAACCATTTACTGAGGTAATAAATCAAATGATAAGTAGGGTTCACCATCAAACTTTATTGTTGCAGCCAATGGAGTTGCTCCCTACTGGCTATTAGGCAGAATGCCGGTTCTAAAAATGTCCATTCAGTAACAGCAGGTGTATTGTTGCACAAATATAATGTGACTGAAAGTGTCTCACAGTGGTAAGAAATGATCTGGTGTCTGGTCAGAAATATATTGACTTGTTTGTCAGTAAGCAAACCAAATTTACGTTAAGGAGGATGCTTTAATAATAATAAAAGTAATAATAATTAGAAAAAAACAAAAACATAATGGAGTACCAGAGGCTGAAGGAGCCTGGTTTGAATAATCCATGATAAGTATTAAGAGCACAGGTGAATGGGAAAGGGAAGTTAATTAAATGCATCCTATTTATTGGACGTGTGTGTGTGCTGAAATTGTACAATAGCGTAATATGGTCCTCATCTGCAGTAAGGCCGAGCAGTAATTGGGTCCTAATGACTCGCAAGAAAATTTAATAAGCTCAAGGAAAAGATTAGGCAAAAAAAAAAAAAAAACAAACTGTTTAGGCATATTAAAAGAGAGAGATGGAGGAAGGATGAATGGAAGAAGAGAAAGACAGCTACATTTTGAGGGAAGAAGATAACACTTAGAAGAAGAGGATTATATCTACAGGGTGAGGGACGGAGGGAGGGAATGAAATATACATTTGTGAGTGTTTGTCTGTGTGTTGATAGTATTGTGAGTCTTATTATTCCAGTTAATCTCCATCTTGCTGGATCCCCTCCTTAACTGCCTTCCTCTGTTGTTTACATGCTACATTTCCAGACATTTTCCCTCTTTTCTTTCTTGTGACAGAAAAAGTCCCCCCCCCCCTTCCCTTTATTATTTTGCATTCCTAGCTGTCCTTGAGTCGTCAGCTAATTAGTTTGGGAGTAATTACCTGCTTCACCGCTTTGTAATAGTCTCTCATATTGTTGAAAAAAAAAAACAAGAAAAAAACAAAAAAAACAAAGAAACACCTCACAGTACAGGTACAGTGGGAGAAATCGCTCTCCCATTTTGATTGAGTCTATATTTGTTTGTTAACACGCGACCAGGCTGAATGTCAAATCTGTAACACTCGACAGAGACAGAGAGGGCGAGTGAATGAAAAAATATTCAAAAAGAATTCATATTTATTCTTACTTTACACGGACTTTAAGACACAATATTGGGCTTCGGTTAGTCATGCTACTTCTGGCCTTTGTTCCAAAAAGGCAAAAGTCAATACTCATGTGGCCATTAGAGGTCCTAGTCAGGAAAATATAAACATAGGTTGTTGGAAAAAGAGACATTTGAACACACGCCTTCTGCTGTTTAAAGCCCTGAAAAAAGTTTCAAAGCAGATCTGGAGTTCAGATTTTTTTTTTCAAAACTTTCGCAGTGATATAAATCATGTTTGGACAAATGTCAGTGCATATGTTGCTAGACTACCAACCTGCTGTAGCAAAGAATTTATTTCTTTTTTGGGGTGCATGAATCAACATTTTAGTTCCCAGGCAACAGATGTGGCAATTATTTCTGTCCTTAAATTATGTTTTCTGTTTACCTTCCAATATGCCTACACAGATATGTGAATTGTAAAATAAATAATAGTTCTAAATATGTTTACATTTCAATAAACTCTCAGTAATCTGCTCGTAGTCTGCTGTGTCGTCTGCTAAAAAGCACATGTGGGATGTGCATTTGTGGACACTCCAGTCCAGTCAGTAAGAAATAAATCATTTTTTTCTTTAGATCATACCCATTTTTTTCCCCCAAAGATCAACATACATAAAAAAACAAAAAACAAACAAAAAAAACAAACACATTTCCTTGTCTCTCTATGGACTTCTCCGTCTCTACTCGACTCACAGCCTTTGTATTTTCCTCACTCAGCAGTGCAGTCACAGTGAAACAGATGACATACATTGTGTGTGTGTCTGACTGCCACTTGAACAAACACTGCTGGCACCAGTGTGTGTGTATGTGTATGTGTGTGTGTGTGTGTGCACTCATAAATTGGCACTCAGGGTGTCAGGCACTGAAATCGACTCTTCATGAATTCAGAGAGTTACTAGAGCTGCTGTTCATTTATTCAGAGCGTCATACTGAGTACCAGGAGAGGAGGAAACAGAATGATGGAGCAGAGGAATCAACATGGAACCACTGTGTACTATGTGAGCATGTATGAATTGAAGTAAACTAAATGTATATTGCTTAAAACTGAAAACAAAACAAAATACAGTATGCATTTAAAAGTCCATTTAGGTGATTTTAATTATTTTGGCTGATTAGACGTCTTCTCTAAATGGTGTGAGCGTGTACAGACTTGATTGACATCTCTCCAATTCTCATCTTAGCTTTTGTTGGACCTGTTTGGGTGGGACTGCCCACCTTCAACCAGAACAGAAGTATAATTAGTTAGAGCAATTTAAAGTACCCTTGAGGTTGTGCACAGTCTTTAAATGTGAACCGAGTAGAGTTGTTGTACATCAGACATTTGCAGTTGCTGCAAGTAAAAAGCATTCTATATAATTTGCATTGTACATTTAATACACAGAGAGGTCTGTGGTGTGTTTAGCCTAGGTTGGTCCAAGGCAACAACAAAGGCCACAAAAAGTAGAGAAATCCACTTTCTAGAAACTCTATCATTGTCTCATTTACATACAATCTATTGTGCAGTTTGCATATTCATGGCCTACATCATGATTTTATTCCAGTATAATGGAATTTAATTCAACAACTCTTCGCTGTGTCTCTGCATAACTGTTACACAAGCACACATTTTCTTAAAATATACATGAATTAGTATAGCATGTATTTAATCTTATGATCTGAATATAGTAGAAAGAACATTATGTAACAATGCTCTGTTTGCTAGCAAACTACACAACATAGCATAGATCCAAGAATAACCTGTGGTTTTGTTCAATTTTACTTCATATTAACTTTGCTAAGCTAATAACCAAGAAAAAAATAATTGCACAATTTGACTGTTCTCTTAATCACAAGTCTCATTTTCTGCTCCTACAAGTGTTAAATCACCACAAAAAATGTGTAAATGAGACACATTTTACAGTTGTTTGAAACCACCAAATATGATGGACCTAAAAAAAATTGATTGTTTTCAGTGCTTGCATAGACATTTATCATATACTGTCATGCTCATTACTACCAAACCCACAATAAAAACTGAATTCAACACTGATTAGTCTGCATGTGTGTCAATCAATGTGTCGCTGTCAGGGCTGTTAGCCCTTGGCTCCTAGTGTCATAGGCTATGATGCTCTCTGACATAACTTGTCAGGATGCTAACGGGTAGCTGACATTCAGAATAGAAAGTCTGTCTTGTCTAAAGAGCTCCAAGGGAAACAGTCCTTCAAAAATACTGCATTCATGATGTAGGAAGGTATGCTCAGTAGATGTTCTAAGCGCCAATAATCAGCCCTGTGCGTGAATAAGCACATATGATTACAACATAGTTAAATACAGGTACTTATTACTTCAGTTTAGGACAAGCTCATGGTTCAACAGTAGAGCTTTATGCTGCAAAGGCAATTACTTGACATTTGCTGTAACGCTGTATCTCCATTAGAATTGTTAACTTCTGCAAATCAACTGAATATAGCTGCAGTCCTCCCAAGAAGAACATTTTGGACTGACATTTCAGGACTACATAGGTGGGTATTATAAGATTTTTAGTGGAGTATTCCTTTTAACACAACTCTCTGTGGGTGCAGCTTCATCGTACAGAGCTGGAAGGAGTTCCAGTTAAAATACAGCCAGACATTGTTAACTTTCTGTTTGGTGAAGGATCAGTGTGTCCTAATTTCTGGAACAGACTCCCCATGTTTTCTCTTGGCTCCTCTCTTTCCTCCTTGTTATCTTTGCTTCTTTGCCTTTGTGCTCCTCCTTCGCCTCCTCCTCCTAATCACAGTAAAGAAAGAGGTCACCATCTGTGTCAGCAGTTAGGCCAAGTCAGACACCTCATCTATTAATCAGAGCTACGTTTACTAGAATGGGCTACTTATTAAAGTCTGCCAACTGCAGGCAGGAACATAATGTGAGTAAATATTTAAAAAGCTCACTGTATGTCAATTTGTGCCAGTGTCTCCTCCATTGAACTGTGAATGTGAACAACTTGTAGGTGTCTTGGAAAATCAAATAAGCAAACAGGTGAGGAGATAAAGAGCTGTTCTAGCCTGTGCGGTGAAACAGAGGAGAACACACAATACCTACAGTGCAGTTAGTGGAACAAGTGCGTTCAAAGATTTACTTGAATAAAAGAACATGAATATTAGCAGCAAAATATAGTTTCAGAGTTCAGGTATCTCAGGGTCTTGTTCAGGAGTGATGGGAAAATTGTGGGAGCTGGACCGAGGGGTTGGTGTGGCATCTGTACGTTGTACCGAACCATTGTGGGGAAGAGGGAATTTTTCAGTCCATTTACATTCCAACCCTCAACTATGGTCATGAACTTTGGGTAGTGACCGAAAGAATGGATACAAGCTGCTGAAATGAGCTTCCTCTGCTGGATGGCCGGGCTCAGAGATAGGGTGAGGAGCTCGGACATCAAGGAGGAACTCAAGAGTACAGCTGCTGCTGCTTTATGTCGAAAGGAACCAGCTGAGGTGGGCGTCTGGATCGCCCTGCTAAACCTGCTGCCACTGTCACCCAACACTGGATAAGTGGAAGAGAATGGATGGATAGATGGATGGATGTAATCAAAGTAAAACTTGGTAGTTGTGGAAAGAAGATACTAAAAGCATTAGTATTAATCCTCTGGCGACTTCAACAGGTTTTGCACAGAGCTTAAGAAACATTTCATTTTACATGGTCTAATAAACGCAGCAGCACTGTGCAAATTTCAAAGTTTGTATCCCTCTTAGATGGCATGAACAGTAAAAATACGGTTAAAGTCTGGGCCTGCAGGTTAATTGGTGACTCTGGCAATGTGAATGTGAATGGTTATTTGTCTCCATGTGTCAACTCAGCAACCTGTCCATGGTGTGCCCCGCCTTTGCCTAATGTCAGATGGGATTAGATCCAGCCTCGTGGCCCTCCAAATAATGAGCGTTGGCTCGTGGGTAAATCACTGACTGTTGATGTTCCCTGTAGGTTTCTGAATTGCCGTTGTGAAGCTCAGAGTGTAGTCTGGTCGTTGCCATCTTGGCAGTCCTGCCTCCGCCAGGTTCCCACTAATCCAAAATATGGGCAAAGATGTGGAGCGTAGGTGGATCTGAGGCAGGCTGAATGAAGCCTGGTTGTTCAAACAAGCCACCTGTCAATCAAAGCAGTCATGCCTAATTATTCTTAACTTTAAGCCTTAATATAATTTGATAGGCTGAGGCGTATAATAAACACCTCTAGTACAGTTGTCATGAACAAGAAAATTAGCTATACAGACCCAAACGTTTGTTTTTCTACTAGGCTGTAAACGTGTATTTCTGCTTATGGAGATTGTTTTGTAGCCAGCCTCAAGTGGGCATTCGAGGAACTGCAGTTTTTGGTATGTCCTTATTGGCTTAATTTCATAGCCACAGAGGTTGATGCCTGGATTAATTTAAAAAGTATTGTCACAAATGCTATCCATGGTGCTGATCCTTTGGTGTCCTCAACTCCCTCAGAATTGTTCTTGCAAGAGCATATTTCCACCAGTGAGTGACAAGTAATTACCAGACTCTGCACACCCCTATATATTCTCTACAGTCTTGAAATAAACTGTTTAGAAGGTGCACATCAGAGAAACAAAGATAGTCTATAAATGGATACAGCTGTTACAGGTGCCATTTTAGATTGATTAAATTTAAACTGGAATTAAAAAGTTTAAAGACACAGCAGATAGGATCCTCACCATGAAAGGAAATCCTGATCATGAGTGGGTATAGCTGTGGTTAATATTCGTTCAGTGTTTCATATTCTGCATGGGAAGCTAGTAGTTATGCAAAAGCAATTATTCAGATGAAAAAAATGCCATGCCATTTAAAAATATGACATATACATCCATGGATGATACATTGATTACAGGTTGGTTATGGAGTTTCTCTCACCTTTTGTAGGTCACACAGCCAGAGGTTGTCCAGTTGTCAACAACCATTTTAATAACATGTTAATATTCACAGTGATTCTTCCTGTGCTCTGCTGGGAAATGCTGCTGTAATGTCTTTGACATGTTAAACGTCCCATAAAAAGATGACCTTTTTAAGAGTACCTGATTGCTTGACATTTGCAATGACAAGTAAACTTGTGTTACTGTGCTTTTACAGGGCTGGATGTAAAGGAAAATCAATATCACATGTACAAGGGGAGCAAGCAACAACCTTGTGGCTCGACAGTTCCTACATGTAGCAGATCCACTCAGATATTCTGGGCACAGCAAATAAATGTATTGCAGTGATACAATGGTCATTTCTTGTGGAGTGCCACATGACCACCTTAATGGACATCAATACTACTTGAGTAAAAAAATAAAGGCTTGCTTTTAATAATACGTCCATTAAAAATCTTTGTGTTTACCACTGACCGGCTCAGATTGGCACATTTTCTGCATTTCTACAAGGGAATGAAATGTTTTTTTTTTATCTTCCGTTTCATCTGCTGTAGTTCTAGGGCAAGGATGTCTTGTTCTGTAATCTCACAATTGGGTGAGGGGACTTGTTGCATGAAAGAACAGTAGAAACATGAGCATAGAATTGCACCAACTGGGAAGAGTTTGTTGTCTTGGAGAACAGAAAGTGTGGCAACAGGCAGAGAAGGGTGAACCAACTGGTCCAAGATTGAAAACTTGAAAGACTGGTAGTGACCCTGTGGGGGCTGTGATCCTATACCCACAGGAGATATTTCAGAACAAGACTTCTCTTTGAGTGATGCTTGACAGAGATCAGATAACAATTTACTTTTGCTGGATGGATTTTGATGGACCGCAAGGATTATGCTGTAGTCTGTCTTGCAGATGCTTACTATGATTTTTTTTAGACATTCATGATGCCCAGGTGAATGCAAATGACTTTGGTGATCCCATACAATTTTTTCTCTAGTGCCACAAGCAGATCTAAGAAATTTTGTACAGACCTTTGTGGTCCTGTTAATGAATCCGTGTTACTTTTCTGTTCCCCTGGCTTTTAATGCCGTGTCACCATTTTCATGCTGGGCTGTAGACTCCTAGTCCTGTTTAGCTTTTAGAAGACAAAGTCTGGTTGAGTTTCGGTGTCCCAAGAAAAAAATTGCTTAAAAAAGGAACCAATAACGCTGTTGGTAGAAGACCAACATGTTCTTCACCCTCGCTTGTATGTCCAACAGACAAGTCAGCGTATGTCCTCTACTTAAAAAAGAATACTTTTATGCTGCAGAGTTTCATGGTAGTTTTTCTCTTAAAACCTGGGCCTTTTATACAATATACCAAGCATATAACTGCTGTATGTCACTATGGGCTATCAGCTACATCAAAGTGGCTCAGAGGAGGGAATAGGAGTGAAAAAAGGGGTACCAAAGAATCCTTTGATCTTAGAAAAAGTAAATGAGAAGCTTCTCCTCCTTCTCAAGGCCTTTGACCAGCCAGGTGCTTCAGTGGACTGAAGTGGCCACATGTGGACAGCATGTACCTGACAAAGAGTAGATCCGGGCATACAACCACCAAAAAACCCCAATGTTTCTCAATCTGTAGAGAAAATGGATTGTGCTTGTTTCTTTCCTACCCAGAGGAATTCAAAAATACCCCCCAGAAATCCACTGTTGTATGAGATTTCCGAACACACACGTGGAGCAGCTCCTGCCTGGCGGGACGCTGCCGTTCCCCGGGGGTGAAGAAGAAAAGGTTTGCCTCCTGTCGGTGCATCGCAACAGCTGTTGTAGTTGACCTTCGGGTCTTGATCAAAGAGGCCTGCTTTGTCTGGTGTTAATATCAAATGATGAACATTCAGCTCCTGCGCTGCCCTTTATTTTCGCTGCCAAACAGACAGCAGGAACACTGAACACACAGGCGGCCCTGATTGGTATTCACAGATGCTTGTATAAATGATTATGAGGCTGCTAGATGCCGTTGGACAGTAAAGACAAGACAGGCTTCTCTCTTTAATCTTAAAGGATCATGCTATTTTTTTAAATTGTTCTTTTACAACAAGTCATACTCAATATGAGTGAAAGGTTAGTGATTTATTTATTGTCAAATGATTTCCAGGCAGGAACTGGTTGCCCTTCTCACTACAGCATAAAAATCAATAGATAGTTTCATTATTGTCGTTATTTTACCCATAGCAACATTCTTTGTAATGCTGCTTTCTCCACGTGGCTTCAAATCCTTCCAAGACTGTTTCAAAAGTTTGTCCACCACACTTTGTTAACTGCCTCAGATTTGGTCATTTGTCCATGGTTTATGTGCTAAGTATGTGGGACTATGTAGTTAAATTGTTCCCCCTTTGGCTGTTACGATCTGAAGTTTGTGCATCATGTTTTATTTTGAAAATCATACTCTATGCAATGTGTGTGACACAACTCGTCACAGCATCCATCAAAAATAGATCAGCTGCATATTCTCAGCAGATGAAATCGGACAAACGCTTCTGGTGGGCTCCCAAACGTTGACTAGAACGGCCTGGATTTGGCCACTAACTTGTCATGTACACATAGTGTTACAGGGAGAGTGATTATAATGAGATACGTGAAAGCAAAAGCTATCAGACATCACAAAGATTGATTAAACCGGAAAATGCTTTTTCTGTAAAGGATTTCAGATGAAAAGGGACAAATAATCAATGAATGAGGCATAATTCACACCAAGTGCAGATGTTCAAATACATGCACAAACACACACACACACACACACACACAAACACACACAGAAACACACATCGGGATCTTGCTATTTACATTTCGGCCAGATTAAAACCTAGCCAACCACAGTTTTGCATCGATCAATACCTCTGTCCGATCAATCACGTGAGAGGAAAACAAAACCAGCGGCGGTTGTGTTAAATTTTCTTTTTCATCCTCGCAGCCGCTGCAACGTGTTACACACAGGGAAATGAGTCGCCTCGGGAGGATGCTTTCAAAAACATGTAATAAATTATCACAACGCAAAAACACACTACAGCAGCCGAAAAAAATCTTTCAAATCTGTCTATCAGATCTTTCAAAAATGCAGATTCCACAGAGAAAGAAAAACCAAGTTATGTTGGAACCTCCAGAGGCAGTGGGGTATCATCAAATGCCATATGATTAACACGTCAATCTGGTTAGTCATTTCGTGTTTTCACAATACATTTTTTTTTTTTTTTGCTCTATGTCCACTCCAGCATCTACAGAGAAAATTTAGTTTAAAATGAAAAAAAAAAAGGTGTATCTTGTGACAAAACTCCACCAGATCCTTTTATCCCATTTATTTTCTATAAACATTTAATGATAACAAAGAGTTTGATTTGCCTGTGATGTCGCAGGCACAATGCTGTTTTGATCTGTACTCCATGTGACCTCATACCACAGCAAGAGCGTTTTGCCCACTAGACATTAACTTGCTCAGATTTGGTAATTATTTCCTTAGTTTTATGTGCTTCTGCCTTGAGTATGTCACATTGGTAAGAGATGCTTCTGAAATGCATGGCAGCGCTTCTGCTTGAATCACAAGCATTGTCTAGGATGGCAGCAAACAGCTCCAGCAGCCATGCTTTAAGTTTAAAATGTGACAACACAATGTCAGCTGTTCTCTGTATTGTGAAGACGCTCTTTCATCCTCTCTCTTTGACTCATCTTCATTATGTTGCTCCATTTCCAGTTGAACTCTAAATAGCACCTCCTCACCCCAGGAAAGATGTTCCCGGTAAGTTGAAAGCAAACCAGGTACTCGATCCATTGAAGGCAAGTTAGACTTTTTGCATGAACCTTTGATACCCTACGACTGACTTGTTTCCATGAATAAACCAATTAACATAATTGTCATGTTCACAGGTATAGCAGTGTACCAGAAAATTGGATGAAACAGATGAAGACAGCAGCTCCTGCTGAGCATGATATTACTGCTAGTACCAGTACAAGATATCAGGATCCCGGACCAGATTTTAATAACCAGTTCTGCACACCCCCATGTTTAGTTGTTGTTTTAGTCTTGACATCAAAATCCAACTTTAATGCCTTGTTTTGCATAGGCAGCAAAAATAAAATGTGTTTCCAAGCAGCAGGAACACGTTTAATCTGACAGCATGTGAAGCATGTGTTTCTCATTTTAATTTTTTCATTATTATGAATGTAACTCATGCACTGTTAAGTACGTTAAAGGTACACATAATGTATGACAAATGTATGAAACATGCAGAAAACAGACAGATTTTCTCTTTGGGGAAAAAATGTATTGATGTTTAGAGGAAAATTCTTCAAAATCAAAATACACAAATTATGACATAACATTGCACTCACCAAAGTCACTTCTTAAACTTATGGATATAACTTAACTACTATTTTTTTTTAACAGATGTGTTTTGTGAATAATTTGCCTTTGTTTTTCACCCCTAAAAATTTGGCAAATGTGAATAGCCTATTTTTTATGATTATGATTACGAACATGAACAAGTAATTAAAGTCATTGTGTCTCACGTCAAGTCAAGTCACAAGTCTTCCTCCTTCCTTCCAAGTACAAGTTGAGTCTAAAGCCATCAAGCGACTCGACTCAAGTCCACATCTCTCCTGCAAACATTTGGTTCCACATCCACCATCCTCTCTTCTTCTTCAAAGTGACCTGCTGTTCACTCAAAGCAGAAACCTTCTATTTACTGGTTTATTGACATCACATGAAGACCATAACCAGCATATGCAGCGGCAGGGTGACTCCTTGCATGTTAATGCATCCAATATCACAGTGAGTCATGTAGCACTTATTTAAGTTATTTCCCTCTGTACAGAGGTCTTCATCACAGCAGCTGATGATCATCTCCAGATAAGAGTTGATGTCACTTTTTTCTGCGTTTAACATTAATTTAAATTTCCTCTTACAGGGCTCTTCCTTATCATCTCTGCTGCGGTATTAAAAATCCACTTAACAAGTTCAGAGTCCCTTATTCGCTTTTCATTACAAGATAGTGCACTTGCTCTTCTGCTTTCATCACCTCAGTCCCATTAGTATGTAGGCCAGGTCTTCATACATGCGTCAGTATAGCAGACATGATGTGCAATTTCCTCTGACTGTTGGCATAGAATGTGTGATCACGCATATCTATGGTTTATGTGTTTATGTCTAACATGTATTTATGTGTGCGTTAAAATCATTCCATTGTGAGCAGCTGCCTCAGATCCATCACACCCATCTGCAGATTAGAAAACCAAGTCATTACTGCGGCTGAATTTATTTCATGTCAGCCACCATTATGAGGAAATGTGTTGACTGTAAGTAATTCCACCACCCAAAATGAAATTCAGAATTGTGTTATATATATAACAGGTAAAGCAGAGAGAGAGAGCTGTCATGGAATACATTAAGATTTATATTTTGCACCATGCTATGCATCCATTTTGGACCAAATTCATTACCCTAAGTTCATCATTCATCAAAACCAGTGGTACAGGAGCTTTAGGCTATGGGAGGTTTATCTTATATATCCAGTGGTGATTAAGCTTATATTAAAACTAAAGATATGACTTTATTAAAATGTTCATTTTTCACAGCAAAAGTTAATTTTCACTGCTAACTGTATCTATTTTAGGGAGAAAAATGCACTAGTTTGACTTTAAATATTAATGAAACATCTTAATTTGGAGCCCAGTTCTTTGAGAGTGACAGTCCTCAATCGCCACATTAAAAACCAACACTGTCATTGTTGCAGGTTTGTTGAAATATTAAGTAACCTTTCTGTAATGAAGCAGGTGATGCATGTTCTCACTGGCAGGCAAAACACATCCATGCACACATTCCTATTCACACAAATTGATATAGTGTTTTTCTTTCTTACTAAAATGGATCTGACTGTACATTATCCTATTTCCTCTCAGCATAGGTAATGTTTAATCATGACGAAGCGTAGGATAGCTGGGAGCTACACAGAAGACGGGAGTCAACGAGGAGTAACTGATTTTACCTGGATTCATCTCGATAGCCTAAAAACGCAGGTCAGCTTAACTTAAAAATCTGAGTATGCTATCATTTCTCAGAGGACACGCAGCAGCTCTGCAGTGAGAAATGAACTCATTGGCTCAAGATTAACCTGTAAAACTTTAACAGTAAAGAAGGACTTCAAGGATGCTCCACTTGCACAAATATTCATAAAAAAAAAAAAAAAAAAAAACTTAGAGATGGAAATCCTGTAAAAATCTGTATTCACCTAATATTTCAAACTGTAAGAAATCCACAGTTTGATACATTAGGGTACTATATTTTTGTACCAGCCACGCCTGCAGGGAGTCCAGAGTAAGACTCCAAGAGCACTTATAGACTTGCTTTTAAAGCCCCAGCACACCCATAATCCACTTCCACAGGTGTCTTCACTCATGTTCCCAGATTAGATATCTTCTGGATTTGATTGACAGTTACACTCACTATTTTGTATCACTTTTTCACGACAAATAACACCATATAGTTCCATCCTTCAACTTGACTGGAGGTGTATTTAGCCATTAACACCAGTAAGCACTCAAATATACTTCAAAGATCCTTGAGTAGGAAACTCTTTTCAAGAGGAAGAATCTGGCATAGACATAATTGGAGGAGCTGGCTTTGGGATAAATGTCCTTGGTCATTGATGCATCCACCCTGCTTTCAAATTGAGTTCCCTTTCACACTTGTTCCTTTTTCAGAAGTGGTTTACTCTATGCCACGGGTTCTTAAATTTGGTGGTTGACTGATCTGATGGCGACAGCTAATGTTTCTGGCCTTCCAGTGTCGATATGGAGTGGATATCTGCGTATGAATGCAGATAACTTTAAGGTTTTAGCAAATAAAAAGCAAAATCATTGTCAGACAATAACTGATGACTTTTGTCTTAGTATTTCAGCCAATGTGTTTTGACCCTTTACTCTCCACATGGACTGTTGTAACCAAAGCCCTCTCAAACGTGTTTGCTCAATATGCCTCAGACTATAAACAGCAACCAGAACATGCCAAAACTGTTTATAGCTAGAGATTACAGACAGTCAAGATAGCCAAAATGCATTTAAGCATTGTGGGAGAAAAGACATAGTTTGCCAGGAATCAGTTGGCGAAACTTAGCTGTGCAAGATGGAGACACTGACCCAAATGTTTCACACTGCCACTCTCTACCTGCAAGAAATTGGACTCACTGAAACTCAGATTATGAGTTCCTGAGTTCCTGTCAGTGAGAGTTTTTAACTTGGCACGCGTCATATCCAGGAAGACTCCTCATTCGACAAAATGACATGTCAGGGAAGAGTAACACAAGGCCAGAGTGACTCCTTACGTGAAGTGTGGTTAAAAGAGGAGATGAATAGTGGCTGTGGGATGATTAATATGACAGCACTCTTCTCCATCTTTCCCTTTGGATCACTTTTTGCTCAGCTCAGATCAGTAATAATATATATTAAATGTATCTGTTGGACGAAAATTAATTTAAAGTTTCCATGAAAACGGAGTGCTATTTGCTTCTGCATATACATGTGTCCTGTAAAAACCTGATTAGTGTTTACAGTAGCCAATAGTACCAAGTGTGCATTGCAATATGCAATAGGCAGATCCAGAAACTAACACAACACCCAGAACCAGCGGTGGCCAGTTTCACAGGGAATACAGTAGCCTACTGAGGAGGCTTTCTTCCTGAGATTGGCTTTTGGTATCCATCCAAAAATATTTGAATATGTCAGTTTAGGTAGAAATTATCATCAGAATAAAAGTACTCTTTATAAATTGTACACTAAAAGTAAAAATATAATAAATGTCTGTAATCAGATCATTTTAACAGAAAAGTTATTCAGAAAAGGACAGAGATTCTCTGAGCTTATAACAAAGGAATGAAAATTCCTGCAGTAATTTTTCAAAGGACATGCAAATTTCAAGCTCAGTCTCTCTGCTCTGTGCCAAATTTGATTCAACATCGGCCCCCCTGACAGAACTGATACTAGATTCACAACGATTTCAGAACTACACTTTCAAGTGTCAGGAATCAAACAGCGGGCCGTGTTGAGCTCTGCGTTTGGATTTTCACATTGAATTAACTGCTCTGGTGGAACACCGACCTTCGCTCTGTGTGTGGATCGAAGCTCCTCTTGATTTGTCTCTCCTGCCGGGAGCCATGCGGGACCTCGGCTGGTTAAACATAGTTGGGTTCACCAAGGAATAAAGGCTAAGGTTAGCTTTGATGGCACATCTCATTTCTCTGTGCAGCTGTCAGCACTTTGAGGGCTGGAGGGAAAATGAATTGTGGCACGTGTTGCTCACCCTGCTTGAGTTGAAACGACAGCTCTGTCATTTATCACAAGAGCCTCAGCAGGAAGTGCTGAGCTCTCCATAGGTTGATGAGTAAACTATACAGAGATAACCCCATTTTGTCTTCGCTTCTCTCAGTATTGAAAGAACATCAAATAATTCAGCATGAAAGATACATGTAAAGGAATCACTTTCTGTAGGGAGAATCCAACCCAGGGGCATTTATGAACTTTTAAAATACCTGGGGATGAACCCTAAAGGAGTCATGGAGTCTCTCACCTGGATTAAATCAATATCACATTGACACATTGAAACATTATCTGATTCAGAAGCAATAATTAATGCAATACAATTGCCGGGCCTTAAACACACCCTGGCTTCAGCCTCATGCAAGTTTTTACAGCCAAAACATTTAAAGTTTCTTCCCAAAGTAATCCTGAAGTCTATAAAAAAGTAGCTGTCACACCAGCTCATAAGCCATGATAAAGAAAGGGAAACACACAGGGAAAACTAACTGATCATACTACTAAACATGTGTAAGGGTCATGTGCTCCCAGAGGTCCGTCATAGAAGATTGTGAAACAATAATCTTATAAATGATATTACACAATGTTCTGGGGGGATACTTCATTTTGACTGGCTGCAGGGTGTCTATGAATTCTTGATAAAAGCCAGATAGCTCTACTGAAACTGTCCATGCTAAATGAATGCGCTGAAATAAAATGAAACACTACTAAAATAATAAAATGAATGGAAAAAAAAAATCTCCTTTACAGCACTAAGTGAAGTCCTCACGCTCCGAACACCACAAGAGGGCAACTGTAACACACAAGCTACGAGACATTCACGAGTAAACTTACTCATAATTTAAGTGATCGTCTCTATCATCTTTCATGGACCGTTTCATGACAGAGCTTCAGTATCAAGAAAACCAGTGAATCGGCAAAATAAAGTTAAGAAAGATACACAAATAGCACAGATGATCATATATTGATACTCAGTTGTGTGCACATTGTTATTTTCAATGTTTTTGTGCAGCAGTTTATGCGCTATGTTTGTGATGTGATGTCTTTTGGGATTTGTAGATAGCTTTAACGGACAGTGACTGAATATATAAAACAAAGAAGGGGGGTGTTCCTCTTCTGCTTTCCCATGGCACTACCCATCATTTCTTATGTGTACGCACACACATGCACACAAATGAGGAGCTCTGTTACCTGGAAGAAAATGAGAATAAATTCTGTGGTCAAGCTGAATGCAAGCTCATGTTTGCTGCTCCTTCTTTCCTGGAGACAGCTACAGGATTTATGAACCCACTCCTCCCCTACACTCAACAGACAAGGAGGGCAACAATATAAAGCCACAAGACTTGGCTAATAAAAAAAAAAAAAGTCTCTCTGGACTCATGCAAAGGTTAGGGCAGACAGCAGCCTGTTATGATGTCGCTAGTGAATAAAAGTTAAAAATTATGGCCCGAGCACTGGTTCATTGTTTGACTTCTGTTTAAAGAAAGCACACTATTCAAATTATGCTGTGTAATATTAAAGCACACTATGCATGCAGTAGTAATGCAGGAATGAGGAGAGCTCGATACACAGACCTCCACTGTAACTGTCAGCTAACAAGCTCAGGGTCAGTGTGGCTACAAAACCCTGGACTGCAATTTGACAAATGCAGAATGTAAAATCAGCCCCAGGCTTTTAAATGAACTGGGCTTACATAATGTCCCATCTGTGTGTGTGTGTGTGTGTGTGTCCATGTAATCTGATCCAACTTATTATGACTAAATAAGGGGGGAGTTTATATCGGTGTGAATCTATATTGTACATGTACCCTGAGGATAACTGAAATCACTATATTCCAATGTGTGTTTGGTGCGTGCGTGTGTGTGTTGAAAGGGCAGCTTGAGGTTGAGCGAGCTCAGTGACAGAGGCGTTGGTGAGCGGGTTTGGCGCATGCAGAGGCTCTATGTGATGAATGGGGTTTACTAGGTCAGAAGACAAGGGCTGCAGCCAGTGACATGAGATGCGGAACATGGATTTATCTACAGCAACAGAAAAATCAATTAGACCTCAGTATAGTGTGTGTGTGTGTGTGTGTGTGTGTGTGTGTGTGTGTGTGTGTGTGTGCATCTGCCTGTGTGTGTTTGGGTGTTTCTGGTGTGAAACAGACAGAGACAAAGAGCAAAAACTGTGGTTAAAGTCATACTAGAAGTCATGTCATCCCCAACTTTTCATCCGGCAACAAATCCCTCCGACTCCGTTCGTAAGAACTAGACCCGCGGGAGCCGAATGTGCATTTTCATTTGCATACTTAGAACACCAGATTGGTGGGATGCACGCTGTACAGAACCACAGATGCAGAGGTGATATCAGTGCCAATCTCCGTGTCACACATTGGGGTAAGGTGATCAAGGGGCCAAACTCCCAAAAATACTGGTGAAAAGTGTTTAAGGAGACGCAATGATTGATTGAAGAGCTTCTTTACAACCAGACAAGGAAGAGGGGAAAAGTTCAATGTAAGGTCACAGCTCACCACACATGGACGATAAAGTCAACATTAGGCTGAACTGAAACAAAATTTTAATTTTTCATGCTCGAATACAACAAAAAGAAATAAAAACAACTGTTAGCTGGAAAGAAAGTAACATAAAACAAAGTAACATATATAAAAAGTCAAACTGGAAGCACTTTCCATATTAAAATAATCCAATTCATACCCATTTTTGCTATAGCCTTATCAAAGGGAATTGCCATTTTATGTCATTATACTGGTTCATTCAGCCTGACATTGTGTTTATGGCAGCAGATTTCTATTGCATGGGGTTATTTCCTTTTGATGTGCCCAACACAATCAGGAAATATCCGCCCCGGATCGTCATCATCATTTTCATTCAGCAAAGAAACTGTGGTCGAGGTTTGGGAAGTTTTCTTTTCACAGTTGAAGAAGTACAGCTGTGCCTGTCTCTACAGCCATTTTTTGTCACTATTTTTTCTTGGATGTAGCTGTAGCTTCATGGCTGTTTAATCCCACCTGACTGGTCGATTTTCAACTGACATGTCTGTATCTGGGCAGATCTTTGAGATGCTAAACAAAGACTTTCTGTACAACCTGTTTTCTTAAGGTTTGAGGTAACTGTCTATTTTCTCCATATACAATAGTCAGTATGTTCTTCCAGTGCAGCAGTGTAAACATAAGAACAGATTCACACAAAAATGAGTAGGAAGGAAATTCAACAATAAAGTACCAAGCTGAGTAAAGTTCAATGAATGAAAAGCTATCACACATTTCAGATGTGCCTCATTTTATCAAACGGTAAAGTGTTCAAATGGATAAAAATGTACATAAAATACAAATAATAATAAGGCAGCACTTGTCCCCAGCCAAAGTAACCACATTTAAACAACTTATAATCTAAATATCTATCCATATATTCCTAAAACTAACGATTTATCTTAAGTGCAAAGCAGCAGGAGGCAGCAAGGCTTCAGCTTAAAGTTTCAGATCTGTGTTTACCTGTCTATCTGTACTGTTTTTGTTTTTGTTTTTAAAATAATCTCTCGTGTTAGAGAGATTGAAAACCTTCCATCAGACTCAAACTCAAAGTCCATGTGTTTCATGAAATTCAAGTTCAACTTGCTCATATAAAAGGTTTTAAGATAGAAAATACACACAAAGCTTGTTTTAATGAATGACTGAGATGGGTTGCTGTTTTTAACAGTGGATAATGTTCAAGTATAAAAAAATTCTCATTATTGTCATGTAACAGCTGGTAATAACTGCTGAGGATGTTATTTTTGAGTGTTTCTTCTCGGGATCCTGGAGGTATAGTATTATGAGCAATTATTTGTGGTAATTAGGTCAGGAGGAGGCAGCGGCATGCTGAGGGGGAATCACAGCCTGCTGGGAAAATGTCACCTCGTGACTCATTATTGGCAGCTCTTTAAAAAAAAGTGTCAAGGAAAGAAGATGGGGTCCGTCATGTATCAGGACGTTGTCTTGTAAACGTTATTCAAACCAAATAAATGTTGGCTGCAACTGGTAAATCTGCCACTCCTCCTAACCTCTTCAGCTGTTAGCTCTCTATTTCAGAGCAACATTGACTGTACAAAATGGCAGTACCCTGGTGAGTAAGACTTCAAAGAGAAAGAAAATCCTATTTACCAGTTCTTAGTTGATATGTATTAGTAATGTGTGATTCATTAACTATAGCTTTTCTTTCAGCTGTCTCTATATTTAGTGCTTATTAGCACCCGGTTACGAATTCTCTCAACAAATTAACAGACTTTTCTCTGTAAAGTACATTTAATGTTTCAGTATCACAACAATACTTTACAGTTTTGTAAGTTGAATGTATATGAATAATAACACAAAACTGCAGGTATCACTAAAGTAAAGACTGCATGTTTTATCTGTTCTCATAATTAACTACACTTCATTGGACATAAAAAGAAACAAACAAAAAAAAAAAAACTTGCCTTGCAGAAGCCAAATAATCATAATAAATCTGTTATAATACAACAGAAAACATGCAATATGTATAGAAGCCATCAAAAAAAAATCAAAAGCATGAAAACAAACAAAACAATATTTAAAATTTTTAATGGCTCAAGCTTTGGGGAAGCCATTTTACACGCTGTTGTTAGTAATCATACAGGCAAAGGCCCGAAATACAAACATATGCACTAACAGAGGACCTACAGAATAATGTTTTTGTCCACCCCTTGACCTTTAACACCACTCTCATGTCAAAATTCCCACTCAAACATAAACTAATGTCCAGATTTTATGAAATATCCTGTGGATATTTATTGTCCCCAGAGCATGAATGCTATTGTTTTTGGTAATTAGCTGAATTACCTAAAATTTCTACTTTTGCACACAGAAATATCAGGATGTAATTTACTTAGGATTTTGATGCTTCTTTAGAGGATTAAAAATGCTTAATTTGCACATTATTTGGCATTTTTTGGCACAGCTATTAGAATAAACCCTTCTGGTTTGAGAAAGATCTCAGACAAATAGCTTGTTTTAATAAGTGACAGTTCTGGACAAGATTTGAGTCCAAATTGGGTGGTATGATAGAGGATGATGGCAAACTAAAGCCAAAAACAATGTCCCTTAGCAGCAATAGTCCCTGACAGAAAAGTTAAAATTAAACCACAGTTTCTTTGCAAAAAGCTTGACCAACTCTTCCACAGAACTGACATGTTATGAAGTTATATATATCTCAAATATTTGTTTTTAGTAGGAAGGAAAACACTGTAACTTGGGGTATGCACAAACACATCACTGTCTGATGATATGAAAAGTACAAAGCACCTTCAAAAGGAAAACAAATTAAAATGCCTCACTGCAGCATTCACCCACCTCGGAGGAAGGAAGGATGTCACCTCAGCGAGGCAGAGTACACAAGATGCTGAATATAATATTTTAATGTAGATATTTAATATTGCCTGGTTTTAAAGAAGCGGGATGAAAATGTGGTGAATGAGGAGGGAATTTGAGGTGTATTTTTGAAGCGTGTGGTAATCTCCCTCTGCGCTCTGCCAAAGCAAATCGCAGTCAATTTGCCTTTCTGTGTATCCATCAGCGTGTGATGCGCACTGAAACACTTGCAGTGTCTTGATGTGCCTTTTCTCCAGAAGCAGCAATTTAATCACATCGATCCAAAGATGTTGTCAACCGATGAACATCAAATGACACAACAGTAGAAGTTTCACTGCCAGACATTCTCAAGTAGAGGCGCATTGGCGAGAAGAGACAGCAATGAACAAATATAGTTAGGCTTTTTTTCCAGCATTTTCAACCTTTTTTTGTATCCACAAGCAATTTATAAAACAAATGTATATTTCCGCAGTCGCCTCACAGCAAGAAGGTTCCTGGTCTGGTTTCTGTGTGGAGTTTGCATATTCTCCGTGTGTCTGCTTGGGTTCTCTCCAGGTACTCCAGCTTCCTCCCACAGTCCAAAAACATGCACTTAATAGGTTAATTGGTGACTCTAAATTGTCCGTAGATGTGAATGTGAGCATGAATGTTTGTTTGTCTCTATGTGCCCTGCGAACTGGCAACTTGTCCAGGGTGTACCCTGCCTCTCGCCCAATGTAAGCTAGTGATGATAAGCGGTTACAGATTATGTATGCCTGTATCTATGTATATTTTCCTGTTTTATCTCAGCGTGTACCAGAACTAATTCAGCTTTAAACATTTTTAAAGCTTTTTCTTAATTTTTCTGCATTTTACTGAAACTACTGAATACACGTTTTTTTTTTTTTAACTTTTTTGTACCTCACCAATGAATCAGTTTATTGTGGTAATGGAAACTGTGTGTCCCTGTGATCCTGGCTGCTATGTTGTCCGAGGCAATAACCCCTGGTAGGGTTTCCCAAGGCAAATTGGTCTGAGGGGAGGGATCAGGTTAAGAGTGATTCACAAGACCCTTATAAATCGACTCAAGAAGGACTTGCAGTACCAGAGTAGAGCTGCTGCTCCTTGATGTTGAGAGGAGCCAGCTGAAGTGGTTCGGGCATCTGATCAGGATGCCTCTTGGGTGCCTTCATTTGGAGGTGTTCCAAGGAGGTCCAACAGGCAGGAGAACAGGCCCAGAATTTGCTGCAGGAGTAGCTGGAATGCATTGCTGTGCAGAGGAACATCTAGACCTGCCCTGCTAGACCTGCTGCCCCCATGACCTGACCCTGGATAAGTGGAAGGAAATGGATTGATAGATTAAAATAGTTTAGACTATAAGGTCACCTCCAGTGAGTGCTGTGACAGATAAAGAGCTGTTCCTATTTGTACCTGCTACCCACGAGAAAATTCATACAAGAAATGGATACAAACATCAAAAAAGTGCCAAGGGGCAGTAAAACATTTGGAAGTAGGCAGTGACTCTTGAGACTTCTGAATTGTCTGTTGGTGTTTGGACTTTTTTTTTTGTCCAGCAGTAATTGAAGTTATAGCTTGAGCTGTTTTATGTATAGTATTGTCGCATAAGATTCCAGCTTATGTAATGGAATAGAGTAAAATTGGGTCATGTCATTATGTACCAAAATGTGTTTTGCTTAAATCAAATGATATAATATTCCTTTGATGCTATGTAGGCGTTGACTTCCCTAATTGCATCTTTTCAACTAGCACTATTCGTTCATGAGTTCATGAGTCATTTCTCTTCCTCTTAATTACAGTGCAGGCTTGTGCAAATCCTCCATTTCTTATTCGACTGGCAGCTCCGACACCAACCTAAATTTCCTATAGACTCGGCTTTGTGGGTGGGTTGAATAGAAATCCCTCCCCTGCTTTGTTTGCCCCTGCTGGGCTTCCGTCTACAGAGAGAAACATGGCTTCGGGGCATCAGGCAGCTCTGGTGGCTTAATAATTCATGACTTGTCATTGTGAAACATGGCACATTCCCCCACTGCAATCACCAAGATCATTTGGTAATGATCTTGCAAACCCTGCTAAATGCCTCTGCCATTTGTCACAACAATAATTAAATGTTTTACATTGATCCTGCCACCTGTGGTTGATACATCTGACCTGAGACAAAGTGGAAAAAACACACAGGTGGCATTGTTATTGGCTGGCATGTTGTGTGGAGTAAACAGGAAGACCTGTTCAGATTGGTTCAGCTCAAACCGTCACACTGAATATATCTGTTACTGGAACATATGGAAGGTATAGAAATGCAGAATTTAAAGCTTTGTTTGGACAGGATATTTGTCCAACGGGGTGATTTGAATTGTCAGACTTCAGGCTGTTCAGTGGAAAAATTCAGACTAACTGTATTTCCCATATAGTCAGTTTCATATTCTCATTCCTAGGGGTGTCATTTTGTAACACCCCTTGATATCTTATACAGATCCACAAGATAAACACACTGCGCTTACGTCTTTTCCAATGTAAACCATCTGTATCTGGTCACTTAGTGTAAAGAGTGAGAAAGTCCGTAAATGGAGAAGGTTGTGGTGGATGGATGTACTTTTTTGAACCCAAATCAGGATCTTTTCTTAAAGTTCATGTAAAGTAAGAACAAATATGTTTGTCATACCAAAGAAGAAAGTGTTATTAACCACCCAGCCAAATTTGAATGTTTAAAAATATCGGTAAGTTTATGAAATTAGGTGTCAAAATGAGCAGTATTCACAGCTCCACGCCCACTCGTGGGAGCAGTCAAGCAGCAATTTTGAAGTGACTGGAACGTGTCAGATGAGTTCAGAAAATGACATGACTAACTTTGAAATTCTCTTGGCGAGATAAATTAATCTCTATCTCTCTGCTAGGCATGCAGAAGTCTTTTCACATGTTTTTCAGCAACTGTTTTCCAACATATTTAATATATTTTGAAATAAATCTCAGAGTTGCTTTTACACAGACTTTTAACTAATCAATACGTCGTTTCCAACACCTAACCAAACTGTGACTGTTTCACAATGTTAGCCATATGTTAAAAAAAGCTTCAGTAATCCTTGTGGTGGGCTTAATCATCTAAAGACAAAAACTACAAAATACTCTTGAAAAGAGAGGTCTAGGTTCTCTGATAAACAAAACTGGTGAGAAAGTGATTAGGGAAACTATGCTGAAACACAAGAGATTATGGGTAAAATAAGACAGATGCTTACGTCTAACTTCCAAAAGCTTCTAATGAACAAACTCAACTGAGGCAGACTGGACTGATGCATATATCCAGATCATCTCTCACATTTCCCATCTAAAACAGACTGGAGAGAGAAGGCCAATTATAGCAAAGAGCACAGACAATACATAGCAATTATTCTACTGGCATCGGAAAACTAGCTAACATTGTGACAATTGCCATGTCACCTGACCAGGTTTCTTGTTTATGATTTGTTGAAGCTGAAACCTTGTGGTTGAAATAATTATTGAATACACACAGGAAAATCAGTCATGTTAAAATTAAATGTATAACACACACACACACGGACCTGGAGATGGCAAACAACATAAAAAAAAAAAAAAATGATACCATAAACAACAAGGATGCCAATAAAAGTACAAAGAACTGAAGGGAAATCCATACCTACAACCTTGGATTCATGTTTCACATGAACTTCATAAACAAGTATTTGGTCCCTGGACCTTACAAGTAACCAACAGTGTTCAGCATGAACTTGGATGAAGATATGTTTGTTGTCCAGACAAATGAACTATGGTGATCATCCTAACTTTTTCTATATGTTTTGGATGGATTATTGTGTAATTTGGTTAAAGACATTGATGTTTTCTGTGAACTATGTGATTCCTGATTTTTCATTTAGCTTAATACTGCTATCCACATCTCTTAAAATGACAGTATTTGGTTTTGTGTACAATTAACATTACAACATCACAGACGACTTTGACATGGGTCATGCCATGTAGCACCAGATGTGGGCAAGGTTTTGGCGTCCGAACACCTCAAGCAACGGAATTCATTGGTTTCCCGTCTCTCTGATCTAAAGTGGCACACATTTGACACTGAAGAAAAGCATTTCCTTCGAGCCGGAGTTGAACCAGCAACCTAAGGATGCCTGTCTTTATGAGCCTACAGTCCTCCGCTCTACCAACTGAGCTATCGAAGGAAGCCCACAACAAGTGAACACAAAAGCGTCCAAGCTCTTTTCAAACAGGTATGTTCATGACAAGGATCCTGGAGATGGAGGACGGCCACACAGCAAAAGTGGAAAAACTTTATGTTTGTCCAAACAGACCAAAGAAGGAAATGCACAGCTCTGAAACGAATGCTTTCGCTTCTCTGGAATCTCAACAGACATATATTGGACACCAGAAAAAAGGACATCCTTCGAGCCGGAGTTGAACAAAGTGACAAAAGACTGAGGTCAGCTGCTCAATGTGGGGCAAAAGGCAAAGGCTTTTTGTTCCCTAAACTTGAAAAGGTGACACTGCCATGGTGGACTGGCTAGTCTATTGCATGCTATGGAGTGATACTTTGTTGGCATGTCTGTCGACTCTTACTCTTGTTACCTAATGAATAATTATTTACAAATCCAAGTTAGCCTACCATTAAAATGAAAACCAAAAAAAAAAGTTTTGTCTTAAAACTTACAGAGTTTTAAGTTTAACTTAGGGGAGTTCTGCCATCTAAATCTATACAGTATGTTCGAGATGTATAAAATATTTATATATATATATATATAGCTTTCAGAAATATACACAACCGCTTTATGGGACTTTTCTCTGTCTTTTATTGCTTCAGTAAGAATGTCTCCCCAGCCATATTTTTCATTTTTTTTCAAACACTCCCCTGTTATTTTTGAATCCCGTTCTTGGCTCTTGACATCGGAAGAAGCCAAGCGCACAGTCAGTGCATATGAGGAGAAGCTGCCAGTGCTCTATTAATTATGGGGTGTGGGTTGGCTGCGAAAAAGATCAACAAATTCTGTTAAAAAGACAACTGACAAGCACACACATATGCAAACCCACACACACACACAATAGTGAGTTCACAGCATATAAACCAAAAAACGCAGCTTGCTTGCTCTGCTCTTTTGAGACTGTCAGCTGTCGAAGCAGCCCGGGTGGTTTCAGAGCTAATTTGCAACCCAAAACAACACAGTTTCACCCACTTCATTCACATGTGGATAACACAACCTGACTTTTTATTGCAGTTGTCCTTTGCACACCTGTGTTTTCCAGTCATTGACATCTAAGGGGCCACACCTGAGCTGTTCATGCATAGTAAGCACATTGAACTTCAGTGGCCAGTTTGAGGAAGCCCCATAATTGTTTTTGAGGGAAGGAAAGGCCTTACTGATTCATTTCCCTGGTCAGGACTTTCCAGGTTGGTGCAGGAGCCTTTAGGCCACTATCTCTGCCCAGACTGGAGACGTCTTAAAAAGCTTACCACCATCTCTTTTGGTCATGGATTTTCTGATCTTATCTGCAGGCCTTATCACATAGGAGACTTATTCATAATCAAGATAAAGAAAAGAGAAAAACAAAGTTTTCAGCTTGAGTCGTGTCTTTGATTTTTGCGGCTAGCTTTGAATCAACTTAAGTTCATTCGATTTATGATTACAAATGAATGCAGACTTCCAACAAATAATCCACTGACTCATTGTTAGAGTCAAACACTCTGTATATTTCATATGTAATTTTATAGCCTCAGTTGTTCAATTTCATTTATAATTTCATTTGTCCCTCCCGCATTATTTGATATTTGGTATTTGGTGATGTAGATGTACACCGTATATGACAGATGTCAATGGTTGTTACCATCAGATGTTCCTAATAAATGCTTATGGAGATTTCAACCTTTACTACTTTGCAATAGAACAGTGATTGGTGTCAGGTGGTTGACACACTTGCACTGCGCATCAACCAATGATAAACAGTCACTCACATATACATAAAACCACACACTGGCACACAGAATTGTACGGTTATTTGTACCATAAGCTGTAGTTTATACTCTCTAGTTCTAGTTCAAGAGTTTGACTTGAAGTCTAGCAAGATGGATTCTCACATGATTTTGTGATTTTTTTGTGAGTTGACTGCCTAATAAGGTTATCCAAAGGTATGTGTACATTAGTCCAGTATTGAAGTTTTAACTCCTTCTTTGCCTCTTCTTTCTCCTCATCCTCTTCTGTTGTAGGTCTGCTTGTAGAAGAAGCATCATTGGTCAATAATTGTAGTTGTCTGTGCTCATTTAGTTGATGTTTAAACTGAAATATTTCACTCATCTGCCCAAGCTCAATTAATAACTGTCAGCAATGAAAGTCTGTGCTTCTCCCTTTTGAGGGGCTACTTACTTGAAAGTATGTATATCCGGATATGTTTTGCTGCAACGTTCTGGGAGAAACTTGAGACACATCATCACAGTTTGGGACTTGTTGGGATATGCCACAGTCTTATTTCCAAGCATTGGTGCTTGTCAAGTCTCCAAAATGACATTTCTTATTTATCACATTCACTCCTGGGATCGACCCTCAACTTCCCAAGCCTGAATGATCTGTGTCTTGTGTCTTGTGTGTGCTAAGGGTTTTAAAGTTCATCATGCTCCAAAATGTGGTCATATGTGTGTTGCACTTTAGATGTCCAAAGGTGGAACCATTTCTCTTTAATTTCAGTACAGAAACTTCAAACTCCAGACCTTTTCCTCATATCAGGTGATAATTACAGCCCCAAAGTTCATGTTCATTTTAAGTATCTATTCTGTCTAAAACAGATTCATTAAATTTATATCAGGAGTCATTACTCCTGTAGGCATTTTTTGCAGCATTCATCATTATATTTATTGCACAATGGTTTGTGTGATGCTAAAATTTTCTACTTCCTCAGGCTGTATTCTCTGTTATGCAACCTGTGATATGCATCCATTTTTCTGATCAAAATTCATGGCTTTCCACTGTTTCGTACACAATTATTCTGCTTCTAATTCTACTTTGTCTTCAGTCTGAGTGAAGCCTCAGTAAATCAAGCTTTCATACCTCACTTAACCATCATTAATTAACCCATCTGTTCTTAAATTTCTATCCCTCTGTGGTGATTGAAGCAAGTTTCAGCAAATAAATCTCTTGTTCTTCACTTCCAAAAAACAAATTAGTGAAAGTAAAAAAAAAGGAGTAATAGCTTTGGTGCAGACACCTTGTTAGACAGTGCAGTGAGTAAGAATAGAGTCATATGCAATTAGTCTCCCTATGTTCTACAGAGACAGTATATCAGCAGTTGTATGTGGGAGGGCAGACAGATAAGTTTAGATTCAAGCCTTGAGGCAGCTTAAAGGCTGCTTTGTTCCATGGTGTGGTACTTAATGAAGAGTATAATCAAACACACACTGTAATAGTACAACATGCTGTGTGTGTGTGTGTGTGTGTGTGTGTGTGCATTTCTGTGTGTGATTATCTTATATTGGATTTTCAAAAGTAAACCAAAAAAGCCATCATCTGAAGTCCATGTGATTTTACAGATAGTGACAGTTTATACTTGACAATTAATAAATCCATTATTAATGCTTAATTTATGATTTATATAGCATGAGAGTGTATTTTTTTTAGGTTCTACATCACTCAGTTTTGGAGAAAAAAAAACACATCCTGCTCCAAATTACTATCAGCTTCCTCATTGTGGAAGATCTGATCATTGGCCTCTTGAATAGTCAGTCTTACTGCCATAACACACACACACACACACACACACACACACACACACACACACACACACACACACACACACACAAACATTCTAATTTGTCTATTTTTAGATTATGTTTTCACATGGCAGTACCTCTGTATGACCACTCCTATCACTCTGTCTGTACCTGCGGGAAACTGGCCACCTGTAGTGGGAACACAGACTGTGTCAAGGCCCCCCCTCCTGAACTTTGTCACCACTGTCCCATAAAAATACACACAGACATAGAATTATATAGAATACAGTTTCACTGTTTCAAGGTTCCCCAGAACAACCATTTTCCTTGATTTGACCCACACTAGTGTGTCTAAAATCCACCTCAATAGATCCTGGTCAAATCTGACTCAGAACAGCCTCAATGTACAAAAATTTGTAGCACCTGTACAAAATTTTCTCATTTTTGCGTAATTTGGGTCACTTTATGAAAAGTGCTCAAATTTCAGGTTAAAAGAATGACATGTACTATCCACATAGCTCTGGCCTTTGGCTCAGTTATGACTGCATCATGCTGACTAATGAGTCTACATTTCAGATTGTTTTTGGAAATCATGGACGTCATGTTTTGCACAGGTACTTGCACAACTGTCCTGGAATCGGGGTTATATTATCCTGTCCTGTCTGTAACCTGCTGCTTGTCAATTTTCCTGCATAATTGCTAGCAACTAGTTTTGGATCTACTTTTTACTTATTTTACATCAACAGGACTCATTTTGCACGAGTCTGCCGGCTGTGACCTCCAGTGATTTCACCCTCCTTCCTCCTGAGCTAATATTATATTCGTCCTACAAATGGGGCCTTCTGGCTGAAAAATCTGCCGTTGAAGTCAGAAAGATAACATTGTCCATGTTAATTAATTAAAGATATAACTTTACTCCCTGGCGTTCTTCCTGTTCTCCCCCTGCCAGGAGCAAATCCCCACTCACACTGTCAGAAATTATAAATAATTTGAGCAATAAGGCTGCCGTAAGGGGGTGGATGAAAGAATTAATGGTGAGAAAGTCTTTCCAAAATTTGGAGATGTTACGAAATTGTCACAACAAGTGCCTTAAAAGTTGACCTTCATCTATCTTAGGATAAGATGGAGTCCCTTGGATAAAATAAGAGCGCGTACAGGGACATTTTTTCTTTTTTTTTTTATCACTGAGTCACTGAGTTTCTTTGTAGATTGTCACTAAAGGTTTAAAGCAACCCACAAATTAAAGAGAAGCAATCAATACTTAATAAACCAGAATTGCTGAAATTACAGCCAACTTCCTTTGAAGCAAAACAGATGGGAGTTACCGTTGTTACTCGGGGCAAACACAAGCTCAACATTCCTCTTTAACGTCTTTGTAAATGGTTGTAAACAGCGCAAAAACATGTTTGGCAGCTTCTTGACAAACTCCAATTACCTTGGAGAATTTCCTCTACTGATCTCAGGGTATATCAGCCTGACAAAACATCCTGCTCTTAATTTACCCAAAATGCTGAGCCAATCCAAACAGCACTGCCTTTAACTAATGACTGGACTATAAGTTAATGAGCAGGAAAGGAAACTGAATTAGAGCCGGCGTCTGGAAGCTCTTCAGTTGCTAAATCGTTAAGCCTGCGTGATATCTTCACTGCCATAAAAGCAGGAATTAAAGCAGGTTTTTTACAGCAGTGCCTTGTTCTCAACTTATTTGTGGGGCGATGGCCAGCTGACGTTTACTGCCTCTTGTTTAGGATGTTGTCTGTACTTGGGAGTGTAGTGAAGGTAAATCTGAATAAGTGGAACATAATGACCTGGCCTTTTAATTTTTAATGACTGTTAAAACATTCAGCTTTACAGTACACCATCTCAGGTAAAAGATCATGACTACTAACATGAACAGTCAAGTGTAAACCCAGCATGACATCAGCCATTGGTTTGTGATTTGTTTTTAGCCTTGTGTTTGGCATTAGGGCCACTGCCATCTTGTTTTTTTGGAGCCAGAAGTAACCATAGTTGGACAAAAGCATGGAGCTGGTGGGTGATGTACTGCAAATTGGTTTTGACTCTGTTTCCAAGCAGGAAAAAAGTCGGCCATCTAATATTATAGCTTTAACAGTCTAAAATGTGTTTCTGAAAACAAACATGAGTTTGCAGGAGCAGAATCTTGATTCATATTAGATCAGCACTGCCTAGTTTGACAGTTTTCTTCCTTTTGAATTGTTGCCCACTCAGAAAGGTCTGCCGTTGTGCTTATTGACAAATGTTTTCCCAGGTGAACAAACAGCCGAGCAGGTCAGAGCTTTGGCAGCTGAATGAAGAATGGGGACCTCATCTTCCTGTGCCAAAGCCACAAAAGTGACACCGGAAAAATGAGCTGCACAAAACAGCTGCACAGGCTGTTATAATTCAGCGTACACAAACTTACAACATATGTCTTTGATTGATGTGGAAATAGCAACCACTACCATATCTTCTGACGCTGGCAGGATGAATATGTCATTCACTACTTACTGGTTAGCGAATTTTCTGTATGCCTTGTCACATGCTTTGTTGAACCATTTATCAACCTCAAAGTCCTTTGAAAGAGGTTTGCAATGCATAAGAACAAGAACACTACTTCTGCATTTGCCTTAGTGGGTTCCCAGGCTTTTTCTTTAAGGGACAGCCTTTTCTATCATTGAGTAAACTAATGACCCCTGATTGAGTGACATATATTACAGATATGTCATATTGCACATTTGACCCGGAAAGTGGACGCAGTTATTGCAGGAAATTTGTTTCAAATGATATTTTTCAGAGCCTAGATTTCCTGATATTTTATGGAACTTTTTTTTTTTTTTTTTACAGTTCTCTGTCTGTATTGTTATTATATTATTTTACTGTATTTTATTCATGTTCTATGTCTTCTCCTCGGCACAAATGTTCTATGAGCTCTGGTTGTTTTGACTTGTAAAGCGAGACAAGGCTCTTCAGCAGTCTGACCTCTATAAAGAGATATCTGCATATGAATGCAAAATCTGTAGGACAGGGACCAAGATTTTGGTGTCTGAACTTGCTGGTCTCCATTTTTAGTCTAGTCTTAGTATTGAGCAGGCTTTGATTGCATGCAGGTAAACAAAATGCATTCGCTGATTTTTTTTATGATTATTTCTTTTCTTTTTTTTTTTTTACATGTGCATTTGCACTATCTATCTATCTATCTATCTATCTATCTATCTATCTATCTATCTATCTATCTATCTATCTATCTATCTATCTGAGGTAAAAGACAAATATTCAGGTGTTACAGTTAGAGTTAATTTATTTGATCAAAATGACATGCCTGCTATAATTTCCTCATTTACATGCTGTGCTGTTTTGTAGACAATGGGCTAATATGCAAAACTTCTGCTATGGCCCCAGTGTAATCATCTCCCAAACTCCCACTGCAGTAACAGCATCACAAATAGAAGCAAAAACACAGGAATGAAACAAAGGAGAACAATTTAAATTGCACCCCTCCAGTAACAACTTTTATTTAGTCTGCACTGTAAACTTATATTTCCAGGATAGCTTGCAACAGTTGCAATGCAACTGTGTATAAGTTGCAGTGATATGATTATGTTTTCTTTCCTGCTGTTCTTGCTGTTTCTCTGTGTAGCAGCTTATTAAAGGGAGGCCTGTTTATTAAGCACTGAAGTGTTCCTCTGCTCTCAGAGAGTGATAAGCAGATGTAAGAGCGTTCAGCAGCACAAGGTGGATGTGCAGAAGCCCGTCATCCGCAGACAGCTGCAATTAGAATGACAGCACCAGACCATGTGCTATTTTACATCCCATCCATTCCTCTGTGGGGCTCCGCTTGTCCGCAGGGATTGGTAATGCCTTTGGAGTGAGCTGAAGTGCTCACGCTAGTCCCTCGTCTTGCTGCCCGACACCTCTCAAGGATGTTTGCCTCTCTGCTCTCTGAAAATATGGCCAAGAGCCACAAGTGATGTCTGGAAATGAATAATAAAGCGTGTAAGGACTCCACAGAGAGTGAGTGCAGACACGTGCTTGAGCTGAAATTTGGATTTCTTGACAGGCTGCGACTTGGGCATTTGCATAACCCCCTGCAGCTTCTTTTCTCAGCTGGCACAAGCTGCTCATAGGTCTTCTTCCTTATATATTTTCCTTTCTGCTCTCTTCTTCTTCATCAGTCTGCTATCTGCTTCATTTATTTATTTGTTCCCGTCTTTCTTTTTTTTTTTTTTTTTGCTCATTGTGTTCTCAGCTACAGGCGTCATAACGGTGTTAAATTGGGTTTCTTGAATTTGCTCAACTAAGAAAACGCTTGACTTCACGGGCAGTGACAAACATCTCGTTTAATTCCAACCAATTCACCAGGGCTCTAATGGTACTTGTATTCACTCTATCAGGCACAAGTAGCCCACGAGACTGGAGAAAATGGTGGTAGCAATTCTCAGTTTTATAACTTCATTTAAAGCTTGGCAATACAATTATCTACAGTACTTTGTTAAATTGAAACCGATCCTATCATTGAAATCTGCAAATACTTAAATTGCTTTATGAGCATGGAACAACATTAGTGATGGGTTAAAGCAATTCAAATTCTAAAACGCAGATATGTTTGGGCTACTGCTGCATATAAAAAGATTTAATTATGAGCTAAGGCTTGTAAATGTATGGTTTTATAGCCACACATGTTTGCTACATGTGTTTTTAAACATGACTTTTACTTTAAAGGTCAAGTGTGGAAGATTAGGGCGAACTCTTTGCAGAAAAAATGGCAGAAACAGAATACATATGTTTTCATTAGTGTACAATCACTGTGTTTCCATTACCTTGGAATAGTCTTTTGCATCTACACTGGATACACAGTACAGAACAGTGTCAGAGGCGAGAAAGCAGGATGAGTCATCAACAAGTTTTTATCCTTTATCAGGAAATTTCAAGTCTAAAATATTATGAAGAAAACCAGAAGCTACCTAAATTGCTTTTTCTGTCATTGTTGGGCCAGATACTCTTGTATAGGTAACATACAGCACTAGGGATATGTGGTAACTTTGACTTCATGGACTTTAACATTTTCAATGTAGGATTTTTACTTGTTACAAAGTATTTTTACAGTATGGCATTGGTACATCATTCAACCTTTCTTTGAAATTAATTTTGACCTTCTGTTTCCATGGCTTACAAAATGTTGTGAAATGGAGCAAATGAGACATGAAAAATCATTATTTGCTCATCTGGCAAATCAAGCAATTACTCATGTATTTATAAAGTGATTCAGTCTTTACAAAAAGTGGTAACTCAAGGTTCTGCAAATACTAGTTCACATTTTACGATTTAATGGCATTACAAAAAGGAGAAAAAAGCTATGTAGAGCAGATATGATGGGAAGAAAGATGACCACCTTTTAAATTTCAGCTCACATTTCAGAATGACCAGCAGGCCATCCCTGAGCAGTAACATAATTTCTTCATGAGACTATATTCCAGGATGAGAGGCTGCATTTCACCACTGGTTTCAAAACCGTGGAACCAAAAAAAAGCCAACCTGCAGTCTTGAGCGCTTTAAAGAATATTTTATTACCCCTGGGTTTAGCTCCACCTTTCAGCCTATAGTTACTGATAATTCAGTCTGTGGGGACTGGAGCAGTGGGCTGAGGCTGTGATCATAATGTTCTTATATATGAACTGCGATGGAGTAGGTTGGTATGTTGCACTGTTTTTCAAATTCAGCTTTTGAACCAAGGCAATCAAATGGAAGTCCCACAGTGAAACACATAAGATCATAGCATGTAAACTCATGTTCTGATCATTGAAGACCACTATTCAAGATAAAAGAGTGAGGAAATAACGTAGCAACAGGAGCAGTGGGAGAAGTAATACACAAAATGCTGCATGTAGGAATATGCTTCTACTTACCTACTACTGTGAAACACCCTTGAAGTGACCTGCATGTCTGAGGCCATGGTTCTCTTGTAATGGTGGATTGCTCCTAAACCAAATAAAGGCATTTAAGTATCTCAGGATCTTGTGAGATGCACAGACAGATGGGTGCAGTGTCAGCAGTAGTGCAGACGTTGTGTTAGACCGTTGTGGTCCATGTGGTTGTGAAGAGGGAAGGGAGCAGGAGTGCAGAGTTCTCAATTTACCAGTTGATCCACTTTCCATTGCTCACCTATGGCCACAACCTTTGGATAGTGACGGAAAGATTAAGATTGCAGATACAAGTAGCCAAAATAAGTTTCCTCCATAGGGTTGCTGGGCTGAGCCTTAGAGATAGAGTGAGGAGCTCGGACATTTGGAAGAGGCTTGGAGTAGTTCACATCAGGAGCCAGCTGAAGTTGTTCATGCATCAGAATTGGATGCCCCCTTCCTTTTCTCAGCATGTCCGATCATCTGTAGAGACCCCTCTTCTCTTTCTTGGATCAACTGCAAGGACAGGCTTTGTGAGTGCTTTTTAGGCTCCTTCATACATCCTGGTGTTGTCTGTGCCATGTCCAGTCACTGTTTGTGTTTAACAGCTCTCTTAGTGCTGCAGTTTTGCAGTGGTGTAAGCTTTTCCATAACTGCTCTGACTCTGACTGGAAACAGGATGAGTTACTGTGCTGTAACATATACTGTACATTTGTGATATTGGCTGTATAAGACATGTGCATTGTACACTTTGTGATCATATATACTAGTAAGAAGTAAAACAAACAAACAAACACAACATGTAATGGAAAAAAACTAAAGCCTATTGTAATAAATGTAGAAAAAAATAGACCATCCTGTGTTTGGAGAACCCTACTGTATGCTGTTGTTGCACAGAGCATTACTCCCTCCCAAACAACTCATGCGGGAGATAAAGCTGCATGAAAACAGTCATTCGGACAAATTCCAGCTTTCTTTCTTAGACATAAACCAGCTGGTGCAAATGAATGAGCTGTCTCCAGAAACTGAACATGAAAGTAACATTTCATGATGCCTGTCAGTGCAACAGAGCCTGGCCATCTGTTTCAGGAGTAATCTATTAACTGAAGTGATAAAATCATTTGGCTTTACATCAGTGAAATCCAGTAAAACAAAACATTCCATCCACGAATGGCTTATGGAGGCAATTTAGTAATTTCTGAGACATATAAATTTGTATCTTCAAATCCGTAATTTCTCTTAAAGACTCTTGAAACCCTCACAGGTGTCTTCAGTTGTTCTGGCTGTGCAGACGTCTGCTCAGCTTGAAATTTGGCACGAGTTATATTTTGGGGATTACATGGCATCAGCAAACTCTCTGCACTAAATTCTAATGATGAAAATAAATAAAATTGCCCTATTCTGAAGGTTGCAGTCCCAAAAAAGGTCTATCAGGCACTATAAGTAAAAACATCTGTGTGGGTGGACCATGGCTGTATATACTGTAGTTTTTCATAAGTTTTACATTTTAAGTATAGCTGTAGGACTGTCTGCATCTTTTTGGACATTACTATAATCTCTCATGGCATTGAGTTATTGTTTTGTATCTGTTTGAACACATAAAATAATCTCAACAGGTATTGGTCTGACCATGCATTTTATCGCTTTTTATAACCCAATCCTTCAACACAAACTACTTTAACTGGTCTGACTCCAACAGAGATAAACTTTAAATTTAGTGAAGTGAAAGACCAAAGAAATAAAAATTGGCTAATCAACCAATCATGTACAATCAAAGCACAGTGAGCCTTTCAGTCATTATTGAAGGATTTGATGTTATTGGCTACACCTGAACAGTGTTATAATAATTAAATAATTGTGCACTGTGAGGCGTGAGAAAGACAGTAAGTCCAAATTGGCGAGCACTGACAGTCACAAACAGTCATTAAAACTTTGGGAAATATATATTTCTGACTGATTTTCCTTTGTAGACTGTATGGTTGTGTGCCACCTCCAGAGTTTACAGCTGAGTGTGAATGAGAGTCAGCACCTCCAATTCTGAGGCCATGATACTCTGCTGTTTCTCACTCTGTGTTGGAAGTGAGTTGCTGCCCCAAGTGAAGCGAGTCTCATTCGTGATTGACGGTAAGATGGAATGCAAGATTGACAGGCAGATTGATGCAGTGTCAGTAGCCATTGTATCGAACTGTTGTGTTGGGAAGGCAGCTCAGACTGGAGGTGAAGTTCTTTATTTATACCAGTCAGTCTATATCTCAATCATCTCAACCCAACTGAAATGAGTTTGGCTCCAAAGTAGAACTGCTGCTTCTTCACATCAAAATGAGTGAGTTGAGGTGAGCCCAATGCCTCTCTTTAGAGATTCTCTTGACATGTTCAACTGGGAGGAGATCCCAAGATGGACTAGATAGAATATACTGGAAGGATTACATATTCCACCTGGCCTGGGAATGTCTTTGGATGCCCCAGGAGGATGTGACTGGTGAGATGGACATCTGAGCTACATTGCTTAATCTGCTACTACTGCAACATGGACCCAGACAAGCAACAGAAAATTGATGGATGGAGTCAACTGAAACATTTCCTATAATTGACTTTAAAAAGTTCTGGAAGTGGAGCACGTCCTATTCAGCTTACGCAACCAATTGATATTTATTACAAGAGCTGGGTTCTAAAAAATACTTACAGACACTTGCCTGGTCAGATGTGTACTTTGCACATTCAGTGAGCAAATATTTACCACTGTTCTCATCCATCAGTGGCTGCCGGGTCCTTGTTACATCATTTCTCTGCAATGTGTTTGTTTTCTGTCAAAAAATGCAATTTGTTTCAAAGCCTTCTTTCACCACTTTGTGCGTCTGTCATGCTGTTCGTCCTTTTTCTTCTTCACCTTCTCTCTCCTCTGCACGATGATGGATGTGGCTTTGCTAATCATGAGCTCTCCCCTGTCCCTCATCCACTGGGAAACCCTCTCTCAGCTCCATCTGCTTTGTTCCCTGTCGTCCTCTTCCATCTTCTCCTTCCTCTCTCTGTCTTGGTTTTGCTTCCTTTCTTTCTGTCTCTCCTTCACCATCTCTTCTCGCCTCTTGTTTGATGATGGATGTCGCTTCATCAGTTTCTGCTATCTGAGGGGCTCTCAGGCTTGTGATGCCAGAGGACCCAGAGGACAGCGGGCCAAGCCAAACCTTCCCAACGAGGTGCTCATTAAACTCATCATGGGAAACTAATGAGGATGAATTTGGAGGCTGGATGTGCTTTTGTACCAAGGGAGTTCTGGGCTTCTCTCAAAGTGTCTGTTCATCTGTTACAACCAGAGTACTGAAGCTGTATTTTGTCATGTCTTTTCTCTTTGGCTTTAGGCCTGCTCTCTTTCAATTTCTCATCTAGATATTGAACAATTTTGTGTATAATAATAATGTGTATTTCTGTATTTCTCAAAACAAATACAGCTTCTCTGAAATGCATATATTCCAGATTAAAACTCGGGTCAAAACTGGGAGACCTCACAAGGTTAAATTTTTCTCACTAGTGCCATCAGTGACAATTGATTAAAGAAATATAACAAACATTTTCAGTCCATTATCACCTCCAAGTTGTCTAATATAACAGCATGTTCAATATTCCTATGCTTCAAACTATCATATACGTACCCCAGGTGACATATAGAGGAAGTTGAGGTGGCTGTATGGATCAAACAAACAGGACTATCAATCATGAAACCACTGTTCACCATTTGAAACCATGCTGATGGGACAAAATGACAACTATGAGGAAATAAAAATCCAACCTGTAGCTTCTATACCCAGGCTATTCATCATCAGCATTCGGCACATGTGTAACAGCGAACAGGCAGGATGTTTACAGATGTAGCACTCCCCCAATCATAATTTTCTCACATGAGTTCTGACCAAAACATCACAATCACAAGTGGGGATGTGCTCTACTGAAAATATGTTTCTGTCAGCCGTAAAGGCTAAAACTGACAATGAAAACTGTCAATTCAACCCTGCCCAGACTGGCAAGTACTTGTTTTTTTTTTTCCTTCCACCAAACTTTCTGGACAAACTTTCTGAAGGATCACAGGTAAGGAAGGTTGAAGTGCCAAGCTTGGAGCCATGTTCTGCTGGTGCGATCATGTACGGTCCAAGAGAGCGCTACATCAGCTTCTCAATAATTTAAATATAATACAATACAATAATTTGTGTTTGTCATTACCAAATGCTAAAAAAAAAAGAAAAAAAAAAGGTTTTTATGTAGGCTGCTGAAAATGCCTCAGTCACGTTGCAAACATACAATCACTAAAAAATGCTACACCTCTTGTAATGTTAGCTCTCAGTTTAGTTTGACCTCCTTTTGCCACATTCATGGCCCCCCATTCGCAGGCCCCGTCTACCTTAACCATATCTAAGCCTCTGTGTGTACCTGGCATTCATAGTGGTTCTACAAGTATGCATGCACTAAAATATTCAGACAAAACAACTTAATTTTGCTGCACTGACATGTATCCTACATAACCGTTTCTATTAAAAAGAAATTAGTACATCAAAGCATATTAAATATATAAAAATAAAAATAACTGAGACGGGTATTTCTCTTTTTTTTTGTTCAATAAATTTGCACCTACAACTTTATAAGTGTAAAACACAACATCCAGAATGCAACATAAGAATAAAGATGATTTCAAAGTCTCTCTGGCTTTTTACCTCCAGTGTAAAAGTGCTTTTCTTCATTACTTTGCGTAATTTGGATTCACAATGGTCCAGGGACTATCAACCCGTCTGTGTCATTTAATTATGGGTGTATGAAATGAGAGTTTTGCCTCCCGTACTCCTTTAATGTTTCCTGGAATTGATAAGAGAGGGGAAGCTCATCACATTACATTGCAGAGCTGCGATCCTCTTTGTTGGAGCACACTCGCGCTAATGGGCCTCATCAGCGTCGCAGGCAGATACTTGACTATTGGCCAAAGAGAGACAGAAGTTGTAATGGGAAACACAGAGAAGGAGGGTGGGGGTAGAGGGAGAGGACGGAAGAGGGAGGAGGCGATGCCAAAATAAGATAAGAAATAGGCAGGTCAAATTAATATTAAAGGATTATTCAGATAACCCATGACTAGTTCATGTAACCTGATGTTTCTATCACTAATTATTTGCTATTTGCTTTGGGAAACATCAAAAAGGAAGTGATGTGTTTAATGTTCCAACCACACCTCCCAGGTAGCCTAAATATTCAACTGTACAATAGCCTAAAGCTGAGTCACACACCACCAACTACTTCACTGATTTCGGTGAGACTGGATCAATTTACTGAGAAAATAATTTTAAAAATTTAAAAAGAAAAACGTTGTTGAATTAAACATTTCTCTGATGGACAGTAAAGTAAACTGTTGTGGACTGTGGTAGGTGCTGTTAGCTTATGTTAGCTCACTTTGGACTGTAAGCTCAGAGAACCGTGGACGTGTTTATAATGGTACCATGGGTGTTTTTAACGTCAGGGAAGAGTCGCTTTTCAGATCTGGGGCGGGGTGGGGTTGATACCAGAATGTTCACCAGAATAGGGCAATGCAAACAGAGTCATAGCATAACAGAGGCGAAGAGAGTAAAGAAGAGGACCAAGCAAGAAGCAGCTGAAGAACAGTAAATTGCATTGCTGGGCTTCTTTATACATTCTGTACTTGCTTGATGCTTGGTTTTGTCAGCAGAGTGTTCAATTTGCAAGTGGTAGATCATGTCCATATTTTCGACAGTGGCATTGCACTCTGAAACTGGAGGTGCTAAATCACAAAAATACCAATTTCTATCCAATGTTACAACATAGATTGACAGTCAGCCAAACTCCATTCATTAACAACAAAACTTATTGTCTTTTACAGAATCATGTACAGAGCTTACCTGTCCTACAAACATACCTACAAACCTGTAGGGCAAAAATCTATAAACTCTCTACAAGGACCCAGCTAGCGCTACTGCAAATCCTATTTACTGGATTTTATCAATGCTACAACACAACTACATGGAAACAAATTAAATATTATAGAAGCATTTGGAGTGGAAAATAATTGCTTCTGATGTTGGTACATGGCTGGCAAACAAAAACAGGAGATTACAATTTTAGCGGCATCACATCAGAAAATGCTTATATGTGTTGTTCTGGAAGGCAGTTATAGACTTTGTATTTTGGAGTTTAATTTGGAGGACTTGCTTGAGTTGGCCCAAGAATACAAGACAAGTCTAAGGCAGATATTTGGGGCAGAGCCAGGTTACGTTTGGTCCTTCCAGTGCCAGAACCCAGTTGACTGTGCTGACGCTCAGTCATAATTGGCCACAATAGCCCTGAGTACCTGTTTGTTTGGAATAAATGGTAGAATAATTGGGCTTTAGCAAGAGCAGTCATAGTCATAATGGCCAAACTGGCAAATTAAGAGCACAACTTGCAGAATGTCAAATTTAATCAAATCTGATTGCCAACACAGCGCTGAGGCAGTTACAAAAGACGGAAGTCAAGGGCTCCATTTAATTTAAACATTTAATTTTAACAACTACAGAAAAAGTAATCATCAAACTGTAAGTCATAACAAAGGCAATGAATCATCAGTGATTTAAACTAATGAGAAGTTGTTCAAGTGAAAATTAAATATGTTTTCAGGGGTTACTGTATGTACAGTATAGGCACATAATAATTGATAAATGTTTCAGTTGGTGAGAAAATAAAATCAAGAAACATCAACTTTTGTTTTGAGAAGTTTGACATTAATGGCCAAATTTCTATCTCTAATTCTATGAACGTATTTATTAAAGTTTTTTTTATAAACAGGTCACTCGCACACACACACACACACACACACACACACAAAGGGGAGCTCATGAGCTTGCACAACTAAAAACTACAGAAACACACACACACGCACATAGGCTCAGCGTGTCACCATCACTTCTTCAAAACACATGATGAATAATCGAGTTCAGAGGTGACAAACTGCAATCAGGAACAATTTGCTCTCCTTAAAAAAAAATCAACACAGGTCAGCATTTCTTCCAATTCTTAGACAAACTGACTCAAACACTTGTGACTCCCACATTGTCTGAAGCGAGTGTGGTGTGTGTTGACATAGCTGAGAATAGAAAAATATACAACCAGAATACTTCAGAGATTTCTGCTACTTGATGAAAAGTCTTTTTAAATAATTCTATTATAGTTCCTCTTGATTTTAAACACATAATACAGAACGGTCAACCTGTACTTTCTGTGTATTTATGCAAACTATGATCATTTTTACATCATGGTTCTTTGTATAAGATTAATTTTGGGGCTTTTATTGCCTTTATTTGACAGGAACAGCTGGTGTCCCACAACCGGGCTCTTTAAATTAGTGATTTATAGCTATTAAGATTTTTACTTTTGTTTTACTCAACATTAATTGTTAGTTAGTTACTTAGTTAATAAAAATAAGTCTATTCAATATATCAATCCCATGAAATCTAATTAAAACCACTTCAATGTTACTTCTTTACCATGTACACACACCTGTAGTTTATTTGACTATAATGTCCCATATTGTAGAAAGTGACATTTCCTCTTTTGGTTATTATAAAGCAGATGTAGATGCTACATATATAGCCTACTGTGAAAGAATCAAAACGTTCAACCCAGAAAGAGAGAAATGCACACATATGCTGAGGCAGTGCCTTTAAATGAGCTGTCAGGACATCCAGACGGTTGTGATGTCACAACTATACAGTCACCGAACTCAGCCACGCCCCCAGCATGGCTACAATCCCTTACTTGTGGTTGGTCTAGGTTCAGTTATCCAATGAAAACAGAAGCGAATAAATACCAATGAGACAAAACACAACACAAAAATGCCCTGTTCTCAATAACTCCAGAGAGAACGGGGAGATAAAACTGTACTGAGATGAAGGACCTTCTATTCCACAGACATCAAATGTGTTTGTGGCGTTATGTCTGTTGCAAAAGATATACTGTAACAATTGCACTTATTACTCCTGTTTGAGTAGCACTCAGTTGTATGAGGAACTTTAAATATTTCTTAAATATTTACATCTTAAAATAATGGGCTTTCCGAAAGACAGGGTGCCAGTCAGTCAGAAAGTACTGAGAGACAGACATTTACACACTTATGAAAACATTGTTATGCATATTTTATTCCACGTGTGCCATATTCTGTAAATAGTGATTTTCTGATTGTTGTCTGGTTAGGCAACATTAAAATTAATTAAGTTTATTAAATCCCTATAGATCTGTCCATTGGTTCAGCAGCTAATCCATTATCCATCCAACCATTCAGTAATCCATACATTCATAGTTTCAATCTGCCATTCATCCATCCGTACACCTCTTCATACACCCATTTATCTTCTATATACTTTGAACAAGGATATAGACCTAAAGGCTTTTTCTAAAGTCCAGAACCCTATTCATGGTGACATGGTGTCATCCATAATGCATTTTCCCCTTAAGGAGCCTGGCAGAGTGAAAATGTGAAGTTTGTGCATTCACACACATGAATGCACACACACACACACACACACACACAGTCTCAGAAATCTCTGTGATTCAGATCCATTATGGATTTTAGGACCAGGCTCTGAGCACAGTGTGGCTCTGATTTATCTACATGAGATGCTGCAATAACAAGAGGGCAAGCTCTGCTGTTGATTTTCAAGCAGGCACAAGACAGACACACACGCACGCAGCACGCACGCTGCCTCGACATCTATGGGCTGACAAATACTGTAGGCTTTGGAAATGATAATCATGCGTCCACACATGCACACAACATTTGTCCTCAGATGGTGTTTTTTGTGCTCACCTACATCAGTGAGGTCAGCAAGTGAGGGCAATGCACCTGGTGAAAAACAAATTCAGACAATGTTCCCGAAAACCGCAAGTAGCTGTGAATACACACTGCACTTTGCATTCCCAAACTACTCCCTGGATAATTCAAAGAACAGGTCATCAGGTCATGCAGTAACAGAGTCATGCTTTATTTTAGATCCACAATGGCTGGTTTTAATAGGTCATATGGTTCACTAAACTGACTTGCCGGCATTAATTTGTATGGACAAGCAGCTGAAAGAGTATGAAAGAGTTAGAAAAAAAATAATAATTGGTGTGAATGGGATTTAGCTGAAGTTGAATAAAACTCATAAAGTAGACAAAAGTTTTAAAAATGTAGTAGTTGGGAAAGTGGGAAAGAGATGAAAGATGCAAAATACAGGCTATTATACAGCAAAGTCGTTTCATGAGTGCTGATAGAGCACAACAGCACTGGGACTTTTAAATACATGTATCACTCCACTTCACAGGTGTTCAAATATTAATGTTATATTAATGACCGTCATTTATCTCTGATAGAACTAAGCATAGTTTAAAAACACAAACATGTACTGCATACTGGCATCAGAAACGGAATATGAATAGCTGATAATTAGCGTGATCATCATCAGTAATCAATACACAGATTATGAAACCATTAATCATACAAATAGCAAACAGCAGACAACCTTATCATACTTTAGCAGTTACTTTGTTGTAGTGTTTCTGTAACATGTTCCATCCATCCATTGTCTGTAACCGCTTATCCTCATCAGGGTCACGGTGGGGCTGGAGCCTATCCCATCTGACTTTGGGTGAGAGGCAGGGTACACCCTGGACAAGTCGACAGTTCATCACAGGGCACGTCGAAACAAACAACCATTCACACTCACATTCACACCTACAGCCAATTTAAAGTCACCAATTAACGTATTAAGTTTTTGGACTGTGGGAAGAAGAAGGAGTACCCAGAGCGAACCCACACAGACATGGGGAGAACATGCAAACTCCATACAGTAACATGTTATCAGTTTGAATCAAACTAAAGCTCCCTGTGCTGTCCAGGAAAAATATTACACCAAACACCCTTTAAAAAATACAATGTTTTAACAATTTCCTACCTGATTATAAAAGCACATCACTCTAGACACAGAAGGTACAGCACGTCATATGTCGACAGTCTTCTTGTCAATTCGGCACCAGTATAATCACTAAAGATAAAATTTACGTCTTGGATTTTGTCACTTCAGCAATATGAGCACGGCTGTGATTTGCTCATAGGCACAAGGTTGCAGTACTTCCTTTTGTGTATTATTGTTGAGCTAAATTATAAAACAAGAAGCAGCTGAAGGAGTACGAAGAGCTGGAAAAGTAGGAAACGGTCTAATTATTATAACTGCAAAGTTTGTATGAAAGATGTGGAACATTTAAAAGTTTGAATAGAGTTTCTATCTCAAAGTTTGGATGAGAAGATGAGTCTTGGAAATTGCTCGAAAAAGTGTGAGGATGTCTGAGTTTGTGTGTGCGCGCGCGTGTGTGTGTGTGTCAAACTGCACTAATTATCTCATTTCAATCAGCTATGCATTCCCAACTGCAGTAACGGTTGCCACAGTGATGGTAACTGTTATGTGCAGCGGCTCAGAGACTGACAATAATGCAGAGTCTAAGTTCTCATCCTTCTGCTTTCTAGGGAGTAACTCCTATCACCTGGTGATACCGTAAGAAATAGGAGACCCTTCTGAGTACGCTGTGTCAAATTTATGTGTGTAGTGTCAAAAATGTGAGAGCTGGAGCAGGTAAGAAAAGTGGCTGTTTCTGCTTCCCTCCTGGATATGTGCTCTTAATATATATTTAATCTGGGAGTGCAGTGCAATGCGGTAGTTGGTTGACGCGTCTGTCGCTTGGGGGCTAAAAGTATAAGTCTTTTTGCTTCAGTAGTAACATATCTGCAACTGGCACATTTTTTTTTCTTTGTTTTGATGTATAAATTATGTCTGTGGAGTGAAAATTGTGGACGTGAGAGCGACTTCATGTGAAGATTTTTTAGATGATTTTACAGCTCTGTTATGACCACCACAGTAGCTCTGACAGGCTGAAAATTGCATGAAACAATGCGTGCTTTTGGATGAATGTGAGAAAATCCAAAGAGTTGTGAACGTTTGAATGGAGTTTCTAAATGAGCAGGAAGAGCTTGAAGGATTTGAGGGGTTTTCTAATTATCTATTGTAAACTGTATTTGGTTGAGTAGCAAAAACATGGTGGAATTTCCAGCATTCACACCAATGACCAGGACTTAAAGCCAGTGGTGCACGTGGATGCTGACAGCAGGTTCAAGGCAAGAAAATGGGAGTAGGGTAGGGGAAGGGATTAGGGGAAAGTTTGATCCCAGCAGCCCCGGCTCTTTCATAATTTTCGTAGTCACTGAACTCCATGAGAGCGGAGGAGGTCACTGGAGAGGAAGGTGACCTGGATGGTGACTGTTAACTAGATTCAGCTCAGTGGTAGGTTTGTGGTTCAGACAAAAGGCTTTGTGCTGTTGAAAAATACTGCTGTGCCTTTGAAAAAATTAAAGTCTTAGTTATTTCTATCTATCCAGGAGACTCAACTCTTAATTTCTGTCAGAAACAATAACGTTAAATGCACCAATCTCCACCAATATTTTCTTAGTATTATTATTATTATTCAGCAAAAACTTGTATCATGAAAATAATTTTAAACTCTACACATTTTGGCTTTAAATTCCGGTTCTGTCAGTGGCAGCTGGAGCAAGTATTAAAGTTTTACATCACTGAGATTAGTGTCTACCCTCATAATCAATACCCTGAAGAAAAAGCTTGATTGTCAGTTGTGAACTGTGAAGTTATTTTCTGCTGCAAAACTATCCCCAGGGGACAGTGGAAATATAAGGGACAGACAAAACTGCTTAATGTCTAGAAGTGTGCAGGTGATAGAAGCGCCATATGCTGCAAGCAGACATTTTAAAATTCAGAGTGGAGGTAAAAAAAAAAGGAAAAAAAAGAAAGCTGCTGTAAAACTAAGTAGAAGCAAATTAGCACAAATTAACAACAGGACATTGATTTTTAGCTTTTAAAGGTTAATGTGGTTTGTGACTCTTCTGTCTGAGAGAGAGTCCTGGGAGAGGAAGAGAGAGTGAGAGGGGGAAGACTGGAATAAAGAGAAAAATTCAAGAGAAGTAGAGAGGAAAGCAATATTCTCTGAAAAAAGAAAATGTATGAAAAGGTGCTATAAAGATGGATAGACACTGGTTCAAATCATTAATTAGGGAAATAATTATTTAAAAGAATATAAGAGAGTTGAAAAGCAATGAACTGATAAACTCAATGAGACAAACAGAACAGAGAGCGAATGGGTGGAGGAGGATGGTGGGGGAGGACTTTCTCTGTCAGATGTGCGTCATTACCTTGAACTGTAATAACGAGCATTTTATTTATTAATATTTTTTCTCTTTGACTTTTGTTTCAACTCACACACAGTTTCACATACACATCAATGATCTGCACATTTACATTATTAATAATCCAGCATTGAAATATTTTGAAACATTGTATGTAGTTCACTCATGTCTCGATAAAGGTGATGGTTTTAGTGGCTTTTAAAGAAGAGATTCACATTTTTTTTCAAGGCGCTCATATGAACAACAAAACTGTTAAGAGATCCCTTTCTTAAGAGCAATACTTTTAATAAATATGGGGGAGACACATAAATATTCTCCAAATGTTCTGCCAGTATATTTATATATAAAAACAAAAAAACATGTTTTGCTATGCTAGAACAAGCAACCATGCACCGCCATCCAAAATATTCATTAGCAAATCAAAATCTTAAGGAAACCTAACAAATTACCATTATTATTACAACCAGTTCTAGTGTTACTGTGAACTGCAGTTCTGCATGTGGTTTCTCTAAGTGGTGTTGCCGAATCGCAGCAGAAACTGTTACTGTCTCTCTGTTTCATTACTTTCTTCAGTTAGACTATAATATGAGTGTTATGTAGGCTATATCACTGTCAGTTGTTTCTGTTATAAGTGTTCATGAGTGTTTTTTTAAGAACTGTGAAAATCATAATTTTATGAATGGTTCCTGTATCAAAATATTAAAACAAAATTCCTGTCCGAACGTTAGCTAGTTAGCATGCATTCTGTACATTACATGTGTACATTAATGTTTTTTAAATATTAATATTAATTTAGGGCGCTGGCAATTAAAAAATGCCAACTCACAGTGGACAGGCAATGGTTTGCATTGCTTTCTTAAACAGACCAGACCGAGGTTGCATCTCATGATAATTATGAACATGCCCACAGCCTCAAATGTTGCTCTTACAGAATCATCAGAATTACATAGCAAGATAACCTTTCCAGCTTTTCCAAAGCAAAAACTGTTTCAATGTCCACATGGGAACTTCTTCCTTTAAGAAACATTGTTTGCCTTAAGCCCTGCTACGTCATGGGCTGAACGTCATCAGCAGAGACTCATGGGTTTGTGGGTGAGTCATGTAGCTCTTTGGTGAGAGACGGCGGAACAGCAGAGATATTTTTAGACAGCAGAGATTGCAGCTAAAAAGTTGTAAGAATAGAATTAGTCAAAAGTGTTGGTGGACATTGTGGATAAATGAGACAAATACTTTCAGTGACATTTTTTAATGCAGTACGACTGCAGCTGTCACTGGGTAAAACTGGCAGCGAGGCTGAGTCTGCTACAGCACATCCAGGTCGATGTGTCATAAATCTCTTGAAATATGGTTATCAATTTCTGAACAATGAGTGTACTATAGAAGTGAGTGGGACTGAAAGCAGAAGACAAACATGTTTTGGTCAGTGTGTTGTCTCTTCAGTAAATGATGGGGTGAGAAACACACACACACACACACACACACACACACACACACACACACATCTATGACCAATGGCAGCTCAGGACAGTCCTTATCAGCAACCGTGCACATGGTTTATACACACCCAGATGTGGACACACACATCTGGCAGCATTGCAAACACACAATTTCACACAGCTGTACAGTAAAAAGTACACACACATCGCTTCATGCGTGGCTAAAAATACATGTATGCTTCACAATTATACAACAATTCCAACCAAGTAATTTGATTTGACAGGAGTCGTTCCATGTGTCTAACTGTTAGGGCTGCCGCCAACGCGCCGTTGCCTTTCCTTGTAGTGTTGCGTTGTGTATGTAAATCTAGGTGTGTGGTCACCCTGCCCTGATTGGCACCACTTCCTGGAGACAATGGAGGCAGCACCTGCCCAGACCCACAGATCCACAGTCTCTAATTTGAAGATCTATGTTATTTAAGTTAAATTTGAGGACTGCTCGACAGTCGTGGAGCTGGCCTTTTGTATTGTACTTGCAAACTGAAGGTAAACGTTGTTTACTACTACTACTATCGTGTTTCTGGATAAGGTTTTTGTTGCTAGTTTAGTTTATTGTACTGATTTGCACACACTGAGGAAGTTTGGTCTTAACATCGTTAGATTTAAGGGTGTTTCTCCCTCTTTATTGGTTATTACATAATAGTTTAGATAAGTGAGGATAAGTTAGACTTAGACAGAATCCGCTCGCCCTCCTTTTGTGGTACAACTAATTCTAATTCGTGAAAATAAATAACTTTATTTTACTCTAATTCCTCTGGTTGCATGTCAGCTGGTCTGCTGTTGGTAACATGGTAATTTGTAGGCCTACACAAGGTAGCTTCCAAGCTAGTGTTCAAGAAATGGATGATATTTGCTTACACATATACATCCAACATTACTGCACAGATTCATGGTATAATTTTTGTACTACCACACTATCGTATTTATTCCTATATATTAAAGGCTGCAATATTTCATAAACATTGTTATGAACATTGTTGGGGGTAGCCTGAGATCTAAGAATATCATTTCCAGCAACTGCTTCACTGTAATTGTTGTGGATATGACGGTAAAGAACTTGAAACTTGAAATATGGCCACAGCAATGCTTCAAGTTCTTTTTCATGTGGTTACAGTTTGATGTGTTTCCTTTTGGCTGTATGTGTGTATGCACTGTAACGCTTCATGCTCATGTTCTTGTGAGTGTGTGTATGTGCACTTGTACATGCGTGTACCTGTACATCCACACACGTGTGTGTGTGTGTGTTTGAACGTGCGTGTTGTTCGTGCCTGGATTCTTACAAAGTAAAACACCATCATTTATATTCATACCCTCCGCCTGAGGAGAAAGAGAGCAGTACACTTTGTATTCAACACTAATGCACATAAGACACGGACCCATTTTATAAATAATGATTCATCCTTCAGGCTTTTGGTTTCCCTCCTGCTCTTCCATAGTTTTCCCATGAGTTTTATTTCACAATGTATTTTTTTTTCCTATACTGGTAAAATATAAGTTTACCATCCGATTTGCACATTTGCCATTATACTTAATCCCTTGCCACTGAAATGGCAAGGGATGTAACTTTTCACTTGAATTCACAATTATGTTTAACTTGGTGCCACACATGAAGAATATGATAATAGGAAGTTGGAGGAAGTTATTTTATTTTTTTACATGAAGGTGAATTTAAGGCTTTGTATCAGATTCAGTGCTGTGCAGAATGCATTCATAAAAAACTGTGTGCTAAAGCCCAGCAGATGCACCACCAAAACCAATGGAGTGAGACACATTGTAAAAGTGGCCCTAAGGAGGCTGTGAGACACTTACTGTATCGTCTCATTTGTTTACAGTACTTCTGCTTTAAAATTAATGGGGAAGTGCAGCAGGGTAAAAGGTGTTCTTTACTTAAAAGTTACAATTAAACAAGTGGAAGGTTAGTGGTTTTTCTTTCTCGTCTTTAATGCTTTAATGCTAACACTGAGCAGTAGAGAAAGTAGAGAAATCGGTACATTTTATTGTATTTTTTTATTATTTTAAATATGCCTATCCAACTTATATTGTTTACATTTACCGATGAACAATGAAGCAACCTGCTGCAATCTATAGCTGCTGCTATAGCAGCAATCAAGCAAGAAGCCACCACACAAGAGTAAATCTGGGACTGATTTTTAGTTGTTGGCCAGAGTTTCGTGAAATAAAAGGCTGAAAGATAGACGTCGAGCTGGGCTTCTTGTTGCTGGACTAGTAAGTAATATTAGCTGGCTGCTGTGTTGTTGCACTTGCTTAATGTTGTTGACTTGCTAGTTTTTTGTTTTTACCTAAATAATATAATAATAACAAATACACACATGCAGCTGTCCATAGTTGTATAACATTCTGAAACTGGGGGCGCTAAATCACAAAAACAATAATGTCTCATGCTTTAAGCATTTCAGACATATCACAGTGTGATGTACTCATGCTGGGATAGTATATGAGCACATAGTGAAAGAAGTCTGTTAGAAGAGAGCTGATCCACCTTCAGTGAGATATGGAAGAGCAGGTCAGGACCTAACAGTGTGGGAACATGCTTAATGTGCTTGATGTGATCTGTGTGGCAGCTCTATGATGAAGAGATCATCCAGTGAGGGCTGTGATTCTCCTGAGCAGGTGACCTTTTCCAGCAGACAGAGAGAAACAGAAGAAGGACAGAAAGACACGAGGACAGTCGAGCTCTAAATGACACTGACATTTGTGCAGTGCAGTATGACGACCTGCTGCGATGTCATCACCCATCTAAATTTGAGCGCGATGGATCCACAATAGCGAAATCACTCTGTAGTTTTATTAGAGACGCCTTTACTGTATCTGTGCCACATGGGTTTAGCAGCTCCCCTTTAGGAGACCAGCAGCAGTATTAAGTCATTGAAGTAAATACTGGACTTCTTTTTCACAAGCCACATATCTTGTAAACATTCTGACATTAAAATGACATTTTTTAGAAACTTCTCATACATGTGGAGAAAAATGAAAAAACACAGGTAACCTTCTCTCTGTCGGTCTGGTTTCACCAAAGATGATCGACAGCTGAACTAAAACTTAAATAACTTTATGAACCATCTCTGGTACAACATAATCTGCTTCCTGCCATCCACACATCATTCACAGCACTTCTAAATGAGGTTTGTAGATCAGGACACTCAGGAGATCGGAAGTGTCGTTAGAAATCTAGATATAGAAGATCTTTGGTTTCATCCAGAGAATTTCCAGGTAGAGATAACTCGGACATGAGTTAGAATCAGATACAGCGACGTGACAACATGAGTGTGTGAGTGTGTTACGTGTGTGTTTTCCTTCTACAATAATTTAATGATTTAAATGTGTTTGTTGTACCATACAGTTTGTAATGTTGAACTTTTATTTGACCTACGTTTTAAGACATATTTGACCTTTGATCCGTGGTGGATAAAACCAACTGTAAATTAAAATTAATAAACCATAAACTGAAATTTAAATAATTATTTTGTGAAATCGTACTTATTATTTGAAAAAATTAGATTAAAAATAACAACTTAACCCATTTTCGAAATGATGTTTTTACGTGTAATGATGGTTGTTTTGGTTCTAGGGGTCGTTGGAGTGCTGGCGGTTCTAGCGTTAAGACAGCTACATACGATCAGTGCTAAAACGGCTCTCTGGCTGTGCCATTGTTTTCCTGTCAGGAGAGTGGTGATACCTGACCTCGGAAGTGTGCACTGCTTGAAATTGTGTTAGAGCACGCGGGTTCTAATTATTTCAATTACTGACCTGTGGTACCACTGGCCTTTTCAGTAAGCGACCAATGAGATGACAGCTGAAGGTGACGTAGCCTCGTCACAGCACATGCAAGCAGAGGAGGGAGAGAGCAGAGAGTGAAGGAAACTCTCCCGCGAACTCAACGTTCTAACACAACATTAAAAACTAACCGCAATCTCACCAGGAAAACTAATCCATGATGAAATGTCAAGAGTCAGATGGGCTAACTACCAAGAAGAAATGACTGATTTTACTTAAAACACTTCCCAAGAGAAAAAACAACAGGCGGCCTTTTAATTAGATTTTACACTCTGACACTGAAGAAAACACTATGAATGAAGGATAACGTCATTATGGCTGCTACCTCATTCATGCATGCATTTACTGTATCCTGTATTTTAAAACATCATTACCAAACGGGATACAAACAAATACCCACAAACCAAACCTTTATTTCTGTGGACTTAATGGACAAGCTGTTTGACTATTCTACAGAACATCTGAGAAAACAGAATAACTCCAGAATTCAGATATAAAGTATTACTCCTGAGAATGTGAGAAACTCAAACAGCTTTTTCTGAAGCCTTGTAAAATAAATTAAACTAATGAAACAGAGTTTATTAATTATGCCATGCAGGTATATTTACTCTAAAATAATTGCTGTTTTTTTTATATTTTATATATACATAGTTTCATTGGGCTGCATGCAAACATGGCATCAAAGATTGGCTTACTTCCTTCATATTTCTGTCAAGTGGTGAAACAGCAACACTTCATTAATATTAATCCGAACTGTGTCAGGGAATAGGAACAACTTCACTGATGAAATCCAACTCCGTTTCTTCTCTAATGATCCAAATAGAAAATTTCACTGCTGCTTCAAAAACATCTGTAGTCTGGAAACAGGTGCAAAGGTTCACCTTAATCGAGCTGTCCTTAAAATCTGACAAAAGCATGTTTCAATAACCGAACCATCTCTGTACCTCTGGGAAGCTGCAGAGAGAAAATACAACTCAACGTTTGAGATCACAAAGAGCTGCAAAAGAAAAAGAAAAAAACATTGCTCAATTAAAGTTTTATTTATTAATTGTCCTATTTTACAATGAAGATTCTTGCTGGAATTTTGACGTTCTCATCCCTAACTCATTAAAAATGTGCTTGTTAAGTGGAAGCTGTTTGCCGACTACTTTCTAGTGTTACTGTTTTTTTCTCCTGCCCTTGTGTTTCTGTCTGTTTTGTCTGTCTCTGTATGTGTGTGTGTGTGTGTGTGTGTGTGTGTGTGTAACTGGGTATGGCCCTCCAGTTTCCCTCTCACCTGCCTGATTACCTCAACACCAGCATAAAAGACCAGCTCACCCTTCCAACAGATTGTTCAGTCCCCCTTGTGGTAACACTCCTTCAACATCCAGCTCTGTTTTGTCTCTATGTATGCACTCTGGGATCGAAGCTACAATGAGCGCCCAGAACACCCCATCACTGGCTGGTGGGGGCACCTGCACTGCACATTCTCTTTGTGAAACTGATAAACTGCTTAAATGTGATTCAGTATCCAGTTGTTGTTTCCATATTGAGCTTAATAGAGCTTACATTATAAGCTGTAGGTACCCTGTGCCATATAGGTCAGTCGGATGTTGCCAGAAATGACTTTGGAGCATAGGGTCACTGAACAAACTGCCATATTTTACATGTTAGGAGTGAGAATGGCCTGAAATATCTCACAAAGAAACAAATGTCTACTTAACACACATCTTTGGACAAGTTCTCAACAGTTAGGGAGGGATAGTTTGACTTTCAGGAAGTTCTGAAAGTGGAAAGAAAGTTACTCAATGTAAAAATATGCAAAAGTTGATATTTGAAAATATTGTTAAATTCTGTCAGTGGTGGATAAGTACCTGATCAACATGCAACTCATTTTCACTTTTTTTTTTTTACCCTTTCCACCTGAGAGCATTTGGAGTGAAGCTTCACTTGTTGAGTCTGCAGCTTGACATTAAAGATTATGGCAGAAGTGCTGCAATTTATTTTAAAATTTATACTCACAATTTTTTGAAAAACCCATCGTCTAAAGAGAGTATTGACAGGCTGACCTTCGGTTCTGCAGATAATAGGAGTGAAAATCAGGTAAACAGCCTTTTTGCTTTTCTCTTCTCACCGAAGGGCTGTTCTGTGTTTGGACACGAGGAAGAGAAATAGGTGGAGGAGGAAGGACAGTAATGCTAACATCACCTCCTCTTATTGAAGAAGCAGGGAGAAAGAGAGAGACATAAACTGGGGCAGGCCAACAAGAAGTGAAAGACTGGCATGTTTCTCCACCATCAATGCCACCTCATTTTCCCTGCCTTTCCCTCCACTCCTCCTCCCACTTAGCAGAGAGTTAAAAAGATGAGATCGTTCAAAGTGGAAGAATTATATTAAGCCCTCCTCTGGGGGTTATGTTGAGCTGCTACGGCTTTTCTCAGAAAAAAAAAAAAAAAAAAATGCAGCGAGGTGAGCCGGCAGGACAGAGCTCGCCTGGGGAGATTAAAATCTGCGACTAAGGGCCAGTCTTGCAGAGAGCTGTCATATCTGTTTAATGTTTAGCAGCGTGGCGAGCGGCCTTAGACGCCGTTTTAGGCCCGACACCGCTGAGGATCTTACTGGCTTGTGTTTTCCTCTCTAAATACTTAGAGACAATGTTGGGAGATTAGCAGAGGAGAGTTTTTCAAGGCATCTCACTCACACACCAGTGTTGATCGCATATAGTATGACTAGCACTGTATAAAAGCAGTATCTGGCCCAGCAATAACAAAAGTCACTTTTGGGGTCTTCTGTATTGTATTTTAGTTTGTCATGTCCTGATAAACCTGATAAAAAGTTGTCGAATACTCCTGCACTCGGGGCAGTATACTTATTTATTCCTGTTTTTCAGTCTATCTGTGATTCTGAGGGCTGAGCATGTATCTATGGCCGGGCCTCACTGTACAAAAGCACAACTTTGTAACTTTATTCACTCAGTTTGGATCATATTTTATACAGAATATGTCTCGCTGCTTTACCCTCTGATGTTCTCTGACTGTTCAGCGTTAGCTCTATGTGATGGACAGATAGCTTCAGCCCAACAACTTGCTAAAGTAGCTAAACCTGACAAATCACTGCTGCTAACTGAATCTGCCATTAGCAGGCAACAGATGTGGGCTCTGCAGCCAGGCTGGAACGTGTTAGCACAACCTTAGAAACCAACACCACTGAGGTGATTTACAGACTTTCCTGATAGAAAGATTGCTAAGTAGTGGTTGTGACTGTTGTTAGTTTGGTCAGCTGTGCAGCTAACTGAACTGACACAGCCCTGGGTTACAAACAACAGGAGCCAAACCCAGCAAGAAAACCACCTCGGTAGGGTACTGTATTTCCTGCCTGGTCCAACTGTGCAAAGCATAGCAGTGTTGGTGTAACACACACTCACTCGCAAGCTGCAAAAGCCTACCGATGTCTGTGACTAATCCCTTTGTATCTGCTTGTCGTTTTACAGGAAACCTGTAAATATGAGGAAGCAAAAGTACTCTGCTGCTACAAACCTTCCTCTACCCACCCAACCTGGCTGAGATTTCCATCTCATTCTTGTATGCTATTATCTTGACAGAAATTACACAGAGGGTTGAAATTAAATATTAAAGGCACTACAAATTATATTAACATCGGTATAGCAGAGAAACAAGAACCTGCTTTATTAAACTGCAGGTATGTCCATTAAAAGAAAGAAAAACATGTGTTCCATAATAAGAAACACAATATCTGAAAACAGTCGCTTATGAAATGCTTACGCAGGCAAGCATATTATGGAAAACATGTTGGAAGGCATCTATCGTCATGTTTTTTTTGGAAAGTAGAAATACATTTTTGTGTTTGAAATATTGACTAAATATGGTGAAATGGAAGAGTGGGAAAATTTGTGTTGAAAAATATTCCTGTGAGTTTGTGCAAATCCATTTTTACTGTAATTATGTAGTCACATACATTTGAATGGTTAATTTAATGTTTATTCTGATTTTTCTTTGGTTCACTGTAGGTCAGTAATTCTCAAACTGTCTCTGCCATCTAAACAAAAGAAGCCACATTTAATTAAAGAAAAACATGAACAAATAAGAAATTTAATTAGTTAACAAGAACATACATTTTTTCTTTCACGGCTTCTTATTAATTTCTGTTGTGTAAATGCTAAATGTAAGTTAAACTTTGCCCAAGATGCCACTATTTTTACACACAAAACATGTCTTTTGCCTTTTCTTCCCTATGAAAAGTTGTATCATTTTATACTTTCCGTATTGTTTTGTCGTCTCTTGGTATGTACGCTTCATGCTTATATTCTTCACATTAATGTCACTTGTACCTCTTTTCTCATGCCTATATTTTTAGATTTTGTCCATCAGTGTTATGTAAATCAATCCAAAGAGTTATATTCATCTGGTTGGGACCGAGATCATAGATCTGTTAAATGTGAATAAGCATAACATGACAGAAGAATTTATTCATACAATATATAGCATGAGTTTGTTTCCAAAAAGCACCAGATCCAGCAAAATTACATCTCTTTGTGCTACGCCGATAGATGATCAATTTTTAAATGTTGTGAAAGATAATACGGTGAGCAGGTTATTGATAAGTGATATCAGTGACTAACATTTTTTTGCAATTTATGGCAGTAACTTACAAAAAGATCATATTTATACAGTCAGATATGATCAAGTGAGGACAGAAGAATCCATGAATGCATTTAGAAATTCATTATTAGCACTCTCCACAGAGACTTCATAAGATATAGAAAGAAAGAGGCAGAAGCAAAATATAAAACATGTAAAAATAAGTTCACTAGTGGTATAAGGACATGCATTCCTCTGTTGTTCTTTGTGGTGTTTTTGTGGGTCTATCAGAGGCTTGTAACGGTTAGTGTCAGCAGTATGCCAATGCTATATCTACACAGTTTGAAATGAAAAGAATTTCTGGAAGCGCCCCACAGAACCTCAGTGTTTTTGTGAAGAGACTCTCTGTATGTATACGGCAGCTTTAGGCCTCAAGCTGAGTGAAAACATCCATTCTTCTTGGGGGCAAATGTGTTTTTTTTCCACCCAAATTTCTGGCATCTGTCAATTTTTTGTGCGTATACACAGAAAATGTGCATATATGAAATCAGAATCAAAGTTCATATGTTTGTCCTGCGCTTTCTGGGATATGCTCCAGCACCCTAGGAAGCACACTAAGATAACAGATGGATGTGTGTGGATGTTTCTGAATTTTAATTCTGAAGTTTTCCCCTTCAACCGGCTTAGAGATGACTGACAGCAGCAATCGTACTTACACAGCCTAAATGCATGTTTGTTGAAATTAAACCAAGTGCTACACAATGCTGCGTGTCCCCGTTTAGCTGCCATTGCCTCTGGGGAGAGAGGAGAGAGAGAGAAAAAAAATATGATTTTTCACTGGTGCTCCTTAAATGACAAAGCGTGCAATCTCTGCAGGAGGCACCGATGCCCTTGCCTCGCGACAGATTAAATTGTCCATCTAATTGGGACGACGCAGTGCCTCTTTAAAGGGAGAGGAATCATTTAATGATACAAGCACGTGATGGTGGTCTACAAGGAGAAGGAGGCTTAAAGACACACTAGGAAAGACATCATGGAGAACAAAAAAACAAAGTGGGATGAAGAGCTGTGTGCTGCTGAGAAATTAGAAAGCATGCTGACCGTAAAATCACTATCTGCTTGGAGGATAATCAACTGCTGCACCTCCACACAGTTGGCCTTTCCTGCATCGTTACATATTGGCATGTGCCGAAACCCACGTCATATTAATTAACCTCTTTAATTCAGCTCCAGTTGTTACTGTAAGCTTGTCAATGCAGCTAATCAATGCACGCATAATTACACCAGAACAGACACAGCACCGAAACAGTTTCACCTTCACCTCCACCAGATCATGGCTCTGCTCTCGCTCAAGATTAATAGTTGGTATTCGCAGTATTTTTTCCCCCTCCAGATTGTGTTTTGTTAAAGGCTCGATAGTTATTGAATGAGAGGGTGATGGGGTTAATTGCTCAAACAAAAGGTCAAATCCATTATTGACAAACACAGCCTGTTGGAGGGTGAAGAGCTGAGGTCATGATGCTGAAGAGGAAGATTTGTGACTCAGTGGCTCAGGATGGAGCCACCGGCGAGGTCCACTGAACAACCGTGTAATGAGGGTTTGTTATTCTTAGCTTTTGTATTTGTTTTTTTTATTTTTCAATCGAAACCCACGGACTACCATTCACAGCATGATATTTTGTAGTTTCTAATGTTTCCAATCAATATTTGTTTAACTTGTTTATTTGATGACAGGATGACATTTCTTTTCAAAATATGGCACTTGTGTGTGTGTTGAAATTGATTATAAATGTTCCCTAAAACACTTTTATCATCCAGCACAGATTAGAGGTTCAGACTGTGATTTGTGATCGGCACTGTAAACAATGTGCACATTCACACAGCTGAGAAAAATACATCATAGGCAACAGAGAGAATTGCTGTTTTCCCCATAAAGATATTTTGCCCAACCATTCCAGAGGCTTCCGTCACACCGGTATGTTAAGTTGAGTTTTTTTGTCCTGTCTCCATGTTTGCCTTGTCATTTCCTATCTTATTTTGAAAAGTAACTCTCCTCTCGTTTCAGGTCACTTGCCCATCCTCCTGTGCCTCAGTCTGATTGTCTTCCCTGATTCCTGATTGTGTCCACCTGTTTCCCCTTCCCCCATGTGTGCTTATAGTCTGCGTCTCCCTTTGTCCTGTGCCAGTGTGTCTTGTCGTTCGTCTTGACCCACCAGTCGTATCTTGTCTCAGTTGGTAATTCCCTGTCATAGTTTTTGCCTCGATTTGAGAGTTTTTTGTTGGCCTTTTGTCATTTAATTTTCATAGCCTAAGTTAGAGAGAGTGTGGACTTCTTCCCCGTTTGTGGTTTTTCCCTCTTCGGAGGCGTTTTCTGTTTTCATCGGTTTTTGTTTTTTTTCCCTTAGACGATAGGATCTAGAGTAGTATTTTTCATAGCCATCCCTCCTGTTCGAGGCACTTTTTGTTGATCATTCCCATTTTTTTGTGTGCTCAATAAAGCCTTCAGTTCAGCTCTGCATCCGAGTCCTACCTCTGTGTCAGCTTCATCACTGCTACCATCCATCAGTAAAAAATTAGGTTGTCTGAGTGATAATGAAAGTCTCTTCACTTAAGAATCTTTTTTTTTTTTTTTTTTTGTTTTGGGAAATTTTAGGAAATTGTTTGGCATATGTGGAGAACTACCCTCCACTTCAGACATGTGCTCAACCTGATGATCAGACCTGATTGTGACTGACTGAATCATTCGGCCCTAATTCTAACATTACTGTAAAGTGAATAATGTGACCGACTCTTCTTGATCACTTTTGCTTATTAGATGATGACACCGTCATTGCTGTGCGTTCCCTGGAGGTTAATGTTTTATCTCATAAGAACTTTTGAGATGTAAGCAGAGAGCTGGAGATGGTCTTTATGTCAAGCCTGATTCCTGTGAGAGTGGAAAATTAACATAACACAAATGAACTGATAAAAATGGAGGTGATGAAAAAAAAAATGCTTGCTGTAAACAATAAATGTCAGCTGGGTGTTGTGAGTGATGACAGTAACGTAGACCAATTGATTATCGCTGTTATCAAATCAATCATTTTTATCACTCTATTTTTCATTTCACATACATTTCATCACTTCCATCAGTAATTTGAAAGCATTTTCACCTCTTCTCATTTATTTTTTATTACTTTCACCCTTGAGGCTACTTTCCTTAAATGATGAATGGCGATTTTGTATTGTGAATGATGAATGTCAGACAGAGGAAACCTGAATGATGGCTGTTTTAATCAAATCTACTTTAAATTGATCAATTCACTTGATAATTTATTACTTTTTTTTTCATTTCACATGTGTTTTCTGTCAAGATTTAGTTCAAAAGGTGGACAAAAGTGCAGACAGGACCTTTTTTGTTTGGTCAAAGTAGACCAAAGACCTTAAGGTCTCTGGAAATGTGTCCTGAAATAGTAAAAATGCATGATATCAAAGTTGAAGTTAAACGTAACCATTAGAAAAGCTAAAGGAAAGTTTACAAAAACTTAAATGACAATATTTTAACTCTTTTCTAAAACTTGAACTAAAAAGGCTGCTATGGATTTGTGTTTCCAGTGGCTAAAACAGGCAGGATAAAATAAAATGAGTAAAGGCGAATAAGCAGTCCAGGTCAAAACAAGCTTAGTCCGGGGGCGGTGTTTAGCTCAGTTGGTAGAGCAGCCGCCCCATGTCCGAAGGCTCAGACAAACACAGGAAATAAAGTAACACAAGACATGAGGAAATACTCTTTCAATATAAAACTGTGAATACCTTAACTAAAACCCTTCCCTCTACAGTGATTTGATTCACTGGTACTTTTCGAGGACATGCTGGTGGTATACGTTCCTCTGTGAATAAAGAAGCCTTTGAAGTGCTTCAGTGAAGAACAGGTGTCCTGCTTTTTCCCTGCTGGAATATGAAAACTAACACAGGCACTTAATAAACTACATCAAAGAAGAGTACAGCACTTAAAATGCTCGAGGTGTGTGAAATTAGTCCTCGCTTCATTTTCACATCATCTGACATTTACATCCAGTGCAACTTACAATGAGTGCAACAGCGTTTTTAAGTTTGAACTTTCTTGATCAACAAGTCTTTTAAAATCAGAGCCTTGATAATATTGATGTTATGCTGGAATTCAGTTTTGTCTTTGTCTGCGCTATTTTATAAATTCAGTTTTTTCCGTAGCGCAAGTCTCACAGGTCCTTTGAGTTCTGATTTACTGGCAAGTTGGCATTGAAAAACACTTTTGTGTCCATGTAAGTGCTGAGAGAAAAAGGAAAAGAAGGGAGAGGTCAGAGAAAGGCTATGTGGCTCATAATTGAAAATGTTCCACTATCCAATCTCGAAGGCAGCGCTGTTTTAATTTGTCTGCAGTGTCATTTGTCATATGGGCTGGTCATTCTCTGCTCATCATGGCTGCATTACCGCAAAATGGTTTCAGCTAATTGAAAAGACGGCTGTCAGGCTTCGTGTTGGTAGTGAAGACAGCAACGGAAACAGATGACCATGAACTTTCAGCTGAAAACTTCGTTATGTTTCTGAAAGTGTTTAGAGTGAAGACAGACCTCAAATGAGTTTTCACACTTTTGAGGGATGTCATAGCTGTAAAATACTACCATCGATAATAAAAAACTGTCCCAACATGAATTTGATACAAACACAAGATGGGAAAGAATGGACTCAAACAGAGGACACAGACTGTGTGGTATTGGTTTGTTGTGGAAGAGGATCTGGATGAGGGGATAATGGGTGGGAATGGTGATCTGGCGGCAGCAGGGGTGAGTGATGATAATGGAGGTGGCTGGTATGAGCGGGAGGCAATGAGGGGAAGTGAGGCTGGCAGGCGGTAGCTTGGAGGCGAGAAGGTTGCTGGCAGGCAGGGAGACAAACAGAAAGGCTGGCAGGCGGGTGATGATCCTGGGACACAGCGAGGCAGGTTAGTAATACGAAACACAAAGATACAAAAGCACAAGGAACACACACTGAGTTGGCCTTAAACTGCATCCACCACTGAGGTTGAAACAACAATCTGGTTGAAGTGCCGGGGTGAATATACTGCAAGCTGATGAGCTGAGAGGTGAAGAGCTGACTGTGCAGAATGAGCAGAGCTGCTTGCCTGGAGACCACACCCATGACAACACACACACAAATAAAACATAGGGCCACCTTGTAGCAACCAGTAATGTAATAACGCCCAATAATGTAATAAGGCCAATGACGTAATGACATTTAGCCAATAATGTAATAACTTATTACATTAGTAATCCTTCACACTTCATGCCTCAAAAAAAGGTTGACATTTAGGTAGACAAAAAAAACTTCCTTTTTTTTTTTTTGAGGGTATTTTGGCACTGAAGTAACCACCTTTCCTTTTCTTTCAAAGATTCACTCTGGATTTCTCTGCAAAAAAAAAGTGGGGGCCGAAATCATCAGTAATTATTTTACTCATGGGTATTTGAGTTAGAAGTGAATTATTAAGGTTTTGCTAAAGATTTGCTGTCATGTTAACAGAGCGCACATTTAACAAACATAGTTAGCCGCATGTGCAGCATCTGGTTCAGTCGGCACAAATGTAATCACCGTGCTCGGGGGACATATCGAAGTCTTCAGTTCTTCTGCATGAGTCATTAATTGCACTAATGACACAGATGCACACTCACACATATAATAAACATACACAGAGATATATACATATTTCTCCCGGACACACACACACACACGCATGCACACAAACTCCCAGCATATGGTGACTCATGTATGTAACTATACATCTATACAGACTGAAAGACTCCAAGCAGCTGGTGGTGGCGATGTCTTGCTTGCGGACTAACTGCATTCTCTAAATGGTTCTATAGCAGAGGAGGAATGATCACAGCATCTAACAGTATCATCCTTCATCATGCTGTTCACCCCTTTATTGTCTCTTTAGAATCCCAGACTAAAGATTCAAAATCTAAAAACGTCCTTGTAAAAATAATGGATTCTTATCATAAAAATAAAAAAAACTTTTGGTAGGCTTGTGTAGAGCTTTTGTGTGTCGTAATATTGTGTTTTAGAATGTACAAATTCAAACAGTTTCTCTTCTACACAGGTCAGGACTCACTACACTCAATAAGACAAAAAATGGCAGGTGCAGCAAAGGTATGTTTAAAGTAGCAGTGTGCAGGTTTTAGTGACCTCACCTCACCCTCTCCTTCCTAGTGTGGAGTAGTGGAGAAACTACATTGGGCTTAAAGCATCTTGTTTTCAGGCGATTATTCACTGATGAAATTTCCTTAAATCTTGCACACTGGACCTGAGACACTAACACAATAAAGACCAGAAAAATAAGACATTTAATCTTGTAAGTCACTTTAAGTCCATATGATGGACTTAAATGTGTGTGGGTGTGTTGCTGCACACTGTCCCAAGAGCCCACAAGTCCTTACCAGAATAACCTCAACCTCTAGAGACAGTGGAGCCACACAAACCTGAACAAACAACTGAATCACCTCAACCTCTGGAGCATATGTGATCTGCAAACACCACACACACACACACACAGAAACGCCCATTTATCTCAAGGTCAGCAGTAGGTGAAGGTGGCAGGATGGAAGGATGGATGAGGAATGGCTGGATGTGTGTTTGTGTGTGTGTGTGTGTGTGTGTGTGTGTGTGTGTGTGTGTGTGGATGGACAGATAAATGGACAGTAGGCGTCCACAGATGGATGAATGGACGGACTGATCTTTTCCTCTCTGGTTGCCAGGTGTCATTGATTAACCCGCTCCTCCACGCTGCATTTTTTAATTACTTGGTGAGAAAACAAATTATATGAGGCCGTGGGGTGCTGCGAACTCAGAGGTGAGGCCAGGCTGCGATCACTCAGGGTCCTCATCACAGACCATCGATAGCAGTCAAGGACGCTGTGATCAGGAACTGAAGAGGGGAAAAAAAAAAGCTGTGGTGTCGTGATGTGTCTGAAGTGATTTTGACTTTGTTCGTTTGATTTACAGAGGAAGACAAAGGCATCCGAGTTCATTTAAAAAACTAAATCTACAATTAATTATCCTACTAACCATAACTCGTGATTGATGGCTACAAGGGTTTGATACAGTTGTCATTGTTTAGAGGACGTAGAACTCCTCTTTTCTATCATCAAACAGACGACCCCTAACTAAGTGACATATTTTTGGATATGCCACATCAGTATAGAACAGAAACTGCACAATTAACCCAAATAGGAAAGAAAATCACTGCATGACGTTTGTGTCAAAGGCAGGATTTGTTGATAATCTTGTTATATATATATATATATATATTCTTTTTGTTCACAGTTTATACAAACTTAATCATACATTTTCCTAAAAAGTTTTCTTGCACCCCTTAAAGTCAAGAAGGCCTTGCAACCCATCTTGAAGCTTAGAGAGTCAGGACCCTCAGATTGGGAAGCAATGGCGACCGTGTCGCAGCCGTGTCTGGTGGAACCAAGCAAGAGGTCAGAGACAGGTCGAATTGAAACCTAGAACTGCACTGTACTGCAGTTTTGATGGAAATCTGTTGGTGCCTCAGACAGGTTTGAGGGCCTCGCCCAGTTTGAGGCGAACGAGCGTCTTGTGGCACTTTAGCAACAATTCCAAATACATTCAAGAAAAAGCAACAGAATTTATCTTCAGCATCCAGATAATTACATTTAAAAGGGTTGATTCTCAAGTCGTAAAACTGAGAATGTTAAGTTTACATTTATTCAGCATTTTTGCATCAATTTAGCAAACAGAACAAAAATGATCTGTCTATCAGAGGGAGTTCCCTAACTTTAGTAGTGAGGTTGTCACAGGTGGCTGAATGCAGAGTATGGTCATTTTTAATTTTTATTTAAGGATCAAATCTTATATCGCCATCAAAAGCATCATTTTATGCAGGTGCAGCACAGGAAAAACACAAGGCATAAACAAGACGTTGGTAAAAGCTCAACCCATATATGTCAAATATGAAGCATGTCATAAGTAATTGCATAACAAGCTGTTATTTGTATTTAAGACTTTTGAGACCCTTTTCGTTGCTTGATTATTGTACTTATTATATGTCAAAATTCAGTGAGGCCCGGCCACAAGCTGTGGCTGGATCTCTCAACAACAATATTATTATTATTTGTTAAATTGTTGGCTGGTTGGTCGGCTCACCACTTTGGTCCACACTGAAATATCTCATCGTCTATCAGATGGATTGCCAGGAAGTTTTGGACACCCAAATCCATGGCGCCTAGTGTATGCATCCCAGTGACTTTTTATCTACTGTAGTACCACCAGTAGTCTAATGCTGCACTCCCTGCATGATTTATTTAGCCAACATGGAAGGTGCCAAAAACTTCCTCAAACAGCCACTTGAGCCAGATCTAAAGATTGGCCAGCAGGCATGGAAACCAAGCTCAACAGCCTCTATGGACAGAATGGCAGAGGCGAAAGGACTGAAGAGGCTAAGAAGAGAAAATGAGAGAGTGAGAGATGTCGAGTTGGTCTGCTTGCTGTTGGACTAATAGTAAGTACAGTAATATTAGCTGGCTGCTATGTCTTGTGTTGTCACACTTGCAGCTATTTTTTGACCAGAAGTAATGTAATCATTATAAATACACATGTACAGCTGTCCATATCTATGACAGTGGTATTACACTCTGAAACTGGGGACACTGAATTGCAAAAATACCAATTTCTAGCTTTAATACTGTAGCTGTCTGCTTTGGAATATAAATACATCTAAAGGCCATTTCATTATGATATATTATAATTTGCTGTCACATGGTGCATAGACATTAACAGATAGCCTAAAGCATGTGTGGAGGCGATCATCTGTTCTTCGTCTGTAGGACATTCTGTTTCATTCTGCATGTCTGCAGAGTGAAGTTTCTGTGTGAGCTGAGCCACGATGAACACTGCCATCACAGCCTCATGTTTACCTCAAGAAAGCATAAAGCAAAACATTTCCTTTGAGTACTGTTACTCTTATAACAAACTTGTTGTTACTTGTGTGCTGACTGATGGGTAATGTTAAAATAGCAGTGTGTGTGAGCCAGTGAGCAATAAAGGCTGTATCACTCTGTATTTTCATACTAATCCAATGGCTGGATGCGCCTGTGACAAATTTCCTCAGGGAGTGTAAAATCTATCTTATCTGTCATCTTACCATACCTAGTTATTGAAAATAAGAATTACACATTCCCAGGTGTGTGTTTTGTTCCAGGTGAAATAATATATATTGAAGGTGTAATGCATTCTGCTGCTTTTTTTTAAGTTTTTGTCTTGTTTTGTGTTTTTTTTATTTTTTATTATTTGTTTCTGCCTAACACCTCCTGTCTGTCCTCAGGTTTTCTTATGTTTGTATGATTGTGGCTCTGGTGTTGCGTTTGATAGGGTTCACTGCAGAAACAATCCATAATCTGATGGGAAATCTGAGGTGTTTTATTGGGAAGAAGCAATGATGAGGCCATTCAAAGGATCTAGCCTGCAACATATGGGGGTTGCACAGGGTCAAGCGTATCTCTTGAGGTCACTGTCAGTATACGTTGACTTCTCTCCTTGAGATACAGTGCACATGTTTGTGTTTAGGAAAGCAGGTGCCTTTGTGATCATCACTTTGGTAACTGAGGTCAGAGGATAGTCTCCTTCCCTAGACACAACAGATAACAGGTACATAATGTAGAAGCCTCTACAGACCACTACGGGTAAACCTATTTCCTTGTTTCTACATTTATGATCATTTGGCAAACACCTTATAGTGTAGATGCATTGAGTATGACCATTTATGACCATAGAGTAGACGTGGCACTATCCTGAGGCTATATAGATGAGCCAGAGAGGACAGCTCCTTCAGAATTGAGGCAGCATTAAGTCATGACATGTGTATTGATAAATCCTCCATTCTCCTTGGCCAAGCTTCAATAAACCTTTCAGCTGAGACATCTTGGACTCCGGTGCACTTTCTTTCCTCTGACTGAACTGACCATTGATGAATAGAATTCCCTACAGCATAATAATTATATGACTATGGCATTGACAAAGACAGAGACAGTAGTGGATAAACATCATAGGCAGTGAATGAGAATGAGGGAGCGCTGATAGCAAGTGAATCAGAGAAATAAACTCATTCCTACACCCCAGCACCCGACCTTACAGGGCTGAACAACCCTGTGGCGATTTACTGCAATGACTAATTTGGTCTCCAAGTCGGCACCTTGTCACCTTTATTGTGAATAATTTAGGAAAAAAGACTTTTTTTTTTTAATCTGAGTAGAAAATGAAAAGTGAAACAAAAACATAAGGCCACTTCATGTGACATTTTATCTCATGCAACTTTGTTAGCAGTACTGTCATGATGTCAGTATTATATTGTTAATATTCAATAATAACAATACAATAAATTGATGACAATTTCCTCATGGTATTCCCAAAGAAAGCGGCTATTATGATGACTCTGGGTTGCAAACAGGAAAACAAGCTTTAAAAGTTTCATGGCTAACTATCTGCTGACTTAATGGCTGAGTCACAAGTATTGATGAACCGATCAGCCGACCTCCAGCAGATAAGCAGCAATTTGTAAAACTCTCAGTTATTTTTATTCATGGTGACAAAGAATTTGGGGGGTTTAGCTGTTTCTATGTTACTGCCTCCGGCCAGTGATAACTATTGTCTCAGTGTTAATTATTCACCTGTGAGGTATAGAAGCACAGCTAATTAGGTTCCTCATTAGTGGTGTTTTCCTTTAGTGTTGGAGGCGAACAAACAATTCATTCCTGCAGTTCTTCAAATTCAACTAAACGATACAAGTTTGACAAATTAGCATTTGTAAGAAGGCTAAGAAGAGAATATTATGTGATGCCTCATACACAGTGTGCCTACTATTACTACTACTATCAATTACTCACTGCAGTGCCATATTGTGTATATTGAGCTTGTTTTAAGTTTTAGACATAAAGCATACAAATAGTTGCTGATTGAATCTTTCAGCCACTTTTTTTTTTTTTTTTTGATACAGACAGCTGGAGACTGACAGGAATGTGGGGAGAGAGAGACGGGGAATGACATGCAGCAAAGGGCCGCAGGTCTGATTCGAACCCTGGGCCGCTGTGGCAAGGCTTCGTACATGGGCCGGATGTTCTACCAACTGAGCTAATGGATACCACTTTCAGCCACTTTGGATGTACTTTGTGTTGAATATAATGGGAATTAATGTTTTTTAGATGTCAAGGCATGTCACCAACAATCTGAGAGCTGTAAGAATGCAATTAACCCAATTTTGTTGTTGTTGTTTTAATGTATAAACATACACTTTTCAAAATCCTATTTTCACACAGCTGCTGAAATGTTGTTAAAAAAAAACAAACAGACAAAAAAACATATAAACTAATACTTACCAATACTAACCAATACTTTTGAGTATTTATAGAGTTCCCTGATGGACAAGTAAAGTAAACTGCTGCTAACTGTAGGTGCTGTTAGCCACTTTTATTTTAGTCTGTTAGCCGGGTTGGCCAAACTATGAACTCAGAGCACTGGGAGAGAGATAGTGCATACCATATAGGTTGAGGACCACTGAGAAGATGTGGTTTTCAGGCCGGGCACGGGGGAATACTCATACTGTAGGGGTCAGAGTTGGTGTTGTGCCAGAACTAGAGCTCGGCATAGCTAATAGTAAAGAAACCTAAGAATGCTGGTGAGGAAAGCTGAGAAAAGAAAAGAAGTGATCAGACAAGAAGATGGACAAATGGAGTAAATCTGGGACTGACTTATAATTGTTGCTGCTGCTGCTGATTCAAAAGCATTCAGCTATGGTGTTGTTTTTTTTATTTTGAAGCGGTCACATGAAAGCAGCTAAAAGATAACCATTGCTCATCAAAACAAGACAGCTGTCATTTTTGGATCATTTCTAATTTTTGCAGCGGAGTAATGGAGCGGTGAGCTGTTAGATGAAGAGCTGCAGGTGACACTCTGCGCACCCACAACTTCTCAGCAAGGCTACCAATTTTAGCTGCTGTTCCCCTGCTGTAGTGTGGAAAACTACTCATGTTGTGCACTGCATGAAATCAGATCGTCGCTGCAATTATTATTGATTGACTTCTTGACTGATTTCTTACAAATTAGCTGCTCAAGGAGTGTTTGCCTCCCTCAGAATTCTTAACCCATACACAAAAAAGAAAAATGTACTGTAAAATGTAAGTTTTAGCATTTATGTCTAGATGTATTATGACCTGCAAATGATAAGTCATTATTATTCAAATCAATGCTGTCTGGGCCATAAGTTAATGCAACATTGCTACTTCCTGTAAGCTCCCCTCTGTACGCTATAATGGCGCTCGCTGGGCCCAAAACTCAAAAAGCATCTGCCTCATACATAACCTGTTATCTTGAGGAACGAAGGCACACGCCATCGCTCCTGAGCCACTGAATATTTATTTAGGAATGCAGGTTCGCTATCAAGGTCAAACAGCCTCGACTCTACCCTCACAGCAGAGTCATTTACCTCCCCAAGGTGGTGGGGGCGGAGTGATAGCAAAGAGAAAGAGACAGGAAGAGAAATCAAGGAGGATGCAAAGACACTGCAACTTTTTTTTTTTGTGTGTGCTTTTATCTGCTCGCATTTTCTCCTCAAACTCGGACAAACTGGGCAGAGAACGTCCAGCAGAGGCAGAGGAGACAGTGGGTCAGTGGTGGAACTTTTGTTTTGTGCGTCAGACCTCAGTGATCAGGGAAAACTCTCACTGTCAGCTTCTTTTTTTTTTCCCTCTGCTCAAAATTCACATTATGTCGGGCTTTATTTCATTTCAGTCTTCTCACTTCTCTTCATAACTCTTTCCAGCAATCCCTACATGTAGATAGCAGCCAATCTAAATGACTGCTGCGTGTGGTGGCGCAGATAAAGTGTGAAAATCTGTTTTATCTCTCCACTTGTGTAATGACTTTCTGTATTGTTATGTTTATCTACCAAAGAACATGGAGGGAAGTTATAGATGCCTGCGAGATGTGGTGACACCTCCCAGACTGTGATTAAAAAGCACTTTGATGCTGTTACAGGGCATATTAGATCATCTTCCTTACCTTCACCGTCTGGTTCTGTTGTAGGAAGTGGGAGAGGAATCATGGGTGAAGCTTTAATGACTGAATTGTCTCTTCTTTGTTGCCTTCTCTTCCTCCTCTATTTTCACTTCTCCTTTTGACTGTGTTCCTTCTTCCTCCTCCTTGACTGTCTGTCTTTATGTTTTGATTAATTAACTCTCCGCAACCACTCCTCCACCTCCTCCTCTTTTCATTTCTCCTCTCCATAGAAACCTTTGTTGTGCCCTTATTGACTGGTTTAGCCTCCTCTTTGCTTTTGTTTTCTCCTCTGTGTTCAGAATGAGTTGGGAGAAAAGAGCTCGAGAGATAAGAGTTAGCTTTACTGTCTCATTCTGCTTCTTTTGTCAACCCAACGTCTACATCTTCTTCTCTCCTTTAACCGCCTCCTCCCCCTGGCGGACAGCTCAAGGGGAACTGAATATTTCCTGGAAAAAAATGTAGGAGGAGAAAGATGAGAGGGTAAAATTGAGAGAAGAGCTTGAGCCTGATTCTCGACACATGTCAGATAAATGGAGCCTAGCTGCCAAGTCCTCGTTTGGAAGGCCAGTTTGACAAGAGTGTACCTGATATGGCCACCCGGTTGTGTTTCTTCATCTGTCACTCTCCACCTTATATCTTTTTCTCTTCCCTGTGGCTTTTCTTCCCTTCTTTTTCTCTATCTGCAGTCAGCTGGCTCTGACACACTGGAATAACAGCAGAATTAGATAGACTGAGACTGGTGACATCTGGTAGGCTGTGGAGATCTAGTCCAGTCAGGGTCACAGAGAGAGAGTCCAATGTTGATACTCAACCATCTGCTGACAAAATGTACGCGAAGTCTCAACAAAACTATAGACGATGTTATCACAGTTTGTTAGTCGGGAGGCCTGGACAGTAAGCTCAGAGCAGTGTGAGTGTTTGTGCCACAGGTATTTTAGATTGGAGCCGATGTCAGGCTGGGCAAGTGGGAAATGTAACCGAGCTCGGCAGCCTCTATGAGCATAATAGCAGAGACAAAAAAGACCAAAGAGAACATTTATGGAGGAAGCTAAGAAGAGAATATGAGAGAGTGACCGAGCGAGATGCTACAGGACAAGAGTAAATCTGGGACTGACCTTTGGTCGCTAGTGAGAGCTGAGACTGAGCCGTAGAGCTGGGCTTCTTGCTGTTGGACCAGTAAGTAATATTAGCTTGCTGCTATGTCTTGTGTTGTTGCACTTGCTTGATGTTTGACTGTTCTTGACTTGCCAATAAGTAATATAATCATAAAAATATGCAACTGTCAGACAGCGGTACTGCATTCTGAAACTGTGGCTCACCAAAATAACAATCTCTATGTACAATGTTTAATGGCATTTTTTTTTTTTTTATTTAGATGCAAAACTTACTGTAAAATCAATATTTTACAGTAAAAAGTTTCTTCCTTAGAGTTGCAAATTAAACACAAAGTCACATGTCTTTCCATGTTTAATCCTTACACACACTTTCTTTACACTGCAGTAGTTCAAAGCCAACATCAGCGTCTCCTCCATGTAATCCTCTCCTGCTGGGAAGTGAATTCCTCATTTTCTATGCACAGACCATGTTATGTTATGACATTGTGCTCTTTTCACAAAATATCAGGAGATGAGTGTGAGCTGCTGTGAAACTCTGACTGTTGTCACTATGTCAGCACAAGTGTCACCGCAACTAATCCTCCGCGTTTCCTGCACATGCAAATTAAAAGGGAAAAATACATTTCATGCACGTCTGCAAACACACAGACCTGCCTGAACCCAATTCATGCATGCACAGTGTTCACACACACGTACACACACAGAGCACAATCACACAGTCCCAAGCATAGAGTAGATTCATGAATACACACCAACTCTCTCCTCCTTTCCGTCCTCTATTCTTCCATCTCTCTCTCTCTCTCTCTCTCTCTCTCTCACACACACACACACATCATGACACTGTTTCATTATTCTGGCCTGCACATCGTGTCTGCATTGAGTCAAGCTAACAGCCCCATGGCTAACAGACACCACAATCCCTGCATGCTAATGTCAACACTGATGATCCGAAAGGAGGCAAGAAAGGAAAGAATCACAGAGATGGAGGAAAAAGGGAGGAGGCAGTGGAGGAATAGAAATTGAAAGAGACTCCAGTGACCTGCATTTTTAAGTCTGCAACTGGTAACACTTTATTTGCAGGGCTGTGCATAAGACTGATATGACACTGTCATGAACATGAAGGAGTCTCTGAATATTTATGACTGTTGTCATTAAGTGTCATTTGCTCAATTATGTCATTTTGAATAGGGTTAGGTGTAGAGATAGGGCTAATTGAATTAATGATACTTAATGGTTACGACAGTACCATGTTAGTCTTACGCACACCCCCATCAAATACAGTTACCTCCATCAAGACGCACCGCAACACTGTTCTGGTCTTTTATCCACACGGCTTCAAACCCCATCAGGAGACTTTCAGAAGTGGAGAATTTTGCCTGCCACACTTTGTTAACTTGCACAGATTGAATAATATTTCCTTGGTTTATGTGCTTCTAAATATACAAGTATGCTACGTAGTTAAACAGTTTCCCTTTTGGCTGTTTTTACAATCGGAAGCTCGCACAGGGTGTTTTATTTTGAAAATCAACAGGATTCTCTATGTCGTTTCCATGTCTGACTCAAATTGCTTTGTACAGGTTAAGGCGGGCTGCTCGCTGCATCCGTAACAATTGGAGCAGCCGTGTATTCTCAGAGACACCCGCTTCTGGGAAAATATCTTTCTTAATTTGTTTTGCAATTTTATTTACAGTAGTAAACAAATGTCATTAACAACAAAACTATTATTATTATTATTATTATTATTATTATTATTATTATTATTATTATTATTATTATTATTATCAATTTTAAGAAGAAATTGCCAAAGTTTTACATTTCAAGACAAAATAATATAATAATAATAAATTACCTATCTGGCAAATTAATAACGACACATATATTCATTTAACTTGTGTTCATTGTTTTTTTGCCCACTTGGGGGCAGCATGTCAAGCAAAAATCATAACAGTGACATTTTACCTTATATCACTTTATAAAGTTGATTAAAGTTAGGTGCCTAGTTATACATTCATTATCACTTATTTTGCCCACCAAATATATTTAAGTCCAATATTCATTTTAGTTTTGGTATTGGGCATTTTTCCATAAAGTTGATTGTCAGTTCATTTTCAGTTGTCAAACGATACATCTTGAACAGGAATAGTTGGTACAAAGCCATGTAGTGACCTTCACCTAAACATAGCAAAGGTTGAGAGTTAAGCAAAGAAGAAGAGGTTTGATCAGGAGGGAGTTAACGGAGGGAGCTAAAGAAGAGCCGAGGCAGACAGATGAGACAGACCCAGGAGATGGATGGATAGAGAGAAAAATCTTCTGAGGAGCAAAGTTTGCTGCAATCCTGCTGCAATACTTTGACAATTTCCTCATCCCTTTGTTGTTGATGTGTTTTGGTATGAATTTTTCAGATGAGCTGGGGAGAAGCTCTGATATAAGGGTTACGGCAGACAAGATGACAATTTTTCTGATAGACGGCAGATCAAAGAAGGTTTAATGTTGCAGTCAATCAAACGTTGAGGGTGACAGGATGGATGGAGGCACATGCTTTATTACACATCTGCTTAGCTTGTCTCTGAAGCGTTTGGGGGTACGATATAGTGTGTATATGCTCTAAAATCATGTCATAATGTAAAATGTCACAATGTTGAATAAAGCCACCTGAAATTCAAGTCTGTATCTTTTTAAATTAAAATTCACAGCTCATGCAAGGTCTGTCAATACCCAGATAGCTGTAAAACAGCTTAAAAAAGGTTTGACTGGTGACTTGAGATTTTAACAAGTCTCTTTCTTTGTGACATGGATTAAATTAAAGTTCCGAACTAATTTAAAAGTTGTAAATCACTTTTTTTTTCACCCTTTTTTTTTTTTTTTTTTTACATAGTTTTCAGACACCTAATTGAAGTTATGTTAGGCTCACACCATGGTGAATTATTTGTTCAGCCATCCTCATAGTTCTGCCTGACAAATTTGGTATCTCAGAAACACTTGAATTTCTGGTGTAGCATTTCCTGCTTTATGTTGAAAGAGTTTTTTCTAGGGTTTTTTGTGTTACTTCATTTCCTGCTTTTGTCTTTATCCTGCCTGTTTTCTGTGTCTCTTGTGTTTAATTGGTTGATTAGTTATCTTGTATTTATGGATCCATGTATTTCTGTCTGCGTCATATTAGCTCCCAGTTTTGTATTTGTTGATGTTGGACTTTTGCTCTGATTTATCTTGGATAGTTGGATTTAGTTTGTTTTTGGCTGGACTCCTAGCCAACTCAACCTTCACGTCGGGATCACTTTCTTCAACTAAACTCTAACCTTTAGAGCCCCAATTGGGTTCCAAATGTGTGTTCAAACAGACCGTGACAGGAATTTTTGCCTTGCGTTATTTTTTATATTAAACTGAACTCTTTGTGTAGTCTGTGTTCAACCAGAAGTAAGGTGTTAGATTTTAGCTAGCATCGTACAGACCAGTGTTTGTGGAGTGTTCAGTTATCTTTTATTGACCCCCGTAGGGAAATTCGTTCTCTGCATTTTAATCCATCTTGAGTGTTATTTTAGGAGCACTGTGCAACCAGCTTTAGTTCTAACCCAGTGCCTTAGTCAAGGACACTGACAGGAGAACTGACCTAACATAGACGCGTTTGATGGTGGGGGCATCCAGAGGACACTCTCTCAAACTCCACACGCAAAAGTGTGTGTCTGCATTTAGTTTTTATGCGAGAACTCAGACTCAGAATGAACTGAGAACTCACCAGGTCAGCCAGTGTCTCTCCTTTTTCCTCTTGTCTTTTGGATGTTGTAAAGGTAAATCATGCACATCTAGTGCAAGTCCAATTCAGATTTACTTGTGGACATTCTCGCCCACTTGCATCCTTCCATGGACTTTTTATTTCACTGCACTGCATCTATAATTGGTTTTTCCACAACTCTATGAACAGTATATGAAACAGCACAACCACTGATGCAGAATAATCTTAATGTATGTTGCACTTTTGATAGCATCAGTTACAAAGGGCATATACATACAATTATTTAAAAGTTAACGGTAACAATTTGGCTCATGTAATCAAAATCATACTTATATCAGCTATTAAGAAAATACTATCAAAATAAAGAAAAAGTGGGGTGTTGTTTAGCTCAGTCGGTAGAGCATCTGCCCCATGTACAAAGGCTTAGTTGTTGCCACGGTGGCCCAGGGTTTGACCTGTGGCTCTTCCCTGCATGTCGCCATCTCTCTCTCCCCACATTTCCTGTCACTCTTCAAGCTGTCTCTATCAAATAAAGCTCAAAAAGGCCAAAAAAATATATATATCAAAAAATAAATAAAAAATAAAGAAAAAGTGGCACAATAAATAAGCAAGACTTTGGAGTGTTGCTGCAGAGATCAGCTTCAGGTGAGCAGTCGGCTCAGATCGATGCCAGCTCTCAAACAGCAGCCGGCCTGTCAGTCCTCTTTCCAGTTGGTGGCCTTTTGCTAACCTCCACCTTGAAATAGCCTGCTGCCATCATGCCCCTGTGTAGCAGAGCAGATGAAGTCCCAGTCGGCCAGTCTGTCTGCACACTCAAGCATGGTGATAACTCCCGACAGCTGGCTGGCTTTGCTTCCTTCTCACGCGGCGCTGCCTCTTGCCCCCGTCGCTGCTGTAATGACTGCAGACCTTTAAACCTCACGATCAGGGAGGCCTTCAAAACCAGTGAGAAAGAGGTACGGCTGAAAATAAAAGCCGGGATTAAGTGATCGCAAAGTGCAGTCCAGCTTTGAGCAAAAATTTTGAATGTGTGCAGTGCTGGTGATGGTTGGGAGGAGAGAGAACTCAAAAACAGAACAAAAACATCAACTGACAGAAGGAATTGGCAGACGTGTTCGCCATGTCCTTGAGTTTCATGTTAGAGCTACATTCTTGTGTTTAGTCTGAAGGTGAGTGGCATCATGTGAAGCTTTCATTGTTAGTTCTCTAATCATTTATTCATAAAACACACCCAAAACAAAAAACAAACAACAAAACGCTAAGGTTACAACTGTTTGGCCTGCTGACATCAGATTAAGACCATGTTTTAGTTTACATCAAACCACCTGTTGGACCTGGTAGGTGTCAGATACTTGACCATTAGGATGTGGACTAATGCATGTTATTTTCATTGTGAATAATTTTGTGTGCCGTTTTTGTCTGGCAGACAAAGACTGTCCTGTGGTGAATGGTATGGTGGGTAGTACACAGCCAGACGTCTAGTAAATAAACAATTGGGTTGGTGTTGGCACAGCTGGGGACTTGATGGAGAAAGGAAGAGAGTGGTGGTAAATGGACCATATAGATGGCAGGCCCTTTTCCCCTGCCTATTTTCAGTGGTGGTGTAAGGACTTTTCTTTTTCTTTCTGAGCTGTCATAATTATGAAAAAAACTGAGGTATGAAAGTAACCAGAGCCTTGTGTAACAATCACTAATAGCAGCCATGAAAGGAAAATATTGAATGCCGTGTAATTGTGTCATTTCAAAGACACCATTTAGAGACCTGAGCAGACTTGAATCGTGACTTGCAATTTGCTCACAACTCTTTTGCTCTATGAATCTTATTGGCTCCTTGAAGACTTGAGAGTTGACTTTAACATGTCTCAACTGTCTTGAGACTTGTCTTGACTGATGTAAGGCTGTAATCAACTTTAAACAGCTCTGCTAGTTGTGCATTTGACTTATAATCAAATCCTAATAATGTCTGCAGAGCAAAATAGTTAAGAAATAATTATCACAAATCACACAGAAGGAGGTTATTATTGATGCAAATCAGATAAAACAAACAAATAATTTCACATTCTAACCAAGTGGCAAAAACGCCTGATATCATAGATATACTCAAGATGACCAGAATAATACATAAGACCGTTTCATAAAATATCAGTGTTGTGTAACATCAAAAATCTATAATCAAGTTAAAATACAATTTTTTAAGTAAAAGTAAAAATGTTACTTAAAGTTTCCATTACTATACTTTTATATAGTAATGGAATACTGTACTATGTACAGTATATTCATACTGTAAGTTTCATAAACTGTTGACAGTCAAGCTTTCATTGAATTATAATATTAGACAGGCCTTTATTTCTTCTTTTATGTGGAATAATGCTAATCTCTTTGTGATGTCCTGAAAAGTTCAAGATGATTCTCACAGCACAGCATAAAAACATACAGTAGTATGTAGTAGCCTTCACCTGATTACCAGATTAAGGTGTTGTTTGAATACTTTTATCCATAATTTTTCAAAGTTTGTTTGTCCAAAGTATAACTCGTGCTCTGAAGTAGATCTACTGTTTGTGCAATGTCATATACCTTGCGCTCTAATTTACAGCTATATTTGAGGTGGGCTGTAATTGTAAGCCAGCCAATATTAAACAACTATTTTCTGTGACTATAATTACAATTATTGAACAGATGATTGTGTGTGGACATGTTTGTGAAAATGAGCGTCTGTCTACCTGTCAGAGTCTGTCACTGCAGAGAAGAGATTCCTGTTTCTTCGTCTCCTTTAATAATTTTGTGGTTGTTCATGTATTGAATGCTTCTTATCTCTGCAAAGCTGCTTGTCGTTACCTGCTGTCATTTTGTTCCCTCAATGGCAGAAACTGCACTCATTTACCTCACAGTACAGTTTGGCAGTCAAACCTGTCGTATCTGTGTGATGTTGTATTATCAATGAAGGCAGTGAGGCTAGCGGTGGAGAAGGTTATGATAAATTAAAGATAAATTTAATGTTTTTTGAGTTTCAAAATGACATAACTTAAAACTTGTGAAGCTAAATCAAAAACATTTTCTTCAACCGCTTTATTAATCGTGGTAACGTAGGTCGTAGGACAAAGGACGTAAGTAAACACATTGTACTCAGTTGCACTGTATGAGGATACTTGAAGGCAGCTCACATAGACAATACAAAGAGAGTTGGAGGAATGGTGAGTTAAGCCAGCCATGCCAAAGCTATCTCTAACTCCTGCAGCTGCTTCAGGGACATTTTATTCAGGCTCTGACTGCATCTGGGAAAGTAATGGAAGGCTATTGCAGACATCTTCATTTTGTTCTGTAGGGTTGTCAAAATCTTAAGTGCTCCTTTAATTTATGACAGCTAACATTTTGGAGGCTTGAGTCAAGCGAGGCGACATGTGGAATTACAAACATTGTAAACAAGAGAACAATAAACTGTTGAGTATTCATCAGTTTTTCAGTTTCTCTCCCCCTCATCCTGACTTCTACTTTGCATTCTTCATCTATCACATCGGCTCTCTTCCCACCACTCACCATCTCTCTTGTCTCGCTCTGTCCTCCTCCTCTTTCTCCCTTTTCTCCCATTCTCATTTTCATTCCTTTCTCTCTTTAAGTTTATCTCCTCACATTTGTCTCCACTCTCCTTGCTCGCTGCCTCCTTCTCTCTTTCTCTACCATTCTACCTTTTATCTCTATCATTTGTCTTGCTTGACTTATGATTCCTCTGTTTTCAAAGTGTGATGATTTTTCAGTGTCTAACATTAGCTTTTCTGTTTTACCTGGTAAAATGAATAATTAAAGATTTCTATAGAGCTGAAATGATCCTCTGTTGCCTCCGCTCGACTGGCATTTACATCATCAGGTAGAGGTTTTTTGGGAAGCAACAAATCCCTCGACGTATGATGGTGTGCATTGTATCAGGGAAAAAAACACTAAAGACACCTCAAAGAAAGAACACGTGTACATGATTAGCATCAAATGAACTGCATGCAGCCACATTTGCATACATTGGTCATGAATGTCAAACTATGCTACCGCCATATGGATGCTGCGTGTTTAGCCAGTTTGGCATATGTTTGCATGATATAAGTGTTAACAACATACCGAGCATACATACTGACAGAAGTGCTGCAGGATGAATATTTTTTGGAAATGCGGGTTTCATTGGAATCCATTGTAACCACAGCCTGCTGGAGTTGGGATGTAAAGACGTAAAGATCCAACTGCACTACTTTCAAACAAAAGCAGTGTGTTTAGAGAATTAGCATTCAGCAAATGCTTTCTTATGGTGAAACTGGGTCACCGCTGGAATCCAATGTAACTGATGTGCATACAAGCTGACTACAGCTGTTGTCCTACAACTTTCCAGAGCCACTTCTCAAGGCAAAATCACTCCCAACTCATCAAATACTACAGCTTATTAAGTGCCCCAACATTTCAAAATATGGATGTGCAGCGCTCCGGGGTCAGGTTAGTGAGAATAAATATATAGCATCTGGTCTGACTTTCATAATAAAATGAGTAATATTCACACTATAGTTATGTTTAGGCACATTGACAGTGTAATTTGTGGACAAAGCTTCCTGATCTGTGAAGTGAAGCCAACGCGGAAGAGTGTTAAACCTGCATTTAGCTTTCTAATGGCCAGCAGGGGGTAGCTATATGGACTGCATGGTTTCCATCTCTAGTTTCAAGTCTTCTCCCATACAGCACGGTGTTCATTTTGTAAATTATGGTTCCATCTAAAGTAAAATAGATGATAAAACAGGATATGCTTTATGGCAAGCTGCTCAAGGCTACACAGGGTGCATGTTTGACAGCAAAATGTTGTATTTTGGTGGAGCATATCTTTCATTTCCTGTAGTGGAAAAGATGTTTTTGTGGCCCTCTTCCTGTCTTTTCCATTCTCTGGCTCTCTGGCAGTCCTGTGCCTTCTGGTAGCGCTCAGTGAACCAGAAAGAAATCCATTGTCAGATGATGATTCGGCCCAAAACTCTACTCTCACACCTTTAAGCTTAAGTGCTATCCATGATGTGTGCTTGTAATAATAGAGGGATAACAGGGTGAGAGCGTGCAGCAGGGCTCAAAGGAGACCAAAAAAATGTCGTTTTAATGTCTTTCTATATGATCAGGGCTCACCCAGGGAAAAGCGAACGTCTCATTTTGTTTCAGGAGCAACTGAGGAAGACGAAGGAGGGATAAAAGTGCATGTCACTGTAGTCTAAAGAGAAGTCAAAGAAAAATAAGAAGAGGTATGTACAGATAAGTGATTATTTAAAGAGTTCATTAGTTTCTCATAGACCTCTTCAAAAGCAAAGAGGGTAAAATTATCATCAAACTCTGCAAAGTCAAATCTTGTAGTGAGTGATTGTGTACCAAAATGAGAGACATGGTCATTCAGTAGAGTGGAGTTTGAAGGAGGGAGGCTTTATAAAAGCTGGCTTTTGTGCTGAAGAATGCTGGAAGCCATAAATCTCTAAAAAAAAAACACTCCAGTCCATACTTACCATGTAATGAAAAAGGTTAAAAGGTTGAGGGCAGATACTTTGGAAAGCTTTAAAATCGTTTTCCTTCTTTAAAGGTGTGTCAGATTTAGGAGCCTCTATTTACAGAATATGGTAGACATTGAATATAATCTTGTTAACTATGTTTTCATTAGTTTATAATCACTTGACAATGGGAATCATTATCTCATTGTCACTTTAGAAAATAATCTTTTATATCTAAAGACGCTGCAGGTCCTCTTCCACAGAGTCCACCATGTTAAACCGCCATGTTTCTACAGTAGCCCAGAACAGACATACTAAACAATGGCTTTAGATAGAGCATTTACATTTTTCGCACTGTAGTATCCAGTCTCTATCCAGGGTGAGGCGAACGGGTGACAATCTGCAACCACACCTGTATATGCAGATATATGCTTTGCACTACTCTTTTAAATTGTGTGTAGTGGCTTTGCCACACCTGCCATTTTTGACATTGTTTTTGACTTATTACAGTGGGTGTCATATCTTACATTAATCATAATGGTGCATTCCTAAACCAGGACTAGTGTTTGGGAGGGAGATGAGTGTGTAAAAAAAAAAATGTTTTAAGCAACGCATTTCAGAAGTTTTTCAGCTCCATCATCCTTCCCTTTTTTTCCTCTTCTGTAAAGAAAACCCCAACTACCATGTGGTTAACGATGCCATCCACACTAAAAGCCTACCAGTAATTTGGACGGATTATGTCATTTAAGCCTCTGGAAGGCTTTTAATGTGTGATATCAGTGTAGGAAGTGTTAAATGTCGGTTGTTTAACCATGTTTGAAGAGCATCTGAATAAGAGCAATAAAAACAGTATGATAAGACCCTGTTGTACTGTGCTGTGGAAATATATCTAAATTGATCAAGATAACCTGTAAACACAGAGTTGTTAGATTGCATTTACAGTAAATTAAAACAGATCAGAAGAAAGGGATGCTAGGGAGCAGGAAACGTGCAATAAGAAATTATGTTGCGTCTCCTATTGGAGAAAACAACATTAGGTTGGAGTTGCAACTATTTGTCAACTATTAAATCATTCTACATTTATTTTGATAATTGATTATTCGCTCTGAAACACTTTTTATGATTTCAGCTTCTCAAAGGTCTTTGGCATAGTCCGCAATGTCGAACTGCTATGTTTCAACGAAACACTGGCTGCTGTTTTTGATGAATTGGGAGTGACAATGTGTTGAAATCTTACATGCTGGTGCTTCAAATCTTGATGGTTATTATTTGGCTCAGTTTTTTTAAGAAGAATATTTGTGATCGTCGGTCAGAAGTTAACTCTAGCACTGCCAAGACGGTCTGATAGACCATAAAAACTTAAAATAAAAAGTTTTACAGTCCACAACTTTTTCCGAAATATGTCTTCTGAAGTTTACATGGTAATAAAATAAAACACAAAAGATTTCTGAGCATTTATACCCCTGACTCATGCCCCATAAATATATTATCCACACACAGAATGGAGCGCAGTGTAAGTGCACAGAGAGAATGAACGAGACTTCATGACATTTTACTGGAGTCAACAATGAAAATACTCATAAGTGCGACAAAGGGAGACAGTATTATCAATTTATCATACACAAACAATTGTCACGTCTTCAACCACTCTTCAAGAAGCTGTTTTACGTGCCTCCCTCTTTGGTTTTTACCAGCCGCATGTACGTACAGTACATGTACATTGTACAGTGAATGATTCTGATAGACACTCTGACAATAGTTCATGAATTCAAAAAGTATTGAGTGTCCTGATAGTGCAACATTCTTATGACAGCACCCCTTTTCTTTATGTCAAAACAAATTATTGTCCTACCCCCAGTGATGACAATCTGACAGACTGTTGCAGCAGTTGCAGGGTGTGTTAGAATGCTGGCGGTCCTAGTGTTAAAGGGTCTTCAGTAAAGCTTTGTGTTGAAACAGAAAGCATAAACTATCTGCAGTGATATTTCAGGGCAGATGTTAGCTGATACCATGAAGACGGACAATTGTATTTTGTAGTTGCAGCGTTTAAGGACTAAAATGAAGGAAGTCTGGCTGCAGATGATCATCTGTGCCTAATCGCTCTGCATGGTCCTCCTCTCTCTTCCTCTCTCCTGGAACCACAGTGGTGGAATAATCTTCTTTTCTCAGTCAGAATCTCATTTTCCAATGCATGCTGAAAACTCATCATATCCACCTCCACCTCGCCCTGTGCTCTGACTCAACCTCCAGCACCTTCGCACTGCTGAATGTCCCCCCAACAGACATGAGCTACAGTAATATTGCATCATGCTATGTTTGGATTTGTAGTTATTACTGTTATGTTGTTAGACTGCTGAGCAGAGTTCTCAGAGAACATTCGACCACTGGGAAAAAAAAAAGATAGACAATATATGAATTGCAAGGAAATGTGAAGGAAAATTGCCTTAAAACCCTTCAGGGGCTTGAAAAGTGCCACATCCTCCAGACAGCACATTACAGAGAATATTTACAGCGATGCAATATACACAATTTTTATGTATCTATCTATGATATTAGATGGAGTCAAAGTACTTAACAACAATACATCTTAAAGATGCAGCAGACATTTGAAAATACACAATGCACACTGCTTCGTATCACTCTGCTAAGCCCCTCACACCGCAGCAGGAGTTGGTTACTCTGCATAACTTCATCCCTCTTAGGGCTTGCAAGACCCCTGGGGTCCTGATGGTTGTGCACGAGCAGTGACTGACACTGTGTTAGAAACCCATCCTAACTCTGATTGGTTGTTTTCAATTAGATGCAGTTCATTCAAATGCCATTAGGAGCATGAGGAGGAGCCAGAGGAACCTGATTATCTGTCGCATATGCTGCTGTCAGGGTGAAGGGTGCTGTCAGAAAATAAGCCAAAAAATATTTTTTATAAACTTTGACTTGCTTAGAGTGAAATGACTATATAAAATTTTGATGGTGAACCATGAAAGTAAAATGGACTACAAGCCAATCCACCACTCCAATGTCTGCATCCTAACACTTTATAAAGGACACAGTACTCGCAGCATTGGCACCAACTGTTGATAAATTATCAGCTGCCTTCCAAAATTAGCAGAACTCCCAGGGGCTGCACCACATGTCGATTCTTCAGTTGTGTGATCAAAACTAATCTAATTACTGACTTGAATGTAGCCTGTTTTGGCTGCGATGGTACGGAGAAGTTGAGCTGGATTAAATGTTTGGAAAAGACGCAGCCCAACGTCAGTATAAAGAATGGACATAGCCTGAGTGATATCACTCGTAGGTTTCTGAAGTGCTGTTTTGAATCCGAAAATATGCCATGTTGGATCTATTGCTTCTTCCGCCTACGGGCTAATCTAAATATTGGCAAAGACGTGGATCATTAGCAGGAAAAAAATCACTCCCCTCACAGTTGTCATTAACAGGGAAATTAGCTATAGAGTAGTTTTTAGCACTTCCGCATTGGCTTCATTTCCCCGCACCGGAGGTTGCTGCTTGCCAATGTCACTCTGTGGCCGCCAGTCGTATGCTCAGATCGGTCAAACCCCTCCACAGTCAGCCTGAAATGTCTCTGAAACTGAAGCTATCCAGGTGGATTCATGGCCTTATCCCTTATCGTCACTTCACCTCTCTCCTCTGTTCTGTGTATCCCTCTGAAAAACATAACATAACTCACTTTATCCCATATGTTCATGCATGTTTATGTTTACTCTTCTGTAAATGTGTAAACATACATTATACTGTGAAAAACAAAAAAGTATCAGCAGTGAGTCCATCATGTAGTGCTAGTTGTAAAATGTAGTAAAACCTGGAACTGTAGCAGCAAGTATATCTATATTGCTGATGCTATTTATAACTCACTCTACAGTCATATTATCTTTATTCACCTTTTCCCCCGTTCTCGAGTGAGGCCTCGGTGAGTCTGCATGGCGCCCAAGCCGGAGGTTAGAAGTTGTGCTGCTGCTGCTGCTTCTGCTGTCGGCTTGCAACAGTCCTCTGCTCTCAATCCTCAGCTGGTTATGTTGTTAGAAATGCCTCCCAGCTGCTCCCGGGGGGGGGTGGAGCAAAGCGTCAGCTCTCCACATAGAGGTGAGAGTGGAGGGATTTGAATTTCTCTTCTTGTTACATCTTTCACTCACTCTTTCCACCTTTCTCGTCGTTTCCATATCTCTTTCACCCACTCTCGTTCTCCTTATGTGGATTATGTCTGTTTGGAGTGTGTGCAGGATTTTGGATTTACATGATTTGTTATTTGTATATGCCTTTGCACAGTGCTCACAGATGGCACAAGCACACACACACACACACACACACAAACCCATTTACATACTGTGCATGACCCCTATTTTAGTTCCTATTGTTGTCAGATCCTCACCAATCTAGTACTGCTCTTGTCAATTATGACTCTTGACTCCTGCATACAGACTTCAAACACTCACATCATCTGTCAATGTATGCAGGTATGATCTACGAAATTTCAGGTTTAGCTTAGGTTTTATTTATCAGCATGTTATCAGTGACAAGCAACCTAAATAAGAAAAAATGTTTTGTTTTTTTTTGTTGACGTTTAAAATGCTTCCTGATATAATTTCCTCTGAAACCACAAAAATACAGCGCAGATACCCAAAAAGTTTGGATGTCATGTAAAATGGAAATTTAGCCCGGAGCACTTTCCATCAAGACTTACCATTAGTCCATCTCAGATGAGCTTGGACTCAGAGAAGTCGGTGGCGTTTCTGGACGTTGTTAATATCTGGCTTATTGTTTGTATCGTAGTCTTAACTTTTGACAACAGTTTGACAAAGTATTTATAGTAATATCCTTTATACAATCAGGTTGTGTGCTGCCTGAGGGGTCGAAGTTCTTGGACATTCAGTGTTGGTTTTAGTGATATTATAGATTGCAGACTGTGAAATCCAAAAATTCATTCAAACTGTGTGTTGACAAATGTACTTCAACTATTGGACGACGGTGAACCTTGCTCCATCCTTGATTGTAAATAACTGAGGACGCCCCGATTCATACCCGATCATGATACTATCACCTGTTACCAATTAACCTGTTTACCAGTGTTCTTTCTTTCACAGAATGACTTTCTTTAGTTGCTACTGTCCAAACAAAAGACATAGTTGAATGACATCTGGAAGTGTCCTGGAATTATGGTATGGTAAACTTTAATACTTTGACCTTTTAACCTTTAATAACATGCCATCGTCAAGTCAGATTTTTAATGTTATAAACTCTCGAGTTATATTGTTTTTTGTTATATATATATAGCAATTAGCTTGGAATCATTAGTTTTGAATAATATACATACGCAAAGAAAATTAACTGTGATGTTGTTACATATATATATATATATATATATATATATATATATATATATATATATATATATATATATACATAGATGTGCAAGAAGTAAATAGACACCTTTAATTTGAATTTTAATGAAGGTGTCTATTTACTTCTTGCATGTCTGTGTATATTAGATATCATTTCTTGACACTTTGCCAGGAGCTCACCCTTTATGTTGGGCTCAGGAGCCCAACATGGAGGGTGTATTGTTCCCTCAAAGCCCTCTGCTCTCAAGTGGAAGGTGGTTGGAGTGTTCTGGTGCTGTAGTTTACAGCTGTAGCTCGAGGAGATGCGTATGTGTGTTGGTGTGTGCGTTGGTGCCAAAGCCCAGTGATCCCTGAGCTTGGCACTGTCTGGGCTGGAGGCTTGAGTTGGACAGAAAGACGAAGGGGGTTGTTGTTGTTGTGTCGAAGTAGATCCCTGGGGTTTGAAAAAGCCGGCTGCATCTGACCTCTAACCTCCCACCATTGCCTCTGGCTGTGACACACATCGGCAGGTATGCACTGACTGAAATACTATGCCAGTGCTTGAGTTCTACAGATGAGTTATTCAAGCCACACTTGCAGGTTATAGTAGAGGACAAAAAAAAAAAAAGAATGTCTTTCAGAGTTGTCCTGCCTAAAAAAAAACAAAAAAAAAAAAAAACAATTGAAATCTCACAGATGGAGAAAAGTAAACAAGAAAACAAAAAACCCACAAGCAGACATTGCAAAGATGACTTGAATTCCAGGGGAGGGAAGCGGAAAAGATGACTCCAGGACGTTGGAAAGACTGTGAGTGAACGATCACATGCCTGCATTTATGAAGCAATTATAAAGTCTGCTCCTAATTTTATATTCAAAGGTAGTTATGGTGACATCTTTCCCAGTCATGTGTATGGCTATGGCAATGTGTATGTATATGTTGTTCTTCTACTCTCTGTGTCACTGTGAGGAGTTTACCAACTTGCTCAACACCTGTGAGAGACCAGAACAAATGAGAGTCAGACACGAGAGCTTTACTTTGTACAAAGGGCACCCTGCTACTGCAACATCTAAGCCACAGAGAGCAGAGAGGCGCAGAGCAGTTCCTTGTTCCTTTATTTATATACAGTAGTAGCGGTTATATGACACGTGACTGAAACAGGGGCAGTCCCTGTTTCAGTAAACTTAACAAAATACTGAATACATTAGTCATCGTGTGAGTGGTGAGAACATGTGGAATCCCTTTAACCTTCTAACAGTCACTTTCAGACTCAACATGCTCTAGTACCAGTTCATTTGTTACTTTGTTTAGCTGCCATATTTTGCACACAAATGACACAAGAGGTGGGTGATGATGTATGACTCGTGCATTTACGGCCTGTTTTAAAGCACAAAACCATAAAACTCAATCACTGCTAAACGGTTTTGGAAACCAATACAATTTAAACTGAGGAGAATATGATAACACAAAGTAAAATATATATTTGGAGCTATACCAGAGAAGTTCTGTTATATTTAATTATTGTATATCTGCTGCCAAAGGACTCTCTTCCCTTTTCAGAGTCAGCACCAACACCAACACTAGTCTGTGCAGTCAGTCAACCAGCCACAACACCAATAAAGCAGTCACTTACCAAGTTAGTAAACTGCTTGCTAGTCAGTAAGTAAGTCATCGAGTATGTATTAAACATGTGCAGTTGAACTGAACTGATATAAAGAGACAGCAAGAGAGAGAGTCAGAGAGACGTTATATGTTTCAGCACCATGGAGAGATACACAAAGAGATGGTCTGGAGGCCTTTCTCATTTCGCAGTTTGAATGTCTCTGATTCCTTTTCTCACCTCATCTCCTCATGTCTTAGTCCCTCCTGACCGAGATGTGAGCAGAGGAGGCTCTTGCCAATGACTAAAAGTCTATCTCTTTCTTCTCTCTCGTTTTCCCATCATAGCTTCCTCTGATGATGTCCTCTTCGGTCTTTTCGCCTCTGCCATTATGTTCATAGAGGCTGCTGAGCACTGCACCGGCTCTGCACCTAACAACCCCAACCGCACGCGACTTACATACATAATTTCTGGCTCACAGAACGCAGATCGGGAATGACAGACACCATTCACTTGATTGCACACCAATGTAGCATCAACATGATTCAGAATTGGTTATTTTATGGTAGAAAAGTTACACAGTGTTGCTTTAATTTCACCATGTATGGATGTGTAGTTTATTGTGTTTGGTTTGGTAACATTATCTTGTGCCACTTGACTGGGTTTGCCTGTTTCAGAACCATGGAGAGAGACTGTGTTTCAATTCAATTTATTTGTCACATATAAAGTATATACTAAATAAGTAATAACAATACTTAATAAGTAATAACTGTAATAAATTATATAAATAAAAGTAGAATAACCAGGGAGAGAGGACAATATTACACACTCACAATATACACTACACTGAACAAAAATATAAACGCAACACTTTTGTTTTTGCTCCCATTTTTCATGAGATGAACTCAAAGATCTAAAACATTTTCTATACACACAAAATAACCATTTCTCTCAAATATTGTTCACAAATCTGTGTAAATCTGTGATAGTGAGCACTTCTCCTTTGCCGAGATAATCCATCCCACCTCACAGGTGTGGCATATCAAGATGCTGATTAGACAGCATGAATATTGCACAGATGTGCCCTAGGCTGGCCACAATAAAAGGCCACTCTGAAACGTGCAGTTTTGTTTTATTGGGCGGGTCAGAAAACCAGTCAGTATCTGGTGTGACCACCATTTGCCTCATGCAGTGCAACACATCTCCTCCGCATAGAGTTCAGGTTCAGATCAGGTTGTTGATTGTGGCCTGTGGAATGTTGGTCCACTCCTCTTCAATGGCTGTGCGAAGTTGCTGGATATTGGCAGGAACTGGAACAAGCTGTCGTATACGCCGATCCAGAGCATCCCAAACATGCTCAGTGGGTGACATGTCCGGTGAGTATGCTGGCCCTGCAAGAACTGGGATGTTTTCATCTTCCAGGAATTGTGTACAGATCCTTGCAACATGGGGCCGTGCATTATCATGCTGCGACATGAGGTGATGGTCGTGGATGAATAGCACAACAATGGGCCTCAGGATCTCGTCACGGCATCTCAATAAAATGCACCTGTGTTCATCATCCGTAACATACGCCTGCCCATACCATAACCCCACCGCCACCATGAGCCACTGGATCCACAACACTGACATCAGAAAACCGCTCACCCACACGATGCCACACACGCTGTCTGCCCTGAACAGTGAAAACCGGGATTCATCCGTGAAGAGAACACCTCTCCAACATGCCAGACACCATCGAATGTGAGCATTTGCCCACTCAAGTCGGTTACGACGACGAACTGGAGTCAGGTCGAGACCCCGATGAGGACGACGAGCATGCAGATGAGCTTCCCTGAGACGGTTTCTGACAGTTTGTGCAGAAATTCTTTGGTTATGCAAACCGATTGTTGCAGCAGCTGTCCGAGTGGCTGGTCTCAGATGATCTTGGAGGTGAACATGCTGGATGTGGAGGTCCTGGGCTGGTGTGGTTACACACGGTCTGCAGTTTGTGAGGCCTGTCTAATCAATCTTGATATGCCACACCTATGAGATGGGATGGATTATCTCGGCAAAAGAGAAGTGCTCACTATCACAGATTTACACAGATTTGTGAACAATATTTGAGAGAAATGGTTATTTTGTGTATATAGAACATGTTTTAGATCTTTGAGTTCATCTCATGAAAAATGAGAGCAAAAACAAAAGTGTTGCATTTATATTTTTGTTCAGTGTATATATATATAAAATGTGTGTAGACAGACAGTATACTGCAGCAGACTATCTAACCACAGTCACCAATAAAAACCTGAGAAAGTGTCCAGACTGAGTGACCACAGTGTGGTTATATAGAAGGGCAGACACAGGCAGACCTGGCCACCCAGAGAGGACTGACTGTCCTGTCATTGTTATGAGGAAGCTGAAGAAATAGAAATACACTTCCTCACACTATGTCAAAAATCTAGAAATATTAGGCAGGAACTGGTTTAACTGTTTCAGCAGCACAGAGAGAGAGACCCAAAAACAGGCTTGCTCATCGGGGCTCGGGTAGAACTCTCTGGTGGCAACCTGGACAACTGATAATTGTGTGTCACTTTTAATGAAGCGGATGAATGATTTTTACCTCCTTGCTGTTTCCACAGTAACATCAGCTGCTGCTGGCTGATAAACCTTATCAATATTATTTGCTTGTCCTTCATTTTATATGTCATCAGTCTATTGATTTCCACACCGTTTATAAAACACATCAGAATCATTGGGCTTTCTGAAGAAACTTCAGACATTCAGCTGCCGTGACATTTGGAGAAAACGAGGTTATGTAGTGATGTTAATGAACCAATGCGATGGCTAATACCAACTGGACGATCTTAGTGTTCTGTCAACATAATGGACAGTCTTCAGATTTTTTCTCTCATTGTTAATATACAAATTATAAATTTGGTAAATAATAAAAAAAATATTCAGCCTTATATTTTTCAGTGAACCCCATTTAGCATTAATAGATAAAATATTTTGACTCTGACATCTATGTTAAGTTCTAAATAATTGATTCCACTGCTAAAAAAAATCTTTATTTGATGACCGGGGTGCTTGTCTATCCCAAATCCATACAATTCAGCCCCCAAGAGACTCACGAGAAAACAAACTGAACAAGAACTTTTCCAGATATTTGGACCATACTTTGCTAAATACTGACTTTTAACTGGAACAGTACATTGGCTGTTATGACTGATGACAAGTCAATGAGAGAACATAAAGTACAGACAAGCCCACAGATTGAGGAAGGTCTTGGGTATGAATGTTTCAAAAGCATGGAGAGTGACACACAAGGATGGTTGCAGCCTCATGGAGTCAGACACAGAAAGAAGAAGGTATGAATATTTCAGCACCACTGAGAGAAATGAAGAGATTGTAGCCGAGTTTGATTTCTGATTCCTGAACTTTCTCCTTCATCACAGATGATGCTGTAATAACCCTCAATGACCAGAGCTGTGCATTTGAAAGATTTTCAAGCTACATCTGCACACATTTTCAAATCAATTTTAACAATACAGTTCACCTAAACCTGTACATTCATTCTTTTCTGGTGCTTTTGGGCAAAGAAACAAGCATCCATGTTTTGTTCTTTTTCCCCAATGTAGCAGCGTGAATGCATGAAGGCCAGATGTGACACTTTCTGACTTTCCACCTCCAACCATAAACTAATGTAGCATGAGTCACTCAGTGAGTCACGGGCCACTTCAATAAATCGGCCACTCAGGCTGTCATTCTTTTAATTCCCACTGGCCATAAAATCATATATCAACACCATAGTAACACTATATTTCAAACTCTATTTCCTCCTACACATCTTAACCTGCCTCTGTTTGATATTAAAGCAATGGAAAAGTAGAGGTAGTAACAGAGGTGCTGTTGTACTGAATATCAGAGGAGCTGTGGTTCCATTGTAGCACCATTTATTAGTTCAGAGGAATGAGTGATAACAGATTATGATTTGTTTGTTCATTTAATCATTTATTTGGTTACATCAACACAAATATTTCCAAACTGGATTGGCACTGCTGTTGTCAAGCAACACATAAACATTTCCTGAACATTACAAGCTACTTTGTGTAGGTCTGCAATCAGTGAGATCAGTCAGTCTGTCACCGGTCGCTTTAGTGGAAATATCAGTCTTTTTTTTCATCTTGAGATTCCAATAAAATCAAACATGTTTAATATTATCAGAAGGTAGAGTCACTCTCTTCAGCACCGAACAGGAAGCGGGAAAATTAATATTTAATTTGGTAATGGATAAAACACCTAATAGACAGTAAAACAGTGTTTTAAGTCAGTGTTTAATTCAGTCTATCCAACAACCAGAACTTCAAGTTTTAGTGAGAAATCTTTGAAAGGGTTTGCTTCATTCCGACTGACTGTCGACATATGATGTCTTTCACTCTCACTCTTGTGTTTTTAGAGTTAAAAAAGTCATAAAAAAATCTGATTTCCTAAAGGGAGTTTGGTGTAATATTTTCCCCGGACAGCGCAGGGAGCTTTACTTTAATCCAAACTGCTAATGTTATTATTATTATTTTTTTTTTTAATGATTTATCACCACTACAGAAACACTAACTAATAACTAGGTCTAATAAGGTTGTCTGATGTTGACTGCTAGTGATTGGTTTGATTAATGGTTTAATAATGTGTGTATTGATTAATGATGGTGGCTGATCAGACTAACGCTAACCTGATCTTATTGACTCTCTAACACCAGTATGTTGTAATTGGTTTCCCCTTGTATGCAGAATCCATAGCTGGAATAAAGCGTTCTCAATGCAATATTTTTCTAATAAACTTGCTGAGAACTTGAAATCACTGAGCGGACATTTTTATCTTCTCTATTCTCTCCGTGATACCCACCTCCCATCTCTCATTTTTTCCCAATTATCACCAAGTATACTCTATTATAGTCCCTTCCTGATATAATTACAACACTCCCTTGCATGTCCCTCTTATTCCTTTTTCCATCATCCTTGATTCCTCTCTCTCTATCTCTCTCTCTCTCATTCTGATTATCTTCCCTCTTTCCCTCTTACCCTTTCTGGCTCACAAATCTTGAAAATTGAGATCTGAAGGATGGTGCTGCTGGAAGCCTTGATACAAGGCTACCACTCTCACTCAAATGAAGACATTCCTTTGGCACAGAAAAGTGCGAGAACAACCTATACACATTCTTCTGTCTGAGAGAGTGAGTGGGTCCTCCACTCACGTTACTTGTCGTCATGTTTTCATTTTATTCAGCTACTAACACTGATTTGACCTGTAGTGTGGTATTATCTGAAGGAGGGAGGTGTATATATTTAGGCTTTTAACTGCATGCTTTACTGCAGAGTGTGTATTGGAGTGCTGTTCTGCAGTTTCAGCAAAATGCTCACCAGAATAATAAGAATAATAATAAAAAGTCTAAATATGGACTGGTTTTGAATTTACATTTTGATTCCGTTTTGATTTTCCACAGTTGAGTCAGTTCTCCACATGGCTCAGGATAATTTCATGCATTCCCATCCTGCTGAGCACCATCGTTTCGCAGCTTCGGTGCTCCCGTGCTCCACCGGGGTCCTACTGAACACCTTCGGCTGCAGCCCACTGCACAATGTATGTGAAATGATGAGTATTTCAAATATTTATTGTACTTTGTCAGGTGTGGAGGAAACGGAATGAAACCACACGAGACAACCTCAAAAATGAATTGTAATGTTATTTAAACTCTATATATAGATATAATTGTTATCCACCAGAAAGCTAAGAAACAAAGCTGGCATATCACATATTCACATGCTGTATATAAGAAATTCCTGATCTTGTTCTTCAAGACAAAAATAAACCTATAATTCATATAGTCATATAGTAGCTGTGATAGTAGCAACGTAGCTAATCTTTGAGGACAATAGCCTGTGCTTCCACTAGACGTGCTTGTTTTCTTTCTCTCATCCAAAATATAGATCCTGCTTGTCACCAGACTCTTTTGACAAAAACGGCAATTTTACTTTGCAGATCACTGTAACATTCAAAGTGGACAGAACAGTATAAGAAACAATAAATGCCATCTTGGTCACCCTTTACACTCCCCAACAATCACCAACTCTGCTTTGGTCAAAATAAATCCTTAAATCCCTGACTAGGATAAGAAACTGAGGACTCGCATGCGTGTGATAGTTAGCTATGTTTTGAATCTTGTACATATAAAAATACTTCATATACTTTAGGTCCTACTGCTTGCTTTAATGATTTAAACTGTCAAAGCTTCCACACTACACCAACACCTTTATCAAAGGTGTCTGGTCAGACTGTTCATTACAGAGAATTAATGGACATGTGACAATCAAATAGAGCAAGATTCTTGAAACAGCATTTCAATGTTTCCAAAGTTACATTAAGTGACCATTTAACCCTTTATCGGGCGAGGAACCATATATGGTCAGTTCCATGGGCTTTTAAAATGGTTCCCCACATCTCTCAATAAAGAAGCAGAAACATGTGACTTCCTCCAGCCAATCAGCGAATGTCAGGCTACGTTACCCTTGAGCAAAGCACCATATCCCCCAACATCTGCTCCCCGGGCACTGCGAATCGCTGCCCACCGCTCCAGTGTGTGTATATGGCATCAGGTGGGGGTTAATGGACCTTGGTCTTTTCATGGTCAGGATATTGTGATTTTAGCTAAAAATTTCAAACTTTCTGAACCACAGCATACCGTTTTGAGTAAAGGACTATTTCAACGTTTGGGATCAGGCAGGGATCAGAAAGCACAGTTTCAATGGGATATGCAAAATTATCATAGGAAAATTAAATTGGCTAGTTATTACCGGAATGCAAAGGATAAACATATATTGCCTTTTATCACACCTTCAAATGGTAGCTAAAATTTTAGACACATTAAAAAAGAAAAAGTTCATAAATGGAAAACAGAGACAGTGTTTGATTGGGGATCTACAACCTAGGGAAAGAAGGTTTTATATCTTACCAAAGATCCACAAAAATCCAGAGAAATGGACGATCTCATTTGAAGTCCCCCCGGGGGAGACCAATTGTCTCTGACTCTGGGAGTGAGACATATTTTACAGCGGAATATTTGGACTGCCATTTGAATCCGTTGTCTACTAAACACCCTACCTATGTTAGAGATACTTACCATTTTATTGAGATTGTACGTAGTTTAAGGATCCCGTCAGACTTTTATTTCTTTTCCATGGATGTGGACAATCTTTATACTAATATTCCCATCCAAGTGGGATCAATTGTGTAAAAAATATTTTTGATCAATACCCGGACCTAAAAAGGCCAGATGAAGAACTTTTGAAGCTATTGAAAATTAATTAGGAATTTTCATTTACAGATTAAAGTAACAGCCATGGGCAAAAATTTTTCCCCGGCTTATGCCAATATTTTCATGGCCAATTGGGAAAGGGACTTTTTTTTTTTTTTAATGTAAAAAGAAACCAGCTTATTATTTACGTTATTTAGATGATATTTGGGGTATTTGGGTGGGATCTATACAAAAATTTGAAGAATTTGTGGAGACATTGAATTCCCATGATCCATCAATCAAACTTAAAACTGAAATTAATGAACAATCAATTGATTTTTTGGATACCACGGTATTTAAAGGACCAGATTTTGCAACAAGTTTCAAATTGGATGCAAAAGTATATTTCAAGAGTACAGACACACACGCACTGCTTCATTTCAACAGTTTTCACCCAAAACATACTTTTCAGGGGGATAGTGATACGTATTTGTACGAGAGAGGAACACTTTTGGGAAGCAGTGCAGGTTTTGTTTAAGGCTCTGAGGAAGAAAGCCTATTCTAGGCCCTTCCTGAGAACATGTCTCAAAACCTTCCAGGAAAGGAAGGAATGAGATCATGGGAATCCAATTCTGTTCATTAAAACATTATCCTCAGTTAGTAAGATTCTTAATAACAAGCTCAAAACTAACTTTGAGGAGGCGTTTGGACAGGGAGACACAATTCCAAACTCAAGGGTGATTTCAGCATACAGGAGAAACAAGAATCTGAGTGATTGGAGTAATTGTGTTTATGTTATATTTTGTATTAAGTGTCGTATTGAGTATGTTGGAGAAACCAAAAACACTTTTTCCACATGCATGATACAACATAGTTATAATATAAGGAACAAAAAAGAAGTGGACACACCTTCAGTTAAACATTTTTTGAATCATGGTTTAGCTGCTGTGAGAATGGCTGGACTGCAAAGGGACGTTAATTGGACAGATTGGGAACAAAAAAAGAGGGAAAGATATTGGATTTTTCAATTCGGAACAAAAGAACCATTTGGATTAAATATTAAGTACAATTAGTGGAAGATGAAAAACTGGTTAAACAAATTATTGATTCATTATTACCCGATCCCCAGGCCTAGGCTATTCTACCTCCTGCCCAAGATTCACAAGGAGCCCTCTAAATGGTGTCCCCTTTGAAATCCCACCTGGAAGACCAATAGTTTCAGACTGTGACAGTGAGACCTACTACACTCAATTCATTGATTATCACATTAATCCCCTATCAAATAAGCACACTGGCTATCTCAAAGACGCCTATCATTTTGTAAATACAGTTAAACAACTCCCAAGATCCCCCCAGATTCCATCCTTTTTACTATGGGAGATGGGAGACAGTCCCCTACCCTAACATTTTTTGCACTGTATCACATGCGTGATATGTTGAAATAAGTGTCATAAGTTCCGTAAGACATATGTCTGATTTTTTATTTGGAAATAAATGTTCCACATATTTTTTGGAATTTGGAATTTTACCCTAGGCGGGCAAGTGACCGTATATGGTAACTTCTTTGACCTTGATTCGCAGCCTAAAACTGAATCGTTTTTAAAAAGTCAAAAAAAAGAAAACAATGTCTACTTATATCCACCAATAACACTCCAGGTATTTCAATGTGCCATGTGCCATATAAAAGGTGAAGCACTGTAAGACTGTTGTTTAATGTCAAGAAAGAAAGCATGAAGGTAAAAACCTTACAAGATACGTTAACTTTGACTTGCAAGTTGCATTTCAGTGAGAACCTTCGAGAAATCTTTTGCATTTCCTTTTACCTTTTACCTGTAAAATAAACCAAACAATGGACATTGTTACATCCAACTGACTTTCTTCTGGCCTCCTTTTAGGGGAGAGCTGTTTCTCTCACCATGTTTCAGGTCTGCCATGCCCCTCTCTGTGTTCCTGGATCACCCACACCTGAACTTCATTTGATCATCAGTGGAACTGAGCAGTGCTCCTTGTCATTTGCCCACTGAGCTGTTGGTTGGGTTGGTGCTGCTGTTATTGAACTTGTTGCTAGTGTTGAAACTGTGTCTTTGATAGTGTCTTGATACAGAACTGTTGGCTCATTCTCTATCTTTGCTGACTGGTTGTCAGGAGTGTCTTGTTCAACTTGTCTTGGGAAGTTTGAGTAAACCTTGCTGGAGTTCTCAGAGATTTATTTTGTTTCCCCAATTTCTCCTGTTCTGTGGTTAGTTAGGAAGCTCAGTACTGGTTTATGTTTGATTCTGCAGACAAACTGAGCTTTTTATTTCCAAGATAGTGATTTATTATTATTATTATTATTTTATTTTATTTTATTTTTTTTAATTATTAAGTCTCAAACAAAGTATGGTGGGCTAAATGCTCGCTTCTGAAACGCTCCCGGTGGGGTTTGAAGTCGCGTGCAGGACGGACCAAAATCGCGACGTGCCAGAGACGTGTGCAGTGGGGCTTCGGTGTTATATGTACAAAGTTTTTCACCACCTTCTTCATTAGAAAACTGTGATGAAAAACAACCTGTTTTGGTAAAAGTTACATTACACAACACAGAAAAAAGGTTATTGGACTGTGTTTCTGTTCCCGCAGTCTGGTGTGATGGTGCATGGCTAATGGCTGGGTAGAAATTACCATTGACTCATTGACTGTTCATTTAGGTGTGACTTCTTTTGTTAAGAGAAATTAAAGTGGGAGGCTACAGTTGGCTGAGGCTGTCACATTCAATAAAAGTAAATAAGTAATGTATTAATAATGTATTATACATATTTATACAGCTATGTATATATTTATATGTATATACAGCAGCTATGACAGTTTATTTCATCATGCCACTTAAAACATAAAGCACCTCAGAGTTTCTCATGTGTGTCTCTTTGCTATCATCTGTTGTCTATGTGGCCTCTTGACAACTTGTTGAATTGATTTTATTTGTCAATTAGTCAGATGTTACATGTGCTTGTTTGAAATGACACAATGAAATGAAATGTTGACAGTTGGTGTTTTCCTGACGTATTCAGTATGAACATATCCATCCAACAGTTGTGGAGACATTTCACTCATAAGTGTTTGCCTGTTGGCAATCTCTACAGACAGATATCTGCATATGATTGCAAAAAGGACAAAGGGTTTTTCGTATAGGAAGGGTTCTGGTTACCACTTGTAATCTGTTTGTACTCCGAACAGTATTGACAAGTCATATTTGAACAGGTTTGGGTTGCATGCAAATAAACAGTCTGAGTGGAGAGCAAAAGAGGTGGAACACATTGGCCGAAATGTAACCTTGAAACACATCGGCTATTGTTTAACAATGATTTGACCTTTGTGATATTACTTGTGAAACCTCGTCGTAAACATCATTTCTCAACTCCATTCTCGTGTCTAAAGTTGCTAAATGAGTGTAAACAATGACTAGCAGATGCTCCTTATTCCCATATCCGGATATCCACTGGTTACACTGGAAGCCCAGAAACATTGGCCATTGGGGCCACTGGCCCACATTAAAGGTTAAATCGTTGCTAGTCAATAACCAATGGGTTTCAAGATTGATGTTGGTGACAAAGAAAGATTTATCCTTTGGGAAACATGAATGTATATTTAAAATTTCATGGCAACCCACTTGATATTTGTAGAAATATTTAAGTTAAAAACAAAAATACCAACCTGATGATACTGCTGAACAGTCAAGTGAATCAGTAATGTTTTATACCAGTCCATCCAATAGATATTTTAGTCTGGACCAAAGTGGTGGACCGACTGACATTGTGTGGCTGGAAAATGTAATCCAGGAGCCATTATGTTTACTACAAAAAATACCAGTTGAAATAGTTGCAACAACTCTCCAGCCAACCAGCACTGAACATTTATCAGATTCACGCTAAAACAGTAGCACTACAGTATTTGTTTTTAATTGTACTATGTGGTGTTTTGTCCCACGCATACAATATAATGGGAACAGAGTAAAAAAAAACAAAGTAAAGAGTTATGTTTTAAGAATAGAAGTGACATTTTTTTTAGTGTTGTCTCGCCTTTTCATCACAATGCTGAGCAAAGTGTTGTTCCCCCCTCTGAGAGTGAATCTCAGTTCTCAGTGTTTGAAAGGAGATGCGAGAAAAATATAATGGATGTGATGTGTTTTTTCTCATTGTCATGCTCTTTGTATTTTCCATCTTGACAGTATTATGTTGCTCTTGTAAGAATACATCGCAACTTTTCTAACAGTTGAAGATCCTGATGGCTTTGCGAAAACAGATTTAGCAAACAGAATAACATCAGCCTGGGCTGAGATTGTGTGTGTAGGTTTGCATGTCCACGTGTGTGTGCGATCTCATGGCCTCCGCACAGCTCTTTGTCTTGTTATTTTAATGCGGGCAGGCAGCGCTTCGCCCTCCTCCACCAAAGCAGCGGCTGCATAATTCAGCCAGAGCGAAGGGGACTCCCACAATGATTGAACATAATGACGTGTAAAGCCATTAAGTAGCTAATCAGAAACAGCAATGAAGCTGATGATGATGAAGGTGATGCCGTGAGAACTTCATCACAATCATCAACCCCCTCTCAAAAAATCCTCAACCTAATTCTGCTTTCTAAGGAGAGTAATTGATTTTGAAAAGAAAGGAGGTGAAGGGATCCTGCTGCAGTGTGTTACTGCCTGCTGCTTACACACCAAAAAAACAGAAAAGAAAAAAAATTCAGACATGAATTCAGGAAGGTGTTTATGAATTATGCAGCTTTTCCTGAGGAATGAATCTGATGCCTCTGCACTTGTTGAACTGTTTTGCAGTCATGTCGACTTCTGTTTTTACTCTTCACTCATATGGAAGAGCTGCTGATGCAACTTAATCAGACACAAGAAAATAATCGGGCAATTTTTTTGTGCAGTGAAAGAAAAAAAATCCAATACTGATATTAGCAAAATTTAGAAATTTAGTTGTAAGTTGTAAGGCATAACACCTTCTGGCTTTTCAGCTTCATCAGAAAGTTAGAACAACAACAACACAGAAGAGTCGCCAAACTTAGCAATAAATCTGAGAATATTACATTTTTTTGGCAACTTATCATATATCAACGTTGTCTGCATATGAACCCCTTGTTCATAATATAGTACCAGTGCTCATTTTAGAAAGGCCACCACAAAGAAAACATTGTTATTGTTATTCAGTTGTTTATGATGTGCGTTTAGATTAGTTTCCAATATTGGTTTCTCGCTTGATTCAGGGAAAATGAAGGCATACTAGCTAATGCTGGCAGCCAGAAACCAACATCTATGACCTAAAAAAGAGCCTTTGTAAAATGAGCAGTGGTGAAAATGATCATTTTCTGTTATAATGAAGGAGGTGACAGGGCTAGCAAGCTGAGCTAGTTGAAAAGTTGTTTAAGTTATAGTTATAGTTGTCCAGCAATGAGGTTGAAGCTTTATCGCCCGCTGTCACAAGACACTTTCATTGTTTTATTGTTTTTTCATTCTGTAAGGTGATCTGAGGCGAAGTTTAGTAGAGTTAGCAGACGGGCAGTTCTTAATGTCTTAATGTGTGCAAGTAAACAATTCAAGAAATCAGTGAAATGGCACAAAATAACTATTTAAAAATGATTTGATTTATTGATGTTTTTGTTGTATGGTCTATGCTATGATCAGTGCTGTATCCATAGTAACAGTCTGTTATTTCTAAATACAAGAAAATCATGAGTACAGATCATCCCTTTTAAACAATCTAACAGAATATAATAAAAACAGAAGGTGACACGGTCAAGGTTTTTGTCTTTACAGATCAAGTCGACGACTTGAAGTAACTTTAGTTTTCTAATGCAAAAAGTTGAAGAATATTTCATTAAAAAGAAATAGGACTAAACCTCTCTACAATAGGATATGGCAGACATTGAGCAGTCTTTAGTTGGAGAAATTTCAACATGAAGCTTGCCACCATCCTGACGTTAAGCACAAACACTGGATTTTTTCATCGAACACACATGGCACAAAACCTATATAAACACATGAACAGGTAAAATTAATTAATATTACAGTTTCACATGTGTTATACAATCTCTCTCTCCTCCTCTCTCTCTCTCTCTCTTACACACACACACACACACACACACACACACACGCACACACACACACACTATCCACGATCCAGGGTAGGCAAAGAGAGTGACAGCAGATGAGATCCCCAGACGTTGCTCTCGTGGAAACATGGCTGCCAACAGCTGATCTGTCCCATTCTTCATCATCTCCGTGGCTGGCGCATCACACATTTTGCCCACAACAATTTCACTTCTTCTTCATCTGTCTTTCTTTGTGTTTTTGTGTTTCCACAATTTCCCACATTTCTCTCTCTCTCACTGTCGTCTCTCCATCTGCCGCCTTTTCAGTCTGTCTCCGTCACTTTGATTTGGTCTGTGGTTCTGTGAAGCTCACTGATGTTCACAACAAAAGAAAAAAATATATATCTTGGCAAGTCATCCTAGTTTTGTTTTCTGGAAACAACAAATATATGCCAGGATACTTATTTCAACCTTTCCAATACAAACAAAGATTTTTCTAGAATCAGACACCTAATTTATCTGTACAGTAACCTGTAGAAAAATCAATAACCAACTATTTGGAATCCGACTGTTTACCCTATCATTTACATTTAAGCTAATAGAAAACACAGGAATAACATGGAATAATGTAAAATAAGATAATATACTATTAATCCCTATCAATTTGTAAATCAAATGAAATCAAACTGGAAACCATTACAAAGCTGCAATCTGTGAAAGGTTCTATGAGGTTCTATGACACTCAGCCATGTATACTGTAATTAGACTACTCAACGTTTTCAAGTGATAAACATAATGAAACATATCTGAAATGCTGTCAAACTCCAAAACCAATTCTTTCTAAGATTAGAATGTTACAGAGTATTTCCACCAAGTCAGGCGATGTAGTATAAAGCGAGAGAAAGTCAGAATATGGAGGAGGAGGGGTGGACGAATGGCTCGAGGAGACCACTGTTTGTATGTATTTTATGTGAAACCAAAAATAAGTTATAAAGACTATCTAAGTTATTCAGATATTCAGGTATATCTTACGATCTAACTGGCAAGAATCGTTTGGACAATTCAAATTCTGTTTTATTTCAGGGGTCAAAAGAAGAGAAGTGATTTTATTACACTGTTTGGAAGGATGAGAAGAGGACATGATTTATTGAATCAAACCTTTTTAAAAACCACTTTTAGTGTCACAGATCATAATGTTTGAGCAATAATCATCATCATTTATTCATGAAAAAAAGACATCTCTGGTTTCCCCTATGCACTTTCATAAGCTTTTAATTTGCCAAAATATAATGAAATTTGCTCATTGCCTTTTTATGATTATGGCACAATTATCCACCACCACACCACCAATTATTAGAAAGAAGACAGACATTTGAAAAGAATCACTTTTAGCCATGTCGGCCATACTTTTAGCCATTGGTGATGCCGGAATAATTTAAATCCAGTACTCATTCTCCTTTTAGCTCTGGTTTGAGCTCCACCAACTCCTGAGAAAAACAAAAAGCTCTTTAGCTGCTAGACATTGCACATTCTGAATGAAAAGTAAAGTAAAACCAAAAGTAGTATGCTGAAAGACAGTAAAAAGCCCAGTTTACCTGCAAATACTACAAAAAAATTGACTGAAATATTGATTGATTGAGGTTTAAAACTAGCGCATATGGCTGAGTATGAGCAGGGTTTTTGCATTATACTTTTAAAAGAAGGAAATCCAGCATTTGTCAACCTTGAGTCTTATTTTCTCCTACTATATATTTTTTTCCAATTATGAAAAAAACAACCTTTTATAGATTCTTTAACTTATGGCAAGGAGCATAAGCGTCCCACAGCTTTCAAAAAGTCTTCAAATTAACAGAAATCATCTAATACACTTGAGTCTTTGTTCTGACCAAATGAAAAACACAGAAAGTCTTTCCCTGAAAAAACCCTGTGGGTGTAAAATAAATTGCAAAACTGCAAAACTACTTGTAAGGAATTATATTTAGTACATTTCGTCTTGGATGTGTGTGTGTTTTAAGCTACTGTGGGCCAAAAATCAAAACAATGACAGCCCAGAGCCGATGATGTGATCAGTTCACGTTTTTTGTTTTCAAAAAATATCCTAAATCCTTACAGCTTTGGAAATTAGAAAGACGTCTTTGTAAAAAGTAGTTTTTCAAACATTTCAAAAAGCATGTCACACTGATGCATAATGGGCTCATAAAGAGCCATTCTACAGTGTGACCAGCTGTGTGAGATTTGTCACATCTTTTTATATGGAAATGACTTTCATGTGTAATATCCTTTGGTGCAGTTTGTGCTTTCTGTGACACACAAACAGAACATATATATTTCCCCCTATAGCGTATGCATGTTTGCCACTTCCAAGACAGCATTAAAGCTTTGAGTTTCTGTGCCAGCATCAACATTACATGCATGCATAATTTAGATGAGTGTTCGCTTTGTTTCTATACTAAAACTGCACAGTGTTCATTTGGTACAAAGCGCTGTTTATCCATCTCTTTTCCCGCATCAGCCCATTATCACTTGCCAAGTACATTCTGACAGGGAAGAGGAATTAGCAAGTGATGTTTCACAGTTATTGTAAGAGGCAACAAGGACAAACAAGAGGGAGACAGACACCATCTGAACAAGACGACCTCTCCATACAAATACATTGATGATTAATCTTTTTTTTGGTCAAAGGTAAAATTAATCTACAAGCCTTTGAATGAACTACATGCCGTCATTTTTGCTAAATGAATTCTAAATCTCTGATCTTTTTATGCTACAGCATTACATTACATTAGACAGAACTACCTGCATTTGCACCATGGAAATCATTTTAATAATAATATTCTCATCACATCATCATTTAATGAGTTTGTAATGTGTAATGAGTGACACAGAAAAAGGAAGTCTAAGAGTTAGACCAACATTTAGAGAGACCAGTCGTATAACGCAACATTGGTGCCAACACAAAGGGCTCCAGCAACTTAGATATAGCTAAGTATATCTACTGTTAACCTCATGATTGTTGCGAGTAAAGATAAACAGATCAGCACTGCCTAGCTTGACAGTTTGATCTGAGTTTTGTGAGCCTGGTGTCGTGCCTTGAGCATACCCTGCTTTATCATCTATGGGACCATAGAACATCATGCTGTATGGAAGAAGACTTGAAACTAGTAATTGTCACCATAAACTCACGGGGAAACTGTTAATTCTTCAATTGGGGAAGTAGGGACACACAACCGGACCTTGTTGTTGTAGCCAATAGATTTGCCTCCTGTGATGGCATCACTTTTGCAGACCCGTAAGCTCTCTCCACTAATTATATACTGTCTTTTGTGTTTTTGGTATCTGAAAAAGGCCCTGAGTTTATGGACCTATTAGTCACACTTCCTGGATCACATTTCATCGTCTCACTGGTACCTGAGGTAACATGCCCCCACCAGCTCAGCCCCTTACATTGTTCTAATGTGGGGCTGTTTTTGGTGAGCGCGCACTAAGAGTGTTTAGCCATGTTAGCCTTTCTGTGAGGCTCTATGTACCCTGCAATCCATTGCAAGTTGGAAATTGATAGTTCCAGATAGGCATTCCTGACATTCAATCTCAAAGTGTCCCATTGCATGTGCTTGAGAAAACATGGGCACCTGCAGCAAATGGTTGCTTGTAAGGCAAGTTTCTGAACTGCAAAAGTATCTACGCAGCACACTTAAGAAGAGACAAGAGGAGTAGGCCAGTACTCTATGCTCATAAAGATGTCTGTCAAGCACAGATCAAGTGGATGGCAAAGAAAATGGCAACTACCTTGCCTGAGTTTCCGACTTGGAATTCTAACTTGATTTATTTTCCTATTGCATTTTTTCTGACACAGAAACCTACAGTGGATTGTAGCAATAAACACAGTGTTGCTTTGAGCTAAATGCTAACATCAGCATGCTAAAATACTCACAGCGACAATGCTAGCATTCTGTTTTTCAGCAGGTATAATGTTTATTATGTTCACTATCTTAGTGTGTTAGAATGCTTTGCCTGTTTGCCTACCAATAAGCCCTAAACACAAAGTACAACTGAAGTTAAGGTCTCTTAGTTTAATTTTACAGGTATTTGGTCATATTCAATATGCAAATCAAAATGTTGATGTAAGGTCAAGGCATCACCTTGGGACAAATGTTCATGGCAACACATCCAATAGTTGTTTATATAGTTGTTAATATATAGACCAAAGTGTTGGACTGACATTGCCATCTCTGCCACTAGTGTGGCTAAAAAGTGAGAGTACTCATAAATAAATGTAGCGTAAGTAAAAGAAACACTTTCATGAAATACTTATATCCTGCTGCATGGGTGTAGATGCCTCTGGTTCAACTGGTTCTCCTCAAACCATAAACTCTTCAGAGTGACAAGTTTTACTAATGTAATGTAAGAATCAGTCCAGTAAAGACAAGAGCCATTCCAAACTCATTTGGCTTTGTACACATGAATTATGATCCACTGCCCAATTTTAAGCCATTACATTATTTCATTAAGTCAGTGAAACATAAAATTCCAATTAGGCTGAAGTCTGTGTGTCACTGCCAAATGTAAAAATGTAAAACTGGGGTGATTAGCTTACTAATTTACACTTTCACTGGCATTAGCTTTGCATTGATGTGTGTTGGATCTGGCCAGAGCTTCTGCAGCTTCCCCTCAACTGAGTCAAGACTCCACACTAATTAACTAAACAAAAGGAGAGCATGGGGTTGGTTGCAACAAAGACGTTTCTAAAATAAATTACAGCAACACACTTTCTTTATCATTGCAATTCATCCTACATGTGGGGTCAGTTATTAAACTTGAAACCCAGGTCCTCAAAAATGCCAGCCTGGTCAGTGGTCCTACACTTCAGTTCTCTAGCATCATCATATGTCCATCTGGCATAATGTTTTGATGTATTGTTGATGTCAGTTGATGTAGGATAAAGAGTGAGAAAGTCCACATATGGAGAAGGCTGGGTCAAACAAATGCTGGACTTCTACCCAAAAGACTGCTGTTTGTATCCCATGTGTAATCCAGAGTGAACACTGACTTGTTTTCTTTGTTTATTTATTTATTTAAACCCAAGCCAAATAGTTACACAACTTCCGGGTTATGATTGTGTTTCTTGCTTTGTCTTTGCTTGCTTGCTTTTCCCAAAAATATTGCTGTTTTCAATAAACCAGAATTCTCCTTTGACCTTGTGTTTGATAAAAGCAGAGTATTGTATCTTTGGCCTCCAACATCTCCAAAAAAGTTTAGTGACGTCAGTCCTCAAAGAATCTTTAAAATGTAAAAAGAGTTAAAAAGTCTGAAGTCTATTTTCACTTTGTTTCAGTCTTTCTTTGCTGAGGAAGGAAACCCAGTTTTGACAAGTGAGTAAGATACAGTGACATCTAGCGGTTCAGATGTGTACTGCAACCACCACCACTCGCCCTCTCTTTGAAAGTGTGAAGAAGAAACAACGGGTCACGAAATGCGTGAAAAACACAAAACACATCTAGCAGCCACTGCAGAAAAAGAAGAGAAAATGACCTTCAGCTTCTGTAGATATAGTATTAATATTACATTTCTGCCATACAGAGCCTCCTAATTCTGGATCTCACACGAGCTAGCCACATTATATATATAGCCTGACAAAAAGTGATAACATAAGTACCATGGAAGCCGCATTTATATTGATCCAATATGAAAGCAGTTATATTAAATAGCATGCATTTGAAACGTCTGCTCTGCCCACAGGCCAGTAGGTAAACAGCTTTCAGAGGGACAGAACAACATGTAAACAAGATACCTGAAGATTAATGTAAGGGGCCGCACTGAATATGTTAACGTTAAATCTCTATAAGATCAAGATTGAATATGCGAAACTCAGTTTCTCTGCAGGCCGACTCCAGTCTTTGTTATCGTAATTGTAATAAAGGTCTTTAATAATTTACATTCTGCTTGCCTGGAGAGAATTCTTTGACTCAACAAGAAATGACCCGACAATAATCAATGAGAAATGTACCAATGAGGCTTTTTGTTGATCATTTACACTTGCTTTTGATTAAAGAAGAGTTAAAACTGAACCCAAGCTCTGTTCTCGCCCACTCTCAGGCTGCTGTGGCTACAATAAGAAGAAATAAAAGAGAGGGATTGTCTCACACGTTGGGTCAAACCAGTTTATTATTTAGTTACTGGTAACGGTCACAAGTCATGATACCCTTTCTACCACCATAAATCGTATCCTGACAAGAGCCAAGCCTTCTGAGGCAGATCCATAGTGGATAATCAGCGGTCGGCTGAGACTCCGGCTGTTTATATCGACGGCTGCTTAAGGAAGCATGTCTTTATAATTGCATGTGCCACACAGGCATGTTGTTGGCTGCAATACACCAAAAGAAAAAAAAAAAAAAGTATGGATAAATGTGCGTGAGCACACTTTGATAAACTCTTTTTCTTCTCTCTGTATCACTTTAAACAGCAGAACAATATTATTTTCATAATAAGTATTGATTGTTTCTGTGCTATAGCTCTCTCAGCAAATTAGGCAATGTGCATAAAGGTATAATGTGTGGGTGTGTAGTCACTGAATTCTTGCTGTTTTGGGAGATGAGAGATAAGAAACTGCAGTAATCCAATGCCAAACATGCTGAAGGAATTATAATCAAACTGATATTAAACATTACTTTTTAATAAATGCTTAAGTTCAGAAGAAAAAGTACAGCACATTATTTTCACAAATAGCAAACTCACAAGTAAAATAGAAGAGTAATAGAGTTTAAGGTTTTATTTGTTTAATTTTCTCAACCACGATTTACATTTTTTGCACAGTATTAACTGAAATAAGTTGTGCATGTTACATAAAACATAAAATAAACAGAATGAATTCAAGTCTATGAAGTGAAGTTACACAAATGAGGATAAAAATGAGGCAATAAAACTGTAAAATATTCATCAGAATGAAACAGGGACACATGGAATAAAAAGAATAAAAAAAGAAAAGTTTATTCAGGACATGAATGCTAGTCTATGAAGTAAGTTTATGTACTGTAAGTGTGTGTGCGTGTGTGTGTGTGTATGTGTGCGCGCGCGTGTGCATGTGTGTGTACATATGTGTGGGTAGGTAGGTCTGAGTGTGTGCCAGGGCCTTTAAACGCCCGTGTGTTTTCTTTTTTCTTGCGTGAGCGCGTGCGTCTTTAAATATTCTAATCGATGTTTACGACCCCTGGCAAGAGGAGGGCTGTCAGCATGCCAGCATCACTGCACCTGGGGACTCTGTTCCCCCCACAACACACACACGCACACACACCGCCCTCGTCTCTGCTGCTGCCGTCGCTCTTCTCACAGGTTTCTTTAACCTCTAAACATCCTGATTCTTACCTCCGTCTTTGCGTCTTTTTTCCTCCTCTTACTCATTTTCTTTGCCTCTGCATCCCTTCTCTCTTTTTCGCTCTCCCCCTTTCTCAGAAGTGTCTTTCTCTCTCTCTCTCTCTCTCTCTCTCTCTCTCTCTTTGGGTTCAAATGATGATCCCCTCCTCTGCTGCTGCAAGGAAAACTCCACCTACTCAGCGCTGTTAATGTAGTCACTGACAGTGCGAGCTACTCTCTCTCTCTCTCTCTCTCTCTCTCTCTCTCACTCAACCGGGCATCCCTCCCTCCCCCCTCAACGTTTCTCCTCCTCCTCTCCCAGCATCCTCCTCTTTTCTCACATCGCTCCCCGGCTCCACTTGCGCTCACAGCCTCGTGCCTGTTCGCCGCTCTTCTCTCTCTGTCTATCTTCCTCTATTGCACACACACACATACACACACACACATACACACACACACACACACACACACACGCATGCATGCATACACTCTCCCTTCTCTCACTGTCTCCCCTATCTCTCTCTCAGTCACACTCGGTCCTGTGCAGAGTTGAGGAGCCCTGGAGAGGAGATGATGCTGGTGGTGTTTCTGTTGGAGCTCTGAGTGATGATTTTTTTCTTTTCCCTCTTTTAAAAAACAGAAAACTAGACTCAGAGCAATGTTGATGCAACAGCACCTCTTCCCTCTGCGCTGTGTTGATCTGCCTGCCTCCTGCCTAGAATCAGCCCATTTTGGGGGGATTTAAACGATAGAGAGTGTGCTGCGCCGGCTGTGCGCTCTGCAGTTCTGGTGCGCCGGATCTTCTTCTTCTTCTTCTTCTTCTTCTTCTTCTTCTTCTTCTTCTTCTTCTTCTTCTTCTTCTTCTTCTTCTTCTCTTCTTTATCTCTCCACTGAAGGATGCTCATTTCTTTCCATGAACAGGGATATTACTACTACAACTACCAACACTCTTCTCGCTGCTGCTGTCCACTTCTCTGCCCCAGTCAGATCGCAGTCTGAGGCGCCCCGGTCCCCTAAAGGGAAGAAGAAGCATGTCAGAGGCACCTGTGTTGCACATGGAAATGAGCCGTCTGCTCCTGGTTCTGCTGGACTCCAGCCTCTAAACCAGACTTGAGATTATCCAAAAAATCACAGACCGCAGTTCAGGTTCTGAAGAAATTGGGGATCCTAAGAGTTCCTTTCTGACAAGCTGAAAATTCCTGTATCACTGTATTTCGAGGAGCGCCAGCTGCTTAAACCAGCTCTATGGTTTTCTGATTTGTCCAAGACTGCGATTTTGACATCTGACTAAGAGGTAAGATTGCTTTTACTCTGACTTTGCTGTGTTGCTTTCTCTGTAGCATTTTCTCTCTGCTCTGCTCTTCTTGAGCAACATTGATTCTGTACTTTGGAGAGGAACGGCTCAGTCTCAGTGATGTGGCAGATTTTGCTTTGCTGGCTCACTCTCTTGGTTTGCTCTTTTTTTTTTTTTTTTTTAAAGGAAACTGTGTTCACTGTTGAGCTGCAAGCGCTTCCCACCGCTTTGTCAGATTTGTCATGACTGGCACTGCTCTGTCCTGCTTACTATTCATCATCCAGTGTCGGTAGCGATGTCTGCCACTGTGCGTTTCTACTCAGCAGCCAGTAAGAAACGAACGGCACTGCAGCTGAGAAGCCAGAGGTGTTTAGTGCTAAGTGGATTTCTTGAACCACGGAGCATCCAGCGTCTGATTGTACTGAGTTTGTCATGATCGGTCTGCTGGTTATGCGCTCAGAGATGAAATGCAATCTAAAGTTCTTTATATCTACTTTTAGGGAAGGAAGGGTTTATTGTCTAGGTTTGTAGGTACAGATGGTTTTCATTTTCTCACATAGGGACATTAAAAAGTCTGTTATTTGTTGATTTATACAAGAAAATGTGATGTTTGTTATGTGATCTACCATCTATGAATTGTTGCATTCGCTCATACTCATCATTCAGTCAGTAATTGACACCGGATATGAACCATCCTTCTGCATGTGGAGGTCTGCTTAGTGCATTTGACTGTGCATTGTATTTGTAAGTCTTCTATACTCTACATCAATTGGCTCGAGGGTTATTCCTCAGATCAAGATGTGGGGTAAGTGCATTCACAGGTTCACTGTGTTCGGTGACAGAGCTTGTGTCAACGGGCGACTTGTTCCGAATCAAGCAGCACCAATGAAAGATGATCACATCCTGTGTCTGAACTCGTATTTGTCACTGAGATGTTCCCTCGTCAGATGATGTTACCGGATCATGTCTGTGAAAGGAAATTCAAACTTCAAGGGTGACTGCGTTTCGAGGTCTACTGTAGTTTCTAGATCGCCGCTCTTCGGCATGTGTTGAATAAATTAGTCGGATGAAGGTCGGTGGATATGGAGAGGAACTTCAAAAATCGAAAGATATCCTGCTTGGATCAGCTCTTCTGAAATTACTCACAAAACACATTTATGGTCCATGTAGCCTGCTTTAGTGCCACAAGTAATGAACGTATCGAGGACTTGAAGCCAGAGGTCTGCTGGGAAGGAAGTCAGTAAAGTCTTAAAACAGCTCATGAAATATTGTGTAAATGCACATCACTGTATGTAGGAACAAAATGATATTACTGATCAGTTAAGCTGCGTACTGTTGTTCTTCATACAATAATGACATTTTGCACATTTTCCCATTGAAATGCTGCCAAGGCTGTTCTTATGAATGAGTGTTCGTAGCTTGAAACTACAGAAAGGCATATCGCAGCAGTGATATCAGGAGAATTGCTCAGGACAAATTCTTTTGCAGTGGTTTGGCTGTTGTAGATCAAAATCGATCCCAGTCAGCAATTTCAATTGGCAATTGACACTTAATTGTCTCTGTTGATTTCTTGTAGTACATGGGTCATCCTTCATAGTGGAAGAAAAAGAAAAAAAAACTTTCTCCAATCAGTTTCCTTTGGAGAGGAGGTGCAGTGTTCTTAAAAGCACCAGAACTCTCCGTCACCATCATCAAAGCAACAACCGAGGGAATATCTTCTGGAACAATAGTGGTCATCCATCAGGTAGTTTTCCAGAGTTTTGAGAATCAATACCAAATAGCCACCATTGGTGGCTGAACAACTTCAAAAAGTGTAAAGCAGGATGATGGAGAGTTTGTAGATGAAATAATGTAAAAGAAAATGAAAAGGGTTCAATCTGGGAGGACATTTAAGGATGTTTGGGTGCAATTTAACAGAAGGGGAATGCATGTATAATAAAGTTTGAGTTTCCTTTCCAGGGAAACTCAAACTTTATTTAAGATGATTTACGATGCCACATAGGTGACCCTGGATCAATTCCAGGCAGTATGATTTACACTGAAGTTGTTAAATATGCGTTTGTTAGTTTCCAGTTGACTTCATCTTCTTTCTAGAAGCACTTTGTACGTTTGGCAGATGATCATTTAACAGCTTTTTGACAGATGCTCCTGCAGTTCTTGGCGACAGAAGAGTTCTGTCAGTGTCTTATGTTGCTTTGAAAACTAGCAAATCAAAGCTCTGATAACCACATCTGTTTTATTGCTGATAAACGCTTATGCTTAAATTCAACTCAGTGTGAACCATCGTTGAAGCCATATGTGTAAATGTGATTACTTTTGAAACCTTTTTCCATGAGGTGTTTACATACTTTACAGTATACAGTTTTGGGCTTTTTAATGTTCAAATTCTGATGTTAATTACAGTAACACGAGCCCTACAAGATCTTCCCTGGCTATCAGCTGTATGATGGAGTGTTACCCTCCCATTTACACTATATTTTGTCTGCACCAGAGTAGTTCTAAGATACTGTAGCCATTAGGTTACTGCGGTAGTCTGTGCCTGTACATTGTGTAGTGATTTGTTCATTTTGCTTGTTGTTGTTTGATTACCCATAATGTCTGCCGTGCACCTCCCAGTTGGGTGCTTTTAAAAGGTCCATTGTGTGTGCTGTAGGGGGATCTATTCACAGAATATGGCAGAAATGGAATATTTTTCATTAGTGTATAATCACCTGAAAATAAGAATCAATGTTTTTGTTGCCTAAAATAAATAGACACCGGGGAGGGTGAAACAAAGTGGTTGCAATCAGCAAATAGAACCGAATGCTAACACTGCAAGGACAATATCAACACAATGATGTTTAGCAGGTATAATGTTTATCATGCTGGCATGTTAGGCACCTTCATGCATGCACATTCATATGTGCTTAGGCACGCACAGGGTACTTAGGTTTAAGCCTCCTTGAACCGATTTTCTCTTCAGCATGACAACTCACCGTTAGCATACTGACAGGTTCTGTTAGAAGGAGCCTTCATAGCCTATGAGGTTTACGTATGACAACAATTTGGTATTGAATGTTAAAAAACAGACATTTCAGTGTTTTGCAGCTGTTTGTGAGGATTCGGAACACCCAGCTTGAAACCAGGACAGTCCCAGACAAACCAGTACAGCTGGTCACTGTGTGATGGAGCTTGCTTGCAACACATGATAGACATGGACCCAGATGATGGACGCAGTCATCATTCCATTATCAGAGAAAAAGGGAGAAATAACCTTGCATTCAGCACGTGTCCAAAGCTTTACATAACAAAATCGGTTTGTGTAGCAGAACTCTCCTGAAAGAAGAGAGAAAGTGAAGGGAAGAATGGGAAATGTAAATATATATATAGAGAGATGTATTACACAGATAGAAAGAGAAAGACCGGGAGGTGAGAGATGATGAGGCAGGAAAACATGGAAGAAACACTAAGAGACTGCAGTTGTTGATCGAGAACAAAGTCGGCAGTGCTGGGACAACTTGGACAAGACAAGTCGGTAAAGACACATGAATAATGAATATTAGGAAAGGTGTAGTGATGAATACTGCAGCAGGGAGCAGGAGAAGCTGTGAGGTGTTTCTCCCCACGTTTCCCCCACTACCTCAGCAAGCACTCATGAATTACTTAGGCTGAAAACTAGCCTGTATACACTTAAGTTATACACACACATAGACACCGTGCATAACTACATTAAAGCGCAGGGGGCGTCACCTAAAAGACGGTAAAGTTGATTTGGAGCCAGAGGACGAGCTGCTGCGTCCTTCAGTATTGCAGCACCTTAAACAAATCAACTCATTTTAGTGGTTTGATGACAGCCTTCAATGTCCTTGTCTAGCCTTGGGATACAGTACACACTTTAATATGTAACTGTGAGTGGACAGATAGATTGTGTATTTTTATTTGATTGCTTGTAGCATCTTCCAATACTGCACAGAATATATTTGAATCTTGGATCACTATGCTTGTCTTTTAGACAAAAAAATCTAACATTAAAATGTGTTTATGTAGAACAGAAGAGGGTAGCAAAGCACAATTTTGGGGTTTTGAGTGTTTTCATTCCTCGAGACAAGCTTCTCCCTGCATGAGCGTGGAGGGCAGAGGCAGGTCATCACGGAGATTCAGCACACCTGGTCTCACTACCTGCTGTCAGCCAGTTTCCCGGACTGCATCCTTTCTGTTGTTGGTTACATTTAGTTCTAGTTATCTGCACCAGACCATTTTTCATAGCAGACATTTTGAGTTCTTCTGGCGTTAATAAACCTGCCCTTTATTGTTATTATGTTTTATGTTACGTTATTAGTGTCAAAAATGTCTGCCATGTGAAAAACCTGTTGTTTATTTGCTTGTTTCTCTTATATGATATAAAACAATCAATTTAACACTGATGAATCTGTATGCGTTACATAAATAAAACAAGACCATCAACAAGAAGATTGGCTATTACTTAGTTATTCTTAATGCCTGCCACTGAGTCAGACATTGAAATGAAACTACTGCATTTGTCCACAGAAGCCGCCAGGATAAAAACAAGATGAGAATTCCTCCTTTTAAATAAAAAAAAAAAAAGTACTTTTTGAGTCACTGCAAGTGATGAGATGTGATTGGACACCAACAAATGTAGAAGCCTTTCTTCCCTAAATTCCACCAGGTGTGGCTATGTGAAGTATTGTCTCTGTGCGGCTTTATACCACCGCTAGCAGCTAGTGGTGGGTTTTACCCACCATACTTTATTAATGTTTTTTGATTTGGTCATTTTGACTTTATTTATGTTCTTCTACCATTAGTAAGTAGGCTATGTAGTTCAAGTGTTTCCCTTTTGTCTGTTTTATTTTGAAATTTCGACTGGATTCTCTCTGCCTTTTCTGTGTCTGACTTCCGAACTGTTCGATTTGCTCTGTGCTGCTTGTCGCAGTATCCGTCAAAAAATAGACCCGCTACGTATTCTTGGTGGAGCAATGTGGAGAGGCGCTTCTGGGACGCTTCTGAAATGTACTGCAGCAGTTCTGAAGGAATCACAAACATTGTCTAGGAACGTGTTGTAGTCATGCCTGACGTTATCACTCATTTCATTTCATAAGGAAATATTCTTTTCTACATTTAGCAGAATCCAGGAGTTACTTTCCTTTCATTTAATTCCAATGAGTCCTTCCTTCCTTACCTTTTATTATCTTTCTTACTTACCACCCTTTTTCTTGATGTATTTCTTTTCTTGTGCTGTTCTTTCCTTCCTTCTTCAGTTTTTCCTTTCCCGCCTTATTTACTTACTTATTTACTTCCCTCTCTCTGCCATTCCTTTGTTCATTCTTTCTTTTGTTGTGTTGCTTTCATTTATTTACCTTCTACCCATCCTTCTTTCCTTCATTGCTTCCCTCCCACAACAGTGCCTGCAGTATGTACTTTACACTATATATTTGTGTATTTATCTTGTCTTGTTTCCATGTCCACTCTCTAGCCCAATTATCCACACGAGCAACGTTGCATCTCTTCACAAACACAAGTACAAAGATAACAACAGCTTCCCTGAATTTGCTGTGAACAGTTCTTATTCTTTGTCTTTCTTTGTGTTTGCATGCATGCATGTGTGTGGTTTCTGGGATCGTGTACACATGCACGCATGCATGTGTGTTGTGTGTGTGTGTGTGTGAGTGGGCTCTCTGGGGGGGTGCAGGGGGAAATAGGAGGCTTACTTCCTTTCCACTAATTACCCAGCAACAGTCTCCTAATTGTCAGGGCCTTGATGTCTTTAAATATCCAGCAGCAAGAAGCCACGTAAACGAAGTGAGGGAAATGGCGAGAGGGAGGAAAGGGCAGAATAAAGCGGGTCACTGGATCTGCTTTGAAGTCGTGCACAACCCATAACCTGCACAATAACTGCTGTTGGATGTGGATCCATCTCCTCAGAGGATCTATCGGATTATCACGAGGCAGGAGGCACTCAAGTTCTGCACTAAAGCAACATAAAATGTTTTGACATTGATGCTGAGGAAATTTACTGCAGCATCCAAATGAGATGACAGTTGTCCCTGGCTATCTGCTCCTTGCAATATTTATTTGAGACTAGCACCTAAAAAGAAAGCAACATAATTAAGTGAACACATGTACAGTCTATTGTAATCCAATACAATTACCCTGCAACCAACATGAGGGAGTAATACTTAGACATGTATTGATTCAGGTTGTAGTTTGTGATGTCAGGTGGGAACCATCAGTGCCTACCAAGCCCTCACAGAGAGAGAAAAAGGGCCTTTGGTGAATCAAATGTAAATCAAAATCAAAATCTTCACGCTGTATGGAAGAATACTTGAAACTAGGGATTGAGACCATAAACTCATGAGGAAACGGTTTACTGAGGTAATAGATCAAGTGAGAAGTACGGTGCAGCTGCCCACTGCTGGCCACAGAAAGAATACAGATTTAGGACACTTTATCCTTGGCTTCACTTAACGGACTCAGAAACTCTGTCCACTAATTATACTGTCAAGGGTTTCACCTCATTTGCTTTCCACACAACCTGTCTCCCTGCATGCAACCAAAGCCCGCTCAAATGGAAAGCAGAAGGTTTATGATTGACAAATTTTTGGCCCTTGCCTCCAGATTCTGCATCCAATTACAGGTATCTATTTATAAAGATCAGACAGTTGGTAACACTGTTTGAACCTGTGGCGAATGGGAGAAGTTTGGACTTTCTGCGACTTGGCGATTTTACCAGCAGGTTAACTTTTGAGGAGCATTTCTCAAATTCTTGGCATCTGTTTCTCTCACATTAAGGTAAACTGGTGAGTCAGTTTCCATTTATCAAGCGGCTGCATGCTGGTTGATTGTGGAGATTGTTGTAGACTGTATGTCATCCAAGGGCAGTGGCATACAGATGGAGTCTGTGTGTGTGTGTGTGTTACATGTTTACAACATGTGAGATAAAAGAAAAGTTGGATAAACAAATAAAACAAAGAATAAAGGAATTGGTGTTTGAATCATTGCACTGAAAAACTGAATCTGAATTGTAATTTTAAATTGAATTTATTAGTGGAGATACACAGGCACGTGGCACACACACACACACACACGTAGGTGCTGATTGGCTGTGTATCTGCACTCGATTGCTCTGCCTCAAGTTCAAACTGAACAATACAAATTCAAATATAAATGATTCAAATTCAGTTTCTGGTGGCCCATATTTCAGCCCATAGGAGAGACACTGCACTTCCAGTGTCTGGTGAATGAGAGAGAGTATTGAAGGTGGAGGAAGCACCTTGTTGGTGGATCTGATTGGATAGGAGGGCAGGAGGAGTTAGCTGATTGGAGGATTTTGTTGATTTGGACCTCCCTGAAACAAAAAACAAAACTACATATCCAAAAAACTATGTTGGTCATAACAAATCTGTGTATGGGTCATGGCTAGAACTGCACAACCATAATGGATCAGTGGATATCGAAGCCCGAATCATGTTTTTTTTGGACAAAATGCAGTTTAATTAAAACTGACTTGACACAGCCTTGGCTGAGAGAGAGAGAGAGAGAGAGAGAGAAATTAAAAATGACTTCATATTTTTATTGTTCTGTCACACCTACAGTGTTTTTTCACAATTACACTTAAAGGTCCAGACACATTAGCTCCACAATTGTCGAGTGTATATTCAATACTTGAGTAAAGAGCTTTGTGATAGACTCTCAACAAATCTGGAAGGTGTATTTTTTAATAGCATCAATTACATTAGATTGTGCGAGTCATTTCTTTTGTGACCATTATTATTACTAAAACATAATGAGAACAGTACCATCATTCAATTTGATGTTGAACCACACAGAAACTGCTACTTCCTCATCTGCTTTAGACCCTGCAGGATAAATTCTATGTAGTCAGCTTAGTGCTTTAAGGAACTTGTTCCCGCGTGTCCTTTGGTGTAGATGAGACAGCTGATTTGTTTTCTAAAAGTAAAAGACCCTTCTGTGCCAAAGCAGACCCAAAGTTCTGCTGAGACAGTCCAGGTGAGTCAGCAGCATGAGATCTTGAAAATGGGAAACATACAACACTGCTCTATCCAACAGCAGTCACACACTGAGACACTATGATGATTGTAATAATGTTGTCATGTAAACCTGGGTAGTGTAATAACAGAATAAGCTCCCAGTATGCAGAAACTTATTGATTGTGAAGCTGTTCCAAAAGTATTTCCCAGCTTGGAATCGACCAGTCAGTCAGCAGGAGAGACAAAAATGACAATAAAATTCACTGCAAACGAAAACCTGCTGCTTCACAGCTTATGTTCAATTTTGTCAAACAAGCATGGACTGTGAATAAATCTGATTCACAGTGCTATGCGCACAAGCAAGTCTTGATTTATTTATTTAGATCACTGATAAGTGACACAAATAAGATTACAATACAGTTGCCTTTAAACCTGCAACACAATAAGAATTAGTATGTGCTGCATTGCTTCCAAGAACAAAATGTCTGCAGTGGGAATGGAAGAAGGATAAAAGAAGGGGCGACTAATGGCTGCTGCTGTTAACGCCACTAATGCAGGAGAGACAAATGCATGAAACTGGACTTTAAATTTGCCTTCAGGCGCACGGAAAACTGGATACCTGAAGCCAAACAGTGAAATCCAGTTTGACATGAATATTTATTGTGAGTAAAAAGACAATAATTGAATTGTAAGTAAAAATGGGAATGATTTTATGTTGACTGCTGACAGATGGGGTTTGGGTTTATTTATCTTGAGGCCTTCATGAGTCCATGCTCTTAAATCCGTTTCTAAATAAAATGGCGGTCCCAAGACCCTCTGAGAAGGAACAGGCGGAGAAAGACAAGCCAGTCTCCCCCATCTCCTGTCTTCTCCATAAATAGCTTTATCTCCTCCTGCCACTGAGTGATACTGACAGCCTGCATTAGCAACTTGGAACTGATTTCACTTAAGAGTTTGAGTCCTTTGAGGAATTGATTTGTTTTATAGGGAAGAACAAAAGCCAACACAAAGGTCCATCCGGAGGTTAGAAAACTCAAGGAGACGTTGAATAGACAGACAGCTGTGCATAGAGACAGAGAGACAAGAGCTCAGAGGGCTGATGGGCTTTTGATTACATAAGTCAAACAAACAGATTAAATAATGAGGCATATCACATAAATACACATGGAGAGAGGCGACGGCCTAGCTTTACATAGATTCATTCGGGTCCATGTGGTAAACACTTGTGATTTAATTACTTCTGACATTTAGCTTTTTGAAAAATTGGCACCTATTGGAACACACCACCTTGGAACAATTGACAGTTCACAGGTTGCATTGATTTCATGATTTGCTGGTCAAAACATGTCTAGACATCGGGGATAAAGCTGGATTCACTGTGGCTAAAAATAAAACCTTCTAGCAAACATGTGATTCAAGTTTTTTGGTCCAAGTCTCAAGAAAGTTCAAAGTCATTTTTTTCTTGGGCAAGTCAAGTTACTAAGATACTGCAGTCTTAACCAGGTATTTTTAGCAACACTGAGACAACAAAACTGGGTATTTGGACCCAAGCCATGATCTTTTCCTAACCCTAACTAAGTGTTTTTGACCCTAACCTAAGAAGACATTAATCACAACAATTCCAACGATTTGTTTTGCAATTGGATTCATCAATGATATCAGTTGTTATCAGACTAACGTTAGATAACCCTCACAGACACTTATTGATCCGAATGAGTCCTCAAATGATGAACAAAGTTCAATGTCGTAGTCTACCAGTCAGAAACCTTTGATGAGCAGGTTTTTCAGTCAGTAGCTCACCTAAAACTGTGGTCTGAAAACAGACTGTGAAATTATTGTGGAATTTGCTAGATTTTGTAATGTGCAGGGTTAACCTGAAAAAGTACACCTGGTTTCCTCACTAATAATTAACAGTACTTCAGCATCAATAGTTTACCAAGGCAAAGCAATAATGACCTTTCATCTCACGCACATTGAGAAATGTAGGCAGTCCAAATAAATACTACTGTGTAATAACTGCTGATACTGCAGAAAGTATGGTTCCATATTTGCATGAGTGGATCCACATGCACCTGCTTTACACAGACACACCTGCAGTTGTATTGATAATTCATAAGTTAGCCTCTGTTGAGACATTTGGCAGCTGCTGGTGTTGCTTTCCTGAGTTAAAGTTGACTTCATCAAAATTTCATTATGATCTCAGCAGAAAAATGTGTCTCCTTGCTTAAACACTGTGTGATGTAATTTCCAGCTGTCAGCTGTACTCACTTTCACCTTGTGTAACTTCAGATATTTCTTTAAATGAGCACAATATGTGATTTGGATTTGTTAAAAAACGGGTGTTTTAAAAGCATTTCAAGCTACATCTTAAAGGGTCAGCTGATGCTTTGACCTAGAATGATTTACTGTTGCACCAGATTTATTCAAATGAGAAAAAATAACAACTTACAGGCAACCAAAAGGAGTCAACCCAGAGCACCCTGCTTTATGATGTCCTTGGCAACACAGATGCCTAAAGGTACTCACCATTGTGGTCTGGTTGCATATTTGAAAGTCTATGATTCACATTTTGATACTGTTTTTTTCTTTAAGCAGAATGAAAATTGGCCAATATAAGATTACTGATGCGGATGTTACACACACTATTGCTAGTTTTCACTGGAATTCATACATTATCTATGCCAGGCTACTTTGAAAGATGGCTCCCAGCAAAAGCATTTGCCTAAATGTGTTAGTTTGTCACACTGGGATTCAGTATGGTTGATAAGTGTTGAGTGTTGTATGTCTTCCTTCAATTTATTCATGAATAAGTAAGGATAAAACATGGAAATTTTGTCATGAATGAAAGATGCAACTTTATGTTTTGAATTCCTTTAGTGTACCTCTGACTATTGAGAGAAAAACCTTTTAGAATTTGAGGTATTTAATTCAATTCAGTTATTTATGTATTGCTAAATCATGACCGCCTTTCATGTAGAGTAGGTCTAGAGTAGTAGTGCCCAATCCATTAGTGGGGACCCAGCAGCTTGTGTTTATGCTAAAAACCAAATGGCATGAAGGGTGACAACTGCTGCCAATGAGAGGATTGTCTTATAAATTTTGCATTTATTAGGCCAGGCTAGTCTCTGCAGATTAGTGTCTTCTCCTCATTACTGGACAAAATGGAAGCATATTTTACAGAAAATTAAAGAAGAAGAGGTAATAAAGAGGGTGAAGGAATTCTCCTAACAGGTTTTTTGAATTTATGTACCCTAATGCCGATGCTCAATTGGAATTCACCCATGGGAAGATGTTACAATCTTGGACAAATCGTTGCAGTGCTGTTGATGTTTCTTGCTCCTTCACATAAAGCAATGAACTAAATACGAGTCCAGGGAGCTGTCCATCGTAACATAGGCTCCTTTTTGGCATTGAATTACCGCGCAGACGTTGGCGTGGGGCTAAAGAACATGCATTGATTTGTTTGTCAAAGGGGGTGAATAATTCTGATGAGGTATTGATTGTTGTAAATCAAGACATAAGTCACCTTGGTTAAGGGCAGCAGAGGGCTTTGCTGATAGATTGTATGATGTATATATGATCATTGAACCTTGAAACGAGGCATTGAAGAATGACCACTTTGCTGACTGGCTGTTAAAGCTAATAATTCACTGAAGAATTTTATTGACATTGTTATGGGGAACACAATTCCTGAACACTAACAAAAGAGGCTGAAAGTTATTATTTTTTTGTTTGTTTGTTTTTTGTTTTTTTTTACTATTTTCTCGAATGGCTTCACACTTTCACACTCTGCATTGGCAGCTTTTCAACACTACAGCAAAGCAGTTTTCAGATACAGGGGTAAAGAGTATCGCGTAATCAGCATACCATGAGTAGTCGACCGTGTGAACGCCAGGGGCTCATGAAGGATGGTTATTGTTTCAGAAAGAGACAGCAAACTAAGGGGAAAGTGTGAGAGAACAAGAGGAGAGAGTGAAAGAGGAGTTCAAAAGGCAGAAAATAAAAGAGACAGAAACTTGAAAGCGACAATGAAACAGAGCATCAAGGATTTAAAGAACAAGAGAAAATAAAGAAGAGGACCAGACAGAATTGCAGAGAATGAAAGGAAAACGAAAAGATTACAGAGGATGACTGAGTCAAAGTGGAATGGAGAAAGTTAGAGAAGGAGAGACAGATAATGAAGAAGACTGATGGCAAAAGGGCTAGAAAGATGGAGAATCCAATTATATTTGGCTTCAAGAAGCCAAATGGTCTCATCATATGTGTCGGTCATGTTCTGGAGCTTTGACAGGACAAAAGTCAGACTCACCCCATGTGCACTTTCAGCTTTTCATAGAAGTTTCACAACCATGTACAAAAAACATTAATCTTATACAAGGAGATGTTTTGTACCAGATTTAGCTATGAGCTAATTTCCATCTGCAGTCCTAGGGCAGGTAGACACAAACACTAATACAGCTAGTGCAATTAAAGTCCCACTGTGTAACTTTTCAACCATGAAATCATTTTAAATCATTTTGATGCTTGCTTTGAATATAGTTCAAAACACTGCAACACCTACTTTAATATATCAACATAATTATTTTGGAGGAAATGCTCATTTAAGTTAATTAAATATTTGGTAAATGTGTTGTTCTGTAATGCAAGACTACATTTATAGTGGTGTTTCTGATGAATTTTAATTTTCTTTCACTACTCGGAGATCACACCTGCTGCCTTCTGCGCCTTGTTTTCCTGTTGCAGCATAATCAGTGCTATGAGACACACCTGAGCCAGGTATGAGGGCAGAGCTTATTAGCCATTCAGTCAAGCTGTGATCTCCTCTCTCCTCACTTTCCTCCTGAGTTGTTGCTTCTGTTAGATTCAGACATGTTTAACATGTATCTTGGGAAGTCCGATCACAAATGGAGTACAGTACAAATGTGAATGGACCAAAGATGCATTGAGATCTGATGGCTCAGACCATATTTTGAGGTGGTCTGAGGTGAATGTGACCACATTCTTTCAGCAGTGTGTACGCAATGCATCCTGGACCACACTGAAGTAACACCTACCACTCATTATGCTACAGTATGTCTCAAAGACTGTACGCTGGACTGTAATGATTCTCTTTATTGACAGATGCTGTTTGTGTTGCTGTATTTGCATTCTTTGCTTGTTTCCCTGCCTGTCACATGATGACAATTGTTGTTCATGCTACCCCGTTGAGCTTTGTCTTACTTCAAATAAACATTGTCATTGTGGCTCCTGGATTTTCTTTATGAAATGTTACAATTATAGATGGGCCAGCAAAGTGGACATATTGTATGAAAAGCACACACATGACGCTTGTCTTTGTCAGGCCTTTACGGTGCTTTCAAAATCACAATAGCTTGATGCTACTGAGTACTTTCCAAACTTTGTGTGGAACATAATTAAATTTCATGTTGTTGTAAAGCGATTAATGTAGTTTCTATGCGCACTTTCATGTGTTTCTATGCTATTGAATCCCTGCAATGATACGCTACTCAGAGGAAGAACTCATCCAACTGTGTGAGCAGAAACGTTATTCAACAGCACCTTGTGTGTATTTTTGCATGTTTTGGGCTCTTTTACGTTTGGTGGCGTTTACATGAAAGAAGAAATCACTGCCGGCTTCTAGACAAGAATTCTCCCTGAGCCGTAGAGAAAATTAAATGAGTCAGGATGTAAAATTTATTCATTATTTGATTCCCATCTCCTGACGCCGGCCACTGAATCCCCCCGCAATAACCGGCTCAGGCAGCAAGTTCCTCTGGTGCATGTCTATAAGTGCACAATAACGCCAGCCATCATTTCACTGCAGATGTTCTTTGCAGAAACTGTTTCAGTGGCGGTCAGAAGCTGAATATAATGTCATTCAGAAATGAAGCGCTTGTTTATTGTTTCTTTGGAGTGTTACTTTGAATGTGCTTTTGCAATGGCCCAGTGGTAATAGATAGGTTTATTTACATGATGTGTGTGTCAGTTTTGTTGTATGTGTTTGTGTGTGCTTTATTGTTTACTGGAGGGCAGAATTAGCTGCAGGGATCTAGAGCCTGAATTGCAGAGGCCAGCAGTATGTGAGCTAATATTGACTGTATGAGTGATGGTAATATTTACCTGTTGAATGGATGGCTGCTTTGACTAATGACTGCCTGATTTTTCATTTTCTTAAACCCCGATTTTGCAAGGATGGCTGGCGTAAATTAAAAGATACCGAGGTGGAGGGAGGAGGTGAGCAGAGATGAAAAATGGGTAATTATTAAAAACATCCACAAATCCTCGGCGGGCATATTTCAAGTGTTTGGGGGAGTGTTTGTCACAGCAAATAGTTGTGTTTTCTGGTGGAGTGTAGCGAAAGTGGGGAAAAAAAAAAAAAACGCCACACTGTGCTCCAGTTTGCAGTACTGATCTCTTGTCATTTTAATCTCCAGCGTCCACTCAGTCTTCTCTCAGTAACGCAGCACTGTCTGCACTAAAGAATGAGGTGATGCTTGAATGCCAATTCAAAGTGCATTTTAAGTTGTGTGTTTTATCTATCGAGAGCAAAATCAGGGATATTTCCTTCTCTTCTGTCAGTTTCTGGGCTCGAGCTTCCTCAACTGAAGGAAAAAAAAACAAAAAAAACAGAGTCGAGAGAATTATTGCTGTTTGGTTTTGTCATCAGACAGATGCTGCATGAGGAAAGATCTAATTAATTTACTCAGTTTAACACCAGCAGTCTGATGGGACTAGTGAGAAGTGTGTGTGGCAGCGGATTGGTTTGGTTCAAGGTTCGGAAAGTCTGTAAGAGGGAATTGAAAAAGAATGAGCTCTGGGGCGATAATATCATATTCACAAGTTGATGTTTTTGCTAATGTCACATTTTAGCGCTGCAGGCACTTGGGGAAACTACCCAAGAGAGGAAATAAGCCTTACAGTTATGTGCCAAGATGAAAATGATATTTACAGTATCACTTCCAAGAATGCTGTACTGAATAATACTAAAACTAAATCTAGAGTGTTTTGATTCTCATATTAGATGTTACCCACCACAATCCATCTTTATCCCAGTTTAAAGTTAGCCATGCTGTAAAATTATTACTATTCTTTGGTCCTCTGACCCAATTTCAACTTCACTTTTGAAAAATGTTTATCTTGTTGTAGAAAACCAAGAGTCAGAGATATTTTTTTTATGCACAAATCATCCACAGCCACTTTGTATTCCACTACAGTTCTGTGCTCCACAAAGAAATGAAAGAAACCTCAGGAAGAGCAACAGAGAAGCGATCCCTCTTGCAGACAGACATGCAATAGATACTGTGTGTACAGAATAGTCATGCATAGTAAAACTACAGCATAGACAATGTGGATAACAGAATTACTGACATGTGACAAACATGTATGGAACATGGATCCAGGAGGACACTGGTCAATTTCAAGACACCAAGCCAACACATTCGCCTCACCTTCACTCCCAGTTTGTCAAATACTGCTGCTTGGTCAGTGCCCCTACACTTCAAAAGATGATGGCCCTCTTGTGTCATTTCTGGAGGCACCGTGCTCCGTGGTTTACTTAGCAGGAATAAATATTCAATGTCTAGATGGTCTTTAAAAAGCTTCTGTGGCTAATGTAAAATGGTTGCCCTTTGACTAGGTTTAGGCACAAAAAGTACTTTTAAGGTAGCTTGCCAGGTTTAAGAAAACATGGCAAGCTACGTAGCATACCTAAAGCATGTAGCCTATGCAACTCCAAAGAAATAGAAGAGGACAGACTACACAAGAGGCATTGGCTCAAACTAACTAGGGGCGGGAACAGCTGAAAAATTACCCGGCTAATTACACTGCACTTTTGAAAGCGGACCAAACTGCCTGGACCAAGTCATGCAGTTACAACAGCTGCTCGTATGGGGGTGGTATTGCCCAAAACGAGCACTGACCAAGAAGAGAAAAAAAAAACGAGGAAGAAGAAAACGAAGAAGAAAGCTCATCCACTTGCCAGGACCAAAAACGAAAATCCATCCCCTTCAGCCGGCTTGTTCACACCAAAAACAAACAATGAAACAACACCAAATTTATGCAGTCTTGGTGTTTCTGTTTTTACTTTGGTGTTCACACCTAATTGTTTTTTTACAAGAAGCTGCCCAGCATGAGCAGCAGGTGAGGCAGCGAGCTATCCAGCATGTCGCTCTGTACATGAGAGAAATGCAGCAGTACCGATAAGACGGCGGAGACCGAGAGACTACATGTTGCTGTGGTTACACAGACACCTTTCTTTGGTTCACTGGATAGTCCTTTTGCATTTCCCGCTGTAAGCGAACTGCAGCAGGGTTCACTTTCAAGCGAACCGAGTCTCACGGTTCAGGCAGACTGGAGTTTGTTTGGTCCGCGCCAGAGTTCAGATGAGTTTTCACACCTGCCCAAATGAAGCGGACTATCTGAGGAAATGAACTCTGGTCCGTTTAAAGCGGACCAAACAGCTCTGGTGTGAAAGCACCCTGAGAGAAAGCAGAATCAAAACCACAGATCTACTATCACACATTTTCATAGCATGAAATATACTGACATGTTATGTACATATGTTGCTTGTTAACCAAACCAAGAAGACAAAGGTCTGTTAGACATTTTTGAAGAAGGAAGTGGCTGCCAAACATGAGCAGTCTTAATGCTAATCTTCAGTCATCGATTGGTTCAGCTAAATCTATCTTTAAACAGAAAACTCACTTTTTCGTGTCTAATTGTTAGTTTTTATAATTGGCACCTCGCTGTGTCTGTTGCCTTCCTTGACATGCTGGGAGATTTTAAGTTTCACAAAAGTTAGACATGACAGGTGTGCAGCAGGACTCTCTTTGGTGTCAGCAGTCTTGTGGCCACAGCTGGTCTCGTGTAATGAGTCTCTCTCATCCCGGATTTTTCTGATTTGTTTCCCAGAACATTCCTTCGCCTCTTTCTATCTTGACCTTTTGATTTTTATATCATGTTTCTCTCAATCTCTTTCTCTGTATCACTCACTGACTTTACCTGTCTATCCGCCTGCATTTTGATGAGTATGATGATATCTGGAGTTGTTTGTCGATGTGTTTAAGAGGTGAATACCAAGTCCCAATATGACACCCCAGAGGTCTGATAAATGCTAATGTGTTGAAAGTTGATGTAATTGTATGTGAATGAAGGTATAGCAAGGTTTTCCATCCCTGCTGTGCAGCACGTACAATCAACACCTACAACAGCAACAATACTTGCATTTTAGCATTCCTTGCCACTGTTTTCTATTACCTCTATCCAACAGGGAAGGTGCCTTCACATTACCAAACATCCCCAGTGTTGATTTTGTCTGTTCAAGCGAGGAGCGGGGAGGGGTGGGGGGTTCACTGATGCTGCTGAAATCATACAAAACAAACGTGACATTTCAACGAAATAAACACACACATGGAGTTTATTAAGAGGTAGGCTGACTCTAAAAACGTCACTATAAACATGTAAATATGTCCCCAAACAATTCAGAATAGGCCCCAGAATGCCTTTAGTGAGCCTGATATGGATAAAATGACACAAATGGTTAAAGAAAATGAAAGAAGATGAAGAGGAAGTACTGAAAACTCAAAGATAATATATTTTCAGTTAATTCTACTTCCAACAAGTAGCGGTGTGGGTGAACATGCACTTTGTCCTCACTACTGAAAGAAGCAGGATTTCAACATCCCTGTGAGTCAGTGAACCTTTCAGCTCTACAGCAGAAGACTGCCCACAATCCTCCATCTTTCTTGGGGGGGGGGGTTCAAACAGTACAAATCTGCTGTGGGCTCGAGCTGCTTTTGTTCCCCACTAAATGGAAGACTGACACAACAAACAAATCATATCTAATTTAAATTGGTTGCAGGAAATATTAGTAAAAGTGACTTGGACTCAACAAATCATTTCCTTGTAACTTCTGATGTATAAAAAGATGACGGTACAATTTATCCAAACAGTTGAGTGCTTCAGCAGGTGTAAATGTTGCATATATGATGTCAGGTTAAAATAAAATTTCAGTGATCCTTACAGGGCCATGAAACAGCATTACAAATATTAGAAAACGGGTTATGTAACTGTTCTCTGCATACATATTTGTAGTAGTAGCTAGATAAAAGCACACATAGTGAAAGTACAGCAACACTGTGACACTTTTCTAACTTTGTGCTCTGGGTATGATCGCCCACAAGAACTATGTAACACTTTATGGATTTTTTGTTTTTGTTTGTTTGTTTTTTAATCTAATGCCATCTGGCTGCTGTGCTTTAATTCTCTGTGATTTACAAAGTTTACTGGTGGACAGTAAAGTAAACTGCTAGCTCAGTTTGTTAGCCGGGCTGCCCGGACTGTAAACTCAGAGCACCAGGGGAGTTTGGACCCCCAGGAAGAGCCGTACCAGTACTGGAGCTGGACAAACCAATAATGTAACCAGGCTCAGCAGCCACCATGGGCATAATGGCAGAGGCGAAGAGGACATAGAGCGAGGAAGCTAAGAAGAGAAAAGGAAAAGGAAAAGACTGACAGAGCAAAATGGCAGCAGTGGCTGCAACAGAATTCAGAGAGTCAAAATGTGAAGCATGTGTTCAGAAGAGAAAAATAGCGCTTACGCTTACTTTGACCTAACTTTTACTCAAGGACTCTTTAAATGCACTGAACATTACAAATAATCACTCAAAGTGTCATTTTTTTGTGAGCCTCACCTTCTTCAAAGGGCAAATGCTTCTCCAGATGGGCTGCTCCATCCCACCTCTTGACTACAGGGGTCTGAATACAGAAGTGCTCCAAAAACAGCCTTTATTAAAACACTCCAGCACTCATTTGCTCCTCCTCATGGCCTCTTGCCTGTGGCCATAACACCAGTGCCTGTATAAGCTGCCTCTTCTGACCTGCACAGGTGCTCCGGGTTTCACTCTCTTGCCAGCTAATTTTGACTCAGAGCTCTTGCTTTTGAGTTTTTACGATGTGGAATTAAAAGACTGAGGGAGGGAAATAAAGTCTTGAATTCTAATTAAGGGAGTTTTGTGCGTCCCAGTGAGAGATGATTATGGAGAATAAAAGCTTTTAACAAGCATGGCATAAGGTAATCTACCGCCCTCGCTCACCACATCCCCCATCTGGAAGACAATGCAGGCAGTAAATGATGCCCCGGGCATGTCAGATTGATTTGCTGAAATTCAGCAACAGCACAATCAAACTGAGAGCCAGCCACAGCACGAGATCTAATAAAGACTAATAATACACTTGGAATAATTACGTGTGTGTGATGTCTATCGTATATTGCCCGGGCTCTCACTATCCCTTTGAAATATTGTTTTTAAGACCACAAAATGTAACTGCTGTGTTACTTTTAATTCTGAAAACAACAACACAAATTCTTAGTTGTGTAGCTCCAAATTTAGATGTCCAACTAATAAATCTAATAAAAGTTTTGTTTTTTCTTTTTTTTTGCAATTAACAAATTAAAACAAAGAAAGGAAGCTTCAGAATGACTTTTTTCTTATCTTGAAACATGAATATATAAAGTCAAAATGTGCCTACCTGGTTACCAGGCTATCAAGATGGTTTATTTCACAAAGCTTTCATTAATGACTAAAAGTCAGTCCCAGATTTACTTACTGGTGCCTCTTGCTCTGTCATTCTCTACTTTTTATCTTCTCCTGTCAATGTTCTCTCTTCAATCTCTTCACCTCTGCCATGCTCTGCCTCTGCTGAGCCCAGTAATGTTTCCTGCTTGCCCACCTCTGGTTCTGATAATCCTCTGCACCACAGGCTTGTATAAACACAAACACTCCCCTGGTCCTCTAAGCTAAATTTGTTAACCGCAGCTATAGTTTGCAGCAGTTTACTTTACTGTCCATCAGGAAACTCTGTAAATCACATATGATGAGGAGCAGCCAGAGGACGTCAGAGGGAAAACTAGAAAACATTTTATCTATGAAATATGATCCAGCAAATCAGTGAAGTAGTTGGTGGTGTGTAGTCAATCGAACCCAGAGCACAAAGTTACATAGTGTGAGAACAGTCATACAAATGATGGACACCATTCACCTGATTAGAAGTCAGTTTATCATCAAAAGGATAGTGAAGCTGTTTTTCTAAGGTCGGTAAAGTTACATAATGTCACTTTAAAAGGTACACATACAGGCCCACGTCACAGGTGTGTGTGGGTTTACTCAACCTCTGTGAGCAGATCCACTGATTGCGGCAATTCATCATTCTTGGGTTTGAGTTAACACTAATATGACAATAAAACGTCAGGCCTCACTAACATTATATATATATATATATTTATATATATATATATATATATATATATATATATATATATATATATATATATATATATATATATATATTTTTTAAATCAGCATTTTTTTTAAATAAAAAAAAAACAAAAAACAGAGAAACACAAGTATAGACTAACTGTAAATTAGAGAATAAATCTTGGTGTTCATAAAAGTGGTTGTTGTTATCTCAATCAAAAGGGTTTCTGGGTTTTAGGCTCAGCTTTACACTGACAACCTTGAACTTCAATTTGTGTAGAGCTTCTTCGTCAGTCTCATTTGTGCTCTGAACTAAACACCCTTCAACTCAAAATCAGCATGTTGTCGATGATGTTGAAAATTGTCACTTAGTAGCTTGTTCTCATCTGAATAAATGCTGGAGTACGATGTGCTTAAGAACTTTTTTTTCTCTCTCTCTCCAAATCATTACTGCAAATCACAATTTACTTTATGATTTGGAAGATAATGTGAATTGGGCTTAGTCTGGGGTAGCATAAAAAATGTCTGTAAAGCATTTTGGGCTGTACTATGATTGTTTGTGTTAAACCCTTATTTAACAAGGCAAAAGTCTCACTGTTATTAAAATCACTCATTTAATAGGATCTGGTTAAGAGGCCACCATAAAAGCAGCATTACAGCAATAAAGACAACATAAACAGGGCAGTAATACAGCCACACAAAGATTCTGTTAAAATATACATGAGTTTGCTTCTCAAGTGTCCCTTCAAATGCATTAGGACCAAAAAACTTTGCACTTAAGTGCCAATTTCCACTTCCAGCTGACTGGAGCATTGATATAAACCTTACCTGCTTGTATCGGATTTGGTTTGATAGCTGTTTGATGTTTTATTTTATTCTCATATAGCAGATTTCCATGCTACCAGCCGGTGCCTGGATTATGGTGCAGTCACAAAATCAACCATAGGAAAAGATCATGAATCATCCATCAAGCCGTTAAATGGCTATATAATGCTTCCTGCATGCTTAAGGCCCTTCATTGGATATTTTCCTCAAAGCAACATATCCGTGTAGGATTGTATTTAAATGCAGTGTTGTCAAACAGAGTGGGATTATGACGCCGGTGACACCACGCTCTGTTAGCCACTTTGAGCTGCTTCCAGTCATAAGCCATCAGTGCTCCATGTGAACAAGACGGTAAAATGATCCGAGGTGTACATGCTCAGACTGGACCCAAAAAAACAGATGGTGGTGTTTCTCTTCTTTAAGTGCAATGTGTGTGTATGTATGTATGTAGAGAGAAGTGACACATGCTGTGTTATCTCACCTACATACAAAGCTCCTTTCACTGTATGAATGCATATTTGGAGATTTTTAGTATATGTGGGAGTGGTACCCTCAAGCATGAATTTCACCATCTACAATCCATAATATCATTAAAAGATTCAGAGAATCCAGAGAAATCTCTGCATTTAAGGAGCAAGGTCCAAAACCTAAAGACAGGCATAATGATGTGTACTTCTCAGTTTCTTTGAACCATAAAGATTTTTCAAACTTTAAAGGGTCACTGTGGAGGATTTAGTCACAGTCTTTAGTCTAGAGCTGTAGTTGCAAGCCCCTCACCTCACGATCTCCTTCTAGCGTGAAGGAGAAACGTTGGTGGTCACGAAATTTGTGAACAATGTTAAAGGCCTTATCTAGAGCCAGTGTTTGGTTTGTCCATTCTGGGCTACTATATAAATATGGCGGAAGAGGCCCCACAGCGTATGTAGATATAAAAGGCTGATTCTAAGGTAACAAAAACATAATAATTCTTGATTTAAGGTGATTATACACTAATGAAAACATAGTTATGAGTATTATATTCCATTTCTGCCAAATTTTATGAATAGATGCCCCTAAATCTGACACATTGGACCTTAATTTGCAATTTGTTGATGCCTGATGTTAATAATTCACACACGGAACACACTGCAAATTCATTGGAATGATTGTATTTAATTTCTGCAGTCACTGTTTTCACACACATGTTGTTTTTGACACAGTGGACTACAATACAGTCAGGCTGCTATAATGCTTCGGAAGAGAACTGAGAATTGTATGCACACTGTAAATAACAGCATCATAGGGGTCGCATCATAAAAAGCGTTCCATGTGAAAAGGGTTTCGCCAGTCCATCCTCTGCTCAGCATCACCATATCTGAGTGGTTTTGTTCCTTAAAAACAAAAAACAAAACACTTCATCTCCTAATAGAAGAAAGGAAGAAAGCATCAATGATGGCGGCGCTGTGTTCAGCAGATGTTGTAAAATAAACTTGTTAGGAGGTGTACGGCTGCTGACTTTCATTTGTCCTCCAGCTAGAGCTGATTCGCAAAAAAAATAATCTGTCAGCAGTTCATGCCTGATGCACGAGGCTGTAGGTGTGTTCAAACCGCAGCTTCTGTACTTAACACTAACCAAAGCAGATCATGTATCTTGTATTTCTGGACATTTTTAGCTGTTTGTTAGTGGTTAGGTTTTATTATTTTTATTATTCTTTCTATGGATACTGTCAACAGAAAACCAGACAGTATACATACTAATTATAAGTGATATTAAGTATACATCGATCTACTCAAATCAGACAAAATCCTTGTTAAACCTTCATGAACAGGCTGCTGGTTTCAACAAATGGCTGTTGGGGTCAAATTTAGGAATACATTGAAATCAGATTTCGGTCAGGTGTAAAAATATGTTCAAATTTGAGCCTACAGTTCTGAGTCGTGGATGGAGAGCAAGTTTGAAACACATCCACACAGTTGTAAAATTTACAACATGACAAGTATAAGGTCTGTAACCATGGTGATTCGTGTACTGTGCAAGCAGGGGCACTTGGACGTGACTTAAATGTTGAGAGTCAGGCATTTAGTGGAGAGTGTTGAGAGTCTGATTGACTGGTGTGAATGAAGTCCCTAAAATGTGAAAACCAAATGTGTGTGTATGGGTGTGTCCACTGCAGATCATCTGTCATATTTATGTATTACCTGAAAGTGAACAAACATATAGCAGTGCTGCAGTGATATTCTCAAACTTTTACCATGACGGACCAAGAATGTATTTTTTCTTGATTCTAGGAGGGAAATACTAACACTCATTTCTTGCGGTGATATGTTTCAGAAACAATTACTTCATTTGCAGATTTTTTTTTGTTAAAACCTCAAGGAGCCATAAATGGCAAGTTCAGGGGGAGCAGCAGCCATGGTATCACTGCCAGAAGTTAGCCAACGTGGTGTGAATTATTGTGAGCATTGAACGAAATGTGAAGGAGAAAAAAATTAGGTGGAGTACACTGTATATTTGATTAACTCTGTATTAGACATGTCCCAGTTAAGCCTGGTTCTAGTCCTTTGACATTTTTTTTCAGCGATTAAAGAAATGCTGCTGGCATCAGTGTGTTTGCCGGTTGTGACACCCTCATTTCACCTTCTCTTTCCTAACAAGAGGGGGGCACATACTGTACAGCAGCTGTGAAATGTCCTATCTAGAGCCAGTGTTTGTCCATTCTGGGCTACTGTAGAAACATGGCAGTTCCACATGGTGGAAGATAAATAGATTTTTTTTTAGACTTTATTGTCCTTTCAGATGTTTTTATTTTGCTACAGTCTGTACATAGCCTCATATAAATACATAGATACATTATACACCACAACACAACCACAAGAAAAACATTGGATACAGCACATTTCTATATATATATTCCATACACAGAGCACCTACAGGCAACACTTAGAGGGGTGTTGAGTGATGCTATGGCAGAGGGGACATGCTCTGCATGTAATGGCATTGCTGTTTAGGTCTAAGAGGTTGTAGGTGGCAAAATGAATCATTTTAAGAGGGCCTGCAGCATCTGTAGATGTAAAAGGCTCATTTTAAGGTAACAAAAACATCATGATTCTTATTTCCAGGTGGTCGTTCACTTAGGACAACATAATGCATACATATTATATTCCATATCGACCAAATTTTGTAAATGGAGCCCCCTAAATCTTACACCCTGGACCTTTTTAAGTTGCTGGGGTTTTGCTCATTGATGACGCTGTTTGAAAAACAGCTGAACCAATCAGATCTTTGCAGGCGAGCTTAAGAATCATGTTCCTGCGCCAGCCACAAAAATGTCAAAGTGAACACTCAAAAACTCTTCAAATCATTATGATCAAGTTTGAAAAGAATAATAATAAAAAAAAAAAAAACTTTACAGCTCTCTCGCTCTTTTTTTCCCAGAAGGGAATTTCTAACCCCAATTATGTTGTCACATATGAGAGAAGATAGTCCTCCCTTATCCAGCTTTCACTTTTCATCTCTGTCTTTACATTTCTTTCACTGTCTCTTGTCTTCATCCTCTTGCTCCCCAGCCAAAATCCATTGAATTTCTCTTCATCTCTCTTTCTCTGCCTCTCTATCATCCTGTCCAAATTACTGACTGTTACATCAAACTTAAGTGTTAAACAATCAGTGTTAAACAATCAGACATTCAAAGTTACAATATACTTTTGCCACGAAATGGAAAGACTAGCACAGGTCCCGCCCTCATCTGCTTCATTTTATAAAGTTCTCAACCTGTCACTCATTGTGTCACTCACCTTGATGAGCTGCCTGCCTTCAAAGTGTGTCGCCTGCAGCTGAGGTAACAAGCATCAGTGAAGCCTCCACAGGCGCTGAAGAAGCAGCCAGTCTGCCAGAAACAACAAAGCTGATGTTCCGTGTTGTTGAGGGCGTCTCGTCTGCAGCATGTTTAGCTCGTCTTGCATCTGCTTTAAAAAGGTTTTCTTGGCAGCTATGATGTGATTGATGTCTATATCTCGGCTCAGCTCACACCCATATGAGTGGCAATGGCATATGCAAGAAAAGGTTTGGAGTGTTCAAGGTATCGACAGAAAAAGAAATATTAATGAATTACTGAGTTCAGTTTCAGTTTCTCATTGACTAATACGTAAATATGTGAACATGTTTTGAAAGCTTTGTGAACAGTGATGTGGTGAATTTAATGGTGACATGTTTTTATGGGAACGAATGAGAATCAAATTATTCATACATATTTCTGTCAGTAGGTGTTGAAGCGGCAGGATGTTGTTATACAGCCACAAAAACTTCAGGTTCATGAATAGGTCAACGAAGACAGTGGCTGCATCCTGTGACGTGAAGCCAATACTGAAATACTGTGATGAGTCAATCTCCATAACACCCCATATTAAAACAAGCAACAGCAACGCAGAAATAAACTTGTTTAGAGCCTGGTACAAAAAAAAAGTTTGTCTCTATAGCTAATTTTGACACTCAAGACAACTGTACTCAGGGTGAGTATAAGTAACCCATTCAAATTATATCAGGGCTTAAAGTTATGCATAATTAACAGCATGGATGCTTTGTTTGACAGATGGCTTATTTGAGAACTCAGGCATCGCTCAGCCTGCCTCAGGTCTACCGACAATCCATGTCTTTGCCCATTTTTAGATTAGCCGGGAGGCAGCAGAGCAGAGGCAAAACTGATGGCGACTTCCAGATGCAACACATTCTGAACGGCTCTTCAGAAACTCATGGGTGACGTCACGTCCATTCTTTATACTCTCTGAACTTAACCCTGCCCCAGTGCATTCTGGGATAAGCTGCTGTCTTAAGGCAGTTTGTCTTCATATGACTCAGTGATTAATTTGGGGACATTTTTCAAACTGTCATCTATGTTCAATTAAAGCTCTTTTTTTTTTTTTTTGCTATTTAATTTTAATTAATTAAATTAAACCTAAACTAAACTGTATATGCAGTCAAACGGCCTCAAATGTTTCTGTCAAATACTTACTCCATCTTTGTCTTTTGACAGGAAACACACTGTGAGATGTTTTTGTGACTTAGGTTGTGTATTATTAAACACTTTTCGCTCTTACTTTAGTTGACTTTGAATCACTCAAAGGCAAAATGTCATTTAACAAAGCCTTCATGAGCACCGAGTTTTTATAATTTTCTTGTAGTGAGCTTCTTGTCACTCTTGGGAGGCATAAACAAGGCCGTGGTTTGATCTATGTGTTTCTGTGTGTGCATGCAATGCAAAGTTTTTTTTTTGTTTGTTTGTTTGTTTGTTTTTTCATCTTAAAGGCTCAGGTACCTTGCTGTGTTTACACAGTTCTGACCTTCAGAAAACTATTCTGTTTGTAAAATTAATTCTGGATCTTGTTTGACTGAGTTCACTCACAAATTAAATCTGCTGGCAAAGGTGCTGAGCCTCAGTTTTCTGTATGAATGCAGGTGACTTGGCCATTCAAAAGTTGGCATTATCCAACTTTTCTCATTTCTCCCAAATGCTGCCAGTGTCACAGCTGTGTTAAGCAAAAATACAGTCTTTAGAATAATGCTGTTTTGTTCCAGACTTCTGAATCGACACCCAGAATGAAATACATGAATAAATAATAATAGAATAAAGCAGATTTTCACAAAGTCATTCATCGGCTAATCACAGCTGCCTCACTATTGTGGCTCTAGATGGTGCTGTTTCTGATGCACCATATTTCTACTGACAGACAAGAATGTCCATTCTAGAAAAAATTGCGACAACGTTATGTCTAATGACAATGTACAAAATCTCTGCATGGCAACTATATTTAAAGTCATAGGTATGGCAAATCTACTGTAGCTGAGATCAAGTCTTTTTTTATGTACATAGCTCAGTATCGCAAATCACAATTTGCCTAAAGGAGCGTTACAATCTGTACAACATAGCACTATCTGTCCTTAGACCCTCAGTTTACATCAGGAAAACTTCCAGGTTGGACAGAACATATCAGCAAATAAATCACAAAATACACAAATGTGGTTGACAACAATACAGATATGCTGTATTTAAAAGAAACTAGGAAGATGTTGAGCAATTCCAGGCGTCGTCAGATTGGTAGAACCTGAGCCACAAGCCACAAAGCGACTTTAAACACTGGACCCACAATAGATATATGAATGTGTGTGTGTGTTTTGTTTCCATGTGGGTTTTTAGAACCTTTTCCTTCTTTAGCATAAGTTGATTTGAATTCATGAAATTCTCAGTGGAGTTGTGTCAATGTTCAATATGCTTCAACCTCTGAACATATGCAATTACTCAGGGCAATTTTTAGGGCATGAGTGTGGGTTTTGTTTAAATATGAAGCAGGTCAGGAGTGAACAGTGAACCTTTTCCTGGATTACTTAATAACTAGCCTGTGTCATGAGGTCTAATTTCAGGCGAAAAAAGATATAATATGGAGATATGGAGCCTATAGGCAGTAGGATATGAACAAAAAATCTGTATTCAGTGTAGACAAGACCGGACTACAAATCTATGATAATAGAAGCAATGTAAATAAATTACTCCTTTCCTATTCATCAGTGGCCACAGGCTTCCCAGTGAGGACAGAAACCATTACAATGACTGATATGAACCAGAGTGACGCTACTCATCGCACCCTGCTGCATGCTGGGAGCCAAGCAGGCGAGGCGGCGGGTAAAACCCGGGCCGTGGGACCTCCTGGGGAAAACAAATTATCACTGATGGAAGAAAGCTGAGTTTCTGCCTCTCCCCAGACCACATTTTTACGATCACATTATATCATCTCCGCTGTGGGGTACCGCCATGATGGAAAAGAAGCTTTTTTTTCTTTTTCTTTTTTTTTTTTTTTTTGCAGATTTAGTGGTCGGAGTGGTGAGGAGATGTATATTCACTTTATGGTCATTAGCCAGTGAGAAAAGTGCACCTTCACTGCTGGTGCTTTGGCACCCGTCCCAATTGGTTTGAAAACGATAGCATGGCCCTCGTGGCATCATTTGAAACCCTGTAAATGCTCTCCGCTATTAGCTTAGCCTCTATGGAGACATATGAGCTTTAGTGATTATACAACACATCGTATCAATATTAATAATCACAGCACAGCTGCAGTCTGTGTTTATGTAGCCCTTAAAAGTAATTCACTTCTGTATTGCTGTGATATCTTTTGTGATATATGGTTATATGCTTTACGTTTATTTTGAGAAAAGGTTAATAAACTTCAGCATGTCTGTTAAAGATCAGCAATGTAGATCTGCAAGAATTATTTTTATTTTTTTATTTTTTATTTTGTAGCATTTTAATTATTGATTTTTTTTTTAAATTATAGGTTTCTTTTTGTTTTGTCTTAGTGTCTTGTTTTATTTTACTTATTTTTTAGATTTTTTTTGCAATTAATTAATTTATCTTCACTTTTTTTACGTTGCTATTTAAATGCATCAATTTACATCATTGCATGAGGGTTTTGGCTCGTTATTGTTTTTTTTTGTTTTTTTGGCCAAATAAGAGTCAGACACGTCTCCAGCTTAATTACTGTGTTCAGTTCACCAAAGCATTGTTCATCTGCACAATGCTGACAAATGACAGATGGTTAGACCTGAGATATGTGAACAAACACACACACACACATTCATCAAACCCCACGCCGCACATTCACATCAATACAGAGTTCTGTACATGCATGCACAAACACACACGCGCACACAAACACACATATACACAGCAGTGAAACTTATTAATTAAAACATGGTTGTGTTTTTGACAGAGTCAGACTCACCTTTTGTAGCCTCGCGAGCTATGTGCCTCTTTGTCTGAGACACATAGAGAAAAGAGCAGTTAGGTAACTCGGGGCTGAGTTATGTGATGCATAAGGAAGGATCAGGAAAAAATGATACATGAGGAAGAAAGGTAAGAAAAGGAGGAGGGGGAAGAGAATCACCTTGTGAAACATTTCACTGTCAAAAGCTCCTCAGATTTATCAACCCAGTTTTCTGTCTGCCTCTCTTCAGATAATTGGAAGGTGGTGTCTGTGTGCACAGAGCCACATGGAGACAGAAAACATATTTTGGCAGGGCTTGACAGGTTAGACAATGGTAGAAAAAAAGAACAAATGCTGTCAGGAGACAATAGCAGGAGGGCTGCAGTGCGTACGTGTTCATGCACTGGCCCACAACCCTGGGTAAATGTATGCATGTTTTTGCATGAACACATATACTTGTGTGGAAACTTGTGTGTGTGTGTGTGTTTCCTTTCATGCAGCATCCTTGCAACAGTGAGACCAACAGCACTGTTAATTATCTAACCACTGCTGTCTCCTCACGTCAAGATGCACTAAAGACGGATGGCCACACCAAAGAACAAAGTGAGTGGTTTAAAAATAAAAATCTCAAGTGCTTTATGGCATTCAATACGGTCGTGGTAATTAGATTTCTGGGTCAGCAGTGGTGGTGCAAAAGGTTAACTCCCTCCCACATATCCACTACTGTGATACCCGTAAGCCCTGTAAACCCCAAACTGCTCCAGTGGAGCCGCTCAGTGGGAAGTGGGTCACACTGTGGCAGCCTCCGGGTGTGAATGTGATTAGGGTGTTCCTGCAAAAAAAACAGAAAAAATAAAGGTAAAAAAAATAAAATGTTTTGTATTATTCAAGTGTAAAATTAACCCATTTTCTTTAAAATATAAATGAGGCAGTAGCCTTTAGGATAAGCTGTGAATTTAGAATGATGAGTCAGTTATGTCAGAGCCATGCAGTTATCTAAATATAATGTACACCCTCAGGCCAATTACAGCCAAATATTCACCATGGTTATAAAACAGAAATATTTTTGTAGCCCTCTGACATCTATTTTCCTGACCTTGAAATTGGCTTTGCCCTCTGTGTGATGTTTTAATGCCCAGAGCGAAGCCCACAATTCACTGTTGGACAGGTGAGTGGGGGTTCACTCAATCCAAGACAATGCAAAGCAAGTTTTTTTTTTTTTTTTTGTGAAAAATTGGGTCTTGGACATTGCACTGAAAACAGGTGCCTTAGAATTATATGAAATGTAAATTAACAATTTTAATTACACACTCTCTAACCGGTAGATGTGTTTAAATGAACATCAAAAAATAAACATTCAATGTGATTAAAGCATCTATAAATTACAAATGGTATCTGTGGTCCTCAGCTGCCTTAAACTTTCTCCTTCAGCTCATTAAATCCCTGCAGACATCCGATGGCAGCAGGACTCGTATACTAATCTGCAGCCTCTGAATTGAGAAGTGCCGTGCCAGAGCCCAGTGTCATTACCCACGGCCATCCACCGTGTTTATTCTGATTGAAACAAATACAAACGACACCAGGCTGCTACGAGTAACCACATACACCTCAACACACATCATAACTCGGTATTTTGAGTGTTTCCGTGAGACGCTGTATTACCAGAGCTCATTATTCCTGTGCATCATTGCCATCTTTCCCGCATTCATTTTCGCAAAAGTGATTTTTGAAATGCAGCGCAGTTCAAATGCCACTATTCAGTGTTACAGTGTACACATAACAGAGGACAACAGATATAGTAAAAACAAACCAGAAAAGTGCAATGACTCAAAAGTGCAGTCACAGATGTACGGATGTGCCTTACATACATTTCATGAGTTAGCACCAGAGTTGGGCTATAGCGGAATGGTTACCTGACCAGGGTGTTTCCTTCCACCTGGACACACAATTGAATTGTTAATTGTTCAAGTCATGGTGGCGCCTCCACAGCAAGAAGGTTTATAGTTTAAGCCCACCAGCCAGCTTGGGCCTTTCTGTGTGGAGTTTGCATGGTCTCCCTGTGTCTGCATTGGTTGTCTCCGGGTACTCAGGCTTTCTCCCACAGTCCAATGTCAGCTGGGATCGGCTCAAGCTCCTGGCAATCCTGATAAGGATAAGCAGTTATGGAAAATGGAAGGATGGACGTTCAAGTCACTTTTGAGTTAAAAATGCCAAATATTGGGGTGTTGTTTAGCACAGTCGGTAGAGCATCCGCCCCTTGTACAAAGGCTCAGTACTTGCCGCGGTGGCCCAGGGTTTGAATCCAACCAGTGGCTCTTTCCTGCATGTCATTCCCCATCTCTCTCTCCCCACATTTCCTATCGCTCTTCAGGCTGTCTCTGTCAGATGGAGCTCAAAAAAAAAAAAAAAAAAAAAAATCTAATGGTTTACATCATTGTAAATGAGGGTTTGGGGTTTTGGCAGCATTTTGAGAAAAACAATTTGAAAACTTATATTTAGGGTCTGGAAATGTGTCACCATTCAGTGATTTATCAGTTAACTGAAAAAAAAAAAAAGTTAGATTTGTGGATAATGAACATATTTGTTGCAGCCATACACAGACTGACAGTATAGAGAACTTAGTAGTGAATGGTCAGCAGTATTGCACAGCAGTATTGAATCTCTGTTACTGACTTTATTTGACATTGAATTTGGCTCTGGCCTGATCAGCTCCAACTTAGCCCCACAGTGGAAACCAGATGATGTTTTATTCATCTTGTCTGAAATAACCCGACCCGACATAAACCACTTCCTGCTGTTGGGGGGTCCTTACCTACAATAGGCTGGAACAGGCCATCTCTGGACCCTAATAACGGCGCCCTCTGGTTATCTGCATTAATTTTCAGCTCCCCCGCTGGCTCTCTTCGCCAAGTCCGAGTGTCCGGCCTCGTGAGCGCTCCGGGAGGTCATCATTTCGGTGTGCTTGCAGGCCCAGATAAAATGAGAATTACGACCTCGTTAATGGTGTCATTTAAAATCATGCTGAGGCCTCAGATAGCATGGTGCCTCCCATCCACTCTGTCTTGCCCTGCTTTTTTTCTCTGGTCTTCAGTAAGTTGCTGATTAGCTGGGTAAAACAAAGAGGCTGCTGGAGTGAAGGGAAGATTTTTCTTTTTTTTGTTTTTGTTTTTTGTTTTCAAGCCTTATTTTGACAGATACAGCTGAAGATTGACAGGAAGTGGGGAGAGAGAGGGGGAATGACAGGCAGCAAAGTGCCGCAGGTTGAACTTGAACCCTGAGCTGCTGCAGAAAGGACTGAGCCTTTTGTACATTGGGCGGACGTCTACCTATAGAGCTAATCGTCGCCACTAATTTTTAAGATTATTTGAATGGAAATTTCATCTTTTTATATCTGATTGTTGAACATATGCTTCCAGAACTATGGCCATTCGGTTAGGGTTGGCTTGTGCTGCAGCTTCAATTCTTCTTTGAAGGTTTTCCAAAAAAATTGTAGAACCTGGCTGCAAGGGTTCAGCCACAAGAGTATCTGTGGGTTCAGACACTGATGCTGGGCGATAAGGTCTGACTCACAGTCAGCGTTCCAGGTAATTTCAAAAGTGTTGGATGTCAGGTCCTTCCACATCATACTGTATAACCATTCTCTATGCACTGGGGCATTGCCATGAAACAGGAAAAGGCCAAACACAAGTTGGGTCGTGTCGTGACATAGTATCCCAATATTAGCAAAACTTCCAATATTTGTGCACAATTGTTTCTGCACATAGGGGCACCCTGTCCCTACCTCTAACCCTTCGCCCAGAAAGCTGCTGTTCTTCTCCGGTGTGAATCCAAAAGTCAACCCTGAATTATTACTTTAATCCCTGATCTTCTCCAAAATTCAAGTGGCGTTGTTGCCTAAACCCTACCAACATATATAAAATAGGTCATGTATGTCTAAAACTAAAACAATCATTAATGTGTGAGGCTTCAGTGGAGCTGCTGGGTGGCCAGCAGATCAGACTGTGGTTGTACTGGGAACCTTCTAGATGTGAGTGTGTAACTGTGAGAGGCATCCTGTCAGTGAAACTTTCCTGGCTAACCACCAGACCAAAAGTACACAAGGATATGTTCTCATGCATAGTGATATAATGATGACAAAAATTTTAGAAAGTTCAGTGATATAATTACAAGCTGCAGGTTTTCAGGTGCATTTCCCCTCCTCGCCACAAAGAGAGTCATCTGCAGTTCCAGTCCACCTTAAGTACCTCCCACAGTATACATAGAGGTCAGGACTTTACTTACCTTTTTCTTTGTCTTCAAACATTTGATCCCGCTGAGTGTTTCTCAGTGTTTGTAGTGTTTTTCATTTGATCCTCAATGTGAGTAAGAATTTCTTTCTGCTAATTTAGTTACACCTGATCAGCAGAATTTTTTATCCAATTCAGTGTTTATTGTTTATATCAAGATTAATTTGAACTTGTCACACAATAGAGGGGCAAATTATTTTGCGAATTGACTTCATTTATTTACCAATTTCGGTTTGTAGCTTTAACCAATTTGTATTTTGGATGAACGGGAGTAAATTCAGCCACCCTCTCCACTTAACCCACATCTGTTGGTCTCATTAACATCACCTCCTACTTCTCAATTCAGCTCAGCACTCTGTCCCTGATTAAAAAAAATAAAGAAAACACAGTTTGATTTATACACTGCCACAGGCCAGCTGAGCAACCGTCCACCCCGGCACTGGCTATCAAGGGCATCTCTGATCCATCTATAAATAATCAATTATTTCGGCTAATGACCCTACAAGATCCCCTTTAGAAGAGGTCGAGCTTCCACTTGGCAGGCGCCCCTCCGCCCCCGCAGAGTCGACAAGCAATCCGACATTAGCGGGCACTGACATATCCTCCCAGCCTCCCTGATGGACTGAAGGACCAGCTCTCCTCTGCTGTGACAGAAAATGCTCGGTCTAAACACTCAGCTGTCTTGTCAGCTCGTCTGTCTTCCCAAACGGCCAATCTGCAGTGTTTTTATATCAAGGGTGTTGTGCTTAATTAGACGCTGGCAGGAAAGATGAGTGAGAGTGATGTTGGCGCGCCATGGGTCAGGAGATGATTGTCAAACTGTTATGCAGTAAGAATACGATCAGCATGTTAGCCTGCTGGGTCCTTAAGGTGGCCTGTCTACATGGCCACATGGCTGTCAGGCATTCAGTTCTTCTTTTTTATCTCAATTTGCAGTTCATATTTTCGTAAATGTTTAAATTTGGTCTGATGACTTTTTCAAGTATTTGATTGAGATGTTATCTTCTGACTATTTAATAAAAAATACTTTAGCACACTCAGGTGTTTTGCTGGCTAATGTTAAACTTTAAAGGTTATATATATATATATATATATATATATATATATATATATATATATATATTCCCAGTTATCAGAGGCCTGATCTCTGCTCAGAGGTCAGAGGTCAAACACAACAAAGCATTGATTTTTGAGACTGATTTCGGAGACTGAACTGGGCTATCATTCCAAACATCTCTATTTTTATTTTAAAAACATGAATTCTCTGCAATTTAATAGACCACAGGCAGGCCTTGGTGGCATTTTGTGCCTGGGAAACAGAAGCTGCTGCACAAGTTGGTATTTCTGGATTCACTAATTGTGTTGGATTCGTATCTTCAGTGTGGCCTGCTGGGAGATGAAGCAACATTTCACTTTAAAAAAAAAAACACGGTTTAAACGTTGTCTGCTGTGCTTGTGTGTTTTTTCATCATTGTTACAGCCAAAAAAAAAAACAAAACAAAAACAACAACAACAAAAAACACAGTATTGCAACAGGGAAATGAATTTCCGATTCAACACTACAGAGCGTATCTGCGCCCAGCTCAGTCTCCGAGGATCAAGAGAGGGTTGTTTTCCAATAGCTTTATTTTGCTCTAGCCCGTTGGGAATGATAAATATGCTTGTTTTACAAAATGATGTAGTTTGAATACATAATAATGTGCTGCGCTCCAGTCAATTTCTGTTTTTGTTAGCCTGGGAGGGGTTGTATTGTTACTATGTAATTTAGAGAAACAAAAATCAAAAAGACGGCTAATTAAGCCCTAAAAACATGACTGGATCTGATAAGCTAAAGCCATTAAGATCAAATCTACAACAACATCACAACATCTTTTTGCTTGCTGTTTCTCTTTTTGCCATAATCTTTATATTATATGCAAATGACGACCCACTGTTTGCCACGTTACTGTGAAAAATAACATTCAAGCGCTTTGACTGAATTTATGTCTTCAAAACTTTCCCAACAGTTTCAATTAGTTCATTATCTTTGCTGCTTCTCTGAGAGGCATGGCATTAATTTCACATGGGAATTTCACACAAAGCAGGCATGTGTCTTGATTTGTTTGTTCTTCATGTAAGTTGTGAGCTAATTAAAAATCTGAGCTGCAGGTACATAACACTCATGTCTGTCTTGGTAAATGGTAAATGGACTGTACTTATATAGCGCATTTCTAGTCTTCCGACCACTCAAAGCACTTCACGGTATGTATCTCATTCACCCATTCACACCCATTCATACACTGATGGCATTGGCTGCCATGCAAGGTGCCAACTGCTCATCAGTTTTAGGTGCTAACCAATAATCCATACACATTCACACACCGATGGCACAGCCTTTGGGAGGCAGAGCACTCATGGTAACTTTCATCTTCATCTGTCATTTGAGCTTGAACAAATCCATGGAGCATGATTCATTCTTTTACTTTCTCAAACTAGGAGAAACAAGACGTGAATCATATATATATATATATATTTTTTTTTTAAGTGTCATGCACACTCACAGCAGTGTCTTTATCAGAACACCTGTCATATCCTCTGGCTGACATGGGATTCACATGGGGGGCGGACATGTTCGTCTTGTTTGAAGACAGTGCGAGCCAGCCTTCTTTTCCTCTTGTGTTTTCCCCTCCATTTATTTCCCTCACTGATTCATCTGCTGAAGTCTTCTACGCCATTGATGAATTGCATCCTCCGAGTGACACACTTTCTGTTGAAAGGCATTTCTTGGTGTCATGTGCACACTCAGTCTAGTTTAATTTCTGAAAATCTATTAAAACCGAGAATTCGGAGAATCTCGACTTTGCTGTTCAAAGGAAGGAATCAAGGACTGAGGGCTGCTAGGTGAATCATCCACAAGTTGTTATATTTTGGCTATTCTGGAGGACAACATAAAACTGATATTAGCACATTGTTGTTTTGATTCCAGTGCTGAAATTTGGTTTCATATCTGATACTGGAAAGTTGGTGATTTCTGGCAATTTCACAACTGATTGAAAAAATGGGATGAAAATGAGACACACATACAGAGTGATCACCTTATTGGTGAGCGATTTTAATAATAATAAAAAAACAAGATTTCCATTGTTTTTGAAAATATGACTTGTGATACTAGAAGTGTATGATTTAATTTTTTGTCAAGTATTAAAAAAAAATCAGAATGAATCATATCAAATCTGCACCCCAGATATCGTGATTGCATTGAATTGGGAAAGAAGTCCCCGTCCTTGTATGTATCTACATATAGAATGCATTGACTGGTTTGGGAGTAAGATGAAATAAAGTGATTGGTTAAAAGGCAAGAAACAGGTTAGTCATAATGAAATGCTGGATTGAGGTGGATTAACTGGAGTGGCATTTTGGCTATACATTCGTTCAAGGACCAAAGGAGTCAGAATTCACAGTGTTCACTTTACATACTGGAAATTAGTTGAGATGATTTTAGTGAATGTAACACCACATGATTTCATATTGCCTCTGACACCAGTGATGTACACAGCCGGCGAGGAAGATGGTGAAAAGGAGTTCCTAATGGTTTGGAAAATGAGCAGAGCTAAAAATAGGGACTCCGCCATTTGTTTCTCTGTCAGTATTTCAAAACCATGTGTGACTGTATTCTCTGAGACCAACAGATGGAAATGTACAATTACTGGTTTCCATGGCATCCTGGTTGGTCAGGGGCCAAGACATGACATTTTAGATTTGATTCTACACCTTGAATTTTATACTCAGTTCTGCCCTGAGGGGCATGGGAAGGGTAGCCAGTTCAAGTCCAGCACAGAGAACTGCCATTTCACCTCCTGGCCACTGCTGATGTGCCCTCCAGCAACGCGCCAAACCCTTAACTGCTTGAAGTGCCGTACAATGTGGCATTTCTCCACAACTATTTCATGTCGGTAGGTCCTGTGTGTGCATGTGTGTATATTCCGGGTTAAGATCCCCCAAAGGGATGAATAAAGTATTTTTTGAAGGTAAGGTGTTCTTATTTTGAACAATTCCCCAGAACAAAATGAAACTAAGCCATGGATTTATCCTTCTGACAACCATGTAGCCACAGCTACATTCAGCTTAAATGCCTTCAGTGGTGTACTGGCCATCAGACACACTGGGAAAAATCCTGTTGGGCCACCGCATTAGTGACCCTGGTGACTGTAAAGGTGGTCCATAGGTAGTGTATGTCTCTTTATTGGCCCTCTAGGTTATGTCTGTCACTCGGGATGCAAATGAGATACTGCTTCACAGTCACTGTTGAGACATGTTTACATCATACTCCACCACCATACTCCGTTGCAACTGCTGCAAATGCAAAACGGTGGATGAATTGTTTGGAACACTACCAGAGTTAAATCCATTCAGTCCGATAACACAAAGTCTAAAAGAATTGTAAAATTTAATTATCTTATCCCCATTCAATTAGCATGGGGCTAAATCAGAAGTTAGCCATAAGTCTCCGGTGAGAATGCTCTGCCCATAGAGTACAGACTTTCAAATGTCGACATCCTTTTTTAGGACTTTTAATTTTTTTTCACTTGTTTAAGAATCAAAAAAAAAAAGGATAATAAAATAAAGATAATAAAAGGAACAATAACAATTTGTTGGAGTGTTATTTACTTTAAAGGTGGGCACAGTTGATTGTTGAGTCTCATTCACAGGTCATTAAAAACCGACGCTTTGGGTTGCGTAAATGGAAAACAAACAAAATGTAGAGCTTTGTTGTTGTCCAGTGCCAACCACTGCACCTTAAGAGACGTAATGTTGCACTGGAGACATATTCCTTCATTCCAATCCACAAGGTATGTGCAGTATATATTGTTCAGTGGTAGTGAGCATGGTGTCAGCACAATGCAGAGTTACTCTCGGAAATTGAAATTGCAGTTGTGGAGTTGTTTCAACACATTTACCACGTTGTAACTGCCCATCATGTTGTTCACTTCACTTCAAATCTTTTCACTTGCACAAAATCTATACCCAACCCACACACAAAGTTTTTTCAGAGGAAATACAACATTCATCTTTCAAGGTAAGAAGCAACCCTTCAAAAAGTGAGGTCAGAGGCACTGTATGTGTAGAGCGGAATAATCTTTTGCTAAACCAGTTTCATCTTGGTGTACAGCTTGTATCAGAAACTACCTAAGATTGATAAAAATAGAATAGTTTGATACATTTCAGACATATTACATTAAACAGGTGGTCATTATAACCTCTGACATTCTTGTCCTCCACCCTTTTTAATCTGTAGAAAGCTGCAGTCACTTTAAACTCATTGTTTTTCCGTCTCAGCTGCAAAGGATTGACACTCGACAACCACAGAATTAATTTTAGTCCTTTGATGACATAAAACAGACCGGACAGATGGACAGCCGAGCTGATAAGATGACCCACGGTGGGTTATCACCACACAGAGTCTCAGTTGTCGCCATAGCAATGAAAGCTCTCTATATATCAAGTAACAAGACTGTCGCAAGGAAATGAGAAAGATGACAGCGGAGGTGGAGGTTAGACTCAGAGAAAAAGGAACTGATATTTGTCTCGATGTGTGTTGGTGTTGAAGTAAACCTTCCTTTATTCAATAATTCAGGCGCAGTGAAACGTTTGATGTCTTTTATTTCTTACAGTGTTGACAGTGTTGTTGACTGATGACCATTATATGCACTATAGCTGGGTCCATATGTCCAACATCTTAAAAAGTAAAATTCTACTTATTAATACCATTTCCCTTAACAGTTAACTTAACCGTTTTGTTAACTAGCAAATGAAGCTAAGGTCTAGTTAAAGTTACATTTTACTGAGTGTACAACCATGGTGCTTTTTGGAATAGACTGCAAGGCTAAGAGTGTGTGGTACTAACTTTAAATCCACTTTTAAAGTAGCTGTTTCTATACAACATATTTTGATCTATTTTGATTTTTTTTTTTTTTTTTTTGAATAAGTGACATTGAAGTCACATGACTGCTTGAGCTTCCACTGGATCTTCATCTTGTTCTTGCTCTCCTTTTGGTTGTCTTTTTGGTGGAGAATTGGCACCACCTACTGCTTATCTCATGAACCAAGTTCTAGTATTCACGTAACGGTAGTGGATGAGAACATTTTTCTTCTGCCAAATTACTCAAAATTGTGTTAAAATCCACAATACATTTGGATGGATGTGCTTGACATGCATACCTCAAATGTGTGTTTCTTCTTCAGTATCATTATACAGTAATTTTTTTACTGTATGGATCTATGTCCAGGCGACCAGTTGTTAATGTATATAATATCCTGTATGTACTGCTGTCATACTGTAATATTTGCATAGAGCTACTCCTGGAGCTCCATGACGACATCAGATAGACAGATTTGTGAGACAACATTACAGCCTCTGTTTGTGGCAGCTGGCTGCTTAGTGTATTGAAGTATCTTGATGGATTGACTGGCTAACATGATCTGCGGGAACATATGTAGTAACTCCACAATAATGAAGCTTTTGGTAATGCTACTGCTACGCCTAATAATCAAACTCCCTGCAGGACAAGTGAATGGCAAAATAACTTCCAGACCCCAAGGTTCGGCCTTGTTGCTCCGTTTTGTCAGTGGTGTCGAGAGGTGACCTGGAAGAACATAGTCGACCCCTCAGAAGCTCTGACTCTCCGTCACAGAGCGCTGGACGCATCTCGGCTGCAGCAGCAGTGAGCAGCGTCAGCCTTGGCATCCTTTCCAGCCTCTGCCACCTGTCCCACTCTGTCAGTGTCAGAGCACATTTCACGAGCAGGCCAAAAGCCATCGGCTAGATATAGCTACTGGCTCACAGAAGGGTTCCTTCATGGGTCATTACGTAGCAGAATAGCAGGCTGTTTACGAAGCCATTACTGCAGGCGCTCAGGGTGTTGTGTGGTTTTTGGGGGTCTGTTTGATACCAGTGGCAGAGCGTTGGGTATATTTAATTATATCCTATCATCAGGGATCATGTAAGAGCAGAATGTCCAGTTGGATGGGGTGAGGACAGACTTGGCGGGGAGTCGGACACTTCCTGTCTGCCCTATCATCATTAAACCCTTTGTGGACATTTAAAAAGGTCCTTCATTCTCCAACAACAGAGCTGCAGTTGAGGTCATAGAAAAATGTAATGAAAATCTATTTTGAGTTTATAATAAATCAACATTATAGCACAGGCATGAAATCATTGGCTGTTATTGAGAAAATTTATTGAGAAGAGGGGCCTTTTAGGCTGAGTTTGTTTGCTTTCTTGCTTTTTTTTTTTCAGGTTCATGGTGTAGAAATACTGACAAAGACAATGGGTGCTAGTTGAGCGATCTATGTACTTTTACAGTGCATAATGAGGGTGCGTGATAAGGCAAAATGTGCAAAGAGAATGATTAAACCAGTGTCATCGCCAGGTGTGTCTGTCCAAGTTCTATGCTGAGGAAGTGCATCTGCTGAAATTAAAGTGCACGAGCAGACCATCTACAGGAGCAGCAGCATTCATTTCCAAATCATGTGACAGGAGATTACAGATGTCTATTACAGCCTAGCGGGATAAGAGTCCGTTTACGGCAATAAATGGGTTGGTGGATGCCTCCACCATCTCCCAGTCCTCTATATTATCGATATTATTTATCTTTTGAGACCTTCTATGTAGTTGTGTCTTAAACTCTGAGAAATGCTTCCATTAAACACTGGGAATATGCTGCAGCATTGACTTTAGACCAGGTTTTTATTGCTAAATGGTGCTTTCTGATAAGGATAACGTAGTGCCAACAATGTACCTGACCACACCTCAACATACCCAAGTAGATACTCAATGTAAGAAGCTGGGTGTTGCATCAGTCAGTCTACTCGCTGTGCACCAGGTGTAATTTGGGTCCCAATATCTTTGAAGATCACTACTTGCATATTTTCATAATTTACTGTCAAAGATAGTGGTTTCCAACCAAGAGGCCACAGGAAACATTTTGAGCAAAATGTAATTAATGGGAATATTGAAGCAAATTGTCGTTTTTTTTGTCTTTGAAATATTTACCTCCACATGACTCTAGATTTCCTTTAGTACAACACAAGAAAAAATTGATATGCTCTTAGCCCAGTAGACTAGACTGGTCCAGAAAACAATGAGCTGCAAAGCATTGTTCATTCTTGTGAGATCCACGTGATGAAAAGGTGTTTTCTTTTCTTTCTGAGATAAAAGAGATGAAAACCTCTCATTGGCGTCATGCATTCACTTTAATCATACAATCACGTTTCTTTTCAGAAAGGCCAAAAGCAGTGGATCAATGTATATAAAAAAATAAATAAATCAATAAAAACATGAAAGCATCTTGGATTGATTACCTTTTTTTTTTTTTTTTTTCCCTCCGGGAACCATTGATGTGATTGATATAAACTGCATTTCAGTATCAAAAGCTATCTTCGTCTTAGCATCTGTTTTGTAACTTCAAATACAGGGCTTCTTTGACAGGGTCACTCCAACAACCCTTAACTCTGTTTGAATGAAGACATTCATCTTTTTGCTAATGCATCAATAAAATTGCTCGTATAAGTGGACACTCCAGTAAATTTTGATTAAAGACCTCTAACACTTCGGCGCCTGATGGTCGTCTGGAAGGAAAGCCCCATGTCATAAACTCGTTATATAGGCTACCCCTCAAGATGAAATATAAAGCACCGCCCATTATCCTTGCTTTCTGTCCCCAAACTGTAAAGCAGTGTGTTAAATAATAAGTTCTAAAAAATGAGATAAAATGCCAGGGTTTGGTAATTTATCTAAAATGCTAATATTGTCTCAGGGTGATAAAAAAGCTGAATAATTTAATACAGTTCAACTCTGTTACATCCCGGTCCAGTGATAAGAGGGAGTTATCTGTTGGTGCTGGCCTTTTGAATGCTAAGTACTGTCATTTTGTTCGTGCAGTGAATTATCTTAGGCCGTTCCATTTGAAGCTCTGCATAAACACAGAGGTGATAAGGACTTTTTAGACTCATGTCATTTCAAATTCCAGCTTCTAACAAGCTCTAATCTGTCTCAAGTGAAAACTTTGAATAATTTCCCATATTCAAAATTTCTGTACGTGAAGTGTATGAAGTATTTTGAATATTTCTAACCATTTGCAGTATACAAGCAATGCATTTTTTGATACAACTAGTGAGCTTCCATGTATAATAACATAGCGGCCCAACTCCAGGAAAGTTCCCTGGAACTGAACATCAGTAAGACCAAAGAGCTGTCTTAGGGGGAGCCAGGCACCTGATACTCTACATAATATATGTAACAGTTAAACTTAAATTGAACTCTCTCTGGACCACTCTGGAGAGGCAGGTGGTGGAACAGGTTGAGATTTTTAAGTACCTGGGCACTAAGATGGACCACAACCTGTCCTTTTACACAACATGTGGACAGGGGCTACAAAAATGTCCAACAGCATACAGTTTTCTCCTGAGGACACTGAAAGTTTTAAATACCAGACAGTCTTCACATTCAACATCGTACCCTGGTACAACTTCCTCACAAGAAAAATATATAAGTGTCCACCCAAACTCACCAGTACCACTCAAACCCAACCATCAGACCTTTACAGTCACTGAGTAAAAAGGAAAGTCAGACTCCCTTATTAAGAATCCTTCACCTCCTTGCACGCACTCCCATCAGGCAGCTGCTTCAAAACACTTTTGTCCAAAACAGAACTTACCAAATCCCTTTATTCCCACTGCAATATCCATTTCAAACAAGGTCAAATAGACTGGTACTGCTTTCTAATGCAGCTCTGTACAGCTGCATTGTGTGTGTGTGTGAACTGTTTGTGTTTTGATACAGTTTTATTTTTCATGGGTGTGTGTGTTTATTGTTGTGAGATGGTTTTTGAATCTTGAATCATGTGAGAGTACAGTTTTAGTCATTAAGTATATTCAGTAAAGTAAATCTACATGTTTAGGTCATCTTAATGAATTCACCAAAAGCCAGCTTTCTTTCAATACATGTCACATGCATAAGTACATACATGTATAAAAGTGTTTGTCCAGCATAACTGAAGCTGTACTAAGTTTAAACTATTATATTTCTGCATGTGTCTTAATCTGTAAGAAATACATTATAATATATTATAAAATATAACAACTCCATGAATAAAACAGACAAAATATCCATCCATTGTCTTCCACTTATCCAGGATCGGGCTGTGGTAGCAGCAGATTAAGCAGGGAATTTCAGATGTCCCTCTCCCCAGCAATGTTTTCCAGCCCCTGGGATCTCAAGGCCTTCCCAGGCCAGATGGGATATGTAATCCCTCCAGCGATTTGAGTCTCACAGAGCATTATGAATCGGCTGAGAAGGAGCTGCAGCAAGTTGTCTGATATTGTGAAAGCGGGGTCCTCTCCTGCAGCCAGACCCAAGAGGGGAGCTCTCTTGCATTTGGTGGCCGGGCCTTGATCCACTGGACTCTGTGGTGATGCCGCCGTACGAGCTCACCACCCGCAGGGGTAGACTGGGTGCTTTGTAAGCTAGGCAGCAGGCAAAAGTGTGGGAACATAGGCAAACAACAGAAGTACTACAACACACCAGACATGCAATTGTGTGTTTGTCTGGCTGACAACTGAAGACAAATCTTGTTTTTTTAACTCTGAGGCAGACTGACTGGACTGACTGGATGATGGACTGGATCTGTAAATCTTGCCTCAAGCGAAGCCAAATGTATGAACTCATTAAAACTAATTTAAAAAGAGCAAAAGTGCAGCTGTAAGTAGAAGGATTCAGTAACATCTGGGACTTGTACAGTGGCTGCGTTTGCATATTTGTGAAGCCAAGCTCAGGGTTTATATATTAGAACCAACTTTTGTTGAAGTTTCGTTTTTTTTAGTTTTTCTCTAGGGCTCAACACTACACTTTGCTAAGGTGCTACTACTTTGGCTGGCTGAGTCCTGCGTTTTACAGTTTGTTTGATGTTTCAAAGCCAGGTGGCTTTTCTTAAGGTAAAATAACAGAAATTTAAATACAATCTCAAAAAGTTAAATAAAAATGCCATAACAGTATAAATTGAGTGAAAGCAGCCATTCTCTAATAACCATCCTGCTCCATTTTCCTCCTCACAGAATAACCCTTGCTCATGTTCTTTGTCGGTTCTTTTATTGTCAGTGGAGAGTGAAAGCCTTTTTCTCATCAGCAACCTGCCTTTTGAATTAGTCACTTTTTGCCATGAGTTCTCTTGGAAATGACTTGTCCTGACATTTCTATGCAGGCGTTCAGTCTTTGTTGGCACTGTTTAATCTCGCCTTTTCCCTCGGTGCATCTGCAGTCTTCAATCATTAGAAAGTCAGAGGGAGAAACCTGTGGAAAACAAAAGAAAAAAAAAGTTCCATTCGGGATAGATGGAGCGCCGTTGTCTTTGTTTTTGTTATTGTTGTTTGCCACTCACTATTGTTGCTTGTTTTTACTGTCCTTTCATCGTATCATCATCATCTGTCAGTGTATTTTGTCTTCCTCCTGAGCGTGAGCCTGGTGACTTTCTTTGAAAGTAACAATGAAGACTGCTGTAGTCTGTGAGAAGGAAGGTACTGACACAAAACACACTTTGTGGGATGAGTTTATTATTAGAATGTAGCTGGTAAATGGCCCTGCAGCCATGAACCCAATCATTAATTGCTCATTTTCCAAAAAAAAAAAAATCTCCAAATATGCTGGATCCTACATTTACCATAATGCAACCAGTAATATACAGCCTTTGGTTGAGTGGAAATCTGATGTTATAATGATTTGGGAGTCTTCCGTGTATTAATCTGTCAGCCACTCTAATTTGACATTTTGCTGTTTTGGTAGCCTGTCTAATGTAATGTTATTGTAAACTAATTACATTGCTGTGGAAAAGCAGAACAACTGCCTCTATTTTGATGGACGTTTGTGCTTACTTAGCAATATTTTACTACAAGCCAAGAAAAGTGTAAATCAGGTCGGTTTTAGCTCCACTTCCTACACCACTTTATGCTGTTTTAAAGGGTTCACCAATAGAAGGCAGGTCAAGTTATTTTTTACAAACTCCATTCAAAAAGCAGGTGTTTCATGGTGGGACCATATTTTTTCACAATAATACTAGTAGTAGAGTCAAAGCACAAAGACTAAGACTCTTTTCTTATTCAGTTCAATCCACAAGCACAATTGGCGCACGTCATTTACTCAGTGACATTATTAACTAACCTGTGATCCTTGAAGTCGTCCAGGTTATCATCCTTTAAGAAGAGTTAAATCTGGGGCAACTGGACTTGGTTGTAGCCTTGGTCCCAGATTTAACGCTTCTCAAAGAAACTTGTGATGAAGATTGCCACAGACACACACATATGTACTGGGTGGGGTCACTTTGCAGATCGCTTAAAGCCATAGATCTCTTCTTTTACTGTCCTTTGCTCTTTGGGAAAGTAAAGAAAACCATAAAGTTGGGTTTCTTTGTGCAAAATATAACACAGCAGCTCTTAGGCATGGTATTAGGCAATTTCACGGTACTTATCACCCAAAGACTTGTCGTTCTGAAGACATGAAAGATGTATGCCTGCTCTCATCTACTGTATGCTGGTGGGATGGCAACAATGTGAAAACCCAAGTTATCACAAGTTGTGAGCTTTTCATGCATTATTCCGTTGTAATTAGCCTGTCATAATAGCCTTTTAGAAGTCGTTAGAATTGGTTTGTTAAGAAGTGAGACCAGATATCTCATATTAATATTAATAAATTAAGTCTATATCTAGCAGCCATTTTGCCACCCGATTCAGGCTTTTCCCACTTGACTGCTCATAATTGCAGTCTGACTTATATGACATGAATATCCATGTCAGTCTCAAATGAAGCTGAGATAACCTGGCTCAAAAGCTGACCTTTATGTGTAAAATGGGTGTAATGTCTCTGTTTCCACAAACTGGTAAAATAAACACAAATATCTCTTTTTTCAGATTCACAGTTGGTTTTAATAGTTGGTGTATATGAGATGCTTAATCATGTCTTTCTTACTATGTCTAAAATTATTGATACACAGCTTGCTGGTTATTTCCTGTAATATTCTGCCTGGCTTTTTATGGCCCTAAAGGGTTTTTAGGCAATTCTCCATATTCCGTTTAGTTAAATAAAATTATATGTGTGAATAAAGAACCAAAAAACAACACTAACTCAAAAAAGTAGCCTCTGGATTCTTTTATAACTACTAGTGTCAGGAAAAACCCCAACTCTGACACTTTGGAATTTGAAATGTAAATGTCATCACACTTGAATGAATACTCAAACGAGATCAGGACCTAATTTGCGATGCTTAAATTTTCAATCTCAAAGCTCCAGTGAAAAGCCTGTTTTGTTTCCCTTTGCCTCAGGCTGGAGTGAGAGAAAGGAGGAGGGAGAGGAAAATTTAGCTTCATGTCATTTTCAAAGAGTCAGAGTATTTGGAAGAGATGTGGCTGCTTAAAACCTAATCTTGCAAGTAAATGAGTACCTCCTCTTAAAATGTGAATTCATGCCAAAAAACACAGATGTGATATACATGATTAGCCCTGTTGAAGATAAGACAGTATTATGCCCTGATGAGCTGATAGCACTGCTCTCACATAACTTAGGAACGAAAACCAGCTCCCATCGCTGTGACAGAATGGCTCACCGCTGCAGCTCGACTCCCAGGAGCTGATCAAATCTTTTTGTGCTCTTTCAATTGCCGGAAGGCACTGAGGCAATGAACCGGCAACCGGTGGTTTAAAAGACTTGGGTTTTATGTAACAATATGTCTGCTGAGGTCAATTTTGCAGCATTTTGAGAAGTAATAGGTTTCAATGGTTGGTACTGCTGTGCTAATGGGATGCACAGTACATGCAGGAGAGACTCTGGGAAATCTGATTGGTTCTCACTGGTCTGGTTTGCAAAATAGAGAGCAGAAAGTGAAAAGGTAATTTACACTTTTGTGGAGCATTTTAGATGCCCGCCATGTGTCTGTCTTGCATATTTATAATATCTCTACAAAGGAGGCAGACATTCAAATAACCCAAATGTTCAGCTTTACACGTCCTGAAGTATATTTCAATGATCAGTCAAGGTTTCCAACCCTATCTCACTCAAATATGTTCATGAAGTTATTTATTTAGTCTTTTATATGATAGAAGTCAGTGTTTCAGGAAGCACCATGTTATTTTTATGTTGGGAAAGATATTGGTCATTGTCTTCCATCTTGTGCTTTAGCATTTCAGTATTTAACCATAATCACGAGACAATGATCTTCCCCTTTAGTTGCCTAAGTGCTTTGTGCCTAAGCATAGCCATAAAAACCATAAAATACACGTTTTGGAGATACTTTAAGCATTCACTGCCAACACTGGAAATTAACTCTTAGTGGTTTGTAAGGAGTGTTAGGCGGTATCATTAGGTGCACCAGAGCTCATCCATGGACCATCTGTAGATTGCTGATGTGTTCATTTGAGAGTTTGAGTAGTTTCAGTTTGTTTTTTAATATTTTTACTTCTGTTTATTTCAAGTTACTTTACAGCTACTTGAGATTTGGCATTGAGTCAGACTTGACTAACTTAAGATTGGACTCCTGAAAGAACAAAAAAAAGACAGCAACTGAAAGGCCTTGCATACAAATATCACATGCCCATCTATTTTCTTCTATTTATTGTATCGGGATGGAGTGGGAGCAGGTTAAACAGGGTATTCCAGACATCCCTTTCAGATTTCACTGTGGGATCATTAACTTCAGAATTAATTTACCAGTTACTGTTCAGACAGTTCATCCTGCTTTTGTCTGTGTTGCTGAGACGTTGTGAAAAAAGTGATGGCCAAACAACGGTCAGAGCTGGTATGGATTGCACAGAGGAAATGCTTCAGGTCACTAATGTCTTGCTTCTGGTGTGAATTTAGCCATTTTTCACCTTCTGTGCCCAGAAATACTGGATGAACAAAATCACAAATCCACTTTGCTCTACAATAATCCACTGATAATCCACTTTTTATGACGACATACTGGTAAAACTTCAAAATACTTACTTACTTTTGATGAAAAATAGTATGCTTTATATTTTGCTTTTCCCCCCTCTTTGCTTATCAATTGAACTTGTTTCACACTTTCCTTCCTACTACATTACAGAAGTTTTTGCCTTGGAACCTCACATAAAAATGGTAATTGTCAGAGCTCTATTAAAACTGGCACATACTGCTAATTGGTATTTAATGCGATACGACTCACTTGTGTAGCTGCCTCTGTAATTGTGATTTAAAGCAGTCGCTGCCTGAATTGCTAATAGCACAGTTTTTAACACTGCAAAATGAAAAGCAATATTAAAACAATGTTCAGAGATCAATGTTATCTTATTACTCTTAGTTTTTTGTAAGTGTGTCGCTTAACAGTTGTATTTAAATTAAATCAAACTTTATGTAGCACACACACATCAAATGCAACATAGAGTTAAAAAGCTTAAGGGAAACTGAACAGTGAATAAAATGAAGTGCATGATAAAAAAATAGAATAAAAATAACAAGTGTATAGCATGCTAAAAGGTGTGTTTAAGGTTTTTTGTTTTAAAGATTACCACCCTGACTGATCCCCTAAAGCGAACCCACTCTATACTTAATTACAGTTCAAATTCAACCCAGTTTTAACCTACAAAAGAGGAACACTCTGAGAGTGGGGCCAACATACAGAGCTGCAAGCTAAGCTTTCACAAACTGCATATTAGTAAGTAAACTCTGAAGTAAAAATCTTTACTACTGAGATCCACAGAAGCTGATGCAAACCTAACTCATTGCCCCGTTATATTACATTATTCATTCATAAAATGCTTAAAAGAAAAAGAAAATAAATAAATAAAATCCCTGTAGCATCAGTGGCAACAAAACATTGGTTGGCTAAGCAATTTCTCCTGTGGGCTGAGCCAAAACCAAGCACTTAATGCCTTAATGTTATTTTGTAGTGACTTTAATTACCAGTTTTCCAGCATAAGGAGTGTTCATGACTAGTAATTATAACTGGAAAATACTGATATGTCTGACTAGGCACTAAATTATGCTAAGTGCCTGAAAAGCAAACAAACATTGGTGCCACATCAGTTCCAGGTAATAAAACTATTTATGTTATTTCTTTAAATGGATTTAAAACCATTACATCAAAGCTGCATTTTTAGGCTTTCCCAATCATACTTTGTATTTCTAATATTGTCAATATTATATGGCATTATATGAATATTATATGACATAACTGCACATTTATGCTGCTGGGGCTACCACTATCCACATACAAAATAGCATCCTTTAATCAAAGATAGCTAAAGAACATAAAATCAAAGACTAATTTTAAAGACAAAAGAACAATAGAGGCAGCTCTCCTACTGAGTTAAAAGCCAATGAATAAAGATGTATTTTATCTTGTTATAACCAGCTCAGATCAGCAGACCTGAGTGATCTTGATGTGACGTGTGGTTGTAATAGCTCAGAGAGAAATGTTGGAGCCCATTTAATGATTTCTAGGCAAACAATGAAGTCTCAAATTCAATTCTAAAACATCCATGAATTCAGGCCAGTACAGGGGAAATGTGCTCTTGCTTGGATATTCTTTGTTGAAAGACCAAGCTTTTTAAAATCATAAAATATTAAAAGGCTAGAAAAAGCGAGATTTTATCACTGACTTTATCAGCCTCAAATTTAAAATCAGCCCATCCAGATTTTAATAGTGGGCTGTACATAGGATTTAAGGGAACACAGGTCAATACGAGGGGTATCACAGACACCATTGCAAATACCAGTCCAACAATGGTTTTAAAGATCATTCCATATTAAAGGAAGGTAGAACAAGGTGCCATATTTTCTGAAAATAGATCCTACAGGAGCCAAATAAAGGGGGAAAAAGATTGGCCCAAGAATAGAACCCTGAGGGACTCCAAAAGGGAAAATGTGTGTACGACTCCAGAGCCATACTTTTAATGCTAACAATCCTAAGAGATGGAGATACTGTTGTTGTACATGTTGGATTTTTTTTTTTTCTTGATCAACAGTTGCATCAGGGGGGAGGGGAGTAACAATCTACTATTTCCTGCAAGAATGAAACCCATAATCTACGTGGGCTGCAACTTTTTTTCTTTTTTTCTTTTTAGTTTCCTTGATGTCGGTCCAGCTCACATGACTGCCTGCTGTAGGTGGTTTCTTTTAATCCTCAGTGTAGGCTTGTATTTTTGGTTTTTATCTTTTTGGAAGTGCTTTGAACCAAGTGTGATACTCTTGTAAAAGCTGCAGGTTTTGTTCTGTTTTCTATTCTTGAGGGCCACATTGTGTGAAATAATACAATGGGTCACCTTTCAGAAAGTCTGAGGATTTTTAAAAAAAAGTCTCTGAGGCTCTGTGGATTCTTCTGTCCCCTGTTAGATCATAGAATCACATCATTTTACTTGATTTCATTACTAAATCCAGCCATCACACACACACACACCTACACACAGCATCACATCTGACCCCATCCCACAACACCACCCTCTTGTTATTTGTTGCTGTTCTGATCCAACTCCTAATATAATGATGCCACAGGATACACATTGCCTGGCTGCTGCCAACAGACAGGCAGGTCATGATACAGAATTAATGACTCTGTGGTGTGGCAAGCGGTTTCTCAGGGGACGTTTTATTTTCTAACACCGAGAGCTCTGTGCAACACTGTGGATTCACATGTCCCTGTGGTCGTTTGTCTCTAAACCTCAGCTACACTTGGTTACTTTACCCTTCTGGCTTCATATAGGTTTAGAAAGACCAAAGTACTGGACAACATTTAACTGATTACACACTAAAATATTCTGTTATTTTAGCTTGTAAAACAACCTGAGGTGACAGATTATTTTAGTAACTGCCTGCCTTCATCCTAGATGATCATGTACTTAACTAGAGTGACTACAACTTAATGTAGTCACTGTAGTTAACAACAGACCGCTTTCACAATGCAACAGTTTTAAAAATATATAATTTCAGTGTTAGGAAATGCATAATTTTGAACCCAGAGACAATGAAAAAAAGGTCCTCAGGTCAGTTAATTTTAACTGAATTTCAAATCTGAAATGGCTGGTAGAGATTATTTAGCTTCCATATGTGACAAATTTTAAGTTAGATGCAAAATGCAGATGTAGATCTGTTTTTTTTTTCTTAAGTGTATAATCATCTGAAAATAAGAATCATTATGTTTTTTGTTATATTAAAATGAGACTTTTATATCTGCAGACATCATAAATACTCTTCCATCAGGTTGGCCATGTTGAACCACCATGTTTCTACAGTAGCCCAGAACGGACAAACTCAACACTGACTCTAGATAAGACTTCCACATTTCATGGCCACCGTCATTTCTTCTTCACACTGGGAAGAAGAGGGTGAGGCATGGTGGTTGCAATCAGCAACCACTGATCCTTTTACTATAACATAATTCTTCATCATCCTCCTCATCATCATCATCGGTACCAATTCATATTCCAGCAAAAGAACCAAACCCCCAGGCATGTACTGATTATTTGAAAATGTCAAGCAAAGTCTTGTCTGAAAACACAATGAGCTGCTTCACTTGGTTCAAATCACATTAAGTTTAAGTGGGAAAGCTTTGATTATGAAGCCATAAAATTACATTTTAATGAAGTAAATGGAATTATTTTGCCTGACATGGACTTCTGGGCATTACAGTGCTACTCTCGGCACACACCTGAGCCTTCCTCATGAGAAAAGACTGTAGCTGAAAAATGCATATGGAAAATGCAAAACGTGTTTGTTTCTTTAAGAAACAAACACGTTTCATAAAGATACAAAATGTTGTAATTTGATTAAAATAAAAGTGTCAAGCTGCATGTTGAGTAAATATAAGTAATACACTAATCTAGCATTGGTTCTCATATATTTCTAAACATCAAAACTCAATCCTTCTTTGCATCTTTTGGGTGTTGAGATACACACCAAGACAAAGAGACCACAAACATGAGGTGCAGCATCACTATTGACATCTGCAACTTCATTATTAGACAAAACAATGCTTGGCCTTGCCAGAATACCTCAGCATTAATGCACAAATTGATCAGTAATCCTCCCGTTGAGTGACAGTGCCCTGACCCTGACTGATGCTACGCTAATAGTTGCATACAGTTGTCCATTTCTCCCCACTGATATCTATTGATCAATATTAGTGTGGTGTCCTGAGCTCTTTCATACTGAACTTTGTGATTGATGCTCACAATCATGACACCGACTCGCCTCCTACCTGAGCAGCTGCAGGCCTTATAGATTTATCTACACAGTGGGAGAGAGAAGAAGGAGGTTATGAATAACCCACAGCGGCTGGAGGGGCTTATACTGTATTTTATTTTTTATATTTTTGTTGTTGTTTTGAAGTTGTGGCGCATGGTCTGTGTGAGCAGATGCTTTCATCCCGCAGGACACCTCACTTTTTGACATGTTGTTGACTCTTATTTATTTATTTATTTAATCTCCTTAATTTGATTCATCTTGTTGGTTACAATATTTATTAGTAATATATGAATTTTGCTGTAGACATGAAGGTCTGAAAATCAGATATAAGTTGTTGATGTATGTAAGTTAAGTTATCTTTGTAGTATGATTCAAATAGAACAGAATAGATACTTTATTGATTCTTTATTGATCTTTATTGAAATTCTTTTTTTCGCTCAAGTTTTTGCATGTATAGGCCCGAAATGCAACCATGCACACACAAAGGGCTCGTAAACATGCAAATGTGGAGAGATAGGGTTTAGTACCTTCCTCAAGGGGCACCTCAGCAGTGTCCAGGAGGTTAACTGGCACCTCTCCAGTGACCAGCCAACCCTCCAGACTTTGGTCCATGCTGGACTTGAACTGGCCCCCCTCCGGTTCCCAAGCCAAGTCCCTATGGACTATTATAAATATGTAAGCAATGCACTCGGTATCTGGTAACTTATTGTGTAGGCATGTTTGTATGAATCAAAACAAATCTTGGACCTGGGTCAGCCAATGTTTTGGGGCATTGGCGATTAACAGATACAATATCTGGGCCAGACGTCCTCTGCAGTACAGTTAGCAACTTGATATGTGAGAATGACAAGAAAGACATATTTTGCTTAAACTCTATAGACAGATATCCGCATATGAATATGCAGATAAAAAAAATACACATCTCAATTGTCATCACACAACAGCTGATGGGTTCCAAGATTGTATCTTAACCAATGCATTGCTTTCCACATGGGTTTTGCAACCAAAGCCCACTCAAACGTGAATACGTCAATACTAATACAAACAGAAAACCAGACCTTGCTCCCTTGTCTACATATTCTGCATCCATGTGTTTATATAGATATATATATATATTTTTTTTTGTAGTTTTGTTGACTCTCTATCCAATGCAACCTTTTCAAGCAGCAGTCATTAATTGATTGGCAAAGATGCCAAACATTTGATGGTGGTTCCAGCTTCTGTCAGGTAGTTTTAAATCACAGTCTACTGAATGTCTTTGGTTCAAATTATACATGATTTGTGGTAAACTTCTAAAATGTAGCGCTTCCCTCGACTGTACCTCACAGGGTTGGAGTCCATCACATTCTCACTGGATGTTTGTTTTCCGACTCTATGATCAAACTTTAAGTGAAGTGCTAAAGCATATTCTTTGAACACTTTCATGCAGCTGTTGATCTCTGACAGCTAAAAGTTTAACATCTACATGTGGGCTTTAACCCCAGAAGTGCACAGTAGCCCATGGCTACACTCTGATGTGCAGAATACTTGGGAAGAAACATCAGAGCCCCCCCCCTCCAAAAAAAAAATTAGATGCTGTGCTTCGCCTGCCTGATTCTGCAAACATGAATGTTTTTCTGTTTTTTGGGGGTTTTTTTTGCCCTTATGTAAAGGAAGACATTCTGAGGTTTCTTCAAACCCACATACCAAACACAGTCCATTACAACAAAACTTTTGTAGCATGTAAGTTATGATCCCCAAAAGTACATTTGGGAGGTTAAAATTAATTTTATTTCATTCATTCAGTATCCATGCAAGTGGCTGTCACTCTCAGAAATAAGCATAGCTGCATTTTCTGACTCCACCTGTGACCAAGAGCTCCTTCAATCTCTGCAGCACTCCGTGTCAGTATGAAAAGTACTTACCAGGTAACAAATGTTGCACCAAATTTTGTAAATTGCACTACAGTTAGTCTGACCCTAATGATCTAATTGAAGAAAACTTTGACAACAATGGTCTTGGCTAGCCACATGCTGTTGGGTCTCTTCTCAGAGGGACGAGTCTAGGGAATGATGATCGAATTCAGGAAAAAAAATTGACTTTGAACCTCAGACTGGTAAAATGATTCACATCCATGGAGGAAACCCAGCCCAAATTCAGGTGTGTTGGGTGGAAGGTTTATGGGAGTTTATTCTTCATATTATACCATTAACCTCCATGGATATGGTTGATACTAAGTAAAAGGACAAAAGAATAGATTTTGGAGAAGTATTTTAATGAAATGGTTTGAATACTGCTGTTTGCCATCTCATTCTGGGGTTTTCAGTGTCTGTTGGCAATTGAGGTGCATTGATATTGCTGCAAATGGTGCTTCATAATACTTGTAAATACTGTTAATGTCCACTCAAAGTACAACTGATACTCACAATAACACATATTTTGAGGTGCCGTCTATTGATGGGAAAAGTCTGACTGATACAGTACAATTTGTGATTGTTACAAACTGCAGGATTACAGGTGCATTTCTCCTCCTTGCCACAAGGAGATCCACCTGCAATTCACTGCACCTTTTAAAACCTCCCACAGTATAAACAGAGGGCTGTACTTCCTCCTCTTTGTCTCCAAACATTTTGATCCTAGTGTGTTTCTCAGTTGCTTTACCTTGTGTGATTTGTTTATTTCTCAATGTAAGTAATACTTTCTTTCCACTACTTGATATTGCTATTCTTAACTGTTGACAAGTTGATAATAATTTTGATGTAGTTAAATATTAAGATGAAATATGTTTGACTAGTTATTTGATATATGGTAATTTAAATTACACATAAGTACACATAACACAGAACCGATTTGATTTGTTGGGTCTTTATCAGAACCATGGCAAACAAGAACACAGACAAAAGAGCAACACGTGTTTCCTGGTGGTTTGCGGCTCCAGTTAGAACCTTTTATATCCAACAGTCACCATATTTGAGATCTGCAGTATGAATAACCAGTATGGTTGCTCAGTCAAGGTTATTTTAATTCATAGCATTCCAACAATAATGAAACACGAATAATTCAAAGAGACATTAAAGTTCTGGTATTTGGGTCAGTTCTTCATTTCTAAACAGAACTGTTTCTTTTATATCAAAGTTTCTGACTTTTCCATTAATTGTCTAGCTCTGAATTGCATGTGTTTAAGCATAAAATTCATTGAACTGTCTGTCTATGCTCTAATCTGTTATCTATTAAATACCAGGTACAATAGATTGCCTTCATTATATGTCTCTGAGTGAGCCGGAGAGCTTAATACTCATCCATGTTTTAAAATTGGTGGATATTGTTCCAAAACCTTTGATGCAAAAACAAACAGTTGTTGAGGTGAAGAGAAAATACTGCTTCATAATGAGCTGACCCTTTAGTGAGCCACAAATCAATGTTTGCAGGGTCTGAATTTGTGTTTGCCATGCGTCTGTCTTCATGTTTTGTTGTTGTTCACACTGACCAGGGGATTGGAAAGTGGTGTAGTCATACCATTATCTCTACAATTTTTAGCTATCTGATTAATGACAAATGGTGCATCACATTCTTACAGCCGCTTTACCCATTACCTGATGCAGATCTGATGTTTTTCAAAGAAGGTTGACAATAAAAATATTTGTTTTCCTTGAATCTAGAATATACAAAAATAGTATAAAATATCTTGGTCTTGTTTTGAGTTTGCATCTTTTTCATGCTTTCTTGCTCTAAGATATGGTCTCATTCTACCGAAAATAAGACAGTCATCCAAATTCTTTTCACCACAAATTTATTAAAGGAGAGGTCATGAGTTAGCAGCAAAAGGATCCCTGTTATGCTTGGATATCAAGGACCACATATAACATAGTGATGAAATTAGCCGTAATTGCTAAATAATGATTCACTCATCTGAACTTAAACCCTGCTCTCAAATGATCTTGGTTAAAACTCATGATGTATGACTATCAGTGTACGATGCATCAGACTATCAGTGCTAGTTGTATCGAATCCTGATTTAAAACCCATCTGTTGGGATAAATCTGTTTTTATATAAAGGAATGACAATAATAAAGGATTTCCACTTAACTTGACCAAGCTGGACCCCATCTGTTTCCATCTGGGACAGTTAATGTTGACAGTTGGGAGATCATAAAATTCTTCAGTGTGATGTTGAAGGATGCTTATAGTTTGTCTTATGTTTCATCATCCTCATTACAATTAAGTTGTATGTATTATAACGTGACTGGACTCCATTTCTGCATTAGCTCAATAACAAGGGGCCTTTGGCCAAGCAACTCTACTGTAAGCACTGTGTACCAATCATCTAGTGTTTTGTCTCTGTATTGGTGTTCAGTAGGTGCCCTTTTTTGACTTCCAAGAGAAGAAAATGGGTGCATGTGTGTTGGTTGAAAAAATGTAATGTGTCCATATTTGCCCTTTTTGGAACCAAAGTGAGGGGTCTGTTTGTTTCAGAGACTTTGTTTCATGCATTCTGGTTAATAACAAAATAAGAAGTACACTAACAGGATCTAAAATACTTGCAAAGGCATTTTTCATTTTTCTATTCTCAGTTGATGTCCTGTCCTGGACTAACAGTCAACATACAGTGTTTTTTTTTTTTTTTTTTTTTACCCTACTTTAGGTTTCTATTCTTTCCCTCCATTTTTTTTCCTCTGTAGTGAAGAATTTCTCTTCCGGTCTGCAAATAGGCATAATGAATAATTTAATCCCCATAGGTCTGTATCATGGGGAGGAAAATATATTTAGTACCTGATGGATATTAATGTTAATAGCGCTAAGCGTATTTGAATCCAATACAGTTTGTGACAATGCAATCTCCCTCAAATTTATTACATACACATGCACCACACAAATATGTGCTGCTTTTTTTTTTTTTTTTCCCTGCCTGAAATCAGCAGCGTGCTCGTTCAGTAATCCTCAGCATATTGGTTTGTGACAAATGGCTCACTCGGAGTCAAAAGAAGGATGGAAAACATTTGTAAACAGCCAGAAGCATTCTTCAGCATTTATTACAGATGCATTAATCTTGATCCATGTTAGCAGAGACATTGTAATCGTTATGTGATCCTTAAGGTTTTTGAGTTGTAACATAACGGCCATGAATCTGAATGATTTTGGATTTCTCAGCCAGACAATCGGAGCATCTGGTCAGCTAACCGTCCACCCTCTTAAAGCCGTTGGAAACACAAATATACAAAAGCTTTCTAACTAGTTTAAGTCTAAGTTTTGGTAAATGTTTCCTGATATTGGGTTTGAATTGGACTTGGTTATGCGCTGATATTTATTACAGAATTAATTCTGTGAACCAATCTTAAAAAAAAAAAAATCCACATCAGATGTCCAACAAGCTACATTTAGTGTAATAAATAAACTCATAATAGCCATATTCTTAGACCTATTTTCCTTATTAAACAGAAAAATACAACCGTTGAATTTGAGTTTTTCTCTTTTACCAAATTAATAGCTTAAACGCCTTCTTAACACATCGTAAAACACACTACATTCAAACACACCAGAAACAAAATAAAACTCACCAAATGTGAGTTTTTTTGCTGTTCCAACAATACCAACTCTGGTTTGGTCGATATAAATCCATGATTCACTGAGTAAGATGTAAACACTACGGTTTTTGTCAAAGGAGTCCGGTCTGGTAGCATTGAAATCAGTTCCCTGTTGGAATGTCCTGTCTGGAGGGAAGTAAAGCGGTGGAAATATTCTAAATAAAGCATACACTTGGACTGATAATGATTGTTTCAGTTGGCTAAAATACATTTTGCTGTTCCCCAGTTTACAGCGGTACATTGTGCCTATAGTCGTGCCTGCACTCCTGAGGGAATGTGATCTGCCATGGCAACATAGTCTGGAGAAATGATCTAAACAGCAAATGAGCTGTTTTTTTTTTTTTAACTAGATTGTCTAATAGCTCTGAATGTTTATTTTTACTTAGGTTTTTGTGGGTGCTAATTCAGATGCTGAGCTTTGATATCATATCTGCATTTTTACTATTTCAAGCCACATTTCCAGAGACTTTAGAACAACATCAAGTTCACGATGTTCAGATGGTTTTCATCTTGAACTAATGTTGGAATCTATAGTTTGTTGTTGTGTTACTGTTTGAATTATACTTTTGTTTACCCACAACATATAATTTAACAAATCAAACATACACATTATTGTAATGCAACATATTTTAATGTATCTCATGAATCATTAACTATAACATCTATTACCTGTAATTATTATTTAAGACACTCTTCAATATAACATGTCAAAAAAATTTAAGTAGATCACAGGAGGCTGAATTGCTTTAATAGTATAATGCAAGGGAACACATTACACATGGACAGCTTCATCATTCACTAGCATGTAGGTGCTAAAAGACACTGAAATGACATCCATCCGTAATATGGTATCGGTGTATGGTATTTTGTGTAGAAACAGCAGGATTTAAGACAGTTGCATATTTATATTTGGTTTAGGAGAGACGGGATGTTTAATGTGATAAACAGGGGATAGAGGGTTACTTTGTTTTCATCCCTACTAGTGTAGGATGAGGTCCCCATTGAAGAGTCACTGTTTTCCAAAAAAGTTGCACTGTGTCCCTGTTCCATAAAACATTCTAATTAAAAGAAAAGTAAAAAGAAGTTTGAAAAGTTATTAAAAGAACTATATTCAAAAACTCTGTAGCATACTAAAAAGGAAAGGAAATGAATCAGCTACTAACAGCTGCAAAAGAAAAAAAAATATATAATTTCTGGGCTACAGGTAGATCTTTGCAAAGGAGAAGAATTTTACTGTTTTATTACTTTGTTTAATTTAATTGGCAGAAACATTTTAAACTTGCAGTTTGACTGTTGTGATGACAGCCGTCTTGTATAATTTATTGTTTGTATGAAATGTTTAATAATGTTGATTTGTCTTTAACTGTAAAAACAGCATACTGTAAAGACTAGGACATATGTTATAGAGTTATTATGTATTATGGAGTGCTGGTGTCTATTTCATTGTGTGGTTCATTAAAGTAGGGGCAGTATTTACATTCAGGCCGCGCTCCAATCAACATTGTGCTCCAACATTCATATCCAGTACGCATAAAACTGAAACAAACATAATACAACATTGATACCTGTGCTAATAAGTTACATAACAAACCTCCATAACAACTGTCAACAGTTTAAAGTAGGTCAAATGAGCTGAGGCAAACAGGAGTGACCTGTCTATCCTCTGATCTGTAAACAGGAGAAAAATCTATTAGTATGTCATTGTAGTAAGTTTATTTTAGCAGTTCTGTGCGACTACTCATGATGTTCTGGCATATGGGGGGGAAAAAAAACCTCATACATAGTGTAGTCCTTTGTTCGCACACAAAAGAAAATCTAACCGCTGATTGCTTTTTTATTTTTGTACAGTTAGCAGCCAGGTTAAGGTTACAGTAAAGGTTTCCAGCATGTAGGTTGCTACCTCAGTGGTTGTTTCTACTGCTGTTGTTGTTGTTGTTTTCCATAGCAACAAGGACTTAAAAATGGCATTTTTAAAGTGTAAGTCTGACTACTCTCTTATACAGCAAGCATACTACTTTTATAATGTACAGTAATTAACATCAATAATAATCTTTATCTTATTAGCTATAATGGCAATATACTGATATGAAATGATTCGGTTTAGGTGTTCCTTACATATATCCTTCATCACCTCATTAGGTACACCTTCACAATCTAATGTGATCCAATACAACAGCCCTGCCATAAATTCTATTTTTACGAAGCTTATCATTTTTCAATTTTTGTTGGCACTGTCAGAAAGGTAATAACTCTGCTTTACATGTATATTACTGAGGCTGTAGTGGGTTTGTGTTGAACTGGAGTTCATTACATTAAAATCTATTTCTAATATTTTGCCCCTCTCATGTATGGAAGCAGGATGCCCAAATTATTAGAAACATTTGTATAATCTGGTCCAGTTCATCATCATTGCAAACTACAACTTTAAGAACTAACATAGTGAAGTTAATCCCTCTCTGACAACCAAACCTCAACCTTTTCTTTGTAAAATGCAGAATTTATAGCAGAGCTGCTGTATTTGATCACACTGGATTGTGAAGTTTGGACACACCTTCTCATTTAGTGTTTTTTTTCTTGCCATATATGCATTTATTTCATCCATCCATCCATCCATCCATCCATCCATCCATTTTTCATGTCTACTCATCCTTATCAGGGTTGTGGGGGGCTGGAGCCAATCCCAGCCGACAGTTGGTGATAGGCAGGGTACACCCTGGACAAGTTGCCAGTTCATCACAAGGCCAACACATAGAAATTAGACCATTCACGCTGACATTCACACCTAAGGACAGTTTAGAGTAACCAGTTATTAAATACTATATATTATTATATTACTTCTGTTATGTATTTATTATACAACGTTGCCCATACTGTTGGAATAGTTTTGTTTTCAGACACATTCCTCTTTTTATTCCTATTTAATTGTCACTGTGATATGTTTGGAAGAGATTTATCAATAACGTTTGGAGAAGATACACTTTATCAAGAATAAATCACATTGTCACAATTATTTCATGAGAAGCGGCAAACATGTTATCCCAACTTTATGGGCAACAGTGTATTTCTAAATATTGTAATAGAGACCGTGTTAGTGTATTTTCAAAGTTTCAGCACCATGGACAGCAACTGAACAGCCGTGCATCTATACAGTTTCTCAAGAGCTGCTTTTATGAAATGAGTGTTAAAAACGAACAAAAAAACAGGTACATCTTTAAAAATGTGTTAACCTCTCACGTTGATGGACTTGAGGAAATAAAGTCTGTCTTTTCTTTTGCACTTTTACAAAAATTATACTTGAAATAACTTTGTGAAATCTAAATTCTGCTTTGGCTAACACTGATATTCATAACTGTACAACAGAGACCGATACCGTGTACAAGCTTAAGCAAGTCCGCTCTAGTCTCCTGACCACGTTGTTGTATGGCGAAGAATGTTCTGGTATCCAGGTGCTTTTCGTGTTACAATATGCTGATTTTAACGCTGAGTAATTTTGCCGACATCCACAGACCCCGTGTCATTTTCTGCTGGGAGTGTAAATGGAGGCGAGAGAGGCTTTGCCTTGGTGACACGTTGTAAAGGGGCTTTTATGTGCTTTATCACAATGGGCTCACATTGAAAGTGGATTATTGCACCTGGCTGCTTGTAATGGCGTCCTAGCTTGCAGGACCACAGCGGTATACTGGAATCCTATAAGACCAGCAGCTAAGACTCGGTTGGGACCCTAACAAATCCACAGGCTTACACCACTGCCTTTGAGGGGATAGAAATCACTACATCACTGCAGGAACAAGGTTATGCAGTGGAAGCCATTGTACAGTCTTTGTTAATGCATTCATCCTCCTGCTCTCCTGGATTACAGCTGCAAACTGTTTTTTTCTTAAAAGTTACACAGCGGTTTCAAGTTTTCATACTGTGAAACCTAACTCTTATATCTGCAACAAAGTTCAGCTGTCTGGAGAAATTCAGACAGACCTGCCTGAGGACTTCCATATTTGTACTTTTTTTTTTTTCCAAGTCTGCTTGAACCTGAGATGAGATGGAAGTCTGGCTGTGCAACATTATACGAGCATAAGACTCGGCCTTCGGATTTGGTTCTGTATCTTTAAGTGTCGTGGAGGACTCTTGAATTTCTCTCAGTGTACTCTTCAGTTTGTATTTGTATTCACACCTGTGTAAAGAAATACAGCACCTATGGGTCACAGGGATACATGAAGTGACAGCTTCCATGTTAATGAAGTGAAGCCAATATGGAAGTGCCAAAAACTGCACTTCCTCAAATGGCAACTTGAGGCTGGCTCCAAAAGTAAGTCAATCTCCATAAGCCCTCATATTAAAATGTCTAACTTCACAGCAGAAGTAAACCTTTTTTTACAGCCTGGTACAAAAAACAATTTTGGTCTCCATAGCTAATCCCCCCACTCATCACACGTCACATACATGAGGCCATCTTTTATACAGTCTATCAAATACATTTAACAGGACTTTACATGCAGAACTAAAACAGAAAACAAGAAGTGGCGACTGCTTTTCCAAAGTTAACAGAACTAAAGTTTTTTTCTGAAAAAAGTTTTTATGAACGAATAAGGTGACTTGGTATCCCGTTCTCTGAATACATCTGTGTGAGTTCAAGGTTGATAACTGACAGCCAAAAACATCATATTTGACTTCAGGCTTAGAGTAATGTAGGAATACCTGAAACTGACCATATTTCATTACTGAACTGGTGTAATCCGTGGATTATGCATTTAAATTTGAGCAGGTAGACAGTATTATATCTGCTCCACTGAAAGAGTGAACACTTTCTGCCTCTGCAGCATAAGGCAGGAAAAAGTAATCTTCTGACTTTGGGTGTTTGCAGACATGACAATGTGACTTTTGTCTGGAGTGGGCAGCTCTCCTTCTGCACAGACTCTACCTTTCTTCCTTCATTTTCCTCCTCCAGCTTGCCTCTCTCCTCCTTTTTTCCCCTCCACTCCTTATCATCTAAGACGCTGTTCTACTTCGCCTCTTTTTACTCAGCTCCTCCTCTTCTTTCTCACCACTCTCTCTCTAGCATCCACTGCTTAATAATTTTCTCCTCGTGCTCCATCTTCTGTTCCTCTCAACTCTCTCAATTCCTCTCTCGCTCTCTCTCAATTCCTCTCTCGCTCTCTGCTTGGCCATGTCACTTCAGTATGCGTGAACAGACTCGGCTGTGAGAGGTAACTTCAGGGTGGGCTGGACAACTGTGTTCATTTATTAGAAACTTTAAAAGAGTTTAAATTTCCCAGCGTATGAATTAGTCCCTCGCTATGTTCTGCACTCTGGTGTCACACAGACCGATATTAACTTGTATTTTTATTTTTTTATTTTATTTCACAGCTCTGTCAGCGCTATTTTGCATGAGGATTTAGAGTGAAATTGATAGGAGAAACTTTCACTGCAATTGGCAAGAAATATGAGCAAGCCAAGAAGGATTTTTCTTTCCTTCAGTGTATTCACTCATTTGCAGCTAGAACCGCACTCCCTCCTCTTTTTTTTTCATTCATTCTCTTCCCAATTTCCCAGACTGTCTCTTTATTTTCCTCTCCCCTCCCTACAACCACTTAATCTACTTCTGCTGATGGGGAGAAGCAACTTGTGGAAGCAACTTTCTCACTAATTTCTATCAGGAATTCCACTTAGAGCTGCTTGTCAATTCAGCTTGCGCACACCCCCTCCTACCCCTGTACAAATGAACAAGCAAGCTGGCACACAAAGAGACAAATAAATAAATAAGTGAAATTATATAACAAGACCTAATTCATCAAAACACAATCAAGAGCAAGGGGGGTGAGAGCAAGCAAAGTCAAACACAAAGTCAATCTGCAAAAAACTATAAGATAGCAAAAGCTGGAGCGAAAGGAAAGAATTCGACAAAGGGACATTCCCCTGGCACATTTGCATGAATTATGGGCCTAAAATTGAGCAAGCAATGATTGTTAGTCTCTATTAGATGGTCTGTCTCGTTCTCTCATCAGTGTGGAGCAACCCGCTGAATAATCATTTGTTTCAAGGACAACAGAGCTCGTCTTCGGCAAGCTCGCAGCAGGCTTGGCATTACTGCGAGAACATCAACCACTATGGGCTCGCTCACCCGTGGGTGCTGGCATTAATCTCGGTCACTTCTCGCAGCACAAAGACAAGCTCTCTGGTTTACCTCCCGCACCGGCAACCCCTGCCAGTCTGCCTTCCCATGGGTTCTGTGGCCTTCTTCCCCAGCCCAGAGCCTCTGCACTCGGCTGCAGGGTTGTGCATGCCTGGGTGAGGCAGGTTGGTGGTGGTGGCGAGGCGTTTAATGCTGTTATCACGGCCTCTTAACTCCCCTCTTAGTCCCAAACACTCTCTCTTTCTGGGCGTGACTTTCAGACAACTTTGAACCACTGTGCAGGGATGGATGTCCTTGATGATGGTGGTGGGGATGTTGATGGAGCAGAATAAGGATGCTTCTACAGAGGCGTTGGCCGGCCACTGCCATGTGTTTTATTAGACGTCGGTCACACGAGGCCTGCGGTCAGATGGAGCGTGAGGACATACACGTGGTGATATTATATTAGCGCTTGGAGCAACTGTTATTCTTTAACCTTCTCCTGCATCTTTAGGACGGACAGTCGGTCTGTCCTTCATTCAGGACATTCACGGCTGAACGTTTAAACCTTTCTGTATGCAGCAACCTGTATTTGGCAGTTTAAGATGTATTCTTGAAATAATTTGAATGCGACATCAGGTGTTTACAAAGAGGACTGTTACAAGGCATTTTAATTGGTTATGAAACAGTATCAGTTTAATTGGCTATGTAGCATATAATATATGACCCGCACAAATAAGACCATCAGTGAGTAGACTGACTGACTAACCAAACTGCAACCATTTCTCAAAATTAAACACGTGATTACTAAGGTGCAACATGACAAAGGTCCAGTAGCCCCGTTTCTGTTACCCTTCAAAGGTCGTATATGTGTTTTGGGAGTCTTTGGCAATCAACGTTCAGTCGTTTCGGGGTGAGGATGTTATAATATTAATACCCAGAAAAGAACCTTGTCATACATTTACAGCGACAAAAGAGTATGTAACAACATAAACACAATGGATCATATAAACAAAAGGGCCAATCATAAGGCCGACGTTGCATAACAAGCCCTTTTTAAAACTGTCAAAAATACAACCATTATCACATAAAACAAGAAAAAAACTGTGAAACTAAATCACTCTGTTGAGCGCTCACAACAAAGCCCTGAACAGTGACCTTCAAACTGAAGTTTGAAACCCCCCCCTGAGGAATAATCTAGTTTGAAAACATGATAACTGGTGTTTTTATGGCCTGCTTTATTTATATTTAACTTTGATTCTTTTATTCTTTATTTCCAAATGTTTTTGAAGTGCTTCGAAAGATCATTTGTCCTTCCAGGTTGGAATATCGCCATTTATTTTATTAAAAAAATGCAGGTAACCGTTGATTCAGGTAGTATATCTCGGGAATATAGGCTTGATTTATGTGCCATTTTCTAATTCAACCATTTAGGGAGGAAACTGATCTTTGCCACTGACACATCTAATTGATTTTGATTAGATAATTAGATAATATTAGATTCCTAGCTTCCTAATGACTACTGTCTTCCTGTAAACACATTTGATTTGCTCATAAACTATGACCTTTTAGAAACTACTCTAACTACTACTCGTGTCATCTAATCATAGCAATACATAAACCATCAATTGGCTGGCTTGTGATGAATTCTCTAAAAATCTTGTGGATGAAATATAATTAATGCACATACATACACAAAGAGCTGGTTAAAAACAAAGAAAAATAAATCAAAAGAAGGAATAGTTATAGGGAAATAAAAATCAGACAAAAACCACCTTATCAAACACATCCAGGCAGCTATCAGCTGAGCAAACAGGTGGAGAGGATGCAGCCGGTCCAGGTGCAGTAGCCGTGGACCACTTATCTAATCAATTGGCTCAATGTTCCCTTGAAATTCAAAGCATACAGGTCGCTAGCTGCACAGGGGTGGTGAAGGAGTGCGTGTCTCCTTTTCTCCAGTTCTTTTCCAGTACAAATGTTTCATTAAAATGCAAACTCTGTTCTCCGAGCATAAAGAGCAGAAAGGCAGGAGCATAAAACGAACACAAATGAACAGAGCAGATATTTCCTCTTCTTGTAAGTAGGGGTGCATAAGCGAACATGCACAATGCAACCTGGAGATTCTGCAATAAATACTGCCCTTGTAAAGATTATGTTTCTTTTTTTCTTGTGAGTCAGAGAGTTCTTTTCGAGGCTGCATTTTGTGGAACTGTGCTATGTTGCACGCTGTCACTGCTTGGGCAGACAGAATAACAGGAACACTCTGCACATAGTATTAAAACTGATAGCAGTCATTGTCCTAACCTCACTCATTACCATAAAAACTTTTACAGCAGATCCAGCTCTGCCAACTAGTTTAAACTTGTCTAAGTCTTACAGCTGACGGAACATTATTGTGATTTTGGCATCAATCTACTTTTCTCTAAACCATGAAAGACTTCAGCTTAACCAGTAATCTACAGATTTTTTTATTTATTATTTTTTTTTCATCAATTTACTTTGAGAACATCTTTAATGGTCTAAAGATATGTCAGTCTTACAGCTGAATTTGTTTGGCATTTTGAAGGAAAAATTTGAAATTTATTACCAGGGAAATCTTATGTGTTTGTGCATGATAAATTAGTCTTGGTCTTTTATTAGGAATACCTACTTGCTTCCCTGATAGAAGAGGGAAAACGTGTGGTAGGAAGATAAAGAGAGGGCAGCACAGAAACATGTCAGATGTGATGTTATTGACTATGTTGGAACAATTATAGAGCCGCTGCCAACCTCATTATCCTACAAATCTGTGCATCCATCAAACCTGAGTTTAGCCTAATCACGTTAATTGACCTCTCTAATGTTGGACATTTCGACTTGTCAACCACAGGTGTAACTGATAACGTTAATGATGGCTGCATTCCATTTAGTTGTGCTAGGAGAATGAAATGGAAGAGATAAAGATTTAGTTACACCAGTCTTCTACCTGTTATTACGTGCCCATTACCAACAAGCAGACAGACAGTTAGCAACTAGCTAGTGGCACATTTAGCTGCTAAGGACAGGGAATATTGGCCACTATTACCAGAATCACAATTCTAAATGAAACCATGCTGAATGAAAGGCGATGCTGAGTTCACATCTTGTTCCTAAACATTTCCATACTCTATATTAATAAACCTCTACTGAGGCTCACAGTTGAAATAATTTAAACTTGAGTGCAACAATCGGTGGCAATTTTGAGCAGTGCGCACTGACAAGCGTAGTGCTTCATCTAGTTGGGCATCACGACTCTCGACATAGGAAAACAATGGCACAGTGTTACAGTTTTGCCACTGGTCATGTGTCAGGGTCTAGGTTCATTTTCAACCTGCAGCTCTTTACTCCCCTCTTTCTCTCCCCACTTTCCTGTATATCTTTGGCAATCATTCTCACATAATTCAGGCAAAAAAGCCCCACAAAATATGTACAAAAAAAACCCTCTGTTCATTATTATTGTTACAAAATGTACAAAACCATATATAGAATCATAAAGAAGTATTTATCAGACTGAATTATTGGCATTTAATACATTCATGGACAAAGGGAAAGTGTCACATTTATTTTACATCGATGAAAGCATAACACAGCTGAGGTAGTGCAGCTCCTTTCGTCCACCGCATGTGAGTTTCAGGAAAAAAACACTCAAACACATGAATTTCTTCCTCAGAGATCAGTAGTGTATGGCAAAAAAAGACCTCTTTTTGACGGTAACATGCTCAGATGTGATGGGAGAGTCATGTCTGCCGTGAGCATTTCGAGTCAGCAGGGAGACAGAGGCTCCAGTGTAACCAGAGAGAGGCCTTTCTGTGCTGTGACTCGGATGAACACAGCGGTTGTTGGGGAAAAGGTCAGTGGATTTTGTTGGTATTCTGCAGCCGTGCGCTTTTTGGCAGGACACTTGACGGCACAGCGGGCACTCGAGCTTGAAATGATGTTGCTTCCTCCGGCCAGGAGGCGATGGCTCCCATGCCACACAGCATACGCAGGATGCCATAAATCCTACAGTGTAAATAAAGACCCGCCTCGCTCCACCACGTCTCACTCCTTCTGTGTCCTTATTTTTTTCTAAATGCTGTCCTGTCTCCTTCCATTTTCACTTTCCTTCCCTCTCATTTTTCTTTTCGGTGTTTACTCCTCACTATCTCTTCCCGGTTATTTCTTTTTGCTCCTTTTCTTTTTCTCTAGTGATGTAGTGGTAAACAAAAAACCTGGCTGATCTATGACTTGCATTGTGTAATATTTTAAAATCTTTTTTCTTCCACTAGTGTCAATTGAGATTTCAGGAAAACATTGATATATATATATATATATATATATATATATATATATATATATATATATATATATATATATATATATATATATATATATAAGAAAGGAAAGGTAAATCTCATTTAGTCATAGTTTGACTTTATTAACTGCACAGCAGGCAGTGACAGAGGTTTATCCTTTGACAGATGTTTTGAATGCTTCTTGTGGTGTTGGACCACTACCCCCCATCCTCAACACACACACACACACACAAATATGCAGTCCCCAATTACAGGTGTATACAACTCCCCGCTGAGCTTATACAGCATTCACGCCCAGCAGGAATTTTACTGCCCTTTTAAAATTACTTTAATACAGACAATATTTTGGTGTATGTCACACAATAAAAAAAACCAAAACAAAACAAAACAATAGAAATCACACACGACATAATGTGGCTAACTTTAAAAGCAAGCAAAAAAAAAATGTTGTCTGTGAATTGTGGTAGATGTGGTCATATTACATCACAAATTTATTTACAGCATAATGATGTGTTTTCACTCGACCCTACCATCCCAATTTCTTCCAGTTTTCTGACCAGAGAATTGACACCACCTACAGCTCATCTACATGAACCAACTCGTAATACGATAAAATAATAATGGTAATGGATGGAAACAAGCATTGATCACCATTGTCTAATTAAGATGCACCAGGCTTACATCTACGCATGCAACCCATCACATGCCGTCACATGGCGTAGTGTAAAGAGCAAGTTGGAAAAAAAAAAAATTTCTTCCAAGGAGGTTTCTTGGGGTGGATGCGTGGGTCAAATGAACACAGGTCTTATACCAAGAAGACTGGGATTCATATCCTGTGTGAAAACAAGTCAACAATGACTTATTTTTTAAGTTATGTTCCAATGTGACTTGCATCATGTTAACATACTTATGTAGTATACTTATTTTAACTTTAGACCTAGCCATGTAGATTTGTTGCCTAATTCTAACTGTCGCAAACAGGGAAACAAAATTATTCCAAAAGTAAATATGGACACAAATTCATGAGTTATGAAAATCTAAGTACATTACTCTGGTCATTTTTGGTGAGCAGTAAGGATTGAGTATATATTGGTTGGTTTTCTGCATGATGCTTTTTCTTAGAGTAATCTCAACCAGCTCGAACCATATGTTTGAGGTTAAGTTTTACAGATTCCTGAGACTTGGTTTTGCTGCCCTTGGCCCGTTTGCAGTTTGGCGGGGGAGTGGCCGAGGCAAAGCAGTTGGTCTTTTTCCAGAGGGAAGATATTTGAATTTTACACAAGGATTATTTATCAAGGCTTTTGTTCCAAGTTCCTGTCTCTTAATATCATTTACATATCTTAACATTTAGGTAACCTTGAGACTGGCTTTGACAGCAAAGCAGGACCTTGTGTTGTTCAGATCATTACAAAGGCTCATTACCTGGAGTTAATCTTTGAACAGCTCTAAAATATGCATCATTTCAAAAGGTATTGTTCTTTCAACAGAGAATAACCATGTTTATTGACGATGCTGTCATAGTTTTTCAGAAAATATTTGAGACTTAACTCATCAACAATGTCAATTCAAAATACCCCACACGTTCATTTAAGTACAATTCAGTTTATATGGGTGCTTAGAAAGTTAAGTGTAACCTTCGTTGATTTGTGGCCACATTATACCTTTTAAATAAGTCAGGACTTTTATTTTTAGGGAGGAGGGCGTCCACTACAGGTGAAAGTGGATTCAAGGTGAAGCTTATTAATAATAATAATATACGTAGAGAAGCTGACATGTACATATTTCTTTTTCTTCTCAAGCTTTACAGTTCAGATTGATTTATTGTATTTATTGTATTGCAGACTGGAAAATTCAAAAAAGTACCATTGATAAATTATAAAAATAAATTACATTAAACACAGGCAGGGAAGGAAAAAACTTGTAACAGAATCAGTATACTGTTTTTAGCTCTCCTATTCAGAAATCCTCTGTTGTGCTTGGGTTGAATACCAAATTCACTTTGTCACTGCTGTGAAGTAATAACATAGGGTATATCTCTTTTTAACATCTCTAGTGGAATATGAATGAAAAATGGGCTTTTGTCTAACTCAAGTTCAGTTCCACAAATGTTTTTTTTGACACAATGCGACCATTTTGGTAAAGTACCCGTCATTGGTAATATACATTAAAGGTGATCTTATTACCTGTAGTTCTGTAGTGCTCCCACCATATAAGGAGTGCAACAGCAGATCCAACAGCTCAAAGTCTTTAACAACAGCATAACTTTACGACTTTCTTCAGCTTGACTTGTTTTCAATATATTTCTAACTTGTGAGTAATTTATTATCAACCTTGTGTATATGAGCCACTGTGACAAGTGAATTTCTCTGGTGTGGGATCATTAAAGCATCTCATCTCATCTCATCTCATCTCATCTCGTCCTTCAATGAAATCAAGAACAAGAACAGATTGTGCAGCTATTTTTTTTTGCCAATATGGCATGCACTGAGAAATGTATTGCTTAATTTAATGACATTTACTGATTGGACATTGACATGAAAGTATCAGTATAGTTTCCGTCCCTCTGGACAATACAAATTACGTTTACTTGACCATTCAACTCCAGGACAGCAATCTGAAGGGAATCAAAATAAGGAAGGAAACACACCTACACCTTCAGCATCAGCTAATTTACACTATCCATCTCGTGTTTAAAGTGGTTTAACAAATCCTATTACCTTGTGCTTCAAAAACAATAATTATGTCTATTGTAGCTCATTATGTTTCTATGTTATAAAGGTGGCAGGAGATTTGTTCTGTTATACAACAGGACTGCATTAAAAATGTGATTTTACTCATCAGTGATTAGTAACTTTAATAGCCGACTTTCCATTATTTGGATCACGTCAATCCATTAACACTACTTGTTAAAGCGCTGATGAGAGCTGTTAATGCCAACCTGAAATCTGGCCTAATGAAGCTTTCTCTGAACAGAACTGATTAGTCTAGTTTACCTAAAGAAAAATATTATAATTTACCCATGGTGTTTTTAGACTATATTCTCAAGAACAAATCAGGCATTCCAACAAAATTACAACATTATTATTATTTCATTAACTTTCAAGTTAATGGATGCAATAATTATAACTGTTACCTGTCGAGAGCCAAGAAGAAAGTGGTGTGACAATTGTGGTTTCTTTTAACCAACACCATAGACATTTAATAAAGTCATATTCAGAGCAAATTAGGTGTTGCAGCTCTGGAACAATGAGAAAAAAAAACAAAGAATGTTTGACTTCTCTGATTCACCGCTTTCTCACGACTAGTGCTCCTTCTCTTCATTCATTATCTATGTTGCCCAACCACTGCTGTCTGTCTGTATAACGTAAGTAAAGTAACTCCAGCAACTTCAAGTCTTCTGCAGGGAGTTGTCTTCATAACTTGCACTGTCATAACTTGCAACTGTCACTGTTGTGTGTGTGTGTGTGTGTGTGTGTTTTCCATCTTACAGCACCTTGCTGCTTCAGATTAATTCTGGCACAAGCGTCAGACGTCTTTCAGAGTGAACCTGTAACTTCATTTAGTCTTGTATTCGAGTGTTTCCAATAAGTTGCCTCATCACAGGAGGTCTGCTGTCATTTTTTTCTTTATAAAGCACAAGGGTGAATCATTCCTCTTGGGGTAAACAGACATTTAACTTGAAAAGCTGTGTGTAGATTGATGGATGTTTGAAAGATTTTTTTTTTTTTTTTTTTTCAGAATTTGAGGTGAGGATCCAGGTGTCTGTTGCCTCTTTAGTTTGCAAATCCACACCCTCATTGTAGAAGCAATTACCAACATTAAGACTATGACAAGAACTGCAAAATGTGAAAAGTGGTCAATTGAATGTGACAAGACTGAATAAATTGCACCACTTAGCAGCCATTTTTAGTTTCCGATGTACGAAAGTTACTGATGATTAGATGGCTCTGCAATACATTACAGCAGCCAAGCTATTATGTTCAAGTTTGACAACCCATTTTGCTTTTCCATCTTCCATTCCAGCGACTTTGTACAACATCTTGACAGAGAGGTGTAGCGTTTTTAGCAGCAGTGGCTGGTTGGATGAAACTATGCCTTCATTTGTGTGGTTTAGCAGACAGGAAGGAGGGAGTTTATTTTATAATTAAAGAGTGAGCTTCGGTTATTTTCCAAGGTGAAGTTCTGCTGGTTAATTATTCATTTCAGTCCCAGCTCTGCTCTCCATTTTAACTAGCAAGAGTCATGTGGCTCCAGACTGACACTTCTGCTTCTTATCACTGGTTTATCCAGCAGTTTTTTATGCAGAATTATTACCTTATAGCACAGATAAAAATGAGACTATTTAACTTGTGAAATAACACAGTAAGTCATAGTCATCCACTCTCAAATTAAAAAGTTGATGTCGAAAGCAATTAACAGAGGGGTTTTGCTGCTACAGCCTTACTTGGTAGGGTATGACCAGTAGCTTATGGTGGCTAATCTTAGGTAAAGTTGCTGGATATCAAAAATGACTGACCCTAAACAAACAAAGAGTATGCCACACTTCACCAGCAGAAGTGCTCTTTTCTACTTATTCCACTCCTGCACTTCTCAGATCATCTGATGGCTTTTAAAGCAACATTATAATATTTGATTTGTTTTTTCGTGACTTAGTGTTGTAAAGCATTACGTTGTAACATTTATAGCAGAGAAAACAGGGAACAAAAGGGAAGTATCCAAATGCAGACTCAGAGGCTGAAGTGGAGCGGAACAATGTTTTAATTGAAAATGTACAAAAGCTTATGGATTGTCAGGCAAAAAAAAAAAAATCCAAACAAGCAAAATAAAGTCCATAAAACAGGCAAGGTCCAAGAAAATAAAGTAGTAGTTGAAGAAGTAATGTTAGCTGGCTGCTATGTTTTGTGTTGTTACACTTGCTTGATGTTTGGCTGTTACAAAGTTGACTTGCTAGATTATAATCATAACAAATAGATGTGTACAACTGGTCAAGTGGTGGTAAATCGCAAAAATATCAATTCCTATGCAACACTGCTTTAAGTTATCTAAGGGGACATTGCTCTGTTTGGCATGAAATGTTATTTTGGCTCTGCTGAGGTTCATTGCCTTGCCACATTGTCCTAAAATTGGGGCACTATGTTTAAAAAGATCTATAAGTCTGACACTGTTTACCCAATAGGGATGTGGACACACATTTTTTTACTGAGTCAGTACTTTTAACAAAGTTGTAATTGTTTTTTGTTTTGTTTTTTTTTATTTGAAATCCAATATGATGGAGTAGAGAGTCAAAACAATGGCAAAAGTCTCCAAATTGTTTGTGACTGCATCTAGAAATTTGGCAAGTCAAGTGGATTTACTGTTCAGCTACAAATTAAGTTAACTGAGTTAACATCACATCTTCTACATAGTCCAACAGTAACTGTCCATAGGATTGTTCTTGACCTGTTCAGCCAACCTCAGCTTTACTCGCTTCCTAGAGATACAGTAAATCAGAATAGCTGCTCTTTCCGTCCAGTTTGTCTCCACAAAACAACACTGTTGAGGCAGAGAGAGGTGGCTGTGTGCGTTAGTGGACTGATGAATACAAATCTTGTTTCTGCACTTTTTTTCTTTACCATATGTTTGAAGAGACTGATAATGTCCGTATAATGGCAGTGGGTTCCTTCCGTTAACGGGATTAGAGCTGAGAAATGAGCACGCAGCATTTTCATACAAGGTGGCAAGAGTTTCGTTTTAACAGCCTGCCGTCTTGTTATTCTTTGTCTCATCACTTTTTCACAGAATTTCTCTGTGCACTACAATCATCTGTCCTACCTTAGTGGAGCCATAGAAAATCTCCCTTCATACATTTTTTTTTTTCTGCATCAAGTGTTCCACTGAAAAACTAAATGAGTTAATTATTATTCATTAATTATACAGAGTTATAATTTTGGATAGCAATGCTGTTTTGTCCAAATAAGCCCCCTAGGACACACATAAATCAATTTTCTCATTACTAAGCGATCGGTTCTAATTGAGTTACAGTATGCCAAAATAACCCTTCAGTAGTTTCATAGTGATCATGGAAGAACTCATAAAGAGCAACTTCATCTTAATTTTTCACAATACAAGATCCAGCTTATTCTTTTTGCCTGAACTGTATCTGCTGATATTAAGTTTTTTAACAGATTTAAAATGGGTATACCTCACTGCTTCGATCATTTTTTCCAGTAACATGAGGCTGACTCAGCAGCACAGTGTGACTAATGAATGAAACTTTTAGATGCATTGCTGAATTATATAACGACATTGACAAAGAGCTGATACCAATCCAGTTCATCCATGAACATAACAAGTAGGCTTGCCTCAATCAAGAGCTTTCTATATACTGTGGGGCATTTCATAATAGGAGGGTCACTGATTTACTGACTGGCTCCTGTCGGAGGGTCCTTCGGAAAGATACTGAACCCCAAATTGCTCCCGATGGCTGTGCTGTTGGTGTTTGTATGGCATCTTGTGCCATCAGTTTATGGACGTGTGAGTGACGAAGTGTTGGAAAAGTGCTTTGAGTGGTCAGCTGACCCAAAAAAAGGCATCTATCCATTTACCACGGCCAACTTGATGTTGAAACAAGACATCTGATTGGGGCGTTTGTCAGTGGGCTACCTGTAGTGTAAGGCAGGTGCCGGAAGTGGTACTGAACGTTGTTACCTCCCCCAACCCCTGCAGGTGGATCCATGTCATAATGGCAGTGGTCAAGCAGGAAACAATTGAATTAAATTAAGATAGAAAAATCTGAGTTCAAGTCAAAAACACTTAGTAATACTGCAAACACGTCTTTGGTCACAATTGCCACAATTCACAAAGACACCTTATTACCACATAAAGGTTTGTGTATTTGCACATTTGAGACAGATAAAAACAGATGTAGACGTATATAGACTTGATGAAACAACTCTCTTGTCCAGAATTTAAAAAAAATAACTGAAAATTAGTATGACACAGAAATGCCTTAAGGCACTTTCTCTCATGGCAATAGAGATCAAACAGACCAACACATTAGACTTTGATAATATTCGCACTAAGCAGAGCCAGGGCAAAATGCATTTAATCATTAAATACGAGGTATTTAATGATTAATTAGGTGTAATAAAGTCTTCCTGTGTTTGCTGTATGTGACACCATAGTTGGCTCTTAATTGTTTTTTTAAGCTTTATTTTTGTTTAAATAACCTCTAAACTTATCCCCTGTTCGTGGTTGAGCATGGTGTATTTTGTTCATCTAATTGTACTGTGCTTTATTTTGCTGTTGGCTTTGAGAGTTACCGTTGGCTACAAAAGTGGGTGTGGAGGGAGACACACCCAAACCCTGTACATGTCCCAATATTTACAGCACTAGAAAGAACATCTCACAGACCATCACTGATGATTCCTTCTGTTAGCATCCATACAGCTCACTGTTTATCTCATGTTAATCTGTACACAAATAAAAATGTAAATATGTCTATCTGGGGAGTGTGCTGTACCTATTTCTTGCCTGGGAGCATTAACATCTGTATGCTAAGCTAAGCTAATAGCCTCCTTGGCGCAAGCTTCATACCACAAAAACCACAGCGGTGGCAGTTCAAACAGCAGTCTAATGAATAATTTGTCACAGTTGGAAGGCAGTGACACACAAAGTATTTTATTGTTTAGGTTGGACGGCTTGTTGTGACACAAATATTCAGTCATATCCACACAACAGTATCAGTATGTATGTGATGAAAACCTTTTATTTTAACCATAAGAGTGAGAAAATATTGCTTAATAAGCAAAATGAAGATGTCCTGTTACATGGAGGTGGTTGCCTGTTTATTTGCTGTTGTTTTTTAAACTTTGAGTTGTTGGATGAACAGATAAATTACAATAGATGTTTTCCCTGTTTGGAAAGTTTGAACCTTTGGTGTGATAGTTTAGATATCTGTGTGCCTCATCACTTCCTGCATGACCTTCTTCTATTTGAATTTGACACAATTATCTAAAATATAGATATTTATATTGAAAAAAAACATGCCTCAGTTTCTTATTTTGTGTTATTATATTTATACACTACATAATGTATGTTTAAGTAAATATACTTCAGTTCACACTGTACATATAACTGTACATCTGAATCATGTTTATATCTAATTGTTATGTTAATCTTTGATTTCCTGCCTCTCTTCACTGCTGCAGCATAATTTCCCCTTCATTATTTATCATCTCATCTGCTGCAAGTTACAAGTAGTGATCAGTGAAGTTTGACGTTTACTAAATTATGATGGATGTCACATGAACATAATGGATTAGAAGGAAATATGCATTAAGTCTCTGTCTGTTCATATCTCCCTTTACTTATCGTATACGTTCTTTATCTACAGGATGCACACAGGTGCTTTAACTACTTCAGCTACAGAATCCAAACATTCATACTTACATGCCATATGTACATTGAGAGAGTTATGTGCTAATAAGAATTGTGACTTTTGTCTCCTATTTCTCTACAGTGTACGTAGTCTTGGCACATCTCTTTAAGGCCAGTATGGAGAGGAGGAATGATTACAGCGACCCATAACTGTCTCAGCGCGACGTGTGAGTATTGTTTTAACTGAACTAAAATCCAACCCTGCCCTTTAAAGGGGCACAGCAAGTAATAATATATATATATATATATATATATATTTATTTATTTATTTTTTAAAGTGATGTCATCAGGGTTATCCCAGATTGGGCTTGAAACTGAAAATATTTAACATGGAGCCTGTGTTACAATCTAGTGGTGTGGAGTTAGAAAAAAAAATGTGGACATTTGGGAGGCAGGGAGTTTTCAATGAAAGTGTTGCTTAATGGGAAATGTTGGATCTAGTGTCTTTGAGACACATGGGATTAAAAGACAGAATACCTCAGCCTCCCCATCCATCGATTTTTACCATTTGTTCTGTAATCTGCAACTCATAAGACTCAAACTAAATCGCAGCAGTGCCCCTTTTAAAGTGTTTATTGTGTGCATCACTGACACTTGTGCTTGTGAAGCGCTGTATTTCATTTTCATTTCAGTCAGATCTCAAACAAATGAGGAATTATTCACGAGAATGTGTGAACAGAGATGGAAAAAGTTAATGAAGCAAACTGGTGGTTTTCATGAGTTTACTGGGCTTGTTACTGCTTTTCTGTGGTTTCACAGGGAAATTTGTGGGCAGCTCATGAATTAATACAAGCGATTAAAGCCGAGGTACGAGTGCATTATTGTAAATCAGGGATAATCCTCTCCGAGTTGGACTCAATTATCCTGCTTATACAACACACACTTGACAGTCAAATATAAGTATTCTTTATTTATAATGTGAGGCTAAAAAAACATTTGCAAAAATAGTTTTCTCTTGATTAAATGACTTTGCTGTGACATACATGTTAATAATCAGTTTTGTCAACCACACTAATATTTATTAGACACGTTTACAGTTTATTATTGTATGAATTAACTGTTTAATTAATGATTTTGTAAATAGCATGTTTATAAATCATTAAATAATAAATACATTAGTTAACATGAGCACCATCAGCAGTGGTCAATTAAGCAATATTACATTCAAGGGTGTGCTTTACTGGCATGGCAGTGATGTGGTCGTAAGCATCACTGAAGTGCCAATCAGTCACGTCAGTAGACTCTGTGATGGAACGCAGTTTACTGCTCCAGCCTTAGTAACGACCTAGCAACGGAGATGATTATAGTACCAGCCAACATTAAAGATCATGGAGTTTCCCCAAATTGGATGAGTACCACACATGTGAACATAAACCTGCCTTGCTAGTTCAATCTTGTAGTGATTAAGATATCTGCTGAAAAAAAATATATTTTTCCATGAACAGAATTAACTCCTAAATCTGTGAATTCACTCTCTGCACAGCTGATGGAGGATGTGATCATGGTGCTTGCCTGGCAGCATTAACATCTGTATCATGGTGTTTGCTCATGGTGGAATTTGTTGGGTCTCTGTAAATAATATTATAAAGAGTACGGTCTAGACCTGCTCTGTATGGAAAGTGTCATGAGATAACTTTTGTTATGATATGGCGCTATATAAATAAAATTGAATTGAATTGAATTGATCCAAACATTTCCAATAACTCCACAGTGTTGTAAAGTCCAAAAGTCAAAGTTGTTTGATAGAAGATAGATGTAATAATTTCCAAATTTAACAACATGATTTTATGTAACAAAATATTCTGCTTCAGTCCATATTAGTAGGTGTTTAGTCTTTCAAAAACAACATGTTCTCTGCGGTCACTAAACTGTTGGCTGTCTGACATGTTGTACACAAGGGAGGTATACACCTGTATGAGGCGGTCTAACAGCACCATAAAATACAGAACATTCATTGAAGAAAGTTAAAATTTGGAAGTTTTGAAGCATTTATTGAAACTACGTTTGACTGCAGGCACATCATGTGCTTTTTGTTAATTTTGGTTAAAAACAGCCAAATTTGCGCATGTGTAGTCCAGCCATGAAATAAGGTCACACTTCCTCTCCTCGTCCTTCTGTTTATTTATTTCTCTCACTCAGACCCCCCTTTTTCTTCCCCTCCAACTCACTAATTACCTTTTGGTTTTAAGTAGCTTCATTAATTCTGCAGTAACGATGTTGGACTGACCACAATACCTGACAATAATTCATAATTAACAAATAACACTTCCATGGTAACAGGCAACTGGCTCCAAAGTTAATTATGCGGGAAGCGTGGAAGCATATATATATGAACTCACAGTGACATTGTTTGAATAAAATGCTGCTCTCTGCTTTTTGGAATAATCTGAAAGGAAGTGGCAGCAGAAACACTTTCTGCCAAAGTAGTGACATCAGCAGATATTCAACGTCTTGATTTAGTGAAGTCACTTTTAGACTGGAGTCAGCTCACCTGAGTGAAAAAAGGAAACAGTTTATTTATTTAATTATCTATTTATTTGTTTTTTCACCTAGAGGTCAAGTAAAGTCACATACTAGTCTATATCCTTCCCCTTCTTTACTCTCCTTACTTATATCCACTATCAGTAAGAAGCTGCATCCATTTTTTGTTCAACAAACAAGCAGATACATTTTGGTACAAAGACTTAATGTTCAAAGTTTTAACTAGTTTCAGATACAACACCTCCACCTCCATAATTTTCTAAAAGAGGCCTTATTCTCATAAGTAAGACTCATTCCCAGTCTGTGGCTCTTATGCAATCCTTCTCACATTACCAGTTTGGCACTTATGAACTTTAATTCCAGTCACAGATATAAACTGCAGTGTTTGCCAAAATAAACTGAAATAAATCTAAGAGGCAGTTGGTCAACAAGCTTATTGTATTTATGCAGATTTTTTAGAACAAAGAGCATCTGTCTTGTCTCCATTAAAACCCATTTCTCCTTTTTGTAAAGTTAAACAGATAGAACAGAATAGAATCTGGCCATGACCCAAAGCAGATGGCTGCAGTAAAAGTTGAAAAGCAGACAGCTTGAGTTTTCCAGTATATCCACAAAACAATCTAGCTAAAAATAAATAGTAGGAAGCCATTTAGGAAGTAAATGTCTTGACAAAATTGAAAACATGCAAAGCAAATATTTGTCCCATTGGCAAGAATTTGTGTCTGTGTCAGTTCTTACTCCCAACTTGTCAAATACTGCCAGTTGGTCAGTGGCTCTACCCCTGAAGATATAACGTTGTAGTATAATTTCTGGATGTGGTCGTGTAGCTTAATGGTTTGATGTGTCGTTGACATAGTATAAAGTGCAAGAAAGCCTGGAGGAGGAGGTCGGAGTCAAACCACACAGGAGTGAAAAGTCCTTTTGTATTGTAAACACTAATACATGTGAAACCAAAAGTAAACACTTCTTTTACTTTGAACAACTGGTCACATTCTTTCTTGCCATCTTCGCCAAGTGCTTACTCATGGTGGAAATTACTGAGTCAATAATATTCTAAAGATTCTAAAGGTCTAGACCTGCTCTATATGTCATGAGATAACTTCTATGATTTGGCGCTAAATAAAACTGAATTGTACTTTATGTAAGCTATGTGTGTTAACTAACCCTAACCCTAACTTGGATGTATTTAAGTTCCATCAGGTATGAAACATAACTTGTAATTTTTTCCTAAACCCAACCAAAGTACAGTTGTCTTACATTAACTGTTCAAACTTTATTTTGAAAGTCTAACCAGATGTTATACTTTCTTGATGACTTGACTATAGAGCCCTGTGCATCCCGGAATGATGCCAGAGGGGTACCTACAGCGTTAAACATTGATGTGTTGTATATAATGTTTCTAAACAAGTGAATTAAAGTAATATAGGCTATGAATCTGTCAACGAAAAGCTATGCTCAGTCTCTGTAATGTTATCTTCATGAAGATACTTGTATATATATATAAATATTTGATTTGCTCTGGTGTTATCATCTTGCATCTCACATTACTGTAGCAGTGCCAACATTGTTTCTGTCCCGCCAACACAGATCCTGCCCCAGCAGTGAACAACAACTTTAGTGTTTTGCTGAACTTGTGTTCTCCAGTTGTTTGTCTTGATGTTTATTCACAGCCTTTGAACTTCTAAACTAAATACTTCTTTTTTTTTTCATAGCTGAGTGCTCTAAAATATATAAAAATGCACACACCTACACGCATAAACTGTTATTCAAATGAGCACTGGTTTGAGTTATGGGCCCTTTTCTTTTCCGAACAGTGAACTATTTGAAAAGAATCCTGACAGAGATGGAGCACAGGAATAATTGTTTCATTGCTCCAGTTGAAGCAGGCCCATCCATCAGGCTACCGCGAGTCCTACAGTGAGTGTGTACAATGTGCGGAAGAGGATGGGATTCAGTGATAATGGGGATTGGAGAAAATAAGTCACTGTGCGTGTGCACTGCTTAGGGCTCTGCATTACAGAGTTACATGAAATTTCTCTTCCATTGTACACAGAGATGATGAAGCAAAACACAAAACAAGCCTTTTTTTCTTTTTTTCTCCAAGCTGGAGTCTAAGCTTTACCTTTTAGAGAGGCTGCGTAACACATCCATGACACTCTCTCATGAAAATCTCTCATCAATTTCTATGTCACTGAACTATGTATGGGTTGATTTGTCTAATGTGTAAATGTGGTTGCAAATATTTCATCTAAAAACTATCTTAATGAATGAGGGGGCATGTTGATGATGAATTCTAAGCATTTTTAAAATGGATAAACACATTCACACAACCTTAATTAGCATGAATCAGTCGAGTGGCACTTCCTAAGATAAATTAGGTAAAGAATAATTCTCTTTAAAACATAATCTTCTAGACCAAACACAGAATCAGTGACACGGCCTTGTGCCCTAATGAGGATTATGGTAGATTAAAACTGACTACAGAAGAGCTATCAATGTAATCAAAACATTATTTTAGTCTAACATTTGAATTTTAAAATGTTGTTAAAGAGGAGATTCACCACTGGAAAAATGGTCTTTTCATAAAACTGGGCTCTCTATGTCGTCAAATTGGTGCTACATGACCAGAAAAACAGGTGAAAAGATAAGGGCAACGCTTGACCAATTTCAAACAGGAAAAAAGTGTGTCATTGGTGAACATTTTCTCATATTAGTGCCAAACATTCTGCTAAAATACATCCCTGAAACCATTTGAGGAGAGAAATAGGCAATGCAGTAACAGAGTCTTGATTCAAATTTGATCAGGACGGACTAGTTTGATGGTTTGATCAGAGTGTTGTGAGCTGTACATCCTGCCTGATCAGCACTGTGCGTGTACAATCCTCAGATTCTGGAAAATAAATTCCCGATCTGCTCTCAAAGCTCCTTGTGTTACAGATAAACAGTGAACCAAAAATATCTTTCTGAAAACACTTGAAGTCAGGTTTGTTGGCAAATGTGCAGGAACCTCTGAGTATACTTGTTCATTGGCATATACACCCTACACTGTAATGATACAAAGCAGGTTGAAAAACAGCAAAGCCTTCCTTTAACTAAAGGAATATCAAGGCACTCGAGTTCATATCTGACGGTAACTGAAGGGCAATATTTGGAAAATTCCAGAACGGACACAATACCTAAACCTATTTACAGCCATATATCTAGAAAAAGCAGAACCATTTACAAATTGCAACTTCCAAATGCATTATTTATAAGCAATTAAGGGAGATGCACAAAGCTGTTTAAATTGGAACAAATCGGAGCTCAGACATGGTTATGTTTACCATAGTAATGGTCTGTAAATCGGTCTCTTCCACCCCTTTGGTTCAGATCTCAAGCAAGATCTCAGCAGCTACTGGCTGCAGTTTGGTTATTAATAGTCCTCCACAGATAAAAAGGTCAGAGGATCACCAGATCTTACTGTTATCTGGACCATTAGGTCAAAGATGTATGGCCAAGTCATATCAACTTTGGCAGGGAATATTTAAGGTCCTGGATGTTAAATATTAATGTTTGATCAGACCACTTGTACCCATGAAACATCAAAATCTAAGAGTCAGATTGCATGATTATGCTTCAAGCTTCAAGTGCTTGACACAACCGAACGGCATCAAGAACTCCTGCTCCAACACTTTTCCAACACCAGAATTGGCGGGGAAGTGTAATTGGAAAATTTCCAAAACAGACAATTTGACAACTATGGCCAATTCATGCAGGGATTACCCAGGGCCGCAGAGGTCAGAAAGTAGAGTTTTAACTTCTCTCTCAAAATCTTTTTATAAAAAAACATTTATTCATACGATCATCATATTTCATGTACATAATACTGTCCGAACAGTGTACTACATGTATTATGTGCCATGTAACATACAAATGCCTTCATGTCAAGCAATATCCTGACCTTTACCTGAGGTTGAACACCGAGCTCAAGCAACAAATATAAGGTTTGTACAGAAAAATATTCCTATGAAATTCACTGTGCTTCTAGGTGGGTAACATGGTGGAATTACTTAAGTGTCTGCTGGATAATTAGACCCATTTTTTGTATAAAACTCTGGCACTACCACCATCATCATTCTAACCAGGTAGTGAATTAAATTCATCCACCTTTCGTTATTCACCTGCTCGCTTCATTCTAATGCAGACTTGTCCTCCTTCTCGTAGTGCTGAGAGTTTGTTGACAAGCTGAGCAGGACACCAAAGGTCGGCGCTGGTCTTTCTGCCTCTTAGTATGAGAAGCCGTCCCTCCCTGAACTAGATTACACCATAAATCAGCAGTTTGCATTATAAGCCAGCCAGTAATCCAGCCAGGAGGGAAGCTGCTGTGTTTGTGTGGCTGCTGTGACTGTGCCATGTGAGTGTGTACTGCATGTGTGTTTCTATGATAGTGACTGCATGCCAGAAAACAGTATTTTTCAAGTATTTCAGCATACAGTGGGTGTGGGGAAGGGCTATGCGTGGAATGCCATAGATTCCACTTACGCCGCCTCATTTTTGGACTTTTATACTATCAAATGTTTTCTGCAATGTTGTTATCCTGCACTTTGAGCCTGAGCTGTATACAAATAACTCATTTTTTGTTAAAAATGAGGCAATGGCAAAAGTTGTGCCCATTTTCTAAAATATTTTTAGAAAAAATGGCACAAAAAAACATGTCCTTTTTTTCTAATTTTTGTTTCTTTCTGTTTCTGTTGTGTGTATGAAATTTGATGACGGCTCATAAAAACTTTGTTGACCAGCAGTAATAACCAGGTTACTTTCTCCAAACAGAATCTATAAGCAAGGAGCCAAGACTTTGACACCAGAAGTGGTTGTTAGCAAAGTAAGCAAAAGTTAATTGCAGCAGTCTTTGTAAAGAGTAAAGGAGGTGGAACTCATTGGCCAAAAAATAATTTCAGAACCCACTGGCTATCCTCACTGTGATTTATCGTTTATTATTTTGTAAAGTTTGTTGCTTTTACTTGCCACTGTGTTGTGAGAAATTAACATTTAACTTAAGTGATGACAGAAAGTTAGAAGCAAGCATCTGCTTCCACACCACACAACTCTAAATATGCATACTTGCTAACGCTCCTCATTTTCCCATTTTTCCCATTGCCGTCTCCCAGATCACATTTTTTCTCATAATTATCCTGATTTATGACACATTTTCTTTTACACCTTTTTTCTTTTTATTCATTTATTTATTTTCATTTTTGTTATCACAACCTGTTTCTGCCCTTGTACAGCATGTATAAGCCTTAAGGTCTGCTGTTTCAACAATACACCAAATATTATTCCTTAGCATGCACATGAAGGATACCTGTTTTGCTCTGTCTACCCTTGCTTTGTAAGAGATAGAGAGAGACAAGAAGAAATACTCAGTGGCTGCAAACAGATAAATGCAGTGAATTAAAAATGCTGTTGCAATCTCTGGCACACCTCTGGCACATTACACACCTCACTTTGCTTTTGAAATGTTCCCTATTTTTAAGGTCTCAGATTAGCAGGTATGTAAATGTGATTGCTGAAGGGGAGACGCTCCACTTCTGAGACGGCAGCAACACGGCTGCATGCTATGTACATCTCACGTTAGCTTTTGTGAATTTAAAAAAAACTTCAAATTTACAAAACTGAGCGCAACACACGCTGGCAGCATGTGACACGTGTCAAAACAACCCGTGCACACTGTTGTCAAAGTGAGCACATGTCAGTGGCGTCTTGATGCACGTCAGCTTTCCAGAAGAGTAGCAGTTGTATCATATTTGCTCCATACACAACTGATCATGACAGCCATCCCCTCCCATCATGTCATTCGTTATACAGGGTGTACTATTTTTCCTCTGTTTCTGGGACTATTTTGGATTGTCCCAAATCTAGTTCACATATCTGACTTTATGAGATTAAAGCTAAATCTTAATAGATAAAATACATTTCACCACATTTCAAGCGCTAGTAAAGTGAAAAATGAGTGAAAGAGGTAATTAAAATAAACCTCTCCATTTTACACCACAGGCCATTGCAGCTATGTAACTGTCAAATGAAATTAAGTTAAATTAAGTAACCTATCAGAGACTTCATGTTTACCATTTTTAATAAGCCAGTTGGAACCATAAACAGAAACTACAGGTGTTGACACACAGATAATCAAAAATTAAAAAAGAAACATACTGGGGTAGAAACCAGAGGAGCGCACATTATATTTAAATGTTGAGTTAAATACATATAAAATGAAAGTTCTTAATGAGCTCTTTCTACTTGAGTTAAAACACTGAACACGCATAACTGTTTGGCGATAAAAGAGCATAAGTGCATTCGTAAGATAGAAAAAAAACATTTAAGATGATAATATTGAATTGGAGTGGGGTAATATTATTTTGGCTGTCCTGTAAAGGTGGTCAGATGTCACTTATGCTCATCTGGTTCTCACCCCTCATGGACTGATGTTCCTAAATGTATAACCACGAATAAGTTAAAGAAACGTAATAATAGAATGGGAAAGACAAAAACTGAAAAAAAAAATCAAAGCAAATGGGTCAAATGAAAATCCAGATTTTTTTTTTTAGGAATTGAATGATATGAAATATTCACCTCGTGTTCGTGACGGTAATAAAAGTAATACCTTTTATCTGCTGTCGCATTACACTTCGGAATGATGACTGCCTCTGTACAGTTGGACTGTCAATCGTAATTTTGCGGCCGGTGGAAAGACACCGCAGTAAATTAAAAATCTGCTGTGCCACACTTTTTTGTGGTTATAATGTAATTACAATAAAATACTGCTTGATGTATTCCGATGACAGAATTTTAATAGAGCAATTACAATTCGATTTCTGCAGATGAAATGGCCACCGTCCCTAACAAGTTAGATTAATAACAGTCATACTTATTAACAGTCTCACTGCATAGATTTAATATTGCTGAAGGGAAAAAACGACAGCTCTCAGTCCTTATGATACTCCGGGACAAATTTGAGTACAGAAGAAAAACAATAATAGGGGAGTATGATTAATTTACAATACAAAAAAGGTAATGTTTCATAGTTAAGGGAAACAGATACCACCGCAGCTTAATGAGAAAATGAAAGCGAGAAGCCGGTGTCACCTCATTCAGTTAGTGTCCTCATAGGAAATGAATATTCATGAGGATGTAATCACAGAATATGAAGAGATGGAACAGACATTCTTGTTAAACTCATTATATCTGAATGGTCATTTCGGTGGAACAAAGGAGCTCCTGTAACATTTGACATTCATCAAATGCAACAGCACCAGAGAACAGCTTCAATCTCAGAGAGCTGATTTGTTTCCACGAGATGCTGAAAATACTCTCACTCACTGCAAAGTCTAGTCATTCTAGTTGCAGAACATTCAACTTTTCAGATTTTTCATGCAGCATCTGCATGCATTGCTACAGTATGATGTCAAGTTCTGTCTGAATTATGACAACACGACGCATCTAAAATCCTCATCAGTACAGAAATGACTTCAACTATCCCCACTCAACAAGACAAAATGTGAAAAGAAAAGAAGAAAAGCAGTCGAGCTGCATCAAATACAGAGAAGTGAATCTTGTGAAGAGTGCGTTTTTTGATCATCTTTTTGCTGTCAAAGTAATATTTTAATTTGTCTTCATTGTACGGTTTGTTTTCATACATTGTTTGATGTTACTGCTTCTGCCACATCATCTGCTTGTGTCTATTTGGCTAGGTTAAATTTACTTTGGATTATGTGCTTGTGCTTTCTGTATTCATCGAGGAGAACATTCTCATTTTCTGTACAGTTTGGCCTTCCGATTCGTTTTGTACTCTTTTGTTGTCCATTTTGATGAAGCTAGCTTACATTGACAGTAATGCTGCCAAGTAACATTAAAGGACGGTGATGTGAATGAAGCATAACCATTGTATTATGACACCTACTGTGAAAGCCTTTGTCTTACAAGGAGACAACATAACGCTTGCCCCTAAATGAATAAATGAACCCTTCAGCCTAGGAAAACATACAGAAATGTATGCAACCGGCCACTATACCTTAACAAAGATCAAAGCAGGTTTATTTTTTTTTCATTCATGAGAGGACAATGTGTAAAAGTAAGATATATTCAAATGCTCATCTCTCCCTCTGTACTCGTTGTATCAGCACAAGTTTTGAAGTTTACTTAGTTTATATTTCCCTGAGCATCTTTAAGACAATCAAACCTGTTTCAGCTGAGACCTCTTCACTCATGGAAGCTCTCATTATGGGCAGCAGCACTTGAGAGAGACTCAGCACAACTTGGCGTCTGTCAGCAGCTGCAGGTTTGTCCCAGTTTGTCCCATACTGCCTGGAGGGAATATTGACAGCTACCCTGCTTTGTTAGGGGAAGTTAGTGTCGTCATGGCAACATTATACACCACCAGGTTCAGTGAACGGTTGGCTGATTCTCTTACTTGCTCTCTCTGAATCTTCTGGCGGTTTCTGTCATCTTTCATGTTTTTCCCTCCCTCTTTTCTTTCCATCTGCCTCTCACAAATTAAAAAAATAAATAAAACAACATCCTCTAAGGAACAATTAATTGAAGTTCCTCTTTGCCTTGTCATTCCCACGCATCACAGCAGAGCACTAATATCTAATCATGACCTCCAAATGTTTCATCTTGATGCCTCTTTAATTTGTTTAGTTTGCATCCACCTGCCAACAAAAACTTTCTTTGAAAGTTATCAAAGACTTAGATTAAGTAATGTTGAGAGAGACGCTGAGCAGCAGGAACTGTCTTTTCCCAGATCATTTTTTAACATTGCCTCAATGACCTTTTTGTTTTATCAGGCAGCTTGCAGGAGAAACACGGCCGACAGGATGACAGGATGACATTCAGCAACAGTCCAGGTGTTGTGATACTGCAACAAAGTTGGTGTGTCTCTTTACTGAGTCACGCAAAATACGAATTCAGACCATTAACTAGGCATGAGAAAAAGGCTTTTGTAGTCTCACACTAAATGCCACTTTGCTTAAGATAATGATGTTGGATTTTCTAGAGATTCTCAGAGGCATCGATTCAAATCACTGGTCATCTTTGAGGCTGCATTTTCGTCTGGCAAAAATCCAACTGTGTATCTTTCAGTCAGTGTTGAAGAGCTTCTATTTGTGATTGATGGCACGTAAAAGCAGTAAAATATCACTGATTAACTACAAACAATTGTTGTGGAGAAATTACTGAAGTCAATGGTGAGGTCAGGAGGGAAGAAAGTGTTCAGGAGCCTCTGATGTCTTATGCTGTAATATTTATTGACACTTGGCCAAGGAGAATTAGAGACACTCAAAGTACATCAGAAGTGCCTGAGTCGGTCTCACATTCTGCCCAACTCATCCTGGTGGATAGACTTTAAACCCCAAGATAACACCACAAATACTATACGCCCAGAATTAGCCAAAGAGAATGTCTTTACCCATGCAGGTGTTATTGTCAGCATATTCTAGTCTGGAGACACAGATGTCCTTTTACGCTGACTGGGACGTCAACGGCCGGCTATCTATTATGTCTAGGAAGGCAGCAATAGGTCTCTTTGACCCTGGCCACCACAGTGTTGATAGACTGGCACCTACTGTTCTCAATCAAAGCCAAACAACTAATACTGCTGAGGACCTCAAGGCCCACACGTGTCCTCGTGTAACCTTGGTTCACACGGGCAAAATTCCATAACAACAATATTTTTCATTTTGGGCAGCTAAAGCTTGCTAAGAAGCTAATTTGCAGCCTGAAATCCTGGATGTTTATGCTTCGTTGTAAACCATAGATCATATAGACATCATTCTAAATCATCCATTAGCACAAATGTACCAATACTGGAGAAAGACTTCTTATGAACTTCTTGTAAATTAAGTTGCAAGAAGTTTGCAAAAACTTTCTACTCATTTTAAAATGTTTGATTTGAAAAACAATATAACTGTTCTAATTACCTATGACTCACTCCTCATATTGACTATTTTGTCAGGTTGTTATTTAGGGCGTGCTCTTGCTAATACCTCTGGGAGCGTTGTCTTTTCTCCTACTCTGCTGTCGGCTGGACTGGCACAGTGCGTAACAATTGTCTCTGTTTCTCACAGCAGTAGGTTTTACATTGTTTTACACGTTGTTGTGATGAATATCAGGTATTGTATTGTTTGTGTCATCTGTATGCATATGATGTACAGTGATGTACCTGGCTACAATGACTGCTGCCATGATCACTGGATGTGCTTCACTTAGCATCATCTCTCTGAAGACTCAAGAATGGGGCCAATTTAGTGCCAAATATATGCATATTACCTCATTTAAATACATGCAAATGGCATCGAAGCACCGCTGTGTCCTTGGCAGCGCAGTTAGGAGTGCATTACACCCTTTGCCGGTGCTTTGAGACTTACATGGTTTCTTTTTTTGTCTTTATTTGTGGAGGTTTAGCGGCTACAAAAGCCATGCAATCCTTTTGTGATGTGGCCCCACAGTGTGGTGTTTCTTTCTTGACAGATGCTAGCTCGCAGAGAGCACATCCACCAGGCAACAACTGAGAGTTTCAATTAGCATGGAATCGTTAATTGGCTAGAGCAGATAAAATGTTGTCCCGTCAGCCAGCAAAGTCAACTGTTGCCAACTGAAAACCTTCACTTCTTAAAATCATTTTGAAATAGCTCTGGCTTAAATTAAAATCACAGCTCTTGTGGTTTGACATAACTGTGAATGATATTACCAAGTCTGTGATTTTTTTCTTCTGATCCCTTTCTTGTCTGCTCATAAATTGTTGCACAATATTTCTATCATTTTGGTTCGTTGTGTAAAAGTGAAAATGGTCTTAAGGTTGCCCGTGTGAACCACTGGGGTAAACCTATCCAAACTGCTTCAATTCAGGGATACAGCCATAGCAGGAAGAAAAGCCTGAGGTTTACCATTGTTCATAACAGTGATAGACCAAAAAACAAAATCCCTAGAGGGCGAGAGACATGAGTCTGTAAGCACATATGAGCCAGTTCAGTTCAAGAGTGCCATTTACTCCTCTCCCTTTTAAAACTTCCATCAAGTACCCTTGAGCAAGGTACTCCATCTCCAGCTGCAGCTTAGCCGCTGGAGAAACCCAGGTGTGTAACTGTGTGAACGTGAAGCACCGCAGTGCTAAGAAAACATGTTAAAGCTCTGAAATAGCATTCCTGAGCACTGAATGAATGATGGCAAAGAAAAAAAAAACAGACACGGAAGTGTTTTTCAGCTGGATAATGTATCTGTGCTCTGGATATGCATCAGTGGTTTTCATCTTTTAAAGACTCAGTGTGCTTTCCTCCATCCCTCCTTCCCATCTGCTGCAAGGTCTTTTAGAAAATGGCCACAGCTAGCATATAATTAACAACTGAAGTCATCTAACATGAGTTAAATAACTGCCAAATAATTAATTCAGCGTTTTGAGATGCATTTCGTCTTCAAATTTCCATGAATTGAAGATATTAACAAAATACAAACAGCATGTGTCGTACAGTAATGACTTGACAATGGCACCAAGCAAAAAAGTGCAAATTACTTGAACAAAGGTAAAAACAAGTTTGTTTGTTTTTTCTAAAGAAATATGTGCTTTTCAAAATGTAGCAAGTAAAACAGAGATAGGCGGCAGTTCTCCTAGACTTGTTAATGAGAAGCTCTAAAGTTACAAATAGTCCACCTGTAATTGCTTTTCACATTTAAACTCCTCGACCTTGTCTAAATAAGACATAAAGACTTGCTAACATTCCTTTGAGCTCACTACACCTCTTCTGTATAAACTGATCTTTCAACCTTTTGTTCAACAATTTGTTTCAACCAATTAATGTTGTGAATTTATGTTCTTTTTGTTTGGACCAGGGATAACATCTTCTTAACCTGTAAAGGTGACCTACAGTTTACACCTAAAAATATATATATAAAGTTACGAGGGGGAAAAATGGAACAGAACAAAACTTTTCAACTTTTCTTTCTTGGCATGATAGAGACGAACCCTGAATACTGAAAATCTGCCATTTAATTCTTGAATTAAACACCTTTTCAAACATCTGTACATTTGGTTACAGATGTTTTAAGCACCACTGCACAACCTGCAAATCCAGTGTACCCTTTGCAATATGTCGGTATAACTAAGCTGCCAGTGTTCCACTCACAACGTGCTGTACTGCTCACCTCAAGGTTCTGCTGCAATCATTTGCCGCATCTGCTTCTCCTGCTCATATAGTTTTGGGACAGGCTGTGTAGTGAAAGCTTCACATTAGGAAAGCAGCAGCATCTTCAATCCCACATCTGTGTCTACACAAGATGTGTTCAGGTGCAATATTGGGTATAGGTCAGCTGTGAACAGAAATGGAAAGAAATTAACTTGAAGTAAAAAAAAAAAAATAGGCCTACGTTCATGGTTATATTTATACAGGTTAAGTGAAATGTGAGCCATTACATGGGCCATGTGACTCAGAAAAGCACAGTTGAAACACCACCATGTGTACACAAGGCTTAAGTTGGAGAGTTTTAGTCCTGATATTCTGCAAAACAGTTGACCACAGACACACAAGGCTGTATTATGTATTATACTACGTCGGATGTGTTACATAAATGCACACAATTCATGTAAAGTCTGTTCAGTCATACAGTACAGTATCCTTTTGTTTGCGCAGACTTCTAGCCATGATGTATCTTACATCACATATACCCTTGCAGCAATGGAGATTCTGACAGTTTAAATCTGTTTGTCACTTCTCCTCCTCTGCTGTGATGAGCTTGGTGTATCCTTGCAGTGACTACATTGCTGTCACAAGAGGCCAAATATCAACTCTGTACATACTCTGCATTGTCATAATCTGTAGCCGATTTGTTAGTTTTTAGACCCAATAGGAGCACACCAGATTGGAGTGGATCTGTTCTTTGAAGTAACTTGCTATAGTTAACTATAACTATAGTTTAGAGAATATTATAGATCCAGGATGACACTGACATCATGGTGGGACTGAGAAATCAGGTCTGCTAATTCAGCACCATGGACAGTCCCATGGATTTATGCATACACACCACAGTGCTGATGTTTCAGAGCCGTTGTTGGGGCCATAGACTCTAAACTGCATAAACCTCAGATTATATCAGGATCAGGAAGTCAGGCAGATGAAACTAATATATTCAGTCTGGTTAGACAAAATTTCCTCAAACGAAGGTCTGAAAAACCATAATGTAAAACATGAGTAAATAATTCGCTGCCATATTCATTGAACTAGCTAAGTAGTTATATGTACATATCAACATCTGTGAAGAAAAAAACAATTCAATATTATTTATGTGTATTTCAACAGTAATTATATGGAGGTAGACGTCAGTTTTGACATTGAACTGGAGGGATTATGAATCAGTACTCTCATAATAAATAACTGTTTTACTTTCATTTCCACTGAAATATAAGGGCTGCCTTTTAACATTTTAACTCAAGCCATCCTTTTTATTTCATGTTTCTAAAATTACTCATCCCCCTGCAAGTTGCCAAATCTTCCATTGGACATTAGTTGGTTGACTGTAATACATCTTATCTGCACAACTAATCATTATTTGTTTTTTATGATCTCTCCCTTTATCTTGCTTGGTTGTAAGATATTATTTATTATTATTACCCCTGAGCACATTCAGTGAACCTTCATCACGAGAACTCTTCTTAACCATTTTAATTGTCTTATTGTTCAGTTCAACTTTGGTTTGAAGGACCTGTTTACTAAACTGCAGCATCTCCCACCTTCCACTTCATGATTGAGATAATCCACAAACCCTGAAGCTTGTAGGTTTCCTGAGAACAGCAGTGCTAGCACTTTGGCACAGCTTGTCACCGTCTGACTTACTGCTGCTCTGTTTTAGGGTTGTTTTACTTCATTTTGTCCTTTTTTTTTATATATTTGTTTGAAAGCGTCAGTGCACACAGTAAAATGGGAGGGCACTGTCTCAGGTCACACAAATTCACACACATACACTCACACACCCACACAGCCATATAAATCAAGTAGACTCAACCTCATGGGAGCGCACATATGCCTTTACACTCACTCAGACACACACTGATGGCTTTCTTGGAGATTCACGGTGGCTATAAAAGGATCTTGTAAAAGAGTGGTGGAATACCCCCCCGCTTCAGCTCTATAGGGTTCATTAACTGACATACACACACAGAGTGACACTCACACGCAGACAGATATAAAGTGACCCCTGCAAGGAATTCATTCATTTTTATGCCCCCTCTCACCTCGTGGCTGTTTATTTGTTTTCCGACCCATTAGGTTAGCAGCTTTTCAGGACTCTATCCCCCTTTTTTAGGGTCTTTCTCAGCTTTTAGATACTGTAGTGCTGACTGGGTCCCATGAAGAAAAGATGGTCCAGTAGAAGTGACAAGCGCAGCTTGAAGACAGTTTTCACTGTTACGAAATGTGGCCAGAAGCAATGTAACTCTAGCAGTTTTATTGTTTAACCTCTTCCACGACAACTGCAGTTTTAAAGTAAATTAAACCAAGAAGAGAAGTCCTGTAGCTCCTGAATAGTCTGAGTATGAGCAAACATGCTTTTTCCAGAAATCATTTGCTTGTGCAATGGTGAGATCCAAATATATATATTGTGACTAAGAGACAAAGAATTTGGAAGACAATGCGCCAACATGACCAGCAATTTTTAAATTACATATATTGGGGTTCCCATTGTCCCCATTTTAATTAATCTGTCTGTGCCAGATGGTTTGTTGCACAGAACCATCTGCGAAGTCATTGTAGAAAAGGGCAGACACTTTCAGAAAAAATGCTTGCCAGGTGAATCATTTCACCGTCTATCAAGATGGTAGCAGCATCTATGCTAACCTATTAAGCTGTCGCCATTGTTGTTTTCGAGCAAACAGTCACTTCTCAAATACACTCACACACACCTAGTGTAAAACCCATGGATTTATAAAGACAACTGGATATAGTTTTAGAGGTGGGGTTTAGTTTATTCTCACAAAGCTAAAGTGCATGAATCCAAAAAAGTTTGATTTCTGGACCCTCTGCATATGCATCTGCATTGTGGGGCCTCCAGAGCAAGTGCACCAGAGAGATACTTCCTCTTTAGCCCTTTACTAACTTGAATGGGGACAAAATGATTTGTGTATCGTGCGGCTACTCTAGACCCTACAAATGTTATCGCACCTAATGGATCAAATTCTGATAGTGAAACAAATAATTTTGTGGGCGTTGTGACCACCTCAAAAGAATTTTTACAGCCTCTTTCACAATGTAGCCTGCCTTAGGTCTTGATCCACGTCTTTGCCAATTTTTAGATTAGCTGGGAGGCAGAAGAAGCAGGACTTCAAACATAAGGAGCTTCAGAAACCTATGGGTGGCGTCACACATACGCTGTCCATTCCTTACTGTCATTGGTTAAACCACACAGTAGTTCCTCATAGCACGCTGATTGGTCTTAACCATTGTGTTCACACACAAACGCATAGTTTGAGCCCGGCATGAGAAATTCTGCAGTTGTCTAGAGATAACAAGATAACATTGTCATATATTTTTAAAATTTGAAAAAATTTGACTGGAGCTCAAGATAAAGTTACTAAATCATTGGAGACAAGTCTCTCAGCCTTTTACTGTGCATCCTCTGTAGAACAAGTTGGCTATACAATTTTCTGAAGTTTTATTGGCCCTGAAAGTGTAGCCAAAAAGTGTTTGAATTTTTTTCATCTTTATTGTGACAAACCATTCTGCCGCAGCATTGTTGCTGCAAGTTGTTAGCTAAATACATATATTTAATTTAACACCTTTTGGCTCGCACAATTAGCATTACCATTGCCCTGTAGATGGGGGTTTTGTCTCCGCATTTAGGAGATCAAAATGATAATTATACTTGATTCTGTTTAGTATTCTGACAGTAAATTATTAATTTTGTTAATGTTTGTCAGTTTGTCAGATCTAGGCATTTGTTTTGAGAAGTATAATAATGGGAAGCGCATCATTTGCTTTGTGTCATTTACTGCATTGTGTGTTTTGAATGCACAGCACTGTCTTTTAACTCTGCACTGTCTCTAATTGAAGCTTATCCATAGCTCAGCACTATAATTGCCATTACAATGAAGTGATTTTCCATGTCTTCACATTATTGTGTATTGTGTTTTCTTTTTTTTGTTGAAGGTCCACTACTGAAAGCTTGCCTCAGTAAAAGAATACTGCAAAGCTTAGGTATGAACATGTTTTTCCTACCTAAACACAGAATAGGAGATTTTTCTTCCGTACTGAACCTTAAATGGAGACTATTGTGAAGAATGAGTTTCATGAGCTCAACAGCATAGCGTGACTGGGTTTGTTGTGGTGATCTGCTGCTAGATCTACTGTGAGCAGGATGAGTGCAGCACTATCAGAGTTCATGAGGTTAAAGGCTCTGTTGATGTGTAATTTTTGCCTCAGTACTCAGCTCCTGTTCAGCGGTGTGTAAGCATTTACAACTGGCAAACCAAATAATTACACTAACCATTGCTCCTTACCCAGCTTCCTGCTATTTCTACCTCCCACTGCCTTCTAATGTATGCTCCAATTCATTTTCTTCCATCATGCTTCCCTTTATTTCGTGACATCAAAGAGGGTTGCATGTAAAACAGTGATTTGTATCATTTTAACATTTATGCCCATTTCACTCTGTTGTGCATTAAGAGCTTAAAGAAAGAAAAAAAGCAAATGACAAGAAGGAAAAGGAGTGAAAACGCTCTTTAACGCTGCTATGTGCCAGATGTTTATGTGATTATAGCATCTTTCAAATTATTGTGTTGGCAGAGAGGCTTGAAAAAAGACTCAAAAGAAATAACTGAGAGTCCAACATTAGATGCCCTTGTTCTCTATGTGTTAATTTTTGAAAAAAAGAGAGCTCAGTGTACCAGATGAACAAGTATTTATTTTTCTTTTTTAAGGACACAAATTACGATCAAAATATCATCATAATCACAAATCCAAATAGCAGTCCTTGACAGGTGTACGCACGTGTTGTATATCTACATATGTTTTACAAAAACACGAGACAAGATACAGCAGAAATAATACATATAACACATATATATAACACACTGTGAGCAAAACCACCAGATTTTTAACTTCAAGCTAAAGTACCATTGGCTGTTACACTGACCGTACAATACAATGCTGTAACAGTTAGCTCCTGCTGTGGTTTGGGGTTTCTTGTTTAGTATTTTTATTTTGTAAGTCTCCCCTCTCCTTGTGTCTAACTTTACTTCGCGCCTTTGTTGTTTTTTCCTACCAGTTTGGATTGTCTGTTCCAGTCTTCAATGTTTTGGATCTTTGTAACCTTCTGATGTCACCTTGGATCTAACCTCACATTGATACACGGAACAACCATAAATGCCTGTTTTCTGCATTGTTTTATACAGCTTGAGCTTCCACTTATACTCTTGTAGTTATGTCATGTTGTTGCAACCTTCCTCTAGTTTTTTTTACTTGAGAGTTGGCGCTACCTGCTGCTTATCTCAATGAACCACCATATATTTTTGTGAAATTCCTCAACATTGTATGCCTATCTCTCTCAAGCTGTCTATTCCTTCACTGGAAAAAGTGTTAGCAGTGAACATTATTCCAGGCAGTACAAAACCTAATTGGCCGAACAAATTAGTATATTACTGTACTTTCTAGAATATGGGTATTATGTGTGGGTTAAAATGGTCTCTAATTTGAGTTTCTTCATGCTGCAGTGATGCTGTCCACATGGTCACAGTGTGAATAAGATGATGATGTAGGTGGCTAATATATGTGATTATACCATGCACCCTCCTGCAGCGTGATCATGGTTGTCTGCTAAACAACCCTGTGAACCCCAACTTTTAAGAAGAATTACAGAGGCGTGTGCTGAGTATAATTGGAGTTTTTAGGCTAAGTAAGACAGTTGGAGACCTACAATTTCAAAGAATGTCAGCTACTGCATCATAGATACCGGGACTGACTTTTCCTAATAATAATGGATGATTACAGTTGTATAATCTGAATGAAGGGTAGCTTGTACCATAGCTTGATTGTCTTTGTTTGTCTGAGCAGGTGTTGCATGTTCTGTTGACCTTGTTCCTTTGGGTTTACAGTCTCCTCCTGTATATTCATGTCAGCATATTCACAGCTCGCAGTGAACCATCTGTGAACTCGTCCAGTGCCAGGACAACTTTCTGCCCCTGTAATACAAGCCAAGTTTGACCCACACACACTGCGTCATTTTGCAAATGTATGTGCATATTATGGAGGGTGGGAAATGGTTGTGACAAGACAAATTACAGAAAAGTTGAGAAGAATCGACTTTCTCTGTATCCAACTGGAAAAAAGAGCTCATTAAGTTAAAAAAAAAAAAAAAAAAAAAAAGATGATTAGTCAACTAGTGCAGGATGAATAAAGGTTAAAAGAAAACTCTCTGTAGAGATGAGCTAGCCATGGCCACTGAACAATGCAATGATTCAATAAATTCAGGATTCAGCAATTTGTCCCCATCATCAAAAAATAAAAGCAAAGCAGAACTGACAGTCAAACTGTGACAGCTTTGGGAAATATGATGTAGAGGGAGAGAAAGCGAGGACTTGTAGGTGCAGTGGTAGTTAAACGCACTTACACTCAATTTATCCAGCGTTTCCAGCTGACCTTAATCATTGAAATGGTTGAAAGCACTGTTTTTTTTTTTGTTTTTTTGTTTTTCCATCTGAGTAACTTTAAGTTCTGTCATTTTACGCTGGAGCTATATGGTTCTGTCTGAATGAGCACGAGGCTGATCAGTGGCAGAATCGTTCTGCAGAATCTTGTTTTCTTGCAAAGTGAGTAATGACCGCAAAACTTGCAGCAGGGTTACCTTAAGTTCACGACACAGATTGGATTTCACGCCACACACAAGCAGCCCAGTTTGCTGCTGACCTTTTATCAGATATTGGTTGACTGAGAAGACCAGTATTTAAGATACTGCTAAATATTTAATATTTTAATATGAGGCTGATGCTTCAGGAGATACTGTATCATCAGACAGATGTGGAGCAAGAAGGTAGTAAATGAGGGAACAATGAATGGTGGTGAATATGCCAAAGTCATTACAGTGTATCTGTGTTTTTATCTCATTGATGAAGGAAGTTGGTCTTGTTCTTGTCAAGACCTTCAACCAGGTCAGATACTGAGTGCCCTCTTTGACAGTGATTGCAGCTCTGAAAGCCGTCAGAATTGATTTGACATATCTGAAGAACTGGAGGTGTGTCAGTGATGGTATTTTCATTGACATGCTGCTTACAGGCACACAAGTACACCGCTGAGAAATACTGTAAAGCTTAATGTAAAAGCCTTTGTAAACTACATTATGCAGAGCTACATACAAGACTTCCTCTGCAGTTTGATTAGCAACTTCATACACGAGAAAGACACATTTCGTTTGATGTTGCCGATTGGTTCCAAGATTGCATGTTGGCCAATGCTCTACGCCTCTTTTGCTCTCAAGATCTGCTTTTGCATCCAAAGACTGCTCAAATGTGAGTGGTCAAAACCACTCAGACTACCAGCAGAACCTAGAACAGTTCTAATGCCAAAGTCCTGGTTCTTTGCCAATAAATTCTACATGAACAAAAAATATCTGAAACCAAGACCAACTCTGTTAATCCTTGTAGACTAACCATTTGTTAATTTAGCACGGTGCAGTAAAGAAGCAGGGGTAGCAGTGCTTCTACAACAGATATGCAATTGGGGGTGCTTTAATTATAGTGTGTCATGTATGCCTGTTCAGAGCCTTTAGGATAGTCATCTAATGACCAAGGTGGTGTTAAATAGACAGAATTTAAGGTATTATGAGTATTTAGAGACTCATCCTTTCCCTGCAAGAAAGCAGTCACATTGTTACTGGAAAAATGTGATTTCAGAGGTAAAATGAACACGGCAGTCGAGACTCTAAATGGGGAAATTTTAGGAAGTGTAGAAGTGTAAACCGTAAGTACCTCTTTTCCACCAAAGTAGCTCTGGTTCTTGAAGTGGTTCCATTCAGGATTCAACAACAGTAAACAATAAATATGTTTATTAGGAATAAACCTGTCTCCTGTGTGGACTGTCCATAGCTAAATAGGGTTGGTCTACTATATACTACTATATTTTCTGTCTGCTGTAATTGTGGAGAGCTGAATCTTTTCTGAAGTTGTAAATGGGGTTAAAATTTTGTGAAACACTTTCAAAGTGAAGAGTAGAATAATAATTTCTTTTAAATACAGACACACTTAGCTCCTTTGGTTTGAAGCTAAAATCTAAGAATTTGAAAATTGACAAGAAAGTGAAATGCTACAAGACAAGAAAGAAGAATAGGAAGAAGAGGGGAAAGAAGAAAATGCGATAAGGAAGAGGACTGAGAACAATTGGTTTTATAACGTTCAGAGAGGAGAATCCGGGCTACTTGTCAGTATACGCTTCAGGACAGGAAGGCAGGGAAAGGTTGACAGAAAAGAGCGGAAGCTCTTATTGCCTTCTTCTGCCCAGTTCAGGCCAGGAAGAGAGGAGGTAAGCAAAAAGAAAGTAGGTGATGTGACTAGAAGGCCAATTGATGTTACTTTTTTTTATGGATGTGGAGACCAAGGGAAGAGGGAAAAGGTAGTGAGGCAAGCAAGCAAAAGAATGAGGATTAAAAAGACATGAGGGATGTATGTTTTAGGGATAAAAAGGGTAAAGCTTTGATGACAAGAGAGGGAGAGCAGAAAGGCAACGTGCCAGGGGTGATGCAGAGTGGGTGGTGGTTCCCTAACCACCACTACAGCCTTCTGTCCCACAATCCATCAGGGTATCCGAGGCTGCATGGCCATGCGCTACAATGACAAATCTGCCTGTCAACTGAACACTGTCCAGCATGACAGCTTGGCATTTTAACTGCTCAGAATAACTTTCAAAAGGAGACATTCAGAAGAAAACATGAATTTCATACACTCAGGAGGGACACTTTATGGGTATTTTATCTGTGTGTGTGCTACTATAGCCAAAATCTTCAGACATCTATCATACACCATGTGTCACCTCGAAAGGTGGCAAAAGGTTTGTGGTTTGTTCTTCACAAAGAACGATGGCTGTGATCACCTTGAATTTAGTACTCTTATAAAATATAGACTCATACAAAACTGTGTGTATTCAAGTTCCAAAATCTCTTTGAATATTAAATGTGAGCCAATGAGTGGAAAAACCAATACGTTTGCAAGCTTAACAGGGTCATGGAAGCTGTCATTGTTTAGAAAGGAGAGGCTGATTATACTACACGAGTAATTTGAACGTTTTATGAGGCAGCTGTAACAGTGGAATACTTGTCAACAGTGGAATACGTTCCTCTGTGTCCTTGAAACGTCAATATTTAGTCATAGCAACAACCGTACAGTAAGCATTACAGAAAGCTTGTGCTTTTAGTTAGGGTTCAACAGTCAAAGCGTTTGCAGCGTCGTTGAACTGTGGAATTTAGAATGACTGATATCTCAAAATTGCAACTAATCATCTGACATTGCAGACAGCAGAATTCTATTTGCCCAAAGTCAATTTATACATACCATTTAACAATTGTTGTATTTATTAGGCGGCAGGGGTGAAAGTACTTGTAAATTCTTGCCGGTACTATTACCAAAACCTTCATCTCTCTCTCACTTCAAGTCAAAACCCAAACAAATAAAAGCATTTCAGTATTTTACTGTAGGCTACCTGTAGGCCTATGGAGATAAAAAATGTGACTGTTTTGTAGTGTTTCTCTCCGTTTTTTATTTAAAATGTCGCAAGCGGCGTTTCTTGACGTCTGTGGACCAGTTGTGGAAAATGTCCCAGTGCATTAAATCAAACGCACTGATCCCCATAGGAACCGCTGTGTTTCAGAGGTAGACGCGCATGCACGCTCACGTACTGCTAAGTGAAATCTTTGGTCGTTAGCTCATAAGCAGTTTCTTTTCCGAGCTGTTCTGAATCGTTAAAATTGAACAAAATAACACGAAACACAACTGCTTACCCTTCTACTGATTTTAATTGCAGAAGAGACCACTGGGCTCTCTCCGAGGGGGGGGATGCCCGGCCAAGGCTCAGTCCAGCATGGACTAAGACACAGCACGGACAGTTCAGAAACAATTCGAATGAGTTAAAAGAAATTTTTAAACAGACAAAGTAGTTTTCAAGACTGCATGTTGCTAGCGGATCTATTTTCTGACCCAGAGTGTGGCCATGACTGGTTCTGAATGAGGGCTTTATAGCAGGCAGGCGGTCTCCCATCTTCCTGGTACTGCGTACTGCCACTAAATCGTTTAGTGGTACTGCGTACCGCACAGTACTGGCTTACTTTCACCCCTGTTAGGAGGTCTTATCTTAGTTGCCATCCAAGATTTTGTCAGCTTTTTGTTCTTGTCAGTTAATGTTGGAGGGTAAATGAGGTAATGCAAAACAACTTGACAGCTTCGACTGACCAGCTTGTGCACACTGTGGTGGTGAAAGCTTGATTGTGAGAACACACAGTCTGTCTCAGTCTAATTCCATTTCCAAATTATGTCTTGCATGCACACAAGTTAAAAAAAAAAAAAAAGTTGATTTGAGTTGAGTTAATCATACAGTCGCTTTAAAGAAAGGAGGAAAACATTCCTTTGTGTAACCATTTATACCCGTGTAGAACTCACTGAGGAACAAAACATTTATTTCTTGATCAATTGAATCATAAAGAAACAAATGGAAGAATCAAGACAATGGGAATCCAGACTGGAGAAACAGACAGAAAATAGTCACTTTGGGTTGATACATAGAAGTTTTTGTCATATTAGATATGATTGCGGAGGTCATGTCCCTCCCTCTCCCTGCTCTCCCTCTACTTCAAACTATAACAATTGAGTCAATCGTTGCTTGGTGACAAGTTGAAGTATTATGCCCAAGGAAGACAATTATTTAAAGGCAGTTTAAGTAATTAGAGAGATTGTGATCCAAAAATACAAGACCGAAACCGACTTGAAATGTTTTGACATTGGTATCTCAGTGCAAATGATAAAATAAAGAATCACTTGACAACTTGAGGGTGAAAAAAACATTTTATGGTGACTTATGGAGTGAAGTATGAGTGTTACTGCGGCATTGTTGTCTTTTCAAAGGAATGTCATTCTACTCATGCGATTGTTATCACAGTGTAATGATGCTGTGAGAACAAAGCCTGCATTTCTCTCCTGTTGAACTGTTTTTGTCTCATTTTTCTGCAGCTTCTTTTGTCTATTGTTCTGTTTTTTCTGCGTTGCTCTCGTTTCTTTCTTCTCCTCGTTTCTCCCACCCACCACTGTGTTTTACTTCTCCCCCTCTTTCCACTGACACCTACTTTGACATTATAATAGCTGAAAGTTTCTAGAAATGCAGTCCCTTTAGCAAAATGTGATTTAATTTAAATTGAAGTCTTCCTCTTTCATACCTCGTCCCCGTTTCCGGCTCCACTGAGCTGGACAATAAGAAATGCACATAACTGTCTTTAGCTCTCATTTTAGTAACAAAGAGCTGCTAACATTATCAGTGTTTGAATAAATTGGATTTTAAAACATATTTCTTAAACTTAGTCACAATCATGTGATGTTTACTAATTACTACATTTTCTGAATTTGCATTAGGTTAATGCAAGTCACAAAGATGAGAAAGAACAAATCATCATTACAGGCACGCAACTACCTGTGTGAATGACACTGATAATTGGGATAATTAACTTCTTCAACCCTGCAGAGCCATTAGTGGGTCGAATGTTATAAATGCATGCTGAGAACTCTTCAAACCCACAGAACTTTAATTTAAATTCTTATCAAGATACTGTATGCGTCTTAATTGAAGGTAATTGCACATACAATGATGCACATACACGTATACGCATTTAAGTTGAATATTGCAGAGCACATTTAAAAACTCATTATTTTACCAGGATTCATCTCTTCTTTCTGTCCCCCACCATGTCAATTCTGATTTTCAGTTTCGGGTGACATGTCATGATTGAATTTATTACTCAGACTGAAGGATACGCTATTCTCATCTTTGTTTATACTTAATCTAATTTCTTATAACGGAGCACAAGTCATTATTTTAGGAGATATAACTCTTCTCAACCATTTCATTTCCAATAAAACATCCCATCGGATCCCTGCTGCATTTTGTGAAAAGGATTACTCACTACTTAACCTTGATTTTCTCTGATACACTCAGAGTTGCATTATTACCAAACACATGAATAATCTAGGCATGCTCACATTATCATCAGATTCAGAGTTAGTGTACATTTTTATTTGTGGGAAAAATAAAAAGAGCCAGTGGCATTAATTCCCTGATGATTCTGAAAAAGCACTTCGAGGCCACAGACCTTTGTGAAAACTGCACAATAATCTAAATGCACAATTTCAGTAATAGAACATAGTACTTCTTTTGGAAGAATAGCTAAATTGTCACATCAGAATCGTGAAGCAGCATGATGTGATGTTCGTTATGCATGGTTTTACAGGATTGTTTGGTGTTGATTTGTGCATCTGTCTTCTTAGTTTGTCCCATCAGTCACACCAAACAACTGGCAACTATCAGAAAATAGTATGAAATATATCTTAAAAAAGCATGAATAAAGCATTTTCCTGCAGGGATTCTATTTATTTCATTCCAGCGCCTTGCAACGATTTCAAACCTGCTTGAAAGCAATAGACCACAGGCTGTTTAGAATATGCACAATATCCTTATCAAGTCTCATTAGCAAGAGCCCTTTAGGTCGGTTTGGCTGCACTGGCCCCTCACCTGTCACCGCATACAACAAATACTCATGTTCAATGAGAAGAACTCTCTTACAGCCTCAAAACTCACCTAACTATCCCTAACCAGCTAAACGTAGTCAATACCAGAAAAAAATGAGCAGACATGGGATTCAAGTCATTTGGTCCAAGTCTTATTTAAGTCCTCAGTGATTTATTCCTCGGTGAGTTAAGTCTTACTTGCAGTATCCAGTCCATCCGGAGTAAAGACATAGTATTAGTACCTGTCTAATTATAATAATAATAATAATAATAATATTACAGGCCAATTTATTTATGAATATGTTAACCATATGACACTAAATTTAATTAGCATTAGAATTATCACTATTCAGTGAAGTTGCTTTATAAAACCTACCCTGTTAGACTGCTCCGTCTGCTTCTTCACCATGTTTGTCTCAAAATCAAACTCACCAGCATCACATAAAATCATCGGCCTTCCCACACTCAAGCTCTCAGACATGACCAACAGAACCATCACACATCTAGCACCTAGCAATGATCACTCCCTCAATCATCACTTCACATTGCTGCCGTCTGAACAAAAACACACAACCTTAAAATGGAGAGTTCTCTTCAGCAGGAGTTTTGTCCTCTCTGCCATTGCAGCACTGAACAAACTTCCTCGCTGACTATGTTGTATGCTGGGATGTACAAATGTATTTATGGAGAATCTTTAACTGTGTGCCTCAGTGTATGTACTATTTTTTTGTTGCGGTAATAGAGTTCAGGAGTATGGAAACCCCTTATGATGTTGCATTTAGGTGCTTGTAGTTAGGGATTCATTAGTTTAAACACAGAGAGATGCAAAGAGCAATGATTAAACTGCAGTCAGAGTTGGAAAAGACCAGTCAGCACAGGTGCAAACATGGCAGAGAATCCAGTGTCAGCTGATATCAAACAGAAAAGAATATCTAATACTGAGCGGTAATAATATTCCTCTGTAAAAAACAAATAAATCCTTTTGTTGAGCTGATTTAAAAACACAAGGGTTAACCCAAGGGTTGTACTACTCCAACAATAGCCCCCCACAATGCTAGAGAGCATACATGTGTTGGGGAGGCTCATCATCCTGGCTTGTTGTTCTTGTTTTTCATTAGCCATGCAGGTTGTGGTGCCACGCAGGGCGCTTTAGGTCATGTTGCTCCCAAGAGAGTCCCATCCTGCACCGATGACCTCACACACCACATTAGCACCGTGATGACGGCTGTGAACCGACCTGCTGCATCTGTTACAGCCTGTTTAACTCTCCGCTCGTGTATCATGAGGCAATCCTCAGAGCCAAATTGTATTAACATGAATTGGGTCTGTGTATGCCTGTGCTTAGTATTGAGAACAGAAAAGCAAATCACATGTTTGTAGTTCACTTACAGTAGAGTGTGTGTGCAAATAGACGAAACCTGCGATCACTCACAGATGTTTCTGCAGCCGGAGGCATCTCTTTAGATAATGGGCTTGAACATTTGTCACACTGCCTTCAGGGCTCAAGACATCTTGTAGTCATGTGTCCAACAATAAAATATTAATTCACATAAAATTTAAATCAATAATAGCTTGTTGTGGGTGTCATTGAACATGTCAGTTCACTACTGGTATTTATGTTTCAGTTTTGACAAATGAAGCTGAAATAAGGAGCTGTCTATATGATGCTTTGCCATGTAACTAGAAAAAACCTGAATAACATTTCAGCTGGTTGGAGGGAGACAACCAATGAGCCAGATCTTTCTGGTTAAGAAAATACACTGCCGCTGGTAACAACTTGTTTGGTGTTGGCTATATTTTATTTAATTTCCAGCAAGAAACATCGAAATATCACAATATAAAACTTTTTTTTTTTTTTTAAAGAACAAACCTAGAAAGTACAACCCAGATTTTACTTGAGTGGCATTGGTTACATCTCCGATCGGATCTAGAGCGCACAGCTGATAGCCACATGGTTTGTAGTAACTATTTACCGGATTCAGTGTGGGCAACGGAATTGTTGGAGGCTTCAGTTAGGATATGGTGTTAGTGTTTCAAAATGCACAATTATTTAGTTGTATGGTATGGACACACAATAAACACTTCAGAAGAAAGGGTGACAAGATTGTTTTCCTTTCTCTTGAAGGTCACCTTATGTGGGTGATCCAACGTGCCATACATGTGCTAACTTGCTAACTTCTTTTTCCAAAGAAACAAGATTTGTTGGCTCTTGAAGAACACACTACACTAAAGGGTTTTGCATGTGTGAATGCATCAGTAGCTGGTATTAGCTCCTTGCTCTACATGTTTAGCTTTTTTATGTACAAGCTTGTGTGTGTGTGTGTGTGTGTGTGTGTGTGTGTGTGTGTGTGTGTTTGTACATAGTTTGGCGTGTCCCTTGTCAAGAGGGGAGAGTGTTTAACAAATGACTGCCAGCTCGGGGACACAGGGGCCAGGGACCTCTGCTAGGGAGTTGGCCAACAATAAATCTCAAAAATCAATATGACAGGGCCCGGGGTAATCAGTATCAATGATTTTAAACTGGAATAAGTCCCTCAGGGAGAAGAATGATAAAATCCTCTGAGCTCAGACTCTGAAAAACATCCCGAGGATGAAGGATGGAGAAGGGAAAGAAAAAGAGAAGCAAGGGGGAAAAAAGAAAGAGAGGGATTATTAATGTTTTTTTGGGGGGTTTTTTTACCCAGAATCCCCTGCAGCAGCAGGAGCATCTCTGTTGTGCTTTTTTTGTCTGTCACTTCTGCTCTTTCCTTCCTTCCTTCTTCTTCTTCTTACCTTCCGTCACTCATCCTCACTCTTCTGCTGTCTTACTTTGCCACTCCTTTTCACTCTGTCTTCAGCATATCTGTCTGTCATAACTGATACCCGTGACTCACATTTTCATTGTTTTGTCCTTTCATAGTCACTCGTGATTTAATTTTCATACCACCCTTTTATACCCTTTATCTTCCCATCAAACAACTCAGAAACTCAAAAACAAACTTCACTAAAACGTCTCACTATCAGCTTACAGTGCACCCATATGTTGGACCCAACAATGTTTCCTGCAATCATATTTAAAGTAGAACGAAGAGGACAGAACTGAATTGAATACATTGTAAATCATCAGGTTTACAGTAGCCCAGTTCCAGCTCTCTGATTTACTTGCCACCATGTCACTTATTTTTTGCGATTTAAATCTAGTGCTGTGCTCATTGACAGCGTTGGAAAACAAGTACCCCGATAGTAGACAGGTTAGAGAAGGGTGAAGTCATTTTCTTTTTGGCCACCAAAGTCACAGTGTGTGAGATACAGCTTGTTTTAAGTCGACTTGAAGAAATAATAACTCATAAATTATGTTTATTCAATGAAGTAGACAGGGAGGTCATTTACTTATGGCAAGATATCAACTCCTCCAAAATAAAATGAGTCTAACACAAACACCTTCCCACCACGGACACCAAATCTATGCTCTTGGTTGGACCACTTCTGTAAACGATTCATTTGTTCTCTACATTCTGTTCTCCATTGTTGGCAGCAAAAGTTGACTGATTCAGGCTTCATGTGCAGTACCAGCAGGTCTCTGGAACGGCGTCCTGTGCCCTTTGCTGAAGACAGTATTTAATCACTTTTACCCCCCTCCTTGGCACTAGTCACAAATATGGTGAATGCTACCCTGTCATGCTTGAAACATCTGGTCTCCTCTGTGGTTAAATGTCAACAAATAACATTCTGTCAGCATTTTAAACATTTATCTGCCCCGGAGTTTCTCTTTGCAGAGTCTCCTCCTGCTGCCCTGGGTCTCTCCCCACCCCCCGGATGTATTTTAAACCCAGATAACGCCCTAATACCCTTACACTTGCTGCAGCCAGAGATCCACAGGCATTCATTTCAAATATTTTTTGCCTCTTTTTTTCAGCAGATAAATGTTGGCATCTGCAATAACTCACATTCAAAGGAATGCAAACCCCTGAACGCAGAGCAGGCAGGCCTCATTTTGGCTTCAGTGATACCAGAAGACGAAGAGAGCCTGGCAAGCCCGAGAGTAACAGCTGCGCAGCATATTCCACCAACACTGAATGCATTCAGTTGGTAAAACATTGGGAACACTCTCATTTTTCTGTTTCAAGGCTTAACATATCTTTTGTTGCTTCATTGAAATCGTTCCTCATCACCCGGAGTTCCTTTAATACTCAATAAGGGTGGATATTGATTAGTTAACAGAATAAAACTTTTCATTTTTTTATTGCCTAAAGAAGAAAATAGACCTCACGTCTCGACATGAAATTATGTCAAGACGAATCTTGGTTCAGAATTCAGATTCAGCTCATGACCTTTACTGAATGCCATCCCCTTTCTCTGACATTGTTTGCTATTATTGAATATTAAATCTGGTAAATCGAAAGATAGAGATCACAAACAGAAATATGCTCAAAACTTAATTTTATTATCAGAGAAACAATCAAAGGTGGTGCCAGCAAACTTTTCTTTTCCTTTCCTCTGTAAAAATGTTCACCACACACACATTAATCAGAAGAATTCATATCCTTCATAGTATTTATAATGGCAAATGCAGTTGAATTTCCCGTAACTGCTGATACATGATGTGGTGTGAACCAACAGATCACAAGACGTGTGCTCTTGAAGATCAAACAGTTGAATGGTTGAGCTTTAGAGAAAGTCAGGCTCTGGAGAAGGTCTTTGAATCATCACCAGGAATGAAATGAAACAAACTAAAAGGCGAAAACCTGTAAAAAGATGCAGGGCCTGAGGATGCCTTCACAGTGTTTGGACACCATCTAACATCCTTTTTGATGGAGCCTTTGAGCCTTGGACTGTGCAAGACTGAAAGATTTTCGTGATGGAGTTCCCAAGAGCAGCATCCTCATGAAAAAAATCTTCTAAAAACATGTTTTTACAGTATGACCTTCTCTGTGTGTGCTCCTTTGTAAACAGGTGTACATGGGTGTAAGCAGCAGTAGTTGTAGCATTTAGCAGCAGCAACACTTGGTAACGGCAGTGAAGGCAGCAAGAGATGGCACCAGCAAAACGCAGTTCAAAACGTCAATAGTTGGTGGCAGCAACATTTTCACTGTTTCCATTAAAATGTATCATAATTTTTAACCAACTTTTGGGTAAATCAGCAAAAGAAAATATGAATGAAAGCTTGTTTCCATCAACTGTTGTTTTGGGGGAGTCAGAGAACCCTTATACCACTTTTAATTTTTCCGTTTGCATCAAAATGAACATAAAAATGTTTATGTTAACACGGGTAGTGCTTAATGGCAGCAGTAGTTGTTAATAGCAATAGCGTTTAGAAGCACCAACACTTGATTAATAAATTAATGACAGTGAAAAGCAGATGGCATCAATACAGCAGCAACACTAGCATTACTATGGGACAGTAAAGTTAAAAGTTAAAGATGCGTTTACAACTCAACAGTGGTCAGTAAAAGATATAGTAGCCCAAAATATTTCCATTGCATGCTACAGCTTCAGGAAATGGATGCAGATGAAAATGCAAAACTAATATGAGATGCTGCAGAAAGCCAAAGCAAATACATTAACAGCAAACACGCTGCAAATAGAGAAAGGATAAATCAAAAACACACAAAGAGAGAGAGAGCGAGCTCCTAACTTAGCCTCCTCCGCCCACCCAGATGAAGTGCTACCCTCGGCAGTGCCCACTGCTCAAAATTGCCACAGATCACTGTGCTCGAAGTTCAAATTATTTCAACTTTGACCTTGGCTGCCGCTCCTATAACTACACTATAAAAATATTTAAGAATTGAGGATTGTAAAATTTGAGTGAATACAGAAGTATTGCAGAACGTATCAGTCATGTATAGCAGCAGTAACTGTTCATAGTGCCGTTTTATAAGAGTTCAGATGACTGATGGCCCGGTGCACACTTTTAGGTTTAGGTCCCCTCACCTGCAGATGACGAGTACCTACCTTAAGTACCTGCTGACCTACTGTCCATCACTTCCATTGAACCTGCAAGCGTTTCTTTCTGTTTTATAGTAAATCGATGCTGTCTGACATGAAAATGTCACGCTGGATCAGAAGAGAACAACATTACATCTTAAAGGTTGCTGAAGGAGGAGGAGGAAGAGGAAGAAGGTTGTCTCATCCACCCCTATGCTGTACACTGTAACTTTCCCACAATCCTATGCAGAAATTCGTACTGTTGAATGGTGAGGGAGATGTGACTGAAGAGAGCTGCTGCTCTTTTGCGTTAATCTCCTCAGTGGAGGAAACGGAGAAGCTTTTTACTCTGCTCGCTCCACTCATGTCTCTTTTACCCCTCAGCTCCCCTGCTCATCATTCCATTTTCCAGCCTCCGCTCATAATCTTTCTTGCCCTTAACTCATCATTTCGTCATGTCCTCCGTCATATCTCGGTTTTAACATTCCTTCCCTTCTCTCTCTCTCTCTGTCTGTCTATCTATCTCTGTCCGTCACTGTCTATTCAGAGCAGATTAGAAGCTATCAAACTGCCAGCCGACGCTGACTCATGAGCCTCTGAGTGTGAGAAGCTTGGCGAGCTTCGAGGTTAATCTTTTTGTCAAATCTTTTGTATTTAACTTTTGCTGGGAGCACACATGATTCATTTTTATTTTTTTTACCTTTCTGGTCACTATGCTACGGTTGATTACACACACAAGTAGACACAGGATCAATGCCAATGCTAATCGAGGTGAACTGACAAGCAACAATGATGAATTACCCACCTCTCTGCTAAGTTTAACCTTGTCGACTTTAGAAGTCAAACAGCATATTTTAACATACTGTGTGTTCACTAACCCTCTCAATGTAGATACAGTTCCTTTCTATAAGATACATTGCAGTATATGCAAATTGTGTAAACATAACTGACCTCAAATTAACTGTGATCATTAGTGCTTGTCTGAACCATTGCTGCCCTTTTGCTTCATGTCAGTTTAATTTAGAAAGTGGTGGGGACAAAAAATCAGCAGAGGGTCACTGAACCTACCAGCATGTCATGAGGGACGTGGCCATCTTGATTGTTGTTTTTGGAGTCAGAAGTGGAAAAAAAAAAAGAATTGAAAATATTAGAGGAGAGAAATAGTCATTGCAGTGACATAATCTTTATTCATATTTGATCAGCACGGCCTAGTTTTACAGTTTGTTCTGAGTTTCATGAGCGCTGTGTCTTGAGCCGGACGGACTCATCGAGAATGACTTGTCAATCACAAGGTAGCCACACTCCCTAATACTCCACGCTCCATACCCTGCTTCATCATCCATTTTACTCTAAATGGAACCATAATTTACAAAATGAATATCATGCTCTATGGAAGATGACTAGAAAGTAGAGATTGAGACCATAAACTCATAAGGGAAACTGTTTACTGACGTCTTAACCAAGTGAGAGGAAGGGATATTTTCTCATTAGGGTGACTACAATTACACTCCTCCTAACAGGAAGATTCTGCAAAAACTATTGTTTCTTTTCCACGCTGGTAGAGTCAGGCTCGAGCTATGTACGATCTAATAATGAATGAGGAATGCAAACTGAACAATGGCTGTTAGAGTGTCGTGCACATTTTATTTGTCGAAAGCTGGAGAGAAGAACATGCCCTATGTGGATAATGCAGTGCAGTACCGAGTTTTGTTGTGTCTGACAATAAATAATCTTTACCTGTACTGACTATACATCACCATCAGAAGTCCAACAAGGCAAATCCACAGCATCTCAATTAGTAGTCAGTGGGTGTTATATCGTTGCAGCCTGACCTTTTGATTTGTGATGAGGTGTATTTCTGATGCACAATGCAGCATGGGGATTGCAACGTTGGTTAGTGCTTTGATTTGCTATAAATGTGGGGGTATTGCACTTCACTTGACCTCCCTCATTTCCCTCAGTTATGTCTTTTCTGTGTCTGGGGGTATTCATGGATCCATCCGATCCTGAACACGTAGAAGATGCTACCAAATGACCTGCAAGTGAGTACCCTTGCTCAGGGGTGAAGGGTTCAGAGAAAAGAGGTCAGATTTGTCTTGGAGAGCACAGATGATGGAAAATTAATAATGCAGACATTAGCTGTCGCAGCAAAGCAATCCTTATGAATAAGTCGATTTTGTCATCCATCATGGTGACAGCAGGTGGACTAAACTGAAAGAACGAGTGGATTAACCATGCTGTTTCAATCAACAAGAAACGAATAACAGAAAACCTGGATGAATTTCACCATTTTTTTGGCCAGCAGGTTGGATTAGCTGCGTCATGGCGAGGCACAGAGGAGAAGGCTGCTAACCTCACATTAGGTCAGACAAGTTTTGTCAAAGACAAGGTTTTGTTTTGACAACTTGTGAATTAACACTTGCTTATTAATAATGATTAAATCAAATCTTTCCGATTGAGTCTGCATATCTTGGCTGGGTTTGGGCCCATCCTGTCCAGGTCCCAAATTTAAAATAATAGACATGTCCAGGTTGGTTCATGTGGAGTACCTCTTTTTGTTTGAATTTATGGACCTGTGAAGACTTCTACTTTTGACTTTTCCTTCAGTATCACCTTAAAGGTCCAGTGTGTAGAATTTTGTTGCATCTACTAGTGTAATTGCTGCATTGCAATCTCCTCACATCACCCTCACTTTCCTAGTGTAAAGAAGAAACAACACTTAAAAGTCCTCGTCTAGAGTCAGTATTTATATTTTTTTCTGTTCTGGGCTACTGTAGAAACACAGTGTTTCAACATGGCTGCCTCCATGAAAGAGGACCCGCTCCCACTGTAGATATAAAAGGAGAATTTTTAAATAACAAAAACAAAAAGATTCTTATTTTCAGGTGATTATATGTGCATGAAATTATAGTTATGAATATTATATTCCATGACTGCTTTATTCTATAATTAAGGCCCCAAATCTTACACACTGGACCTTAAAGGCCAAAGTTTCTATTCATACACAAGTAATACTGAAATTTATCAGGCAAACACATTCATGCTCATTCATGCTCAGCTCGATGACTTTCTTCATTGTAATACAGTACATTGTACTTCTTTTCAGCACTCTGTAATGAAGATGCTTTTGGGGTGGCTGAAGGGACTCTTGTTTACATACAGAAAACTAACCTCGTGCAGTTTAAAGTGTAGAGAATTGTGGTGTCATAGACAACCTTCACATGGTTTTACCTAAAGCATAGAATCAACATGAGACCTTTAGCAGGGCAAATAAGTCAGACGTGCTCTAGATAACCTCCACTCTACACATATGCACACGTTTTTTAATAGGCATTTCCATTTTCAGCTAAAGGTCAAAGAAAAACCGTAGTCGTATGGCTTTCCTCTTGCGTGTCTGCTGCACGGCTCGCCCTCTGTTCATGCTGTGTGTGTGTGTGTGTGTGTGTGTGTGTGGAGTCACAATGATGTGGTTGACTAAGGTGATTAAAAGCCAAGGATGAAGAGGATGGATGAATTTTTTTATGCAAATTATGTCGCTCTCTTGTTTCTCTTCAGACACATGGCACATGTGGAAGAAAGCTCACCCACTCTAAAAACTCTCTCTCTCACATACACACACACACACACACACACACACACACACACACACACACACAGCGGTCATAAACCCAGTCAAGCCTCCTCTCTGCGGAGCTGTAGCACAGTGTTCAGCTTTGATACAGCTGGTAATAAGTCATCAGAGCTGTGAGAGCTGAAGGACTCAGGAAGGTTTATTATTTCTGTCTTCACACAAAGGAGCCTCACTGATGGCTCAGGATTTACAAGATCACACACATGTTCTGTACACTCCTGTGGCGACTATGCAAGGGATGTCATGCGGGTGTAAGGTTCAGCACTAGTCAGTAAGAGATTGTATTTGCAGAGCAGTCATTAAAAAACACAATAAACTTACATTTAAACAAATAAGATCTAATTGAGATATTGCCTTATTTTATTCCAAACATTCATCTTGTCAGCTGTGGCGCCTACATTACCCATAGAGCAACTCTAACTGCAGACAGTTTGATCAGAGATTCAGGGGTGTTATGCTAGTAGGAGCTAATGTGGCCTCAAGCTGAGATGAAGGGCAGGCTAGAGAGGTCTGGGAAACTCACTTTTTTTCTAATTCTAGATGACCCAGATGTTAATTTTCTGACTTGTACTTTGAGGCAGTTTATCAGATTTCATACAGCTCCCTCCGGAACCACAAAGGACTTTATGTAACACATATGTTGTGTACTCCCCAAGACCTTCAAACAGACTATGATATGTAAAATGTGAGACAACAATTTATCAGTCAATCTGAAAGCAAATCACAAATGTCTCCAACGAGATACAATTCTCTTTTAATTATTTAAAACACGTCGTCACTTTGAATAAGAAAAATGAATTTCTCAGTTGAAGCAGAACTTGACTTGTCAAGGCTCATGACATGCTTGGATTTTGAATATAAATAAAAGCAGAGAAACCTGACATCCCCTCCTGAACTAATACACAATACCTTTTCATGCACTGGAGCTTTTATTTACCACCACGTCTCTATTTTCCATTTCATTTCATTTTTACTTATTTATCATTTCAGGGACAAGTCAAATTTGGAAAATGTTGCGACTAAACCTTCTAATGGCGACGATAAATGTTTATCTGATTTGCAGGTTTGAGTATGACTCAGCTTCAAAATTCTTAAAATAATGTAAACATTCATCTAACCCTGCTGTTTTTAGCGGGTTGGTAGCCTTTACACCTTTCAGGAGGAAAGGGATTTGGGGATAATTGTCTACAAATTGCAAAATGAAACCAACAGCTAAATTAAGGTAAAACAATTAGCTAAAGGGCGATAAACATCTGAAATAATGAACATAATGCTGGCATATCTCTCACATCTTCCACTCATTAATAGGCTGTGAGTGTCGGAGGAAAACAGCTGTTAATAACTCACCTACTGTTTCTGCATGTTCTGTGGACTAATTAGACAGTACTAGGTGATGCCTGCTGGATTTGGAGGTATGAAGCTGTGTGTGCATGTTTTCCTGTTTTCCTGTATTCCTGTTTTAGTGAGGACCTAACCTTTAGACCACTTGCGTGAGGACATTTTTCCTAAGTGAGGTGATTTTGGCTGATTCTTACTGGCTCAGGTTCAGGTTAAAATGATGCATGGCCATTTTTTGTGAATGTACACTGATTGATTCTGCCCTCGGTTCCCACTCCAGAGTGTCTGAGGGTATGTAGATGTTAGCCTTCTGTACAGGTATATTAGCAAAATCAGGATTCAGTGGGTGGAAATCTGATGTTTTCCTTCTTAATATTAGACTGATTATATTTCTAGAGGTAGTCATAGTGCCTATTGTGGATCATATTGTGATCATACTGTGCTTACTACCCTGTTTTTCTTTTTAAGAAAAACATGCATCTCTATATGTGCAATGACAATGTTACTCAAGGAATAGCAATGTTGACATGTTGGTCTTTTGATCCAGTCTGTAATATCTCAACTATTACAGAAAATTTGATGAAGCCATTCATGATCCCCAGAGGATGACACTAGGTTTGTGTAAGTGACTGCTTGACAACAACAATGGCGGCTGAGGTTAGCATAGATACCATTATCATCAGTTATATCTGACCTCATTGAGCGATTTGATGAGAGTTCTTGATCTGATTGGTTTAAGTTTGGCCATGATAGATGGTTCATCCAATCACCTGCAAAGGATTTTTGGTGCCTGCCCTTTTTCCAAACAGCTTCCAATGACGACATCCCAGATGTGGAGATGAAAATGTGTACTTCAGTGCTGACAAGCTACATGTAAATGTTACATGCTAAAAGCTAAGTTGCTTTACATTTTAAAGCAAAGCTGAGCTTGGCTAAAGCTGATAAACTTCACTTCAGATTGATGATAGTTGAGCCAAGTCTGAACAACCTGACAAGCGTGTGAGGTGTCTTGTAGTGGCGGCTTTATGGAGGATAAATACTTTGATTTATGTAACAACCTGGCCATTTAAACTTCTCATGATGTCTGAATTTTTTATCCACCCAAGAACTGATTGACTGGTCTGCAATGTACATTACAGCCTAGTGGTGCTGCTAGTGAGGTTGCAGATTTTAAGTGATGTTGCTATGAAATACAGTAGTCACCGTACACTAGGGGTTTACAACAGCAATGTAAAAGCTGCAGGACTCCAGAGAGATCAGCACTCTGTGGTTAATAGATAGTTTAGGCTTTGCCACTTTTTATCTAAATTTATCTGGACATATTATGATATATTACTGCATAAGGTAGGGACAACGAAATGAATATAGACAATTCAGGGTCCTCATGAGCTGTGTGTGTGTGTGTCAGTTCGTGCCAGGTTCATTGCCAGAGGTTCGCCTCTCGACTAATTAAGCAGGTAGGCGGTGCAGACAGGGAACTGCCTGCACAGGATGAGCTGATGGCCATTAACGCGACTTCTGCTTCCACTTTAATCTTTCTTAGCTGGAGAGAGATGGATGGAGTGTGAGTGAAAGAGAGAGAGAGTGTAAAGTCTGTGGAGCTGAACAGAGAGGGAGAGATAGTGACCTAGAAATTGTGAGATGGGACAGAAAGAAATAAAGGTTTAGATGGAGAAACAGATGGAAAACTGCAGAGTAGCAAGGCTAGAAATCTGAGCAAGGGAGGGGATGAAAGGAGCGAAATGAGGCACAAGTAGAGTTTTGGAATAAGAAAGAGAGTGATATAGTACAGTACATACTATGAGGATAATTGGAATTAAAAGGAAATGATAGTAGACATGAAAACAAAGGAAGTGTCAGTGAAAACGGTGCAGATTTTTTCACATGCATCATTTAGGACAACCACATACTTCCTTTTCTAGACATTCCTTCCTAGAGATATATCTTTGCGCCGTCACAAATTGTCTCTCACTCTTTATACCTTTTTCGGTAATTAATAAAGTCAGTCAACATGAAAATGAAAACCATCTTCTGGTGTTGAGAGTGAGATTGATGATGTGTTCTACCTGCAGTGTCAATCCCCCTTTACAAGTTTAATTTATTCTCTGTCAGAGAGAATACAAAACGCAAAGTCTAAATATATAGAAAACAAACAAAAAAAGGGTCTTTGTTCATTACCTTTTCTCATCTCTGATATCAAGTATCCTTTCATGTGTGTGCCGCAGACATGATCACCTCTCCTCATCTCATAAAAAGCTCTGAGCGTGTTGGTTCAGTGTAGCTTAAATTGGTTTGCAGTAGCTCATTCCTCAGACGGGCTCTCACAGGATGTTTGCAGTGTTTAGAGTCTTTTTGAGCCCCGTGCGCCGCCAGCCGCTGTTTCTGCAGGCTGCCTGGGAAACTGAAGCCTCAAAAGAGAAAGATGTTTGCCTTTTGTTTCTTTTTGTTAAGCAATGGTCTGTCAGAATCAGATCCTCCTCTGCAGACGCAGAGTCTCCCTTCTTTTTTAGCTCGTTAGGTTAGTAAGATTATTTCTCTCATGCAGTTGTTTGTCTGTCAAGCGAGTCAGAGGATTTGTGGATGTTTTCCAGTTATCTGCTTGGGTTTCCTAACCCATGTTTGACATCCAGCTAACACGCAGAGACGTGCACCTCAGGACTATTTTGATCACCAAAAATTGCCAAAGGAGAAAAGACAGAAAAGAAAAGCTCCATTTGAATCTTAGACATTTAGCCATACACAGAATCAGATGTTCTTTTAGCTGCTATTTTAATATACAAATACACTGAAACCTGCTGTGGACACAAGGTGTTTTTTTTAAAAGGCAAGGTACAGCATGTCACTGAGGTTAGAAAGTTGGTGCCTCTCATCGCTAATATCTGGTTAAATATTAACAGAAAGTTAGTAGAATAATAGAAAGGTGCAGGACTATTTTGGAAGCTGAAAAAAATTGAACAAGGAAGCAAAAATTTGGCCATCTGCAAGTGAAAAGACGTTAAGCCTAGCTTTACCACTTTGCATGCTCACTGGGCACAATTATCTAAGTGGGCTTTGTATAATCATTGTCATGGATGTTAAGCAGTTTGATTGTCTTTGCCTTCTCTCATGTTTGCAGTTAAAGCTGCATTCATTGATTTATTTGGCCACTTGGGGCAGTACAACAGAACACAAATAAAACATTGTCACATTTTCAGCATATATAAAGTGAATAAATCTATTTACAGTGCACATCTGGCAGATAGATAGCAGACTACTTCCTACTTTTGGCTACCTGTTCTCTCTTCTTTCAGCTCTGCTTTGGTCTCCACAAAGCTATCAGTTAAATCTCTAACTCACACCTTCCAACACTTCCACTTTTCCAGGTATTAAGGTTTTAAGGCCATTTCCCAGCACCCGCCTGTTTGTTGTTTTTCTCCCGGTAATGCCGGTGATTTGCATGTTCCTCAAAATTTGTTATGAATAATCATCATTCGCGGATAAGTTTTTTTAAACCAACTCAAGGGGCGTGTGTACACTTGTTCTCTGAGCAGTTAGATGGACTAAATGTCAGGGCAGGATGGTATGCCAGAGAGAAAATTATTTCTATACTTACTACCTGAATGTTGACAGGTATGCTAACTGTCTGTCTGCTGTTTGGTGCTTCGAAAGTAGCGCACCGTGTGTTTATCAAAAATGCTGGAAACGTTGTCTTTGAGATGGGGCCACAACGCTAAAAAGATGATATGAAAAATGCCAAACAGCTCTACTGTATAGAGTTGAGGGAGAGTGCAGTTCGGTGATATATCTCTATAGCCACGCACATTAATCTATTACATATTGATTAGAACAACTTAAACTCACAGTCTAAAAATCTGGTTGAGTTAAATGATGTGAAATGGTACAAAGATATTCACATGGAAGAGGAACCTGCAGTGGAAGGCTTGAAACACCTGTTCGTACAAAACATTCGGCAGCGAAACTATTTGAAGAAATGATCACCCCTCTTCATGCATAATAGGTAATTTCAGGTCTTGCAGTCAAAAGCACTTATGAGGATGTAGCTTTTTTACAGTGTATATTCAGGGTATTGAATGATCCCATAAGGATGACAGTAGTTTCCCCTCCTAAAGCATTGGATCACTTGTAAAACCCATAAAACCCTCAGATAAACACTTTCATTAGTAATTATTCTGAACATTACGTGTTCGTTTCTGCTTCTTCCCTTCTTTCCGCTCTAAGTGCTTTATTTTGTTTTCTTTCCATGAAACCGTGCAAATAAAGTCTCAGGAGGCGACATCCCTGCAGGCTGACAGCGGCCTATAAAATATGACGCCCGCCGGCCCGCCCTCTCAGCATCCGCTCAGCGCTGTATGATAGTTTGATAGAGTGATGGCACAAACACAAGACTGCACTAAAATGATAATAGCGAGTCAGAGGAGGGCAGCGGCATCGAAACTGAAACTTCATTCGTACAGACGATACAGTTTTTAATTTTAGCCCTCAGCAGATCAGCGCCACCCTTCATTAACCCCGCCCTGACCCGCTCATTAATTCACATTCCTGCTCTAATTGGGCGGCGGTGTGTGTAATGGCTGCTGTATTCTTGTATTGTCCATGTAGCATAGAAAAGATATGATTAAAAAAGTGACATCGCTAGGAGTGTCATGCATTCACAGCTCGGCCATGAACCACATGTAGGGAATGAATACTGCTTCATAAGGAGATGAAAATGTAATCAAATTTAGGAGGTCGGTTCGCTCAATGCATAACAAGTATAAAGAGCATATTGCTGCTGGTGCATCTGCTGCAGTTGCTCTCATGATTGTGAGAAAGTTCACAATTAACAAGCCCTTTCATTACCTTTTTAATATCTGCAGTTTATTTACTTCTGAGATATAAAAAATAATAATAATAAAAAAACTTTGCCACACTGTCTCTCTCTTTTTTTCTGTGAGTGTTTGTCTCTGCAGTTATTATGTACTTGCCTGACGCGAAGGTTAAATTAACATTTTGTTCTTAATTAGATCTGAATTTATTAGTGAAGAGCCCACGCAGAGGTATCTGATTTTATTTTGTTTGGATTTGTGCTCTGGTAGCCTTGAAACCTGTAAATTATAAATTGTTGTCAGTATTCAAATATCTGTTTTTGATATCTTAGGGAGCAAATAGTTGCTACACTGTAGAAGACTTGTGTTTGTGGTTGGTAAAGGTTAATTGTATGCATCTATTTTCATATCAGAGTCATATTGTTTCTGATAACAAAACTAGGAAGTTAAAATTGTTAATCCAATATTTATTTATTTATTTTATTGTTACATAGATAATGCTGTCACAAACAAGTATCGGCATCACATTAAATGTTTGTTATAGAAAGACTGCTTTTTGTTTTTGTTATGATTAGGAAACCCTCCCTGTTAGAGATAACGTATATGTTATAACTTAAATCACTATAACATGATAACGTATATTGTTATGTGTGACATATTTAGAAATCGTTATTACGATGAGTTTGAATACCATGCTGACGTTAAAAAATCTTTTTATAGAGTGAAAAAAAACAACATCTTGTTGTAACAATAAAAACACTTTGCAGGTTATAATGTGAGCCTGGTCTGTTTTGTATTTTTCTGGCATGGCAGGAGTCTTCTTAAAACCTAAAACTCACGTACCTTCCTGCACTGATATGAGCGTCCTCTGTGAACTTCTGATACAGTATCATCTATAATGTTAAGTGGTAAACCCATGACTTATATTTATTAAAGTCACGTATGCCAGTACACACAGACTGTTGCAAACATTCTCCCCTTTTTACATCCAATAAGTCGGGTTAGATTTAAAGCGTTTTCCATGAGTGCCTTTAAGTAAAAGCTGCTGATTCGTCCACATTTTTAAACCTCCATATGCTGCGTGCCTCCACTCCGCTGAGCCGCTAATTCCTCCAACAGTAGTTTTATTCCCCAACCTAAAAGGGAATCATTAAAGACTCCAGTCCAGGTGCGTCACCAGTGTCAATGACAGCTCTGTACACTGACATGGGATCTGCTGATGGAAAATGCAGCAGTCAGCTTTACTACACCTTCACTTTACTGCACTACCACAGTACTATAGTACTGCTATTGATACAACTTGTTTCTCATCTGCTACAAACTGCCGTCTGTGCTGCATTATGCCCACAGTGGAATTTTATAATTTTCTTTACAGCATTTAACGTTCTTGCTGAGCTCAGCAAAAATCCACTCAGTGATTTAAAAAAATTCAGAGTTCGAGGCCACAGTTGTTAGTCACAGGTTGTCGCTTTTTCTTTTGATTCTTCCAGGAAAACACCTCCAGAACATCTGGTTAGAAATTTTAGTTGTTTATGATTGTTAACATACATATTCTGGTTCAGCATTAACATTGTGCAGACCTAATAGATTCGTTTAATGTATCCTATGGGATAAAATGAGTAAACAGCTAAACTATGGCTCTCTCTGAAAACCTGTAAGAACATAGCAATGACTGGTGATAACATGAGTTGCCATTGTGCATTGTTTAGGAGGCACTTGACTTAAAACTTATGGACACCATGAGAACATAATAAAATAAAATAAAAAAAAAACTTTGACTAAAAGTTTTTGTAAACTTTGAATTTCAGGGCTTCAGAGCTTTCCACGACAACTTTATTTTTATATTTGTATTTAATTTGAACGGAAGGATGTAAATCTGCTTTTAAGGGAAGGATGTAAATCTGTTTTTAATTTGTACTGACAAAGTTCTTCATAAAGTTTCAGAAGCCCTAAATAATGTTGACATAAGCCATTAATGTGGCTCATTTATTGTTTAATGACATAATGTGCGGTTGACTCTGACAGTCCGAAAACAGTTCAGTGTAACAACATTCTCATATACTCTTTAGTTAAATAGCTTCACTGATTGTGTGTCAACTGTTTTCATCTGATTTACACCATCATATTAAATGCCACATTTACTCTTAAAGCAGCCATCCATCATGAGCAGAGAAGGTGTCCAACTTTGGATAAAAAATCAGTCATTTGTGACCTTTATTATCCAGTTTACCTCACTGAAGCTGTTATTTTTCTGATACATGCAGGCTGTCCTCACTCCAAAGTTGTCAAATATGCCAGTTTGGTCAGTGGCCCTACGCTTCAAACTATGACGCTGTTTTTACCCCTCTAATGTCATTTCTGGACGCAACCAACTGGTGTAATGGCTTGATGTGTCGTTGAAATCGTTATGTATAAAGTGCAAGAAAGTCCACATTTGGAGGTGGTTGGGTTGAATGGATGGGTTAAACAAACATGGGACTTTCAACTAGGTGTGAAACTAAAAGTGAGTAATGACCTTTATGTATGTTATGTTAAATTATGTCACATGAATTACATCACATACCTATTTTAACCCTAACCCTTTATTCTAAGTTTTTGTTCGTAAACCTAATCAAACTGTGTCAGTTTAAATTTTGAAATGTTTCTCAGCAGGTTTTACCATTTCTCATAAGTTGGGGTAAGAACGCATTGATCCATTACAAACTGACACCTTATTAATAACCACTTTGTTAGGTACATTTCTGCAGTCCAGTGTGATCAAATTCAACAACTCAGTACATCAACTAAACCACAGCGATTTGACAAACAAACAAACAAACAAACAAAAAACTACAAAAGCCCACACAGCACAACTTTAACCGAAACGAGAGCTCAGAGAGTTGAAATGACCTGAAGAGCTCCATGAAGCTTTGTTTTGTAGGATTTTTGAGGAATTCTGCTGATCTGGTCCCTCAGTTCTTCACGGTTTTTCCCTCTGCAATGAATGTGATGATGTGGGAGATCTATGCGCTGATCCCACATCAGCAATCCTTAATTGGGGAAACTTGGGAAATTATAATATGGGCATGGGAGGAGATGATCAGCTTAGAGACGGCCCGTATCCTTCACATGCTGACCATATCTTTCTACCTTCTTATCTCAGGTGATTAGAGAAATCCCCCGGACCTTGTCAGAAACTCTGAATCAGCACACTCATACACTGAGGTGAGTGTTTCTGTTTATCTGTGCATGCATGCAGTTTGGTGTGTGTTTGTTCCTACACTGCATGTCTGCTTGAGTGTAACTGCACAATGCTGAAATCTTATTGCTTAAGGAAAAGTAGCAATGTGCTATGTTCAGATATCCTGAATTAACCTTTACTTGAAAGGGGAAAAAATATATTTTTCAACATGCTACAGCTTCACTTACATTTACAAATACCCAGGTTGACAAATACCAAAATCGCTTGTGTACAGTACTTAAGTAAATGCACGATTTACCTTCTACTACTGGTGATGCAGTGTTTTAATGAAGTGAAGCAGAGCTGAAAAGCACAGGTGCCTCTCCTGAATTCAGGCCTACACAGCATCTGCTTCAGGGTATGATGGGAGCCGGTCGCCTCCTTTCTGTTGGCTCTGTTTTACTGGTGCGAATAAATACGAAGGCACAGAGCAGTCAGCTATATTCTGGCACATTGTGTCATGTTTCCAGAGCGGTTAAACTGATTTCACAGGTGTTTCCTAAGGCAAGAAACAGAAAATGGCTTTATAAAATCAAATAGACGCACAAAGAGACCCTATGCCAGGAACAATAAAAAGTGCTGTCATGTAACTAGTCGACTGGTACATGTTTGGCTTACTTTGATGCCAACGGACTGTAAAATAAAGAAAGGAAAGAGAGGTTTGGTAGTTAAGCTTCTCAGTGTGTTGCGGCTTTGTTTGGTTGCTGTAAAAAAACTAAAGGAGCAGGAGGCCATTAAGATTATTTTCAGTCTGAGCACAAAGACACAGGTCAGCCTCCAGTTCATCAGAGGATTAGTCTGTGTCCTGAGACTGTGAGTGTAGAGTTCATAGGTCTCTTGTGTGTTCCAGTATCATCCATGAACACGGAGGCCAGTAAAGATCTCAGGAGTTCACTGCATCATGCATCAGATGGTAATTTGGCCAGTAACCGTCAATTTGAAGCTGACATTTCTTGTTTGAAGGCTATAAAGCATGTCCACCCCCACAGCATAGTCTATAATTAAAAAGTCATACTTTTCTTTCCATCTAATTTGTTGTTTTTCTTTCTTTATTAAATAGCTGGTGGTTTCCAGGCAGACAGAAAATGTAGGGTGGCCTAAAGTGCCAAACATGTCTTGTTATCATGCATACAATAATAAGCTATTAGCCTTTAGTCTCCTTGAACGTAAATCCATAGGCGGTGTCACGGCATTGGGTATAAGGAAGCTAAGTTATGTCAGATGGACGAGTGCAGGCTTGTCTAACCAGAAAGCCCTCATCTCAAATGTGAGCTTTTGACTCAAAATTACAATCAGATATTCAAAGCGATTAACATTAATTTATTCTTATAACCTATAACCTTTCTTTTACAAACACATTCTATTCTATAATAGTTAATAATAATTTTTCCAGAACAATACCAGTGTGTGGCGGACAGTACACATGCACAATGTGTGAGTGTAAACCTATATTACATTAGCTACAGCAGACAATGACCAATATAGACCAAGGTGAACTTGAACCATGCCAATGTGAGAGAGCATGAAACAACTGAGGCCACACAAAATGTGAGAAAGTCAGCACAGTTTCCAAATCAACCCGACTATTAAAAATATATTCAAACTTACCATCATGTTTCAACTATGCATGGATAACTATAACGTGCCGTTATGTCATGTTCCCCCTGCAGTAAGTCTGTTGGCCTGTTTTTCTCCATTGAAAATGAAAACAAAAAAAGTAAAACAAACAAAATAGAGAGAAGGAAAAAGAGCTTCTAAATATGCAAAGAAAAATCCAACTGGGTTCACCAATAACAGTTAGCGTTTAAACTTGTTTGCGTGTAAATGTATTTTCCTGATTACATTTTTTTCATATTATTAATTATCTTCTTAAAATCAAGACAGACACTTTTATTTGTACCCATGGGGAAAGTGGTTTGCATCACAATCATGGCATTTCATCACAAAAGTCACCACGAGACAAACTCGTACACATACACATCTTGTATGCAGTGCTACTGCACCACCTGTCACCAAACTTAATGGCTTGTGGAACAAATGAAAACTTGGATCTATTTTTAGGCAATAGAGGGGGGCAATATGGCCACTTAGATGGCAACAATTCAAATGAGATCACCCACAATGTTGTTTGCCTTCTTTATCATTCTGTCTCTGTACTGTACTAATGCATTCAAACCTTGTTAACGGACTCCCTCACAGTCTTTCTCTGCATTGCCAAACCAGCAGAAAGTTATAACACTTCCAATAAAAGCACAGTAAAACATTTGGAGCACATTGTGGTGGACATTAAAGGACAGCAATTCCTTTAAAAAGTTCATTGTTTGTTGTGTCTTAGAGCTTATGGGGTCAGTCCACAGGTCCCATTTAAACTTATGGTTGAGCACAATGCCAAAGGTACTTGTAAATTGCAACCGATTGCGTTGGTTTCCCTGTCATAAAAGACGAGTTAGAGGATTGCAAGGGGTCCATCTGGTACTATAGATGTTGGGAACCTGAACTTGAACTGAAGATCATTATGGCAGGTGTTTTAGATTCAGTCTTAGTCTTGTCTCTAGTTTTAGTTGACAAAAGTCAACTACTGTTGTGCGGTAGGCTTAGGAAAAAAGAAAGCAGCTTCTAGCTGTTCCCATCAGCAGGATTAGCCGCTTGGAGAGTCCTGCACCGTCCAATCCTGACAATTGTGCTACTATTATACTTAGTTTGTGTGTTGTATGTTGGGTTGAGCTTGGGTCATTGATTGATGGATATTTTTGAGGGTCAGGTGGTGCAGATTGGCTGTTGTAATGGGTGGGAAGGGTGCGAGTTTTAAAAATACATTACCCATGCATCTCTATCTTGGTTTCATCATAGTTGCTTTTTTTCTTGTCAAACATCTATTTTTAGCTCATCTTCGGCGTACGAAAAAGGTCAGAGACGTTTTTCACCATAGTTTTTGTTTACATCTGAAGATGAGCAACTGTATGGTCCCAAACCTACCTTACATAAGCGGGTGAAACCTGCATGAATTGCAATCTCAGTGATGGCAGCAAGGAGATGTTGGAGCAGTCAACAGCAGGACAAAAGTGTCTAGAGTTGATTGATTCCTGCTTTCAAAGCTGTCACAGCAGCCCAGTTTGACTGCTCTGCAATGCCATGGTGTTTCACCATAACACATGAAAACAAGACTGCCCTCAGGGCATCAACAAAGTCAATAGGACTCGTCCTCTGGGGATCGTAGACGTCTATACAAAACTTCATGGCAATTCATCAGATAGTTGTCAGTCTGGGCCAAAACCAACCAATACTGCCATCCCTAAAGCACCAAAAAACAGCAGCAATGGGTTCTTAGTTCAGCTCAAAACAACCTGTTTTTACATTCACTGACAAAGCAGAGTGTAACATGAGGAGGACTGATAAACTGTGAAGTTAACATTTGTCCAATACTGGTGTATCTTCATCATACCATTGGTGTGGTTAAATCTGCAATCTGAGTCATTTGACAATCAACCTATTTTTCGTCATTCAGATCTTGATACAAAGTGACCATGTGCAACCATATGCAGTGTCAGCCAGGTGTCTCATTTGAATTTATATGTAGATTATGTTTTGGTCTTAATATTTTAGTTTCATGCATTTGAGATGAGCTGCAAACATGCAGCCACTGTAAAGACACATTTCTTTAGAAGTTTTCCAAAACTTGATTCTCCAGGGACTCGGATGTTGACTAGTCACCCTTAGATTTAATATTCACCTTGCATGTCTGTGTTCTTGTGTTTGTGCATGAGTGTGCACATGCCCTGGAGCGTCCATGTTTGTGTTTTTTTAGCTTTATTCTTCAAGGAAGCTGACTGAGCACTCTTTTTTTTCCAGCAAGACCTTCCATATATTTCATATTTCATCAGTTTCCACACTATCTAAAAGCATTCTGACAGCGAATAAGTATTTTTTTAAAACTTTGGGATTAAATGCTTTGCTCAGAGACACCACAAAATAATTTGCAGATCGATGAAAAATTGTCTAGAGTTAGCACGCTAATGATTCTGAAGAAAGATACAGATAGGGTGGTGGGTGGAAGAAGAGAAATACACGAAATAAAAGTAGAGATTTGTGTGCAAATGGTAAAAGAGACTGGAAGAGGAAAGAAACCGTTCAGAGGCATAAATAAAAGACCAAGAGAGGGAAAAAAACTTTGAAGGCAAGCTACTGACTGACAGATTGCGTGTCTGCCCGAGGTCGCTGATTACCAGACGTTGCGTTAGGAAACACGCATTGGAGCACTGATTGCAACACAGAACAGGAGCTGCCAAAAGTCTTAGACATGTGTTGCATGTTGATGCCACAAATTGAGGGTTTCCTTATGCCCTCACAACTTTTTGGGATGTTTTGTGATGCTTCATTTTAGAAACACCTTAAAGTCAGTGGATTTCCTGCAGTGAAGCTGGTGGCCAAATCAAATTTTGAACTGACATCAAAAACAGATTTAATGCACAGATTTTATCTAATTTCATAAATTAACTCAGATAGCAGATGTGAAGGACATCAGAACTGCTCACATTTCATATGGCGTTGTATTTTTTTTCTCTGTTTTCGGTTCCGTGTTAGTTTTGTGTAACTGAACACACGTGTTATATAAGGACCTACAGGTGATCTTCTGGGTCATACAACAGTGACAGTATGTTTCAAGAAACTTCTTTAAGATGATACAGAAGCAGAGGACATCAGAGGAAAAATATTTTCTCCATAAAATATCCAGTCTCACCAATATAAGTGAAATAGTTGTTGGTTGTTGTTGGTGTTACCTAGTGCCTAGTGTGTTACGTACTTCTCGTTGGTGATTGTACCTGGAAAACAAAGTTACATAGTGCAAGAATAGACATACAGAGCACAGAGTGGGAATGAAATTTGCCTGATATAAGTTCCACAATGGGGCTTTAAATAAGTCAGACAGTCAGACCTGTACCAAAACAGACTTAAAGATGGACCTGATGCAAAATCCTGTTGACCCAAATAGAAAAATTGAGGAAAGAAGAAGAGATATGAAGTTTTTCTTTTTTTACTGCTGGACAACTGTGGCATTTGGTTGGCCTCCCCAGGGGGATATGTTTAGAAAAAGTAATATTGTAGTTTGAAGAGAAACTAGTAGAGAGCTATTATAGTTTAGCTTCATGAAATCCCAATTTGTTTTTGACAGTGTAATGTTGAAGAAAGATTGAGCAGTGATTTTAACCGCACGATAGATTCTGGAGGGAAAGAGCGGCAAGAGATGAAAAGATGTGAGTCTGAGGGGAGAGGCTGGAGAGAAGAGTGAGGGGGGGTAGATAAGTAAAGAAGTAGGCTGAGAGAGGGTGAGGGGGAGGATGGATGAATGGTGGCATAGAGGAGCAAAAAAAAAAAAAAGATTAAAATGTGTAGAGGAGGAAAAGCAGAGGTGGGCAGGCGGAGGAGGATAAAGTGGAGAGGGGCATATGACGGCCTGGCAGGTCTCCAAAGGCTCCCGGCGGCGATCCAGCTGCTTCTGAAGGCCACTTCGAAAAAGCCTGTTAGCAGTGCCAACAATACAGGGGAGGAAAGCTGAGGGCCTGAGCATGAGAGGGAGAACAGGTGAGAGTTAAACATGAAGAAGGAGTGAAAAATGAGATGCGGAAAGAGAAAAAAGACTGCAGTGCATAAAGAAATGCAGGAAAATGTTGTTCTCAAGAAAAAACAGAGACATAACATGAGCACAGAAAATATTCAATAAAATCATTAATTCTAGCGGTTTCCATGGGAAGTGTCCAAGATACCTTTTCTCATGTACGTTTTTTCATGTAAAACATTTACATCCCAGTGTCTAGAAACAGTTGGATAAAGCTGAACTTGAACTTTGCACTGCATTGCTTTACTAAAGTTGTAAAAGTCGTCGTAAAAGTTGTATCCAGGTATATTTTTCCCCAAAATCATAATTTTCCACAGATTGATCATCATCACGGAGGGGAGTCTTAACCAAAACATGGTAAGACATCTGTGCTAGAGTTTTGACTTCACAGCTGTAGTATATACAGGGAGATGGAACCACCTGCTAGGCATTGCTGCCGGTCGCACCTCCTCCGGTGCCCACGGGTCAGCTGCAGGGTCATCAGCCAGGAACCATCAATCACCAACATTTCCCTCCTTTAATCCTGGAACGTCTCCTGGTGGTGGAGCAGTGACAGGGACGTCTCCCTGTCACCCCCTGCAGCGCTGGAGTTTTGACTTCACAGCTGGCATATTCACAGGGGATTAATATGCAACAATTACCTCCCCAGGTATTAATTATTCCTGTGGGACTTGAGGCACATGTTCAGAACATTCCAGTATGAGTCTCCATCACTACTAAAGAAAAAGAGTCAAAACCAAAAGTTATGACACGACCATTCACAGGATGTCAGTGTCCCTGGTGGTGAATAGGTTGATGAATTGATTTTGAAGTAACTTGACAAGTTTAATTGTCTGTATATCTAAAGTACATCCAATACTACATACAGAATTTGTAATCCAATATCAATAAGAGCTTGTGAGTTGCTTTGTTTTAAATAATACATGTTAGGAAGTATTATAAACAAAAAGATACTGATTCTATTTTTATATCTGTCTCCTGAATAGAAATGTCAACAAGTTATGCAAGTGTCATATCAAATTATAATCCTGGTATCTGATCCCTGTCCTAAATGGAAATTCTCTATGAAGGAAGATAAATAAGCACAATATGGCCCACAGGCAAGAGACGAACCAGGAAAAGATTTAAAAACTGAACATAAAAAGTTCAGTTCCAGAAGTATTTCTGACAGATTAGATGAATATAATATTGGAGAAAGTTGAGAATAAAGAGCATGTGTCTGCTCCTGGGGGACAACTGAGAATTAAATAAAAAAAGGCCTAAAGTACATATCCTCTGAAAAGTCAATAAACCTATGCTTGATCAAAGGTTCCCAACAGTGAAGTAATGGGGTTCTGGAGTTAAACCACTGGTGATCAGCAAAAACAACATTTTCAAAGTCTCTTGAAGGAACCCTGGTATATTTCAACCTAATTATTCCCGTGGGACTTAAGGCACAAGTTGGGAACACTCTTACCTTTGCTTTGGGTTTGCTTTGTTTTAATTCATACTTATCAGTATTTGGAACAAAAGGGAACTCATCTTTATCAACCCCCTGAAAGGAAGCAGCATCAACAAGTTCTATGAGTGTCATATCAAATCATCATCCTGGTATGAGGAAGAGAAATAACCACAATATAGCCCACAGGCAAGAGACGAAGCAGGAAAAGATCTAAAAACTGAACATAAAAAGTTCAGTTTCTGCGGCCTCTCTGACAGATCAGACTAATATAATATTGGAGAAAGTACAGAATAAAGAGCATGTGTCTGCTCCTAGGGGGGAACTCAAGATTAAATGAAAGTGCACCAGAAGGATACATATTATCTGAAAAGCCAATAAACCTTTGCTTGATTAAAGGGTACCAACAGTGATTTCATGGGATCCTGGAGTTAAACCACTGGGATCAGCAAAAACCTTTTCAAATAGTGGCAAAGGAACATTGCTGTGTATTTTAACCTGATGTAGTCCCCATAACGGTGACATTTGTGACTCTTCATGCATCACCTCTATTGTAGAGATGTTGGGAAATGTAAGGAAAGAATGTGTATCTGGCCAAGATGTGTGAGCTTTCTACAGCTTTGAGAAGTGCAACCCAGAGAAAGTATCACCCCCCCTGGAACTGCATAGGAATCTATATTAACCTAAAAAATTTAAAGTCACCCTTTAAAGATGTTACATCAAACATCAGACAGCAGACACCAGCAGCTTGTACACGTCTCTTCGGAGAATGCCAGTGTCTGTGTCCGTGGGGCTGAAAAGGTTGGAGTAATTTGTCAAATTTAATGTCACTATGCCTTTTTGCATATTAAAAATACATCAAATACTCCATACTGAATAAGAAGTTCTTGTATAACTCCTGAATAGAAGCAAGTGACGTAAGTGTCATGATCAAATGACCATCCCTGTATCAGACCTCTTGTCTGAAAGGAAAAGATCTATTGAGAAACGACATGACGTTAGAGAAAAATCAGAGCTAGTGTCTCTGTTTACAGTGCAGCTGGACAAAGCATGGACTGTGAGGATCGAGGACAGTTTGACAATCCGGTCATGCCTAGCACCACAAAAATGACCACCAGCTACAGGAAATCTAGTGCATATTTGACTCCAGGCAATCATGGTAAAATAGTTGGTGAACTGTTGGTAAAGTCATACAACCACCACAAGTTTGTCCTCCATGATTATTTCCAAGAAACTGTAAACTTTGCAGTGACTCGCATTTCATCTGATTGGACGATTGGGGGGGAAAAAGCAAATGATGTTAGGTGCTTTTCTGCTCTGAGCTGAAGTTTTTTTCAACTTTGAGGTGCTCAGCAATGCAAAATCAGAGCAAAACAATTCAGTCTCATTGAGAGAAGCTGTTGTTCAGTCCGTGTGTCATTTCCTATTAATCCTTTTTTCCGTTTTTAGAAAATTCGAGTTCTGTTTGTGAAAGGTACACTGCACCAGTGATGGTGAAAACTGCTTTAAATATTAAAAATGGGCTTCAAAATAATGAAAGCCTCAATGATTATAACTTGAAACGACAATCTATTTATGTGTTATCTACTCTTGCATATGATGGTAATATGCAGGTTTGCATGGAAAGCTTGTTAATCTGTTATTCTTTTCAAAACGTCTTTGTTTACCAGGATTTTCAGGAACACGCTGTACATGCTGTAAATGTCAAATGAAAGCAAAAGATGTTGCCGAGATCCTCTTAGACTCAGGATGCTTTTGAGAAAAGGATACTTGTCCTCCCGTCTTCTCTCCTCACACCCTTCCTTTTCTCTCCCCGCTGTATGTGTAAAGCCCGAAATGTTGTTAAAAATAACCAACAAACCCTATCTGCTCGTCTCTGGTGTGACTCCAGGACCAACAAAGGAGTGAAAGAAAAGCCTGTTTGGCATTTTAAAACGTTCCCTGTCACTTCCCACAGAATAATGGCCGCAGGAAATATCCTCCCATGAGGCCTTATGATAATAGGCCCATATGTGCCGTCCATGGTGACGGTAATTAATTGCTACACAAAACTTGTGAGGTCGCTCGGCGGAGTACAGTGACCTCCAGACATGAGTGCAATGACACAGTGGGATTTTTTACAGAGCTGAGAGCAGCATCAGGGGACGCCTGGTAGAGAGAAGGAGGGGGATGCGGGGGGCCAGATTAGTTAGCAATTTGACCTTTCCCATAAGGCACCAGCACATCGCCTCGGCCCTTTTGTCACTAGATTAGAGAATTTAAATGCAGCAGGAGGTCAGCGGGGGATCTACTGCACAACGTGGTTGACAATCTTTAACTCTTCTCTGTGGTTGTGTTGCTGTCTAAAAAAATGCAAAAAAGAGGGAGGGAGAAGAAGGTAAATACACGAGTGAGGAGACAGAGGAGATTAGAAGGGGAGTGTGGCAAAAGACAGGAAGAACCAGAGAGGAGTCAAAAAAGAGACAAGTAAAGCGATGAGGATTGGAGAAAAGGAGGGGGTGAAGGACAAAGCAAATCAGTGACAGAACAGGAGTGAAAACAAGAGAGGAGATCAGGAGAAAGTGGGATGGGACAAGAGAAGAACAGAGGGTGGAAGAGAGCAAGGAGATGAGGGAGGAGAAATAAGACAAAAGAAGAGAGGACAGTCAGGAGGGAAGGATTGGTGAACAAGGAGCCAAAGGGATGAAAAAGCAAGTGTGAGGCAGTGCTTTACAAGATGCATTCAGACTGAATGGAAGGGAAGATGAGAGGGGAGAGAGTTTCGATTGCAGCAAGTGTAAAGTGAGGGAGTGCACAAATAGAAGCTGCTTCAGTCAATTTAAAAAAAAAGAACAAGAAAGACAAGAAACTGAACTGAAATAAACCGTCTTCAGTCTTGGAAAAAAATAAATGAAGAAATAATTGAAGGATTTTGGAGTCTCCACATTCCGAGTTTCAGGGCACTTGCTCCTGAAGCAATGTCGACTAAGCCGATCAATAACCAAAAAACTGGAACAGTTTTTGCATCATTACTTCAATTCTCTTTGAGTGCCTTCAAGAGAAGACAGAAGTTCTGAAATCTACCACTGATGCCTTTGCAGAAGTGTCAGTCAGAATTACCATTCTTGTCAGGCTTCTACTCAAACAACCAATCGGTCAATAACAATGATATTTTTAGGTCCATCCCCAACTGACCCAAACTTCAGTTGTCCAGTTTGGTCCAATATGTGGTATCAACTGTAATGTTTACTAAATGTAACCTTTTAAAGGGTTATTTGACGTGGGGTTGTATGAGATACTTCCAGATACATTCAGTCAGTGTATTACCTACAATAGATGGCAGTCTGCATGCCCCCAGTTTAAAGAAGCAGACAGAAGGACCAGCATGGAAGATAAGCAAAGTACTGCTGTGGATGCTCAAATTTGAACCATCCAAACTAACCCTTTGAACTGCTCAGCTGATAAAGGAATAATTTGACATCTCGATGAGTGTAATATGAGAAGATTAATTCCACTCTAATGTCTGTATGCCAAATATGACTCTTTAAACATGAAAGGATGTCTTTGACAAAATAATGGCTGATGCTAATAAAACAAATAAAAAAATGGGGCAAGAAACACAAGCAGTCATCTATGACGGATGTATCTATTAGGATGTCTAATAAAAACACAAACAAATATTTAAAACAATGCAATAAACATTTGTTAAGACGCCAAGTCATGCTTCAGATTATTCTGTTTGAGCTGTCAAGAGACTTTGTCATTTCCTTTACCCTGAAAAATAATGTCTGACAAAAAGATCTTACAGAAATTCAAAATTTGCTTACACAGAAAAACTATTAAACAAAAAAATAAATGAATTAACTAAACAAAATAAGATAAAAGATCTGTTTGAAGCTCAGATGTGCAAATGTATAAGTGTGATGCTAAAAAAAAAAAAAAACAGGTTTTTAGTCAGGAAAGACGGAGCTGTGGTGCTGCTGGGTGCCAAAGTGTTGGCATGGCAACCTGGTTGTCTCTGACCATGTCTGGATCCCTAGAGACAGAACAAGAAGTTGAGGTCTCAGAGGACTTTGATGCAGGGTGAGTCAGGAGTTGTCCAAAAAAATCTGAGTAAACTTGGTACCTGCTCTGGTATAAATAATAGAAATCCTTTTCATGTGAAGTCTGAAGGGTCTGTCTAGAAGGATTATAGACTTTCAGTCAGCTTACCGAGTTAAAACAAACATTTAAGAAGTGTTCAAACCAGAGGAAAATAACCACAAATTGGGCTTGAAACTTCAAATGCAGTACAAATTGGGCGGGGTTTGAAAAACATGCTATCGAGTTGTGTTGTGGGAAGCATAGTGTCAAGGCATGCCCAGTTCGATTGATGGCTGAAAATCCCCACCAATGTCCAATGAAAATATGTGATATGTTTTGAATTCGCCGATCGCAAAAAATAATAAATACCCAAAGCTTTAACTTTGGGCGTAGGGGCACCACTGGCATTCTGTGCTGTGTGTCGTGCTTTTCTTAATGCGGCAGAAAAAACAAAACACACAAAAAAAAGTCACAAGCCATTGAAATAATGGGTTTCAAAGCACAGCGTTGCTATTGGCGCGTTGTCTGAAAGGACCATAACTCTTGCATGTTTGTGTCTAGCCAGCACCATTTGTTTCACAAGGAGGGGCAAATAAATTTTACTCTGCCATTTTCTGGTGTGACCGGGCACTTAGTTGTTTACTTGCATGCGCATAATGAACTTAAGGGAAACAAAATTAATTATATGAATATAAGAGTCCATATTTTAGCCTAACAGCCATGGTTTCATTCTGTTGAATAGCAAAAACAAGAGAGAAAAAATTCAACATTAAATTTACTTCAGTCAGTTAACTCTGCTGAATTATTCACTCCAATTATTTACAGTTCAACCAGAAAGTCAGCAAAATAAAACACAGCTGTAGATGGATACACACATTCTGGCTGTTGTTATGCACACAGTGAGGGAACAAAATAGCCTCCACTTGACCTGACAGACCACTGCTGGAGAAGGGCAACTAGTGGCATCTGGCAGAAGAACTGATGTTTATTCTTGCCTGTGCGGTTAGTGCTGTTTAAAATAGTGCCTCCATTTCGTGTAGCCTGTGTCAACACATCATACTTTTTAATAGGAAAAAAAACTCACACATGAATGTACCACTGGACTTAGTGCAACTTAAGCAGACATTTGTAAGTTTGTAAGAAAGCTGATTTTTTTCTTGTTGTTAAAATAAGGTTTAATTGCTTATTTATATTTTAGGGTGAGGTGAAGTTTGGTACGAGCAGTTCAAGAAAGGTTCAATCGATGTTGCTGCAGTTCCTATTGGTTGCTGACAGAGGTCAATACACAATATGAATTATTCACATTTTCCTCTAAACTCTGCCAAAAGAAACAAAACACTATACACGATACATGCAGACATACACGGTTTGAACAAAAATAAATTCAATGATGGTCAAATCTCTACTAGCTCTTGCAGCTTTTTGTTTTTTACTCCTCTCATCAACTCTCATTTACTCCCATCACTCTTCTGCATCTGATTCCTTCCCTACATGTAAAAAAAAAAAACTTGATGTGCTGAACCTTTTGGGAGACACCAGCCTGTAGTAGCTCATGTAGCTACAAACATCTCTAAACATCTTTATTTTAATGGACAATACAGGTGGTGTTGCATGTTTAAAGACATTATAATGGGTGCCCAGATCTCTTTGTTTTTGTTATAGCAGCTGGTATAACTGTATTAAAAAAAATAATAATTATTTTATAATAAAAACAAATAATTCTTTAAATTCTGTCTTAAATTCTAATCGCTTGCTGAGCTCATCACTGAAAAATGGATTTGCCGGGGAAGTGTACATTTAATTTAAATAGATTTTTATATCGACTGGCTTTTGACTGCTCTGTTTTATACAGACTGACTTCTCACAGGCCTTTAGGAGCCACAAGTGATCAACAACTGCTAGGCTAAAAACAAAGCTTACCATGTCTATCGTAAACACATTTTGATCTTTGTGGTGGCTCAAAAACTGACATACATAGAAACAGTTGGTCTCCACTTGAACTGAAGCATCTGCAGATTAATTCCATCCTCGATTCACTGAAATTAGACATGATACAAGATCAATAAATCCCTGTTATTGTTAACTTTGCTGCCATCTTTACTGAAAGGGAGACTGTGTGGTCACCATAATGGAGAGGTCAAGACCTGCTGGTAAACAAATGTGCATCATCGATCAGTCTTCACAACTGGTGACTGTGAAGCATTAATCCCAATCTCCTGATTGCATACGTTTGATAACAATCAGCAGCTAACTGATCAGGGCATCCATATCCATTATCTGCTAATTTTGTTTGTTGGAAGTACTGCTGATCATTTTCAAAGCCATATCTCAGCTTGTTGTCTTGATGAAAGCACTCCTCAGAGTTTCCATTTAGTTTCACTTCATTTCAATAACATAATTTGCAGAGGCTTAAAACTTGCTTTGTTTCGTCACTCCATCACAGTGAACATTAGGCCTGCTTTGTGCTGTCAAAGACATGCTATTCATGGGCTGTAACACAGTAAGTAGGTTTGTAATTTGGTGTGAATAAGAATTAGTTATTGAGGGGTACGCAGTTTCCAGAAATTTCATATGTCATATTTGCCATTAGCCCACTGGATATGGGAAGGAAAGGCATGCTGCTTCCACTTTATATTATTATAAAGTAATTATTAGTAAGTATAAGGCATCTTGCAATAAATGAAGAAAGGTACTACTAATACTCTGAAAATTATAATCAAAGGGGCATATTTAATAAATTTGACTCTAAAAAGCTCCAAAGAGAGTGAATGAGGTCTTTCATCTGTTGCAACGGATTCGCCCCTTGATAAAAACTTATCCAACTTTTGGATAGAACTGTGGGGCTTTTTAACCTCTTTTATTAGTTTCCATAGTTTTGGTCTTATAGTACATTTACTCCATGGTCCGGCCTCAGGGCTCTCGTCAACCTTATTTCCAGCAACAGCAGGCAGCTATTCCCAGCAAACAAGGTCTGATAAACCCACTGTACACCACCTGCCTGGCACCAAACAGCAAAAAAGATAAAGTAAAACCAGATTTTTTTTTTTTTCTTGGATCAGGACTAAAGTAGAGATTGAACATTGGACTTCATACAAACACTTCTGAAAGGAAATGATTGGTTGGTAAACATCTATTGAATGCATAAGTGTTGGTTGGTGTACCCATCACTTTCTACCACTTAGTGACCAACAACTGTCACGTAGCTTTAAGTTGTGTGAAAAAAATGTTGTCTCATTAGGGTTTTTGTTTAAACCTTTAATCAGACTGTTTGATACTCCAAAAATAACTGGTCAGTAGTTCTGTTAATAGTTCCATCATCTTTTGTCAAGGTGTTTTTGTGCTGAGCCATGAGCATATTGCACTACTTTGGCTTTTTTTAAACTGCCAAATATTCAGGTAATTTAAGTCAAAGAACGTTGTATAACCAAGGAAATTCCCACCAGCAGTGGATTTAGTCCAGTGGCAATTTCTGATGTATTCATCCAATTGCCCAACGCTGCTACTCACACATACAGGAGTTGTATTCCCTGTTCAGTATTAATACCATCCTCCAGACTTGCCATCGGCAGCTGCAGTTTGAGCAAAGGGAGAAGCAGCAGCTGAATTATTGAACAAATCAAGGTCCCGGGCTATGTATTTATATGATATTGGTAATGAGGCCGCTTGAGATCATGCCGTCAGTTGAGGAAAGGAATAAGATCTTCATAAGCACTGCAGCGTGTGTGTGTTAGATCTATACAACACTAACCCTGTGCACAGATGATCACTTTAGTGACCAAACTCTACTCCCTTGATTCCCCCAGGACCTGCTGCTTGATCACTACATTAATTGTCTGTAATACCTCTCAATGCTCAAGTACAGCAATTCATAACTGTTTATGTAACTCTGTGTTGTTCTCTCTCTGGCTAAGCTGCCATATTTGACAGGTTGGGGGTTGTCAAAACCTTGCATAGTATAAATCCACTGTACCTATCTACACACAAAACAAACACAAAAGAAGAACACAGTGGAATTAGTAATACTCTGAAACAACTCACAGCCATCCTTAGGTGGATGTTCAGTTTAGCGGTAGCTACATGATGGCATGAGTCTTGGGGACCAATTTGTCAGGTAGGCACTGTGTACATTATATATAACAGACAGAGGCCACTGAAGAGATCAACACCTACCACTGAAAGAACACAAGAAAAACAAGGATCCTTGATAAGTTAAGGCAGCCAGGAATCGATTCAAGTGTGACACTAAAGAAATCAATGTCCGGTTTCAGTGCAGTCTATTCCAACATGTGACCATGTTCCTTTGCTTCTTTGTGTGTGTCTAGTGGCCTTTTGCTCCTGCATACATCAACACATAAAAGGACAAAAAGAAAGTTGGCCTCAGGGATCATTTTTCTTTAATTAATCAGTCATATCACCTCATGTCTAGAGTGTCCCCACCTTCCTTTTTTTCTTCTAATTCCATATTATAAACAAGTAACAAAATGAAATACTACTTTAAGTATATTTTACCAGACAGCCTCACGGAGGTCAAGGTGGTTTTTTTTTTTCCACTGGTTGACGATTACAACAAAAATGTAATTTTTCCTAGGTTCTGGAGTCCTGCAATTCAAGCAGTTATTACCTGTCTTGTCTGTCTCTAAAGCTCATATGTCTGCCCTCCACTCCTCTCTCTGTGATCTATTAAAGTGCTTCCTCTTACTGTGGATCACAAACTCAAACACAGTCACAGAGTGAAACGAGCCACTGCAGAGCTTTAAGTTTGGACTTCCCCTCGCTCTCCTCTGCAAGAGTGAAAATGCGTGATTATAGGGACACACGCATTCTCTCGTCTCACTACAGTTGAAGGCTCGGACGTGACGTGACTCCCCTCAGCCCTCCGACGCCTCAACCATAAAAGACCTGTTTTGTTTTTGCTGAGTTTCATCCCTGATCATTTTCTGCTGACAGGCAGCTGCTCACTTATCAGATCCTGCCTCTCCTTAACCTCCCACAGCCCACAGCCTCCATCCCTGCTACATTATTTAAACTGTGGTTTAAATGTTAAATAACAGAGCCAGTGTGTGTTGGCTCTGCTGAGGGAGAACTGCAGTCGAGTACTTAAGGAAATATTCGCAGTAAACTGTAGCTGAGGAACGCTGTCACATTGATGATGTGCAGGATTAAACTTAGTCATGGCAGAGCGGAGAGGCTCCGGAATAAGGTGAAGCTTTGGAGGTGGACTTGCTCATCCTCAAGGCCTAAGGAGAGGTTTTTTTTTTCCAGACATGAGGGAATTTGAGCCAAATCAGGTCTATATTTCTGTATGTTTAATAGGTCACCAATTATTAACCATCCTTTCACAGATTAAAAACATAAAATTATATGTTTTGAGGTGAAACCAGTGTCCTTACTCTGGATACAGTAGTAGTAATTGTATTAGGAGGAGTATCAGAAGTGTAATGCTCTCCTCTAAATCAGTATTTTTTAAATGCCATGAAAAGCATGAAAGTTTCAAGAACAACGTTGCCAAAGCATCAAAATACAAGATCTCCAAATTTTGCACAGCACACAGTTTAGTAAATTAAAAAGTGAATCGATGAAAGTAAATAACAAATCAAGCTCTGCCAAAACAATTGATGATACAGCTATATCCCCAAAATTATCTGAGGTAGTTAGGCTGTGACAAACCTAAATTATTCTGCCAAAAGGTTTTCAAGACTGGATGTTCCCCCACAGTTTTAGAACCGTGGTGGAACACTTTGGTACACGATAGTTTTAGCTAATTTAGATCAATTTTCATCCTAATTTGCCTTAGTGAAAGTCAGGATAAGATACGATAAGATACGATAAGAAATTCCAGAAAGTTTTCCAACATGTTCATCTGAAAGAATAGCTGTTTAACCCTAATCAAATCAAGTAATTCTGCACAATAAAAACGTAAATTTAAATGCTTGTTTCCATCCACTAGCATTATGTGAATATTAGAAGTTGGTTCACGAAATAAGCAATATGTGGCACCATCTTCAGTCAGAAAACCAGAAGAAGAGGTAGCAACAAGGTGACTTGATTGAAAGCGTGCCAGTGGAAGTTCAACCAGTGAAAAACAAAGCAGAAAACAGGATGTAAATATGATATTTATTATGTTTGTTTAAGATATTGTGAGGAAGGTTACATCAATGCGTTTTTTTGTTTTGTTTTTTTACTCACAATTAAATGTATCTTAGCACATTACTCAACTTTCTTGGGAATTATTGCATCTGACATAATCGGAACAGCAGCCTGTTATCTACAGAACAGGTCTGGTATAAATGACTTTTTTAAATTCAATGCTTTCAAGCCTCCTCAAAAAGGAAATAAAACTTGTTTGTGCGTTCTGTATGAGCTGTAATCGATTTATCTGAATAAAATAAAAGCTCTCACATCAGTCCTGTTCTAGTCCTTGTTCTGACTTTCAGTTAGTCTTAGGGTGGATTTTATGATCCCAGTTCTTGTTCATAAATCTTTTCATGGACTTGTCCCTGACTGTGGTTGATATACCGTAGTCTAGATTACTCATCTAAATCACTGGTAGATTCCTCAGGTTCATAGACTTTCTCTACTAGTCTAGTAAAAACTCAAAGATCTATGGTGAACTGCCTTTTGCAATAATGGACCCATATGTTGGAATATTGTCCCTTTGGGTGAGGACAGAAACATCAATGGAGGCTTTCAACTGTTTTACCTACAATTTGTGATAATATGTACAATTTATAGCTCCAGTGTTTATTTATGTAACTCTATGTAATTTTAAACAGCTACTTGATCTATAAGCTTTCTCTTTGAAATTAAGTTCAAGCTGTTTTATCATATTTTGAGCAGGTGCTTTATACATGAGGTTTATGTTTGCATTTCTACCTTAAAGAAACCCAGCTTTTTAAAGATCAATGATTTGTATTTTAGCAATTAACTTGCCAGCCCCTCATCAGCACCTGCAAGCTAACAGGTCATGTGTTTGTTTCACATCAGCAGCTTCTCCGATAATGAAATGCTCCTCTTGATTGACAGCTGTACTGTCATAAAGTACATTTCTTAATTAGTGCAGATGCTTAACGGAGCCTCTATTATGGTTCCAGGCATCGTTGCTTAGAGATTTTTATTAAGATGAAAAGAAGCTGATATGTAAATCATAAACACAACATACACTGTCCTTTGTTCAATCTTAGAGAAGAATATTCGAGACAAGCGAACACTCAAGTGATATATGGTCACTATATGGCCAAAAGTAAGTGGACACCGCTGTTCAGATACTTTTGTATACATGTGGTCTGGGGATTGTAATGCTACAGCAGACTATGACATTTTTAATAACCTTTCCTTTTTCAGAATTACAGTGCAAAAAGCCGGGTCTACAAAGAAATGGTTTCTCAAAGGCTCTAATGTCAGCACCAGTGTTGGAAGTATAGATACTGTGGTTGATACAGCTATTGGCAGCTTCTCTTTACTGCACCAAACTGCACATCACTTGACGTTAAAACAACCCATCTAACTGGGGTTAAACGGTTCCAAAATTGTGAATAGGCTATTTATGCTGAAAAAAATATTATTATTATGTTCCAACCACTGTCAATCCGCCCCAACTCTGTAAATGTATTCACCAAAAATGTGAAAGATCAAGCAGGAAATAACAGAACTGAGACCGCAAGAGAAGAGTCAAAAAAGACTAATGTCTAAACTGCATTCACATCTTTGGCCACAACTGTCATTATTTGCCCACAAAAAAGCAAAGACATCCCATTACTTTATCACAGACATAAAGTTACGTTATGTTATGACAGTTTGATTTTGAGAAAAGTAGCTAAAGATCTATATAAACTGGCAATACAATCAGTTTTTTGATGGATGATCAGGATTCAAAATGTAGTGAGGAATAATTTGACGCTAAAACACCTCAAGGCACTTTTTCTCATGAGAGCAAACTGACCAAGACATTGGAATTGATTTCAAACAAATCAGAGAGCCACGGAAAACTGCATAAGCTTAAATTAACATGGTACACAGTGTTATCGTTCATTTATGCTTATAAAGTCTTCTTCGTGTTCTGTAACACACAACACTTTCTGTCATTTGTTTCTTAGGCTTTGTTTGTTTTAATGTTAGAGGTGACTTATCTTTTATTTGTCGTTGAGAGTGGTGTAATGTGCTGTTGGCTTTATTTGAGTGGATCAGCGTTAATAAACGTGAATTTATTGTGCTGTTGGCTTTGAGTGTTCTTGCACTATAAACTCTGTTGATTTGCAGGTGAATGAAGTTATTTTGCTCTTGGTAATGTCAGTGTAGCTGGGTACATTGACATAACTGTCCATGCCTCAATAGTTCCAACGTCCCTAAATGTGTTTTATATCATTTGCAATTAAATATTGTTAATGTTTTGTAATGTTAGTCGGACAACGCACACATTTGGTTTCGGGATACGTGAGATGTTTGATCATTTATTTATTTCTAAAAACAAGAAACGTATTTCACGTTTTGCTCTTATGTTCAGTGTTCTCTAAGGACTTTTATTCTCTCTGGATGTATTTTTTTTTTTAAATAGTCAGTCAAACGCTCTTTTCTGAACACATTTACTCCGCTGTACTTGAAGAGTTTCAAGTTTGATAGCGTTTACATCACAATTGAGTATGAAAGCGTTGTATTCGCACTCAGCGCACAAACGCACATACCTCCTCATCCTGCCGATCTGTGTTAGATGCTCTCTCACATGCAACTCACAGCTCGGCTGCTTGACCTAACGCTTACATGTTGTTCAGTCTGCATCTGCCAAACGGTGCGGTGCGGTGCGTTGCGTTGCGTTGAAGCATCTGACAATCCCAACAACACTAATCAAACAGCAGATACAAGGCTTACAAACATACACATGCACACAGCGCTCCGCTTATCAGCAGCCAGCAGCACAGGTCTGCACTGTCTTTATGTTAAGTTTATTTCAATAGATGGCAAATTCAATGGCACTCCAGTTCACTCCAGTCCAAGTTAAGTTCAGCTTGATTCCATTCGACTCAGTTCACTTCAGCTCAATGCAATTGAACGCATTCAGTGCAATTCTCAGCCTGTAAGAAATGAGTCGCGAAATGTATTTTTGTGATTGTGGCCAGCACAGCAGTCTGTGTTGGATAAAAGGCAATCTGATCTCAAAGGAAGAGGTGTTTTAATCTGCGCAGGAGTCCCCTTTAATGACGTGTAAAAGAGGTCCAACATGTAATGGCAGCAATCCGAGAAATCATTTCCACATTTGCATATAAATGGGCGTCCATTTTGTCACTTTCAGAAGATAAAATGCAAAAGTTATTCAACCTTACAGCACTTAATAACAGGTTTAAATCTTTTAGGGGCATTTTGCCTTTATTCGGTCATCACAGTTGCTGTTAGACAGGAGAGACTGTCATACAGACACCTATAAAGCATGTCCTCTATATAAACTTGAAAAATGACATCCACAACACCCCTTCTTCCAGCCCAGCATCCCTTGGAATTACGCCATAATTGGAATATCCCACACCTCACAATTTGCATCCACTGCCAACAATCAGTCCTAATGCAGGAAGCAGTGTGCTCTTAGCGAGGCGGAAAGTGGGTAGTGGATGGGCGTGTAGCACATCTGACTTTCATGAAGGAGACTGGATTTTGTATTCCATTGCAGACCTGTAATTAAAGATCAACTTTATTGATCCCTTGCAGAGAAATTAGAATTATTATTATATTATATTATTAACCAAAACCACTTATCAGGGCGCCCCTGCGAGAATCACAACAGCTAATTGTGACTCACTCTTGTGGGGGCGTCCTGATGAAACTGAGGACTTTAATATGGCTGCCAGATTGTTATATAAAAGCCATATTTGAAGTAAAAAGTCAGGAATGATTGGTTATAATTTGTGTTTTGGATAAAAACTACCAAATGTTGAATTGTATAGCCTTTAGTCTCTTAACTACACAGCAATGGATGCTCATAACCACTTTGTGATTGCGGCAGGTAAGATGCTTTAAGCCCTTTTTCTTGATGATTGCCCTCCATGTATCAGAATCACTCTTCTGTCAGAAATTAGAGCATCACAGGATCGTGTGGGGCTGCAGCAATAGACGAAATTCTCGCTCAGCTTTCAGCGGGAAACCAAAGAGAAGCAACAGCTTCTTCTCTGAGCCGCTCAATAAGCCGTTTGTAGAACAAGGATTTCCATTTGCATTTGGAAGCAAAAAAAAGAGAAGATCCTGAGATTGTGGATTACTCCCCTGGCTTTGCTTTTAAAGGGAAGAATTAAGAAGAGGACTTTGGGGAGCTTTACGGGGCAAATGGAATTCAAAGTACTGTGTGTGTTTGTGTTTGTGTTTGTGTGTGTGTGTGTGTGTGTGTGTGTGTGTGTGTGTGTGTGTGTGTGTGTGTGTGTGTGTGTGTGTGTGTGTGTGTGTGCAGGTGAGAACTTTCCACACTGCTACTAGCTGGAGCATGAAATCTATATAAATAAAATAAAGAGAAAGATGCTTTCATTTGTTGGAATCTGATCATATCTACAGCAGTTTGTTGATTTGTATTTTAGAACTTGCACAAAAGCTGAAGGTTGCTTCAGAATCCCAGTTTGGGTTGTTTGAAGAGCTCTGTCACTGTACATGCATTCATACCCTTCATTTTTCTATGTTTTAAATAATTCATTGAACCTCTCCTACAAGGGACCTGCAGCAGGTACCCTAAATTTGCTCTTGTCTGATGGCTGCTTGCTCGATCATTCTCATCTTCACTCCCCCGTCACCCAGGGCCGATAAACCTTCTCTTCCCTGTGATTCAAAATACGTATGGTACAAACACTAACACTTCTCCAGTGCTCTCAGTTGGGCATTTTAACATTGGGACTTAAGGAGATTGACTCATTTAATAGCCAACCTCAAGTGGCTGTTTGAAGAACTGCAGTTTTTAGCACTACCATGTTGGCTTCATTTCACAGACACAGAGGTTGCCGCTTGGTCTTAATAATAGTCTGTCACTATGTCAGTCCTGTGATTGATGAGCAACATGCCTCACTGTGAACTGGGATTGGCTCCAGCAACCCCGACCAAGTGTTCAAGTTCCATCATTTTTTTCTAAACAGGCTGGATAATTTCACTTTCTTACACAATTAATGCATTTTTATTAGCCTATATCAGTGTGAACAGACTCTTAGAAACCACAAGATACTTAAATAGAAAAAGCTCTCAGACCTCCACTTTGGCGGCAGCTCACAGAGGAGTGATGGCTGATAGCTGTAATTCTGAAAATGTAATTGCAGAATGCAGTCCTGATTGGCAGGAAATATTAATCAACTTTAATCGGTAGTTGGTAGAAGTCAGGCAATAATTGGCTTTTTCCATCATTCTGTGATCAACCATGATCTGATTTTCTGCTGCTGAGTCATCAAAAGGAGTTGGTTTGTGAAGCTCTTCATCTAACAGCTCATTGTGGCTGCTCCTCCTTGTTCCATCACTCCCTGCAATATTTACAACTCATCTGCTTTCAAATGCTGAAAATGACCATTGTTTTGTTGATTGATTGTTGATGAACAATAGTGATAAAAGTCAATCTCAGTGGTAAATATATTATTTCCCGTGACTTGCTCCTTATGTGAAAGAATCAGAAATGTTTGCTTTAGCAGTAAAATGTCACCATGAAGACAGTCTGTACTATCAATGTGATATCAACTGCAAAACGAATGAAAGAAGACATGTATTGCCCCTCACATTGCAGAGTAGTCTATCCTGTCTTGAAAATGACAACGTATGGCATTGCTGGCTGGGACATGTAGTGACTAAACTATGAGGCTGTAAATAAAAGAGTTACAGCCTCAGGTTAAAAAGGTTAATGCCTGAAGGAACAAACTGTTTGCAGAAACGTGCATAGATTGTTAAGAGTGATAGTTAACTCTAAATTCATTCTATTTTATTCAAGTACTGAAATATCCGATGGATGACTGATTAGAACATCCAAATTTGCCCTTAGCTTCCTTTTTCCCCTCGACATCGAACTACGCATTTTAAACAGCGGGATGCTGAAGTGACTCAGCAACAAGTACTAGTCCTTGATTGTTTTCTCAACCGCATTTATGTTTGGGCACAGTGCCATCTAACCGTATGAATATAAAACTTTTTCTGATGTTTTCTAACTTGGAAAAGCAATAAGCAGTCTCTGGCTGTCTACCCCGGATGAATTTCAGTGTTGTATTTCAGGTCTCTGAAAACTGGTCTGACAACAGTTTAAATTTGAATCAGTACACTTGTTTGCACTTCAAAGTTTCATGTGTTATCACTGACAGCTGTACAGCTGTAATGTTTGTATCTTGATTGTTAGCGGAAAGTAGTGGTCACGCAACGGACAATATTTTTCTCCTTCCACAGGGACTATATAGTCCCGCTAAATCCATAAATTTACACACTCAGAATCAAGACACTCAAATGAAATTGCATCACAGTTTTAAACTGCAGATCAAGCTGCCATTTTTCGAGTTGGTAGTGAGAACATGTTGCATAAAGCCACATGGATTGGCTGTTATGACACAAGTGAACTTGAACGTGCTTCTACCAGACAAGGGAGAGAATCTGGCTTATGTCCCAACACAGTGGTGGTTCCTGTGGGTATGCAACCAGATGCAAAGACACATCTTTCTGCTATGGTTTTGTGAACATCGAGATTTCGACTCTTGAATCTATAATTTTGCGCAGCTGGCAGAAGAAGTTGCTCAACATTTACATCATTCATTCGCCTTTAAAACTACATCTTTGACATTCACTCTGCAGCACTGAGACACCTTCCCACGTCTGCTCCTGAACGCTCATCATGTAACTGTAACCTCAGGTTCAAGCCCTGCTTGTTAAACACGTCATGCCAATCTTCATCTCCGTCTGACCTTTTCCATTACTCACACCTGCACTCTGTCCTGGGGGAAAAGAATAAATGTAGCTTGGAGAAATTAGAACAATAAACGTTCCTTGTGCTGTTTAACAACCATTCACTGTTGGCACTAGCCTGGCCCTGTACGGCTCTGTTGTGGAACAGTGTGTTTTGTAACGGGGAAAGAGGTGGAAAATCTAGCCGAATGGCAAAATGCTCAGAGAGGGGCAACACATTTGAGGAAGCTAACGGCAGATTTTTCATGCTCCTGTTTCTATGTTCTTGTTGTCATTGCAGCATTCAGTGTCTAATTTGGCGCCTTGTTCCATTTTCTCCACAAAAACACTGAAACATTACCTCCAATGCTTTTCTTCTTTTTCTCTTATAGCTTCCCGCTAATACGTCAGAAAGACTAGCGGATTTCTGTACCTGAGTCGTGAAATGAAAGGGTGATCATAAGAAAGGACAAAAGTTTGCTCTAATGTCATGTCTTGTCTTCATTTTGCCTCACATGTCCTACCATCCTTTCTTTTTTTTATGACTTAGACAAACTGCAATTGTCAGCGTCACTCTGCTTCAGCTGAAGGTTCTTCAGAGTCACAGATGCATTCAAAGCAAGTCCTTGTGATATTCTGGTTGATTCGGATGACTGTTGTTTGTTTAGTCTGGCGGGAGCTTTTTTAGATTGAGAAGTTCCTCCATTCTCTTTGAAAGTGCACTCATTCATGGTTGCCCTTGGTGGAACGCACTTGATATGCGATGCGCTGCAGATCCCTGAAAGCTTCCTCTGGTGCCTTTGCTCTTAAATTAAGCTTCGCTAAAGGATTATAATCCTTATTATGATCCAAGTCAGGATGAATAAGGAAGGCACAGGAAGGGTTTCTCACACTCGCATACAGGTTTTACAGCTGTCAGAGTATAAAATTTATATAAATTAATTTCTAATAGAATCCTTATGGACTAATTTTCCTCATGAATGGCATTTCTGAGAGTAGCCTCAATCTGTAGATTTTCATCAATTGATATTAATCAGTTATTAGTGGCAGTTTTTCTGTGATGCTACTGTGATCGTGTGAGAGCTGGAAGGAAAATTACTGAAGGAAATTTGTAATAGTGAGGAGATTAACCACCTCACCAGCTTGTCTCACTTCAGGGCAAACTCAACATATTTTACATCCTATAAGAGTCTTACCTTTGCTGCTTAATTACTTTGAGGAACTGTTCATTAAAAAAAAAAAAAAAGTATAAAAGATCACCACACATCAGACATACAAAGTAAGTGACCAACTGCGGATAAAAAGTGGCATATATAGCAGATTAAAGGGTAAGTCTAAACTTATTGAAGTAGGGTTATATGAGGTACTTATTCACCGTTAGTAGAGTAGTCGGCACGCTCCATGTGGAGAAGCTGACAGGAGGGCCAGCATGAAACTAAGCACTGCACTGCTGTGAACAGGGGCAGCGACAAAATATATTTTAGCCACATAAAAAAAGTCCGTATCAGTTTAAGTGTATGCTATATTTACAATATTTCCACTGCTTGACTTTGCTGTCAGACAGCCCTTTTCCGAAGCTTTGCCTGAAGCTGGCACTGTGGCGAATATTGCATTTTGGCTGAACCAGATTTAACTTTTGGATGTCACACAATGTCACGCTGCAGTATAGCCAATCTGATGATCAGACCAGGAAACTCCTCCACAGTCAGCCTGAAATGTCAATGAAACTGAGCACTATAATGGTACATCCTGGTGGAGTTCATGGACACGCCCAGCACCTCTTTTTACCTTTCAGGAGATGGAAGTTTCTGGGTCACCACTGTCTCAATCCACAGCAACTAACATTAGTTCAGATTTGTACTAAGAAGTTAAAACACCTAAGTCACACAATAACACAAACAAGCGAACTGAACAAGGCAGTGATGGTCCGGTAACTCCCGTATTCTGTAAGGTCAAATGACTTATTTTGTGAATGAAGTCTGGATTCATATAAGCTTCAGTTTCCCATTCAAGAGGGCCGTCTAATGGCAAGGTAAATATTCTAAATAAATATAGTATACACACAGACTGGTATTATAACCTGAAGTATCCTTTTAATATTTTTTTCTCAGGAGACAGAATGAAAGAGCCCAAATATTCGACAGAAATGGAATTTGACATAGATGATAATGTTGTTCAGTGTCAGCTTGATGCAGCTGTTTGCTGAAATTATAGCCTAACAGCTTTAGAAACAATAATATGTCAAGGCATGTGTTTTTGGTTAAATATTATCAGCATACTTTAGAATATTTATGTAAGGAATTGGTCATCAATTACTGCAGAACAGACTGAGGTAAATATTTATACACAGCTGCCTCTGTGAGCCACAAGATCGAATATCGCACTGTTCAGCTTAACTGACATATCCCCTTTGATGACCAGACAATGAGATGAGGGAATTAACAGCAATCAAGTAATGTCTGAGGGAGCGAGCGCTGTTTGGCGCTTCGGAAACCAATTTATTGACTTCTCAAGGCCGGGTTGTCAGCTTGTTCCCTGAAGTGCCAAGCAGTGATGTTTCAAGCCAAAAATGCCATTTGCTTACAGATCAATACGGCTTTTCAAACACAATATGCGCCATGAGGTGAGGGTAAAATTGTGAGAAATTGTGTACTGCTTAACAGTTTCTGTTGTGTAGCTGAATATTTCACTGTAAACAGGCTGTTTATGTCACCGTATTTTGTCTGTTTACACAGTTAGCGAGACTTTTATTTCATAAGCATTATCTCATTCTCTGTGCTTGCCTCAGAGGACCCAGAATGCAATCTGTCATCCAGCAATGACAGTCACACCCCACAAAGACGGCCCCTTCAATTCTGACTCAATGAACGCACGGCAGCAGTGCCAAGCGACGCTAAACGCCGCACCATTTTTCATGCCTTTCCCCGTCCTATTCTCCTCCAGCTGAGTGTTAGCGTATCAGAGTGGGTCTGTCCGCCGCCTGCCAAAGCCATCATGTACATCACCTCGCTCCAACGGAAACACAATCGCTGCTTTCTATGGAAAACCAAACGGCAGTGTATAATCGGAGCAATATGTTTTTCTTCTGTCTCTGTTCAAACAATGTGAGAAGGCTGGTGTGTGGAGAAGAGAAAGTTAGTGAGTAAAACCAAATTAAACAGACAGATGGTGGAAACGACATGACTGAAAATTGTCCTCAAGTGGAGTTTAAGATCTCTGTCAGAGGCAAATCTCCATGGAGGCTTAAAATCATTAATTTAAGGTTTGTGGTGGTGTTCATCATTTAGTGCTGTAAATGTTTGGTGCAGAAAATCTGTCCTGACATATAATAAGCTTAATATAAAAAGCCCAAGTTTTATGTTCTCTGTACACTGTTCAAATCCAGAATAAACTTCAGTTTTTACGGTGCATGTATAACAAACTGTGCTACATTAGCACTCACTTGTCTTCCCCATTCTACCCCATATTCAAAATATGACTAAATCATTCATGCTGAAAAAGAGTTTTACATCCTTAAATACTGATGATGATGATGATGATCCTGACCAAATGGAAACAATTACTTTAATTTATTTATTTATTTTAATTTTTATTTATTTATTTATTTATTTTTATGTTTTTTTGTTTGTTTTCATTTGGGAAAGCCTTTCACAGATTAAATGGGAATTTATAAAGTAAACTTTTATAGGTTACAAATATTGGAGAGAGATATTTAATTTTTGGTTTTCACTAAAACAATCAGGTGTGACCCTATTATGCACCATGCATTCAGCTTGTGCATTTCAAATTGGTGGAACTGAAGTGTGTTTAAGATGCAGAGTGAGGATATAAAATGCTTCTCTTTACCTGTGGCATTTTTCCATGTATTTAAGAGAGCATTGGAGGTAATGGTATGTTCAGCGTCTGACGTTATGGACTAGAATTAAGTAGGTTTGAAAAGACCCTCAGGTAAAAGTTTCTGGAGATAACGGGGTGAACATGCAGAAAATAATGTCTGGATCCAAAAGTGATGATCCAAGTGCACATAGCTGTCAAAAAAAAAAAAAAAAATCACTTCTTGTCATTTTGTTTCATGACACTACGACTTTTCAAATGTTAACTTAGTAATTCAGAAGCTGTAATTCTGTCACTCTTCACGGAGCTTTGCTAACCATAAGGACACCCTGTAAAGACTTGCCGTCCGTCATGCTGGCAGACTCTGCTCACAAAGAGGCAGAGAAGCCACTGTCCTTGTTAGCATCACTGTCACCTGTAGCTCATGCAGTATCTTAATTATCTGGAAGCAAGTGCCACACAGTTCTTCACACCCACTCTCACATATAATCAGCATCCTCTACCGGATTCCTACCTCTTGGCCATCCTGCCGCCGCATTACCTCCAACCGCCTCTGTAGCTTCATTTGTGTTGAGCAGGAACAGCTACAAGCTATCCAGATGGCTGGAGCCTGGCAGTGGCACAGTGATCATTAACCTGCTGGGCTTGTCTCGATGTGCACCTTGTCTCTTTTAATTTGAATCTCCCCTCTTGACTCCCAAATGTCAAAACTTCCCCTAGACTCTCAAACTTCGTGGCCAGTAGAGCTGAGAGCTGTTTTTTTTACAGGTTAGTCAGTTCATGAGGCCGTCTGTTCAACTTCATAGGTGATTTTTTTGTACAGTGCGTAAATTTGTTACCTTTAGGTTACAGTTAATGGGGCTCAAATCTGACAACACCAGTAACAGAGCTGTTTCCAAAGCTGCTTTCAGTCCAACTTTAGCCGTGTCAAAGAAACGCAGGTTCATCTGGATAAAAATTGACTCAACTTTTGCTGCAATAAGACATCATCTGCTAAGGTTCTGTTTTGGCCAATCAAACTCAGGCAAACAGTACTGTTTACTTCACATCATGGCAGCAAAAGATAAGAAAAGTTACCACCATTAATGTTATAAACCATTGTGCATAGTTTGAAGTTTCATCTTTAAGCCTTTAATCCCATTAATCTGGTACTCCAACTGGAGTGACTTCAATCCTTAGTCCCCTGTCTCAGGTCTGCAGCCCTAACAATCAATTAATGGTGACAGTAAAGAGGGTCAGAACCACAATGACGTAATCAACTGCACTGTTATAGCAGTTGTGTTACTGCAAAGGTGCTGCAAAGTAGCTCCAGCAAAATAACTTATAGGGTCATCTGGGTAAAATCTATTTTCACATTTGCAGTAATTTGGTAAAAGATAATGTGAATGAATGATTGTTCCCATCCATTACCGCTATGTGAATATTACAGTACATAAGCAGTAGGTGGCGCCAGTTTTTCAGTTAGAAAACAGTGCAACAAGATAATGTGATTAAAAGTGCACCACTGGAAGGACAAGCAGTGAAAAACAATGCAGGAAACTGGATTGTAAATATGACATTTGTGTTTGTTTCACATATTAATGTGAGGATGGTGACATCAGATCTGTATGGAGCAATCATGGATGTATTATAGTCATGGGAGCCATGTGGTACCAGCTGATCAGTGACATTTCCTCAGTATTCGCTATGTCACAACAAGTTCGAAAAAGTTTCCATTTTTGATTAAGAGCAATAACTCTTTAGAAATTCTTTAAATCTTTAAATCTTGTCATCCCATTCCATTAAACTTTTACAATTGCTGGGGTTGCTGTCCATCTGAAAAAGCCCTCCATAGCATCTGTCTCAGACCATGACAACTTGTCTCTCAGTCCAAAGTCATGTCGATAGTTGCTTTCTTTCTTTATCACAAAGCTCAAACATCCTATACTGTACCTGGACAGCTCTGTTTCTACAGCCGTGAAATCTCTGTGCTCATCGTAGCTTTGCTGCTAATGAGAATTTAATGGCAAACAGTCCCCATTTAAGTTAAAGGCACATTCAGTGCAGCTGTGTTGCCCAGACTCTGCTTTAAAAATTGCTCCCCAGCTCACTATAAGTTTAGGAAATCCCCCAACTACAAGTAAAAAAAAAAGGCTGTCATATATTTTAACGACAGAGTTGACTCCATCCTAGAATTGGCCCATTACAAGACCCTGTGCACTTCTTGTCAGCATGGTTTAGTATGGGTATGACCACTCCCTGGGACGTTCATTGCATAAACCTCATTATGATTACTTACTGAGCATTGCCGTTTAAATTGCACATCCAGCAGAAAGGCCATTGTTACTGTTTAAAAATGCATGTGGAGAAACTTCACTGATGCAATCCTGTAAAGGGCTGGTTTGTTGCACAGAGCAGCGTTTTGCGAGACTGGATAAGGTTTCTGTCGAGCTGTGATACAGCGAAAATCCCCTCTGAGCCATATAAATTACTGGAACTGTAACTTTTACTTTTTGAAAAAAAATCACAGTGTTAGAGAAAGTTGAAGGCAAGCGACAGGGTAGGAATATGACTAAAGGATACGAGCTTTGCATCAGCTGGTGGTGACTGACACTTCCATTGATTGTTAGTGATTTTAGGTCGCTCTCAGTGAGTTCACTTCCTCTGATGCAAAAAGACATGCCTCCTGGCAGAGAGAGAGGAGGGCAAGAAAAAAGCAAAACAACAGATCACACCATTAAACCATATATATATATATATATATATATAGTTTTCATATATAGTTTTCATGTCAGACAACTACTGAGAGGGTCTAATGCAGCCTCTGCAAAGGGATCAATACCACTACATTAAGTAAGTAAACTTTATTAACATAAAGAAAGTATGATATAATACAATAACAAATACTGACATTGACCATATTGCCACATTTATTCACTTTCCACTGCCCTCAGCTCCAGGTGAGCTGTGTCCGCCAGTTTGCCAATCAAGAATTTGTTTTCCAGCGAGGTGACTTTCAAAATGACTAATTAATTATGGCAAATGAACTTGGGGCGCTGAGAAGAAAATGAAATAGCTGAATTGAGCAGTTCCTTCGAGTGCTAAAGTTTTAGAGCTGTGTCAGCAGCACTGAGGAAGTTGAAATTTAAAGAAGTATTCAGTGACAGAAAAGGTACCCACCGATACATTTACTCTGTAATGAGTCGGCATCTCTCCTTGATGAATGGCACGGTGGGACAGAATATGATGAAAAAAATCTAGAAAAAAAGATGTTAGACCTAGTTAAAACATTATGAATGATTTGTTGTGATTTAGTGCTCCCAAGTTTCAAAGTAAAATATTGCTGTTGTAAATGTGGATTGCTGTACACATGTATTTGTTCAAATTGTATGACTTATGATCAAAAACTAGCAAGTCGACAACTTTGCTAACAGCCAAACATCAAGCAAGTAGAACAACACACAGACATAGCAGCCAGCTAATATTACTTACTAGTCCAACAGCAAGAAGCCCAGCTCAGTGTCTGTCTTTCAGCCTAAAGACTAAAAGACAGTCAGGCTTCTTGTTCAGTCACTCTCTCCTTAGGTTCCTGAGCATGGTTACGTTGCATGCTTGCCTACCTCTGGTTCTGGTGTCCACTCCAGCGTAGCTCTCCATCTGTAATCCCCCTCGATATGGACTTGAATACTTCCTCTTTCCACTGATCCAAGGCTCCTGTCTTAGTGGTGTAAACAGAAACAGCCCCACAGTGCTTTGAGCTCACAGTCCGAGCAGCATGGCTAACAAACTGAGCTAACAGTAGCTACATTTGTCAGCAGTTTACTTTGCTTAGTTGATGCGGAGCAGCCAAAAGACATCAGAAAGAAAACCAGAAAACATTTTCTATGATAAAATATCATCCAGTGTCACCAAAATCAGTGAAATAGTTGGTGGAACAGGGAAGGGTAGGAATGACAGAGGCACCATTCACTCAATTATGAGTGATGATCTATGTGTAGCATCAACATGGTAGTAAACCTGTTGTTTTAGGGTAGAAAAACGTCACATAATGTTGCAACGTTTGTGAAAATGTTGCAGAAAATGTCTTAAACTATCGAGTCAAGTGATAAAAAAAAATGAGTATGCAGTCAGTCCTGTGTGAATTATAAAATGTGGTTAATCCTCTGACGAGCCTTCAGAGTCATGGATTCACGGATCATGCAAACCACTCACTCTCCTTGCATTCATTTCAACACAGTTACTACAACTGCCGCTGTTCATGCAGCATTTCATGAGCCTCACCTCCACTCAGCATGCATCTGTAGGCCGTGAGTCTTGTGACTTTCTCCCCATTCTCCACTGTGCTGAGCTTGGTGTATTCTTGTGAAAGATTGACATGTTTAAAGCCTTTACACCTGCTATCAGTTCTGTACGACTCTTCAGAAAATAATCACAGGTTGGCTCACTGAAATCATTTTATAGATGCAGGAGTCTTTTATTGCAGGTCTCAGTTCCTCCTTTATTTATAAAAATGATCTGTTTTGAATCGTGAAATATATGGAGCAAGGAATATGAGGTAATGATTTCATTCCAAATGGAAATATGGATTTACTTTTGGAATAAACAACCTCTTTGGCAAATAACACTGAACAGTAAAACAAGGCCCCACAGGAGAAGTTTAGTCAATTTCCACATAACATTCGCATCTGATTATGATAATCACCTCCTCTTCAGCCTCGCTCTGTGGTCTGGCAACAGTTGATCCTTTCAATATAGCAATGAGGCGTTGAGAAGAAAATGAGGCAAATGTGGCCTTTTGATGAATTAAGGTCCATTGTTTTATCCCAACAATGTTTGAACTGCTTATGTCTGATGACTAGATTTGTGAAAGAAGATAATAAAGATCCACTTTTAGGTGTTTTTTTGTTTGTTTTTGTTTTTTTTTACTTCACTTTGTCAGTTTGTGTTTGTGGATTTCACCTAAAGTTAGCATTAAATAGTGCTTCAACTGCATATTTAAACATAAAATTTCAGAAAACATACATACATTATACGTAACCACTTATTCTCACTAAGGTCGTGGGGGGCTGGAGCTTATCCCAGCTGACATTGGGCAAAACCTGGACAAGTCGCCAGTTCATCGCAGGGAACATATCACAGTGAAACACACAGTTTCACTGTGATATATAATTCCTTTCTTCCTATTCACCTATAGTTGAAGAATCAGACCTGGATGAGGAAGACAGAGTAAACAACAGAGAGTGCAATTTGATTCTACTTGGAGTTTGAAATAAATAGCCATATTTATTCATGATGACATCTGTGACATGATCCATATTCAACTAAGGTTGCCATCACTTGGACCAGCTCTAAAAGCCAGTCGCCAGGCCAGTCTGGCCCCGTAATTGGCTGTTTTCATACACAGAGTGAAGCAGGCTGGGAACGATCCAGACAGTCTCTGGCTGAGAGAGACAGGTTGGGGATTTTTCTGCCTTAGGTGTGAATCACACAGGAACACAATAAAAAACAACCGCATTCATTATGTATCACTATATGGAGACGACGTACGGAGAGATACCTGGGAGGACACACAGACAGATAGAAGAACTGAAGCTGACAGACTGATGAATGACGGACAAACAAGTAATATTTGAAACCTCCTCCCTTCAAAGCTCACGCAAACAGAGGTTGTTCTGTCATCCGTACAGACAGACATGGATTTACACACAGACAGAAAAAGCAGACAGATTGATTCAAACGTTTCTCAAAGGTAGAAATGATCTAATTGGATGAATTAAATATCAAAATAGGCTAAAAAGACCCAGGGGTCAGAGAGAAAACTATAGCTGTTAAATGGTATTGATGGATACATGGAGAAGGCTGATAGAAATACAGGAGGAAGCTGTGTAACTGTGTTATAACTTCAACGTGCTGCTATCGATCACTTCTGTAAAAGAGATTTCTGGCTCAGAGTCTGAAAAAAAAAATAATTTTGAGAAAACTACCTTTGAAGATATGTATTGTAAACTTGTCATAAAACAATGCATTCATTCAACAAAAATTAACGAGTAACATAATAAAAGGGCTTTGTGTAAGTGAACTGAACTTTTTTTTTTTGTTGTCTACAACCACACACCTCTTTGAATATTAAATAAATGTTAATTTTGATCTGTATTGAATCATCAAAATCATTAGGATTCATCCTGTGGGGGGACTATGAATGTTCTTGGCAACACTTATAAACCATAGCTCTCTAAATCAGTGGAAAATCCTCTCAATCCTTCAAATTGTCCAAACTAAGGACTATATATATCTAGCAATATATCTCAAGAAGGCCCCGGCAAACCTCTAAGCTAACTTGCTGATTTTCCTGAATAATACTTCAAAGTGTATTGAATTAACACGAGGAGCGCCAAGGGGTCATTTTTACCAAATTTTTCAAATGCATGAAACTCTGTTAACATAAAACTACATCTCTCAGTTCATGACATCTCCTAAAATGGGGTTATGAATCATGTAGTAAATTATGGGAATTGTGAGATACTTAGAACCACTGAGCAGTCATTTTGAATAGAAAATGGATCATACAACAGTCACACTATACCTGATTGCCTATAGCAACGGCATTTTTTAGATCTTTTTTTTTTTGGATAAGCAGACTAGAATTAAAAACATGGACCGAATCAGAAAAGGAATGAAAAACAACTTTATTATGCAAAATTCATTTTTTAATTTAATGCAATTCTCCGACAATAATTACATTTTTTGAATGTGTTAATTATTTTGTTATTCGTTTGTAGCCTACAATTTATCATGATGAATTTTAAAATATATTTGACCTTTTCGATCCGTAATGAAATAATGCAACTGTAAAATTAATAATCCCCATGAACTGAATTTTAATTTGTTTATTTTTTTCAATTGTATTTTGATGACTGATGCTGTTGCAGCAGGGGGTAGAAATAACTCCCTCTGCAGTTCTAGTGTTAAGACATTAGATAAAGAGTTGCATTAGATTTGCAGTTCTGAAACCTCACTGCCGAAACTGTAAATATGAGCCAGTAAAAGAGAATTTCCTTTCTCCAGTCACCATCAGTTTACTGTGAATAAGATAACACCAATGCACAATGTGTAAAAAAATAATAAGTGGTCCCAAGTAGTGCTTCTTTCCCTGTGGATCCATCTTTGAATTGGTGATGTGTTTACAAAATGTTCTGCTCAATAACTTCAGTGTTGAACAGTCCATCTTTTAAAAAAAAAAAAAAGAAAAGAGCTGGATTCAGTGTGTTGCACATGTTTTGTTGTGTTTTTTCTCACAACATGTTGTTTATTGGCTTGACATGACTGCCTGGTCAGCCGTAGTTTTAGTTTTAAAATCATTTTATCTTAAAAGTTTCAAAGATCCAGTCATTTTCCTCCACATCAGCTCTGCTTAGCTGCTGTGTGTAACTCCATCTTTCCACTATCTCCTCCACCTCCTTTCAAACTTAAATCTGTGTGTGTATGTGATCATCTGCTTCGCCTCCCCTGTGTATTATGCCTACACTGCGTCTTCATTATGAGATGGAGCTTTGCTGTCTTCCTCCTCGCTTTACCAGAAGCCTATTAGGGTCTTCCTCTTTTATCTGCTGATTAATACATCATCAAGTGAAGCTCTAGCCGCAGCCAAGGGAACAACAGCAAGGTTTCCCTGGTGTCTGCAGCCTTCGTCCTGGCTGTCCACTTAAGATTCAGGACTCGCCTTGCCTGTTAGACAATGATTGCTATTATTCTTTTTTTCTGTGCTGCTAGTGAGAGAGTGGTTGTGTTTTTTATTGTGGCTTATGTGGGTGATAAGGGGGAAAAAAATCAGAATTATTGAAATTACCAGGCTTAAAAAAAAATGTTATGGGCACACAATTCGCAGACATATTTGCAGCTTAACCCCCTTTTTATCAGCATATAAAAGGATTTTTAACCTCTTTTAATAATAAAGCACCTTGCTTTTTCTTATCAAAGGTGCAACACTGTGAAACTGCTGGATGTAACATCAAAGCATGAAGTATTCCCCCTAACCTACAAAATCAGTCTCACCACAAACAAGCAGGCACAGAGAATGGGATCAGCGTGGCTGTGAAGAAGAGGGAGGAAGAGAGGAGAAGAGAGGGGAGAGGAGAGAAAAGAAAGTGGAGCTTTGTAGGAGAAGCTTTGTGAGGCTTTTTTTCTCTTTTCCTCCCTCGCTGTCAGGCCACAGAACGTTAAAAAGAATTTGCATTCTGTAAATCACAGACACACATCTGCTCGAGCGCATTTCAATTCACCCAAAGTTTTACTGCCATATCAAAAACATGCTGCTAAAATAAAGAGAGTGACAGCAAAATGCACATAAATAAATCAGTAAATATTCATGTTTCTTATGACTCAATTAGAAATGTTAGCAGAACAACAACAGAACAACAGTTCAGCTTTCCCTTTTCTGTGTTTTTAACGACCTTTCGCTTGTAAACCTGTAACATTTACTCATCAAAGCACTGAAATGTTTGAGACTTAACTTATTTGAGACTTAAATTTCAAACTTTGAACTTTGCTTGACTCTCTTATTGTTGTGCTTGACAGCTTTAGTAACTTGGAAAAAAGCGATAAGGGCACTGAATTTAATCAAAGTACTGTTTAAAGACCGCTAATGAGACAAGAACTTGGTTAGAAAATTGAGTTCTGTGTGCCGAAACACACAGAAGTCCAGTAACAGGTCTTGCTGTAAGACTCTGTGTAATGTATCGTGCTTCATATAATACACACGAGTGAAAGAAATCCAAACATGCCTTCATATAGTTGCTCATAAAAAAGTGGAGGGGCAGGGCTCAGAGAGCTGGAAAAGGAGGGTTGGTCATGACAACACAATACTCTCAGGCAAAGCCCCGCCTCTTTAAACTTCAAACCAGAAGCCCACATGTGTCTCTGGTTCTAAATCTGGCAGGGAGGCAAGCCTGCAACTCAGAGAGACAGAGGAGAAACAAGACTCTCCACAGCAGAAGAGGAGGAAAAAAAAAAAAGAAAGAGGGAGACAGCCGGGTCACCGGAGTCCAACAAGCGTCCAGGAAACAGCTAACTGCTCAGGGACTTGGCCAAAAGAGGTGGGGAGCAGTTTGTTATTGGAAAAGCTGACAAGAGAGCAAGGCAGCGGGGAGGAGAGAGAAAGAAAGAGGTGGCTGCATGACTTTGACTTAGTCAGTGAAGGCCTCATGCAGCTTCTTACCACCAACTCAATTCCAGTTTTATCTGCCTGACACCCCTGGACTTTGAGCAAAACTCACTGAGAACCCAGAACAGAGGAAAAGAGAGGAGGTCAAAAGAGGGATAAAGAGGAAACAGGAAGGAAAAGGGAGAAACCATGGTAAGTTTGGTTTCACTGCCTTGTTTGGACTGCTCATTAAGTGTGGTTGTCTGTGCGTCTGTGGGGGGCGGGTAGGTGGGCAGAGCTTTGAGTGCTGATACTGTATTCCTTCAAAACGTGGTCCAAGTTCAAGCTGCTGTTCTTCCTTGTTAGCAGAAATGTTGTTGTTTTTTTGTTTTTTTTGTTTGTTTGTTTTTTTTATTATTTCTCCCATTTGTCCTCACCAGCCCGGAAGAAGAAAAAAAAGTAACAACTTTACGAATGCACAGCCCCTCGAGACGAAAGCAGTTAAATTAATTTATTTGTTGTGAAGCGAGAAGTTGGGGAGAAATGAAGCTCGGGAACATTCTTTTCTTTTTCTTTCAGAAATGAAATTGGAAGGAAAGTGATTTCCAAGGCTGTTTGCTCCAAATCTCAACCCCTTTCTACAATCTTTGTGTGTATAGAGAGAGAAGAAGAAGAGTGGGTGGGTGGGTGGGTGGGCTGACCGCCCTACTTCCCCATATCAGTCGCGGCAACACATTTGGTTTCAATTACTTTGTCCCTCTGGGGAACAAGCTGCTATAAATAAGTAACAAGAAGCTGTGTGTGGACAGACTGCAGCCTACTGTCGGGGTTCGCCTGTAGAGGAGGAGGGGGAGGAGGAGGCGGAGGCACATGCCTCAACACTGACTCTGGTTCTGGTTTTGGGTAGGGGCTGGATCAGTTGGTGGTGAAGGGGTGTGTGTTTGTTGGAAAGAAGAGGTGCTTGTTTAGCTTGTGTAGCTCAGTGAGTAAAAGTCATTTCTGTTTGTAAGTCCTTTCAGGTCAGAGGCCAAATCATTAACTGTGTGGCTATGTAACGCCTGCCTGCCTGTTGCCGTCTTATTATGTGTTACTCTTCTGGGATTTATTCAGGCCAAAACTCAGAACTTGGCTCTCTGTAGATCTGACCTCGAGACTTGAAAGCAAAAACATCTCAAGTCAGGTCAAGTCTTTAGTCTCTCAGTAGTCAAGTTCAAGTACTAGTTCTTATTTTGGGCATTTCCACAGCCTGTTATCACTATAAAACCATCAAATACGACAGTAACCACGAGGCTGTAGGTTCTCCTCTAGAGTCATTTCTGGACGTGTTCAGCTGGCTTAATGTTTTCATGGACGTAGAAGTCAGGTGACATAGTATAAAGCATGATGGATTGGGATTGATGGAGGAGTCAAACAAACACAAAACTTTCACCCAGGTCCCAGGAAGAGCACCAGGCTTTGAAATCAATTTGATGTAGTCGCCAACACCGTGTAAAGACAGAAATGGCGTCCGTCACATGCAGCAGCCCAAAAAGACTTTTTCTCATTCGTTTATATTGTGAAAGAAGCCGTTGTAAAACAGTAAATACATATTTTGCAAAGTTTAGAAGAGCAGCATGATTAAATCAGAGCACTGAACTGCTCACTCCATGGGCCCCAGTTTGTATAAGCATATACTGAAGATATGGGTAATTTTGTGGACACAGTTCAAACTTTTTTGGTTTTGTCTGCCACTGAGGAGCTTCCATAAGAGGAATGAAACCCTGCCTCAAACACTTTTTAACTAGTTACATTATTTATGTTACATACTTATTTTAACCCAGACCAAGTAACTTTTGTTCCTTAACCTAACCAAATTGTCACGTTTAAACTCATTTAATACAAAATATTTCTCAGTAAACTTGATTTTGAAAATTCAGCCGAATGTTGCATCTTAACTTTTGCAAACTTGCAAAGCTGACGATAAATGCATAAAGTGTAGGGCCACTGACCAAGCTGCCTTATTTGATAAGTTGGAAATACAGTTGTTGGATTTGCTCAGTCTAAAGTTTAAAGCCGGTTAAATGTTTGATTAGCACTGTAATCAGTTCATTATCTCCTGTAGGTTTACAATGGACTTCAACAGTGATCAGTTTGCTATAATAGCTTAAAACATAATCTAGACATCAGTAGCTTGTTGAAATTGCATTAGTTGTTTGAATCCAGACAGAAAACCAATGAGTGGTGCCTTTTTCTAGAAGACTTTTCAAACTTAAAATTGCTGCCTCAGGTTTGGAAAAGCTCTCATTATCCCATTTTTAAAAAAAATAATAATTAAATTTTCTTGATACAATATTTTTTCAGATCTCTGTGAGCGTGATGAGACAGAAGTCTGGCTCTGCTTGAATCTTATTGAGATGCAACAGATTTGCCCTTTTTTGCTGAGGATGGTCACGAACATGAAAGTTACAAATGAGAATTTCATACCAGCAGGGATTAAGCACCCCACTCAAACCGAGCTCAGCATTTCTGGCATCCTTTGGGTGAAACACAGAACTATTGGTAAACATTCTGTGGACCATGTGAAAGTTGCTCATTTACGTGATCCACAGGATTTCTGGTAATTGAAGTTTGGTTGTAAAGAAGTTAGCTCTCCATTTGGAACTTAAACAAAAGCAAAGGCATTCACTGTTGCATTATAACATTACCTTGCCCTGCAGCATTAGTTCGAGGATGTTTTGCCAGTTTTGTGACAAAGTAGTACTGCTGTTATTCCCGACCATAGTTGTGGGACACCCAGTGTGATCGCAGGATCCATAGACCATGCTTCATTTTAAGAAAGTATGACTTTGAAGCACATTGGTGACACAAAAGTGTACCTTTCCTGAAAGTCCAGACCATAGTTACGAGTACACCCATCTTGGAACTCACCGGCTATTATCTAGCACCGTTTCGGATCTTCCGGTGTAGCTAGTGGATAACCTGAAAATGAATGTCCAGGCCAAGACTTCCTCTGCATCGTGATTGGCAACTTATGCAAGAATGATAAGAAAGACACATTTCTGTATCTGTATAAACCTATATATGCATAAGAATGAAGATAACTTTAAATTGGCTCGTAAAAAAATTAAAACGTTCTTAAATGATAGCCAGTGGTGTGAGATTGCATTTCAGCCAGTGCGTTCCACCTCTTTTTCTCAGAATCTTGGTCCCTCATCTACATATGCTGCATTCATATGCCGATATTTGTTATTGATATTTGATAACTAGTATACAAACTTGATTCAGATGTTGAAGTAAACAGCATTATTTTTTTCTTCTGTGACATCAAAGTAAGGGCCAGTTTATTATGAGTTATACTGTAATGTGAGGGTTCGATGTGTGGTGGTTGGGTCACTCTTGTTAAGAAGAAACAGCAGGATGGAGACTGATAGCTTTCCCAAGCAGCACTTTACTCAATTCCACACTTCATACCATCTTCACTTCCTTGTTCGCGCTTCTCACGTGACTGAACTAACCAATCAGAAGCTAGGACTTAACCTAAGATAAACGTGAGGGAATCAGAAAGGCAGATTCAACAGAATCTACTAACTGTCTTAAAGATGCAGTTGTAAATATTTAAGCATGCAAATAATAAATGTGTAACTAGTTAACTGATGTAAATTATAACATTGTAAATGAACTCAAACATAAATAATTAAGCCTGAGCCTTACAGCTGTCAAATATGAATTAACTTCACTTCTTACCATTACAATACTTTAACAATATCCCTGAAAGCAAAGTCCACACACGGATCAGACAAGTTCCCGTTTGGCTTCTCTTTAATTAGTAACAAACAACAACAGGAAGGGGAAAAAAAGGAAATTAGCAGCAACCACTGTGTCCTCTCGACAGCCAGCAGCCGTTTTGAGTCTCTACACTTGTTTATACATTGATTACATTTGTCTGAAGTAGCCTCTGTCACCAGGAAACTCCTGAGTCCATTCTCTCCCACTGTGACTCTGACATGTAACACAGCCCACCTGCTTCAGGACACACAGCAGCTGTCGCTCCACACACAGTTATATTAGGAACATAGTCAGAGCTCCAAATATACCCCCCGACCTTCCAGCCCCACAACCCCCGACACTCTGTCTCTTCATGGGCTTTTTACTGTCTGTCTGCATGGAGCTTCCAACTGTCTCCTGTTACCTCATACCAAAGACAGATAGTCAAACTTGCACTCACACAGATATAGTGTCAACACATTTACAAATTTACAAGCAGTGTTTTTGGCAACTGTATTGAGAAATGAACTCTGTAGGACTGGAATAGTGAATCACATTCAGTGTGAACAGTGTGAAGTTAAGTTTTTTTGTTCATATTTTTAAACTGAGCATATTATTTCATTTTTGTCATTTTCTGCCGCTGTGATGATTTCTGCTAATTTTTGTGATCCCCTGACTTCTGTAGTGCCATTCAAGTGTCGTTCAGTGAAACATTTCAACAACTATTATGTGGATTGCCATACAGATAATCATGTTTCCCTTCACGACGAATTCTAAAAAAAAAAAAAATTCCTGATGGTGCATGGACCAGCACAAGTAACGCTCAGAGCATTTGGTATCTTCTTCAGCTACTCTGGTTCCTGGGACAGGTGAGAGGTACAGGACAGGTGGGTGACTCACTTGGGTGAGGCATAACAAAGCAAGTTTGTTTGTATTTTGGTGAAGAATATGTCTTTGCTCTGAGAATAGACATTTCAGAAGCATGTCTGTTTCTGGTGCAATGTTTATCTGCTGCCAACCTGATGATTTTATTATCAACAAACAAAATACTAGGAAGGAGGAAATAACTCTGTGTTTTGTTGTTTGCGATGCCGACACGCGTTTGCATCATGCAGATCAGCAACATCGAGGTAAAACTATGAAGCATCTTTTTGATTGAGCCATTGTCGTCATGATGTCACCAGTGATGTGACTACTTGTCTGATCTACAGTATATCCACCTTCATCCAGGCCTCTGTACTGCTGCACATACATGGACCAAAATAGCTGTGCATGGAGACACCCACACACAGTCTGTACACTCCCAAGACCTACAAACCTATGAAGCACTTCAGTACTTAAAATAGGGCCCTTAGATGGATTAATTATTTATTATATTATTTTATATATTAAAAAATATGAAATAAAAAATAATGAGCTTGAAGCACATCATTAACCCTTGATTTTACAAAGATATTTTAAACTTTTTAACTTAACTTTAAATGTGTTTATTGTTCGGTTCATGTCTGAACGTTGTCTCTGACTCTGTAATCCTGGCTGGGTTTCCACCCACTGAGCTACATTCCAGCACAAGTGCTACAAAAGTCAACAGTCTCTCGCAGCCACCGCTGAGAGGAGTCTGCTTGTTCGCTTCAGAGTGTCTGGAGGTTTTATCCTTTCTAACAGATCTTTGCAGCAGCAGTTTGACACATTAGAGCTGTACGCTTCAAAAGATCAGCCTCTTTCTCATCTGATCAACATTTAGCGTCTAACCAGCACCTTCGCAATGAAGTTTTCTCTGCTCCACTGAACAGGAGAGAGGCAAAAATCAGTATGGCTATTATGGTTATTAGAGTTCCTAAAAAATGTTTGCAAAATCATTATTGCTCTGGGAAAACCGCTTGCTATTGCAACTTGTTAAGTGCAATGAAAAACAAAAATACCTGAGAGAGACTGTGAAGAAGTATGAAACAGTTACCAAGAATGATAGAAAAAGTTAAAGAGAGAGAAAGGAAGGCAGCAAAAGACAACAACACTTGATGAATTAGTGAACTGATCTGTTTGCTTTTAGACAACACAACCAAAGCACCATGAGCACCATGCCTACAATGAGAACTTCATGGGAAACACAGAAGCGGTGTGTCAAAGTGTTGATGGTACCATAGAGAGTGCTGCACAGTTGAAGCATGAATGCGGCAGTCCTTTGAACAAATGTGATCAAATCGCTGCTTTTCTCAAAGATAATAGGCAACAGTGATGTATCTTTGACGCAAGTCTTGCGTTGGTTTGCTCAGAAATCGCTGCATGACGCAAGTGTTTGCTGCTAGCTTTTCATCCCTCACAGTCACACAGTAAACAGCACAGGCCACATGTAGCTGACAGTAACCCATCATTTATTTTCACCACAAGTCCACGTGTGCCAACAAATCCTTTCCACTGAAGAATATTACTTGCAGTTCTCATACATATGCACGCTAGATTTCTAGTGTAGTGCAGGCAATACGGAATATACCTACTATACTTACTTTTTCAATCTGAACTGGGTACACCAACTTCTAAATCTCCTCTGATGTGCATCATTCAGTCATGTTCTGAATATTTTATCCAAGGATAGCAAAAGGCATGGAATAGTTTATCATTTTCATGAGTGGATGGAGGCAGGAATGTGGAATACTGCACTCCAAATACTCAAAATTATAACAATTATGTCATTGTCACATCCATCTGTGACCCAGTATGTATTGCAAAACATTTGTGGCTCATTTCATAATGATCCTGACTCCCTAAGGTCAAGCAGTAGTCTTACATTTCACAGTTTATAACACAGGGTTTATTCTTTGCTGGACAGTGACTATCCTCCCTTCACTTCTCTTGTCACCACTACACCACTGTTAATAACCCAGTATTGCTACGTTATAATGAATGTATGTACACGTGTGGCTATTGTAAGTGTCAGGCGAAAGAGGCTCAAACAGCCAGTCAAAAAATTCTGTCTGAGGTATACTATTTGGTTGCATTGGTCAGAAACACTCAATAAAAGCTTAGATTTTTAATTATCTGTCCATGATGGTCTGGTGATAGGATGCAGGTAGAGCATACTGGATTCTTTTTAACCCAGTGCCTCACTGCACAGCTAACTTAGTATAGGCGATCCTACACATTAATTGTAACCACATGCTCTCAGTCAATTAGGATCAGGGTAAGTCAGGTTTGTTAAGTGAGACTTTGAGTTTTGTTGGAGTGGATTAGAAATGACACTAACTTTGTTTTGACAAAGCCAAGCCGCAGTACCTCCGAGTATGAAACACACCCCATCAAGGGCACCTTTCAGCTTTTAAGCAATATGTCTGCCCGTACACAGCACTATATTTAACAGCTGGCGGTGTGCCTTGTGGACGGCACTCATACTTGAGCTTTCTGCGACCATAAAACCAACCTGGAAAATGTGAAGAGTGACTCATCAGACCTTTTCATTTTGATGCTGGTCAGGACTGCACTGGAACACTGAGTGAAACATCTTTGCTTGTTGACATGCATGGGACAAATACAGCTTCTGGACAGAAGTGTGAAACTCTCCTGAGATGCTGTACTTATACTAACAAGTAGCATGGTGTGTAAGCCTTAAAGACATCCTGTAGATTTGATTGTCAGATTAGTTTATACTAATCAATCTTTTATAATACCAATAGACTGAATGTAATATAATTGTTACTTGTGGTGACAAACCTAGACAGCTTTTTAGCCTCATTATTTAGGTTTAACGCCACATTTACTGAATGGTTCAGTGGAAGCGTTCAACCCTGTTTCAAGCAGCAGCTTTTTTCCTCAACTCTGAAAAACCAACTGTTCACTACCTGCCCAGCACTAGACAGCACACAGATATAGTCTGAGACTAGCTGGATAAAAAAAGTGTAAGCGGCTAAAATAGACAGATTTTTTCATCAGAAGTTGGTAGAGACCAAAATAGAGCTAAAATGAGAGTGAATATTGTAATTGATGGATATGTAACTGTAAAACAGTTGGGATACAACATCAATGATCTCCAAAAACAGTTTGAAATGTTGACTTGCTGGGGTCCAGAGAAATCAGCAGAGTTTCTGGATAGTTGATATCTGTCTTCCTCTTTGCATGGTAGAGCTTTAATTTGCATTTGTAGATGCAGTGACGAACTATGTTTACCGACAACAGTTTTCTGAGATCCTGAGCCCATGTAGTAATATCTTATATACTGTACAATCATGTCGGTTTTTATTGCAGTGCTGCCTGGTCAAAGGTCAATGTTGATTTGGAATCTTTTAATGATATTATGGATTGTAGGTGGTGAAATCCATAAATGAATAATCTGTTGGACTATTTGCAGTTTTTCAATGGTGAACCTCACCGCATCCTTGCTTGTGAGTGTCTGAGCCTTTCAAGAATGCCCCTTTCATACCCAATCATGATACAACTCAGATACTTACTTAGATAAGTCTGAGAAAAGGAGGTGAAAAAATGGAGAAAAGTGAGGCAGGCTGAGTGAGTGATAATTTGAGGATTAGACTTTGGAGCAGGAATTGAGCTCTGCTGAGCCAACCTCTTCCCACATCTTGGCGTGGTGCTGCGAAGTCATTTCAATGGAAATTATGACCCCAACCCCTGTTTTTTGTGGCCATATTGCTGCAGGGTAAATAGCGCTTAAACCTCTTGAAAGCAAACATATACACAGAGATGCTGAAATTATATCTGTGATATACCTGTGTGTTTGCAAAAATTCGCTCTGAGTGACTTCTTTACTCATCGTTTAATGAGTGACGTCTGTAAAAGCCACCACACACCCCAGGAGGGAGGGGGGTCCATCCATTACAACCTTCTTAGTATTTGTTGTCTTTTCATGAGTGATCCAACCATCAAGCAGGTCAATTGAGAGGGAGAGCCTGCTGTCTTTTCACATCATTACAGCTTCCTCAGACCTGCAACGGACAACCAGCATTTCTGGTTACAGCATGCCTGAAATACCAAAAAGAAAAAAATACCAACATAAATGGGTTGACACTAAAAGTTTTCGCCACTTTTCCTTGCAGTTCAAACCATAAAAAAAAGGACCTTCAGGTGTTGAGTGTGTTTCATGATTCATCCTGCGTGAGGCTGTGTAATAGCTTTTTTTTATTACCTTGCTGATTGTGCACAGTGTGAGCTCTGTGATTGAAGCCACAGATTTGAAACATTGAAATTGAGTATTTAACCAAACAAAATACCCGTAAAGTCTCCTGAGGTCTCGTAATTGAGGGCTACAGTGTAAACTGCAGAGATTTACTGTAATGTTCACTTTTTTCACTCTCCCAACCGAAACATTTATTAATCAGTCAGTTTTGTTCAGAATTCAACAAGTGGGGATTTTGCTATATTTGGATGTTGATGGAGGAAGCTAAGAAGAAAAAAAGGAGCGAGTGAGCGAGCAAGAAGCTGCCAGACGAGTAAATCTGGGACTGACTTTTAGTAGTTGGCGAGAGCCTTATGAAATAAAAGGCTGAAAGACAGATGCCAAGCTGGGCTTCTTGCTATTGCACTGCTATGGCTTGTGTTGTAGCACTTGTCTGATGTTTTGCTGTTGTGGTTTCGCTAGTTTACACATGTACAGCCATGTCCATATTTACAACAGTGGTATAGCACTCTGAAACTGGGGGTGCTAAATCGCGTCTTCAATTTGTCCAATACAAAAGACCTGCAGGACTGTTGTTGACGTTCCCGTCATCCTCAGCTGTAGTTCATGTGCAGTGCTAATGAACAAATGTTAGTATGCAACAAAAACATCCTAAGTTAACGTTTAACTCAAAGCACCCTTGTACATTCTGTGCTGTACTAACAACAGGAAAACATAAGAGCCTATTTGTAAACTTTACTTACAGTACCAGTAAAAAGTTTGGACACACCTTCTTGGTAAATGTTTTTTTTTTCTTTATTTTTATTATTTTCTACTTTCTAGTAGACCCTACTGAAGACATCAAAGCTATGAAATAACACACGTGGAATTGTTTGGTAAACAAAAGCCACCTTTTGCTTTGATGACAGCTTTGTACGCTATCTCAGTCTGACTGGTACTTGTAAGGAATGATGTAAACCTTATTAGACACTTAAAAACAACAGCTTGTACAAAGCAGACTGTTTCTTTGTACTCCTTGATGTTTCTAATCAAACAGCTCAAAACGCATGCAATCCAAATAGGATTTAACTTTCAAGGTGTTTAGGGACACATTTTAATCTAGTTAGAGGAATCTATAAACATTTTAAAAGCAGCAGAAATGTGAACGCTTCATATTTCTGTGTTAATTGTGTTGTTTGTGAGGGATAACATGGTCTTGTGTTAATACATCATCCTGCACGACAAAGTCTGATAAGAGAAAAAGTTTTTTGTGCCCTCAGACTTTAGCAGGAAACATTTGAAATTAACAAGTTGTCATGTGTTGTTTCTGGCTGTTTAGGAATCATTAACTGGGGTCACAGTTATTTTGACTTTAATTTGCTGCTTACGTGACTTTGAGGCTGATCACAGCCACAGTTTAGCATGAAGAGGGATTTCAAGTGTTGTGTTAATTGGTGAGGTGTTGCTTATATTTTAGTACTAATTAGGAGCGCACGAGTGAGTGTTGTTTGAGAGGAAGGTTGTCCTGTCAAACAGGTGGTGTGAGGTATAGTCTCATTTACAGTTGAAGTCAAGAAGTGGGAGAAGACGTCACTTACATCATTGTAGATGGACTTGTGGTTATGATGGTGATATTGCCTTTGAAATCTGGACTATAATTGCATCTCTATTTATGATAACAGATACTAGAAATAGGAAATAGGAATACTTACCTATATGCATATAGTCCTTGTGGTTGAGTAACTATTCTTGATTAATTCTGGCTATTCTTGTTTTTGGTGTATTGTCCTGAGGATAGGGTGCCGGCTTTACCGTTTAATGGACAGGGTGACTGTGGAATGTTTGAAGCTGTGGTGTCGGCTTAGGGGAACTCTGTACCATCTGCCTGAAGGGAGGAGCTGATACTCAGGGTGGAAAACATGAGTTGGATCTGAGATGATTTTTCTGGGCCTATATAATTATGGTTTGTTGAAAAATAGCCTAAAGACCAGGATGTTGATGGCTGACTGTACTGTCAGGTTACCAAACCATGCAGACACACCATAGCGCAAGAGGCTCTCTGCTATTGCATGATAGAATAGAGGCTGCACTTCCTTGTTCACACCAAAGTCCAGCCTCGGCTGCACACTGGAACAAATATCTTCCACATGGATCTTCCACTACCAGTTTGTTATGTGGCCATACATTTAATCACCACAGGAATTAAACAAGCAGTGTGAAAACATTATCACAGATATGATGACTACCTTTTTTCCACATTGCTGGTAGTCTTCGCGGACCTCTGAAAGATATAACACCAGGCAGGTGTTAATTCCTCCTCCACATATTTTCATCACAAATACAAAAATGTCTTTTGATCACAGTGAAAAAATGAACAAGAACAAAAGTGAACAACAATAAGTCTTTGGAAGTCAGTTAAAAGCGACCTCATCAGTGGAACTGTTTTCAAAGCACTGCTACATTTAGCCTAAAAACTTTTATGAAACCTATTCAGTTTGTTCGCTGTGGATAGTTCATCAAATGCATGTCAAGGTTTTCTAGTGTCACCTTATGCTGTTGTTTTGCCTCCCTCAGTCTCTGGTTTGACGTGGACTGTACGTTGACTAATTGCAGATGGTTATTATTGATACAGTCCTTGGCCTTTTTGGTAATGTAAGGTTTGCTTTTCGGGAACATGTTTTCTTTTTTTGAGATCATCATCATCAGCAGTCATTATCATGACTGCAGAATTTAATGTAGTCTGAAGTAATCTTTGTAGCACAATTTAGCTTTTCTAGTGTCCCACTGTTGTGCATTTAAAAAAACAAAACAAACAAAAAAAACCTTTCAATGCTATTGTCTGTCTGTAGATTGATTGTGGGGATCAAATGGACACATTTCCTTAACACATGTGTTAAGGACATGTGTGTATACTGCATTTATCATTCCATGAGTAGTAGTTGACAGATGGTGCGGCACAAGATTCGTGCAGGATCACACTGCATGAAATGAGTCCAGTAACACACCATATCTCATTCCTCTTTTTCGTTCATGCCCTTATTAATGCACATCATACATAAAACATCCTGATCATACGACAAACAGATGCTGAAGCAGCCAAATGATCACACAAGCACCAAAACATAGCGTCTCACTACTGTCCATGGAGCAGTGCCTGCTGCTCTCTGTCTACCAGAGGTTAGGAAAATCTCAACAATATCAGGGTTGCATGTAATAAGAATGTTAATTACATAACTGTGTCAAGACCTGAACACAAGTTGCCTGCATTAAAGTCAGTCAGGCTACACATCCACCCACCCATCACCCCGACCTTTTCCACGTCCTGGCATAAAGAGCGGAAAATCATTCATGCAGAATTACCCAACATGGCTGTAATTCCTAGGGCTGTTTTTTGTGACACATACCAGCTCAGAAGTCAAAGAAAGTTGGTTGGGGTTCATGGTGGATGTACAAAGTGCAGGACTTTGATGCCTACTGACTTGTCCTGCATGCGGTTAGGTTTAGGCAAGAAAATTACTCCAGTTAAGGGTGGATTAACACACCATGTCTTGTGTTTGAAGTTCTCATTTTCAGAATTTAACCAAGACTATGTTCTTTAGCAAAGCTTAACCAAGAGCTTTAGGTTGCCTAAACATAGATCTAAACATAAAATCTGTAACCATGCTTTAGATGTCACTGTAGTGGTTAATGTATAAAAAGAACTTGTCAAAGTTTTGCAGGATAGGATGGGATATGTAGGATATAGTGTCATCTAGCGGCAAGGGCTAACACCACAGTCATCCATGCAATGTTTACAGAGACAGGTGAAAACCTGCTTCATGATACTGTTATTATCAAGGATCACCAGGATGTTTTAGTGTTTTAGTTTTAGTGAAGACAAACAGGACCAACAGAGACATCAGGACAACATCGGGTGATATGGAGGTTAGCTGCTAGACAACTTCTACAAATACTTTTTTGTTATCCTTTACAAACTCTGAAGTAATAAACTTCAACTGTCATGCGAGCGTTGTTTGAGTAAAACAGTGTGTTGATCCTCAACTCGAACCTACATCCCAGTTTGCTTTCTGTCTGCCTCTTTTACCTCTGCTGTCTCTTTTTTTTTTTTTGGCAGGTGTATGTGTACACACAGATATTAACACGTGTGCATGGAGTATCTTCTTGTGTTGTTTATTTCGTGGTATGACACATCCTTTAGTACAATGAATGCTGCCTCCACCTGATTGAGTTTAATTAAATGAACTTGAACTATCTTGAACAAGTTATTGTTTTTTTTCCTGTGGCAATTACGTGCATTTCTAGCAGTGTAGTTGCAGACTGCAACCCTCTCGTTTCACCCTGTCCAACTCAGTGTGAGGGGAAAACTTTAGTAGCTATGAAACGTGAGAGTTAAAGGCCTTTATTAGAGCCAGTGCAGTATGTTGTTCTGGGCTACTATAGAATCATAGTGTTTCTAAAATATTTAATAATCTGTATAGTGTTATATTTTATTTAAAAGCAAATCACTTCTTTTGGCATACATGTGGCATGTGAATATTGTATTAAGATCAAATTTAAACAATCTAAACTATCCTGTCTTGCATTTTCAACTTCAGCTTGGTGATGGCTTCTTTGTTTCTCCAGGTATCTCTGGTGTCTCTCCTCCACCTTTATTTCTGTCTTGCTCTTTGTTTCTTTCATTTTGTCCCTTGGTTTCTTTTCCTGTGCTCACTCACTCTCTCCTCTCCCCTCCATCCCTTTTGTTGTTTTTATTTATTTATTTATTTTTATATATCATCTTCTAAGTACTTGCAAGGTATTTTAGCCCCTCTCTCTGTCTCTGTCTCTTCCACTTCTCTCTCTCTCTCTCTCTCTCTCTCTCTCTCTCTCTCTCTCTCTCTCTCTCTCTCTGTATACTTATCTGCCGTTTCCATTTTTAAACTCCATCACGTCCCAGAGAGAGTACAGCATGACCGATTGGCACTTACCATAAAAATTGTTGTTCTAAATAGTCTCAGACTCCCAAAACAACGCAGTGCTGTGCATACCAATGAATGTTGAGCGTGCATCAGAGAAGATGGACAACTGCAGCCAAGCACCTATAATGATGATGCTGTGGATGAGCGCAGTGTGCAGTAAATACCACAGATGTTTACCGGAAACGTTGAATGTTTGAAGTGCAGAGAAGTCAAAATCGCCATCAGTCAGCTTGGCGGCCAAGGAAATTAATGCAAAGAGGTTTAGTCCAAAATGAAATTACACGTTGGATGAAAAATCCTGATACTCTGACAAGGAGAATGAAATGTTATGGATGTTGACCTATTTTGAGCCCCGAATAAACATCTAGTTACAAAGTCCTGCATCCTTCAATTAATCTCAAACACTTGAAAGAAAGGGTCTCAAAAATTGTACATGTACTGTATGTAGTGAAGTAGAAAGTAAAATAAAATGGAACCAGGTACCTCGGATTGAACTTAAGCGTCGTGCTTGAGTAAATGTATTTAGTTACATTCCAATACTGGTGTCTAATCATAGAGTTTTGTTTTTTAAACCCAAAGGTGTTTTTTATTATTTATTTATTTTTATCTTTTTGTGGTTAGGTTACAGCCAAAAATTACTTCCTGACTTGTTTCAGGAAAGGTCACAGTTTTCGTTAAAGTGACTTCATTAAGTTTAGAGGAGGTTCGTTTGGTCTTCTGTAGAATGGGAATAATCGTGTGTCAGTAGAAAACAGGCTGCAAACAGGTCAACATGTCGTTGCTATGACAACATCACAATACTTCTACCTTTGCCCTGATGGACAAGAGATCCTACTGTCAGTCTTTGTCACTTACGCATAAACATATATATTTGTAAGGGCAATTGCTTACATGACTCATGCTGTCATGTTGCAATTTGCATCAATCATGACAACATTTTATTCACTTAGCAAAGGACTTTAAGTTATTTTATTTTAAGTTACATAACTTAATTAACATTTAACTTAGGTGCAATATTTACATTTAAAGTAAACTGCACAAAAATGATTTACTTTTGAAGAGCTAAGGGCTCAAACTGTGCTAATTCAGTTTATTTGGGGATTTATCTCACGTTACATTACATTCTCTAATTGTTTTGAAGCGCGTTTATGGGGGGAAAGTCTTGACCACAGTGTGTCATGTAAGGCAAAGTTATTATGTGGTTACCACGCTAAAAGAGCTGCACAGCCCAGCTCTGTTTCTTAGTGTTTGGCTTATGCAGATCAATTTCCTGGTTCAACCTTGACCTAGAGTTCATGCAATGGGCTCACACAGATTTTCTGTGTAATTTTGTGTGTAATGCTATTTATAACCAACACTTTGGGTGGTACACTCACTTTCTATTTCACCTCCACATCAGTGGTGTAGCTAATCTGGCTGAAATGGTATTTGTTTACAAGCTCTGTGATGTTCTGACTGCTATTCCCAACATTGCATGACTGAATAATGTCTAAACCTGCATTTAAGTTACACAATGTGTCTTAATTCATGAGCATGTTAAAAATACATTTAAAATTGCGCTTTTTTTTAAGACAGCTACTTCATTAAATGTCACAGAAAGAAATGGTAGACTTAAACGCCTCCCATTCCCTGTGTGTGAGATAACAGGATAGGAAATAGAACAGGTAACACATTTCTGTCTCGGGGTGTTGAGACTGTTTGAATCTTTTTCCACTCAACCTGTGAGGATTTTCTAAAGCTTTTTTTTTTTTTTTCCACTCCAGAGCTTCAAAGTAAGCAGAGAAATCCTCACACTTAACAATCAAATGTCAAACGTGTTGTAACCTTCGACCTGGTTTCAACTAACAGCTAAAAATAAGCTGAAACTTCAGACGACAGTCACCCAGGAGTAACATCTCCAGATAGCAACAACTCCAGTATCTTACCATCATCTTTAGATATCAGCTGACGCACCCTTCACTCTTTCTTTGAGGCTCTTGAAGTCAAACACTCAGCCTGTGTGCTTATTTTATACTAAAAGGGTAATTATAACCAATTATAATTACCCTTTTAGTACCAAATCTATTTTTTTTCTTTTTTTCATTTGATTTCATACTTGAGCATTCTTTTATTTTGCCGCATTACTCTGTGCAGCATTGCAGGATCAGCAGGTTCTTTGTTTGTGCTCACTTGTGCTAAAGACAAAAGGACTTATGACACTCAGAAGCACTTTAGATGAAAGTGCTCTTCAAAAATAGCATTATTGAAAAATAAATGAAGTGTGCTTTCATCACAGTGAATGTTGATATTGATGCTGAGGCCAGTTACCTTGTCCACTTACCCAGCTCCAAAATCAGTGAAACATTTGGTGGTGTGTGGCTTAGTGCTGTAAAGTGTTGCATACTTCTTGCATGGGACACCATCCACCTGTTCCTATACAGAAGCAAAATAAAACTCACCAAAATCATCTGAGTTTGTTGTTCACTGTTCCAACAATTACCGAACTTCTCGTTTGAATCCTTAATTCACAGGATTGAAACTAAACCAACTGACATGCACTAAACATGGCACTTTTGCTGCCCTTGGTGGTCTGGCCTCCGGGGCAGTTGCCCACTTTACACAGTCAGTAGTGAGTCATAATTGGACAGACATCTAAAGCTAGAGATTGTTATTTTTCTAATGGGTGCAGTCTGCATGTTTTTTCAATAATGATTGCTGGAATTGGATGGACAAAACGCCCCATAAAGAAAGTTTCATGCTGTGTCCACACTTCTGTCATAAAAATACTTCTTATAATAATGATAGAATAGCCCCATTTACAAATGTTCCTGACTGAGGGATTATGGTTATCCAGAACCCTGAGTTTAAAGCCAGAGCGATTGCTTTTGGTTGGTAGAGACCCCTGCTGAGCTCAAAAGAAATAGAAATGTAGATGCCCACAGCAACCACCACACACACACACACACACATCCAAGGATCTGTCTCCAGGAAGCTGCTTTTGGCTGTGAGATTAATATTTATTTACTGGTTTTGGAAAGAGAAGTTGTGTGCCATCTGTTTGAGCCACCGAAAATCCACAAGCTTCCTCTGTAAAATCCCCCACAGACTTGTCCAATAGGCAGAGAGATCCTGCTAACGGACAGGCAGCTGAGCCAGTAGAAGGTCTCTGATATGTTCTGGATCACCGACAATCCCTCTGTAATACCAAGGAAACTCTGAGAAATGACTGAGACAGAGGCACTGAACCAGCCACTTCTCAACTGGAGAGGATTCTTCTTTGTGCCAACAGTGCTTTAATCTAACAGCACAGAGCAGAAGTTTCCCTTGCCCTGAATCTACATCAGAATGTAGTTCAAGTCGTGTTGCAGTACCACAGCAGAGCTTCTTCTAAACCACTCAAACAAATGTAAAAAATGGGTAACCCTAACCCTTAGTGTAATAAAATAACTCTCCAGTGGTCTACAAAACAGTTACAAACAGCCTGTATATACAGTACAAAGTCACTGAATCTTTGTTTGTTAGAACTAGACCCAAATGTAGCCTCCCTCTAAAGGCTTCTACTCGTAAAACATACATTTCAATAAGTGATAGTTCAAGTTGTATGAGGTTCTGATCCATAGTCAGTGTATTATCTACAGTAAATGGCGCCCCTGTTTGGAGATGCAGACCAGCATGAAGCTCAGCAATGTACTGCTGTGAACTGGGGCAGCAACAAAACATATTTTAGCCATCTCAGATAATCAATATCAGTCTCAATGTACGCTGTATTTAGAATATTTGCATTGCCTTCAGACATTACTTTCCAACACGTTTATATTGATCCATGCTCTCTTTAAACTCACCAGACTTGATTGACAAACAAACAAAGTTTTACCATGCAGAACACAGGGTTTGCTGATTCAGCAGTCACAGAGGAAGTGAACAGATGTGATGCGCTTTAACTTAAAATGGGATGAGTTTGAGTGGTCTTTGTTCCCAAACCTAGGTCTAAAACTTGAATTTGTTTGTGTCATTGTGTGACTTTGGTGTTTGGATCTGATGCTGTGCAGTAAAATACTGGTGGCTTGGAGAGTATGGTATAACTGCTACTTTAACTACTGTAAAATACACATATACTTCTGTTTACTGTCAGTCTCTCTCTAGGTTATTGTAGAGCTTTTTCTTTCTTTGAGCAAAGGGTCTGAGGATAGAGGTTGTTGTATTTTATACAGATCATGAAGCCCTCTATGAGTCTATTTTTTGTTTATTTTGGTTCAAAATTGACTTGACATAATCGATGTGGTGCTGCAGAAGCGACTTCTGAACAGCAACCTTTAAATGCAACTCAAGTTTATATTTTCCTTTTCACCATGTCCATATTTACTTGCCATCTGAATTCAATTTTCTGACAATCGCAGCTCCTCAGTGAACTATTTCTACTCGGATATCAATGTTTATCAATTAGACACCAAGAGTGGTGCAGCTGCATTGTCAAATTCATCAGGCCAGGCAACATAAGAGTGCTATAGAGTCATTCCTCTTTTCACCTGCATGGCAGATAAAGACTCTACAACAGTAGAGTCAATCTTGAGTGCTGGGTTGTTGGACTGTTGCATCTTTTAAGACAAATTCCTTGTATGTGAAAACCTACTTGGCATTAAACTTGTTTCTCATTTCTGATAATAATCTCCACAGACGGGATCGTGAATGAAGCTACTTTAGGTTATGGCTCTTTTATGGGGATGGATTAAAAGTGCAGCATTAGTTCAGCAGGCACGTCTTGGACTCTGTCTGTCCACTGTCTCGCTCTCTGTCTGACTCATGCTTTTTTTTCTTGTCCTGAGACCTTCTGAAGTAACTGTAATGAGCTACATCACTGACATAGTTCAGACACTAATTGTCTGAGTTACCGGAACCAGCCCTAAATCTTGAAGTATCATTTATACCTTCAGTTTTTTTTCCCAGTAGACCTCCAGTTATGAGCAGCACTCATGTTCGCCTATGTGACATTTAAACCAGCTAAAACTAAGACACAGACTCTTTAAGGCAATGTTTCCCCACTTTTGATTCCAAGACATTTTCTAAAATTGTTCAAAAATCTGCACAAAATATATAGAATCTGTCTAAATGTAGTGTGTTTTTATTTTTTTATTGCATCTCCTCACTCTAAATTGTATGTAAACAGAAAGAAGCTGTGAAAAGTTCTTAGGGAAGTGCTCTGCAAATAAAGTTATTGTTATTATTCAGCACCATTACTTCCCCCGAGGCTACCTCCACAGCCAAGCTTATGAGTGTTTATGGCTCATGACACAATTATGATTAAGATGTTAGCCTCTCACAGAGAGGGGGATAGGGTGGAAGAGAGAGAGAGAAAGACAGAGAGAGACCGAGGGATAGGCAATTTAGCACCAGTGTCTCTCTCATGGGATAAAGGCGAGGAGCACAGTGCTGACCTGTCACTGTGCTGGGTCTGATCGAAGACGACTCTTTACATCTCTCTCACACAAACCCAAACATTAGATTTTTTTTTTTTCTTAAAGTCTTCATCCCTTCCCTACAATCAATATTCCCAAGAAACTGTGAAGTAGAACTAGAACAGGGAAGTTTACTATTATGTAATATTTATTGTCAGTGTAATTGTCATTTGGGATCATTTTCATGATTTATTGAATCATGACAAACAATTGATTGAACAACAACACAAAGCAGTTCACTGGATTGATTTTTTGTGTGTCTTTAAACTATCTAGAAGATCTTGAAAAATACTGTTTATACAACAGAAATGCTTTTTTTTCTATTAATACTGCAGAAAAATAAACCTCCCAATTAAAAAGCCAACTTAACTCATTACCAGTGTTGGAGAAGCTTTGCAAGCTACCGATGACTTTGAAGAAGTTGAACTACAGCAAAGCTCCTCGGAGAAAGAGTTCAAACCACTTTGTAATAAAACAAAGATCAAGAATAGACACAAAAAAAGTCCAGCAAAAAATTGAGTTTATTGCGAGCTTTGACACCTACGTACCTAAGTGTTGTTTGTTCTACACACTCCTTTAAACTACTAGTTTAGTTCACTCCTCCCCATTGCATATTACCTTATGATGGTTCACCCGTGTGGACTGTCGTCTTTGACAGCACCGCTGCAGCCTTAAACAGATGTGTGGCATATTTACTTATGTGAATGGAGTTAATGGATATATCTGACAGGCAGCTGACTCAGGGCGGCATTTCTGAGTGTCCGCTATACTGTTCCAAGCCTCATAGAGCTTTGATTACATAAACCAAAGATATCGTGTCTACATTCTTTCATTCAGTTTGTTTTATCGTAATGATGGGAAAGTTTGTCTTGTCTAACAATTGAATCAATAGACAGTAGGAGACGAGTGCAATGGAAATGGCTAGAAGTGTGTTACGGAAAAGCAGATTTCTGATCTGATCTTCCCTCTGTTCTGAGCTTGCTTGATGTCGTCTTCACTATCACAGATCTGGTGGTGTCTAAATGGTATCTGACGCTGCCAATACCACAGTGTGTAGGTACATTTTTGAGGAATCGCACATGCTCTGCTGCCACCTTAACCCCTTAACACATAAATGTGGCTTTAATCTGTATGGGGATTGGTGCTCACTCTTGACATTACCTCAACAACAAGATTCCATTCAATGCAGTACTTTCGGAGGAAGGTCAAATATTGTTGTTATTGTGATATTAATATATTCATAAATGTAATTGAATCTTTAAAAAACAATGATAAAAACACACAAAATGTAAAAAGCCATGTCATAGTCATCATCAAGATTTATTTTATTTAAAATATACTATGTAAACTATGCTTTTTAATTATTTTAAAAGCTTTTCCAGTTTAATTTGAAAGAAAACAAGGAGGAAGTAATAGGAATTTCCTCTTTCGATGATGAATTAAGACGTTTAGATTTTCTCCATCCATGTAGAAGTTCTCCATCTCCGCTCTGCCAACAGAGACTTGGACATCCAGGTCAAATTTTGTGATTTTAGGTCCTTGTGTTATTTTTCAAAATATAAGTGACCCTGTCTAGGTGGTGAAAGCCAGATACGTCTATCCCAGGAGCCTCTTTTAGCTTCAAAGAGGAAATGCTTCCCCATTTTAACCTCCGAGATTACTGCATCTGTGTCGAAATCCTGCCATCGTTTGAACACTTACTGTTTCTTCCCCTCGTTTCTCACCTCCCTCAGTAACCCTCCATCTCCATAAATTCTTTTTCCTATCTCTGTCTGTCTGAGGAAGCTATGGAGGGTTTTCTGCTCTGGTTGAAGTCCAACACATCACTGTGGGGGGTTGATCCAGACTCTGAACTTGGCAGTCGCACTCCCGCTTGTCTGAGACTTCCTCTGCTGATGCTTCTCTCTCTCTGTATCTCCTGTTGAAAGTGATCAGGTTTCTTTTTTTTCTACTTTACTGTGATGACGTCCTCTCTAGTTCTAAATCCAATCTACGATTAAACCTTTTAGTAGATAATATAATTGTGCTAATGGGGAGCTTGTTAGCTTTGGTGACATTAAAGATTAGAAGTTAATTATACCTGTGAAGTATTGCCTCAGGGTTAACATATTTAACAGCAAAAAAAAGTAGATCTGTTCTGTGCAGCTGAAATGAAACACATCCAGTCAGCAGATACAGTTAAGTGTCACTTTCAAGAATGAAATCCCTGAAACACTCTGAAAGGGACGTTGACAACGGGGTTTCTATGTTTCTGTAGATGCTACACTTGCATGTCTGCATACATTTCAAACATTTACAGACAGCTTATGTGGTCAAAACTTTGTGGCAGTCTGGGGCGGCGTTTAGCTCAGTTGGTAGAGCAGCCACCCCATGTGCGAAGGCTCAGTCCTTGCTGCGGAAGCCCAGGGTTCAAATCCGACCTGTGGTTCTTTCCCGCATGTCATTCCCCGTCTCTCTCTCCCCGCATTCCTGTCACTCTTCAGCTGTCTTTATCAAATAATGTTTGAAAAGGCCAAAAAAATAATCTTAAAAAAACAAAAACTTTGCAGCAGTCTGTACAGGGACTGTATGGCCAGCATATGTAAAATTTATGTTACTGGGCAGCCTATTCTCACTCCCAAGTTGTCAAAAATGGAATTTTGTTAGTGTCAGTCGAAGTAGGAAGCTATAGGTTCCCCTCTAGCATCATTTATGGATGCACCCATTTGGCATGTTTTGATGTGTCACTAAAGTCAGATGACATAGTATGAAAAGTGAAAAAGTCTGTGGAGGAAGTTTGGGTTGTGTCCTTTGTGGAACCAAGTCTTGAAAAGGTGACTTCTTTTAACTTGCATTACATAAGTTACCATACTTCTGTCTATTAGGTACTTATTTTAACCCATCCTTTCCTAAAAAAAAAAAAAAACATAAACATATGCTCATTGACTAAGCTGGTGTATTTGATAAGTTGGGAGGGAGAACGAGACCAAATCATGACCATGATCAGAGTGTATTACCGAGACAAGATCAAAACTTTGAGGGACTGAGACCAAGACCAAGGCAGAGAGACAGACAAAACTAGATAATAGATAGCTAATATGTAGTTAATATCCATCTAATCACTTTGGGTGAGGCTGTCTCAGTAAGTGTTGGATTTTACTGGGACCCTCGCAGCTACATGGCTGGTTAATTTGAGGTTTACACTTAAAGCTCTACAAGGGGGCATAAAGACCATTTTCCTACTGTAGGAAAACATAAATGCAGATAGTTTTGCTTTTGGAGTTATCTGATGCTCAGAGTCAAATCAAATCATCAAATCAAATCAATTTGATTCATTTTATTTGTATAGCCCAAAGTCACAAAGTACATTTGCCTCGGAGGGCTTTACGATCTGTACAGGGAGTGACACCCTCTGTCCTTAGACCCTCGGTTCGAGTGAGGAAAAACTTTCCCACAAAAAACCCTTTTAACAGGGAAAAAAGGTGGTAGAAATCTCAGGAAGAGCCACAGAGGAGGGATCCCTCTCCCAGGACGGACAGACGTGCAATAGATGTCACGTGTACAGAACAAATCAACAGAGACATATTGTACAATTACAATGAATGATAAAATGATTACAGTAGCAGTGGAACCTGTGATAGAGATAGAGAGACACAGATGCGCAGCTGCATAGCAGCAGCAAGTCATTAATTAACTATAAACTGTAATGGAGATATGGTAACAATAATGACAGTAATAATATATGTAGTGGACGTCGTGCAGGACCACAGCAGCAGCCACGATCCATGAGAACCTGCTGGACGAGAGAGCACAGAAACTCCGGGGAAGAAGTTTAGTTAGATGGTGAGAGAGAGATAGAGAGTCCCCGGCAGTTTAGTCCTTTAGCAGCATAACTAAGGGATGACCTGAGCCAGCCCTAACTATAAGCTCTATCAAAAAGGAAAGTCTTAAATCTACTCTTAAAGGTGCTGACCGTGTCTGCCTCCCAAACCCAGAATGGTAGTTTGTTCCACAGAAGAGGAGCTTGATAGCTGAAAGCTATGGCTCCCAATCTACTTTTAGAAACTATAGGAACCACAAGGAACCCATCATTCTGAGAGCGCAGTGTTCTAGAGGGGTAGTAAGGTACTATGAGCTCTTTTAGATATGATGGTGCCTGACCATGAAGAGCTTTGTATGTAAGGAGGATAATTTTAAATTCTATTCTAGATTTAACAAATCCTGGTGGTGAAGAGTCGTTCACCACAACACAATGGAGAACATTTATTTAATGGTAGCAACTTTGAAAAACAAGAGACAAATTGTCTTCAGTTGCTTGGGATGATCCACAGATCTCACTGTGAAGAATATTACGTATCTTTTGCTTTTGGTAGCGAACGAGAACTGTTCAGGATAACCGGGACGTTGTTTTGAGAAAGACAAATTGCGTTTACAGGTATCATTATTCAGTGCTGTAAGCACAGGAAATTAAAATCCATACACCTGTGTGTGAAGGGAAAAGTTTGAAAGGACTTTTTCTCTTTTCTCTCTAAACTACATTTTGATCATTTCACTGTGTCGTCAAATGACTTTGCTTAGGGACATTATGTGAAACAAAGTCAATTCAAATAAATCAGAAATGCATTTTTGTTCTGCTTTATTTTCTGTCAGCATCCAGTAACTACAATATGAGACATTTTAATCCCTAGTTTTAGTCCATTTTACAAAAGAAAGGCATATTCTCTTCTGTTGTACCCCCTAAGATGGAACTTAAATGTCCCCCAGACAGAGAAATTGTACATGTAATGGTATATTGAAAAACTAAAACCATCAGCTTCTGGTGGAAGCAAAGAATGAAAGTTTTTTTCCCCTCCAACACTAACTCCTGGAGGTGAATCAGCAGTTAAAGAAGGATGTTGTACTTGTGTCTTGAAATAATTTTTAATAAAATACCAACCCGGTAAGAGGGACTGTCAAGTAAGTGTAGGTCAGCCTGCTCATGTTCCAGGTTACAGTGAATTAGATGTGTTTAAGGTCCTAAACTGTCATAGAGACTGAACATTAGAGCATTAGTTTTATTTTTATTCTTAATTCAAGCATCACAATGTGATGAATCTGGTCCACAGACTGCACTGTAAACAAATGTGCCAATTCTTAGAGTTCAAGATGTGTTCGCACTTTGGTTCCTGTATTATTGAAACTGATTGAAGCGATTGTTTGGCTCCCAATATGGGGGCGTGTGGAGTGGCTGGCAAGTTCTCACAGTGTTTAAGCAAACCTTGAGAGCTAGTTAGAGCAAAACCGAATGGAATATCTGAAATTTGAGAAAGTAATTTTTCCAGTCTGATATCCAGAGATGCTAAAACCAGCACTGAAGCTAGGCAATGCGCTGCCGTGGACGGGGGAAGCAACAAAACACAATATCAGTCTAAGTGGATGCTATAGTTAGAACATTTTCACTGTTTTACCTTGCCATCAGACAGCCCTTTCCAGAGGGAAACTGAAGGCTTTATATTGATTTCTGCTCTCTTCAGTCACCAGACTTCACTGACAAAAAAAACGCAATTGTAAAAGTTGAAAAATACCTACATTTTAGATGCTGAGAGAGCACATTATAAAACATGAATTTACTGTAACAGCACATATTGTAACAGATGTGCTTTTCTCTACTCCTTGCAAATCTGAGGTTCAGATCACATCCGTCACAAAGGGCCTACAAGCACAGTTTTTTGCCAAATTATCTTAATAACGTGTTCAACAGTGCTGTTGACAAGCACGCTAAAACCACTTACAAAACAGAGAGGAGGGAAACAATGGTTTCTACATTTGTGCCCGAATAAAAATAAAAAGAACCCAAAGTTACTTGGCCGTTTAAGTATTCATTATGCCCTCCAGTCAAGCTTGGCCCTGAGTCCTGGCTTCACACCTGTACGGCGGAATTAACCAGCAAAATTGGTTGTTTTCTTATTCTTCTCTCTTTTTTGTTTAATCACAGAAAAAGAGGCTTTGTCAGATACTGAGCAGGTTGGACCTCTCGTTAAATTGTTTACTGTTATTCTTGTGACCTTTTCAGTATCTGTAAGTATTAACCATGCTTGTCTCATCTGTAATGGGCCAGTAAGCAGCTGCAGCGCACGACAATGAAGCGCTGAGTTGAGAATGTGGCCTCGGTGTTAATGAGGGGTAACAAAGTGGGACAAAAGGCAGAGCTGCTGGTGCACTCGGAGGGGTCAAAAAACCCCTTATTTACCAAGCAGAATGAATACACAAGCATTTATCTTGTGGGATATATACAGTTTAATAAATCTTGAGTCTTATTGTTGTATTTGTGCCCATTCTTCTTCTAATTATTAAGATGAGAACAAGGCAACATGGCTACAATGACATCAGACGACAGCAATTTACCAAGATTATCCTCATTTAGAGATAAAACCTGAAATGTTGATCATGATACCCCAGTGCACAGCAAACACAAGTTCACACAATTACAGGATGTACAGATGTTCAGACTGACAACCAGTCTGATCATCTGACTGCTCATCTTTTTTGCCCTACCTGACTTCTTTTTAGTGAAGTTATCATAGCAGCGATAACCAAACCTTACATCCGTCCATCCATCAATTAGATGGAGTTGAGGTTGGTAGTGGAGTTGATCCTAGCTGACATTGGCAGGGCACACCCTGAACAGGTCACCAGTAGATCACGACAGGCAACCATTAACACTCACAATCACACCTACAGGCCATTTAGTTGCCAATTAAACTAACCTGAATGTTGTTGGACTACAGGAGGAAACCAGAGATCACCAGAAAACCCATGACTTCATTGGATTATTCCTTTTAAAACAAACATGCTTCTTTCAGCTCTCACCTACCTCCAAATCCATAAACCTCTGTCTCAAACAGGTTTGGTAGTGGGTCAGCAAGCAGAGCTGGTTGGAAACTAATGACAGGGTTTGTGGTTAGACCTCCGGCTCCTTCTGCGCACATGTCAATGTGACCTTGAGCAAGACACTTAATTGATACCTATGGCTAGTACCTTGCATGGTAGCTCACTGTCATTTGTGCCAACCACAGGAAACTTTGTAAAAGATAACACGTCTCCATATATATATTATATTGTGAAAGGTATTTTCATCTGTGCGTCTTGAAATCAACAAAATAGGTTGTTTCTCATTCCCTTCCAAAACCAAACACAGTGATTTTTTTATTTTTATTATTATTACAAAAACAGACACTGCTTGTTCTTTTTGTTTCTGACAGACACAACCACGAAAGGTTTCTCGTCAAAAATGTATACGTCGTTATATGTAACTGAACAAATGAACAATGTTGGCGTGGTTCTGATGAGTCAGACACTCTCCTCTAAAATGTATATTTAATAAAAGTTTAGTATCATTTAGAAGTGCTTTTACATACATACTGTACCTATTTTATGAGAAATGTGATCTGTTCTTCTTCTCAATGGGTCGATCTTTGGATAAACAACATGTAGTTTTGTTTTGTGAGGAGGCTGTTTTCATCAGGTTTCATCAGATGCCTTTACTGCACTGCACTGCTTCACTGCTACTCTCTGTTGTTGTTGAGGGTTATAAAAGGGAAAAAAAATAAAACTTGTACCGAGGTTCTGGCACTTCAACCATACCATAAAAAAAGAATTGCTCTTGGGGCTTTCTAGACGAAGGAACAGGACAGTTAATGGCAATGGGGGAGTGGTGGGGAGCAATTCAGGACAATCTCTTCAGTCCTGTTTAATGGCCAAGACGGGTGTACAATTCATTACAGAAAACCAACACATGTAACAACAATAAACAGTAGAAAGTTTCCAACAAACACACTTGGTGAACAGAGGCACAAACAGTTGTGTATGGAGGAAACAAACATGGCTATTAGCGCAGTACATCCAAATAAACCCACAAGCTAGTCCAAGAATGGCTTATTAACACGTATTAATGGTTAGCTTGTAGCGGCTTCTGCTTTTGTCTTCAGCCACTGGAGGTTATGTTCAATCACTCGGAACCAACAGTCAGTGAAATGTTCAGTAACTTCTCACTCAGCCAGTCACATTTCTACACTTGTCCTCTTTACCCACACATTGCAATGACCAATAAACTGCCTCTGGCTGTTGGCCATTTTGTATATTCATACATTTTGGAGGCGTGTGAGCCCCAGTAATGGCATATCCATTGGCAGCAGCCGTCTGGTCCTGGTACCGATCCACATGTTGTCTATATAAGTCCTAATGGGGAGCTGCCTGGCTATTTGGCACAGGGAATAACCAATAACATTTTGTAAAACCTCATTTCTCTCTCTAATCAGAGACAGACTTTGTTTTTGGACCATTGGGTTTTCTTTGGGCTCTCTGAATGAATAGTTGGCTGAACGAGAGGCACCGTTGGACAGCAGCAGTGGAGGGAAAAAGACTCAAAGGCCGATGATTTGATTTGCCTCCAATTTGCCACTTATTTTCTTCCTCCCTGCCTCTTCAACTCTGCTTTCTTAACACACACACCTCCACTCGTATGAGAGTGGCCATTATTTAGCTTGTAACCAAGCACCATTTTCTTTTCTCAGTCAGCCTGTAGCCTAAGAGCTTATATTTCATTACTGCAGTATATTTATTTAATTTAAGATACTCACTTTGTATGGGATGTAGATCCACAATGTAATACAGTGTGTGTGTGTGTGTGTGTGTGTTTCGAAACCAATCAAGCAATGAGAACGTTCAGAAAACTTTAGAAACTATTTTTTACTTCTTATTGTGTTTAGTCTGTTTGTTATGCTACTATAGAAGAGCCACTCTCATATGATTTATACTGAATATACTGCAATAGAAACATGATTACTTTCAACTTAAAAAAAAAAAGATGGAGAGCCTTATGTGTGTATACAATAGCATGTAAACAGTTTCCATATTATTGACATAGACCAACCATAGACATTATACAATCAAACAATGAAACATTTCCTACTGTAGACCTAAATATACACTTAACTGATCATATTAGCAAACAAAAACACAGCTGCCATGAGCACTTTCACTAACTAATTAATGAAACCAGTGAAGAATAAAATAATTTCACCTTGGTTTCAGGCAAATCTGCAAACCAACAATAACTCTCATAGACATAAATTTAGACCAATTAATGAACAAAGAAACAGTAGTCTCTCCACAACTTAGTGTCTTATAACAAGATTGCTTACTAAATGAATCTTTGTAGGTTTTCTATTGATAATTGGCCCTTCCTAAGTCCCGCTTCTTTTCACTCTGTGCTCCAGTCACATTTAAACAAGCCTTGGTCAGAACCACCGTTAACTTTTTCTTTCCTATGTTGAAAATACTACCAAATTTTGAAGATGGTTAAAAGATATACGTGGCATATAGTCATATGTTCATTTAGCTAGCTAATGCTGGCAATGCTAGTTTTGTAAAATGTAAATTAGCAGTACTTGCTAACATTAGCGTGTAACTAGCTATAACTATTATTGTTAACTAGCTAACGATACATTTGGATTAGCTAACTAGTTTTTCTTAACTTTAGGTGTTACATGTATTTTTGTATGTCACTTTTATCTTTAACCATCTTCAAAAAATCGATTGTATTTTAGCACGTAGAATGTCAGAAATGAAAAAGTTGTCTGAGGTTCTGAACAAAGCTTACAAGTTTAAGTACAAAGTAACACCAGCAAAATAATTGCTGCAGTTTGCGTCCTGTTTCTTACCAACAGTCAAAATTGGTTTCTTTTTACCCATGGCCATGTTTGTTCTCTTTTCCTAACCAAGTTGTTTTTGTGCCTAAACCTGAACAAACTTCAACCATAGATCTGTCATGGCAGAGGCATCATCATGAATTGTTTTTTTCATTAAAACATCCACCATTGGAGGCGGCGTTTAGCTCAGTTGGTAGAGCAGCTGCCCCATGTACAAAGGCTCAGTCCTTGCTGCGGAAGCCCAGGGTTCAAATCCGACCTGCGGCTCTTTCCCGCATGTCATTCCCCATCTCTCTCTCTCCCTGCATTCCTGTCACTCTTCAGCTGTCTCTATCACGTTACTCGACTCACGCTAAAATGACATGTTTGCACATGAATGCATGAGCACACACATGCTTCTCCATCATACCTGTGAGCAGGTGACACTGTGAGTGTTGCTCTCATGCCAAAAGCTGTTCATGCTGTCATAAAAGCACTTGATATGATATTTGTATTATGCAGTAGCTTTGTTTCTGAGTAGAAATTCTACCGATTGCAGTTCAGTTTACAGGCATACTGACTTCTGTTTGTAAAATGTGCAACTAGATGTGTGATGTGAATTAAGCATTACTAAAAACAGTCGAAAAAAAGGCTTTATTATTTAACTTCTCTATACCTTTCTAAAGTAGTGTCAGTATTTTAAAAAAATTGAATAAAAAATAGAATATGATTCCCAGTCTCAATGTATTGACCTGGGGATTTGACAGGGAATTACTTCACTTTTCTTTTCACATTTTAGGGATTTGCTGTTCTCCAAAACTCTGTGTCAGAACATTAATGTTGCGTGACTTTTTCTGTTTTTACTCGTTGCCTCTGGCTTACCAAATTTTACTGACATGATCTGTTTCATTTTGAGGTTTTAGTGTCATATCAGTTTCAGTGTCAGTTATCTGAGTCCATCACAGCTCGCAATGAAAAAAAAAAAAAAGAACAACAGATCTAGAGAGAGGAAATGGAAAGGCTGTCCATCTCTCTCTGTGTAGTGTGTGTGGTTTTTCATAATCAAACTTCTTGGTGTAAACAAAATGTCAGAATAGCCCCCGTCAGCTGAACTGAATCCTGTTCAAACAGGTGATTGGACAGGACAGCGGTTTTTGTCCAAGGCGAGCACAGTCTGCCATGACTCACAGCCTCATTTAGAAGCTCCGTGCTGTGGCAGGTGCTTGTAGGAAAGAGAGCATGATCCAGGAGCAGACGCGTTATTAATCTACACTCACACGCTGCAGCTTTTTTCTGAGGATTTTGCCAAAGCACTGATCAAACAGGCTGGGTTACTTTTGGCTTATACCGCTGTTTGTCATTGTATTCATGTTTGTATTGGAAAAAGTCTGAAATAAACACAAAGCTGGAGCAATTCGGAGCTGCTGTTAAACTGTGAGATCAAGCCCGGGTACTTCTAGGGGTTGAGTGATTATCAAATGACTTGAGAATGTATTTAACAGGGAAGATGTTTGCTCCTTACTTGGATCCAGTTTGTGATGAACTCCAACTATTGCCATGAAACTGGGTGAAGATATTCATGGACCACAGAGGGTAATTCGCCATGAATCCAGCAACCCCCGACCTTTCCTCTTGCACCAGCATCATGTTGACTTTTAGCACAATAAAGAACTTTTGTAGACTGATACCAAAAATAAAAGTGTACACGAATATGAACAAAACAGACAAATCTAACTCTATTATCCATTCTACAATAGCCTTCAACGCAGTCTGACGGTCCAGCAATATAATAAACCCTTGATGTTGAAATTCAGGAACTGTGGACCCCCAATAGTATGGTTGATGTTCAAGGATTACATTCTCACCTTGACAATCCCTGACAAGGCCTCACAGAAATAAATTACTGGATTTTGATAAAATGTTCTGTCGATATTCAGAGTCCCCAGAATCAAGATCCCGTGTCGCGTTTAACCCCTGACATTTCAACACATTTTCACTCGTCAAATATGGCAGCTTGGTCAGCAGCCCTCTACATTTCAAACTAGGATGCTGTCGGTGTCCCTCTAGCATCACATTTAGAGTGTGTAGGACTATGCGGTCAAGTTAGCAATGATTAATATGCAATGAATGTTACATAACATACATAACAAACGTAACTAACAAATTGTTACATACGTAATGTAAGTTAAAAAGCAACAACACTGACTTTTGTTTTGAGACACAGAGCAGTCTTCTGGGTTGAAGTCCTGTATTTGTTTGACTATCCACGCCAACCTCCCCTAAAACATGGACTTTGCCCTTATAGCACATCAAAACAGTACTTCAAATGGGCATGTCATAGCTCGATGTGTTGGGCCAATGACCAAGCTGCCATGTTTGATGAGTTTGGAAGGAGAACGGGGTGAGGTTTTTCCTCTAACAGCACCAGACATTGTCAAGATTTTCACTGAGCATATTGTCTCTACTGTTTGCTTTTGAAGACGAGATTATAAAAGAAAGCCTTGTCAGAGCCAGAAAAATAGAAACTGAAAAATTGCCACAAAAGCTTCACATATTTAGCACTAAAACTGATAAGGCTCTGGCAAAGTTACTGTTGGCTCAAGGCTTTCGTACTGCACGACGTAATTAAAACTGCAGCTGGGGTAGAGCCTTTCTATGTGGAGTTTGCATGTTCTCCCTGTAAGGTTCTCTGTTAGGTTAATTCTCCTGTCAGTGACCTTGACCAGAGCACTAGCTTAGAGCTGGAGTTGGTCCCCGGGCACCGCACAGTGGCTGCCGACTGCTTGGGTTGGAAATGCAGAGAGCAAATTTTGCTTCTGGGGTCAGAAAAGGATAACTCTGCAGCCTCTAAGGGGCTCTAATGAGATCTAGGTGATTTTTTTTATCTAGTTTAAAGTTATCCTAGGAGAAAACACAGCTATTGTTGAAGTCGATGAGAACAGTCTCGATTTGGATGACAGTTTTGTGCCTTTCTTTAGCTTTGTTTACTATCAAAGCAATCTTTTTGATCAGCCTAGACATCACAAAGAGACACCTATTCATATCTCTCCGCATCTCCCATCAAACAAAAATGAAAATCCGACCGTACACAATGAGATTTCCCTGTTTTTGCTGACTGGTGCTTTGGAGTTTCCTCTGTGGCTTTCAGCTCTTTCTCACCAGGGCCCTGTCTTGTGCCATTTGTTTCAGTTAGCAGGAAATGTGTGTGGTTGTCAAAAACGATTGGCTTTGGTGGTCTGAGACACGCACTCAAAAGCACGGCGGACAGTAAATTGTATTTTTCCACAGAGTTATTAGTCCATTATTATGGCGCTTGAAGTGAACAATGCCTCCTCGTCTTCACAGGCAGACAATTAGAATCATCATTAATCGGCACTATCAGCACATCAGTGGGGCAGAGGGGGTATAATGGAGTTATAGACCATTTATCGGGCAATCAATCAATACAATTGCTAACAAAACCATCTTTCATTGCGCACGACCTGAGTGGCTAGTCAGTATACGAGTGGAGTATGTGAAAGGAATGTTTATGGCATGTTATTTGTACTAATGTTCAGTGTGCCCCACTCCTTATCCTAAGGTCAGTCTCTGCAGACTCTCTACAGCTGCATCACGTATCTCCAAGCAATCATAGAAGGCTCCAGCACGGAGGCCCAATAATGGCTGAATACATAACAGCCAGACAAGAAAAAGAGGGTGTAAATTGTTGCTGTTAATGCGACTCACAAGAAGCCCAGCAACAAACAGATAAAGCTTGCAACTAGCTGGTGAACGTAGTGGAACATTTATCAGCTAAAGAGCCAAATATTTTTTTTCTCAGGAGAAGGTCAAGAACAAATAGGAGCTAAAAGAGGAAAGAATATTAGATTTTGGTATGTTTCTCTGTGCCTACCAGATGTGTACATAGGCGACTCTGCTAACTGTTGCGTCAGCAATAACTATGCTTGTGATACGAAGCATATCCACTGGGACTGTCTGTACGTGGCATAGCTACCTACTGAAACAGCTAACTTAAGCATTGGAACAAGCTAAGTTCCTAAACTATGTGCCCATTCACAAAGCTGGTAGTCACCCCATCTGACTGCTGACATTTGGTCATGAATTACTTTTCCTGTTAAGATCGTGAGTTTGGGGAAGACTTCACTTCCTTCACTCTCTGTTCTCTGCCTCCCCTGCTTGCATGCATTGTTGCTATGCTACGTCACATACAGCTCTTGCACATTGAAAGGTCAGCATAGCCCAAGGTCAAAGTTGAAATAATTTCAATTTTGGTGGCAATTTTGAGAGATGCACATAGCTGAGATGTTTCCCTAAAGCTTCCTTTTTCTCTTCATGTCTCCTCACAGATGACCCAAGAACAGTGCACTCATAGGAACAATGTCCAGAGTTCAGAGAAACCACAAGTGTACAAAGTGGGAATATACGGCTGGAGGAAACGCTGCCTTTACTTCTTCGTCCTGCTGCTGATGATCCTGATCCTGATCAACTTGGCACTAACTATCTGGATCCTCAAGGTCATGAACTTCACCATAGTAAGTCACCTTTTCCTTTTTAATTGGCACTGATGAATTGGAGTTGCTATTGAAAGCGAAACAATAGAACGTGGTCATCATAGGAGTCTTGTTTTTAAGGGGGCATTAGCTCGACCAGCATGGAGTAATCCCCTTTAACATGTATGTTACAGTTTGCTTCGGTTTTCTTAGTGAATCATGTTTGTTACCCAATTTGCACTTACACAATTTTGGATTTAAATTGTTCGAAAAGTTTGATAGAAAAGAAAACTATCTAATGATATACAAATTCTATGGTCCTTTTAGCCAGTACACTGTAGGTAAATTATCATTCAAAGAATCATTTCTGAAACGATGTCATCCTCTGGATATTTATAAGAAACTATTTTGTAATCACTGTGAATGGAAACAAGTCTTCCACGGCCCAAGTATACGATGTGACCTATGGATTTCAGGGTTTCATATCAACATAACACACACAGACATGTGGACCTCAATGCAGTACAGTAAAGTAGGAAGGAACTGGCTTCATACTCTACTTATCACTTTATTGAACAACGTTTAATTCATACAACTGTCATTGCATTCCTTCTTCAACACCTTTGTTTTCCCCTGCTGGGGTGCATTTAGTCTAAGTGAAGCAGAATGGAAAAAGACTGAACTGTGACTCTGAAGTTTGAAAGTTTTTGTTGCTGGCACTCTTTTTCTTTGCCTGACCAACTCTTCTTCCAGTTTCTATCCCAAAATACTGAAATATAAGTATAAAGAACTTTCCTAAATACACTGAAGACAAACTGACACCAGGGCCAAGTTCAAAGTTTGCCCAAATCCACCAAGGTTTGAAAACTACAAAGTGCTTCATTATAAAAAACAAAAAACAAAACATTAAAATGGATGTAAAAAATAGTTAAAGTTAATAATTAAATTAAGTTTAATTAAGGAAATGCATCTTTGATAGTCACTTGTGCAAATTGCATATTGCATCATACACAATGAGTGAAACTAGCTAAACAAAAAAATATCACTTTCTAGGTTGGAAACGTCCTAACTGTGTTTGTTTTTTCTTCATCTTTTATCCAACTGGCCCCGGGCGTTGGAGGTATGAATTGGTGGTACATTCAGTTGAATCATTCTAGTATTTATGAGCAATTAAAAAGCAAAATGAGCATTTACATTTATAAAAGTAACATGGGTAATTAGTTTAAAGTATGTGAACATGAATACAGATGTATTTATGATTATGATTCCAGTGAGATGAGCTCTGACTGATTCTGACTGTCTAGCTTTCTTTTTTTTTCCTCTGCCGAGTTTCAGTTTTACTATTTCTTACTATCCCTGTCTGTCTTAACCTGCCTGCTCAACACTCTGCCTGCTTAGTAATGCCTGTGATGAGTCAGATACAGATGCATGCGCATTTTTAAAGCACATACATACACACGCACAAACACACACACACAACTGTTGCTGCGAATAATACATGAGGTCTGCTTCACAGCAGGACTTTGATATGAGATCTACATAAATTCAGAGAGGATGCTGAGCTGTATGTTCTGACAGAACACTTCACTCAGATTGTTCTGATGTTTTTAAAGTTCCCATGAAACAGAAAACAGAGTGCTGTTTGCTTCCTCATATTTTCGTGAGGGGCTTGATATATTGAGAGATATTGATATTGATTTGGGGTTTACAGCCAATAGCTCTGTGTGGGTGAATCCAGAAACCAGCCCACTGAAACAACAATATTAACAAATCCATGATATCCCTGTATTCAAATTAACTTAACTGAAGGAGGTCGACCAAGTAGCCTTTGGAGAAAGACGGTTAGAGGTGAGGGGAGGCATGAAGAGATGAAATATTTACACCAATTGCAATTACAGAGACAAGTGTGAATAATGAATGTGGACAAGAAATGGATATTAGGGAGAGTGGTATTTGTGTGTGTGGAAGAAAATGAACATATCCCATGAAATCTTACAGCAACCGCAGCATGTTTGAAGTGTACAAATCTGCAGAATGTCTCCATCTGATGGGATTTTCAAAAATTAATGCGATCTTCATGTTGGCGCGCCTCCACCTGGCTTAAATGTCTTTTCAGCAAAACAATAAATCCCTCTGACCTCTGCAGCCAAACAGAGAGAGGCTTTTTTGCTATACATAGAATATCACCGCCATGTTTTTATCTCTTTGTTTTTTTTTAAAGATGGCCCTCAATAGTTTTTTTTTTATCACCTCTCATTCAGACTGCTGCATCCTTTTGCTCAGGCTTCAGTCTCCATCTATGCCTAAATAATCTTGCAGTTTGGCTTTAGGGCAGCCATCTTAAAACATTTAGCTGCCTGTTGATCTACGAGTCAACTCTAAGGAAGCATAACGTTCCAGGGTGTTTCTGCAACTACAGGAATTTGAATTTTTTTCCTGCCTTTACTCATGTATACGACTGTGTGACGTCATCTCAGTATCAGTTTGTCTTGTTCAACCATATTTCATCTATTCCTTGTGCTTTTCTCTCCTGTTTCTCTGTGCTTTGCCTGCCTTATGGACTTTTGATGCCTTGTTTCCTCCTCCATTGAGTTTTGAATTAAATCATTGAATTGTATCAGCTCGGCCTCCTGGTGTCTACGTTTGGGTCCCTTGTGTTTGACCAAAAGTAAAAGGTTGAGGAAACAAAATTACACTGTTAGGTGTAGGTGTAGGAAAATATCATGTTACATACGTTACTCAAGTTAAATATATTTTGTAAGTTATGTATGTAACTTAAAATAAGTCACAGCTGATTTTTGGTTTGGACATGACGTGGTGAAATTTGACTTTCCATTCATCCACTACACATGACATTTTTTCTTTTTTTTTTGTCTGACATTCACGTGAAAAATGACACGCTGTCTGGTCGATATAATGAAACGGCTTGTGAAAATCAGAAAATATGTTGTGATAACACACAAAATCACATTGGTGTTTTATTCTTGCACTATTTAGTGATACCAGGCTGCCTCTGAAGGGTTCCGACTTGATGCCAGATTCTAATGACCACAAACATAATCTCCTTTCTAAAAAATGTGAGCAGCAGTGTGTCAAATAATCAGATCCTCTTTATGCAGCTGCAGGTTTTTAGACTAGAAACAGACGTGCTCACTTTACTGCGTGGCGTGTTCTCCTTTCAGAGGCCGCGCTCTTCACTTGTATTTTGAGCTATTATGAAAATATGTGTCAAAAGCTAAGTTAGCAAGGGTCAACATCTCATCAGTTGATGTAAAGTGTGCGACTCACTTTGAGCACAGCACACGCACACGAGCACACAAACAAGCACCCGTACAAATACACTAACACGACCAGGCAAACCTGATTAAATTGTGCATGCATAGACTCATTCACTGTAAGGAAGACGTGTACAAATGCACTCGTGTAAATGTGAAAGTTTGGATAAAGTGTGATCAGTGATGTGGCACACAAATGCACACACATACATGTACACCTGAATCGTACCTTTTCCTCAAAAACACATAGGTACTTGTATTTGCATGTGGCTCTTGGTAAAAGAGTCCTCTCACTTAACTCTCTCTTAACTTCACTCTCTTCACGCACGTAATTATGAACGCTGTCTTCAGTATGAACTGAGAGCTTGATAATCTGTTCAATGAGACCTGGAAGTGAGGGTCATCCTCCTTACAGTATACTGTACTTTCAAAATAAGAGCTGAGACACTGGCATATTATAGCTGAATGGATGCAAACATCAATATGGTCTCTTTTGTTTTGATTGTTTTTTTTTGTTTTTTTATCCTTTATGTAAATTTCCTGTCCTGTTGCAGTTTTCTAGTCAAATGGTTGGCAAGTAACCTTTTGGGATTTCATATTTCATATTCATACAAAACGGCAGTTGATCGTGTTGGCAAATCTAATTATGACTTTCAAATCAGATGACTGGACAATGCTAGAATTTGTTTTGTGCTGTGGTTTATGTAGCTTACATGTCTTTAAAGTTGTAGAGGTCCATTATCTCTGTTTTTATTTAGGTTAGGTTTTATTTTAGTTGTTGCAGCCTTGTGGACTAGAGGCAAATACACGTCATACATACAGTGTGTGTTTTTCAAATGCTGTTTGATTAATGCTTTTCATTATGACTGTCAGTCCAATGAGGATGACACGGGTTAAGACCTTACTCTGAAATTTCTTTGCTTTATTGAAAACACTTCACTTCTGTGAAATGATTAATTACTTTTGTTGACACTGGTAGCCCACATAGAGCAGCTCCAACATATGGCAGACTGAGTGCAATGCTAAACATTTGAACATTTATAAACATTTATACTGGCGCGCTACTCAAGCATTGTGTCTTAGACGCATTTTAACCTGGTATTTTTGCAGTGTGCAAGTTGAAAAAAAACTCAGCTCAACAAGTGTCCTCCACCTGTCCATTTTTATATCAATATTTCATTAAAACAATACTTCACAGTTTACTTCACAGCAAAATGATGTAAAAAGTGCCTTAAGCAGTAGCAGTAAGAAGGGCAGTTTGGCGAACTCAGGGCAGAAAAGTCATTCATAGTTAATAGAATTCCCATTAATTTAAAATCAAGGGGTTAAAATGCTCCCAATTAGGACAGTGCTTAATTAGGAGCAGCCACCCTGTTCTAGTTTTTTATTAAGCTGTCAAACACACAATGTCAATATAGCTGGCGCACCCTGTGGTTCTTTCCAGAGTGATCCAAATCACTTTTGTTTTCAGTTAGAAAATACAGCCATATAAATACAAGAAATGGTCTTCTGAAAGGTCTGCAGAAGGTTTCCAATAGTGGAAAAGAAGTGTCTGATAAAATGAAATATGTTTTGTCGTGCAGGTGTGTATGAGCGTGTATTCAGTTCTTGGGTGTGTGTGTTCTGTCTCCAGAGATCTACAGCTCATCGAATTGCGTTTCCAGCTTCCCATCATGTTAAATAGGCTCGTTGTGGCAGCAGAGACAGCCGAGGGCTCTCCGATTGAGACAGATTAAACTGGCTGCACCTTATGTACATGGCGGTCTACAGTCTGTGTAGTAATGAGCAAAAAGAAGGGGGCGAGGGGGGGTGATGTATCGGCTGCTCTCTGTTTTCCGGGTACTACACTGAACCTGGTCTGTTCAACAGCCAGAAAAGCGGCCTGGAGTGAGGCAGGAGCTCATGTAGTGGTGAGACTTCAATGCTGTGAACATTTGAGCATCAGCTTTGTAGCTGACTAGCTGAACTTATCTGCTAGAAAGAGGCGGGACTGGTTCTATTTTCCTCCCCTTTAGAAAATCTGTGGCAACACTACAGATGAATAACTAAAGTATATCACGCTGAAACTTCCCCAGTTCATTACTTGCATTAAAGGTTCTCTGAAATGTTTTGTTTAAATGAGACATTATCTAATTGAAATGTTAGTTTGCATACATTTCCATTGTTGCATTTTGTTGACATAGTCAAGAGTTTTTATCTAGGAAATCTCTTTTTATCACTCATAAATAAATAATTTATTTATTTTTATCATGTTTTTATGAATGAAATGTTGTATAAATCAGGCTCTGAACAGACCTCTCTGTACAAACATTCAAAATATAGACAGGACATCAAACTGGAAGGCTTGGTGTATATAAGTGTTACTGAAATGGAGATTTCTGGCTCAGAGTCTGAGAAAAAAATCATTTTCAAGATATGTATTGTAAAATCCAGACATTTTGAGACATGACAGGTGAATAGTGTCAAAAGTTTTCTGAAATGTTACATTTAAATTGATCTAATGCTAACTTTATTGTAGTAAAACAAACACCTAAGGCCATTTTCTCTCCAGGGTTCTGAAAAAAGACATTAATAAAGTGTCTCACCTTACCAAGATTTTGGTAAGATTCAATCACTTCTCTTAGCATGACAAATATGTGTGAAAATGAACAAATAATAAGGAGTACACAACTTGGCCAACCGGTGTCATAAAATGAAAAAAAAAAATTTTTGTAGGATATTTATATAAAAAGAACAAAAAAATATTAAAATCAGAGAATTGCCCAAAGCATGAAAATTAGGATAAAATGCAAATATCCTCTATCACTTTTGTGTGGAACTTCAGCCCAATCAGCAGAACTTTAAGGAGCAGCAGCACCACTTGCTGCATTTAATGAGCAAAAATATGTTCTCTGACCTGTACTCGTTATGAAGAGCAACAAAACATTTCGATATATGGGAGAGACAGCTGAAGAGTGACAGGAATGCAGGGAGAGAGAGACGGGGAATGACATGCGGTAAAGAGCCACAGGTCGGATTCGAACCCTGGGCTTCCGCAGCAAGGACTGAGCCTTTGCACATGGGGCGGCTGCTCTACCAACTGAGCTAAACATCGCCCTGACAGAGTCAGACTTTTGATGGATAAACAAATAAAGTGACAAACTAAATGAGATGTACAAGACATTGTATGTTGATTGAACCTTACAAACAATCAACTACTGCTGCTGAGATCACAGAAACATTTTACCTCAAGCAGAGTGACAAGACAAATATGGAAAGAAAAGCACTGCATAAATATTCAGATATTTTCAGTCATGTCTGTCAATGTTTCAAACTTTGACTCAAAACTTTTTCACCTACCAGAGGGCAGCAAGAGAAAACCAATATAATTCAGAGACTTTTCGACTACTTTCAGACATCCATCATACTGCATAAACAGTACACATTCGGTGCTCTTTATAGCAGTTAGCTGACTTATAAAACAGCATTAACGTCATAGAGTTAACTTTGTGACTTCAGAGCACTTTAACAGGACAAACAACTGGGGATGGTTCTCTGCCAGAGAGAGATTAATAAAGGGGAGGAGGGGGATAAAAAACACATTCCATCTTCTGTACCAGGTATCCCCACTGGAGCCTGTACTTAAAGCGAAGTGAGGTGAACTGCTGTGACTGCGTGATATGGCTCACTGCTTCTGGGAGACAGAGCTGAAGCCCGCAGGAGGTTTGCAGCAGCTCCAGATCAGGTTGTTGAACCAAGAGCCTCTATCCCACCCCCTGAGAGTCCCACGGGGGCCAAAGCGGGGCCAACAGCACTGCCTCTCTCTGGCCCCAGCGGGGGATCCTGACCTTCCCATCTGCAGCCAAACTATCAGTTTTCACCAACTCCCTGAAAGCTCACTGTCAGGATGTTGTTTATTCATGTCTGCCGGTTTACTGAATACAGATTTCGGCAGGAAATTTAGCAAGGTCATAGTGATGTGTGTGAAGTGGGAGCTGCTGTCGTTTTTTTTTTAGAAATTGAATATTTGAGGTTGTATTTTTGTCCTGAGAATTCTCAATATGCTTGGTATTCAAGTGGTTCAAGGGTCAGCTCATCCAAAACAAAATACTTTTTTTACTTCTTACTTCTGTTGCATGCAGATAGTTTTATTGTTTTGTTCAGGTTTTGATCTGGCTTTGAGATTTCAGCCTCCAGCCAAATGGAGAGAATCTGGTTCTATGATGTACCTTATCTGACAAACTGGAGACAGGCAAACGTTCAAACACATTCTGAAAGCAACACTGAAGAAGGAATAAAAGGTGAGCCGCTTGGTTGCGCACTGAAATGAGGCCCTGATAAAGAATATTTTTACCAACTCTGACTTGATAATAAGCCAAGGGATACCATCCAACACGTTCTTACTCCCATCTCGTCAAATACTGCCACTTGATCACAGCCCCCAGCGCTTCAAAATATAATGCTGTAGATACCCCTCTAGCATAATTTCTGGACATGCACAGCTCCACAGTCAAACATAAATATGCAATGTCCAAAATAAATCTGCATGGTTAATGTGGGGAATGGTTGCAATAACTAAATATACTTGGTTAGGTTTAGGAAAATATTCTTGTTTCTTATCACTTACTTGGCATAATGTTGATATACGTATGTATATGTAAATAGCAAAAGAAGTCTGTGAAGGTTCTCAGTTGTTCAAGCCATCTTTCTTTGAGGAGAGTTAAATCCAGGCCAACTGGAACTTGTAGGTCTGTGAAGATGTTTCACCTCGTATCCATCTTCACGGAAGTCGAGTCGCCCAAGGTTTAACTCTTAAAGCAACCAAAGGAGTCAACTTTACTTTTGTTTTCATTTAAAATAAACAGTAATCGCCTGCAGTCCTTTAGTTGTTTGACCCATCCATGCACCCCAACAACCTCCATATGCAGACTTTATTGTTCTTTATACTGTAGCGATCCTGCAGTAATGTTTACAATGTTATAACATGCATGGTAGAGTTCTGTGGTTTCCCATGGTCTGTGAATGTGTCTGAATGGATGTGAGAGCAAGGGGCGGGGAGCAGGTGAGAGAGAGAGCGCCTGGGTGTGAGAGAAGGTGGATGGAGCACGGCACAGCAGTGAAGTTGATGTGTGGGACTGTGATTGTTCTGTTGTTGTTTTGGCATGGTTACGGCCGACAGTAACCAAGTTCTGTAACCAAACCGTTCAGCAATAAATACGGGTTTGTTGAACAAAGCCTCGTCATTCGTCACGCATCTGGTCGGACGCTACAATACTTTGGCCCTTTGACTTTGACGGAATGTGACGGCAAACCATAACGCTACACGGGCATTCCCAAACATGACAATTTGACAAGTTAGGAGTGAAAATAGTATGTTATATCCTGCTGATATCCAAATAATCACTTCAAGTCTTTAGTCAGCAGCAGGGAACCCAATAGCAACAGCTCTTGGAGGGCAAAGCCTCCATAAACAGGACTTGAACCATTCCATCTCCTTGATGTGATGACCCACACTCTGATATAAAAGTAGAGGCTTTGAAATGGTTCGTAATATAAGCAGTAAGGGCAGGAGATGACTTCAGAGCTGCTGAGATGTTTACCTCCTCCTGTAATCTGAGAGAGGCGTGCCACCTATATTTATGGTTCAGAGACACAAACACCAAGAAAAACACACACACACAACACTGTCAGTCTGTGTTTCTGTCATAGACCAACCCACACACACACGGAGCTGTGGTGCATGCTGTGCTGGTTTATTGGACTGAGTGATTCGGGCTGGTACAGTCGCAGGTGGAGAGGCTTCAGTAAGCCTTAAAATTGTGTCATTTTCTCTTAACCTCTAAATCGTTATTCAAGTAAATTACTAGGAATGTTTGTTTCTTTGCTCACCCTGTAGTTGTATCTAAAATTTTCCCTAATTATTATTATTATTCCCTTATTCACCAGCATTCTCTACCAAGTCAATGTTCAGTAGTTTACTCCATAGTGAGCTCCTGAATCATCATTTTGAGTCATTATCAGTCATTTGAGTCATTATTAGCTGAACAATCACATCAGATCGAACACTGTTCTTATCTAAACATTTGAAGAGAGCCACACAAAGACTGTAGAGAAAGGCTTTCCAAGTTCCAAGTCTTATTAGAAATATCTAGCTGTGTTTCCAGTCATTCTGTGTGAATACTAGGAGTTGATTCACGAGATGAGCAGGTGGTTGCGCCAATTCTTGAGTCAGAAAACCAGAAGGAGAAAGCGCACCAACATGACATGAAAAACAATGTAGAAAACAGGATGTAAATATTACATTTATGTTTGTTTCATGTATTAATGAGTGGAAGGTAACATCAGATCTGTGTAGAGCGATCATGGATGTGTTATAGAGCCTTGGAAGCCATGAGGAAACTGTTGGAGCAGAAATGCCTGGGCGAACTGAAACAAACAAACTGTAATGTGATTTTGTGGGAAGTCAGGTCATTAGGAAATATTTCTGGACAGACATTGACCAAGTTTTTCACATTTTCCATGTACTTCTACACCTACACCAATGAAAAAATGAAATATCTACAGACATTTTTATAGATTATGATCAAGATTAGGGTTTTTGTTTGAAAGTCTTGAGTGTTTTCTTGTTTATTTAGCAGCTCAGTTGCATGACAGACATGAATTCCCTCACCCTCAAACACAACCAGTTTTGTTTGTCAGCACTCAGAAGGAAGTAAGGGATATTCAAAAATGCCTATGGACATCTGTAACACCAATGATGACTATGACAAAGAAATTAATTAATTAGTTTGATTATTGCAGCTTTCCAGAGGAGGCTCAATAGTCCTGTTCACATAAAGACCTAGAAACTGATTTTAAATCATAAAACAAGCTCAATAAGACGTCTGTCGTTCGAAATAACAGAGGTTACAATCCAAAATGAGATATCTGTCATGAAACTACTACCATCTGAAGTCATTTATGAAGATAAGAGTATTTTTCAGGTATCGACTGATGACTTACACGAGGCTGCATTTCTCCAAAATATGAATTTTTCAGTCCAATCCCCTTTTCTCATGAAAATCTACACAATTATTTCTATTTTGTGTGGGTGCGAGAGAAAAAAAGGACAAGCTACAATACAAGACCATTTTCCCTTTGAAGATAGCGGTTCAGTCAGAATGCATTTGAAGACGCTTGGTAGATAAACATCCCTGCCTCTTCTGTGGATTGTTGGTGATAGTGACAAGAGAAAAAGCAGTAATTTTCCCTCTGATTGCAGCCTGCCTTCCTCCGAGCAACACTGATAAGCTTTCGCACAGTTTCACTCATGGAGAAAGGGGTGGGTAAAGAGAAGTCAAACAAAGAGAAGATGAAGAAGTGGGAGGAGGAGCAGAGGCGGTTGATGATGATGATGATGATGATGATGATGATGATGATGATGATGATGATGATGATGATGATGATGATCACTGCTTTTGACCACAGTGCAAAGAAGGAACTTCATCTTCATTTTATCATATCTTTACTGGTTGCCAGGCTATGATATTGCTATATTATTAATGTGATATTTATGAAACTGTGGTGTTTATTGGCTTCAAAGGGCCCAGTTATCGGTGTTTTCCTCAGGCATGAACCTTCTGACTGATCCTGAATCTGGGTTAAAGAAGAAATATGACTATCATCTGTTAAATCATTTCTTTAACCTTGTTCTGATCAATTAATGAATACATTATCTATAATGCCACAATGGTGTTGGTGACAATTATGCCCAAAACAACCACATCAAACATCCAAGTGGTAGAAAAGTGGAACTTTGGGTGTGAGAATAAATCTAAGTGAACTAAATTTAAAAAAATAGACTGCCAACCAGGGTCAAGCCTCTAACAGTTTTCCTAATTCAGGTCTAGCTTCTTTCCCCAATGAATTAGTTCCAAGTTGCATCCAAAGAGCCCATTCTTGCCACTAGCCGACAGAATGCAGAATTGGCTGCGAGTGGTATTAAATCTTACGCTGTTGATGAGATCGGTGTTACTGGCTCTCATTGGGGACAATTAAACCTCAGTAACTCCAGCAGCCTTTACTGAAAGGTCAACAGAGAGAGAGATGGAAGAAAGAGCCGTGAAACAGACGGAGAAAGAGAAAGTCAACCCAAGACCATTGTCAGGCTGTTCACAGTTCACATGCAATTCATTTTAGCAAAATGAAAGCAATACTGTGTGTGGGACAATAGGCATGCAGTGTGTTTTGGAAGTGTGAAATAGAGTTAACGTCAAATACACTAATTACATTTGAGTCTGCTAACTTCATGAATTCAGTGCTCAGGAGATGACTAATAAAGCTCAACTTTAAGATTTTATAGTCCCTAATAGGAAAATTTGCTTGCTGCAAGGCACCCAACAAAATGCATAATTACAAAACATGAAGAGATTAAAACCCAGAAACATACGGAAGTGACAGTGAATGGTCTGGTAACTTGCTGGCACAAAGATATTTAAATGTTACTGCGAAAATGTTTAATTTGGATCCTGCTGTTTAATGCCCAAGAACGAACAATCAGGGGGTTTTAATGAAAGACAGATTGAGATTAACTGAATGAAGATTTGTACTTTTTCTACTGCTCTGTATTAGGGCAATTAAGCTGGTGGATGACTGTACTCTGCCTGCAAAAGAAGTTTAAGTTAAAGAATAACTTGTTTCCAAAATGTGAAAATGGAGTTGCAGCAAGATATAATTTCCAAAATATAATCACAGTAATTAAGTCCATAATACAGACCCCCTACATTACACATTAGAATAGAGAGAATATAGAAGCAATCTGGGGTGCACTATTATTACAAGAATTAAATAGTTACTGGCATATTCACTTGAAAATATATAGCAAATCAATTCCAAAGATTTGTCTTATGGCAGGACATTAAATGCATTCCATTCCCATTGACAGTGAAATATGTTGAAACCAGACACAAAATCTCTGCAGTGAACAGGGGGTCACGTTCCCAATATGTAAAGTGTCTTCCTCAGTAATTGTAATCGACCAATCACATTACTGAGTCCTTTCAAAAGCTGAGAGAAAACATGCCCCTACCTTTTTTGTTAAACCACTACAAAGTCACTACAACATCAGTGCTTTCTGAACAGCTTTGTACACTATTGTCACTATTCTTGTTCATGGTGTTCACTTGAGCTAGATTTTTTTTTTTTTTTTTTAATTGACTTTGCCCAATTTATGGTCATTGTTTTATTGCCAGAGGTCACTGCTCACTTATATCTTATCGTATCTTATATATTAATCCCACATCTGCTTAGCACCCATCAACCCATTGGTTTCCACCAATGTATGACCAAAGCTGTTATTGTTCACTGTACAAAGCATGAATTAGCATTAGTAATGTAATGAATTATTGGATTGGGAATTCATCTGCCACCAGAAGAAGAATCTGACTGAAAGAAGTACTTGGCTGAAACATATATCCAGTATGGATCATGTACGTCAATATTTGTACTTGGGATGATGGAAATTCTTTTTCGGGATGCCTACCACCCGAGTTGTGTTCATATATTCATCACATTTATTTATTTAAGTTTGTGGAAAAAATAGTTCTGTAATACTCATCTTACTCTACTATTGTGATCTCTCATATCAACTTCTGGTTCAAGCACCGCCCATTCCTAGTAGAGGTATGAATACTTTTGTTGGTTGAACAGATACAGATAATGGTGTACATGCTCATCCCTTGAAAGAAGCTTTATTCAGACAAATTAAATTTTTCTTCTTTGTACGCATTGCAGCCAAATAACAGTTAATTCTCACTTATTTGTTTGTAAATTCCCCATCTATGATCTATGTGTGCTGTGCCAAGGCAACAAATCGTACTGGACATAGGGTGATTGTTTTCAGATCTCAATAAAACATCAATGTAGTAGCCTCAATAACGTCTAAAATAAAACTCTGGAAGACTTAAGTTGTTCAAACAGCTTTTTATAGTAGTGGTAAAGTAACCTTCCACAGTTTGATTTCATCATTGCAGCTCATCAAAGCATTCTTTGTATCCAACTCCTACTGTTGGGTTGTTGATTTCATCAATCTAGTCTTGAGTCCTGAGAAGATGACCTGTACAGACAATCATGAGCAATTGTTGGATTTCACTCCAACAAATGACTCATCACTGATTAGACCACCTTCAAACAGACTGGAGGAACTTGTTAGTGAAATCACCCCGCTGATATGATTGGATGGAGTGAAAACCTGCAGACAGTTTGCCCTCTGGCACATGCTCATGCCTGCCCAAAACAGAGCATATAAAGGTTAAAAAGGACAATGAGAGGAATAAAGCCCTCTGGCACACTGCCTATAAATAATATGCAGTCTTTCCTGGAATTGTAATCACCTCGGCCACCATAAAACCTATGCCCAGTCCTGAACCTGAACTCATTGGGGAGCGAGTTAGGGAGGCTCAAACTGTCATCTAGTCTGTTACACAACAGCATGTCAAAATCAGCGGTGTGCTGAAAGTTTCCATGAAATGGAAAGCACAGGGCTTTCTGCTTCCTTATATTTACGTGTTTCCTCTAAAAACAGGCAGATGCGGAGGGACATTGTGGATATTGACAAGCATTTACAGTAGCCAATACTGTGGAGCATGTCCCACAACTCTGCATTGCAGGTAGCGCAATGATAAGAATGAGCGTCAATATCTAAATTCCAGTGAACACAGCCAGACCTGAGACTGAACACGACTTCTGAAACCAGGAGTAGCCAGTTTGCCAGGGAATATAGTAGCCTACTGAGGTGGTTTTCTTCTTCACTTTGGTTTTGTAATGTTATTACTTGTACTGGTCACGGAGGCTGTGCTGGAAAACCCAGTCCAATACAGCTGCTGAGCCCATTTCTGTTGCCTGCAACAGCAACAACAATTACAAAAACACCAACTTTTAACCAGCTTTTATCAGGAAATGACAAACTCTAAAATACTATTAACACCCAAAAATACCTAAGAAATGACTTTTTTGTCCAAAGATAGTGACCAGATAGTGGTGTATAGATGACATATAGCACTAGATATGTGATAAAAACACTTAAATATCAATTTTGACTTCATAGGGACTTGAGCTGACACTGAGCTGAGTTGATTTTAATTGAACCACTGGATTAATTAGCCCAAAATGGCAGGATTGTGTAGGGAGTTGACAGGAATCTAACATGTTAGTGCTAGTACTGGCCAAATCCAAGCACTTCCAATTATAATAAGTGATTAATTGTTTTAAGTAATTTATCAAATAAAAATATCAAACATATAGAGGTACTAGCTTTTCCTATATATATTTTTTCTCATATCATTATGAATTTGATCCTTTGGATGGGCATTTTAAAATGGAAAATGTCAAACAGTTAGTCCATAAATTGAACACTCATTGTTGGATAGAAATAATTATCAGTTGCAATAAGAACTGCTGTGGTCAGGTCTAGCAGAACCTGGCCAACAAGTGTACTGGATTCAGTATTGATTCTGTGGTCACTGGCAACTGTAACACCTGCCATCCCATTCTGATGCTGCTCAAAATTTCAATTACTTTCCAAAAGTTTGTTCACTTGAACTTAGCAGCCTTCTCTTTCTCACTTTCCTTTTCTTGTTTTCCAAAAGTGTGCCAAACTTGTGCTGTCATTGTTTATGACAGATTGTTTGAGTTTAATCTAAGAGGGTTTGGTCAGAGTCAAGCGGCTGACTGCAGACATTTTTAAAACAAAGTTGTAATGGGTTCAAGATGAGTTCAAGATCCAAGAAGGCACCGAACTTTGTGGCGCATTTTCAACTAGACTACAGTAATGATCCATCCATCACCCCATGTTGCTGTGGTCTGAACAATATCAATATACAGAGTCTGATATCGACAGAGTTGTGATGAAAGAAGCAAACTTGTAGTAAGTGCTGCTCCACTATTTAACAGCCAGATGTTCTCACTGTACTTATGAGGTGATGTTGGTGCTTGATGACTCACAAAACACATGCATACAAAACACACATGCTCTGCTAATGAGGCATCAGGTGTCTAATGTTGAAATAGATGAAATGAGTATAGCCTGAAAGTCATTACTTTCAGCCTGACAGAGCAAACACTAGCATTCCCTATCCATAATTACTACTGCTGGCATAACCTTGAGCAAGGTCCTTCATACCCGCTTGTGACATAATGACCTGTGACCAAATATGCAAACACATCCTGCTCAGTTAACCTAATCAGATATACACGACAGGTATGTAATGTATGCAGTTATTATTATTATTTATATTATTTATTTATTTATTTATTTAGTTTTGTGCCATTTTTCAGACAATGAAATTAAATAGATTAGGTTATCCCCACCCTGCTATAGAATTTTAAGGGCAATTTGTTAATATTAGTAATACAGAACAGCACAAAACTCACAACTTGGAGAACGGACCAAAACAGCGTCATCACAGAGCCATGCCCGGTAGAATTTAGGGGTTACACTCTCACGTTTGTCAGCCACAAAGGCACAGAACAGACAGAACAAAGAAAGGCAACTTAACCTTACTGGTAATCATTTACCTAAAACTCAGAGAGAACACAAGTTTACCTCACAAGTCACTCTCATGATGTGTTTCTACATTTTCATCACCAGAATTTCTGCTTCCTCTCATTGAAGTTGTAAAAGTTCACACCTGCTTTGACATGAGGAGGAGGCACAACCCTTGTGTAATATGTGTGGCTTTACGCATCCTGAACATTGAGCAAATAACGCAGCTCTGCATGATGACAGAAGAGTGTAAGCCTGGACTGCCGCCACCCATTTTAGAAAGTGGTCAGAGCTGTTTGGGTTTTGCAAATTGAATCATATGTTATGCTTGTTGCTGATTGGTTAGGGCAAAAGGCTAACATGAACACAACGAAGTGAGTGTGCAGCTTTTCCTATGTAAAAAAAAAAAAAAAAAAAGCAAAAAAACAATAACAAATAAAAAAATAAACCTACAGCTACACCAAGTGGTAAAGCATCTTTTTTTTTGAGCTCATCAAAATCACCGATCCAAACTCCAGAGATGAGACTCCTCTGACTGCCTCCTCTCCAGCATTACACTTCAAAAGGTGTCTCCGTCTCACAGGGTTACACTCTTCCTGTTTGGTGTTATGCTTCCCAGGTAACGGTCTGGGTTACATCACCCTTCCTTTTTTGAAGGCTGTTTTTTTGAAGAAATAAGCTTTACACAGCACTTTTTTTTTTTTTTTTTCACGAGGGAACTCTCAAAAGTCTTACTCGACAGCACTTCAAGAGGATTTGATGATACGTGACCCTTGAGCCTCCTTGTTACATGACAACCATCCCAAAACTCTCTGACTTGACGATCTTGCTGGACAAAAGAATCTGGTTGATTAACGTCTTGTTTTCTCTCCGCACAGAAGATGAAAGATGAAAGCACAGGAGATGGAAAGAGGGTCATTTTGAGGTTGAGAGGAAAGAGACCGGAGGGAAATGACAAAGAGCAAAGGGCAGAGAGCTTAAAAAGTAGAATGAGAAACAAAGAGGGCAGGATATTAAGCGAGATGCGTCTGAAGATACTTTAACAGGTATAAAAAAACAGCAGAAGAAGAGCAGAGGAAGAGGTCAGGGTTTCTCCCGGAGGATTACAAAGCTTTGCAGTGTTAGTCTTAATGGGAGGATTGCTCCACCACTTTCATTTAATTTAGTTAAAGTTTTTTACAACATCTGAAAACTGTGCAAGGAATTTGGGATTAACAAGAATCAAACAAAGCAAAACTGTCTTCCATCTTTGAAAGAAGAGAACCAGAGAAAACAGTTATTGACAAACTTAACAATTTACAACTGGATTACAATCTCACTGTCGGTATATTCAGGCATTCTGTCAAATCTACTGCCTGTGTTGACAGTGTTGAAGCTGCACTGATCGATATTTCCTTAAATTGAATTCAAAATCTCTGCAGTGTGAAGGGTGTTTTTGCAACTACGATCCCTTCTGACTCTTCTTAAACAACAAAAACAAATCAACCTCTATGAATTGCAGTCTGTAATGCATATAGAAAGGTACAGAGTTGTCATAAAGATTTTAATCTAGAACATGTTTCATTGCAATTTTTATACATTTGCATTGATTTTTCTCAACAGCAACACAAGGTCGAAAAGCTGCAGTGGTTCTGTTATTGTTTAAATTACATTTATGCTAATATTGCACATGTATGGCAGCTAGCAAGGTCCGCTATGTTAGCTTTTATCTCTTACCATCAAATTCTCTTATATTTTAATTTATTGCAGCCACATAAAACTGCATAAAATCCAGAGCCTTTTAGCCTCTTTTAGCTCACAGTTTTGGAGCAGCAGGTAGCTCCTTTCAGCAGATAAACTCTAAATGAGGTTAGAAAAGTTTGAAACTTCTTTGCTTTGCAACCTTTGGGGGTAGAAGTCAAGGAGCTGTTCTGTTGTCCATTTGGCAAAGGAAGTCTTGAAAGAGGAATCTTCTCTCTGCCTGTTTGATGTGCTCCTGTTAGTGTTGCAATCTTGTTCCATGCAGATAAACACTGTCTGTCTTTTGACCTGCTGTGAAGATCAATATGAGCATCGACTGATCGAGCTGCTATTATGTCCAGCCTGGCAGGGAGGACTGCACTGTTTTTGTGCTTCACACACTAGGTGGTCCCGTCAGAAAGAACTCAAGTCTCTGAGTCAATGACAAAATATCCAAGTGCTCAAGTTGAGGCAAATATATATTTTAGATGAAAGCAGGTCCATCCATTACTGCCTCTGCAGAAACTGCCCTCCATGCTGTGAAACTGTCTGAGTCTCTTTATGTCCTCTGTGGTTCGTCTTTACTGTATCCTTTTATTTAAAGTGCGGTTATCAATGAGAGACAAAATGTTTGACAGAGAGACATGGAGCTGTCTGAAGCATCTGACACTTTCTTTCACTTTCTGTCTCTCTGTTGCCACCCTTAAATGATACAAGCTCCCTCCCAGGCGTTATCATTGATCCCACCACAGAATCTACACGCCAAACCTCACCTCATCTCAGACATCTCTAACCTTAACATAACCCAGCGCTGCTCAAACTGTGGGGCATAGAGTCATTGTAGGTAGGCTGGAGTTATACTAATGCTACCCTGTTGATTTTTCCTGTGTGTCTCCAGAGTTTTATAAGCGAGACGGCTACATAGAAATATCAAAGAGAAAAAACGCCAGGTGACTGAGTTTAAAAAGCAAGTCTATATATGAAGGCGGTTTTGTTTGGATTGATGGGTCAAACAAATGCAGGACTTTCACCCAGGAGAACGCTGTTCATGAATCATGTGACACGTGACAGTCAGATACATATATTGACTTACATAATGACGAAACTGCATTACTGATGTTACGTATGTAACTTGATGTTTTTCCTAAACCTAACCAAGTACTTTCGTAGACTAAAACCAATATGTGACTGTGTCACGTTAACCACGTGTTTTATTATTACTTATTATCATTACCATGGCAATGTCCGCCATGTTAAACCAACATGTTTCTACAGTAACCCAGCTCTTGATAGGGCTTGTTGCGTTTTTTGCGCATTTTGTGCCCACTGTAGTTTTTCCATCAGGATAGGAAGGAGATGGTGAGACGAGGCGGCTGCAATCAGCAACTACACTGCTAGATGCCACTAAATCCTACACACTGGTCCTTAAAAGTGGCATGACTGCAATGATGTCCTAATCACAAGATCACCACATTTACTGTAAACTGAAGCAATAAATAACACTGGACACACAGTGACATAGTCTGACAGAATATCAATCAATTTTTCAAGTTTCAATAACCAACTACTCACTGGTGTGATTTATCAAGAAAAAATGCCAAACATTCTCTGTTTGCCGCTTCACATCGCTGTGAGGTTTGCTGCTTTTCTCTGCTTTTTGTAATTGTAAATTAAAAAGCTTTGGAGGAATTGTGATGGCAATTTTACTGAGTTTTATAGCTTGAACAATACTAAAAATAATCAACAGTTGCAGCCCAAAATGGCAGAACTTCATGTCAAAATGCATCATCCCTCCAGATTTTTTATCAAAACTAGAATAATGTTGACATTTTAAAGAACACATTGTCAAACAACTCAAACCTTCAAATGCCATCAAAATCTGATCAATAGGGTTTAAAATAGAATTTACAAGAAAGTAGGTCCTCCTTCTCACTATTTTCTTTCTTTCTTTTCTTTGTTTTTTCTTTTTTGCTTGAAATTTTGCAAAAAAAAAACAAAAAGTCACTTGTGCTGCCATTTCATACAACATCAAGACTAAACCTTTGCTTTTGCTCTGCTCACATTTATGACTTTCCTGTCTGGATTTATGTGTGAGGGCATCTTTCTGTGTCTGCCGTGTTTATGCATGACTTCCCTCTATTCAGTAAAGTCCCAATATGGTAGAGATCAAAAGGCAGGGGTGGCAGATAAAGCTGACAACTTCCAGCAATACTTGCCAGACTATTTTTTTTTTTTTTATAGATGATGGGATTGGGGGGAGATAACATTGAGTGAACATACAATTCACCACAGACACAACTGAGAGGAAAGTAGCTGCCAAGAAAATTTCTCATGCATAGCGTACACATTCCAGACGTGAAATATATATATATATAAAATAAAGACAAAAAAATTGAAAAAAGGACTTAACTCTTTGGCACTTTGCCCATGTGTATATTTCCCATTTGGAAATAAATTCATTACCGCCACATGGCAATGCAATCCATACGGACAACAGATATAAATATATGAATACTTAAACAGGTGGACAGATTGAGTATTGCTCTATTTTCTTCTCTGCTGGCTTCCTCAGATGTGAATAATAGCTAAAGAAAGCCTCTTTCTCCAAATCCCCGCAGGAGGCTGAATGAAGACGATGACAGGCCCGGATAAAGCATCACCAAATCTCTCTTATCCACTTCTTCTTTTTCCTATTAACCCTTTTTCATCCAGAGAGACTTTAACTAGCGAGCTCCAACCCGCCTGGCCACATCCAGCACTGTGGGCGCTGAGCTGTTTGTGTTTCTTTAAGTACCTTGTGGAATTTAAAGTGAAAAACAAGGATATGAACTTCTCTTTTTCAACTGTTCTTCACATAGACAAACATATTCACAGTGGAAGGCTGCACCAATCTCACTTTTTTCTTAACCAAGACCAGTCTTAGTAGAGATTTGGAAAGGACACACCAGTCTATTCAAAGGGAAACATAATGTGCTGGATTGTCATGATATACTTGTTTGATTAGTTGTTTGACCTTTTTAAAGGTATGGAATAACACTAGATAGTAAAATATTCCAGACTTTTCAGGGTTATTTATGACTTCAAGGTTACATTTGTAATTAGATATTATTCCAGGCATTGCAGGCCGATTCTGGACTCTGGATTTATGCCAGGCTTTTCAAGATTATTCTGGATTTGACAGTGACCCCTGGAAATTGAAAATGGAAGTTGTGAATTGTGGCAGCTTGGTCAGTGGCCCTACACTTTTCCCGTCTAAGACAGGTGTATGTAGTGTAAAGAGCAAGAACAAAACACAGGACTTTCACCTAGGAGACTGCTGTGCCTGTCCCATGTGAAACCAAAAGTAAATGTTGAATTATTTATAATTTTCTCTATGTTACATTCTTATTTTAACCCAAACCAAGTTGTTTCTGTTCCTAAACATAACAAAACCGCCGTTCAACCGTTGAACCATTGAACCATACAAACCCAGTAACATCTAGCGTTGCATAATATTTGTTGCCAACTTCACCACGGAGACTTACACATGCAAAACTGACGCTACAGAGGTACCTAGTTTGAAGCGTAAGGTCACCGACCAAGCTGCTGTATTTGACAAGTTGGGATTGAGAACCTGTTGGATATTTGCCAAATATCTGTCAGTATTTCACATTATTAGAGGTGTTATACCTAACATACATAGCATTTATTTGCCCTAGAAACTCAGCACCTTCACTCCAATAGCACATTTGTGTTTACTCTCCAAACCTCCACACTTACTGTACTTCTGTTCTCTCTGTATCTTCGACCAGAGTCCTCACTAAACCTCCGTATCTGAAGCCAACTTTCAGACTGTCCAGATTAAGGGGAGATTAAAGTGAGGATAATCAATTAAAGAGGTTATTGCCTGTAAAGCTGGAACATGTTGGAGTGTTAGGACGAATATGTCCTGGTCTTTGGTTCTTTAGTGGCAAAGCATACCATGAATACATCACACATCTTAAGATTATTATTATTATTATTATTATTATTATTATTATTATTATTATTATTATATTATTAAGCCATATAATAACCAAAGAGACAACATGCTTCTGTTCAGTGGAAACTGTGCAGCTCTTTAAGTTAGCAAGTGAGACTTTTTTGCCCCAGTAAAACTTTAGTAAAAACTAAAATGTCAGCAGCACCTCCTGTCTCTGTCTTTCTCTTTCTGTCTCTGTTCCGTCCCACCATCTATCTGAGCAAGACCTTCCAGGCGTCCGTGCCCCTTTGATGGGGCGCGTGCCTTGAAGACAAGGCCATTCAATCTAAGCAACCCTGAGATTCAATGAAAGTTTGTGCGTCGTAAATTTCTACATGGTGCAGTGGAGGGCAGGATTTTTATTGGAGACCTCTTCGATGGTGTCTGGAGCTTTGGGCGGAGCACAAAGACCTCATTTAAACTGTCTCTTCCAAAGAACTAGAAGGGGAAAGGATGGGGAAGAGACGTAGATCAAAGGGAGAGCTGTGTTTCCTCGGCAGTGGCAGTTTGTACTTCAGCTGAGGGGACTTCTAGGGAGGGTTAGAGTTTTTGTTTCTGTGATTAACAGATTCATCCAAAGTGGATACCTGCAGAGTTTTGTGAAACTGAGAGTTTCAGGTCGCTACTATGAATAATATTGAAACGATTTGTGTGCTTGTTTTGACGATGTTTACCTGGATGATTTTCTTTATGAAATCCAGGAAAACGTATCTGCAGTAAGAATTTTGTCTCTAAAAGATGATATGCTCAGCATGCATTCTTTCTTTAAAGTCACATTTTCTGGATTTGTATAGCATTGAAATGAAAAATCTTAACTCAAGGTCCACTTTCAGCCATACAGTCTGTGAAGCGGAGTCTGCTCATTGTTCGACATTTTACATTAACTGTACCTCTAAACATCCCTTTGAATCTCATCAGCTAAATGTTTAAATCAATTAAAACCTATTAGGACTTTTATTTTGGAGTTGTACACATGCTGTAGTTATCGAACGTCTCCGCTTTGTGTATTGAACATGCACACATTAAAAAAAAACAACAACACATTGTTATACATGCACGCCTACAGACTCCCTGTGCATTAATACTGAATGCTTTGTGCTAAACCCAGCAAATTAACTCAAATTCAATATCTTTCTGGCTGCTTAGCTTCTTGTTTCTTTCGCAGTGTACAGTATTTATGTTAGACGTTACAATTTTAATTCCCTTAAATTTCAAGGAAATAATTATCAAGTTATACTTATACAGGCTATGGTTCTTGCTAGAGTTCTGAATAGGAGCATGAGAGACAAGATGTTTCCTTCTTATCCTTCTTAATGTCTAATAAAACGCAGGAAAAGACCTTTTCAAGAAAAGGATTTAAATACTTTCCACGGCTGACCAACAGCTTCTCTTGCAGTTGTACTGCAGCAGCAAATGACTTCATTAAACTGAATGCCGCTGTGGACGGACGTGGCTGTGACAGTGACCGAACCTCATTTCTGTCTCTGATGAAACTTCATCACAAAGCTGCTCCAAGAACCATAAAAACAATAACCGCTTTCAATTAGCCCACAGTAATTACTTAATAATCAGGAGAAAATTGCACCACTTTGACTACTGTCACACATTTACTCATAACAGTGTGCGTGTGTGTGTGTATGCGTTGGATACTGTACATCTCATTATATAGGGACTAAATGTCCCCACAATGTTTCAAGGTGAAAAGTGTGAGAAGACACTTAATTATTGAGCCTCAAATCACGCCAACACATCAGTGCAGATGCATCAGTTTAATGTTTCCAATACAAATCAGTCTGTTTCAAGCATTTTGTCCTTTTAAAATAAGTCAGAATGAGGCAGATTGCTGCACAAGAATCAAGAAAAAACTCAATTTATTGCAGAAATTCTTTGACAAAACAAGGTGGTTCGCACTGAAAATAGGTTGAATTCACTCGAGAGGTTTGTAGATTTTTTTTGCAAATGCAATGCACAAACCACACAGCTTGTTGGTTCACCTGCAGAATGCCTCCTTTTGCATCTATTTCCAAACCACCAGCATTTAAAAAAAACGGTACAACCAACCTCAGGTGTCGATGTGTTTGTGAATCCAGTGGGCGCTAGTGGCATCTCGTGTACAATCCACACTCCTCGCTGTGTCTCTTATGCAGCGCTCTGAGCCTGCAGGCTTGTGTATTCACACGTCAATCACTGCCGGTGTGAAGACCTTGATGCTGCGCTGCCATCGGGCTCCGAAGGCCACGGCGTCTGTCCCAGATGAAGACGAAGTTAATAGGAAATCTATTGGCCTGTGACACTGACATGTGGCAGCCACAGGCACAGAGAGCAGAGACAGAGTCTCTGGAAGGACTCACAGCACTGTAACCTTCTCTTGTTATTGTTCTCAATCATTTAATGAGAGCAAATAAAACAAGGGCGGACATTTCCAGTCACAGCTTCTATACTTTCTTGCTATATGTTCCAGGCTTTGGCATTCGGTCTTTATTACCTTTCAGCTCATCACAATTATTGTTTGATCACACCTCCTTCATTAGGAGAGGCCACCTGGGTGGTTCATTCACGGATGGTTTCTATCAAGGCAATTATATTCTGTTTGCTGATTTATGTTTGAGCCTCACTTGTTCATAAATGGCAGTTTCTGCTGGTTTGATTACGTTGATGATGGTTTATAACTAAATTACATTTGTTTTTTGACCATTATAAACAGGAAGCTATTTATCCTTGAGTGCCGGACGGACATCAATGCTTATATTTACACAAAAAAACCACCACCATCACAGCGTCTACTGTAGAGTTTACCATATGTAGTATCGTAGCAACCACAACATGTCTTTCTTCATTAGTATGACAATAAACGTCTAATGTAAAAAACAAAGTCTACAGCCCTGCTGCACAACTTTACAATCTTGCATGCCATATTTGCATTTAGTTAGCACAAAATACAGCAGATATTCAGTTATAGATCAAACTATTGTTCTGATGGCACAAGAAGTAAGGCGATCTACTTCCCCCAGGCACTGTGATATTAGTTTGGACCAATGTGGTGGGCCAACTGATCCACATTCCTGTTTCGAGAGCGATGCTGTTAGCACGGCTAAAAATGAAACTGAATTTTATGTGTAAAAAGTTTATTTCTACACTGAAGTGCTTCCAACCATATCAGCAGACAAGTACGTTGATATTGGACGATTCTACAAAACCTCGGATTGGCTGGCTTCTTTGTCAGGGTTATTAAAACTTACAGATCTGCAGCTCTGTGCCCAAATGCAAATTTGAATTAAGAAAGTTACATGCAGCTGTTCATACTGCTGCTAAACAACAGCACTTTGTCTGAGTTTGCGAAAGTTTTATAGACAAGATTTTTTCCATCCACAGCGCAAGGCAAAGCCAGCTTGTTTGAAGAGTTTCTCACAAACCGTTGAGATTTTGAGAGCGGTGGCCTAAAGTGGACGTAAAAACATAAACAGAGAGAACAAGATGACTTCAAATTCTTTCACATTAGTGCGGACATGAGCTCTCTCTCTCTCACTACTCATCCCCTCTTTCTTTCTCAGCCTCTCATCCCCTCCCCTCTACTGTTTCATCTCCCCCTCTCCTCACTCTATACTCGCAGTCCTCATCTTTCGCCTCATTTACACTCCAACACATCGTCTGTATCATTTTCTCTTTACCCTTATCTTGCTCTCTGTGTTTATCTATCTATTTTACCCAGCCTTATCTCTCCCTGACTTTATCAATACTTTATCAATCCTCGTTCTGCTCTCCTTTCTTTCATCTTTCATTCTCAGCTTCTCCAAACCTCCCCGCTCCTCCAACCCATCTGCATTTCCATCCCATTGATGGATGATGTGGTGCTGTGTCGAGGGCCTCAATCAGAGGAGCGGGGGTTTCGCTGTGGAGAGCAATCTCAAAGCCAATTCCGCTGATAGCCATCGCAGGGTGTTGCAGCAACATGACGTTGCAGCAGTATCACCTGTGGAAACGGAGAAAGAGAGCAGAGTTTACCGCTCCAGGTGCTGCTTCTCTCAGACTGTGGGGAAACTTTTTTTTTCCTGTTCTCTTTTCTGTTATCAAACAGATCAATTGAAAAATGTATTAGTTTGGAGTTCGGCCATGTTGGCGCCTGGCAGCCACACAGGGACGACGCAGGCTGATTGAAAGAGCACTCAGTGTTGTGGGATTGGAGAGGGAATGGATCGCAGGAGACGCATTGTTGCCGCTCGATGGTGCTTCATTTTACCCTCCAAGTGTTTTTTGGCAAAGGGCTCGCAGGTGGCCGGAGCACCCTTTTCATGTGCTCATTTGCATCTGAAGCACTAACGCATGTTTGCTGGTAAATGAGAACAAGAGCTTCTCCCTCGGTTGCCGTGTGTTTGCCACAGGTAAACGGTTTTACCCCTGAGCCTCTCATTATTATTTGCTGACGTGCTAGAGAAGGAGTGTTTAAGCTGCCTTGGGGGTGAGATTTACACAGGCTGTAATTTCAATCTGGTAATCCACATTGCTATATTGTTTACAATTTCTATTTTCCGGTTTTAATGTTGTCATGGTATCTGACTACCTACCATGGATGAATCCTCCCAAAGGCCTGTGAAGGCCAGCCTTGGCATATTAATGTCCTCAACAACCTATAGTTCAGTGTGAAACAAATTCATTCTTGTCTTTTCTGTTGCTGTGTCCCAGTTCAGGACGTTGGATTGTCTGAAGTTGCGTTTCAAAGGCTTCTTTAGATGCAGCCAAGAAATACAGCAAATCAGGCTAAATTAATTTTGGGTCAAACAATTCGTTGAAGGCACTTTGTGTAGAAATGTATGTGAATGTGGCATCTTTCATAATATTTATAGAATAATGAGATAACCCTGGTTGAGAATTACTGCATAATTCTGTAAATCCCTGGGATACATTTAATCATGTTAAAACCATTATTCGACTATCTAACTATTGTTAGCAATTTCTGCCAGTCCATGGACCAAACAACTAATCAATTAATTAATAAAATGATTCTCTGATTAATCGATAATGAAAATGGTTGTTGGTTGCAGCCCTTTTTTTCATGTCCAACGCTAACATTCTCGCTTTGCACATGGCTATGAGAATATGGTTAAGGCCCTCAAACCCTAAGTATGAATATCTCTTAAGCTAACACCTGAACAAAACCACATATTTTATGTATAAAAGTGTATGAAAATGTCTCCCAGTATTGTACTTTTATTCGTGTTTGTTTGTAAGAGCTTTCCACCAGCTATAAGAGAGATCTATCAGAATATATCCTCCCACTTTAACAGTGCTGACACAAGCCTTCGGCAACATACCCAACATTGTGGGCACTTTGCGTTACTTTTCTTGTTCAGACACCTAAAACTTGATCCCAGAAAAACTGTGTGGGAGTAACCTTTAAGCATGCACAAGTGTGATTAGGTGTGCGCTAATGCAAGAAGACTGAGTAATATTTCTCTTAGCGCTCAAGACGTCTATATTCGCTTTGGCCTCTGGTGGTGGTGGTTTGATGCCTATCGACGCAGACGCTCAATAACAGGCCGAGAGCTCCGCGTTATTGACAGCGGCGACTCTCCCAGCAGCTCTCTGAAGACTTCAGAAAAGGAGATGGAGGGAGAAGACAGGCAGAGAGAGAGAGAAGGGCAGAGGTGATATGGATAAAGAAGCAGGGATGGATACAGATAAAGGACAGATATGAGCAAAGATGTTACATCAGTCCTTACATTTGCTCCTGCTGCTCCTGTTCCTCTTCCTCCTCGCTGCAGACCCCCCTCCGCCATTGCCGTAGCTCCGCACAGCTGGGCCAAATAAATCCGGGGAATAACAGAGGGAACTGAAGGCACAAATGTTATTTACAAGACAGACGTTTTCTCCTGCGCTCATATACACCCACAAACAGCAGGTAAACACACGCACATAGGCCCGCGCACACATTCAGAGAGAAGCGCACAAACTCACACAAACACAATAAATTATCAATAACTATCAAGCTAACAGAGTGGTGACAGTGGAGGCAATTCTGGTTTGAGTGTAGATCAATTTAGACCTTGTTGCAGCAAAGGCTGTGGATTGAGCGAGAGGCTGAGAGAGGAAGAAAGGGATTAAGGAGAGAGAGGGGGGGAGGGAGGTGAGGAGAAACTCTGGTATATGTGTGATGAATTATGTCCAAATCTCTCACAGCTTCAGATGAGCAAAGGAAGAGAAGGATTGAAAGAGTCGGCGCTGCTCGGGTGCAGTGGCTGACGATTCAGACAACACATGAAATGCCTATGCTACACTGAAGAGAGCACATGGGGTCATGATTACATCATAAAGACACATTTCAAGTGGTTTATGATGACTTTTTTTTGCTTGAAATGTTAATTGCACAGTGTAGTGGCTGTAGAATAATGACACGTTTAGATTGGCTCCCTATAGGCCATCTGCTGTCAGATATTTCCCAGGAAACGCTCCGTTCTCTAACCACCACGCCAACCCCTGCTGTACTTATTCATGTGTGTGAAGCAATAACATTACTCAAACTGTTAGAATAGCTTTCGCCTGTTCCCAAATTCAGTATAAAATTGGGACAATTTCTACGTACCTCTGCAGCAAATATGCTTCTTTCTTCTCTCATATTTCCAAAGTGGTGTTGATCATTTTTTCATGGAGCTTCGTGGCTCTGAGGAAAGCAGAGAGCGATTCGCATCTTTGTGACAGCGGCAAACAATGATACCACTTGGAAAGGCTAAGATGAAACATTGTCTGTTCACAAGGAAAACTCCCGTTTCAAAAATGGTCAAAGATTTGAGAACCATGACGATGAAAGTAACTGCAAAAATCAAAACTTTTTTTTTTTTTTTGTGGACGCCTTTGGAGCATGAAATTGTTACACCAAGCAAAAACTAAAGGTTTCCAATACAACAGTCCTGCAATAATTCATGAAGGGACGTGGGGACGTGGTGCACTACATTGACAAATGTTTCTATTTTTTTGGCCACCTTATTCATATCAATGCAGCAGAAACACCTCGATGCATTACGATTCCACAGCACCAAAATAATCCTATTGAATCATCACCTTCATTAAATACATTCAGGAATGGAGGATTTATGGCAGATTGTTGTATTAGACCTCATTAGTTTTAGCTGTCTTTTAGGCTTACATCTCAGCTTTTCATCGACTAAATGAAACTGTTATTTTTAAAGTTTATATGATTATTTTAGGGGAAAAAAAGGTACATTAATATGACAGGATAAGGGCACGGTGAAACAAACTGTATTCAGAGCCTTCACTCTCTGCTAAACAGTCTTGTCCTTCATTAGAAAAATATGCACTTAAAGGGGCAGCGTGTAGGATTTAGTGGCATCTAGTGGTGTAGTTGCTGATTGCACCCCTCTCGCCTCACTCTCTCCTTCCTAACGTGACAGAGAAACCACAAAAGGTGTTTAGTTTGTCCACTCTGGACTAGTGTAGAAACATGGAGGTCTCAGTGGAAGAAAGTCCACCATGACTGTAGATATAAAAGGCTGATTTGAAGGTAACAAAAATATAACAGTTGTTATTTTCAGGTGATTATACCCTAATGAAAACATAGTTATCCACTTTATATTCCATTTCTGCCATGTCCTGTAAATAAACAACCAAAGAGCTCATACAACAATGAGAAGAAAAACTTCCTGCAGTTATTGCGTTGACTGTTTGGGTGAATTATTCAGTTTATCAGTTGTTCTGTTCTGTTATTGTTATGAATTGAATATAATATGAAATATACATTAAATATGTTTACTCAGTGATAGAAAAGGCCCCGTTGTCTGGAGGGCAAAATTTTGTTCAGAGTGGGGAAAGATTTTGCAGAGATGTTACGACTGAGCATCACTGGATTCTTCCAGCTGTGGGTAAAAATATGTTGTTTGTCTTCATCCCTCAGTGCTATTATTAAGTAGATTTTGTGATCATTGTCACAGTGATGACTTCCATCTGAATCACATCACAATCTGTTTGTTTTGAGTTATTTTGAATTTTAGTCCGTCTGAACCGAAACACCTTCCAGCTCCACTGAACTGATGAAGAAAGGGATGAAAGGAGGTGAAGAGAAAGACTGAAGGCAAAAGCAGAGAGAGAGAAGAAGTGGAAGGAGGGGAAAATGAGAGAAGACAAGCCATAGATTGGGGGGGTGAGATAGGGCGAGAGGAACTGCCAAACGGGATGATCAGCGAGTTGACCGAGCAAGGTTGAGGATTTTAAGAAGATGAAAGGAAGGGAAAAGGAGGTAGAGGACAGGAGGGGGTAGGAGAGGAGGCAACACCTGAGTGTTCAGAGGCCTCTGTCCTGGTAAGAGCAGTCCTGAATTATTCATGGCTGCCTAGACTCGCCTCGCCTCACCTCGCTGTGCCGCTCACTGCAGAGAATAAAAAGACAGAAAAAGCATTTTGACTAGAAAAGAAAAAAGTGCAAAACAGTGCAGCTGCGCTCGGTGCTTTGAGTCTCATCTAATTGCAGTTTTTCAGTGAGACGCAGATTCGTGATTTGACTGATGGATGCAGCTGAATTCGGATGAACAAAATGAATAGCGCTTATCTTACATACTTTAGCTCCATTCCGTGGCCTACTTTTGCTGCACGCCGGTTTCCTCTTTAGCTTTCATCACATTGAAAAGAATCCTGAAAAAAACAGGAAGACACGTGACGTCAAACGGGCAACAAGTCTTTTTGCCTCACTGTCACTATTCCTGTCATTATTGCATGTGGCGGTTTGCAGGATGACTGAGACGCTCTCTCATCAGAACTCAGTTCATTAGACACTCAAGACTTTACTCTATTGTAGGCAGTTGAGACCTGTGACGATCTCAATCCCTCAAGTGTGGAGACCATAGAGAGAAAACTTATTTATCTGTTTGGAGCTCAGTTTCACCGGCTGGGATGCTTTTATTGTGCAGAAGTTATAGGACATGCAGTGTGTTTGTCACCAAGTTAGCAGCGTTTCATTAGTTCTTCTAGTAAAAACCGATCTAATCGTTATGATATGGAGATGTTCTGTGCTTTTTGGTCAGAGGATCGGTTTTAAATATCACGGAGAGGAATAAGAAAGGGTTTACTGTGGTTTAGGGCTTCAAGTAATTATTCCGTCAGTCACTTTCTTGATTAAGTGAGTAGCTGTTTGGTTCAGAAAATGTCAGAAAATTGTGTAAAATGTCCCAAAGTTACATCCTAAACTAATTTAAAAATCTACTATTATATACTAATCATACTAATCGTTCTTATCGTTGCAGCTTTCTTATGGTTTGTGGCTGTTCATGGCAGGACTTGTTCAATGGAAAAACCCTGTTTGTCTGTCTGTACATGTGTCTCTCTCCATGGTGCTGAAACAGGCCAAGTGTCTCCAAGGCCTTAAAACTAATGCTGTTTCAAGAATCACTCCGCTATTCGCTGATTTACATGTCCCTGTTTCAACAACACTCAGTAGTTGACTCTAAAGTGAGCATAAAGTGACATTTTGGCCACTTCTGAATCCTTTTGCTTCATCGCTGACAGGCGTAGTGTGTGCCCTTTTAAAACAAACCTCAGATAGTTGAAACCCAACTGGCCCCGCGGGAGGTCATTGTTTGCATAATCCTTTGTTTAAATTGATTTAAAATAAAAAACCATGACTGCGAGAGCGTTTATTCTTATTGCTTCTTTTATGCACAAAACGTGGTGAAGTGGCACCAGAGGAGCAGAGAAACAGTTGGATGGTTCTTGTCAAAGAGAGAGAGAGATTATGCACCGTTTTAGCTCAGGTTGGTACAGATTTTAAGGGACATGAAACATTTGAAGATACTCATCACAATGGGCCAAAATGCCAATATAATGCACTATTTAGTAAACAGGACTCTAGTACTACCATACTATTTAATATGATATCACAGAATGCAATCAAATGCAGACTGCCAAAAATGCTGGGATGTTTTACCACATCCGATGACATTTTGCAGTATTCAAGCCCACATGCTTATCTGGTTGTTTTTACTCACAATCCTTTGCGCACTGAAACATGACAAGGACATAACTATGAGAAAATGAATAAATAAATAAATAACAGACAAAAGAATGGTGAACAGCGGTATTGTTGTGTCTCCAAGGGAATGCGAAGTAATGTATTTAAAATCGCACAAACTGTGAGAGAAGGTTGAGAAAAAGGGTCAAAATTCAAGGTGTGATGCTTGGATGAAGTAGTATGTTTAAACTGTATGAATACTGAAAGTAAAAAGAAGTGTGCCTCTCTGCGATGCTAAAACGGTTAAACTGTCTCGTAGTCATCTTCCCATCTTTGTTTGTATGAATATATCATCATACATCATATCAAACGCTGCATCTCTGCACTCCTCACCTGAGTGTCTCTCACTAATGCCCTTTATAGCTACTAGTACTGTAATATTGCCTCTAAAATCAACTTTGTGTCAGCATCTATGCAGTTACCGAATACGAGTGTGTTTCAGTAATGGGGATAGATGCAGCTGAGTGTGGGGAAACAGTACCTTCATTTCACAGACATTTATTAAACTTTTTATGAGCACTTTTACCCTGAATGGTTTTTCATTTCTGTCCCCGACACACTCCTCCTCCTCATCCTATTGTGTATTTGCAGTTCTCAACCCGATCTGTAAGAAGATTGCTCTTAAAAGTGAAAAGAAAAACACCTAAATGTCTCCCTTAATAAAGTTTTTTTTTTTTTTTTTTTGCTGTCAGTTATATCTCAGAAAAAGAGCGAATTTAGGAGAGTATTTTGAGTGTCCACATTCTTTGTAACTAAGTGTTGCGACTTTATCTCGACAGAGAAAAGAGCATGCGGAATGGAGAGGCAGAGATACAGAGCAGAGCACGTTACTTTTCAGCTATTATGCATCCTCTGCGATTATCCAGACTAAGATAGGAACTAGCCAGCGGGAGAGGCCACGTGACTCTCTCACAGAACTCATTATATCTATGAGCACCTGTATTTAAGAATATTCTGTCGAGGACCCCAAGTACGAGAAAATATATGTCTCCTTTCTCAAAGGTGATTTTCGTCATCAAAGTGTCAGGAATTGAGTTTAAATAACGTCTGCCGGGCCTCCCCTGACAGGCCTGCTGATTTCCACCTGAGGATAATTCACAATCACAACATGTCCAGAACTCATCCACCCCCCACCCCTCACCCCCTGCCGTTGCCACAACAGTGCCAGAATTTTAATGTTTTACACAAAAGAAGGGGGTGGTTGGGGCGCGAGGATTACATGGAGGAGGCTTGAAAACAGTCCTCAGTTGCTTTGAGATTTCAAGGGGTCTTGATCTCCATTTGCTCATCAGAACCCCGAGGGATCAAAAGACGGTGGGAAAACAAAACAAAGAAAATTCTTTGCAGTAGAAGATCACATGGGCCGATAATGTGGCTTTCTTCTATCACACTGACGTCTGTTATATTTCCAGTGGGTGATTTCTTCTAAAATATATAATGACTGGATGGAAAATGAAGGGTCAGCCTTGCTGCTCTTGTCTGAATCAAAGCAGCGCCTGAGCCGGTCTCCTCTCGCCAAATCTCCTCTTATCATCACCGGTTAATTTCCTTTTGTCTGTTGCTGTTTGGGTGCACAGACTGAGACAATGAAGCATCTGCAACACTGCTGCAATACCTTTGACTGAATGACAAGTTGCTCCCTTGGTTTTATGAGATCTTGGGAGAAAAGTGCGACAAAAAATGATGTACAAAGAAGGCGAAGGCTTAATTTTAGATACACTGACTGTATTTGATGCACTAAATGTGAATTTCATTCACATTGACCAACTTGACACAAACCATTTTTCTAGCCTCAGGGTTGCTGCTACACTCTTTAAATACTCAGTTTTATAAATAAATATTCTATGCCTGCTGCCACCTTAAAATACTTAACTTAATTTACTAAATGCAGCATGCGTAAGCGTGTTTTGCTGTGTTTAAATTAGGTTGGCTTCCAGAGAGAGAGAGAAACTAAATGTATCCTTTGGGTCTTTGTTTGAAAAAGTAAACAAGACTATGAAGAAAATACAAAAGTTAATTTTAAATTAGTTAAGGACATAATTTGAACTCAGTCTTATCATATTTCTTGTTGAAGTTATAATTACGTTGCTAAAGTGACCCGACAGGAATAAAATCTGGCCTGGTGCTGAAATAGACCTTCGTTGCCCACAGGAATTACTTTGTCTTCATTGATTTTGCCTACAAAATAAAATGCAAATAACAGCAATGTTTTGTTTTTTTCAAGCTGAATTGGGAGGTTTTATTCTGAAAAGTTCAAACCAAACTTTAGAAGATTCTGTGGATTGATTGACTGACCACTAAAATGTGCAGCCGTGTTTATTTGTGCTTCAGAACAAAACCAAAACAATCAGAAGATAATAATTTTGTTGATTTGCTGGTTTGTTCACGTTAACACAGCTCCTTCTCCTCATTCAGTTTCAAACTCACCAACTCTTTGAGCCTGGAAGGAGGGGAATCGTTGTTACATCATTGTCTTTACATCATTATATACTTTTACATTTTACATCAACTTAAAAAAAAACAATTTATTAGTGTTATTTTGTTTCAATTAAACTCTTAAACTTAATGTTTTAGATACAATATTGCACAAAATTCACATAATCCAATATAAAAACATTGCTGGTATGATTATCTGAATACTGAATATGGCACATTGTTCAATCTATAATAATCTCTAATAGTATGAGACTGGGTTCCTTTAATATACACGATACGTCCATCATGTTCGCCAATAGATCTGTTTGTAATCTTAATGCTGAAGTCAAGTTTGAACCACCACCACTGCATTAAAACAGATTAAACGAGATTAGAGCTGCTGGTAAACCACGGAGACAGTTTAATGATTCTAATATGGTTCGTGTACAGAGTTTGTAACGCAGCTGGTGATCAGAGAGTGTGTCACAAAATAACATCTTTCCTCACGGCATCAGGCGTGTGTGATATTGAGTTTAATTTTTCCCCATGCAGCTGTCTTGACACACAGGTAAATAACAGGTGTTTGTGATCAAACTGCAGGTGTCAGAAAATAAAATGGCAGGTGTTGAATGCAGCCAGAGATTTGTGTTCATGGTTCTGCACCATATTGGCAGGAAATACATGAGAGGAATACTATGACAAGTCTTGGCTTGGCCACAACTGCTGCACATGTTGATGTTGACGATGGCAGCAAGAATAAAAATAAATAAATAAATAAATAAATAATGAATTAAAAAACATAAAACTGTAACTTGTTTAATGCCTGCTTGATGGCGTTGGAAACACACTCAAAGTTCACTTTTTACCTTTTTCAGTAATCACTTCAACCAAGTAAACTTTGGTCACGTGACAACAGGTTGCATGTTCAAGCTCCTTTATAGCTTCTTTTACCTTCTTCTGTCACCTTGTTGTGCTGTCAGAAAGCCCAATGAAGGAAGATGCAAAGACAGTGAGTTGTTGTTTTAGAGGCTGAATCAGAAACATGACAGAAACTTTCTGTTGATTGGTATATGGTTGACCTGTCTGAGGAGACTGGGGCAGCAAACTCTCTCATCTTTTCAATCACTTTTTTTTTAAGAAACTGCATTTTATTTTTGTTTGATGATATGTGTGAAATGCATAAGCAGTTGATATTTACTTGCTCTAAAAACACCAGAAAGGAATATGAACTAATTGTGACTGTGTCTTTGTTCTTGACAGGACGGCATGGGCAACCTCAGAATAACAGAGAAGGGCCTGAAACTGGAAGGGGACTCTGAGTTCCTGCAACCCCTCTATGCCAAAGAAATCCAGTCCAAACCAGTAAGTTGCTCACAGAAAGTCATTAATGTGGCGTGTAATGATTGTTGGGGCTCCAGTGAACTTTGAGTTTGGTGTCTGTGTGCAGTCTACACCGTGCTTATGCTGCTAAGCTGTAAAGACAGCCATATGCGAGTTGTACAGGGACATGACACCTAAAGCTGCATCAGTCCTGGAATAATCAGCATCAGCAATCATTACATTAACAGTGTTTTAGTGTCATGTGGGAATTCTCAAATGAATGCTTCCTGTGTTACCTCAATTTAAGTGCAAATTACTTTGAGGAAAAAAAGTAGGTGAGAAGGTGTAATGGTGTCTAATGACTATGAGTGTGACTGTGTAAATCTGGTGAGGCTACTTTTTCTCACAGTGGAAAAAGCTTGTGCGACAATCTTTTTGGGAAGTATCACACTACAAGTTATTCCACTCCACCTGCCTTCACTATTTGTATTGATTTCATTACGTGTCTAAATGTTGCTCTAACAAAGCTTAAATCTTGTTTGCCGAGGCTTTCCAAAACCAACCTAATATGGATTTTGTGGCTGGAAAGACACAACATATTCTCACAAGATTAGCTGAAAACTATCCATCCATTTCCTGCTACACATTTTGTGCCAGCAGAGAAAGCAGAGTAGCCCATGTACCACACTCCACCGACTACTCCTGGGGGATCCCTGAGTGTTCCCATGTCAGTTAGGATATGTAGTCTGTCCAATCCAGTGTGCTGTAGGTCATTGTGTCTCCTCTCAGAAAACCTCCATGGGGAGGCGATTCTTTCAAGCTAAAGGAGCAATTGTTGTACTCCAAACTTGTCCCCGATGTCCTAGTGGCAGAGCGACAGAGATATCCAGCCAATAAAAGTCCCTTTAGCCATTTGTGCCTGTTCTTATGGTCTTTTCAAGATTGTGACTATAAGATTTAAATATACAGTAACCTGTAAATCAGGAGCTGTTACAGAGATCTTTACGTGAAAACTAACTGGAATTATTCTGGTGTTAATTTAGGCTTTGTGAAGAAGCAGTTTAGCAAGGACTAAAGCCATCCAGTCACATTTAACAATCATGCCATGTCAGATCACATGTCATGCCCAAGCAGCAACCTCCGTGGCTGGGAAATTAAGCCAATGTGGAAGTGCTGAAATCTGTATTTTCTCCAGCAGCCACTTGAGACAGGCTGCAGAAGTGAGTTAAACTTTCAGCCTGGTTCAAAATACAGTTTTGGTCTCTGTAGCTAATTTCTTCGTCCTGACAACTGTCTGAATTTTTTTTTAACTTACCCATTCAAATGATATTAAGGCTTAAAGTTACGCATAAACAACAGAGTGGTTGTTGATGAACCACGTCTTTGCTGATGTTTAGATTAGAAAGAATATGTTATGAATATGCCGCATATGTTCAGCTACAAAATGTTGTTTTGGAAACCTATGGGTGATATCACTCAGGCTGTCCATTCTTTATGCTGTCATTAGTCATGCCATAAAAATACAATGTCATGGTGTGTCATATCATAAAACATGTAGATTCAACTCATGCCATGCCATCCAAACTAATATGTGTATATATCATTACATATGTTATCATTCACATCAGGATAAGTAAAGAAAAACAATGAAAGATGCACCTGTTGTGACAAGATAAGAGATGATTCAAATCATGTCATGTATATGTGTCATTTCATGCTGTAACAACAGAAGAAGTGTCATCTAGTTTCATGTCTTGTCATGTCAAGACAGGATGATAAGACATCATGACAATCACCATATGGCGAAATCAGTACACCTCTTTAACACCAGGTGGTCTTTGTGGGGAAGCAAAGGTATGCAACAATCCTGTCAGTGTTAGCAACATGCTTTCTCCAGTGTTCTGCACAGAGCCACAACTTCAGCATCGGTTTTCTTTCAGGAAATCTTTGACATTTACTGATTCAAATGCAAATCCTGCCTGAGATCCCCTGGTATGTTCTGTTTACAAAATTAGCATTCTGATTTGCTTCCTGCTGCCCTCATAACAACTACAGGAGGAGTATCCAAGCCTAGAGATGTCAGAGAAACAGAGAGATGGGCATGATAAAGTCATAGGCACTCTCTCCTTCTGTCTCTTGTACTCTGGCTGTAATAACAGCTGTGTGCAGTTAGTGGACGGATGGCTTGATAATGCTAGAGAGCAGCACGCTTTACCTCTGCTGTCTAGGACCTTACACAAGCTGAGAGGGAGCGATGGAGATGGAGATGAGAGAGCAGAGAGGAGCAAATGAGAGTGAAGTAGCAAAAGAAAGCAGAATAAGGATGGAGATGAATAATGAGAGAGAAGAAGTAGTAATAGAGATAGGAACGGGGAGACAGATGGAGGAGGACTGAATTAGAACGAGAGAAATGGGAAAGCCGGCGAGCATGATTTGACAGGCGGCTATGCGCAGGAGGCGGCCAAGTTCAACACAGACTCAAACAAGCACAACATGTTCGCAGTATGATGTTAAGACACAGTAAAATATTAATGTAAGAATGAAGTTGAAATGTTGAGAAAATGTGAACTTATATTACCTCATTATCATGTTATTTCCCAATCAATGTCACCATATTAATTAATTATTAGCCTTTGTTTTTGCTCCTTAGCATGTTACATATATTTTAGTCTAATATTATTTAGATAAACCTAATGTTAATACCAAGTTATTTCATTGGTAATTACATATTATTTAATTGCTATATATAATAATCTATTACCTGTTTTAACTAATTAACTATTACCGCATAATAACAATGTTATAACCAAGCTGTAAGGCAAAGTGCTACCAGATACCTTAATCGCTTAACTTTGACATTTAGCTTGTATTAGCTAGCTTAATGATAGCACACATATTCCTGAACTTACAAGTATCATTATGGATGATGTGTCTGACATGCTGCCAAAAACCCAATTTTCTGTGACAATAAATCCTCACATGAGGATCCGGTAGCAGGAAATATTCAGCTTTTACATTTTAAATAAGTGAGCAGTCTTTCTATTGATTAATCAACTAACCATCCACCATGACTCACAACCTGCTCCAATACCTATGTGCTAAGGCTGGGCAATAAACTGGAGATCTATGTCTGAGGTTAAATTCAGCCAGTGAGCTGTTTCTTTGTAGTCTTTGGAGCAGCTCTGCCTCCAACAAAATATTTCTATAACCAACTCCAATTCACATTTCTTTCTCGTAGTCTTTCGTCTAACCCCTCTGTTTTCCTCTCTACTCATTTCACTCTATGTGAGAGGCATCCTGCTGGGAGTAATATGGTCTGTTGCATTAGTAACGAAGAGAAGAGGGAGACGGAGTGGATCAGAGGCACCACACAACAACAAACTAAACGCATGTACTGTACACGAACAGCCCCAAAGGACTCCTGCAGTACCGTCTCTCAGGCATTTCAAGAGACTGTAGCAGGAGAAAAAACTGTGCAGGGAGCTGGAACGATAAGCTGGCTGCTATGAAACATAGTGCACTGTGGGTGTGGTTTTGAAGCTAAAGCCTGGTCCTGTGAAGAAAAACGACATTTTATACATTGTCTCTGCTTACTAGCTGAACATGGACTGCCCCATTTTCCTGACTAATGGATACAAGGACCTGATAGAGGTTGGAGCGAAATAAATAATGCCCCCGGACTCTAATACGGATATCCACGGTTTGCAGAAGTTATGGGAAGTAGTTTCAGTTAAATGTTGAAAAAATCTCTTGCTTCAGTTCAATTTGATGATTACTAATTCGAAACACTGTTTTGCAGATACATTTTGCATTTTGCAAAAACATTAATAATGAGGAAAAGTGTAATCCAGAGGGCATTAAAAAGATAGTTTGGGTTATTCAAAGTGTGGTTGTATGGGGTACTGATTCATAGTCTGTGTATTACCTACGTTAGATAGCGGTCAGCATACAGCCAGTTTGAAAAAGCAGGAGGACTGTTTTTATCCACCTAAAATATACATACCTAAAAAAACAGTATTAGTCAGTATGCTATATTCATTTTCATTGCTTTACCTTGCAGTCTAACAACCCTCTCCAACAGGAAAATTAAGTGTTATTATCAATGCTCTTTCCAAAGCCACCAGATTTCATTGACAAATATAGTCATTTTACCTTGGAAAACACAGGAGTTGTTGATCCACTGCTAACTCGATCAGTTAAGTTTTGTGTGTGTGTGTGTTACTGTGTGTTTTAACATTAGTTGCTGCAGATGGAGGTAGGCACAATTGCTGTTTTTGTACAATAAAGTCTGGTGGCTTTGAAAAGAACGATATAAGTGCTTCACTTTCCCATTGAAAAGGACTGTCTAACAGGTAAAGTGGTGAAAATATTCTATACTATTACTACTTTTAGGTAGCTGAATAGATTTTGTTGCTGCTCCTTTTATAGCAGTACATTGCTTAGCTTCATGCCGGTGCTTATGTCTGCTTCTCCAAAATGGCAAACTTGGGGATGTGCGCTGTAGGTAATGTTGCTTACAAAGCAGTACATAAAAATAATTTCAAGTTTCACAGCTCACCGTCATATAAAGGAAGGAAGAGAGGGAGGTCAGAGTAGAACTGCTAATTGGCGCTGAAAGGAGTGAATGAATGGACTGACTGATGTTGGTTATTGTGAAGCAGCCCATGTCTACTCCCTGTATACTGCACTTTTGACAGATTAGTCATGTTTTTCATGTTCTCCATCTTTTGTGTGTTATTGATTTTTACCACAGCTGCAGGTCATGAGAGCTAACAAGTTAGCAGCGACTCCTCCTCAGCACACTGAGGCACAACTGCATTCAACTTAAAGCCTCTATACACTGTTTGATTTTTGACCATTGCTGGCAAAGGTTGACAATTCCAAGAGAATTGTATTGAAATCTTTTGTTGGGTCCAAAAAGGTGGTTTGAGATCACACTTCACACAAGTTCATTGGCCAAAGTATAGAAGTAGACGCCACTTTGGGTGTATAAATCCACTGTAAGTTATTTTCTCCTTTATGTAAGGAGATGGCAATATAAAGGTCAGCAACTACACAGCCAAACATCACACAAGTGCAACAAAGCAGCCAGCTAATATTACTTACTAGTCCAACAAGAAGCTCAACTCGGAATCTGTCTTTCAACCTTTTATTTCACGAAGCTCTCACCAGCAACAAGGTCAATCCGGGATTTACTCTAGTGGCCTCTTGTTCAGTCATTATCCTTTTCTCTTCTTAGCTTCCTCCGTCAACATCCTCTTTGGTCTCTTCACCAGTAACTATGTCCATAAAAGCTGCTGTGTCTGGATAAATTGGCTGCTGTCCCAGCTCCGGGTCTGACATGACACCACTTTGCTGCCCTTCTGCATTCCCCCTGTGAAAACCTCCTCTTCCTGGTTGTCCAAAAAAAACCTGCAGTACAAACACTAACACTTCCCCGGTGCTCTGAGCTCACAGTCTGGGTAGCCAGGCTAAAAAAATGAGTTATAGTTGGCAGCAGTTTACTTTACTGTCCATCAGGAAACTCTGTAAATCACGAAAGTTACATCAGAGGGAAACCAGAAAACATTTTCTTCATAAAATATGATGCAGTTTCACCAAAATCAGTGCAAGTGTTGCATACCTTTTTTGAGCTATTATACCTGGAGCACAATGTTACATAGTACAAGGACAGCTGTACAAACAACAGAGACACCATTGGCCCAATTACAAGTCAGTGTAGCACCAAAATGATTTAAAATCTGTTTACTGTAGAAATGTTTCATTTTTGTTTCAAGACAAGTAAAAAAAAAACTGTCAGTTCTTCTGTTTTGTTTTGTTTTTTTGTCTTGTGTTGTGTGTACAGGCAGCCTTTCAGTCCCTGTACAGTTGCACTCTCTTTTTTTGATTTCGGCCCTGAAGTACAGTTTGTCAGAAAGCTGTTTGAAGGAAGTTTTAGTTGGATCCCAATTGGTGGCTTTTAACAACTCTGTTACTCAAGAGCACTTCCATAAACTGCTTGTGCGCTGGTACTGTCAGAGTGTGCTTGAAATAAATGTGGGAAAAACCGAAGAGCTTCTCTTATTGAGCAACAAGGTTTGACTTGGACAACTCGTGAGAGCCACTTCAACCTGACACAAAAGATTTTTTTTAAATTCCATGCAGGGATCATTTTGACAATGGTGTTTGGGCACGCTGGTTTAATTTCTTTAATATTCAAAAATTACAAATTGTTACCGCACCACTGAACATTAACAGAATTTTAAAGTCACACTAGTTTTAGTCACACGCACACCATAACTGGAGTTACTTGAAAGACGGAGTGAACTTGTCGAACTTGACGTGCTCAAATTAATATGAGCTAATGAGTTAATGTAATTATCAATACAGTAGCGCCGTCTACTTCTTAACTATTTCAAACTTTGATTTTAGTTTAACATTGAGTTCCCATCGCATTGTTATTGTAATAACCTCTTACTTCCATATCATACATTTTGGTGTATTTACTGTGAGAACTTCAGTAAGTTTGGAAAGAGCCATAATGTTATCAGTAATATACACACAAGGCATATCCCCTCCGTGGCTGTGAGCACAGCACAATGGTCAGGCCGTTATCTCTAATTAAGAAGTTGACTGAGGCATGAAGATTACTCGGGCACAGAAAGAGCAGAGTGTCCGACGTGATCAGCATTGCAGAGGTGCAGGGCACTCTGGGACATAAAAGTTATCAAACAGAGCAGAAGGCGGAAGTCTATGCGCTTGGACAGTTCTGGTTTGTGTGTGTTTGAGTGTGAAGTTAGACATTTGTATTCATGTTTCTGCACGTGGTTGTGCTTTTGTACCTTTTTTTCCCCCAGTATTACAGCTGGCTCAGCTTATAAAAGGCCAGCCCACACGTCTGCACAGGTGCGTGCCAGTCAGGTGATCCGTCTCAAGTTGCTGACAGGAAACACAGTTAGAACCATAAAAGACAACCAAGATTAAAGGTCTTGCAGCTCTGTGAGGCGGTTAGCACAGTAGCTCTTTGAGCAAAATAAGATAAGACCTTTCAAGGAAATTTGTTGCCTCTGTCTGTACATAGCCTCACATAAATACATAGATGCATTATACACCACAACATAACCACAAGAAAAAAATCGGACATTGGATTACACCTACACCCGACAGTTACTAAACTATTTTGTTGAGTGATACTATGGAAGAGGGGACAAAACTTGTGCAATAGCGTGCCCGTTTCCAGGCCAGTGATCTCTATCTACGACTGGATGGGTGCACTATGAAGAATGGGTTGAAGGTTGGCTGGGGTCATGTGCTATATTATGTGCTCTGCGTGTAATGGCTTTGCTGTTGAGTTTGTGTCTATTGGACGCAGTTACCATGTTGAAAAGACACAGGGAATAATAGAGGAGACTGGGTCGGATTATACTTTTATAGAGATGCAACAGAAAATGGGGGGAACAGAGAGTGCTTTGAGGTTGCGGATGGCAGAGAGTCTTTGTTAGCAGCGTTTGTGGAGGTCAGTGGTATAGTGGTAAGATATTTGAAGTACTCCATCACACAAACAGTTTCATATTGATGCATGTGGGGTTGTGGATGAAGTGAAGTTCTTTAGTATTAGCTGTCAGGATCTAACTTCAGCATGTAACTTCAGCATGCTAAAGAAAATGGTTTAAACAAGTCCACCTCATGTGATTTCAGGTTTATTTTTTCTTTCATGCTACTAAGACAGTGTCTTGGCAAATTTACCACCTTTAATATATTTCCATATTGCCCCCATTAAGGACAAAAAACCTGTAAAATCATGGTTTTATACCTCTTCATGAAGACACCTTGAAAGTGAGGACATTCTTGAGCCGAAGGGTATTTGATACTGCTCCCTCCTAAAAACCACAGCATTAGTCATTTGTCAGAAAAACCTTTTAACTGTTTAACAAACAACCCTTTTCCGGTCTTTACGGTCATGAATTTAATCTGTAAGTAGCAAAGTCAGAGCAACCATCTCAAAATGCCTGAGAGAGGAGTCGGGTCAGACGGTGGGCAAACCTGCATTTCAGTCTCATCTGACAACATTAGGTGTTTTTCGACCTTGATGGTCGAAAAGACAAATAATTTCACAACAGTAACCATGACCATGATTTTTCTAGAACCATAACTTCACTGTCATTTTGTCATTTTTGCTTAACCTAATAATTGCACCACTACGTGGACTAGCTGGAAAGTCAGCATACAGGTTTTTGTAACATATACTTGTGATAGTCTATTCAGGGGTTTGTAAGCGTATTATGCGAATGATGGTCTTCACAAGTATAGTTCAAATTAAAGTTCCGATTCAGTCAGTTGTGTCCCACGAGAGTCCATATCTGTTGTTTCTTTTTTCAACCAGTGATTTTTTTTTTTGCCCTACTTTTTTGTCACTAGTCCTCTTTTTAAAAAAAGTATATTAATAGTGGAATACCAATTTATGGATGCTGCAATATTCCAGAGCTCAGCTTAAAATGTATTTGAGAAACATGTTGTTATGGATAGGCTGCTAATAACTTCTCTAATCCAGTGACTTTTATAATTTCCGTTTCTTTACGATCTACCTTTGTGGTTCCCACTCTGTGTTATTGTACACTTTGTTTTTCTCTCTCTACCTTTCTACACTCAGATTTTGAGTGTATTTCATTTGCCAAAAAAGAAACACAACGCAATAAAAGTAAAAATGACTTTAATTCATATCATTACTTTTGTTTTTGTCAAATGTTCTACAAATATTGTGACAATATTGTTATCATGAATTATTTCAGCCTGGAAAATCATTTAGTGAAAATATCAGCCATATAACGGACGCGCTACAAACAAAACAAATAACCTTGTCCATTTCTTCGCAGGGCCGCCCGCTGTTCCTGCAGTCGTCCAGAAACGTGTCGGTCAATATCGTCAACAGCAACAACCAGCTGCTCACGCAACTTGTAACAGGTAAGATTCAGTTGGAGCAGCTTTCATGTAGTTCACTAATGTTTTCTTTTGATATGATGCATCATTTCATTTTCAAAAAACTTTAAACCTGACATCACTGACGACATCAGCTGCAACAGATGCACGACATGTAACATTTTTAGATGTCCCACTAGTCAGTGAAGAGAGTTTTTCCTTTTATATCCTCCTTGGGTAAATGTCACATTTTATATGGATTTTTTTTAGATGCTTTATTGCCATTCAGAACATATAATTTTTTAAGTATGAGATTGAGGCTTTGTAGAGTTATTGCATTCATTGTTTATGATTGTCCCTTTACAGATTGTTTCATTTGAGGCCATTTCACAATTTTACATGTGTTTTGAGACGCTTTGGAGGAGGCGGGGGGGGGTTCAGTCTCCCAGATTAGTTACCACAGCTCAAACTGTCAGGAGTCATTGCTTTATTTCCAAAATAAATCTGGCACCAGCAGAGGCCTCAGTCGCTCCACAATAACTCTGTGATCTCACCTTCTTCTTTACATTCAACCATCCTCCGCCTGTCACACTCTAATAGAGTTGGCAGTCTTCTATGAATGGAAATCACTTTGTGTAAACATGCACAGGAAGTGTCTCTCACATTAGAAAGTGTGCTGACATTTGCCTTCTGGGTCTAAGGAGGAGTAAGACGAAGTCTGCTCCGATATTTCTCTTGGATGACTAAGCGACGTTCGTGTACTGGGAGGAACTTCACATCCCAGATGGAGAGTGACAGAATCAATTGCGCGAGTGTCAATCAGGCACCCCCACCACCCCACCCCAGACGCCGTGTGTTTTCTGCCGCTGTATGAGACAAAGCAATTTGAGTTAGAGGGAGTTGTTTACGTTTTCTATTTATTGTTTGTCATGACACCAGTCATACTTTTGGCAGTTTCACACTATTTTCACACTAAGTTTCCTGCTGACTTTCAGTAAAATGGGTTTTTTACACTTGTGTCCTGGTGGAAACCTCTTTCACCAAAGGCCACATCTGGAGAAAATTGTCTCCAAACATTTCATCATAAACTATTCTTTTTTTCTTTTTCTTTTTTATTTATTTTTGTTCTGTTCTTTTCAAAGTTTTTTTGTTGCAGACACCTTTTTAGATGTGATCAGACTTGAATTTTTGACTTTGATAGTTTCAAGAGGTGAAATCTAAGTAGATACACAAACATTCACAGTGCTGATGTTTCCAAAGCAGCATGCAGTTTTGTCAGAGCTAAACCTGCATATCCTGCCTTAAACCAGCTGTCGATAGACTGTTGCTGTAGGTGGATGGACACAGTGTCATGCTACGTAATGAACTAGTTGTATAAATTAATACATTTTGAATGTTTTCTTTTAAACACTAAGAAATCTTTGACAAGGGGTAAATCCTGAACCTTAAAGCTGATTTTCATATTTAAAGGAAAAAACATGATCAGTGCAGTAAGGAATAAACCACCTAAAACATAAAACACCCACCCAAACTTGCAAATTTGAACGGTGGCAATGAAAAGTTTGCATCTTGCTCTTTCATGGATGTAATTGGTAGTATTTGTATGATCATAACCGTTATTTCCCCCAAAAATATGTGAAAATGATTAAATGCAGAGCATCTTCTTGTTGCTAGAGATACAAGAAACTAACAGAATAATACAAGCAACTAACAGAAGCTGTTTATTTAGCCATATTTTGGCAAAAATATCTGTTAATATCAGTGCTCTTGTACTGTAGGGGCTGACATCTGTCAGTATTTCTATTTCAACAATAGATCAAATGTTTGTGTGAAATGATAAAGGGGTCTCTTGTAGTGATGAACCCATAGAGAATTATCACTCTCCTACACCTCTTTAGCATCTTTCAGCTGCTTTGGCTTTCGGCCCCCAGTTTCACTGTTTTGTTTGTTATCGTTGTCTCCAACTGTTTCAATGAAGAAGCTTTAATAAATGTACTGGCTTGTAGCTAAAAGGAGAGTAACTATTGGACTAGCATTTGTCAGGCAGCCAGAAATACAACTCCAAATGGTGATCAAATGTTGTTCTGTGTCTGCTGGATGTGTAAATAGTCTACTGTTTGCTAACAAGTTGGTGGCAAAAAGAAAAACACCATAAAGTATAAAATTTGTTGTTTTTCTGACCAAATATTGATGTCAATCTGCACTATAGTACAATACAGATCACACCTGTCAGATCAATGTCATGTGACTTTGTCTAAATATCCTTAAAGTTTGAACAGTTTATTCAGGTAACAATTTTTGTTATGGTCATCTTTGGCTTCAATGGGACTTAAAACACAACATGTGGTTGTTTATGGTGTTTGGTTCAAATGTAAAGATGGAGTAATAATTCTTTTGTTTACATCAGAAAGGCCTGCAGGACAGTAAGTACTCAGCTCCAGTCGCTCCTCTTTGATGTCTCCTCTCTTTGTGTGTGTGTGTGTGTGTTCGGTTTTAGGATCCAATGGATTTAAAGCGCAAGGCAAGATGTTTGAAGTCAAATCCACCTCTGGGAAGCTCCTCTTCTCCGCCGATGAGCAGGAGGTGGTGGTGGGCGCTGAGAGGCTCCGAGTGATGGGTGAGTGACCAGCTGACATGCACAGAAACTGGCTGGCTGTTGGGATTCAAAGTGTGTAATCAAAAGCGGTAACCAACTACTGGTGTTGGTTATGTGATGTATATTTCTGTTTGTATGTGTTTGTTATTTTTTTTATATTTATGTGTATTCTCTGAGCTCACAGTATATAGTTGGTGTGTAGAAATAAGAAAAACACGGTGTATAACTTAGTGTCGTGAAGCCTTACATACCTGTTGTACCTGGAGCTCATAGTTACAAAGTGGCAAGAACAGATGTATGAATGACAGAGACACTATTCACCTAATTACAAGTCCGTGCAGCATCAACATGATTTCAAATCTGTTTTTTAATGGGAGAATATTTAACTTTCGACCACCCAGAAATTGTCATTTCACCTACAATATCCCTTCTGGAGGTGTATAAACACACACATTTCCTTTCTGTAATAGAGCTGCAATGAATGTAATGACGGTAGAAGGGCTCAGATCTGTGCTGGTAGTACTCATGTATGAGAGGAGTAAGATAACAGCTAACAAGAGAGGATGAGGAAGATTTTAAGGCTTTTTTTGTTGTTGATATAAAAAGCTTGGTGAAGAGACTGATGCTGGAGAACTCATATTTGCCAACAGGGCTCGGGGGAGTGTGGAGGGTGGAGGTGCCATGTTGTCCGTACACAAATGAGTTTTGTGCTCATGACAGGAGATAAGAAGTGACAGAGCTGTTCTGACTGCGGCGGCCAGTCAGCTTCTCATTGACGCCACTGCGACAGATGATTTCCTGTGAGTGCAGAGGAGCGTATAGCCGAGGATAGGCAAAGGCAAAATTAGTTCACAAAACACAAATACAAGAGTAAACAAAGCATCTGCATACACTGAAAGTTGCAACACAGATCATCCTGTAGATTCACAGAAAAGTGTATAGTCCACCCACGTGGATGTGACAGATTTGAGCTTGATGTTGACTTCCTTCAACTTTAGTCCACTTTTATAGTAAGACTGCTGCATGAACCCAGATGTTAAGCTCATTTTTAGGTTATGTTTTTGGACTTGACTGCCCAACATACTTGGCATTCAAGTGGTTTACATCGTGACAATGTTGTTGCTAGGTGATAGCAACAGCTTTGTTCCCTTTTTGAAGGAATTGTGGGTAATTTGGTGTTTCCTGCGTCAGTACATGAGCAGACATCACATCTGGAGTTGTAAATTCAGCATTAGTGGGTTGCTCACTTACAAAGTATCTATACAAAGTGATGTTTGTGAAGACAGAAAAGAAGCAGATGAAAAAAAAAGTTTTTACTTTTAAACACAATGAACATAAGTTGAGAACAGCTGCTGTTTGGATAATTGAGTATCTTTTTTTAATCTTTTTAATTTCAAGATCAGAGTGACAAATTTGTGCTACATGAATTCATTTGCGTGTCTCGGTTTCCACCTCTTAAAGGAAGTCTTTCCTGTTGCCAAGTGCTTGCTCATGATGTGAATTCTTGAGTCTCTGTAAATAATATTATAGAGAGTACAGTCTAGATCTATATGGAAAGTGTCATGAGATGGCTTCTGTTATGATTTGATGCTATATAAACTGATCGTTATTGATCCCACACCAGGGAAATTCACTTACAGCAGCTTACAATACACAAGTTGGATAAGAAAAATGCTTGAATGAAAAAAAAAGAAAAATTGAAGATATACTAGGAATAGAAATATTAAAATGAAATAGATGAGTTATATACATTATATACACTTTTCACCAAGTACACGAATAAGCATGATGAATGAATTCACAGCAAATCAGACAGGTTTTTATTAACACACACATTGTGTAGTATTATAATGAGATGTCTATATATAAAAAGGATAATATTACATCCTTTTTTATTTCCTTTTTTTTTTATATTCTGTATCATTGCGCTCCAGCTCTTCATTGAGATGTTTATATTAAAGTAATATTCAAAATACTTTATCAAATATAAATATTCTAGATTTTCTGTGCAGCATGACTTTGTCATAACTGACCCACCAGCACGTCATTGAGGTTTAAGTAATACTAAGCTTTGGAAATGTTTTGAACTATCAGTAAATATTATTATATTATTAATTGTCATTACACGATAATCACATTAACAATATTATGATATCTAAAGGGAATTCAAAATAAATTATAATGCTATGAATTTCTTTGATTAATATCTGTAACTTTTATTGTGTGTTTTGTCTCTTTTCTTACAAATTAATTACATTTAAAACTGTGTATGTGTAGCGAGGCGGAGAGAGATTAACCATGAATGTACAGATTACAGAAGACTAATAACACTGAGAGTGAACCAGCATTGTGAAACACACAAATTGTTTCAGAAGTGATGTTTTTTTTTAGACAATATTATCACATTTTCATTATTAACATGATCTCACTCCTCCTCGTTTGAACTCGTACAAAAGTAAGTTATTACGTTGTGATTTCAGATATGATAGCAGCCCGCAATGACAAGATGCCCCTTAGACAACATTTTACTTTATCTGCATTGATTTATTATTCACATATTTGCTGGAATTTAGCCAGTAGAATGACTATGAGTATATATGTATATGTATATATGTGTGTGAGTATACTGTATATGTAAGTATGGCTGCAACAAGAGACCTTAACCACTATCAGAAACTAGACTGAAAAATATACCATGGGAAATATGAACATGGAATATATTTCTCTTCTTCTCCACTTGATGCAGAGAGCAGTCTTTCCAAACATGAGAAATATGATAAAATACTTTTTTAAACTGCATTAATTAGGTTTAAATAAATCAGCTGCCCACACTGCACAAGGACAGATTACAGATTTAATCACTCATTTCTTATATTTTGTACAATCACTCATAGGGCAGGACAATTAGGAAGGAACTAAAATAACTTGCAGTGGGGCTAATTAAGATATCAGAAATCACAGAATGTTAAACATCAGCAGGCTAACACAATTTGTGATGTTAGATTCAGAGTTAATCTCCTTTTCAGTTTATTTTCTTACATTTTAATTTCATTCCTTCACCACTTCTCAATTTCTTCCTTCCTTCGACTTAAAAACATCTTTTCTTTCTCTTCTTCCTGTTTCCTCTCTAACATCATTCACCATCATACTTCCATCTGCCATCATTCACCCTCACTCATCCATCCACCCACCCGCTCAATCAATCCATCCATTCAGTCTCATTAATAGATAAACAGATATTTGAAGTTCCTCCGTCTTGACTGGGCTGCACATTGCTCCCATGGGTGTGTTATCTCCCTCTTTCTCACTTTGTGACGCACACCTTTCAGAGCCTTCTGTGTGAGCAATTACTCTTCATCCTCATCTACATTCATTTACATCCTTTCCAGCCTCACTGAGTCAGAGTTCATTAATGTCACCCACCTCAGCAAAGTGCTCTTCTTAACAGAGGGAGACACAGATGGAGGGCGGAGAGGGAGGGACGAGTAAGGACAGGTAGTGTTGTGAGTTGTTTAATAGAAGGGAGTTGTTTTCTCACACAGTATTGATTTCAAAACAAATTATGTATTCATTAATTAACTAATTTATTCATTATTATAATTTACTATTATTTCAAAAGCTAAAGTCAAACCTACCTGATTTTCTGCTGCTGCCTATTTAAACTCAGTTGTCAAGTGTTTGAGAAGATGTCTTGGAAGTCTGAGCAGACTGGAAATTTGGATGAAACTAACAGGAATAAACAAGAGTTTTTACAGCGGACAACAGTTATATATTTTAATTAATTGTTATAACTAACTAAACTAAACTATCAGATTAGAGTGGAGCTACAGGGAATAGGGTCTTGACATGTAAATTATATTATTCACATAGCAGCCATTTTCTACTGACATCACACTTGAGTGGAAGCTCGAATGTCATATCGCCGTGTTCCAGGTTGCAAGTCATATAAACATACAGTAGGGTACCTGAATCTTTCGTTATCATTTCACCGCTTCAAGAAACTGAGATACAGTCGACAGTGAAAATCTGGAGGGTCATTGGGACATATTTCAAAGTAAAACAACATATTTGATAACCCATTAGCTACCGTTAGACAACAGCTAACGTTCATTCGCTTTGTAGCTACCATTACTTGTATCTTAACCAGTTTGGTCAGTAGATCTCCTTTTTCAAAATATGACACTGTAGGTACCCCTCTAGCATAATTTCTGGATGTATTCGGCATCAAAGTCACGTGACGTAGTAAGAGCGAGAAAATCAGCATCTGGAGGATGTTGGGGTAATGGATGGGTCAAACAAACCCAGGAGACCTCTTTGTTTCCTGTGTGAAATCAAAGGTGAACATTTACTTCTTTAAAGTTACATAGACAAGTTGACTTACATAATGTACTTAAATTATGTAGGGTACATAATGCACCTAAGGAAAATAAAACCTAAGGAAACAGCGTTTTGCCTAAACTTAACCAAAGTGTGACCATTTTACAACTTTAACCACACAAGCTTCATTTTGAAAGTCTAATGAGACCTAACAGACAGTCTAACATACCTACAGTGTCATATTTTGTAATGGAGAGGAACCGGCCAAGCACTGTATTTGACGAGTTAGGAGGGAGAATCTGAAACATGTTTGTCTGTTCCAACTCTTCTTGTAATTAATGCAATCCAAGAGCTAATCATACGAATCATCCACACAGATTGTGCTCTCTGGAGACAGTCAGTATTGAATTCAGTCTTTCACAGCACTTTAGTCAGTTGTGGTGACAACACTAAAAAGCCATTGGGAGCAGGTGTAGGCAGAGAGTCGGAGCAGAGACACAGAGGGAGAGAGCACCAATGATTCGCCAATTACTCCATTTATCTCCACAGCCATTTGATAAGGCTGCTCAGGGCTGCAAGGCTAATCAAACACCTTGGCAACCATTGCCTCAGCAGAGAGAGGCAGTCCCCTTGAGTTCCCAAAAGGCTTTTTCTGTTGTACTCAAAGTTTCTATGCATGGCACATGAGTGTGTATTCATGTCTCTGATTATTTTATTACAATGTTTCTGCATGTGTCTTTGAACCTCCATGTATTGTGGCATCTCTGAATAGCTGCTGCACGTCTTCAGTTGAAAATAGTAATGTGAATACAGACTCACAAATGGGAGAACAGTAGTAGACACCCATTAATTCAAATGTATTGGACATTTGAAAGGTAGATTATAGTGTAGATTATAACCTATCGCAATCCTGACCATTGTGAACAACATAGGACATTTCTGTGTGAATGTGAATGTGCAGTTTAATGCTGTCTGCGCTGCATTTTCCAGACAAGCGATCCCTCGTGGCTGTGTGAATAATGACTGTTGTCTCTCAGAGGGAATGGTGAAAATAGCGCATTGCAGCACCACCAAACCACTTAGGGAGGAGGTTCGGGAAGGTGTTTTTGACATTGGAGGTGACACTTTGCATCACGTCTCCTCCCAACGGTCAAAGTTGTCTTTTAATCAGGACAGCCGTCTTTCTCACACAGACAATGACAAGCAACTTAGTTTGTTATGTATTTATGTAATTCTCTTACAGTAACATAAAACATTTTACTCTAAGTACCAAAGATTTAGTATATGTTCCCAATACAAGTGTAAACCCACCATGATGGCATCCATTGGTTTGTGGATATTTGTTCTGAAGCCCACGTTGACAGCAACTACTAAGACAGTGCAGAGACAGGAGTTTCATGATAAGACAGATATTTTTATTTGCTGTTGTGTAACCCCATTGTTTGAAGACAATCGTTTGGAGCCGGGAGTTTGGCATTATGGCCAACGCCATCTTGGTTATCTGAAGACAGAAGTGACGTGCTTGGACGACAGCGTTGAGCTGACATACTGCTAGTTGGGTTATGCTTGGTTTTGACGTTGTTTTCATACAGGAATGCTTGTATTACAGCTAAATGCTAACAAAATTATGTTCCTGAAAACATTTGAGAGAAATCAGTGACCGAATATTGATTCATATTTGATCAGTACTGCCTAGTTTGACAGTTTCATCTGAGTTTCATGAGCTTGATGTGTTGAGCTGGACAGACTCACTGAGAGTAACTTGTCAACCACAAGGTAGCGATGCCTTGAAACATACCTTTATTGTCTATTTTACTCTAGAAGCTGAATGTGACCATAATTTACAAAATGACCATCATGCTGTATGGAAGAAGACTTGAAAATTTAGACTATTAAGACCAACTCCTCAATTTGTTGACAATAAAGGAAACTGTTCACCGAGATAATAATAAGAGTCATTTCCCCATGAGACTCAATACAATCTGACCTTTTTGTTGCAGCCAATAGAGGTGGCCCTGCTGGCCAGTAGAAATAATGCAAGTTTAGGACATTTCCGCATTGGCTTCACTTCTTAAACACTGAAGCTCTGTCCACATATAAATGGCCAAAGAGTGTTGTAGCGTGTTGAATTGCATGCTATGTGCATGCATTTACAGGCTAGGTAACAACAGTTGTCAAAGTGCCGATCCGACCTGAAGAAGAGCTGCTGTCTGTTCTCTCATCCCTTTGACGTATGACAGGACTGTAGAGGCTTATAAAGCTGCCACATGTCATTACCAAGCCCATCCTTCCTTCCCTACCAATAAAATACTTAATTATACCCTGCATATAACTTTAATTGGCCCAACTGAGGTCATTGGAAATCCATGATACTGCTATCATTGGCTTCATTACAGCTATTTACAGTCAAGTCAGACACACTGACTGGCTCCCAGCAGACAGACCGTAAATGAGAACACAAACATGGGGAATATGATGATAGGCTGGGTCAAATTATAGTTAAAATACTTTTTTATGGTTTGTTTCAGCCCACTTTGGCTGCAGATAAGTTTGTTACATGGGAGAATGTGTAAAGAGCTGTAACGCACAGATAATCACAGAACTGCCACATTCAATTTGGTCTCATTTTTAATGGGTTGCTCAGAGGCATATGTTTAAAAAAAAAAAAGCCATTCTTAAAGACTCGAAGGCATCATCTCCTTGTTTTCAGATATAGTGCCACTGATTGATGTTTCAGTGACATGTCAGCCCACATGAGTTAAACAGGGCCATGGGCAGGATTTTAGACATACTGAGGACATAAAGCCAATTTATCTTCCATTTTTGACTAGCCACCAGCAAAACAACATAGAATTTCCAGGTTATTACAAACCATAGAAATGGTGATAGCGATGTGATATTTTATTCATGAATTTAACTGTTCAGTCACATTTTCTGTACAGGATAGATGAATGTAGACAACACACCATTTCAATTTGTAAATTCCGATCACGTATTAAACTGAATATGTTTGTTCTGGACAAAACAAGACATATGAGGACTCCATCTTGGGCTTACATTTTTAACCATTTCCTGACATTTTATGGACCAAACAATATAATTGAGTAATTGAGCCTTTCAGTGTGGAGTTTGTATGTTTTCCCTGTGTCTGTATGGGTTCTCTCTGGATACTCCGGCTTCTTCCCACAGTCCAAAGACATGCACTTAATAGGTTATTGATGACTCTAAATTGCCCGTAGGTGTAAATGGTTGTTTGTCTCTATGTGCCCTATGATGAACTGCCGACTTGCCCAGGGTGTACCCTGCCTCTTGCCCTTAGTCAGCTGGGATAGGCTCCAGCCCTGCTGCCACCCTGATGAGAATAAGCAGTTACAGATAACGGATGGATGGATGAATCTGTACTCATAGCTGCATGCCTAGTCAACCATAACTTTGGCAGCATATGGATCATGGATGGATGGAAGATACTCTCAAGTTTTAATAACCTATGAAAACAAATAGAAACCAAATAAATGCAAGTAAATACTTTTTAGAGCCATCTTTCTAGAATCCTAATCCTTTTATTAAAAACATGAAATCTTTTATGAGCAATAGGATCCAAACACTCATTATTTTATACCTCTGTCAAGTCCCATCGCTGTGAGTGAAATGAAAAGCGGAAAGGCAGCAGCCTGCTACTGTAGCTGAGGTTTGTAAGTCACTGGGTCAGCTGATAGTCCCTCAACACATTTTCCTGGGAGCTGCAGCCGTTCAGACCAGCCTCGAAATCAAACTCCAGTTCCAAAATAAGCACTGCTCACCCATGCGAGTGTGTTCATGCTGTTTTCTCCCTCAGAGCCCAGGAGGAAACTGCAGCACAGCCAACTGTACTGATAAATACAGTATAAAGCTTATAGCAAAGAGTGGACAAGGCCAGATGTATTTAAACTTTAACAGGCAGAGAGTCCAGAGGGAGAAACACAGGAGTCACCTTGGTGCTCAGGATCAGAGCCATGTTAACATCTCTGCTTTGGAGAGCAGGTGGTGACTTATACAACAAGGAATGAACATAAACTGGACTGATGTGGATACTTATTCAGCTGTGTGAGAATACATCTGACAGTCTAAGCTTTTCTTCTCTGTTTTGGCCCTCCATCACATTTTACTTTTTTTTTTTTTTTTTTTAATCATTTTTTTTTTTCATACATGGAAAAAAGATAAAAAAATCTCTCACTGTAGTGTGAATGAGGGAAGCTTTTACAAAATGACACATGTCTGTTGGGTGCAGTGTAGCAGAAATATTAAAACTCTGACAGCTCATTTTAATGTTAACATGTTAATAACCAATCACACAGTCCTATTGTTACTGCTGTTGCTACTAATGTGCAGTTATGTTTCTGCTGTCGGATAACTGTTTATAAAATAATTATAGTGATCATTCAGTTAGTTGTTTGTCTTGGTAGCATTTATCAGCAGGTAATAAAGTCAATATTGGACAATTCTGTGCAACACAAGAATACATTAGAGACATTTTTCAAATATTTGCTCACTACAGTATCTGTGCATGGCAATGGTTAATGTTAGGAAAAACATAGCCTGAAAGCCAGATGTATCTGCCGAGCTTACGAGAGACGAATTATGAACTAGTTTGACAATGCCAGGCAAAGAAAATCATAGTTAAGACATATAAACCAGCTTGAGGCATGGTTAGGGTTAGGCAACTAAAACACTAACGTTAATAGCTGGTCTATAACTGGATTCAAACCCTGGTCTCCTACACGAAAGTCAGAACAAAAGTACTGAAAGTACACTCAACATTGGCACTGGATGTTAATTGTGACATGTAGTTGTCCAATAAGTTCATCTTTTCCAGGGATGCTGATTGTTTATTAACTACAGACATCAGAAACAGAAAAAATATGAGTAATTAGGAGAGAGCAGAAGGTGCCCAAACTTAGTAATAATTAACAAACAATACAGACTCAAAGTCAAAGACTTCTGCATCATCGACTTTGACAAACATAAAAAAATAATGCTGAAGTTTCTCAAGGGTATATCGTGTTCAGTCACAGTGATGGACAATCTTTCCATAACCTTAACCAAGAACAGAACCAACATAAATGTTGATCATTCTTTAGTTGCCAGATGTGCATATGCAAATGTTGCAGAAATGTTTAATAAGAACAGTATGTTTCTTCCAAAACCTATTAACCAGTGCACGAGTTGTAGATGAATGTAATTCAAAGACACGGTTGACTCACTCCAGGAGAGATTTCTCCAGACCGATGCCTTCTGATGGGCTGAAATGGTGAGTGTAATTACAAACCTGTAGGTAAGAAACTAATTGGGCTGAGTTTGGAAAAGTCGAAGGTAAACAAATTCACGAATCAAAAACAGGCTGAAACGCTTTTGTGAGTGTAAACTCATGTAATCATTCTCTGTTAGAAAAACATATCATTTTCCACCATTGTTCTTTCTTTTACCAGCACAACACCCTGCATTGTTTTCATCTTAACTATAAATTATCCAATTTCCAAGGTCCCCACAAAATAATGACATTACCTGCTGATGTTTTATTTCATTCTTTTTTCTTGTTGTAATTATAATTAAACTCCTTTCATTACCCTCAATTACATCCCATTGACTGTCTGAAGTCCGGGATCATTCCAAAAGAATCCAGCCGCTGATGATGGTGCAGAACAGACTGTAGGGGGAAGAAGTGAGCAGAGGAGATGAGGAGAAAAAGAAAGGTGAGAAGAGAAGGAAAGATAATTGGAGGAGAGTGTTCACCTGCTCCTACCTCCGTAGGAGAAGTGTTATCAGCAGCCAGTCTGCTTTGATGCACTCACTAAGTAATTACCACTCCACATTATGGTACTCGGCTTCTTTCACATTCTGCAGAGGCAAATCAAGGATGGCTGAATGATTACATAAATGCATTGTGAAAGAAAAAAGATCTTCATTTTCCTTTCTTGTCTATAATTTCAAATATGTAGCTTCTTTAATGCAGAGGCTTCATCATCTCTGGTAGATCAGAGTCAAGGGAGGCAGCTCTTGATGCGAAACATGTTCAATGAGAAACTCATGTTCAGATTTAGCAACATTTAAAATATCACAACATTTTTAGCAATGGGATGTTACACATCAAGAGATCAGAATGATTCCAAGGAACCTAATTTAGAGTAAATATCAAAGCTCTGTGCTTTATTGAAGGCACGATTTCAGATGTTTTGTCAAGTTTAAAGGAGAGTTGTTCCTTCTGAAGCTCTCGTTGTCCATCAGTTGTCAAGAGATGAGCATCAATAAGTAATTCTGTTATTTTGTACTTTGAATCTGTTTCATCGTGCTTGTCTGGACATGTAATCACAACATGCAGCCATTTAAAGCACATTTTACAAAATGAACATCATGCTGTATGGAAGAATACTTAAAACTAGAGATTGAGACCATAATCTCATGACTCAGCCTCTGAAAACAGTTGTATTATGTCTCCTGTGGCTCTGAAGGAGCTTTGTTAAGTCTGAGAAATGAACCCATATGGTGTCTATACTGTCAAGGTGCATTATCGGAACAATAGGATTCAGCTTTTTTTTGCAGGATTGAACATCAGGGTATCTAGGCTTCTGCTGCTGATTTTGACCACTACTTTAACTTTTTCATGAAAGTATACGTATTTAATATAGGGGCACAACCAAATCAATATCTTACAAAAAACTACAATATTCAAACTTGTTTACATAGACTAAATCATAATTCATTCAAATCCTCTCCTTCTGAAGTCCAGGACATTCTGCCAAATCACAGCAGTAGTTCAGCTAACATGCATTGAAATGCGAGACTGAGGCAACATCTGCATCTCCCTCTCTGGTCCTTCAGAGACCAGTCTGAGGATGATCTGCTGAAAGTGTGATCAGAATCAGCGTTTCAGATAGCAGATGGACGAGACTATGCCAAAACTCGTAACTCTTTAACAGCCTCTTTTGTATAATGTAACACTCCAAACTGAAAAAGAGAATAAAAAAACATTAAATATTCACTTGAGGACTCTAGAGAAACTTAACAGGAGAACTGTGTGCTATACTAAAAGAATAAAAATACATTTTTAAGTGGTGAGATTTGCTTTCAGAATGAGGAGAACCCTTGGTTGAACTCTGGATTGAACTGATAGCAAAGCCTCTCTGGGCCTACAGAGGATGTATGTTTGTGTGGGTGACTTCATTAGTGCTGCAGAAGATGTGAAGCTGTGAACTCAACATAAGATTACAGGGACAGATTAAGTTCTTACTCTATAGCTTCCTTGAAGGATAGTGCAGTGTATTTACAAACTCTGTCTTAGCTATGACTCACAGATTGTTATGTGGACGGAAAATACTTATAGTGTTAATATTCGGCTCTGACCTTGTTACGCCCCACACAGCATGGAATCATAACTAACACTAACATTCTGGTTGCACATAAATAGTCCTTTTGGAGGGCAAAAAAGGCTGAAATTCAGTCTCAAAATCCATCAGCTATCATCTGACATCTGTTGATAGAGATTATCCAGTCATAGGCTTCATGTATGGAATCCAACTTCATTCTTGCATCTCAAGTTGCTAATCAGACTGTAAACAATAACCAGAGCACCAGAGAAACTCTTGGCATGGATATCTGTTATATCTTCCGGCTACACCGGAAGCCATGAATGATTGGTTGTTGCACCCATAGGCTAAATTGTTGTCAGATAATAGCTAATTGGTTCTGAGATTGAAGTAGAGGTAATGGATAATCTTTTCTTTTTTCTCCTTGCTCTTTATTTTCTATTGTTACATTTAGTACAAGTGACAGCAACATTGTAGCATTGAAACTAGCACAGTTTTTGTATACAGAGTAAAACCACACGTTGCACATATTGTATTGGACTTTGTCAGTTGGTTTCAACAAACAATAACAAACAAATTAAGAATTTAAAACTAAAACCTTACAATTTTTGACATTTGAAGAAGTGAAACAGGCAGGAGAAGTCCAAGGAAACTGGATGTTAAATGGAAATGACTTATTTAGGAATTATTGATTTTACTGTTGACCTTTGACTTGACCTGATTTTCCAATATTTGTTAAACCAACTCTGGACCTGAGATGATGTGTTTCAGAGACAAATCATGTCAAACTTTTTAACCATTTTAAAACAATTTATATGTCATACGTCCTTATTACAATGAAAAATTAAACTAACTTTCAAATTTGAGTCTTTCATCTTGATGCCACCTGGATGCCTGTTCTCTACAGCCTCTTAAACTGGTCAGAAATATTAATAAGCTCTGGGGTCACATTTCTGGACTGTGAAGGAAATTAGCTCACCTTATTGATGTGTAGGGTTTACCTGCTCTGAGCAGTAGTGATGGAGTCGAGAATTTAAACTTTTGTGATGATTGAGGTTAAAAACAGAATAAAAAAATGGAGACTGACAGGAAACCTTCAGGAAATTGACTGGAAACTTTCACACAACACTCTCACTCTGTTTCTCTACAGTTGGGATTATTTTAACTTCACCTTTGGCCTCAGCTTTCTTCCCGTCATGCTCTAATTTATACTCCTCTATTACCAAAACAGTTCCGACCTTCCGTGGAATAAAACTCTTCCACAGCCTTCACCGAACAGACTCTTGATCACAGGGTTATGGCTCTGAGATCAGCTGCCCTCTGCACGCTCACTCCTGGAGGTCTGACCTGCTCTTCCTCAGCTGTATTGTAATGAGGGAAGTCAGTTTTTGTGTTTTGATGTTTCCTTCGCAGCTGCTCAGAGGGAGCTGGTATTATTTTAAGCCTATCTTTGCCTTGTGGACCCTCAGTAGCCTGAAGCTAACCTTGCATTAGCCTTTTGGCTCCAGGGTCGCCTTGGATGGTGACATTTCTAACAACTGAATAAAGACCCCATATATCTCAGTATAATACCCTGAGCTGAGACTCCTAGGTAGACTTTGCTCTCAGACTGCCAGCAAAACCTTTGTTAAGACTGTCAGGTTCTAATCTAAACTGTGGCCATGACCCTGACCTGAGCCGTCAGTAATCCACAGCATGTCAGAGCTTGTTAGGAGGAGGGCTGGTTGTCTGAAACGGAATACTTTTTTGGTACAAACGAAAATGAGTCTGTTCTTCGCAATTTAGCATCCTCGACTTTATCTTTGATGGGAAAGTTACAGATTTAAATTTTCAAATGTTTTACACAGGGGATATTATTGTTTGGCCAACATTTGAGAAGTTTGTCTTCCTTCCAAGTTCCTTACAAGTATTTTGTCGGATAAAACAAAACTTACTTTTGTAATTTTGGTATCAGTAACTCAGCTAGCATACTGGCTCTACTAAAAATAACATGAGCAAACCCTAGTTTGAAGCTGGGCATAGCCCGGGAGGCTCAATTCTGGGAAAAAATGGGCACTTCTCTCAGTGGGCTCAATTGGCTCGTTTTAATGTCCTGTGTTCAAAATCGTCCTGCGATCTTTGCAGCATGTCATCTCTCTCTGTTTTTGTCACATCTTTTCTCCTTGCCTTCACTGAAAAATGGTCCACCACACAAAAAAAACCTGAAATGCATTAAAAGTCCTCATAGTCAGCTCTGAGAAAAGACACTCTCCCAAGGGCAAATATTTCAACAGAGGCTTCATACCTGCTCAGGTGAATTTCAAAAATTTTAATTACCCATTGGTGTGAATAGGGATCAGTACAGAGGCCTACCAAAACAACGTGTTTATTTATGTGTGCATCAGTGCATGTGTGTGGTAGCATAGTTAGAGTGTGAGACAGCAGAATGCAATCAGTGCACACAGCCAGAAAATAATGGTACTTAATAGTTCTTCAAAATGCTCTCTGGTTCTACAAGGAGCTATCACAAATTGAAGTACATCTTTATTTCAGAGATGGTTCTTCACAAACTTTAAAAGTACTAAAGGGTCATCTTTATTGGAAGTCCTGCTGAAGCACTTTCTGCAGCAAGTATACAAATCCTAACCTGGTGAAGATGACAGATCACAGAAGATGTTGGACTGACAGAATGAAGTGAAATTCTTGGTTAGGTTTAGAAAAAAAATGTTGTTTGGTTTAATGCAAGTACAATTTTGGTTTCACATGGGACAGTGGCCTTTTGGGTGAAAGTCTGGGTTTTTTTGACCCATCCATCCACCCTGACCTCCAAACATGGACTATGTTGCTCCTTAAATTCTGCCATCTGACTTCCTCATTTGCTCCCATCATACTTACTCTGACCACTACACGTCACTGCCTAACATTAAATGTGAATATGGGGGGTAATAAGCTGCTTGTGCAGACAACCTATATGGACATCTTTCTGGTGAAGATGGGCTGGATTAACAGGTTGAACACATGTAGAGTCTTTGCAGTTTTAGTCATAATGTTACAGAATCAACTGGGATGTCAAACTAAATTGAGAAGAAGCATAAAATGTGCATCATAAATTTGGCTTTTGTCATGAATTAAATAATACGACAAAAACTGGAAACTGATCAGCAGAACTGGAATTAGAATTAATCAATGAAGTTATGCCAGCCCTGGGAGGGTGATTGCCTTATCAACCAGTGCATACTGTGAAAGGTTTTAGTCTGCTATGAACATAAAAATGGTCTGAGGAAAATTAATTATTTGCTGTTTTATTGTTTAAGTGAAAAAAAGCAACTTCTCACCCTTCTCTAGGGTCCACTGAATAAAACAGAAACCCAACTCAATACGATACAATAACTATTATTATAAAATTAACTTGGGATAGCTTGTGATTTGCAGACTGTGAGCGATTAAAAAAGCCCCATAAAACATCTTTCTAATATTTGATTTTGGGAGCTAAGAAAGATTTCTTATGACTTTGGGATCCATAACAAGTTGTGGCAACTCAGAGGCTCCAAATTTCAGCTTCAGTCACTGCAGGGACATTGAGTTATAACTTTATGCAATAAAAACTTCTTCTATGTCTAGATCAATTTTTTTTCTTTTATGATTTTCCATTGCAAATCCTATTTTTAGTCCTACTAACTGACATTACCAACGATGACAGCATCATATGGTGTCTATGGTAACATTGCATTATCAGGTTCATTTCACAGAAGGACTGTTTGGAAGCCTGTCCGAGTTTTAGTGCAGCACAAAATCATATTGATCCGTGTTAAACCTCAACTAACAGTTCAGTACCTGAGAAAATATCTTCACATGAAACTACCTGTGTGATCTTCATCTTTATGTTCCATCAAACCTCATGCACGCTCAGTCATATATCTATCCTGACAGGTTCAGTCTCAGACTTTTATTTCCAGCTCTCCTTTGCTCAGAGTGGACACAGTTAAGCCGTAATAAGACCATAAAAGACACTTCAGAGTTACTGCGTAGGGAGACGTCACAGCAGAGAATTTATTCAAGGCGAGAGAGAGAGCTTACATTTCATGGTTTTATCTGGAGTGAATGGGAGATGTGTTGGTGTGCAAGCGGCCATTGGATTCCTGTCAGCTGACCACGTTAAGGAGATGATGAAGAATCCATTAAACCCCAGTGACTGCCACTACTACTGACCTGTGTGTGTGTGTGTGTTACAACTCATCTCATTGGGTTTCAAGTGGTCCAATAAAATGAGTGGCAAACTGAGGAGACACTTGTAAAATGCAGTCATAATGTGAGTTTTGGAGATGTATGTTGACGGGTGTTTACTTTACAGCAACTTCTAAAAGTATAAGCTATAAGGACCTTTAGTGTGTTGAATGCAAATGGTCTGATTACTTAAGATTTGCTATGACTGCATCATTAGCTGTGTATCCATGAACTTATTTTGATGCATTTGAAGTATCATATTAGAAACGTTAGATAATTAGATGATTTTTGTAACACTTTTTTAATTAGTTCTGACTTAGCAAACATTGAAGTCACATGACTGATCAGTTGTTTCCACATGGCTCCAAAGGCTCTATAATACATCGGTGGTCGATCGACACAGATCTGACGTAACTTTCTTCACATTAATACATGAAACAAACACAAATGTCATATTTACACCCTGTTTTCTGCATTAGTTTTCAGCAATTGATCTTGCACTGGTTCTCTTTTAATTACGTCATCTTGTTGTGCCATCTTCTTTTGTTTTTCTGACTGGAGAATTGGCACCACGTGTTGCTTATCTTGTGAACCATCTTCTAATATTAGTATAATGGCAGTGGATCTAAGCAACGTTTTCTTTTGTCAATTTACATGAAATGTGGTTAAAATGTGAGATACATTTTCTATTGAAACACAGCTACAGTTATTATATAGGAGATTATTCTTGACCTTGACTGTACGTGTTCGAAGATGAGGTCTGCTTAGCTTAACTTAGCTTTCAACCATGTTCTACCAGAGTATTTTTTTGATCATCTGGTCATCTGATTTAAATGATAATGTTCATCCATTAGTACAAAAGCTAAAGGAAAGATAGTTAACTGTGACTTATCTGACTCAAATTCTGTTTTATGCAACAGTGAGCTGAAGCTAAAGATTACTATGCAGGGTTTTGTTTCGAGATCAGCTTCTTCTTCACAGTAACAATGGATAAGGAACATGGCCATCCACCATACCAAACTACCAATGAAAATATAATTTATCAGACACAAAGGCAAAATACACCCATCAAAGATATCATTAAAAGAAAGTATGTTAATTCATGTGGGGGGCACATACCAAACCTAGGGCTCTGCTCACTTAATTGTTTAATCTATTGAAAGATTTTTTATAGTTTTGGAGTAGAGGTCCAAAGTGTTGGACCTGGTCCAAAACGATCTTGTGTACAACCTGCCAAAACATGACGTGCATAATTATTCCCAAGGAGACCCCAGCACAGCCAGATCCAGCCTTAATAGATCCCAAGATAATTAGACCCTAATGCAAAATGAACAGAGACACTGGGAGCACCACCTTTTTTTTTTTTGCAGTGAACTATCTAAGTTACTGGAAGTTAGTGCATCTGTCTTAAGAAACTTGTATGTTTAATCGCAGGTTTTGTATGTGTGAGGTTGCATCCCTCACACCTGGCTGGCTTCAGGGTTCGAGGACATCTCCCAAAGCCTTGTTTCATGCCTGACATAAATCCAGGCACCAGCGGTCAAGCAACCAGATTAGATTGCAAGCGTGGCGGAGGAAGGGTAGCTCTCTCCTCCCCTCTGCTCCAGGCGTCTGCAGCTGGCACCATCCTCGACAAACAAGGCCCATTTGAGAGCCCTGGCAAAGCTGTTTGCAAAGATCACGGCTGTCATTGTTTGTTTTCCAAAGGCAGTTATATGTCAGTGGCAGGCAGTCTGCATCCTATAGGCAGTAGAGGAGTGTAATGTGCTTTCTGTCTTTATCCCCCCCAACACATAATGGGCCATCTGTGTGAGAGAGAGAAGGCGATTGCAGTTAGTGCTAATGTAGTCATAACATCTAGTATGGAAGCATAACTGACAACCATGATGCCATTCTTTCATCACTGATGGCTGAATATACTCTAAGGTGACTTTCACAATCATCTAAGATCTGTTCATGTGGTAAAGAGGAAGAAGAAGCCATAAAATAACTGGAAAAAACAATGCAGATGCTTTCATACAGTCAGTGCAAAGACACAAGTGGATGCACTTGATGCACAATTAAAACGAAGATGCACCCCTGTAAGTTATGCGTAGTTGTGGGGTTATGAGGTTTTTTGGTCTGGAAGAAAATAACAGAATTAGAGATCAATCAGACTTGGAGCTATCACAGGGGCCCTCCTGGATCTGTGCATTGCTACCGAGCTGTAGCGTCGGTAGAGCGTGGTGAATGAACAGCCTACACAAACAGTCCAGGGATCAAATTTACACAAATGAAGTGAATGCAATCATCTTCAAAAAACAGTACAGGACTATGAGGTTGGCGTAGTGGCCCAAAAAACTGACTCTTTGTAGAATCATTTTGTAGAGTTTTCTGCATTGGGAAAATACAATTTAGAAAGTCACGAAAAGGCAAAACATTAAATTATGTTATGGCATTCATGTGAGAGGAGAACTGACAGGATGTCAGCTAAATTGGCCTGAGGGTGTCATGAATGCATACTCCCAACTGGCTTGTCCATAGAAGAACTCAAATGCACATTTATTATGGGCCCAAAACCATAGAAGCCATGGAGGTCCACAAAGACTTTTTTGGCCTATGCGCCGAGTGAGCAGATTTCATGGGAATAAATTGGGTCACCTCTTTGAACATGGAATCTAGTTTTCCTATAGAGTTCCACAGACTTGAATGTACAGTATGTCAAAGTGCACTAAAGCTGTGCGTATATAATTTTTTCATGAATACAAATCAAACAACCGTATTCTCCTACTCACAGTACATTGTACATAACAGCATCACTGCCAGGGAATTTCAGAGAAATAAAATGGGAATCAGTGTGTGTTTGCATCAGTTGTCAATACAGTCAAGAATAGATGACAACATAATTAATGGGGCATTAATATTATTTTATTTATTATTTGACTAATCTGGAAACACCTAAGATGATCTAATTTTCTAGTCTTGAAAGTCATATCCTATCAATCATGTTGGGTCCCAGACCCTGAGGTTGAGAATTGTTTCTTTCACTCACTTCACTTCTTTCACTTTGACTTGAAGCTGCAAAGATGCTGATTAATGCACATGCAGGAAAGCAAACACGAGTCGCCCCACCTTCACATCCTGTTCTAATTGTCAGGATGGATCTTTTTTTGTTGTTGTTGTCGTGTAAATACTCTGCTGCTTGTCATTTGCCCGAGCATTGCCCTCATTTGTGTTTGTGTCTGCCATATGGCTCCCTCATTATCGTTATAACAGGCACTGATTGAGTGGGATGGATACGCAGGGAGAATTGTACCATGTAAATGAAGGAAAATTCATTTTTCAAAGACACACTAGATTTTGTTGATCTGTTTGTGTAGTTTCTGTTTGTCTCATTTATTTATCTCATTACCATTAAAGGGGAAAATGAACACCTGAAGTAAAGTAAAACCATGACTTTGATGGAGGAAAACTGAAGATTTCAATAACATTGTGCGTTGAGTGCATTGTATCCTGGATTCATACCTCGTGTGCAGAGATTTGATCTCAGAGGAACAACACTGCAAATATGTGGTCACACATTAATTTGAGCATCACAAACACCCTAACATGACTCTTCGTGTTATCAGACTACAAAATACAATAGAAAACTCAGCAATGACAGCAGTGTGACATAAAACATGTGCTCCTGATGGACAGAGGAATGAATGCCCCAAAAGAGTCAAGACACGGGGATTTATTAGTGTACATTAAGAAACCTTTAATATCATGGCTACATTATTAAAAACAAGACCAGGGTCAAACAATTACACACAGAGACAAGTTAATTAAGCACAAGTTCGCACGCATGAGAATTTGCGCTGCCACATCGGGCTCCTTCATTACACCTGTACTGCATACTCAATGAATGTCACAATGATGGTAATGAAAACATATAGGTCTATCTTAACAGCCACAAAAAAAGACAAGAGCATAGTCCATATATACTAGCAACTGCAGCAATTGTAATAATCGATTAAATGTTTAAACAATCAACCTAACGATAGAGAAAATTATCAGCAGATTAATCTGCAATAGATGGTCTGGTAGCTGAGAATAATGTTTGCCGATCCATTCACATCTTCACCCTCCCGGCTTCCTGTCTCCGTCTCTCTTTAGCCCTTTTTCCAGCAGGTACAGCTAATGAAATGGAATCGATGGAACAAACAATGTGCTGATTATGTTATGTGATTTTTATAGGTGACATATCTCATCTCATCATTAAACTTGGCATGACGATCTAACCAGTTGCGTCGAACCAAAGCTTAATATATAATTCCTCTGTGCTTATTGACTGTCGTGAAAGATGGATGACGGGTTTCCACTTCCTCCCACTGCGCAAAAATGAAATCAAAATTTCCCGAATATGGGCGCTACCATCTTGCGCTGGTGAGCCTGTACAGTCGTGACCGTGGCTGGAGCTGAGATATCGAGGTCCTGCCCTTTTTATAGCATCAAATAAACAATTAAAACTAAACTGAACACATCAGCGTAAATTACGTGTGAATGATAATGACAGAAACCATCTTTGTAAAATAAATTATTTGATGTGTACTTTGATTTTGTAGCTTGGCCCATGTCCCATCTGCTTAACATGGAGGGGGTGGAGTTTATGACCTATACTGCAGCCAGTCACCAGGGGGTGATCAAGATGTTTTGGTTAGCTCATTTTTTTACTGATGAAGAGCATCCAGTGTGTATTAATCCACTGGTGAAAATAGTCCTCGAAATATACTAGTTTCTGCTGTTGACATCAGTAGAACTAGAAAGAGTCATCTTCCAGGCTAATATTAGTTTATTGCAGATATGTCGTTATTTGTGTATGTGTCGGCCAATACGTATCAAGAAACTGCAGCACAGAAATGCAAAACTATGTTTGACTTGACTGAAGAAGTGTCTCCATTTTGTCCACTGAAGTATAAAGTTTATTAATTTATTAATAAAGTTTATTTTTGGGCAAAATTCTTTTAAAAAGAAACCTGCTCATATTTCTTTATCAAATCTTTTTAACTCCCAAATATCAGTATCAATATCAGTATGAGTGCAGAATGTAACTTGAAAATATAATATATGTTCAAAGTACATCTCACCTTTTCAGAGTCCTCATTTAGAAATAAAGCATTTTTGACTAAAGTCCTCGTTTGTGAAAGAAGGATTTTAATTGTCCGCTAGCCCTGCAGGCTTCACGTCCCCTCCTCTTGTTAAATGTGTCTAGCGGTTTGTTTTGGTCTGTCCTGCCCAGATACTCCTCCAGCTCTCTTTGACCTGCTGTAATGAGATAGAGGAGCTAAATATATTTCATGATAATGTGCAATATCACTGTCCTGTTGCGTGAGCCCCAAGGCAGCCCCTGACCCTCATCAGCTGTACATCAAATTGAACATACACCTTCATCCTCCTCCTCCTCCTCCTCCTCCTCCTCTCCCCTAGGTTTAATCACCACAGTTATTAAGGAGAAATTACTACAAAGACAAAAAGAAAAGAGAAGAAGAGGAGGCAAAGTGAGAAAGAAAGAGTGAAATCTGATGATTGTGAGGGCCTGAAAAGAGAAAGTAAAGAACAGAAGGATGAATTTGACATTCAAGAGGTGGAAGGCGACAAGGAGGATGGAAAGGAAAAGATAATAATGCTGATATGAGGAAAGAAGAAAAAGATGGAGGATAAAGTGGCAGACAAAAGAGTAGAAAGTGGAGGGACTGAAGTGACGGTAGAACTGCTGGATGAGTGAAAGATAAAAAACAGGACCTGAAGCTACTTACCTTCAGTGGTTCTTGTGGCTTCCTCAGATACAAATTTATGTAATTTTGTTGCTGGCCGCCACAGCCAGACAAATGGCACCAATTTCCCTGCATTGAATCACCTGGAGCATTTTCAGCGGCGACTTGCAGAAGGTTCATTATTTTAGAGGAAGTGGTGACATTTTGCTATTGAATCTGGTTTTCGGCTAATAGCAGTCATTGGATTTAATGAAGGGCAACAAACAATAGGGGGAAAAAGTGTTTCACATGTAGCAAAATTGCTACGATTGCTCTTATTCTATCACTGTGTCGCAAAGAGTGTATTGAAAAGAACACGTCATTAGCAGAACAAAAAATAGGTATTGGCTGCAACAAAAAGGCTGAATTGTATTGAGTATTATGAGAAAATTATCCTACTTCTCACTTGATGTATTACCTCTGTAAACAGTTTCCTCATGCCTTTATGTTCTCAATCTCTAGTTTCAAGTCTTTTTAAATTATGGTCAGTGCTTATCAAATATGAATCATGATCCTGTTACTGCATTGGCTATTTCTCTAATTTCTCTATTTATCTAAAAGTAAAAATCCACATGGATACCAAATTTTTGTGCAAATATTTTACATGAGAACACGCTGTGATGCAGCACCACTCTCTGTTGCAGCCACAGTTTGTGGTTTATTGGTGAATCGTCTATTATTGCCTTACAAATTTGCTCAACATAATCCACCATTTAGCCGACATTCCTGTTAATCACAGACAAGCATGCATCCTGACATTTGCAGTTTGCTTGCAGTCTTTCATCTTGTTAGACAATTAACTTTGGACGGTGTCTGAATTGCTCTGACATATTGTAAATGTTCAGACACAATCTTAATTTAAATGGCGTGTTTTAGTCTTTGAAGAGAAAACCAGTTTTCGAGAAAAGTGATGCATAGAACGTCTCCATAAATCATGCAACTAAAAAGCAGCATCACTAACTCTTTTGTATTTAAGATACTGCATCAGCTGAATGCTTCAGTAGCATTTAACAGTAAGGGACATCAAATTCAGGCGCCCAAAGAGTTTGTAGAGCAAAGTTTGCCTTTGGGCAGAGGTACTGTATGTGTGTATTTACTGTTCATATGTGTGTGTGTTGGAATGCAGGGCTGACAGCTCCTGTGAAGAAGCTTTTAAGGTGGCAGGTAGTTGTGGTCTTAATGGCCCGGTATCGTCTCCCAGAGGAAAGTTTTTGGAACAGACGGTTGGTTGGGTTATAGACCTAATACATCAGAGGCTCCACAGTGGTTTAAACAGCTGCCGTCACCTTCTCCAGCAGCTCGGCAACCACATCATCTGACTGACAGTCTGGAGAGAAACTCCAATTCCCTGCACAGAAACGACCTTAAAACAGCAGTCCACTACAATATAACTATATAGCATGAATATGTGAATTATAAATTACTGTGTTAGTATACAGATTAACCACACAGACAGTTTATAATACCTATAACCTCTTCATGATAACATATATATAAACATACATAAACAAATTCTTAATTCACCAAGTTAAATGTGAAAATATTCGCAAAACGGGCTGCGTTGGTGGCAACATAACTAATCCTTAGGGCCAAATGTATCCATTAGAGTTTATCCACTAAAAATACTGTTTTAGTCTGGCAAGATTATGAACAACTACACTCACCACAACCATGTTGTTAGTCTTTCTGCTGTTTCAACAATCACCAACTCTGGTTTGGTTGAAATAGGCCCTATATTCACCGTTAGATGTGAAAGATTTTGCGATCGTGGCAATGTAGTTAATCCTTGAAGAGTCTTCAAAGTGGACAGAAACAAAATCAAATTCAGCAAAACCTCCTTTGTTAGTTTTCCACCACCTTTCCAACAATCATCAATGCATACCAAAGTTAGAAATGGATGTAGAAAAAAAAACATTTGCAGGCTGAATGATGCACCCATCATTGTTCATCCACTAAAAGTACTTGCTTTTGTCTGACAGCATTATGGAAAGGATCTCCACAGAGAGAGACTTTTTATTTAACCATCAAAAAACCACCAGACTCTATTGACAAAATGGTAATTTTACCTCACAGATCATCGTAACATCATTATTTCATTCAAAATGGACAAAAACAAATTAAAAAATTTTATCCATTCATCCTGATCAGTTTAAAACGATATTTTATAGTAACTGCAAACTTGTGTTAGTGGTAATATTTTCTGCTGAAACAGCACCTATGGTTGGCATAGTTTTTATATATTCTATTGTGTTGTGCCAAGATTTTTCTCTGCTTCAGGCTGCATACTCAGTTGTTCTCTGATCAAATGGCACTCCAGTTTTCCACTTTTCAGTCCCGGTTTTTCTCAGACACCCACGAATTACCTACGGTGGCCTACGGGGGACAGTGGTTACATCAATCAACGGAGAATCTAAACCTGGTGATATGCAAACATTATCATCACTCAGCACTCTTCCCTTCCTTCATTTTAAATTTTACAGGCATTTTATGAACTTCCACAGCCACGTATGCCCCAAGACCTTGTATGGAATAAATTACTGGATCTAATAGGAGCACTGCAGTATTTCTCTCCCTGTTGCAGTACATCACTGTGGTATTTCACCTTGGCAGTAGATTACATGAGTGTACAATAACAACTGAGGAAGGTTAAACTTGTGTTTAAGCTCGGTAGCACTGTGGGTTTCCCCCCTCCGGCTCTGTAATATCTCTGCAAGGCTTTATAATACCCTATTTCCTCCATAATACCCATAATTCCCTGCCATCAATGGCTCTGGTCTGGATAAACAAAATAACTTCTCAGTGGCAGATGGCCTTAAATTCGAGCATGAATTCTATCTTATGGGGTTTATAAAGACTGTTAATCTTTCTTCTCCAATTTTACTTTGTTTTATTTACTCTCCTCACCCGGGGCATTTTTTCTTTATCCACCACATTTCTCTCTCCGCCCCCGTTTTCCTCGCTTCCTCTTCCTCCTCCTCCTTGTCCTCACACCAGTTTTCTCTCTCATTCTCCGATGCTGCTGTTCCTTATCAGTACCATTCGCCCGCCGACATGAAATACCATTAAGTGAATCTTCACGAGGTTTGCAAACACCACTGATTTATCCTGCTGCATGCTTCATGAGTTCCTGATTGATCTCAGGCGCAGATGACAAAAAAAAATTTTTTTTTAAATCTGCGGGGAGGGACAAGAGAGAACACGAGAGGGGGAAGGAAAATGAGAAGGAAACATGAACCAGTGGAAAGGGAAAAAAGGGGGGAAAGGAAGATTCAAGGAGAGATGAACGGAAGAGGAAAGGAGACATGGATGGCATGGAGGAAAAGGATGCGTAAAACGAAGAGAGGGAGGCAAAGTAAGAAAATAAGAACAGAGGGCAGAAGGAAAGGAGTGAAATGAAAGATGAAGAAACAGAAAAGAAAATATGGCATAGAAGACAGATGAGGGGGTGAAAATGGAGGGATGGAGGGAATGACAGAAGGAGACAAACGAGGAAAGGTTGGAAGTGAGAGGAAAGGTGAAGGATTGAGGAAAAAACAATGACGGCAAAGGAAACAAGAGAAAAATAATAAATGAGGGGGAGATTAAAACTTGAAAGTTGAGGGGTGAGGAAAATAAAAAAAAAGGAAGGGATGAAAGAAATGGTGGGACAGAAGAAGAGAATAAACACATGATGGGAGAGTGAGAGAAGTAGTGAAGGAATTGTGAAAGAAAGGAGAAAAGGAAAGAAGAAAATAGTGTAGGGGGAAATAAATGAAGGGAGGGAGAGAATAATTGTGGGAATAAAAACAATGACGGAAAGGTGAGGTAAGGAGAAAAGAAGGAAAGGAAATGGAGGAAAGAGGGATAAGAGGGTAGGTAGGAGAAAGGATGGAGTGGAATGAAAAGGATGAGATGAGGCAGAAAACAATAGAGGAAAGGAACAAACGGGGGAGTGAAGACCGCATCGACGGCAAGGAACAGAGGGGGTGATGGAAGAAATAAGGGAAGGGATGAAAGAATGGATGGGAGGAGGGAGAGACATGAAGTGAGGAAAAGGAGCCAGAAGGGAAAAATGAATGGAGGGAGGCAGCAAATGAGGGAAAGATTTGTGGAGGAGGTGAAGCAGAGGGAGGCAAAGAGAGAAGGATACAAGTTAAGAAGTGAAGTGCAGAAAGAGTCAGGGTGAGGAAAGATGGAGTTATGTGTAATAAAGGAAGGATGGATTGGAAGGAATAAGGGGAAGAAAGAGGGAAAGGAAGAAAGCAACATTAAAAAAAAAAAACCTACAGATGAAATAATTTTAAAGGAGGAGGCGTAATATTTTGGCTGGAGGAAGTCAAAATAAAACTCCAGGATGGGTTTTATCGATCCCTCGTGAAGTCTGTTTGCGCATGTTTACGAGGCAAATAGAGAGAGAGAGAGAGAGAGAGAGAGAGAGAGAGAGAGAGCTGATGAGAGGTAGGATGGAGAACAGAGTGAACAGAGTGGTAAAAGAGTGAGCAAGGAGGCGGCCAGCGGTGTGTAAATGTAGGTGGGCTGCATCGATCCAAGTCTGCAGGCTCCTCATCGACTGAGCAGCAGATGAGGACTGATTACACCGCAGTTAAGAAGCACATGAAAGGAAACGGTAGTAACGGTCAGACAGGTTCCCTCCTCCCCCCACTGTGACCATTAATGGCTTTGAAAATAACTTTGTGAATACAGTCACCTGCCTGATATATGACCTCCGATATGTGTCCAATTGAAATGTGTGCATCTTTATGAGCCAGATAAGAACAACCCCCTTTCTGTTGGTGGAACTGAAGCACTCTTTTTTGTCATTTTCCAAAACAGGCAATCTGACAATGACACCCATTTCATGGCCACGTGTAAGGAGGTGTGAAAGCAGGCAGGAATCTCTGCAGCTATAAACAGATTCAGAAATCAGAAATTGTGCCTTTAGCCTTGGTACAAACAGCTTCCTTTGAAGCTGAGACCTTAAAGCTGTTTAAAGTCCCCATGAAGTCAAAATTGATGGGGTTTTTCACATATGTCTGCACTATATGGCTGGCCCAAAGTCATGTTTGATGTATTTTCAAGTATTCTTCATCATATTTTAGAGTTTAGTTACTGATAAACATGAAAAAGTTGTTGATGAAAGTTCATGACACTCTTTGGCGTATAATAATTTTGCCAATGAATGTCCAACGAAACGCATTCTTGCTTATGGCGTTCATGGTACAGAGTGCTTCCAATTTTTACAGTCTACGGTGATTCTGAGGGCTGCTACATGCATCTATGGCTGTAACTCACTGATTGCTGTACAAAGGTGGTGACCTCTGAGACCAGACCAATAACGTTACAATAACCAAGGTGATTTACAGACTTTCCTGATACAAATATAGTTATGTAGTGAACCGCTAATTGTTGTTAGCTCGGTCAGGTGAGTAGCTAACTGAACTGACTCAGCCTCGGGATGCCACGAGACAAACCCGGCAAGTAAACCACGTCGGTGGAGTGCTGTATTCCCTGTCAAACTGGCCACTGATGGTTTTGGAGGTTGTGTTCCAAGATCTGGCCGTGTTCACTGGAAGGTAGACATTGACAAGAGATCATAGAGCTCTCTATTGGCTACTTTAAACTGTACACATAAAAGAGTTAAGTGTAAATGACACCTGGGACTCCCTATCAATCAGAACTAAAGAAGCCGTTCAGATGAAATGCAAAACATCCTCAAGAATCAGCATCCAGGTGATGTTTCTATATCTAGTGCTGAGAATCTTCAGCACAGCTTCTACCTTTTGCTTCTTGATGTCAAACATAAAATGAAAATACAAAAATAAAGATGACTAAATGTTCACTGTGGATGGTTTAATTATTCAAATCTCAGATATGATTTTCTTACTGTAATGAAATTGAATAAAACCAACGGCTGCCTAGAAGGTAGGAAATCAATCTAAAGTTCGGTTTGCTCTGGCAAGTGGTTGGCGGTGATGTAAAGTATATACCAGTCGTAGTTAATGGGCTATAACATTACAGTATAATACTTAGTTATAACATGAGGTGGAAACTATACCTCAGAGATCTGCACACACCTTGCAGTATTTCAATGTGAAACTACTGCCTTCCTTCCTTCCTTCCTTTTTTGTGCATGCAGGAGAGGTTTTCTAAGATGGTACAGCAACTTTATGCAATTTGATGAAATCATTGGCAACAACAATTTAAAAGTTAAACTCTGCAAACATATGCCTACGCAGTCTTGTTACAGTATGTGAATGTTGCTGCTTGGGTCTATTTTTGAAATCTTAATCATCAGTCTCCTTGTTTGACCATGCTATTTGACCATAGATATTGACGCACGCTGCTGTTTAACTCAGTTTGGCCATCGGAGCCTCATGATAAAATTCCTGTGTTGTCTCGTTTAACACTCTGTATCTTTACATAGAGGCATTGTTTACTACTGTGAGCCATAATTAATATTTGACTGATCATATGAATGATTCATGCACATGATTGTATCGTATTTGCACATTTCTGTGTGATGTATGCGCAAATTACAGTTGAGAAAGTTTGATATCTCTGGAAGGCTACGTGCCACCCAGGACTAACTTTTGTTGTTTCATTGGATACACGACCTGATCCACAGAAGGGTAAAAGGGGACACACACCTGGTGGTGCAAGAGCAACACTGACTGATCATCTTGAAGACTATGTTGCTTCTTTTTCAGAATCAGAATCAGTCTCAGTTTACATCCTTTTTCCGTGTTCATAAACATGAATATGTTCTTACATCACACCGCACTGTAGTCCTTGCTGTTGGCTTCCATTACCTATGGCATCTATCTAGTACACACTGTGGTACCCAGATAAATAGAACTGGCTTCGTCATGTTTCTTTTCATCAAGCAACACTAACTAGCAGAGGTAGGACTTTGGCTTGGTGAATTCTGAATCAAGGGGCATTAATCTGCACCTATAACTGCTTCCACTCATCTGGTTTCAGGCTTTCCACCAGATTTCTGAACCTGGCTACAAGCTCCCATTCAGTCACTTCAACTTTAGTGAAGACTGATGTTGGTGATAAAGGTTTGGCTCACAGTAGGTGCTGTAGTTCATCCCTAAGGAGTTGGACAGGGCTGCGGTCAAGGCTCTGTGCAGACCAGTCCAGTTGTTTCATGCCAAACAAAATAAAACATTTACTAACAAAGATCACGGATTTAGAATAGTTTATTGCATGTAATGGAAGAGGAGAACCAAGATGATGCAGAGGGGATGATTAAGGGTCCAGAAGAAGGAATGAGGGTTGTGGGTAAAGGATGTGTTGATGAAGGGTGAGGGATGAGGGGAGAAATCCTGGACAATTGTATGAAAGGGGATGATGATGAACCAGTGGACACCATGGGGTAGCGAAACTCAGTGGTTCTTGTAGTTTTCTTTTGGGAAGGGAAAGAAAAAAGGAGTTGGGGGGAGTTGAAGTAGAAGTGAGGCGTTGTCCTGGCTTTGTTGAAATAGGTTGAAAGCACACTATTGTCTAAAATGTCTTTGGAGCTAATAGGCCATGAAACACAGCCTCAGAACAAAAGTGAAAGAGGCGTCCACATACTGTACACTGTTCAGAAGAAATAATACTCTTCATTCATTCAGTTAATCTGTTAAAACACGCCACAATTCCAATTCTGTAAAGTGCCAATCGGAGTAAAGCAGGACAGATGAAAACAGACATTTAGCTGCATTCGTTCTTTATGAAACAGACTGATAAACTGTGTTTGCTGTGAGCATTCAGAAACTATTTCTTGTATATGTTATTTCCAATATGCACAAAATGCAAATGAATGAACTAAAATGAGCTTAAAACACACACACACACACATCCTGCCATCCTAATCAGCTTGGCCCAACACTCTTCAAGTCGACGTCCCTGGCAGGCCTATTTACAGAGGAATATCAAACGTCCTGCTCACTATCATTCTTTCCAATTAGAGGCTCAGGACTTCATTACTGCTGCCGCGGCTGCACTCTTCAAACACTTACAGACAGACAGAGAGACAGAGAAGGTTCAGGCGCTCAACTTATCTTTTTACAATCTTTGTTGAAGATTGAAGGACATTAACCACTGTGTGCTCAGCAACGTCCATCCGTCTGTCTGCCTGTCTCACTTTAGCTATTGCTGCTGTACCTACCTGCATGCTGCCATGTTACTTTCTAAATAGCTGCACATCAGTTTGTCTTTTTGTTCATTTGTCCTGTGAGAGTATGGATGATTTTTTTATGACTCTGTCTGCAATATCATTGACATTTACTGCCACTAAGACTGGAGAGTGACAGTAAAGCGACACATGCAGAGGAACTATGAAAAGACATTGGTCCATTTTTACACTGCAGTGATTTTAGGAGGATAATAATGCTAAAGTTCAAGGATTTGTTTATATGTGCATTTAAAACATCAAATATTTATAGGATATGTAGGTTTTTTTTAAATTAGTAAATCATTTATACATCAAAATGTGATGTCCTCGTGCATATACAAAACTTTTCTGCTCTGAGATGATATTTTACACTAAATAGTGTCTTCTTCTTGTGAGGACAGCTCAGAATACATTGTATCAGAATACAAGTAATACACAAATGAGCTGCTGATAATTCACCACAGCCACATTAGCACCTCTGTGACACTCTGCATAAGCACAAAGTAGCTTTGAACTAAATGCTAGTATCATCAGCTAACAATATTAACATGCTGTTTTTTCCATCTTTGTGTTTATGGAGGACCAGAATGGCCAAAATTAAAAGATAAATGACTGAATAAATATATAAAAATTCCATTAAACGCACTAGAAACAATAGTAAAAATAAATGTAGACATTAATTAATCAGCTTCAGTATGTATCCGACATCAGAGTGCATAGATGGACATTATTATTGTAGATTTATATTGGAGCATACAGATACAAGTCGAATGCAGGTTGGCCTCAGTGACAACCATATACTTGAAATGAAAAATGTAATTTTTCCATCTTGATTTGAAGCTAATTTGAAAAGGTGTTGACAGAATATCTAAATCAGGACACATTTCTCTGCAGTGTGAAGAAGATTATGGAGCCTGTACATTCCTCGTTCCTTTCATTCATGATGATGGTGGGGTGACGTTGTGGAGGTATGGAGGTGTTGATGATGATCAGATGCTCTCTTCATGCAGCCGCTTTAATCATCTTTGTCCCTGGGTGCTGACTGATTACCACTGCTCCACTCACATTTCTCACTCACATGAATAATAGCAGCATTCCCTTTAGATGGTCCACCTCCAGGGCTCTGTGCCTGGTTGCATAATCTTGACAAAGTTTGTCCCTTATGCAAAATATTTCCATAAGCTGAGGGGTTCATTTTAGAGTATTGCATAAAGCCTCTTAGGTTGCCTCCTGTTTAGACTAAGGCTTTCACGGTAGTTACTGTCAGCATTCTTTAATGTTACTTGGCAGCATTATTGTCAGTGTTAGCTAGCTTCTCCAAAATCGACAACAAAGAGAATACAAAAAGAAAGCCAAACTGGACATGAGATGAGAACATTCTGTCCACGAGAACATGGAAAGCACAAGCACACAATTCAAAGTAAATTTAACCCAGGCATAACAAATACGCACCAGCAGAAGATATGATGATGCTATATAAAGAATATTTTCACGGCTTTATCTTGCTGTCAGACAGCCTTTTTCTTGGCACTAGCTCTAGAATCAGTACCGAAGTGCCAAAGAAAAACGCTGTATATATAGCATACACTTAAACATATGTTGATATATTTTTTTGGGGGGGGGGGCTTTTTTATGTGGCTAAAATATGTTTTTCTGCTGACGGGTTAGTTTAAAGAAGCAGACAGTCTGTCTGCTTCCTATCCCTGCATGCTTCTTTAAACTAACCCTAACCCTGAATGCCGTCGACTGTAGGTTATACACTCACTATGTACCTCATACAACCACAACCACACTTCAAAATACTCAAACTGTTGCTGGCTGTTCAATCCCCTCCAGTCTGCATGTTGAAGTGTCCTTGGGGAAGATACTGGAGCCCAAATTGCTCCCAAAGGCTGTGCGTGAATGTGAATGAATGGTTAGCTCCTAAAAGTGATGAGCAGTTGGCACCTTGCATGGCAGCCAATGCCATCAGTGTATGAATGTGTGTGAATGAGATACGTACTGTAAAGTGCTTTGAGTGGTCAGAAGACTAGAAAGGCGCTATATAAGTACATTCCATTTACCATTCTTTTTCATAGTTAGAAATGTCCACCCATCCATCCACGCATCCATTAGCTGTGCTTGTTAAGAGGGTCACACTGAGCTGGAGCAGCTCTCACCTTACATTTGGCAGGAAGTGTGAAAAATAATGTGTGTAAACCATCCTCTTTAAGTTGTCAGCCATGCAGACATTGAATAAAATTCACGATTTAGACAGAAAGTTGATGTATGTCTACGTAAGTTGACCACAAATCTCTAAAAGAGCAGAGTGATAAGACAGTTGGATGGATGCAGTAGAGCCAATTTGTAGAATTGATCAGGCTGATGACCTGAAGTTGAATAATTTGGCCTTTTTAGCACTGTGTCACCTGCCGGACTGTGGCAAACACGGCTAATGACGACCAGACGAGCCTGCATTCCACTGCAAGCTGCCTCACATCTCAACCTCTCTAACAAGCCTTGACAAATCTACAATTTTAAACTGTTAATCCAAATCAAAAACTGCTCTTTCAAACTAGTAGCAGTACCTCCAAAAATGCACATACATTGTTGTTTTTGTCTTATTCTACATTGGATGACAGCTCGTCACCGGGTGCAGGCTGGGATGGATGTTGCAGCTGTCATTGTGGATGGGTGCTGTGTATCTGCTGTCGCCGATGCCACACCGGCATTGTTGAACTGTCTCTCGCTTTCTCGCCGATCACTGTCGGGCTTGACTGTCAGTCCGATGCTAGTGTCTCTCTGCTCTGTCAGCATATTTAGGCAGAGAAAAAAAAGGGAAAAGCAGAAGTTGGGGAGTGATATGACCCAGGGTAAATGATTTATATTCACCTGCAGTGTGGGTGAAATTGACGGTGGCTTGTCACATCTTTCCTAGTGGGCTGTAATCCGGCGGCTGTATACTGTATGTGAAGAGTCGAGCTTCAGTTAAGCAAGAAAGATCCGTCTGTCACCAAGCTGCCATAGTTAGCTTCTCTTTTGCCTGTTTCTTTTTTTCTGGCCTGCTCTCTCACATTTTTTCACTGTCTCCCTCTCAGTTTTTCTCCCTGTTTCTTTTTTATTCACTTCTTACTTTGATCTCTATTCTCTCTCTCTGTATTTTCTCTAATCCGCGGGCTGCATACACTATTTGACAGCCTAAACTTACTGTTGAGGTGGAGAATTGCCCCCCTTAATGAAAGCTCCTGATTTCCTTATACGATTCAGAGGAGAAAGGGCAAAGCTTCTCAGCAGGGAGTGCTGGCTATTTATTAGAAAGGGCTGCTGGCTACACCTCCAGTCTGACTGAAATACTAAAAGGGAAGAATATTATATACTCTGCAGCAGAGAAAATGAGAGCAAGCAAATGATGGAATGAGAGAGAAAGATAATAGAGGGCATAGAGAGAAAAATATTAAATGGGTGAATATTAAACTTCCTGGTCCTGCACGGTTCTGGGAGACAGGTCTCTCTATCTTCAGGATATTATATACTTACATCCAGTTTTGTTGTGATGACTATGATCATAAATGCAGTTTAGCTGTCTCTGTGTTGAAAAAACAAGTTTATGCCAGAGAACTCTATGTTCCATTTTTCAAACCATGTTGAGTTTGATTTTAGCCTCGCTAGTGGCTCATGGGACAGTAATGTCAGTTTGTCAACCTTTTCGTCTATAAGTCTGTCTAACAGTTATGTCTAGACTGAAATATCTCAAAAACTATTTGATAGATCGCCATGAAAGTTTGTCCAGACATTTTATGGGTCAGGGTTAGAGATGAGTTCTAGTGACTTTTATGGAAAATGGAAAATATAACTGTATGCTTGAGTAAAAATGAAAAATTCTGTCTAGCTTTACTATTAATGGAAGTCCATGGTGTTGGAGGCAGTCTCAAAAGAAATCAGAGGCACTCTGATTGATATAAAAATCCTTTATTCAATAATCCAACGTGTTTTGACACAGAGAACAGGTGTTTAATATATAAATTAAAAAGTAGCCATGTGACTAGGTCTCATGGCATTTCAGCATTTATACTGGAAGGAATCTGTTACCAAAGGTGTAAATGCACCAACCATTAAAACAATATGTTATACTGATAACCAGGCACAATAAATCTACCTCAGTTCTTTCATTTCTTAGAGGTCTCATAGTAATTCTGGGAAATATACTAAATCACCAGTTGCAGTAGAGGTGGTCGAGGCTGATTGAGGGAAAGTGGATACATCATGATTACAACACTTCACACATCACAAAATCCCACCAAACATCACAAATCTGTTTTATCCAACAGCTGCAGAGTGTGATTTTCTCTGACAGGATGAGAGAGGGTTTCATGTACTTAGACGCCTAGTCAGTGGTCATAATTTAATGGTTAGACATCCAAAGAGCATCACAGATGCGTGAAGCTTCCAGCCTGTAGTATTTTTACCCAGTGGTCCACTTTGACCGAAGTGTTACAGGTCCCATGTGGCTGTGATCATCCTGAACAGTCATCATTTTGGATTAAATTGGATTAAATGTAGAGATGCACATGTCACTGGTGGTTAATTTCATCCAGCAGGGCTTTGTCTATTAGTGCCTGCTGTTTTTATCAAATCCATGCATTCATGCATTATACATACAGTAAGTTAGTTAGTGGGTTACAGTGAGCTGTGTGACTACACATGCTAATCCAACTCATGTGTCAAGAAAGAATATGACATTAAATATTCAGGTATGATCTATCCATATGTGTCTATGTGTGTTTAAATGCAGCACAACTCTGTATAGTTCAGTATAATTGTGCATTAGCGTAACGCCAAGGCAGACTTTCATTTCCTATTTCTATTTTCATCAGCTCAACCACAGCTATATATTTTTACTATACATAGAAGAAGCTTCATTCCAAAGGGATCATGGACAGAATTTCAAAGAATACTTTGAATTTCTTTGCAGTCAATGGTTACTGTGTTTAAGTGTAACTAGAAGGTCGTGCAGGTCCACTGCAACTCATACTCGATTTATGTGTAAATTATTTTTCAGTCATGTCAAAGAAATGACCATTTATAGCAAAATTAATTAGATTTGCCTGAAAAGGCTCTGCTATTTGATGGAGATCTCAAAAGCTCTTAATGGCGAACTAATGCCCCTTCACACATGCATACATGCATAGTTAAATCAACAATATTAAACCTTCAAGTGTCAGGTTATAATGACAGTGAGTTTATAGTGGTTGCCCCACAAAATAGCATGATATTCATGATATTCATGCTATTTTGGACGTATTCGTCAGCTGATAGCCCAGCAGTTCACTAAGGAAGCTGTAATAGTGAAACATGAAAGCAGCTGCCGACACCCAAACTCACCACAGCTCTTAGCTTTTAATTGCTGCAGGATACATTAAAATAATAATAATAAATTAAATTTGCTATGATCTGTCTCGCTCTCTGATGTCTACCAGCCACACATCCATTCTAGACAGAAAAGATGCGGTGTCTGGAAGCTTGTATAAATGCTACAAAAGTCATTTCAGAAATATTTGGGATATTTATTGTTCTTATGTTGTACTATTATTGATTTCATTAACTTCAGTAACATGCATTGAGGTTCACACTATCCCCTCAGATTCCCGAATTCAATCAATAATGCAGTGTAATATAGTGACAAGGATGTGATCCCCCACTGGCTTCCCACCAGCGAAATTGCATTAACATTTATTCATTGCTTTGTGGTCTTGTGATGTGTTCAAACTAAACTATATCCAGGGCCTTTCAGTATGTAATATAATGAACCAAAGTGGATATAGACAACTTTTTTTTTGCTTAATCATTAAGGCCATAATGCCAAACTCAAGGCTTCATCATCGTTGTTCATAAACCAATGGGTGACGTGATATTGGGTTTACACTTGATTGGTTCTGTCTGTGAGCGGGCATAATATTTCCCAGGAATGAAGGCTTCGTTTTACAATACAAAACAGACTTGTGCTTTATCCCCTAATGTTTTCTTCAAACGTAAACATTGGCCCTCCCTCAACCCGACTCCTACTACTTTGTTTGTGTGAAGCAATAACGTCACTCAAACTGTTATTAGTATGCAATGCACATCAGTACAATAGCTTTTGCCTGCCCAAATATACAATATAAAAATGTGACAATTTCAATTTACCTCTTCAGTGAACATGCTTCTTTCTTCTCTCTTATTTCCAAAGAGGTGTTGATCATTTCTTCACAGTGTTAGGGTCTGAGGAAAATGGAAATCTGGTCTTTGCAACAGTGGCTCAAACTTGGAAATTCTAGGGGTGGTGGGGAGTTAAAAGAAAAAATCATCTGTTTCTGCTTTAATTTACATTAAAAAAGACAGAAACATTAAAAAATGATGTAGAGTTATGCACTGAAATGCATCAAGATAAATGCAGGATTTTTGGTTTTCAGTTATTGCTACTCATGTATACTCCACAACCATCACCAATCATTGAAATTATTCCTGGAGGGAGTTTCTTATGTGCCTTATGTGCCTCTGTATTTCATCACCTCTGAGATACTTCAGGCCACAACTGATGATATCTGCCTCTGGTCTGACTACTACCTCATAAACACAAACACACACACACACACACACACACACACACACACACACACACACCTATACACATACACACATACATGGACACACAGCTGCTCACACAGACACATTAATCTTTAATGGCATCATTTATTTCTTCACCCAAACCCCCAAACCCCACTGGTCCATGAACATGTCAGTGCTGTGACATATTTCTGCTGTCTGCTCAGCATTCATGTGGAGCCTCTAATCAGAAAATCGGATAGATCAAGTTTATTATTCACAGAAGTGCACATGAATGGAGTCATCACACTCTGCTGAGTACAAATAAAGACAGCAGGGCAAAAATATAAACATCTGCAGTGTTGCAATGTCAATAATCTGTGACATTTAAAGGGAGTAAATGTTTTGTCATCAAACTTTTCATCAAGGTCTGATGCACAACTAGAGCCTCTGCCATACAGAATTTGTTTGGCCAATACTGTAGCTCTACACACCTCAGTCTGCATCCAGTCTTTACCACAAAAGAATCCACTAAACAAAAGGAAATAATGTGTTCCACATGTTCAAATCATGGATGTATAAAGGAACAGGATCCAGCATGGGAGGCGGGGTGCATCAATCCAAAAAAGTTCCATTTCTGGCCATAAAATTACCCAGATCTTTCGCACATATTTCCGCATTGTGTGACCCATAGAGCAAGGACACTCGAGACTTCCACCTGCTAAACCACTAACTTTGAGTTTAGCCCTTCGCGAACGTGAATAGGTAATGATTTAATCGTGCAACTCTTTTTTTTTTTAGCTAAACCATAAATTGTCTTAACCCTAATGCAGTGTTTCTTTTTGTGCCAAATCAAGTGGTGGTAAATGACCCCTGAAAAATTTAAAATCGGGTCAACATTAAAACATAACTTGTAGACTAAGATTCAGTGTATCTATGGTTTACAGAAATGTTACAATGCTAACGTTTCATTCTGGTGATTGGGTTGATCAGTAATATCAATCGTTATCAGGCTAACGTTAGCTAGCTAAGGAGTTGTGAGAGATCTGGCTAACATTAGGAAACCTAAGTCCTCACAGACATAATAATATTTTGATCCATAGACCAACCAAGTAGTGTTACAAGTAGCTTGACTGAGTAGGGTCGTCATCTAATCATGACAATGCCACTCCCAAAGTGCGAGTCATACCAGCTAACGATAACAATTAAAAAAATTAAGCAAACATAAAATGAGCACAGACATTCAAGTCTCAGATCAAGTCATGAGTCTTTAGCTTTTAAGTCCAAATAAATTTTCTGTCAGCTCAGAAAGCTGAATCATTCATCACTGATGGCCCTAAAATGAACTTTTGTAATTCAAAGTTATCCAGGAGACTTCTGTGTTGGGAAATATTCTTTAAACATAAACTTTCTAAAAAAGTTTTAAATACAAAAAAAATAAGTACAAACTCTCAAAACCATCTGCCCGTTACATTTAAAATTAAACAGCTATAAAAGACTAGAAATCCTCACTACTGACTGTGACAAGTACATCTCTGTGTTTGAACTTTCTATATGGGTGATAAAAACGGTAGTATGAATGAAATAAAATGACGCTGGTTTTATCCTCTAAACTAGCGAACTAAGACAGAGTGACAGCCGGAAGCAAAGTAAAGAGCTTTTTGTTCTTTTTTATTCCGACTGAGAGCTGGGATTTCTAATGTGAGGCTTCTGTTTTATCTTCACTCACTTTACTGCAGGAAAAGAGGCAGTGACATGCACCGAGGCTTCCACTACACTTTACATCCTCCTCCCTGTACTCTGGCTCTAACTGACTGAACAGTAGGTATTTAAATGTCACCGGAGCTTTCATGAGCTATTGGAAACAGAGATTCCTTTCCTTTTGTATGCAGGGAAATGGAGAAATTACTCTTTAAAATTCATATTCAGAAAAATATAGCACTTAATTCCTAACAGCAACCATTGAATGCAATACTTAAAACATTCAACTGGTGAAAGCTTGTTTTACACATATTTTACTTGGTTTAATGTTGATGTCGAGTATAAAGTATAAAGCAAAATTTCAACAAGAGTTAAACGAGTTGTATCCCATTGGTAAAAAAAGAAGAAAAAAACGTGAACAGAAGTGGCTCCACCTGTAGCGGTCATTAAGATGAGAGTTATCTATCCCACATGGGTGAGCCGAAGCCCCACTTTGCATAAAGATATTTTATTTCCCTGTGACTTCTCGACAGGTTGAGCTGTGTTACAAAGAGCTCCTGGGGAATGAGTGTTGTAAATATCTCCAGACATCACGGAAGCTCAACCATTAAACGCCTGTTTAGCTGAAAAATACTCAAACTTGTCAAACTTGTCCCACCACAACTAAATCTGTCCAGGTGGCTAAAAGTTCCTAAGTTTCCTCTTAATAGCTTCTCACAAAGCTGCTGAGAGACACTGCTGAGCTACGAGAAGGGGATGGGTGACTGGTCTCACTAAGACTAGTGAAAAGAAATATAAGCTAATACACAGGAATGAGCGGCTAAATTAGATATAAGATGGATGGATGGATGTGTCAAACACAGGACTTTCAGGATCACTGTTCATGTCTTGTGTGGACATGAACTGACTTATATTTAATTTATATTACGTTACGTACGTATTTAACATTGCTGAAGTTATTTACGTTACGTCCTTTTTAGATAGAAATGGTACTTTTGTGATTTAGTGTCCCTAGTTTCAGAGTGCAATACCACTGTCTTGAATATGGAAAGCTGGAAATTGTTATGATTATATTACTTATGATCAAAAACTACGAGTCGACAACTTTGCTAACAGCCAAACATCAAGCAAGTGCAACACAAGACATAGCAGCCAGCTAATATTACTTACTAGTCCAACAGCAAGAAGCCTAGTTCAGCATCTGGCTTTCAGCCTTTTATTTCGCAATGCTTTAACCAAACCAAATGTTTCTCAACAAGCTTTATTTTGAAAGTCTAACTGGACATTGCATATTTATTATCACTAACTAGACCACGGAGCTCTGGGCGTGCAACACTCACGGTTGAGGGCCACCTGCAACTGCTGAATAAGCTGCTGTTTTTGATGAGTTGGGAGTGAGAACATGTTGGTATGGCCTCAATCATATCGACTGAAATTTTTGTGGCATTTTTTTTGTTGACGATGCCACCAACAAACCTCTGATTGGCTTGATTTGTTTATGTATAAGCAATGAGAATGAATGTGGGCAGAGGACTTTTTGATGTCATTAATAAGAGTCTATCATCATGTTTTTGGTCTGATGTAGCATGTAGTAAAAGTCTGTCAAATTTGCATAATATGAAACATGTTTGACAGCCCCGCAACAGAGATGTCAAAGGTTTGATTTAGGATTGGATCTAAATGCCAAATGGATCCGACAAGATTGAAATTTTTTTGTTTCTTTTTGTTCTCCATGCGTGGCACTGAGTGAGAGAGGTATTTGGATTTCCAGCAGCGCCTCAAAACGCTTTGAAACACATTTAGTCATGTCCATTGATCCGTACCTGGTGCTTCGTTGATTTGATGTACCTGAATGCTTCGGGTTACTCGAGCTGAGCTGCTGTATTGGCAATACAGTCACTCAGAGCCTAAATATCTATAGCCACCGGTGGCCCTGCATTGCTTGTTACACCAGGAAATAAAATTGTTTGGAGGGCTTCTGTTATGCTTGACAAATCTGCTATCCTACGCTATTTACCACTCCTGGGCAAAACATTCACACGTTCGTATATTGAGACTAATTTCTTTACGCAATTTGAAGACATGTCATCAGGCAGCACTCATTAAAGTTGATCTGCATTAGACTCAACTGACTCAAGTCAGTAGACTTCAGTGACTCAATAGACTCAAGGTGATGTCCTTGTAATGGAGAATTATAGATGTGTGCTAGTAGAAATGTATTTCTATTATTTCTCCTTGGAACAGGGTGTCCTTGCACTATGATAATGTCCAAACCAATGCTTCTCCTGGGCAGTGATACCAACCGTCATAGTTTCCGATAAACACTCTGCTCATGTGTAACCTTTTGTCTTTTCACTCTATAGACTGCTATGCATTCCGTATGACCGCTGACCTTCTTTGCAAAGAATAATACTATTCAAAGGCAGCACACCAGTTAAAAAGAACTTTGACCTCCTCAAAGGTCTTATTTTGTCCACAACCAATTGCCAGACACTACCTGATTATTCAAATATGTATAGATGTCCTGGTAAGAAATATCTATAGCCACTATGTTCGGTCACTGATCCAATTGGTGGTAGTGGTAGACTGGAAAGAGTATGGCAGCTGGCTGATCAACGCTTAGGTTCAGGAAAGGTCACAAAATAATTTTTATACATGTGTGTAAAATAAAGGCTTATTTGATACAAAAGAAATGTATTAAAATTATCCAGACACACATGAAATTGCACTGACATCTACTGTTTGTAAATGTAACATTCCCCCAAAAAGGGGAATGTTACATTTTGTGAAGCACTTCTTGCTACTTCTATCTACTGTGTATGTGCAACACATTTTGCATGTCTGAGAGAAAGACGTGATTCTAGGTCATATCAATAAACTTGTTAGCTAGCATTAGCATTCTCTTGAAAAAAGGACTCCATTGTTATATATCAAACTCTTGTTCTCCCGACAGATGGTTGCTTATAATGCTAACTAAATAAGTTAAAAAATTGCACTGGACCAAATGTTATTTTAAAAATACTGCATCCTATCACAGAACATTGTCCTGTTGCTTCTTATTGTGAAGCCTTATTGAGAGCCACCTCACTGCCTGCAGGAAGTCATGAATAAAAATGCAAAATTGAAATCCAAACAGCATGCACAGTAAACACAGCATGTTTTGGACTGCTCTGAGCTGCTGTAGCAGAAGCTTTAAATGTATTCTTATTCCCCTTCATGTTGAAATAACATTTTTAGTTTTAAAATACCTTCATGATGCTTCACCAGAGTATTTTGCCTCTAGAAATGTGTGTGTATATTTTATCAGTGAGGTGAGGCGAGCTGAGGGCCGCTGTGCGTGCAAACAGGAGCTGTATAGATCGGTGGAGTCTTGGAGATTATGTCCATTGATCGGACAGGAGGGGGTTGTGGTTTCAGTTGACGGTGGCCTCCTGTCTCATGTTGTGTTCTGTGATTTCAGGGGCCGAGGGAGCCGTGTTCAGCAAATCAGTGGAGACGCCGCATGTCAGGGCCGAGCCATTCAAAGAGTTAAGGTGAGTCTGTTTTTAATCATAGCACACAACACACATGCTGTAAATAAATGCCTATGGGAGAGCACAGATAAACAGAGGCAGACACGCCTTAAATAATGCAGCATGTTTCAATGCATTTACATATGTGCAAATTTATGTGCGAATGAATCATATCAATAATCTGAATATCTTTGGGTTTTGGACTGTTTCATTGATCGAACAAGATTATGAAGTCGTCAACATTTGGTCGATAAAATTCTTAAAACGTGAAGTAGATTCATCTGGAAAAGTAAAAATGTTGATTTTTATTCATGTTTGCACACTCATGTATACTCTTTATATAAGATATACTGAATAATATGCATAAAAGTAGAGGCTTTCATGCCTTTGTGTGTGTGTGTTTGATTCAAGTGTTTGATTCAACAGCAAAAATAAAAACAACAAAAGTTTAAAAACACACGGAGGAAGAGAGAAAATGACTTTTACACTTTATAAAATGGCATAAATAACTGTTTCAGATAGCTGCTGAACAAATATATGCTGAACTGTCTAAAAAGTCTGTAATGTTCCATATTTTTGGGGCATTGTGGCTAAAAGCAGCCATCGCCAAAGGTTTTTCTGGCGACCTTGAAAATAGTTAAAGCAGCCGTGGAAGATATTAGGGTTCATGAAGGCTCATAAAATGAGTCTACGATATAAAGGAGACAAGGATAATATTGCTTTTAAAACTAAGAGAAAGGTTTTAAAGTCATTTATTAAAGAAGTGGTAACAGGAGTTATATGATATTGCAATGGCTGCTTTATAGGCCAGTAAAGAGTGTGTTACAGTTCTCAGGTCTTACCTTATATACTGAGCAGATGATAAGGTAGACTTTTAGTCAACTAATTAAAATTGGTTGCACATTTGAGGTCAGAATCTAAAATGACATCGAGGCTTCTTACTCATGGTCGTGTCTGAGAGGCCAGATGTCCCAGTTCAGCAAGAACAGGATCCCCGTAGGAGCAATATTTCTAACAAACATGGTTAAGGAGGGCCACTGAGGTTTTATGCTGGTAAAATGGAAGAAAAGAAACACAACAATATTATGTGTTTGGGCTCAATGGAAGAGAGAATGTAAATGCAGGTGTAAAAATCCAACGATGAGTTCAGACACTGAAAACTGTTTATTGACGGCAATAAAACTAAAAAATTAAAAGATCCATTAAAAATCAGTGACTTCCTTCCTCAGTATGGTTGTCCAGTCTAATGTGATAATGATTCAAGCAGTTTCAGTTTGCCTGTTCTTTATGAGTTCACAGCAATAATCACCAAATGCTACACAGTCTAATATTCCAGTATCAAGTACCAAAAACGTTCTAAAAGTATCAAAACAACTCCAAATTAAGATTTTTCTGCCAATTTATTATTTTGAATTTATGATGCACAGCTTATTGATTAACTGTTGTTGCTTTATTAATGGCTTTCCAACCCTGTTTGATTCATCATATGCATTGAATATTGGCCCCTTTTCCTTAATTTATTCTTAATTTAATTTTGCCCAAAGAAAAGTCAATGCTGTGTCAAAGAATGTTGTGTTAAAGGATAAAGGATCTACATTCTACATGAGCTCATTTCAGCATTAACTTTTTATGCATTTTCTTTGCAAGACTTTTTCAAGAAGGAAAAAGGTGCAAACCATTTACAAAGGCAGGATTTAAATGAAGAGGGGGAAAGAGTACTTTTATGTGGGCATTAGTGTTCCTGTCCAGTAATGTCTGTCTGTACGAGCCAGAATCAGTGCTGTGTTAACTAATCTTTGACATCAGTGGGTTCGTATTTGGCAACGGATGCTTCATGCCTCCCAATTTAACTTATCGGTCCCTCTCTATTTCCAAATCAACATTCAGATGTTCACGTAAATCAACATCAAACCAGCGTCTTCAGTCTCAGGGAAAAATGAATGCGAGAGGAATAAGATGAGAGAGAGGCTAAAAGGAGATCGATATGCAGAGATATTTTCAGACAGACACTAGAAGAAGATGGCAAAAACATGATGTTAGGAAGAGGTGTAAAGGAAGCCTGTTTAATCAGCCATATTTTGTTAAAACGATGCTCACTTGGAACAAACTGATTGTACATACAGTATAGATAGCAGAGATGTGAATTACAACCCTAACTTTTCTGTTGACTCCTGCTGTAAAAACAAGTCCTCCGAACTAAACTACAAAATAAGTCACTTGTCATTTCCCTCCACAATACATGAGCATTTTATGATCTGATTTTTTGATTGACCGATGTTGCAAAGACGAAAATGAATGATTAATGAGTTAATGATGGTTTATTTTTGGCCTAAAATTGAGAAAAAAAGCACATCATACCTAGTATTAGGCTTGGGTAAGATGGTGGACTATCAAACTAAATGAAGAAAAGCATCAGCACACTAACATCTGTGGCAAAAAAAACTTTATTGAGGCCCCCAAACAACTTGGTTAGACTATGGGAAAGACAACCCTTTATCTTTAAGATTAAAATAATACTTGCTTGGAAAGAAAAGTTGACTTTGATATTGTTTTGTTGAGTCATCCATCCACCCTGACCTCCTCCTTTCATAGGTCTATAATATAGAGCTTTCTCAGGTATATTATTAGTGTAAATGTAAATGTTGTAATTGTTGTAAATGTCGTTCCAGACTTCTGACCTTTGAGCTATAAGTTTGAGCTGTACAAAGAATGTCACCTAACTTTGCTCGCAACAAGAGCCAAGAGCCACAATTTCTCCACCGGAGCTTTATCAATTAAACACAAACAATATGTTTCAATTGGACATTTGCTGGAACAACTGACGTCATTGTGGAGAGGCCAATTTATTTTCAGTTTACTAAGGTATAGTCTTTAGATCCATTCTTACCAATTACAGATCTCGGTAATCCCTCCTGTGGACCCTCATGATGGATGAATCCACTGAGGATTATCACCTTCTTGGTAGTTTTAGAGTTTTTTTAGCCTTCTGTAGTTCATTGTTTTGTTTTTTACAGTAAATGTACTGCATGGTTCACTCTTAAATGCGTTTCCAGCTGCTGCAGGCACCTGTTTTCAGAAGTTACTGACTAAAGTGGAAATTATAGCAGCTAAACAGATCAGGTCAACGTATAAGATGACAAAAAAAAAGGGCTATGTGTCTGCTAGCTAAATGCTTAGTTCTTCTGAGTCTAAGTGGCCGAAAACAAAAATCCACAGTCTCTATTGGCCACCTTTCACGCCTGAGAGTTTGATCATCACAAGACTATTGAGTGGCCGATCACTTTAAGGTGGACAGGTGTCACAAGTTATCAGCTCCCTGACAGGAATCAGTCAAATTCAACTATGACTGATCGACCGTGTGTGGCTGTATCCTCCCTCCTCCCTCCTGTGTGGACACTCAAAGATGTCTACTTTGGTGTAAACGTCTTGTTTATCATCTTTCTCCCGCCCTTGCTGTCAGATGTGATGACAGTCAATGAGGGCAAAGAGAAACAGAAAGAGTGACCAGTTGTGACAGAGAGAGAGGAAGGGAGAGTGTTAGAACAGGACAGAAGAAGAAATAGGCAGAAAGAAGACAAGCACAAAATTTTAATTCATATTTCTCAGCATAATTATTATGATATAAAAGTAGTAGCTCAGTATTGACTGTGCACACACTTATTTCAGTCATTCTCAGGGCTGAGTGGGCGTGTATAGACTGTGCTTGGCTGACATCTCCATCACACTCCCGTTGCACCTGTTAAGTTTGGTAACATCACGTAATTGGCAGCACAGATCCGCCCACCTTCAACCTTCAGCCTGGCAGAAGTCAAATCAACCAGAATAACTGGAAACACCTGTGAGGGCATACAAGACCTTTAATGCCTGAAAGGAACAGCAGGTGACAACCTGTTTTTGTTCTGTGAAGTCTGAGTCATTATAAATATTCCTAAAGACTAAGGCTGGGTTCAGACAGGAATTCATTTCAGTTCAGATCCATTTATTCATTCATTAATATTATTGCTGTATACAACATTTATTTAATTTCACTGAGATCCAAATCTCTCTTACAAGAGAGCAAGAAGATATGAAGCTAAAATGGAAGCTAAATAATATAAATCTGGCACCACAAACACATATTTGTGTTTGGGCCCTGCATAATTTGAACACCATGGGAACAACCAAGTCACACGCTATCTACCTAACCAAAAACTCACAAACACCATCCATCATGAAGCTGTCTTAAAAAATGTGAAACCCTGGATAAAACCTACTCCAGACGAATTTCAAGCAGAAACCAGACTGAAATGTTCTTTAGAAAATTGACCATTTTGTAACTGGTGTTTCTATCTGCATAGCACACTGACATCCTTTGATCTGAACTGAAAGAGAAGCAGAGGGGAGAAAGCGGTAGAAAGACTATGAAGTGAAAATAAGAAAATCTAGAAAGAGAAGACGACAAAAGTACAAAGTATGAAGATTAAAGAACAAGAGAGAAAAAAACAAAGACGTGAGCGAGAATGAAAGAGCTTGAAAGGACAGAGTATAGGAGGCAGGCAAAACAGAATAGAAGACAAAGATGGAAGAAGATGTACAAAAACAGAAGAAAATAAGGAAGAGAGATAAAACAAAGAAAGAATGACTTCATGTCACAGAGGAGAAATTCTGCAGAGACGAGTGTGATGGGAATTAGAGGTCGCATAGAGAAAGACTTTGATGACAAATATCTAATAACAGCATTTCAGCGGTGTGTGCACACCGAGATGAACTGTGATTCATCCATCACTGCTGCTTTCCTTTTGAAATCACCATTTCAAATAATAAAAAAGTGAAAGAAAAAAGAAAAAGGTCCCGTCAGCGGTGCACAGATCATTTCGGAGCGACGCTCCAGAGCCCCTCATCATGTGATCGTCCATATAATTTGACAGTCAGAGTCTACAGTGATGGGCTTTTTTTTTCTCTCCTCCTCCCCCAGTTTTCTGCATCTTTTGGTGACAACCAGCCAATTCAGAATGAAATATGGCACAAACTATCCAATTATGTCAGAAAAGGGGAGCGAGCTCGCTGGAGCATGGTTAAAATCTAATCTTACTCTAATCTCTCCCAACCCCTTGGCAGGTAGCAATCGAGGATTCAAATCCTATTTTCAGGATATCACATTAACCCCCCAACACACACGCATCCCACCCAGAGCTTATCGAAAAACTGCAACCATCATATCCATCCACACGGTAATGCCTTGTCAACAGGATGTGCCCTTGCATCAGACGAACGCCTTTGTGAAAGTAAAATGGCAGCGTGGGTGAATTTGATAGGGCACCTTTATTTATGTCCTGACCAATTCAGAGCACAGATAACAAGAATAAATATGAAGCAATAAGAAGGGAAGTGGATGTGCCATGGAAACCGCACAGAGAAGAATTGTAAGAGGAGCTTTCTTTTTTTTCTTTAAGGTGAAATAAAATGTGAAGTGGCTCACTTTCATGCAAGAGCTGAAAGTTTTCACATCATGGAAACTTTGATCGACTCACATTAGACTCACAGAAAGTCAATCTGGTGAAGTTTGTCCCACAACTCTTCCCCCGTGTGGACAGTTTTAGTGCTCTGCAATCTTCACTCTGCATGAGAACATTACAGTGCCGAGATTGAAACTTCGGTGACGGACGGAAACATACAGCAGGAGGCTAAATTCAATATCACCTGGCACAAGTGGAAAATGTTCAACCCAACATGTTTTTACAGTTCAGAATATAATCAGACTGAGACCGCTATGAAAGCTATTTTGATCTTGTAGTTCTTGCGAGACTCTATAGGCGAAAACGTGCTTTTTTTCACACTGGTTTCTTGCACTGGTTTGAGATTTTGGTCCATTTTTCTTTCATAACATGAAAAGAAAATGCCTTTGTCTATCTGCATCCGTAGATTTCACCAAAAGTTAGCATTAGATAATGCTTCATTTGCAAATTAAGACAAAATTTCAGAAAACAAATTGTTTTAATGTAAGTAATCAACTGGGGAAATTTAATGGTGGATAGACAGTGCTGCAGAAAAGACTTTAATCTTTAGAGAAGAAGCTGTGACACTGCAAACCAACCTGACCACTGTTGTCTGCGCAGAGATCAGAGATTCAGCGATCGTTGCCTTAAGCTCTGTCTTCTCTTCATCCTTTTCTGCCCTTCTCCTTGTCTTCCTCTCCTCTCTCTCTCATCCCATCCAACCTCTTCTTCTTCTCACTTAATTACCTCCTTTATTCCTGTCCTTACTTCACCTCTCCTGTCCTTCTCTTTCCTTTTTCTGGTGTCCCCCTTTTTGTTTTTGAAAAGAAGAAAGGCAAAAATAGGTAGCAAATGAAGATATCATATCCATGCCCCTTTTTTTTCATCCTCTTATTCCCCTCTTTCATTCCCCTTTAATGTCACAGCTACTCCTTTCGTTTTTTTCTCCTTTCCACCCTTGTCGTCATCCATGCCTTCAGCTTACACTGATCTCAGTAATTGAAAGAATGGTCTGTTCCCCAGCAGAGTGTTTGGGTCGTCCGCTTGGCTGTTCACAAAACCCTGCAAAGCAATCAGCCTCACTCGTATTGGCCAAGATTGCCATTTAACCTATGATTTGCTGCGTGGCACGACTGCAGTCCATTTCAACTCGGCATAGCTTATATATTTATAACGTCAAACTGTTCTGACCGCTGTGTTCACACCCCACGAGAAACACCAAGGACAAAGGAGAGCAAAAGGAGAGGACCAAAGCTACACACCTAGTCCAGACTGAGCTAGTTAACAACTTCTGTCATGTCAAAAAACGTCCAGTCATTTCCGTTGCTATCTTATGGTGGCTGATGTGAGGAGGAAGCGTGAAAAGTTATTAACCTTTGATCCAAGTTGCAGATATGAAATGCTCCAAGAAAAGAGAGAGAAGGGATAAGTGGCTGTACAGAAGTTGAATAGAAAACAAGAAGGAGAACAAGATGAAACTATATTGATTGCTGTGGGGAAATGAGGTTGTAGCAGCCATAAAAGTAACAACAGGGAAATAAAGATAAGAATAGAAAGCAGAGACGAAAATAGAAAGGAGATAAAATATGTATACAAGAGAGTCAGAGAGTGGAAGTACATAAATATAAGATATCAGCTTGTCAGTAATGGCTACGATTACTTTATCATATCTATTCTTGACTTTAAAATTAGTTTTGTACATATATACCTTTGAATTACCTGAAATATGAGAAGCTGGTTATTTCATGAAGAGACAGAAACAAGTGTGAAGGAAAAATAACAGTGAAGAAGAAATTAATAAGAATATAGCTTGGGGAGAGAAATATTTCAGTGCCCAACTCCCTGAGGAGCAACCTGGGAAACAGAGGCCTATGGGAGGAGGGAGTAATGGAGGACTTCCCATCCACAGACAATGAATATCTCTCTTCCTGCTCATCCAGTATTTCAATGTAGAAGTGAAGAGACATAAACCTCAACAAAGAGCCACTGAAGTTGGTTATATTACACATCAGTACAGCCAGATTTTATGATTCCTAAGATAGCTAAAATCTAATAATAATGTTAGTTTGATTTGACCCGCCATTTTTCCCCACAACCCTTTCATTTAGGAACACCACATTTAATCCCATAGTATAAAACTTGGGCATAGGCTCCATGACGTCACCCACAGGTTTTTGAAAAGCTATTGTAAAATTAAGAGTGGTGGTTCTGCCCATCACCATCTTGAAAGTCCTACACAGAGCTAGTTGCTCGAATAAGCCACATGTAACAGCACCCACCTGTCAAACAAAGAGGCCATGCTCCTAATTATGCATAACTTTAAGCCCTAATATAATTTGAACAGGTGGATTCACCTCCAGCACATGGACAAGGAAATTAGCTATAGACACCTACACCCCTTTTTGTACCAGGCTGTAAACATGTTTATTTCTGCTACTTAATATGGGTGCTTATGGAGCCTGATTCACGTCTGGAGCCAACCTCAAGTGGCTTTTTGGGGAACTGCAGTTTTTGGTACTTGGTACCAATAACTGCGGAGAGTCCGAGACCTTGAAGTCCAAGTACCAAAGTACTTTTGGTACTTGATGTAAAGATACCATCAACTCCTGTCTCATAAATGTCGGTAAGTTATTTCTCTGTCGCACAAAAGAGTGAAAATAGCTAATAAGCTAGGATAGCCTCCGCCGTTGTGTTCTGTCCGACGCTTCATTCCCTGTTTCAGCGAGACAACTTTTCTATTGATCCCGAGTCAAAGTTAGTCAAAGTTGAATCTGACACAAAAAATGAATGCAGATGTATTTCACTCCTGCGACAGACTCCACTAATCACACAGATTCCATTGACATGAATTGATTTTTCCACAAAATTTCATCATTTTGAAGCCATAAAAAATTCTTGGCCTTCACATTCATGGATCACTCCTTCTGAAGTATATACAAAGATGACCTGTGAGGATTTCATAGCCACGGACTGTCTCCAAAGTTGATGAGGAGGTATTTGAGGTCAGGGCTGTGTCCAAAAATTGGCTTCTTGGATGTTTGAATAGCCATTCAGAGCCAGAATGTGAGAGATTTCCATCCCTCAGATTCAGAGCTTTTCTAAGGTCTGAAGCCTGTAAGTATTCCCACCACAACCTCCATGGGATCAATTTTTACTCTTGTTTAGCAAAGCATAAGATTAAAGTCTCGTCCTCGTGGTTCACTTAATGTCCAGATACAAGTTTTTAAATTGTGTTGGCTCTAATCTGTTTATATTTGCCCTCTGGTGGCATTGGTTAGTGAGAATACTAATGGATTGTGGCACTGTTGATGCAGGCAAAAACAAACAGAAACAGGCTGATAGAATGAATGACTGCTCTGATATGTTTGGAGTAGAGAAGATGCTTGAAAAACTGATTGTCGCAAATGAATCCAGTTTAATTGAGCGCTTGTTTTAAATTGTTTTCTAAAAACTGAACACAAAGCCAAACAAGTGCAATAATGATGCATTAGATGATTTGTATTTTATTAATCACCATATTACACACACTGTAGTTAATGTGTGTTAACCCTGTGTGGGCAGAGAGCAAGGGGTAATGCAAAGAAGATTAAAATTTTAATTTGGAAACTTGTTCACAGTGAACTCTAATCAGTGGATGTTCCTTTTATCTTTGTGGTGTTCATCAGCTTCCTTTCCATCCCGTATACCACTCAAGCAGCACATTCAAGTATAACCCACAAATGGATAGAACTGAATATTACCTCAATAAACTCAACTTAGGTTTGAAACCTTATCTCAGTCCAACTCTCAGGGGGGCCCTTTGAAAGGAAAGCTGTGGGGAGCCACCAGAAATCAGCCAGACCATCCCCATTATAGTTAATTAAATATTGCATTGAATCTATGTTCTATGCTCTGATACATTTTTCAATTTAAAGATACATTTTTTACTTTAAAGTTCTCATGAAACGTAAAGCAGAGTGCTGTTTGGTTCCCCATTTTTACCGTTTCCTGTAAAAACAGACATAGGGAGGGACAGTATTGATTGCCATTTACATCCCCATCGCTAGGCATTGCAGGTAGCTCTATGATCTATGTCAGTATCTACCTTCCAATGACCACAGCTGGACCTGGGGCTGAGCTCAACCTCCAAAACCGTGGTGGCCATTCTGACAGGGAATACAGTAGCCTACCAAGGTTGTTTTCTTGCCAGTTCTGGCTCCTGGCATCCCGGGGCTGAGTCAGTTTCGTTAGCTACACAACTGCCCATGCTAACAACAGTAAGCGGTTAACATTATTCCATTTTGGTTGCAGCTGCTGTGCTTGAGTCCAGTACCAGTGCAGTCTGTTCAGTTCCAGTGTGCATAGAGCATCCAGGTCAATATATGAGATCTTATGGCAAGTGGGTGTTACTGTAAGTGTTCTGACTGCTGTTGTAAAGAAACTGTGAGGAAATTGCCTGAAGGAGGTTGTCTGGAAATTTTTCCAATTTTTTTTTCTTCTCTCATTTTATCCCTTACCATGTGCCAGTTGTCGGTGCTGTGATCCAAATAGCTTCATGGCATGAAAAATGTTCATCCTCCATCCTGGCATTTTTCCTACCAGATAACCTGAGTTTGAACTTGCACACAGAGGATCCTGACAAATAATGTTATTTTAGTTTTTAGTTTTTTTTTTTTCTCTCTCTTCTTCTTTCCAAATCTTATTAGTTTAACATGGAACCAGCACCACTGTAGCCTCAGCTCCTCTCACCTCTCTTCATCTTCTGGAGAATTCAGGTCACCAGCTGGTGACTTTGTTCATTAAACCTGCCAGGAGCAAATTCAGAGAACGACACCAGCCAACTGCAGGGGATTACATTCACGATAAGACAGTTGGTTCCCTCTCCTGTTCTTCAACTTCCTGCTCATATATATATATATATATATATACTTTTTTTTTTCTTCGTCTGATGCAACTTTTAAAACATTACTTATTTTACTTGTCTGTGGTTGGACTAAGGGCCCTGGGCACAGACATGTAAAAGGTGCCCTATAATACAAGGGACGCTCACTGCCAAATGGTGACCAATGATAAAATGCACAAAAGCATTCAACACAAAAACTGTCTGTCAACAACTGATATTTGGAGAAAATATAAATATGGATGAACAGATAGCATTTACTTAATTGTTAACTGCAGTTGTTAGTGGGCAATGGAACCAGGCTCAGTTGCCACCCAGTAAAAATGGCCAGACTGGGAGGGGATTTACCGAGTTTACCTGCTGAATGTTGTGGCTGAGCTAATTAGCCAAAACAGTTAGCAGCAGTTAGTTAACTACATTACTCAACTCAACTCAAACTTTATTTATAAAGCACATTTAAAAACAACAGAGGTTGACCAAAGTGCTGTACAGGTTGATACAAATAATATACATATAATACACAAAATGCCATAATTACAGAAGGTTAAGACAAATGCTAAGATACTTAAGCTTGGTTAAAAGCCAGGGAGAAAAAGTGCGTTTTTAGAGAAGATTTAAAAACCTCAAATGATCCAGCAGATCAGATGTGCCAGGGTAAGTTATTCCAGAGCCTAGGGGCAGCCGCCACAAAGGCTCGGTCTTTACTACATTAGTAGTAAAGCTATATGTAAGCATCGATGAGCATAACTATGTTATTGTTACATTTTATAGGAGACTCCTGTGTTTCTAAGTTGATGAATTTTGATTATATCGTCAAAAGTAAAGTTTGAAATCGGAATGAACCTATGTCTTCTATCCATGCTGATCTCACTTCTGCATATCCATCTGAAAAAATGTGAACTTGACATCAGTTGTGTCATACAGAGGTAGGCCTGTTTGGTTATCCATCCGTGGCAACAGTGAAGTAACACAAAAATGTGCCACTGATCAATTTAACTGAGAATCTCTGTTGCAATAAATAAACCAGACCAAAATCCACAGAATTACTTAGATCCAGAACACTAAAGCTGATGATGGACATCATGTATTGTATGTGTGCATATAAACCGAACCTTTGATAGCTGCTCCTCACTCAGAACAAAAGCCCACAATCCTCCAGCTTGAAAACAGTGTGTGATATCAATGAAAACCATCTCTGCGGAGAAAGTATCACATATTTCATCCACAACCACGATGGTGACAGGAAGACAGGAAGTCTACAGAGACCTCCTCTGCAGGTTTGAATCTACTGAAGCGTTTTGACACCTTTGCTGCCTCCTGTAAGGATCAGCTCGTGGCTCTGAGTGGTTTTGTCAAGATGTGAAGAGGAGTGGGCTGATTTTTAATCCTCATACAGAAATTTGTAAGCAGCCATAGCGTGCAGGTGGGCTGTAGTGTTCAAGTGTCAGATTCACTCAATTTACACTCCCTTCACGGTGGTCCTTGAAGTATTTGTGTGTTCTTGTATGTCTATCTTTGTGAGGACCAATATGAGTTTTAGACTTTTAGACTAGGGCTATTTTCAGATGTTATGCCCCCATCTATGGTTGTAAACACATAAAAAGTTAAAAGGTCGCTCCCTCCCCAGCCCCGAAAGCACAGTCTGAATACTGAATTGCAATTAAAGTTAAATAATTTATTACTGCAAAAGGTGAAATTGTAATAAACTGAAGTAATATAATTCAGGGTGAACTGAGGCCAAAACAAGAAACAAAAGAATCTCTCTTCTCAACAAGGGCTGACACGAGCAAAAATCAATTTAATAAAAGTCATCAACCCCAATCTCGGAACCCATCGTTTATCTTCTGATGACAATTTAGCCTCTGGGGCTAACAGTTCCTGCTAAGACCTCCTCTACAGTCCACTTAGCAATATGATATTCGAGAATGATGAGAAATCATCTAATCAAATCTCTAATCAAACATTAGAGGTGTTTGGCTACAGGTTGGGGTTGGGGTCAAGGGAATGAGTTATGTCTTATTGGTCTTAACAAGGGCTAGGGTTAGTTATTACAAGTACATAGTAGTTTGTAAGTTTGTGCAATTGTGTAAAATTATGTCAGATTATTATTTGTCATGTATTGACTCTGAACACTGCTGTGATCAGTGGCTACATTTATTTGATTGTTTATGTCCAAAGAGGGCTGAAGACTAAAAGTGCCTAAAGGTGACACTACATCAGCATCATTGCTTTATATTTTTAGACAAATATATATACATCATGAACTGAAGAATTAGAACTTCAACCTTCTTTCCCCAAACCCATTCTCTGTATCTGCACATAAATCTGTTGTCTAAGCACAACAGTTCACAAAATATTCCGATATAACATCACACCAATCCTTGCTGCACTTCACTCACTAACCTGTGAGTTTTAGAGCTAGCTTTAAGATTGTTTTTAAAGCTTGAATGGTCTGGCCCCTGCCTTTATCTGTGATGGGTTAACTCCCAATGTGCCTGATTAGTGCCTGAGATCCTCCACCAGGGCACCACTAATGGTTCCAAAATCTCAACGTGTCACTAAAGATGACGGGCCGTTTTGCTGTCCAGGTCCCTCAGCTGTGGAAGTCCCTGTCTGGGAATCTCAGGCAGGCAAACTCAGTGTTCTCTTTTCAATTTCTTCTTAAGACTCACTTTTATTTTATGTTTTTTTTTCTTCACTGAGATTATTTTACTGTATCTGATGATTAGTTTTTATTGAAAAGCAGAGTTTTATTATTCATAGCAATTTATGGGTGCGTCAATCCCATCCACTTCCCGTTTGTACCCATTTTTATGCCCGTTTTTCTGGATGTGGCTCAAAGCAATGGGGGCAGTGACAGAACCAGGCTATTGCAGCTCTCAGTCTCCCACATTTCACCCATTGTATATTGCTTCAATCATCATTTACGCATAGAATTGGAAATTATATTTATGAGATATTTCTTTATAGATTTATATACCAGAACCTGATCATAACTATGTATCCTGAAACGTTATATAACTCTTAAAATAACTGTTATATCCCTGAACATAACCATTTAGCTGTGAAGGTTCTCATGACCTTGCTGATAATATTGTTATTGGTAAAAGTCATGTTATGTACTGTGTCATGATGACGGCCTGCTAAAATGCCTAATAAACAGACTCCTCCAGAGTTGTGATGTTTGTTTGCAAGACCTTGTTAGATTATAACTACGCTGTTGATTTTAAATTGAGATTTCTTTTTAAAGAACAGAACATATAACAGAATATTTTATAATCATAACACAGAAAACAAATTCTTATTGTATTCACACCTTAAACATTTTTTTTTGTTTTGTTTTTTTATCATGTTTCATATTTTTTCCTTTATGAGTTTGCTTCCCTTCTCATGCAAAGATGAAGTCAAAACATTGATCACTTACTGTTCTGTTCTGACTTTGTTCCAGGCTGGAGTCTCCCACTCGCTCCCTACTGATGGAGGCTCCTAAAGGCATCCAGATCCTGGCTGAAGCGGGTGACATCCAGGCCATCTGCAGGAACGAGCTGCGATTGGAGTCCAAAGACGGAGAGGTGTGTCAAACTAAATAGCTAATGAACAAAGAGTGCACCAAATCAAGAAAATACAGGCGAATTTCTCATTTATCACAACTTAAGTCACTGAACAAAAATAGTCAAAATATACAGCTCCTGCCATGGTGGTGAGCCAGAGTGCCAGTATCGAGGCCCCGCTCATACAGCTGACTCAATCATGAGTAGGACTCAGCTGTCAATCATGGAGTGAAAATCCCTTTTTATAGCATCAAAAAATTTATTCAAAGACTTGAACCAACATCAGTGTGATAAGAACTACAGAAACCATTTTAACGTGTACTTTTAGTACATTGCTCACATCAAGGGGGCAAGGTTTATTGCCTATACTATACAGCCAGCCACCAAGAGGCATTCGAGATGTTTTGGCTTCACTTTAGGGGAGCTGTGATGTCATTAATTTTTATATACAGTCAGTGTCTGTGCCATACAGCTCAATTTTTTGTTGAAAAAGAGCACACAATGTGTATTAATCCACCGCTGAATGATAGTCCCCAACAAAAGTACTACTTTCTGCTGTTTGAGTAAATGTATCCATCTTTAGATCCAGTCATTGGTTGGACCTTGTTATTATCATAACTGGGTAGAAAATAACCAATCCAATACTGTGAAAATAGCAGTCAAGTTTTAACAAACTGGGATTAGTTTTAACATTTACTTCTCTAATAGATGTGTGATATATGTGACACAGGGCTCATCACTAATGGGCTTTTTTTTTAACCCAGGGCCTACATTTTGACATGTCAGAGCAGTAAAAGCACAAGTGTAAAATAATAAAAATTAATGATGGCTGAATTCCATTTCAGTTTCACTGTCCTGGTATTGTACGTGCTGTCACACTGTCGGGACTTTTGAAGAGAACAGAGCCGTCGTTAACATTATAATTAACTCCTGTGCTTTTACCAGGCATAATGCCTGATGTGAAAAAGGTTGGTCTTACATTTATTTTTATTCCAAAGGATGTAATCATACTTTTTAAATTAACGGTTAATTAACACCATCGGTTTTAAAACTGAAATCCGGCCTACGCTGTTTTTGAAACAAACCCTTCATTAGGTTTTTTATCTCACGGTGAGCTGAAACACCTTGATTTATCCCGAAAAATGCTAATTATTTTTGTTAAAAGCAACCCTGTTACTTCAAACCTCTCACTCTGTACACTGGCAAGTTGAGAAATTAACTTTTCTTGTCCTCCGGCCATCCTGGCTGATGGGGGCTCTTTCTCTGTTCAGTATTTCTCCCATCCAAACTTATTTTTAGCAAACAATCCAAACAATAGTGAGCTCCCTTAGCCAACATGGACCAGCGTTTAGCTTATTGGCTGTTGGCAAATGCCCACATACTGGCCACCCACCAGAATCTGTTAGTGCTTTGCAGAAAAGAAGGAAAATAGAGGACAGAAGTTTGCTGTTTTTTCCTTTTTCCCCCAATCCTTCCTTCAGTCATTACTGCAGTTCTCTTTGATTCTTTAATAACTTTATTTTTCATCCATCTTTTCCTCTTTCCCAGTTTCCCATCCCCTCATTCCTCTGTCCTCTTTCTGTATTTTTATTTTTTGCTCACATCGCTTCATTTCATCTTTCATCCTTTCCCTCCCTGCTCCTAATTTCCCCCAACCATCCCCTGATTTCGTTACACACATCAGTCCTCACATTCATCACGGTCGGCTTCGCTGATAAAAGGATTTCCCACCTTAGTTTTGCAGCAGTCGTGTCATGTCAGATCTGTTGAAATCAGCAGATGAGGATTAGGGAGAAGAAAGCGTTTAAAAGTTTCCCACTAAAACAGTTTCATAGATTAAGACAGGCGCCTGATATGAGACGGACCAGGAGAGAGAGAAGAGACGGTTTTAGGAAGGTGCCCTTGGATTCAGTTCATTCCAATTAAAAGTCGCCACAGTGAAAGTGTGAAGCCATGCCCACACCACATCTTCTCGCAGTTTTCATGGATGTGTGCTCCAAAATGAGGCCACTGAACTCATGATGGTTGATTCATATAATTGGAAACACATTCTCACACTCCATTAGTGTTGCTAATGTCCATTTGTCAAACCTTTGTCTTACACACTCTCTCCTCAGGACCCCTTTAGCACCACCGGAGCAATTACAAAGAGGTTTTGGTCATTAGACATCCACAAACCACACAGACAGATCCAGAAATAGACTCATACACACATGTTCTCTTAAAGAGAAGAATCACTCAGTCTTATAATCTGGCTTGCGCTGCCAACTAGTGGTGACAACAATCTTTTTCTACACCGTGTGCACTAAATAAAGCACTGTGCTACATCACAGCTGTACAACAGACAACACCTAAACAAACCCAGCTGTGGCATGTAGGATCTGAGCTTTGCCAGGATACAGCTGACCAACATTCAGAGATGCGCTTGAACGCATCCTGTATAGACAAAGATGGAGGACGGAAACATCTGCTGCTCCACTTACGCTTCGTAGACATTGTGCAGACATCATGTTAGCGTGACAGAGACATTGTGGCCAGAGCACGATGCAGAGGCAAAGTCATAGCCGACTGGTTCCGAACCTTTTTCCTTAACAGAACCGTTTTCAATCATTAGATAACTGACTAAAGTCACATAACACCAGGTAGAAGAGCCATGGGAAATCTGTAAGGTGGAACAACGAGCATTGCAAAGATCATTTGTGTCTATTTCTGTTCAACACTGGCAATTATCTTCCTTTGGAAAATAAAAACCACAAAATAAGAGTCATTTTAGAGGCGTAAAAAGTGAATTTCATCACAGGATGCCTTGAGGTTACAACATGGACAGTTGGCATCTCATTGGTTGTGCATTGAAAGGTCACGAACAAACAAGTTACAAGAACTGAGCCTCAAGACATAAAATCCAATCAGCAGCAACAACAGTGCCAGTGTCTTTTTATATTTATATCTTTTTATATATTTTAAAAATGTATTTGATGGTTTAAACTAACATATTTCAGCTATCTTGGTGCAAATGTTCTTTGTAGTTTATACTTTAAACCCCAAAATGCACCCTGCATTAATATTCAAAAAAAAAAAAAAAAAAATAAAAATATATATATATATATATATATATATATGTATATATGTATATATATGTATATATGTATATATGTATATGTATACATGTATATATATATATGTATATATATATGTATATATATATGTATATATGTAAATGTGTGTGTGTGTTTCTTAAATTGAGAATGAAAATATGCATGTGTTATAAAATATGTAAAAGTTATAACCCATAAGTCTTACCTTTACTTGCTTAGTGTGTATTTTTGTCCTTCACTTGCACACACTCACACACAGACTTACACCCTTACACACAGGTTCTCAGGGCTTCACACTGTCCGCCCCTCATGGTGAAAGATTTGTTCAACAGCAGCTGTCTGAGGAAGTCAGCTGAGACTCTGCTTTAAAAGTGTTCCAGGTCATTTGATTGCGATGCCTCCCCGAGGCGCCTGTAATGGCTCCTTTACCTTTTTATGGCTGGAGAGCTCCTCCTTTCCTCGGCCAGTGAAACACCAGCTCTATAGGAGCCCCAAGAGGGCGGGAGAGAGGGAGGAGAGGGCTGGGAGATGGGATTCATGCAGCACTGGGCCGTGTCTGTGCAGAGGGGAGAAAGACAGTTTGGTCCAATCAATGTGGTGTTGAAGGGAGTAAAATGACTGGATGAGTGGTTGTGTGTGTCTGTGGTGGGGTGGCAGGAGGAATTTTCTGGAGTTTTGTTCTCTTTTCATTCCTCAGGAGGCGAGAGGAATGATCTGGGAACCAGCAGAGAGGAAAGTCTTTGTGCTTTTTTAGTACGATCATTTATTTATTTATTTATTTTAGCTGGGTAGTGATTTTAGATACTGTCAATTTGTCAACAAAATATTTCAAAAACTCATGAATATATTTCTGTGAACCTTTGGATAAATCATGGTCCTGTGTCAATAAATGACCTGACCTTTAGATGCATGACAGATAAACGGGTTAACAAAGAGGGAAATATTTGGCCTTATATGGTGACAGATTTCACCATGACATCATCAAACATGTGGAGGAGCTGCAGGCCCAAATGCTCAACAGCCATGTCAATTTTATGTCACTTCAATGAGAGTTGAAATCCGGAGTGGAAATCACGGCACAGTGGAACTGTCAATGTAAGAAAGAGTGAGCAGTGACATCTACTTCACTGTTTGTTCTGTAAAAGTCATCTGAAGATAGGGAATGTCAAGTTACAACAGGAATTTGTTGAGACAAATGTTGCTTGAAGTAGGCTGAACAGTAGAGGACTGACAACAGACATCAACATGAACCCTTCTCAGACCTGATTAGACCAACGCACAAATCGCAGGTCCCTTATTCCTCTTTGTCTGTTGTATGTAGATGGCGGTTTGCACGCATCCAGTTTCAGTTTCCTGTTGGAAAGAGCTTCATGATGGAGAAGTATAGCAGTGAAATTATTCTAAATATAGCGTACACTTAGACTATTATTGATTTTTGTAGGTTTGCCTTTTTTATATTTTGTTGCTGCCTCCATATGTTGCAGTTTTAATGCTGTCTGCTTCTCGAAATCTATTTGGAAAAATGTGTTTTTGCGCAATATATTCTGGCTTTGAGAGATTTACTTTTACCTTTCATTTTGTCTCCTGCTTCAGGGATTGATGACTTGACAATCCAGTTTCACTGTCCTGTGGGTTACCGCTGCCTCAGTCTATGAGAGTTTTTTTGCATTTTTTGTAAGATGCATTGTGGGTGACTTTTACCATGGATATCAATCCGTAATGCATTAGTGTTCACACTGTGAGCTTCAAAAACCAACATATGACCTTCATCATTTACTCCACTCACACATCAAAACCACGTTGTGCACTGAATGTCATAGACAGCTGAAACATCTCTTAATACATAAGATCTGATATCAGAGAAACAGGACAGATGTCACTGTTGAATGTGACTTTCAGTTGCAAGACCACTTAACATTTTTTGCAACTGACGGTGTGGAGTGCTAAGGTGTTGAGAGCCACGGACGCTATTTGTCCAAGTCCAATCCTGTGAGGTTGAAATCCTAGAAAGAAAAATAAAGGCTAAGCTAAAGACAGCAGGTGAAGAGATTTGCTTTGAGAGCAATTAGAGTGAAGAGATGAGACGAGACACATGGTTCAGCGGGGGTTAGCTGAGGTAAAGATGAAAGGGGAAAAGATTAGTTTTTTTAGCCTATAAAGAAAGAAAACAAGGATCATGACTGTGAGGTCAAACATACTGTTTGCTGTAGTTTGTGGGTTCGGGATGTAAACAGTTAGAGGCAGGACAAGCAGATGCAAACGTTTATTGGGGAGTGATTTTAGGGAGATTGAAGATGAGTTAAGCTGTAGCTGGTTTTCTGCCAGACGTTACACATCCTGACCATCGACAGAGGAAGTCCTGTCCAGCTGGCATCGGTCCAAACATGCTTATTCACAATCAGCAAACAAGAAACTCCACTTAGCTTAGACTTGTCATTTAAAAAGCAAGTGTGTAACATGTCCAAAGCTTCAATAATTCAACTAGAAATACAGACTTTCTAAAGAATAAAACTTTCTGAAGCCATTACCATGATGTGTTACTGTGTCACTGGAGAAAACAAAAGGAAAAGAATTAAAAATAACCCTTTCCGGTAACATCAAGTTAAATGGGTGTAACTATGTTTGACATTAAAATACAAAACTAAACCCATATTACTTGAGTAATCATCTGGAAAACAGATGGGTTTGCTCATGTCCGTAGAGCCGTAATTAGAAGAACAAACCAACATTTTGGGGAATATGCGTGTGTGCTATCTTAAAGGTAATTAGATGAGTTGATTGCATTTAATCTAAAAACATTTGATGAAGAGATCCAGGCTGTGTTTAGCCTAACTTAGGGATGAAGTTGAAAACGGATGAAGAAAATCACAGGTCATTTTTCAAGTTCTATATTTTTAGCTAGTTTTTGTTTTTGCTAGTCACCAATAGCAAAAGCCTTGTTCAGTTTTAGGTTAATATGCAACAAACGTGATGAGAATGAGAACAGAACTTGAGATGCAACTTGCTGTAAATGTGCCCAGTATTTGTTGTTTTTGTTGCAATTTCAGAGCTAATTGCTCATTAGGTAAGACAAGTTAGATGTATAGCATCCCATTTACTTTGTAGGCCTCTAAAATCTGCTTTGCATTCAGTACACCTAGCGAACAATCCATCTATCCCGTTTTTTCTGCTTACCCGGGGTCGGGTCGTGATGGCAGAAGGTTAAGCAGGGTACTCTAGACAACACTCTCCCCAGGGTCTCCTAGCTACTCCTGGGGGATCCTGAAGCATTCAGCCAGATATCCCATCTGTAATTCTAAGTGTGCCCTGGGGTCTCTTCCCAGAAAACCTCCAAAGGAAGGAACCCAGGAAGCATCTTAATCAGATATCCAATCCACTTAGATTGGCTCCTTTCAGTGCAACTACTCAGAGCTCTTTCTAGCTGTCCAAGCTCCTCACACTATCTATAAGGGTTGATCAAATTCTTTGGGTCACTACCCAACACTCATGACCACAGATGAGGGTTGAAACATAGACTCAATGATAAATCAAAAGTGTTGCTGTTAGGGCTGGGTATCGGTACTCGATACCTTTCAGGTACCTTTCAGGTATCGACCGAAACAACCCAGTACCGAGTAGTATCGAAACTGGGCCTGTCAAACGATACCTGCAATCGGTTCTTTTTGTACCCAGATCAAGAAAAAATGACTGTTTCTATGGTTTTGCTCGCAGCCAATCACCACAAGCATTTTTCGATTCAATGCGCCGTGTGATTGGTCCACCGCCGCAACAACAACAGTTTGTATGGCGGTGAAGCGGGTTGAAGCCGTGTGCTCTGCATCTGTTGCAGAGTTGGCTGGTCACTATTCCAAGATGCCAGCAAAATGCTCAAAAGTATGGCTGCTGTACTACACGCCTGTGGCGCTGGATACTAATAAATCAGGTCACAATCATCAAACACGGGGAAAACTTCAGGGTAAAGAAATGCACGGTGTTTACGAAACCGGCTTCTTCAACACCAGCGTCGTCGTCATCTCAACACGATACGGCGCAACCGCCGATAACTTCAGGTAATATATACATGGTTACTAAGTTAACAGTACTCATCCAAAACATTTATTGTCAAGTAAATCGTTTGGGCATGTTGTAGGCATGTGTGCTAATGCTAGCCTAGCTTGCTTGCTAATTTTACCTAATTAGCAAGTTAGCACCCTACTCAGTCACATCTGTTAATGCTTTGTTCAGTGGTGACTACGAGCCACTCCATGTCTGACTCTGCACTGGGGGAGCTGTTCGCCAAGGAAGACCTGGCCCTTAAAACCATCCAGGCAGCGCCACTCCTTGACCAGTCAGAGAAGAGAGAGGTGGGGAATGACATGCGGGAAAGAGCCAGTGGTCGGATTCGAACCCTGGGCTTCCGCAGCAAGGACTGAGCCTTCGCACATGGGGCAGCTGCTCTACCAACTGAGCTAAACAACACCCCAACATGTTAATATTTCTTAAAAAGAACTGTTAAGGAGGACTGACTGGTCAGTGGTTAGATTCAGAATGTTGGTTGTGATGTTGAAAATTACACAGCCCAAATAATACTTTGTTGTACAGGTTTGTACAGTTATTCAATAAATATTTGAGCACTTTCAAAATGTATTTGTGTAAAAATCTTTTGGGGAGGAGTGGTGACATTTACGCAACCGATTGCTTTCTTTTCACATGATTAATATCGAATGAAGTTGAAAAAAAGTATCGAATGAAGTACTCAATTGGTATCGGTATCGTGTTAAGGTATTGGTACTGGTATCGAAATTTTTAAACGATACCCAGCCCTAGTTACTGTTCAGCTCAGCTTCTTCTTCCGTATTACTGCTTATGCCACAACAATTCAGCTGGTCATCTTGTGTTCCCAAGATATTTAAACACCTTTTCTTGGGGAAGCAACTCTAGCAATGTAGCACTTTAAAGCAGAGAACCATGGCCTCGGACTTGGAGGTGCAGATTCTTGTCACACTCTGCACACACTCAGCTGCAAACCACCCGATTGTGTGCTGGAGGTCATGGACTGATGAAGCCATCGGAGCTACGCAAAAAAGCAGAAACACAATTCTGAGGTTCTTCAACCAGACACTCTTCTCACCTTAGCTGTGCCTCTAGATTGAAATGAGTACTTTGCTCTATGTGTTCTTCGCTGTGTATTTCTCCCTTATTTTTTTGTTTGTCCAAGCTGAGCTCTGGTCATTCCATATCCTCATTTTCTTCTCAATCTCACCCATTTTCTCTCCCTCTTCCTCAGATCTCTCTGGATGCCCGGAGGATTCGCCTGATGCGGCTGCCTGAGGGGAAGGCCTCCACCAGCTCCTCGTCCTCTGGGACCAGGCAGACTGTCTACGAGGTTTGCGTTTGCCCCAACGGGAGGCTTTTTCTGTCCCAGGCCGGCACCGGATCCACCTGCCAGATCAGCAACAATGTCTGCCTCTAGGACTGATACATGCAAATATAGATAAAATACACAGATATCCTGAAAGAAAGACTGGCAAAAACAGACAGATGTACACATATCGCCTGCCTCTAGGACTGATTCACAGCAAACACTACATACAAAGACTGCCAGAGCTGATGGAAATATAAACAATCATAGATACTGTACTTATACAGACACACTGATGTATACACTTTACAACCACAAACATTCAGACTGATATTTAGGCTCAACCGATATGTTTTAACAGGCCAATACCGAACAATTTTGGATTGAAGCTCCTGACAGCTGATATTTTTGCCAATATTTAAATGCTAAAAAGTATTTTCTCCCTTAATTTTATATGTTTCAGAGTGTAAAAGCCTTTGAAAATAGCATCTAGAGCATCATGGGATACTAAAACTCTTCACTGAGTGTCATTCACATCTCTCTAAGCTCTTTATACATGCAGTACGGCTTTTAAACTGAATTATACGGATAAAGGAAGAAATAAAAATGTGTTGCATTGCAGGTTTTAACAACTTTTTAATACAACTGAGTTCAGAAAGGAACCTTCATCTCCATCATATTGGGAATATTGGACTGCTGGCTGATATACTAATTAAAGTATTGGTAATATATCGGTCTGACCCTAACAGTCATACATGCACACTAGCTTACAGACATGCATTCAAACATGTACATGGTGTAGAGACACACACACACTCACTCTTTGCTCATAGGAGCCTCCTGGTAGAACCTGACAGGAAAAATCTCCAGAGATTTACTAGAACTGATCTGATCTGTTCTCCCTCAAGAGCATTTCAGTACCAGAATCACTAGGGTGATCACCCATCGCAACAAGCCCCACCCACTGCCCCCTTCCTTTTCCTCATCTTCTCTTTTTCCTTCTGCGATTGTAACCACAGCTGAGATGATCACAGGGTTTATACTGGTTCTTTAAAGCCCCATAGGCATGCTATAAGCACTCAGTCACAGCTATTCCTAACATGAATTGTGTCAGGCTATAAGATGGTATAATAAACATGAAGACTTGCCCTGGATGTATTATCAAAGCTGGATACCAGACTCCAAAATGGCGCCCATTTACCCGAATGAATGAAAATAGCCAGCACACCAGCTCAAAACAAATATTCAAGCTCATTGTTCGAGATGTGTTTTAATAACAGTTCACTTTCATATGTGGTCCTAAATCAGACAAGTTGTGTTACAATGACACCAAGTTTTAGCCCACCGAGACGTCACCCATTGGCGTCTGGAAAACTGTTTTGAAATTTGGCATTGTGGACGTCATCATCTCGTTTGTTTTCAGAGCCAGGAAATGTCCATATTTGGACGAGAGCGTGAAGATTGTTGGGAATTCAGTTGTGCTTGGTTTTGACTCCTTGTCTCCTCATCCTTTCACGAAGTCATGTGCTATGTGACGTCAGTCGTTTGACATGTTACACTGGAATCTGTTATTAGCCATATTTGAAAAAGAGCAGCGAGTGGCCACTAGGCTAACGACGCCATATCCAGCTCTTTTGATACATCCATGGGACTTGGACAGTTTCTGAGGTGGATCCAGATATATATGTTCTATATACTGTATGCATTAATTGCTGTTAGTGTGCCTATGCAACAATGCATCAACAATAGTCTGATTTTGTGGAAAAGAGTTGTTGCTTAAGAGCAACAGTACAAAACTTTTTTAACTAATTAGGCCATTTGTAGTTCAAAAGGCAGACAGACAGAAAGTTGTTCACTGTTGAGGCTCTAAATTGACATTGCAGTGAAGCTGTGTATCAGTAAATTATCCCACAAAATATTCAGCCCATTGCATTATTATGATAAACAATGACTCACCACGGCATGTTCACGTCCTATCACAGTCACCCAAATGGGGAAAAAACATTCAAATTAGCTCCCCAGTTCTAGCAGCTAGCAGTGCTGTATTTGATTTATTTCCATATTTAAACAGAAGGATCTTGCGCAGGTCTTAACACTTCCTGTGATATGATGTGAACGTGGCACAAGTGCTTGCAACACAGACCTCAGCCCCTCAACTACTGGTCTAATGGTGATGATGGTTTTTCTTTGTTTGATGAGATTTTTTTGTTTTATTCAATGTAATCTTTTGATTTTATGGAAAGCTGTTTTTAACTTTGCATAAAGAGTGACAGTGTCAGTGTTATGTTACGCCTGCATAAATCCCGTCCATGTGTCTTCCTGCCAAAACAGCATCACCCGCCTATGAACCTGACAATGAAGAAGATCATGAAAAGAAAAAAAAAACTTGACATCCTGTTATAACCCTCAGCAGAACATAAATGTCCAATGTAAGCTGCGCGAACCTTGGTGGTCACCCTACTTGTTTCTTGCACTGGGACATTTTTTTTTTAAAAAAGGACAAAAAAACAAAACAAACTAATGCGAGCCACTCTGTTGAAAGAGGGGAACTGTGCCTGTGCCTTATGTCGATGCACTTGTGGCAAGAAGAAGCACATCACACAGACTTTCTTTGGCATCAATGTGTAACATGATCTCTGATTTCAGTTTCATCCCATCCACAAATCTCTTTCCCTCTGTGTGAATGCAAAGACCTTCAGCCGCATCTGTCTCAAGCGCCCCCTGCTGTCAACACCTGACTCTGCTGAAGGATGTGGCATTTTTTCTTTTTTACTTTACCTCTTTAACTTCCCCAGTTTTGGACATCCCTCTTGTTGCTTTGCTTCTCATGATCCAATGTGTGAAAACATATAAGTGTGTTTGTGTTTTTGTTTAAAGCGATGAACATGTGATCCTGTGGAGCTTCATTGATAGAGTACGCCACTGATGGGTCTGATTTCCACTGCATATCGCAAGGCACACAAGAGACACTGTTAGACTCCAAATAAATCACTTAATTCTCTTTTCAAGGCAAGACGTTTTGTTCTAAAAGGCCCAAAGCATTGCCTTGAAAGAGAATTAAAATATTTTTTTGTGTGCAGTTCTTTCTCTTTTGTGCCTTGCAGCGATATTTGTCTTGCACCTAAATATGTATGCCTGGATGTGCGCATTTGCTTATCGCAAACCATCTGACCAATAAGTATCTAGTTTCTACAAAAAGTTACCACACAAGATCGTCATGTCTTTACACAAATGTTTATTTCATCTCTCAGCTCAACAGGATAACTAAAGAACTTAAGTTGTAACATAAGGAACAACATTCGATGGTTCAATTAAGGGTACATTCAGACAGAATCATTGTGCCGTGGTGTGTCTGTTTGTGCTGAACGTAAGCGCTGTGAAACAATCAGGAAATAACGTTTTATATTGCTGATTGATTTATGCCGGCGCTCCCACACTCTGATTCACTGTCTATTTCTCTCAACCAGTGTTCACTGTCTCCCTTTCTCTTTGTGTCTTTCTCTCTCAAACCATTGGACGTAAGCCAAGGAAGGAGACTTCTTAGCGTCGCTATTTTGCAATGTTAATTGACATCCGGCTTTTCCACCGCACATTGCTGCGTTTTTTTGGCGGACAACCCTGCAGCCCGCATCGGTAAACCGCACTATCCCCTATCACTGTCATCAAGTGAATGGAAAAACATGTGTTTTCGCAGCAGCACCGGAACATGTCTGAATGATTTACTGAGTTACAGACAAATGTAACGTGATTACTACACCCAACACTAGTCTTAAGGCACCAGATTTTGACTTTATAAGATGTAAGAACTTCTGTAAAGATGTCAAGATCTTGTGTTATAACACCCACAAGCAAGTGGACCTTTTGGCCAGGTAGCTTGTGATAAGTCCTGAACACATTGAAGCGCACAGCATTTTTTTACGTTGCTTTAAAAGTGTCACAACCTTTTCAAGAGTCAGGTGTATCAATTTTCTCGCTGTCTCTGAGCTTCTCTGTCGCTGTATATTAAAGGACTTTCAGAAATATTTCACAACAAAATTGATCCTATCTGATGTATTTGTTTTTTTGAATATGTGTACACAAGAGAAATACACATTTTTGTACGGTTGTATGTGTAAATAATGTATACATAACCGCGTCGGTGCGCACCAGACAAAGACGGTGGAAGAGAAACACTGCTCTTTTGCAAAAGGGAAGACGTTTTTATAATGTACATCAGTATGTGTTTTTATACTAAATGACAAAAAAGAAAAATAATGCTAAAGGATATTCATTGAGTTAGCATGTACAGAAATGTATACAATGTTCGCCTGTGGAGAACAACCAGGTTTTGTTTTTATTCCTTCTGCTTCCTGTACTTGTCTCTCCCGCTGAGCTCAGATGTTTCACACACAAACACAAACCTCCTTACTTTTCTGTTTTGGCTGTTGGTGTTCAGTCGGGCCCGAGGTCTTTGCATTCTCACCAAGTGTGCTGTGTGTAAATTTGTGCTACTATATGAGTGAGCTTTTGTTTTTGTTCATCTGCTCCACAGAACGTCTTGAATGATTCTCAGAGACACAAACACAGAAACCAAAAGTAAAAAGTGGAAAAAAAAAAGCAGAGAAGGAAATGATACGCAGCGTTACAAAGGAGTTGCAATGATTGAATTAGTACAGAAACATGCAACAAAAATACACTCACTGAAAAACCAAATTATAAATCACACTAAAACATTCTGAGAAAGTAAATGATTACATTGGCGCTGGAATAAAGAACTCTGAAGGTGATTCAGTGATGATGGATTACGTTGCTGATTGAATGATAATATCGAGCAGATCGCATTCTGTAATGCAGCCCTGTGTTCACGCTGAGTGCTTCCTTTTCTTTCCTACACACTGGGATTAACATCCATCCTGAATATTTACATTTTTTCTTCATTCTTCAGTCTGAAACTGCCGTTCATGGAGTAGTTTTCAAAGATGCCAAAATAAAAGGCGTTTGCTCAAATTGATTGCAGTAGTCATTGGATCCTCCCTGACCAGAAAAAACAGAATCTGTTGAGCTTCTTTCAATAGAGACATGAAGTCCTGGCCTCTCTTCTAGTTAGCCTTTGTTTCAACTATACATAAATCAGCGTCTCTTAAACTTTTTACACCTCCACAGGAAATATTTGGCTTTTCAAGTACCACCATTATGACAGGTGTTAAAATACAGCAGCAGCCAACCCTGCTCAGCTATGGGCAGTTTACGCAGCAGGTTTATCCTTTAAAAGATTATTATAAATCCTGAGCAGAATCAGACCTAATCTAGGTGTAGTCCTGATCCACGGTTCTCTTTCAAATATTTTAAGTAAGTAAGTTTAGTAGCCAGGTTTCCATACAAATTCAGTGCAAATTTTAATTAAAAATCTGCAGGAGAAAATACAAATTCATTCAGGTTTCCATCCATTATTGTTACCAAATAATTAGAGTTGGTTCGTCGTGACAGGCAGGAAGGTGCTTTTACTGATGCACTCACACAAAAACTGTTCAACCTTCAAGAAAAAACACAATGAGCTGCAGAGGCCAGCAAGGAGACAGAGCACAGACTTCAGCTCTCTATAAAAGTCAGAAGAGTTAATGATGTGTGGGACAAACTGATGGTTCAACAGGCTGATGGTTATGTTTATTACATTTCCCTTCTTTTTTTTTACCTGTTGTGCTGAAATCCCAGATGCAAGTATATAAGTATAAGTCTAATAAAGTCATATTGGGTTTTCAAGTTTTCAAAGGTTCAGAAGCTGGTTTCAGGAAAAAAATGTGACTTTGATCAGATTTTGACAGCGTCTGATTCACGGAAAAAAAAACACATCCTAAATCATCTTAAAAGAAACAGGAAGTCATCTTTTCCCTCAGGTCGACGATCACTGGACTAATTTCCTTTTCATCTGTGGAGCAAACATTTCTGCTGTAACTTAACAGCACACTGGGGTGAACAGAGGACAGAGGAGACTACACAGAATTATAACGAAATTGATTTTCAACATAACTGTGTGTATTTCTTGTCCAAATTCAACACAAGGCCATATCTGCAGTACATTAAGGTATTAATTTCATTCAGTATTAATTTCTGTTTGTTTGCAGGGTTTAGTATTATATTTTAATATATAAAAAACAAAAAAAAACATTTGATGCGCATTTCACAGGCTGATTCTAGTATTTCACTTGGATCCCATCAGGCACGTCTCTGTTTTGGCCCATTCTCCATGTGGGGTTTTGTTAACTTGCTCAGGTTTGGTCATTTTTTTCTTTTACGTCCTGGTCAGTTTGGTTGTTTTTTATTATCAGTTTGTAAGTGCAACAGTCTTCATGTTTCATTTTGATAAAATTTTATGGGAGACAACACTAGAGAAAAATGATGTATTCTGTTATGTTCTATGGCACTTCTAAACATATCATGACGTCACCTGATCATATCACAGATACAGAAACTGGAACTGAAGAGTGATACTTGATTTAATCTACTCAAAATCATTGACGACCTTGTCATCCTTATGGTGGCAGTTCGTCATTCTGATGGCACACGAGTAATCATCTGTGTGAAATTGGTTTCCATAGAGTTCTGATGCCTTTCTTTGTCTCTGAGCGTAGAAGCAGCCGACATGCAAATAAAAACCACTGAAGGAAGAGAGACACGCCCTGGAGCTTTTTGTCAGGCATTAATGCAGCTTTTTATTCCACAGGAAACAGTCCAAACTGTCTAATTGACAGTTATTTAAGTCCTTTTTGCCTTCCCTCTTGTGTCAAAGACAAAGCCACTATCATCACCAAGATGCCAAGAGCAGCTGTTCCAGAAACTGTCCTGTTACTAAAAGTCAAGTATTCAACTCTGTTTAAAGCTCCATCGGCCACATTCACTCAGCATACACTTAAATTTCCTTCAGCGTATTTTAATTTGATGGTTTTCACCCGACCCCCGCGCTGAGCCCTGCAAGAGTTCAGCCTGGGTCATGCCTCTTCTCTTGTTTGCTGTGTTATCAGACGGGTGAACCGGTGCCACCCCAGATTACGCCACGCTGCTCGCTTTCTTATGATGGTGAGGCCAGGCTGCAGAGAGTGAGAGAGAGAGAGTGAGAGAGTGTTTGATCTGTGTTCCTGAGCTGCTAGAGGCCTCGAAAACAGGCTTCGACTGCACTGCTCATTAGCCAATCTTCACTGAGCACTGACTAACCTCGAGCTACAGATGAACTGCAAAAAATATTCATCTCAGTGAGTCATTTAAGCTTTTGTCCTGGGTCAGATTTAAGACGTTTTAAAGCATCTCCTGTCTGTATCAGAGTGGCAACAAACAAGTCAAATTGAAAATAAACCTTTCCCTAACATTATAATAACAATACGAAGAATGAAAGTTGGCAGGATTAGGAGCTTCCCCATCAATCACACCCGTTATGCCGAATTGACCCTCAGTTATCAGGGTTTTGTCTATTTTTTTCTCACACAGCAGCTCTATCTTTTAATTTCACCAACGCTGATGACTAAATGAGGACCTTTCAAGGTCGAGCATCTTTCTCACAGAAAGCCAGACTAAGATTTCATGCGACTTTGTGCCATTTCACTTGGCAGCTAGTCTTTAAAGAAAAGAGCTTCTTCTGCTGCTGCTGCTGTTTCATACAAAGAGCCACTCTTAGAATTTTCTCTTGGATTATTGGAACAAGAAGCCCATAAAGAGAGTGAGCTATTGACTGGTCTCCTCGCCTCAGTTAAAAGGCGTTTAAGAAAAATGCTTTTTTTTTTTTTTTTTTAGGAATGTCACCTAAAGGGCTGCACGAAATTGATAGGATGGAGTCTGTGTAAATACAAAAAGCTTTACTTGGAACTATGAATGTGGAGGATGTTAAGACACATTTATAGGACTGTGGCCGAAACTAACTCAATCTATTTTCAAACTTTAAATGGGTGAAGAAGTACGGCTCACTGGCTTGGAGCTGGGTGTGGATTGCAATCCGTTAGCCCCTCTTGGTAAACAGATTTGGGGCCCAACTTCACCACCGAAGGCAGTATGCAGCTGTTAGCTACAGCTGTGGTAATGGGCCAATCACACTCTGCATTAAATTGAATAAAACTCAAGATTTTTGGCTGTGAAAAAACTATACATATACTAATTTTTTAAAGATCTGGATACAACAAGGATCGAGTTAAAGTACCATTTGACTGGAGAAGTTTCTATATTACTTGGTACTGGGCTATTTTAGTTAATACCTTAATGATATCAAAGACCGACACCGATAACTGGTGTTGAAGCTATTGGCCTTGCGAACACGGTGCTGCTGTCAACCTAGAAGTTTTCTCCTTGCTTGATGAGGTGCTACTTGTATTCCCAGTTGTATTCCCTGAAATGACCCTTCCACAGGCGTGTAGTGTCGCTGTACTTTCAAACATTTTGGTATCTCAGCATGCTGTACTGCCAACTCCGTCAAATACACCATGTCCGACTTCCCTACCATAGACTGTATACAGCTCCTAGCTGCAGGTGCCGTAGTGGGTCAATCACACGTCGCATTTAATGGAAGAAGACTTTAAGTGATTGGCTGGAAATGTATAAGGATCGGATGCAAGTATAGTTTGAATAAGAAGTTTTGATACTACTTGGTACTGGGTTATTTCAGTTTTTCAGAAGTATTTCAGAACCCAGAAGTTTTCTCCATGCTTGATGAGGTCCTGTATCATGTTACTCGCATAAAACTGGGAATTGTAGTTTTGAATGTTTTGGTTGCATCTCGGCACACTGAAGTGTATTTGATGAAATTGTCAGATTTCCCACCCTAGATTGATATCATTTACTTTGTCTGCTTGGTACTGGGTTATTTTGGTTAATACCTTAACGGTAATGTGATCTGATACTGAGCCTTACCAGTGTTGTTTGAAGCTGGTTTAAATATATCACTCGTCACGTCACTGTCACGACAGTCTTCTGTTTATTGGTGGTGATTCTGCCTGAATCTACTGTTGCACGTTTTCTTTATGCCAAACAGGAACAAGCTTTCCACCGTGTTCTGCTTTTTCAGCATACGATCAACAGTACAGGTATTACAGAACTGCTTTTTATTGCAGGAATCAGCAGCTGTACTGGAGAGTTTTACTCTAAAAGTCTAATTTGGCCAGTAAATGAATGCAAGTGATTTCAGATTTTTGTCTACTCGCTTTTTACCAGTTTGATTTGCTTTTACCTGTGCTGATTACTGAGCTACTGAGTGTCATGGATTTTTATTTATGGTTCATCTGCAGAGTATAAAACCTTTTAAGTAATATATTTTGTGTTTGAGCTTATGTGTGTGTGTTTTTGCTCATTTTTGCCTACTGAGGACTGGATCAGTGGTATTTATAGATACTTCTGAATGTGTTTTTACTTGCCAGGTGTACCAGGTGAGTGGGGTTTACCTATGCATGCTGAGCTGTAAAGATTTTGGGGGGGTTCAAAAAAAACAAAAAAAGGAATATATTTGCAGGGTTGTTCGATCCAGGTGTGGAAACCTTTCCTTTGTTTGGCTTCATAGAAATGTGTTTAGAAAATGGATGATGTCATTTCAGTGGAGCACAAACTCTGAAACAATCTGTCACTTCCACTGTCATTCTGTCATATTTCCACATCAACTGAGTGTAAGTACGAGCTGTTTCATAGGAGGAGATGTTTTTGCACGCTGTCACTTAATAAACATAGGGGTCCCAGTTGTGGATCTGTCAGTGGTTACAGATTTTAAAAGTGCAGAAAAACTCAGTGTTTTGCGGGTTTGTGGGATTGAGAATTTTATTTGTCAGAGTTACAGGATGTTAGGTTTTGTTCTGTTTGTACCGTGATGTACGCAAATGAGATCCTCGCACATTCTATGCAAACAAATGGACATAGAACACATTGTAATGATGCAATGTATTATGTCAGTAAGCTCTCTTAAATTTATTTTACTTTCTGTGTACAGTTTGTATTTATGAACTGAGTTTCAATCTAAACGGTATCAATAAACTTATTTTAAAAAAAGATTACTTCCAGCTGATGCAAAGTGTTTTGCATTTCATAGTTCTTCCTGTATGTCAGTGAAAATTACGTTTACTGGATCCAGAGAACAAATGTAACTACACATATTCACAGATGACAGCTTGCTGGTACTGTAAGCCAGTAATTTAAAATATATTGGAACCATTTCAGTTCTAAAACCAGAAATCTCAGTACACACACTCAAAAAAATATTTAGGCCACATATGCATTTCGATTGCATAGAAAATTCCCATCCATTTCAATGACATATTTTTAATATAAATTAACTACCAAACTTGAAGGAGGTAATAAGATTTGTGTGTGTGTTGGGTTTGGGCAAACAAATTGGCTTTATTAATATTGAATGCATAAACCTGGCTACTGTGTAGTGGAAGCACATTGAGTATATTAGTACTATTATATAAATCGTATTACTTGTTTCACATTAAGTTTATTAGATAATTTATATTAAAACTAAACTAAAATTTGAGTGCAGTTAAGCAATTACTGAGTGACTGGTCTGTAGAGCCAGGTGTGATTTTGAGACTTCACCTTGAAAATAAAGTCATGGAAAAAGGTGTTAGTTGTCTTCAAATCAGCTTCTACAAAGCTCCAGCCACAGACATTTTCTTCCAGTCCTGTTGCATTTTCTAGTTTGAAACTAACCTTGCTGCCAATTTGTTCCAGCCCCAGTCTGAAACAATACCTGCAGCCCAAAAAGCCCATTTAATATTAACATTAACATTATAAAAGACATGTCTGTAAAAATATTAACAGAGAACCTCAAACTGAAACTCAACCATGAAACTAAACCATAAGCGTGAGGTCACTTTGACAATCCACTACAATAAGGTGTTTCAATTCCCAAAATCAGAATTTGGTTCATTTTATTGTTCCCACATACATTCCAGCTGATTTTCTACAAAAAAACATCTGGCCTTTATACACAACCAACCCAACCAGCTGAGATAAAGCCATTTGCCATGAACTGACAGAGACAGGTAAACAAATATTGATTTAATGATTGCTATCAGAATTATGTCCTGGCATGAGCAGACTAGTCTGTAACAACCCAGGGCATGTTATCAACAGGTGTAGACCAGAACGCCTCTGGATGCAATTAGATAGACCTACAACCAGTCAGATTAATGAAATGTGTGATGTAGCAAATCATGTCAGAAGTACAGTAAAACAGCCCATTCCAATCCTGAGGTCGTAAAATGCATGATGCATTGTTTTGTCCCCTGGCAATGTAAAACCAGCCACATCGGGTGATATAAAAGTGAGTCGGTGAGTATAAAGGGCAAAAAGTCCACATCTGGTCAAACAAATACAGGACTTTCACCCAGGAAATTGGGGTTCCATGTGAAATGTTACATAAGTTATGTTACACACTTGATTTACATAATGGTCTAATTATTTTAGCCCGAACCACAATCTTTTCCTCAACCTAACCAAGTATTTTGGGTGCCTAAACCTAACCAGACTGTGACCATTTCACAACATTAACCACACGCTAAAAGGCTTTCTGACATAAAGACATTGTGACAGCCTGGTGCCTCTTATAAAGACACTAAAGGGTGCTGTGTGCATCTGTATGAGATGTTGATGTGACGTAGCATCAGTGTTTGATGACCTGGAACCCCAGCAGGTTGGGCAAACACTAGATTCTTATCAACAAAAAACTTTCAGTGCAGTTTTTTTGTTCTTCTTGTAGAGAAAATCATGGGATCATGGATGTGGCGTTGTGGATCTCTGTCGAGAGGATCTTCCAGAGGGTAGAGGCTCTGCAGCGCTGAAAGCTTGTGCACTGGATCATAAGCAGACCCATGTCCAAGGACTGCAGATTCCACAGCAGGGTATAGGGGGGAAGGAGGTTGGTAGGTAGTGTACAGATAGTGGTGGCAAGGGCATGAAGAAATTTGTAGGGTTTAACCAGGAGGTAGTGGAGGTGAATGAGGGTGGCCATCCATCTTTGTTGTCTATGAAAATGCCTCAAAGTCCAATTAGGTTGCACTGCTCTGTACAGCCATTGTATAAAACCTGCCCTACATTGAGTAAATGGTTGTGATCAACCTGACCAGATCCAGGACAGGTGGGAATCCATCTGACTGGGAGGGGGGCTAGACACAGAGCAAATAAAACATGAGCTTGCATATTTGCCTGGTTCCCAGGTTAATACTAATATTAACATGGATTCTTAAGAGGAGCTAAAAGTCTGTCAACACTTCAGCAGCCCTTTCGATTCTGTAGCACTCATTACACACGAGAAATCAAACTTTTACTATGAGAATCTGCTGCAGGGATGTGATGATAGAGAGGCAGACAGAGAAAAAAAGGTCAACATACATGATAACACAACAGATTCATCCTCTATATTCCACTGCAGTCTGTCCAATGGTTTTTAGAATAATTGACTCTGAGCTTCAGCTGGTGTTCCTCTTTGTGAGAGTCTGCATAGATCATCAAGGCAACTGGCTGTACCTAAGAGATGGGAGGGCTGTAGGTATAAAAGTTTATCTCTATCATGTGTGATTTCACCATCTTTGAATTTGACAAAACTTGTTTTTCTTTTTCTGTCTTTAAAGTATTACTTTCTCCTCCAACAATAAAATAGTTTTTTGATGATATACTAAATGAGCTATGACGGCATGTAAGGGCTCCACATGGGCTAAAAACTCTACACACCAGGGGTGATTTCACTTATTTTGGCTGAGTAGACCTCTTCTCTGGGTTATATGGCCTCTCTGTGTTTCTACGGAGGTGGTGTGGTTAGATCAGATTTAAGTAAGACAGAAAATAGTGAGGTGGCATGGTTAGCAGGCTAACCTGTGTCCACAGGCCACTAGCTAGTGATGTCAAAAGCTGTAAATTCAGTACTTCAGACTTTTTATGGTCATCGTTGCTCTCAGAAGAAGCATTCCTCTATTATTTCACCATACAGTTACATAAACAAGGACATAAACAATTACTTTGAGAGAAAACTACACATCTCGCACTCCTTCCCTGATGAAACTGGCAACACGCCTTTAAAGCATTGTGGTCAGTCAATTTTAGTTTGTGCTGACACCGCTTTGTGTAATGTCGGTATTTTCCCCCTCTACAGGCTCTGAGGTGCCAACATTTTCTTTCTTCTCCTTCAGGCTGTTTTTCGCTGGTTCTTCAAAAACTTTTTTTTTCCTAATCCGTGAATAACCTACAGTGGTAACACAGTAGAGGTATTCTCACAAGGGAACAATAGTCACATTCATGCATGAATAAATAACAACTAAACTATGTGAAGAGAGTGAATGTCTATTAAAAGGGCCATTGTTGCAACTAATGTTTCATTCAGTCACTTTATGAACTGTAAAGGACATCTTTGTCCTGAATCTCTGTGAATTTCTGATTATATAGTGCTTGCATTCTTCCAGAAAGGTCAACGTCTACTGATCCTGGAGCAGTTTGCTCTGAGTAAACAACAATCTTAAACTCTTTGTTGTTGGATTACTGAGAGTCAACTCTACAGAGATTGTTTGTCTCTTTTAGCTCTTAGTTGTGTTTGTATTGAACATGTACACCATTTTGACACCTGTATTAAATCAAACTGTTAATTTTGTTAACCTTACATGTTTTTTTAATTGGAGGCATTACCCGAGCAGGCCCTTTTTAAACTTTGTTTGTTGACATGATGAAGAGCCTTTAATGAAAAGAGGCTGTAAACAGCAGGAGGTGTGCAGTTCAAGCTGTGGACTAATTAGCTGCTCAGTGATTGAAAGCCGGTGTGCAGGACTCAGTCTTGCTATGAAAATGTACAAGCCTCCACCTCTGTTACAAAAACCAAAGCTGCGCCGCAGTTGTTGGCAACAAAATAGTGGATCAGTATGGTGGCTGAGGGGGCTCAACGCACTGCAGCTTAAGAAAGTGTCTTCAATTTGACAACACATGCACAACATTTAGAAAACACACTGCAAATACAACCAGTGTTGTAGTCATGACCAAGACCAGAGTGTGTCGAGAACAAGACAAGACTTTAAGGGATGGAGGCCAAGTCAGTACCATAGACAGTATAAAACATGTACGTAGTATCCGTGATGTCACCCACAGTCATTGTGAAGCTCTGTATGGTGGCTCTGGGCGCTGCCATTTTGGCAGTACTGCCTCTGCAGTCTACCGGCTAATGTAAAAATGAGCAAAGGCATGAATCATCGGCGGACCTGAGGCAGGCTGAATGAAGCCTGGTTGCTCAAACAAGCCACTTGTAAACCCAGCATCCACCTGTCAATCAAAGTGATACACTGTTAATTCTGCATAATTTAAAGCCTCAATGTAATATGAACGTGTGGGTCAAATAAAAATTCAGACTGTGTTGGGGTTCAGACTCTCTAAGTGCAGATGTCGTGAACGGGAAAATTGGCTATATAAGCCCAAACCGTTTTTTTGTACCAGGCTGTAAACATGTTTATTTCTGCTGTGAAGTTGCACATTTTAATATGGGGACTTTTGGACTTTTGGCTGCAGCCAGCCTCAAGTGGTCCTTTTGAGGAACTGCAGTCTGCAGTGGCACTTACACATTGGCTTTACAGCCAGGGAGGTTGCCGCTTGGACAAGACCAGGAACAAGGCAGGGCAAGACAGAGTCACGACCAAGACCAGACAGTGTGTAGCCTACTTAAGTAGCTAATTTATTTATGGTTTCAGCAGGTCTCTTTATTTTGCTGCTAACTTGCTGCTTTTTTTTTTTAATGTTCTTTGCTACCACCCGTGTTGACAGACAGCCTGTAGCCTGGGCGATAATCACAGAAATTATTAGACCTAAAATGTATAATGTACAGAAGTTCAACCATTACAAGGGTAAGGAGAACCTCAGCTTCAATGTTTGATGACGTTCTGGGGTTTTGGTGGTGTTGCAACCCTAACCCTCTTTGAAAACTAGAAATGGGAAATGTGAAGTTGATTTCAGTCCTTTTACACAACTTTCTGACCCAAACAGCTGTTACAGAAGTTTTACAGTTAGTGCCAAAGAAAAGGTTTTCTGATGGTGAGGTAAGGCTGTGAAAATATTCTTAATATAGAAGATGTTGAAACAGAAGAAAGTAGTGTATTTATTAGGAACTATTTTCAGTGGTGGATTAATCCACTTTTGGTGCTCTAGGGAGTATTTGTGGCAACAGTGTGTGTTCATAGTAATGAAGGAACATTTCACCCAGTGCAGTGTGGCTCAACAGTGAAGGCATATCAGGCTTTGATAGGCCAATAATACTTGTATATGATACATTCTTTGTTGTTTTTGGTATTTTTTTGGATTTATTGACGATAAGAAAAATATTTAACATCCTTTTCCTTTTAATACCTCTAATTCTGAAATCAAACTATTTGTTGTTGTTTGTTTGTTGTTGTTAGCAACCTGTTGTTGTTAGTCTGTTTTCTCTTTTCCTTTAACATTATTGAGTATTGTAGGGCCTGTATATTATGTGTGCAAGTGTGCAAACATAAATACAACGCAACACAAACAAATTAAACAAATATTTATGTCCCCATAAACCAAATGATCCTTTTGAAATTTAAGCATGGCCGTTCTTCAGAGGGAAGAATCCAAACCAAATGTGGACTGCAAACTTTTTAATTATAGGCTGATATTCAGGAAGCTTTGCTGCTCTGCTGGGCTGTAAAGAAGAAGGGAAAAAAAGATATAAAGGGAGAGAAAGCGAGTGGGTGAGGGTGAGAATGTGAGACCGCTGGGAGCTGTGAGACTGATTATATCCACTGAGGCTTCCTTCCTTGTTGGGATGTAAACAGAGAGAAGAAGGAGCCGTTTAATATCAACTGACATTAACATACGTCTCATATCAACACCGTGTACAGATATGATTTAGAGGGCAAACATTTATGTCATGGCATTAAAATATGTCTCTAGGAAACAAAATAAAGTCAGATTTTTCATGCTGTCAAAAATGCAGCTTTAACGCATTTATTATCCTGTTTGAATCAACTTTATTCATGGTTCTGGGTGGTTATATCGTATGTGTTAAAGCTATCTCTCAGTACAATGCATGCTAACAACTAAGAGTGGAATAAATTAACTGCCCAGGTCAGATGATGGAAATATTAGCTTTCTATCTCTTAGATGAGATGTACTAGAGGCAGCAGCTGGTTAGCGTAGCTTGAATTGGCATAAAGACTGGACACGGGGAAGCAGTGTTAGTTTTGGGCGTTATTTTAGATTTAGTCTCACTCTTTAGAGGAAAATATTTATTAGTTTTAGTCATTTTTATCCTTCATAGTTTCAGTCTTGTTTAGTCCACAACAAAAAACATATTTGTGAAAAAACTTGTTTGCTGCTATTCAACAATAAAGAACACATTTAGAACATTTATTCTGTTAATTTAGCCAAGATCTTCCCACTCCTGTAGTCCTGTGGGCAATGGAGGAAAGAAAAGAGGCTCTGGGCAGCTTCTAGTTGCTCCCAGCAGCAAGATCAGCCCCTTGGAGAGCTCTGCGCTTCCCAATCCTGACAATTGTGTTGCTATAACGTGTAAAGTTTGTGCTCTGGGTCATTGATTAACCAAAATTTTTGCAGTTTAGTCAGTGTGGATAGGCTCTCAAAATGGCTTGGGTTGATGCAGGTCTTAAAAATCCCGGACCCCTGGTGGTGTGTGCACTCCATATACAGACGGCTGGGTCCTTGCTGCAGCAACCTGGTTTCAACACCAGACGGTGGCTGTGTGTTGTCCCCCCCTGTCTGTCCAAGCTTCCCTGTCTGTTTTTGGCTGCGCATTCATATAAGGCAAAAAAAAAAAAAAAGGACCAACAGATCACTATATCTCCATTTTCTCTGATATTTTAGTCCAGCATTATTAATTATCAATGATTAGTTTTACCTTGTCATTGTCTTGCTTTGGTCGGTGATGAATAATTTTCATCATAGTCTTTGTTTATGAAATAAACTTTAGAAGGAGCATCTAGTAGACGTGTCCAAAGGTAAACACGTCTACCAACACTTCTAAAGCTCACTAATTACAGCCCCTGCTTTGGTGCTGAGATATATTTGACATTCATTATCTGGACCTCTGTGTAGCAGAGTTAATGGTTCCATTAGCCATTACTTGCCATTATTACTATTAATGTAATTTATCAGTCACTGCTGTATTTTACTATTATAATTATGTATATATATATGTGGCTCAGGGGGCAGAGTGGGTCGTCCACTAATCAGAAGATCGGCAGTTCAATCCCCGCCTCCTGAAGGCTATGCCATCGGTGTGTGAATGCGTATAAATGGTTAGCTCCTAAAACTGTGGAGCAGTTGGCATCTTGCATGGCAGCCAATGCTATCATTGTATGAATGTGTGGGAATAAGTAAATGAGATAAGTAGTGTCAAAGTGCTTTGAGTGGGCAGAAGACTAGAAAGGCGCTATATATGTATATGTATCCATATGGACCATTATGTATATTTTGTTTTTGTCAGTCTTGTTTATAATGTGTTATATCAAGTTTCCCACCAGGACTGGTGTGTAGTACGAGTGCCCCAAACTGTTACCAGGCTGCTATATTTTTAACCCCAGGTAGGCTCATCTGTAATAAGCTTGTTATAACTTTATAATAAAGTTAGCAGTTGGTAAAGATGTATTATGTTTGCTGAAGAGTGCAAAGGAGCTGTGAATGATTTGTCGTCAAGTAATTCGTTGTACTGAATTGTTTTCATGACTGACGCAGCTTCAGAAGAAATCTTTGTTGTGTCGCTTGCCACCAGGAGCTAAATTATCTTCTTTAAGTCTTTTACTGGAGCTTGTTGCAACTTAAGCTGACTGTGGGAGACCTCATTTTATTCTGTTAATACCAGAATAAACTGCTGGCTGGGGCCAGTTTATGCCTCATTTACCACATAGAGTGTACACAAGTGTAACTTCCACTGTTACTGGACTTTTAAAAACACTAAGAAAGCCATGCTACTTCCTGCTTTGCTTCAATTTCATTTTAGTGCAGGAATATGAATTGTTTCTGATCAATGATGAACCAATCAACAGTGATGGACAAAGAATTTAGATCACATTCATCACCAGTGTGTTTAAGCTTTGTCAGCACGAGCTGCATCAGTCCTGAGACTTGTGGGAGGAACATGAAATGTGCTTTTAAAAACCTTTTGTTCACTGCACTATTAGACTGTCAACCAATAAAGCATCAGGAAGGCAACGCATCATTGAAACTAAGCTTTCAAACTATCTGAACACTCAGCTCAGCAACAATATACTTCACTCAATCACACTAAAACTAACAGTCACACTAAAAAGTCCTTAAAGATCTGAAAATGATTGATAACATAAAAAAAAACAAGAGTACAAGAGTACCTATGATCACCCGATTCCTTCAAAATGAGGTAAAGGTATTTAAGCCACACAGCACAGAAACACTGCTAATGGAGCACAGAACAGGGGACAGGAGGCCAGTTTAATGGAGCAATTTTTATTGAACAGATTTCTCTGTCCTGTTGTTAGACATCATTGACAAGAATATGTTTACTTGGTTCTTTTCTTTATTTGGAGAAGAGCCAACAGAGGTATCAGTATCTTTTTCATCTTGGATTGATATGAAATGTACTTTTATTGTGGTTCAAAAGCTTTTATCACACTGCAGAAGAAAAGTCATCTTATTCACTTTTATTTATTCAATTGACTTCTGCTTTATGATACTTCAATCAGTCAATAATAGCAATAACAATGACAAAAATAGCAATAAGAGATAACTAGTCTTAGGCAGTGTCCACATTTAGGATCCTAGTGGTGTGAGTCTCAGTGCTGGTCTGATATCTGAAACCTTCTGGAGAAAAGGTGTTTTGGATTTTCTTTTTACATGGGAAACAGCAAACAAGCAGCCATCATTTACAAAAGAATGTATGTGTATATTGTATTCTTCATATATTTTTATGTATTTCCTTGCAAAATGGTCCAATTGCAATGCTTTTATTAGTCAAGCAAACCCTCTCAAGGGTAAAGTACATTAGCACAAAAGCCTCAGTCGTTCACAAGCAAGGATCAGGCAGGGTTCATCATTTTGTGCGGCAATGGGCAAAAGTAAGAACCAACCTTGAACATCAATCCCTCAAGCAGCACTGCATTAAAAACCTGATTGTATAAAGGACCGTTGTCAGTAAACACAGTTCAAAGTTTAAGACTCTACCATACGAAGAGAAAGAACATCCAGAAACACCACTGACTTCTCTGGACATGAGCTCACCTGAGAAGGACCGATGCAAAGTGGAAAAAAGTGTGCCGAGTTCACACTTCAGATGTGCAGCATTATTCATTAACTTTAAATTCCTATTTCAGTTGTAAGTAAATTGACTATTTTCGCTTTTCACACCTTGAAAAGTTGTGAAGCTTAAGCTGTCCCTGACAGTGTGAACACGTGAGTGAGGATTCATATCTTTCCTGTCTACGTATGTGTGCGCATCAACGTGTATCTGAAAAGTGTGCTTGTGTGCAAGTGTGTTGTCAGCGCCTCAAACTGACAGCTGAACCATCCACCCAGCATTAATTGAGTTCACACACACATCAGGGCGCTCTGGGGGAGGAAAAAAGAAAAACATAATAGAAAAAGAAAGAAAACACCCTTCACACCATAATTTGTTTCCCTGTGTCGCCTCCTGACACTCTGAAGATTGAAGCAGAATATTAGCGAGAGATTACGTCGAATTTAGAAAAGTTGTTTTGCCGATGTCGAGCGCTCGGACTGACAGACGAGGACGAGCTGTTTGAGTGTTTATCAGCTGATGTCGAAACGCTCCAGAGGCGATCTGATACAGACAAATCCTCTGGACCAGAGCAGACAGATGAATGAATGAATGAATGAATGATGGACCACAGAGGAGCAGGGACAACAACAATCAGTGAGTGAGACACGCACTGTGATGAGGGGAGAAGAAGGAATGAGTGAGTGAGTGATGGGGGAGGGAGGGTGGAGGAGTGAGGGATTGAATTAGTGATTGAGTGAGGCAGGGAGGGTTGTGTGAACTACTGAGTGAGAGAATCAGGGGTGAGAGGGTGATGGATGCGTGAGCAAAGGGAGGAATGGAGAATAGCGGATGAGTGAGACAGTGATTAAAGGAGGGATGGGAGACAGAGATGGAGGAAGGAAGGGACAGAATATGCATAAAGGAGTGATGGAATGAAGGAGGGAGTAAGTGAATGAGTGAGGTGGGGAGTGAGGTCAGACGAAGGGGTAATATGGGTGAAGTATGAAATGAGTGAGTGAGTGTGGGGGGTGGGAGTGATGGTTAACAGTGACAGGAAGAGAGTGAGGGATGGAAAGTGAGTGAAAGAGCAAGTAAGGTAGGGAGTGAGTCAGTGGGAAGATGAAGGTGGAAGAGCAGTGACTGAAGAAGGCAACACAACCTATTTGAAGTCTGTGTAAAGGCAACTCTGAGATTTATTTCAAAATACATTAAATTTGTTGGAAAATTGTTGCTGCAAACATGTGAAAAGACTTTGAACGATATATTACTGAAATGTGGAGTTAGAGGTTAAAACAGTTTTTCACCAGTTTTTAGTCCAGGATTTTTTGGGCGGTCCTAAAGGGTGGCTCGATGACACTCGAGGCCACCCTGAGCATACACCTGCACCCGTAGCAGACAGATAAAGGTTAATTAATCTTGTTTAGAGTGTTTCAAAGTTAGTCATGTCATTTTCTGAACTCATCTGACACGTTTCAGTCACTTTAAAATGGCTGCTTGACTGCTCACACAAGTGGGTGTGGCTTCAGCACATTCAACCGACACGCCCCCACAGTCCTGGAGCTGAGAATACGGCTCATTTTTACCTGATTTTGACACCTAATTTCATAAATTTGTAGATATTTTTGATCATTCAGATTTGACTGGGTGGTTAGTAATACTTTCATCTTTGGTCTGACAAACTCAGAACACATATTTATTCTTACTTTACATGGACTTGTATGTACTTGTATGTAAGCGTTGTATGGACTGTTTTCGTAGCGTAGTGAGTTTCGACTTGTGACCTCTAGAAAAGTGTTGTTCTTCATGTTTTTGTTGTTTCCTCTGCAGAAATATTCTCTTAAATTCTAATGTTGTTCCCTCTCAACCCTCAAACAGAAAACAGGATCACAGTGGATTCACATCTGATCTTCTATCTTGAGGGGGCATTGTTTGTCTGCCTGCAGTGAAAGTAAATTCACAATTACACTGTCAGTTTCGTGCTGACTTTAGTGTCTGAGTTTGTTTGTTTTAAAAATCACACAGATACAACCAAATAATTTTATTCCATCTCTCAGGGTGATCCCCCTCCAGCCTCTATAGACTTTCTATTCCTGTCCTTCCCTGCTGTTCACAATAATTACAAATGGGCACATAACAACATTTTCTCCCAGCAGCCAATGCTCCTTACAGCAGAAGATTAAATTACAAAGCAGGACACACAAGTGCTTATAGTATTATTCTTTTTCTAATTTAATATTTGCATTTTGTTCTGGTCTTTGCCTGCAAACACAATACGTGCAGCACCTTTTTTATCATCTATATTTGGTCAGCAGAAAGTGAACGTGTCTTTCACTTTTCTGTCTGTTATTCTATAATAGTTAACATTTTAAGTGTTTTTCCTGCTGAAGTGACATTTTCAATCCAGTTCTAAGTGAACCACATTTTCAGGTACAAATGTAGTGAAATGTTTGGGGGATCAGCTTAACACAAGACACAGACACAAAGCACATTGACTATTCTGCATTTTTTTGTTCTTTTATTTAATCGAGGCAGACACCCAAAGGGGAGACAAGGTCATTGAAACCCCAAAGATCTGTAGTGCAGATGTTGTTTCTCAACACAGTTTAAGTGAATTTACGGTTTCCAATATCTACGATCCACAATAACAATAAAAGATTCAGAGAATCCAGAGAAATCTCTGCACGTAAGGAGTAAGGTCCAAATCCAACATTGATAGGCTGTGACCTTCGACCCCTCAAGCAGCTCTACAATAAAAACCAACATGATTGCATAAAGGATATTACTACAGCAGTCAACACTTCAGAAAACTGTAGTGCCAGTCTATTTGTCTTTCTTTAAAATGGATATTGCAGTAGGAATAAAATAGTTTTTGTAAGTTCTCTTTTGGAAAAAAGTGCTGCTCTGAAGCAGCTGCCTGATGGGAGCACCTGAAAGGAGGTGAAAATTCTTAATATTAGAGTCCGCCTTTCCTTTTTACTGAGTGACTGTAAAGGTCTGACAGTTTAGTTTGCGTGCTGCGGTGATTTTGGGTGCATGCTTTACTTTTTGAGGAAGTTGTACCCAAATACAATGCTAATGTGAGGACCGACATTAAACCCTTTCAGCCTCCTCAGTAGAAAACTTGTTTCACCACCTGCCTCTCCAGCCTCAGCTGTCCAGAGAGACTGTGTGGAGCCCCATGGTGTCCACATATTGCCTGTAAGTAGACAAAGAGTCTGTCAGGCAAGCCACCAAGGCAATCAGCATACAGTCTGTTGCTATTGTAGGTGATTTCATTTATCGAGAAGAGGATTACTTTGGATAACTTAGTTCCCTTATATGAAAACTTGCCTTGCCATAAAACAATGATTTGATAATGTTATTGGCTAAAATATTAGTCAGTCTTCCTGACCAATGCCAGGGATTGGCCATATGTACATGGAGGAATATTTTGCTAGTCTGTGTTAGGTTTTTGCTAGCATTGTCATTTGCTTAAATGGACAGTTTGATTATGACAACAAGATCCATGGAGTGAAAACTCTAAAACCCCAACCCTCCAATTTTCTTCAGGCTCACATTTGTAGGACTAAAACCACAGGAGTTTTATTTTGTTTGTTGGACCTGTGAGATTAAAATGGAGTCACGGCGTTAGTTAGTTCAGTTTGACCAATGTCTGGTCAACAAATTACGATAAACACTGCTCTGGTATGAAATCGCTCCTGCTACAAAATCTCGGACTTCATGTTGGACTTGGCGGTGTAGTGGGTGCCGGTCGTTTGACATTAGCAGACTCAATTGAGCTAACGTTAGTTACTGTTGCACACTGTTGAGAAGCATAGTAACAAGGCTCTTGTGCCTGTTCACAGGCTGTGATAGGCAACCGAGAAAGTTCTGGTAGGTCTCATTTTTTAAGTTACATTACAACCCGTTCACAAATTGGCAATAAAACATGATTAATACGTACAATGGTTCAGAATCTTACATATGGCAGCTTTTTAATGTTGTTGACCCTCACCTCAAAACCTCACAGAGGTCAAAGGTCAAGTGTAAGATGCAGAATAAAACACTGTGGAGCAGATAGAGACTCATGGCTAACACTGTCAAGAACAAAACTGGTAAATAACATAGCAAAACTTGTTCTGGTCACACTGATGCAGCCTGAACAAAATCAGCATTACCTGAGCCTCGAAAAACTGCGTGAGAGCTGCTGCAGCCGACAGCAGAGCTGCCCAGAGAGCAGTTAGAAGATGTGTAATCAAGACAGAGGTTGGGTTAACAGCTCAATTAGCAGGCTTAATTAAAACACTCGCTCAAAGACAGATAGCATGGATCTCTGTCTTTCTCTCTCTCACACATACACACTAAGAAAAATTAAACCGTTGCACACAGGGGCTCATATAGAACAGTAATGTAATGTACAGACATTATTTCTGCACACACACTGAGAAAATTAAGCTGTTCCACGTATCCAGTAATGACAGTAACCAGGGAAAAGCTACTCATGCATGTAATTATTAATCAGCACCACCAACAAACCTCACTACATGAGCTTATATACTGCTGCTATCATGAGAATATTTCCTGTATTCAGTGGTGCTTTATAAGGGAAGAGGGGCTAACAGGGGAGCTTCTTTTTCTTTTCTAGTTTTTGGCTAAAAGTAAACACCCAGAGAGCCTTTGTATGGCCCAATCTCCCCTCTATTTACATGAAAAATGGTTCTGCCCTGCCCCCAAACCACCAAACAGCACTTGATAGCAGTGAATTGCAAGTCCCAGTGGGACATCATGTTTCAAAGACAAAAAGAAACAGGAGAGAAAATATGTCACCCAATTCTTCACAAAGAAAACTGGATGTAGCTCTTGGTGAAAATTAACCTGTTGGCTGAGTCCTTAGTGACTTCAAGATACTTAGTATCTTCACAAATGTTCACATTCATTCATTCATTCATACTAAATCAGTTGACCCTGCCTGGTGCCAGGCCCAACAGATGCAACTTCAGGCTCGGTATCCCTGTCTCCCCATCGCATTCCCATCCCTTACCTGGAGATTTTTATATATTTTTGAGGCTAGACTGACTCAACCTGAATGGTGTCTGTTATTCCTGCTTTGCACCCTGTACGTCTGTTCTTGCACTCTGTAACTTTGTGCTCCCAGTACAATCACCTGTGTGAAGTAGGTAGTGCTTTACAGCAAACAACAAACAAAAAAAACAAAACAACACACCACCAGCTAATTCGCTGTGCTAGTGTTTGTACCACAGGCTTTTTGGACCACAGGGAAGAGGTTCTAAAAGGGCAAAGGTGACAAAGAAAGCTAAGAAAAGGAGAGAGCAATTGAGAAAGAGACAATATGAGACTGACGTAGTATTGGATTACAAGAGAGTTGCAAGGGATGGTGATTTTGCATGACCTTTAGTGATCGGACCCAATCTGATACCTTTTCATGGGGCCCAGAAATCCCTGGTGCCATCCCCCAGCCTGAACCACATGTTTTATATCAGTGTGAAGGAGAAGGAAGGAGTGAGTCGGGTTAGTAAAGTAAACCCTGAGCTTATTTTTGTGATAGGAGCGGTGTGTTCAAGTCCTGGTGTGAAGCTCCTAAAACTCAAGTGTCAGTTCGAATCAATAATAGAAAGAAGCAAAAAACAACATACATCAATCAATCAATAAAAGTAATACCATCTTCTTTATGAACACTTGTCAGGGAGACGACTTTAAAACTATTTTTGTCCAGTGAATTTCTGAGATTTCCGAGCCTGGAAAAGACAAGTCTGCTGTCTAGAGCCGTGAGGTTTGGGTGTTGCATCAGTAAAATATATCAACTCCAGTTTTTGAGTATTATACGGTGTGTACAGAGCTGAGGATGTAATTTATGCTTCATTATCCTTACAAAATATTAAGATGTAGGCAGAAGATTTCATATGCAAAAACAGATGTCTCTGTTTTAATTTATTTCCCTTAACTGTGGTTTTATGTTTTGCACTCAGAGAATATTATATACTATTTGTATTTTGATAAGATATCACATATTTTTTCATATTTTCATAAATGTTCGCACTCAAGAGAACATTAATCAAACTGGTGTTTATTTATTTTGATGTTTCTGTTTTTGCAAATGAAATGATCATATTACTTTACCTACTGTGATAACTGAGTTAATTCTACATGTGTATGCACAAGCTAAGCAAGACCGATCCATCTATTCCAATCAGATAAGCAAAGGCTTATCCTGGACATGGACAGCCGGCCATTATTGCATCTGCATCAGATGGACAGCAATTGACTCGCTTTGTAATTCATTGTCAATGAGAGGCGAGCAGGCAGATCCTGTAAAACTGTTGCGGTCGAGCTCTGTTCACGCCCACCCACTGCTGGAGTTGAATTGCCTTTTCTATGCCACGCGAAGTAACTACTGACACATAGTGATCTTGGTGAGCCTGTCTTTGGTGCAAGTCAACTAACTTATTTAATTTGTCTCCTCACTTAACACTTAATAATATTTAAAGATTTGCTGTTTCCACAGTTACCCCTAAAGTCCATAACAGCTCTGATATGTAGCGGCCGCCACACTGTTTTGGTCTGTTGCTTCTTCATATCTCACCAGGAAGGAGATGGTGAGTTCGCAAGATGCCACTAAATCCCCACACACTGGACCTTTATGTACTGCAGGACTAAAAAGGGAGACGAGAAACAGGTGAGAAGGTAGGCTGGGGATGATCAGGTGACTGGGTCTGCAGTCAAATAGTCCAAAATATTACATCCTTTTCCTGAATACTTTTCCTTGACCTCAACGGAAAACGTCATGAAAGATGTGACGGAGAATTCATCCACATGGAAAAGGAGATAAGAAAGGAAGCATTGAAGCTCCTTTCCTTAGCATTTAGAGAATTTAACCAGCTGTTACCGTGGCAGCCACTTTAGATACTTCTGGATCATTCCACTCAGTTAGAACCTTCCTAAGGAGGAAAGACAATTTGTCTGCAGCCTCAGGGACTGGAGGGAAAGAGGTTATTGCAGGACAGGAGGAAGTGGCTGGATGTGGGGGTGAAATGACTGGGGCAAGAGAAGAAGCCAGAGGGCATCTGGTGGACAGGAAGAGAATGACAAAGAATGTGGACAGAGGGGAAGAATGTGACGGCTTACTTACTCAGTCTTATGCAGATGTGCTGTATTGTGACAGTAGAAGAAATAAGAAATACATGGAGTGTTGTACTTACAGACAGCTCAAAGGAAATGGATGGATGAAAATGAAGGGGCAGAGTGTGATTGGAAAAGGGTTGGTTCATAATTTTGTAGCACCCTCAGCATTTAATTTCAGGTACCCTATTAAGCATTTATAAGCTACTATAACTCCTCATGTCGGCACTCATAAGGAGCCTGATGTATAAACCATAGACCAGTGATACTCAACTTAAGGCCCTTGGGCAGTGCTTCTTGGTAACTGATGAAAGATTGATAATTTTGCCTTTTATTGTGATACCTTATACCAATCCTAAACCACTGTGTTTAATGTGTTATTTTCTGTATGCAAGGCTGCTAATATCAGGTGGCATCACAAGTCACAATGTGCTAGCTTTAGTGCAGCATTCCCACCTGGTAGCACCACAAAGGAAAAGAAGTCTACGATTTTGAAGTCATCTTATTGTCATCCACATGAACTGTCCCAATTGTTATGAATTTTATCTGATAAATATTAATACCTGTTTATTAACTGGCTCCAGGCCACCCTGTCATTTTGTAAAAGTGGCCCCGGGCAAAGTAAGATGAGTATCCCTGCACAATAGACTGTATAAAACATGGAAGTAGTCTTTGTGATGCCATCCACAGGTTTCTAGACACAACTAAGTGTGGTGGCTCCGGCTTCCACATCCTAATCCAAAAAATGACAAAGATGTGGAGCATGGATGGAGTTGAGATGGGCTGAATGAAGCCTTGTTGCGCTTAATATAATTAGGACAAGACCTGCAGCTTTGGTACTTCCAGTGACCCGCGGTTGCCTGTTGGTATAAACCTAAAATGAACAACAATATAGTAAAGCACTGTTGTAGTAATGTCTTTATAGGAGTAAGTAGTTATACCTTTTTTTTTTATCATTAAACAGATTTTAGTGCCCTTTATATCTGTTTACAGCTACATTATAAATGCTTCCAGACTGCCTAAGTGTTAGCACTTCAGGAACATCCTGTATTCAAGAGAAGGTGAAATTGCCTTTTGTGGTTACTGTGTCCACTCTGAAGGCTTTAGATTAAAAAAACGCGAGTGTGATCACTCACCTGAAAGTGACCCTGCAACTTTTGTGTATGTGTGTGTATGAGATTGTCTGTGTTAGATATTGTGATTAATGATATTATTACAGTACATAAGCACTACAAAGATTCACACCTTAAATATTCTACTTTCAGTTTTGGCTCTAAGGTCAAAGATCTACTTAAAGGACTACACCTACAACGTTCACAGAAATTTTGAGCATTCAAATGGGAATTTGCCGTTGCCATTTTGGAGTTTAAGTTTCTCCTCACTTAACAAATGAATTCCGCTGGGCATGGATGCGACTGCTTCCGTGTGCGTCGCAGGCATGAAGTTAATCACGGCTGTTCTAGTCGATGTTTCAAGCCCCAACAGTCCCACCGCGGTCTGTTTCAGAAGCGTCCCAGAAGCGGCTCTCTGCCCTGCTCTGAGAAGAATACGCTGCTGTTCTGTTTTTGACGGACACCGCAAGCAGCCCTACCAAATCTGCACAGAGCAGCTCGCGGTGGCATCAAGAATCTGATTGATTTTCAAAATAAAATACCGCAGAAACAAATGAGCTATGTAGCATATTTACATATTTAGAAGCGCATTAACCGCCAAATGCTGCTGCTTATCTTGGGAGGTAAGAGAATGCAAACACAGTCACCAAAATGGAAGTCAGTGTTTTTAGTGTTCTTCCAGGAGTCGAATGAGTGGGTAGTCCTTCAGTTTTACCCAGGATGCTTTAGCGTTTACACTACAGAAGATATGTGGTCAAAGGCGTCTCAGACCACCTCGGTAAGTATTTGAATGAGGCTGTCACAAGGCGTCTTGTTAATCGGATCACCCAAGATGCATGTTAACACCGCCTGTAAACAGGCCAAAGGGTTCTGCTGTGCTGTTGCACATACCATTTTTAATTTCTTTATTTCTGAAGCAGAACCATAAATAACAAAGCATTTAGCTAGCATATTTTGCCTTGGACTCCTTGGATCCTACTCTGTGAACCTGTGGTTTCCTTCAGTCAGAGGTGGGTGGATTAATCACCAGAACCTGTGATGTGATTTCATTACAACGTAATAATCCCTCACAGCTTGTCCTGTCCCACACTGCTATCATCGGCTTGTAACAACAATAAATCTAATCGAGAGTGTTCAGCGCTGAGGGAGAACTAGCACAAAAAACATTTTTCTATTTCTCTTGTCATTTTTTACTGTATCTTCTTGTTGCTTTATGTCTTTTCACATCATATTTATGTTCTGTTGTCCAAATCAGTGGTTTTTTTATCATCTTGATTTGTTGTTCTTGCCGCTTGTGGTTTGTTTTGTTGTTATTTGTGAAGCAACATTGCAAAACTTTTCTACTATAAAATAACATTGACTTTTAATCAGGTGAATGGCGTTTCCGTCATTCATTATTCTGTTTTGGCACTATGTAACGTAGTGCCATAAAGCATTAAGTACTTCTCGTAGGTGACCGTATCCAGGGCACAAAATCACAAATCACCAAGTATTTCTGAAACTGAATCATATTTTATGGAGAATGTGTTTTCCTCTCATGTGTTTTGGTTGCTGCGTGGCAATAAAGTAAACTGCTACATGTGTTTTTTTCCAAATGTAATTTGTGGCGGTGGCAGCTGTGGCTCAGAGGTAGAGCGGGTTGTCCACTAATCACATGATCGGTATTTGGATCCCCAGCTCCTCCAGTCTGCATGTCAAACTGTCCTTGGGCAAGATACTGAACTCCTAAAACTGATGAGCAGTTGGTACTTTGCATGGTAGCTAATGCCATCAGTGTGTGTGAATGGGTGAATGAGATATGTAGTGTAAAAGTGCTTTGAGTGGTCAGAGGACTAGAAAAGTGCTATGTAAGTACAGTCCATTCAATTATCAGGTCAAATTAAAATGAAATTAGAAATGTGTTTCAATCTGTGGTATATATATCCCTATATTGTAGGGATATATGAATAACAGTGTATATTTGTTGTGTTGTGAATATGCTATGAATACCTAGGTCATGAACAGTATGAATTGTATAAAATCCGGTTCCTTTTCTACAGTTGCCATTTTTATACAGAAGCTTAGAACAGACAAACATTCGATTATCTGCCAGACATTCAGCTTACTTTTGTTTGCCAAGATATTTTCTTGTGATGTTTATTCATGCAGTAGTTTTTACAGTATAAAAGCAAATAAAATCTGTTGTCAGGGAATGTTTTGCAAAAACACTCGGCATCAACAATTTGTGATGCAAAATATAAACTCTAAAAGGTGAAAGCAACTGAAATTAAGTGTAAGTCCTGCATTTACAGTAAATAGGTTCACTTGTGGTGCAGATATAAGCTTAAAGTCGTAGTAAGTGGAGAAATCTGGGGAGAAAATGCAAATCTTCATCTTAGGGCAGTGCAAACTGTGTTTAAATAATACCTTTTTCATCCAAACTTTTCCTCATAGCTTTGTTTCACATCTGATTCTGACATTTTTAAGTATTCATATCAAAAAAGCCTACCTGATGAATTATAAATAACAAAAGCTAAAATAATGAGCTTTCAGTTTGACATAAATGAGCTTGAGGGGATGAACATCCTGAGCCGAGTGAAATCTCAGTACCGGGTGTCACTTTAAGAAAAAGCAGTGCCATAAATCAAGTGAGTTCAGGATGTCAGAGAAGCTGACAGTCGCTCATGTAACGGAGAGGAAGTTGATCCTGCAGGCAGCTCTGCAGACAGGGGAGTGGGGCGGCGGTGGCTTAGAGGAGGGTGGTATTAACATGGTTCCCACTAATTGGCAGTTTAAGACGTGTTAACAAATTACAGCGAGGCCTATCACATTAGCAGTGTGACTGTGTGGATGACATAAGTCAATCAGCATGATGACCTCTAAATAGGTATCAATACTCAGCTGGAGCTACTGTGCATTTCACTAATGAAAGTCTGTGAGTGATTCTCTTCACATCTCAAACTGAAAGTCCGACTGAAGTGTGCTTGAGCAGGAAGCTCCACTTGACCATGTTGACCTCTCCATAAAGGGGTGTTTTGTTAAACCTTGTGGATTTGTATCAAGTCCCTCTAACACATCTCAGCCTTATCTAAAGTCCTTGTTGTTAAAATGTCAAATTTCAATTTTAATCGAAAGGATTATTCACAGAAGGGTGTCACAGGGAGCAGAGGCCAGGATCTTGCTGAGTCTTGTTTTTTACAGTGCAGTGGGCTTGACAGGTGAGACTGATCAGCCAAAGCAAACAATTTGGTCTCAGTTTTGCATAGAACCTGCAACCTAGCTTGTTAGCATGCAAGCTAATATTGATTAGAGGGACATCTTGTCCATTCCCCACATGGCTTCATACCCCACCAGGAGATTTTCAGACTTAAACTCAAATTTGGCTACATAGTTTAACTGTTTTTATGATGGGGAGTCATAGGAAGCACAGTGTGTTTGTTTTATTGTTATTGTTTTATTTTGAAAATTGATTGGATTCTCTGTGCTGTTTATGTGTCTGACTTCCAGCAAGCTCAATCTGCTCTGAGACTAGCTGTGTATTCTCCACTGAGTAGAATGGATCTCTTATCATGATATGAGATTTGCTCTTTGCTCACCACTGGCTAAGTTCAGAAACTACATGCCCATTTATGAAGCTGGTAGTTGCCCCATCTGACTGCTGATGTTTTGCCATGGATTACTTTTCCTGGTGAGATCATAGTTTGTTTTTAATATTGTATTATAACATTAAGTTTATTTTGTATTATGACATTGCATGTGTCATTGCTACGCTATTTAAAAAAACAAAAAAAACATAATAACTGTGACCAAGTAGATGAATACCATTATACTCTAAAACAGTATAAACAGACCAGTAGACAAAAGAAATTACACCACACCATCAAAAAGCTGTCGACCAGGTTCAGTTCTGTAACATATTGTACAGTTTAGTAACTACAAAGGCATGACAATTACCGATACAAGATGTACAAGATGCAGGCATCTGGGGAAACTATTTTAATGACCTCTACAAAAGCATCCCACCTCGAGACCTGAACGTAAATCAAACTTAAACGGTCTCTTGCTTTCTTTGTACAAGTGGTTTTAGCTGCATGTCACAATTCTCCTAAGATGATTATTGAGTTATTCACATCACAAATTCTAAAAGGCCTTATCTCTAGTCATGTCGAGTCATGCAGACAATTTTGATTTTAATTACCAATGGTTGGAGAAATTAGAGCATGGGGAAAGAGGAGTGGATAGAATTAACAAACAAGAGTGTTAGAAAGATAAAGTAGAGGGTAGATGGGAGGAAGAAACAGAGTAGAGGTGAAGTGAGAGGAGAAGTGGTGAAACGTGTTCTAATAAGCTGACTCACATCAGGCTGCCGGATTAATAATCAGCTCTGGAGGGCCTAATTGAGAAATCTCATTGCCTTAAATAAGCGAGGAACAGCCAGCGGCCAAGGACACGAGAAGAAAAACAATTTCCTATTTCCTGCCGCAGTGTTTTTCATCCATTATTAAGCTGCATTGATCTTTTCCTTCAGTGTACTGTATGGAAACATTGCTAATAAAGTGTGAGGAGGCAGCGGTTTAAAGCTCAGAGCAGTGACTTTGTGAGTGGAAAGGCTGGTGGTGCTGTTCCATAGACTTGTTTTTACACATAACTCACTAACTGTAGATGTTATGTCCTGACATTTTCAGCAGCCACAATTTGGCCTGATTTGAAGAAATGTTTCAGTGAACTAAAATATCAGCAGTAGGTTTTCTATAAAAATCTAAAAGTGAGCCCGGTGACGTACAGTAGTACAGTATTAAAGGTGATAAAGTCCACATTTGGAGGACGTGGGGTAAATGGATGGGCCAAACAAACATGTTTCTTTCTAACTTGATTGCAGAGCCTTGCACATCCAGACATGGTGCTAGAGTGGTACCTACAGCATCACATTTTGAAGTGTAGGGGCTCTGACCAAGTATTTGACAAGTTGAGGCCACCTTGTCTAGAGGCACCCTGCAGTAATATGTGATAACGTGTTGGTAGAGTTGGTGCAGAAACATGCATAAGTCAATTTATTCAACCGTCTTGATGTTGAGCTTACAGTTAAATACAAATGTGATCAGAGTTTATTTAATTCAGCCTGAACTGAAATGGAAAAGTTTACTTTTGCAGGATTTTGGCCTGGTTTAGACTCACACAGAGAACCAGGGCATGTAAACAAAACTTAATTCACAAGTAGTTTGTTTATTGCAGTTTTCAGAAACCTGATCTTTAATGGGTTTGTCTCTCCTTTCCAAGTGCGGGTGATCAGGCATAAACATCCATCTCATTATACCCATGAACTCTTTGAGTGTTTTGTGTTTATTTCCTGTTGTTGTTTGTGAAAAACGAGCTCTGCATTTCATTTGGAGGAGGATTGACACCCAAATCTTCAGAGCCTCTGTGATTTTTCTGAGCCAGCTGAGCTGGAACAACATGGTGCCCACTTTCCACAACAAACTCAAGTAGTAAACACTCAAGAACTTGAATACACTCCAAACATGTGAATACACTCTCAGATAAACACTCCTGGTCTGTGTAAGATGCTATGAATCATTTTTTTTGTTTAAGCAAAATGTAGAGTCCTGAGAAAATGTTCTTCTGTTAGTAACCAGACCTTTTCTTACCGCTATGTCCATTTACAATATTCTAGTAAGAAAACGTGCCAGTTTTCTGATCTGCTCCTGTTTGCATGCTCTTCAAACTAAACTCTCTCCTCTATTCTACTGTAAGAAATTGATTTTTATTGTGAAAAATCTGCAGAAAGGTGTTGATTCCATCGTACAGCGATGTAATGACTCAGTAAGTATTGATTTTGTGATTTGTGGGTCTAAAGATGTCTAGAAATCGAGGTTATCTGTCAGGCTGTGCTCTGACTGACATCAACAATTCCTAGACACACAGCCTACTCGTTCATTTCAATGAGACCAATTAGTCCACTGTGTTGGCACAGCAGGGATCTTGATACTGACTGAAAACACAGGATCATCCAGCAAAAAAAGTTTGACCTGGTTTAACTTTTTGTCCAAAGCAAAAGAATACAGTAAGTGCATGTGCAGATTACTGGAAGATTACTTGAACAGGATAATGTGAACAGCATGATTGTAAATCATGGTGCTGGTCTGACCATCAGGAGCAATTTGGGATTCAATGTCTTGCCCAATGACACTTGTGCATGTGGACAGAAGGAGCTGGGGATTGAACGCCAACCCTGTTTACTTAAGAGTCACAGAGATCAGGCTGGTATCACCAAATGGTGTATGTCTGACGATGTTTTCTGGTGTAGCAAGCAGATATCCAGAAAACATCCAAGACTTTGTCTTACATTTGATTAACATGAGGTACACGAGAATGACAAGGCACATTTCAACTAATCTCTAAACATAAATGTGAATATGAATGCAGATGACTAAAAAAATAAAAACCCTATCCTAGGCTTGTCTGGATCGTATTTCTTTGTCTAACCTTTATATGAAGCAAGATGTCCCCTCCAGTGATCTAGCTACTAGCCATCACCAAAAGGTTACTTTGTTTGACCAAAATGTGTTTGATCTGTAGATCTCCAAATTAATGCTTCATGAGATATTTTGTTTTTAAATCAAATTTTAGACCCAAGCCTCCCTTTTTTCTGATAATCCCTGTTTCATATCAACATATACTACCCTATGGCAATTGTTCTTTCTCGACTTGGACAACAAGGCGAACAACAACAAAAAAAACCTCACTGAGATAAGCAACACAAAAAGTGAGCTTTATGTTATACTGTGTTTTCTAACATCATGTTTCGATTTAACAGGCTTCAAGTGCCAGGACAAACTGGTTGCTTTCCCACCTTTGGTTAAAAGCAGTACACATCTAATTCTCTCAGCCTTTCTAATGGAAGCATGCATGTAGATTAGATCTTCTCCAACAGGCCTGTTTTCCGATCTTCTCTTCCACATGCCATGTTCATTTTCTGTTCCATTCTGCCCTTTGTTATTACTGCTAAAAACTAAATGCTTCCTTCAGCTGTTTTACATTGAAAGGGTTTTATTGTAAAACCTCTTCAGGGCATGTTGAATTCCATCAAAAACTCATGAAGTTATGATCAGAATTAATCAGTTCTTCTATTAATAGCTCAAGATTGTTGTAGCACTGATGGAACTAATGTTGTTTTGTTGTATTTTTTCTTTCTTTTGCATACCAGGTTTTATTTAAGTCTTAATGATACTTCAGTGGACAGAAGAGCTATCCAGCATTGGGACTCAATACTCTGATTTGACCCAGGTCTGGTTATGGTTTTATAGTGTCACTTGTGTGTTTCACACTAATCTCAAATGATCTGACTGGAGGGAAATGGGCAACCGTTTACAGTCCTGCTTGAACTAAAGGCTCAAATGTTCAAAGGTTCAAATTCAGCAGCTATTTATTCAACCTAAAAAAACGTTTAAACTGCAGCCTTCAGGGCACACAGCGTCTAGTTTTAGTTATTATTCATCGATTCAGTTTTGCTCTGGTAATGTGTGTATGTGCTCCATCCATCACCGCTGTAAAAAAAAACTATCTGTTCAGGATACTCCGTCCTCGACCACCCAGCATTTGTTACGAGCAGCTGATGAAATATGCGCCTCTCCGTAGACTGTTTGAACTTTTTGTGCATGTCTGTCTGTGGTTTGTTTTTTGTATTTGTCAGGTTGCAATTAGCGCGCACTGTTTGTCAAACAAGCAACCGTCAGCACAGCGGGTGTCCGAGGAGAATGCTAAACAAAGCATGTCAGCCATAAAATGGCTCATATTGCGCCCATATGCAAAACCTTACAAACAAACCCTGTCATTAATGACTCACCCTGTATCACGCCAATTTACATAAACATGCACGTAAACACACTGCGCCACACACACATCGTGCAACATAGGCCAAAACGAATGGTTGGATGTTACACAGAAAACATGACTTGTATGGCCATGTGTAAAGACACTGCGCTCTTCTCAAATCAGAGGCTGCACATTCATCTTAAACATATGTGTCCTGCTTGATGTATAAATGTCTACAAATTGTTTAATTAAAATAACTGCATTTACAATGTTAAGCTTTGGTACATTTCTGTACATTTCGGTCATTTACTTTGGCCTTGTTAGTAAAATCACCAAATACTGAAGGCGACAGAGTCACTTCAGACGCAGATGTGGTCTGAGATTCTCAGCACAAAATCTGACAAAAAATTCCAGCAAAATAGAAAATTTGCACTGCTTCATATACATGAGACTCCCACCTATTTGCACCTCTCCTCCCTCCTCTCGTCAATGTAGGCATTACCAGGCACTCGATACCTACTAATGTAGAGCTGTCACACAATTTTAGCCCTTAATTAGTATCATTGTTAACACCCATGTTTACTGTGCTATTTCATGTCAAAATGGCTGCTGTGAAAAAAGGTCTATATCGGCTACATCTTGTATGTAGCTACTGCTTGTGGAAAAAGTTCCCAGACTCCCTTAAAATTCAATGAGCTATTAGCAGAAACTTTAGAAACTTTGAAAGACTTCAAAAACCATCAATTGCATACATTCTTAGTTAGCTGGACTTTCTTGTAAATTCAGCAAATGTTATACAAACATCCATTTGTTCAAACATATTGGGTACTACTGTTGAGCCGCCAGTTAAAAACAACAAAGCATTTGGTTTATGCAAATGCTGAAATGAGCAGGGACGTGAGAGCCTATCAAGAGTGATCACCCGAGACGCATGTGGAGATGCAATTCTAATGCAGGTGTAAACTGACATACGTAAGAGCTGTCCACTGTGATCAGGTCAACCAATATGCATGTTAATATTGGGTATAAACAGGCTTGATGTTTGCATTTTGTGTGTCAACTTTATTTATCCCTGTAAGGGAAATTGTTGCATTCTCGGCCACATTATCAATCACCACCACATTCAAACTCAGAAACATGAGTAATTGGAGTTTAGGTTAAGTAACCTTAAATATGTCACAAGTGTAAACATACTTCATAAACACAACATGGTTAGAATAAGTACCTACAGCAGAACACAACCGGGCCACAGCTGTGAGTTTCCCTCCAGATTGCCAGAAAATTACCTCTGAGCTGCTGCATGCATGGTTGTGACATTTCCTCCCAAATTTCCAGAGGACGACTTATTTTTCACAGAGCCTTTAAGGGTTTTTTTTTTTCTGTTTATGATAAACATGCAACACAAAACCCTCACAACAACCACCACCACCCCTAGTGCAACCCATAGAGAAAAGCAGCGATTGAGAGAGTTTCATGTAGTTTTCAATCTCAAAGTCATTAATTTCTGCTGAGAAATTGTTTGTTTGTTTGTTTGTTTGTTTGTTTCTTGTTTTGTTTGTTTGTTTGTTTGTTTGTTTGTTTTTTGGCCACTTGGGGACACTCAACATAACTCGACAAAAAGCAGACAGACACACAGTACTGCCTTAAAAAGTTAGTGACAGTTGTGTTCAACACTGCTTCACAGTTATTGATTATTGTAGCTTTTATTTACTTTCCAAAACCTGTCGATGATCATTATGAAGATATATTTTGCTGTAAATTATGTAAATAGAAGCAACCGACCACATGCTAGGCCACTGAAATGTATCATGCAGTGATTTCATTATCCCTGTATAGAATCATGTTTTTTGGGTTTGTTTTTTTTTACAGAACATATTGAAAGTCAATAATTTCAAAGACTTTAAAAAGTCTGAAAGACAGAGGCAAAGCTGAGCTTCTTGCTGTTGAACTAGTAAGTGATATTAGCTGGTTTCTATATCTTGTTGCACTTGTTTCATGTTTTGCTGTTAGCTAAGGTTGACAAACTAGTTTTTGTCATCAACCGTTTGTGTAGAAGTGCAGTAATTGGCTAGTTATAAGATAAGATAGACTTTATTGATCTTACACCGGGGAAATGCACTTATCATACTCAAAATAAGAAATATATATATTAAGAACCTAAGACATACTCAAAATAGAAAAATAAATACATTAAAATAGTTTTCGTAATTCTGTTAAGTGGCCTGTGCAGCAGCAGCAGAGCAAAATCTATCTAAAAAAGATGTAACACCACCAGGCTGTCCTACTTTTTGAGTTGGAAATAAGCAAAATCTCCTGGTTGTTCTTCTTGAAAGTGAGTATATAGGCCTGACATTAGCGATCTCTCACAGTGAGATTCAATAAAATAAAAACAGTAACACATCTTTTTGTGCTTGTTTGACTGTGCTTCTTGTCATATTGAATGGATTGCAAATGTTCTTGGTGCCTGTACCAGAGAAGTGTTGACATTATGCTCCAGTATCTCTCTTCAGTTTTATGTCTAAAACAATTTGTGTGTCCTAAGTGATCAGTTTTCAGGTGGTAAAAGTTTCCTGTCGTATTTGAGAGTCACTGAACGAGAAAGCAGAGTGTTGTTTGCTTCCTTGTTTTTACGTGTTTCCTGTAAAAACAGGCAGATGGAGAGGGACGTTAACGGGGATATATTGATTGGCATTTACAGTAGTACTAGTGTGCGTTACACCATGCATTGCAGGTAGCGCTATAAGCTAGTGCCAACGTCTACCTTTCAGTGAACACAGCCGGACCAAGGACAGAACACAACCTCCGAAACTAACGTTGGCTAGTTTTTGCTGGGAATACAGTAGCCTACTGAGGTTTTCTTTCTTCACCTCGGTAGTGTAACATTCCTGATCCTTGTTAGTTGAGAAAGGCAACTTCTCATAGTTGGATTGAAGAGTGTGAACATGTGGGCCATATGTTGTTGTTGACGAGCATATGAATAGGGTCACATTGAGATTGTCTCGCTGCGTGTGCTCAGCAAACGGCGCTTATCTCTTTAATGTATGTATATCACAGCCATGTTGTAATATGGGAATAACAGAAGGCAGCAGTGGATGTCAAACACAGGAAGGCCTATTAAACATGCATTAAAACTGCTGATGGCCTGTGTGTACCAATACAGTTCATTTCTGCAAGACAGAATAATATCTGTTCCAGGACAGACTGAGAAGGTCATCAGCAAACAGAGCAACAACAACAATGCTCATTACTATTCATTGAAACTGGCATGTAAATAGAAAAAAAAAGTGGTGTATGTGAGGCTTAGACTGCCACACCACTGCCAAGAGCTAATGAAGAACCTACGAGCGGAGGTGCTGAGAAAACAGACAATGTTGGAGCGATGTTTATTAGTCGCTGTGTTCCTACTTCGCTGCAGGTACTGACATTAACCTCTGGCATCAATCTGTTTCCATCAAATGCCCTGGTGAAGTTGGGTGTGCGTAGCATGAAGGGCAACAATTACACCTCTACGCTCTGCTGCCGTGCTCAAATAGAGTTACAGAGTTTTGCATGACATTGTTTCTGAGGACATTTTTCTCGCTCTGTCGCTTTGCAGCCACAGCTATGAGGCACTGTTCAGACTTTTGTGCTGCACTTGGTGAACAAACTCACAAAACCCTCCACAACCAGGCCCCCTGCTACCTCAGTGACTTGCTCCACCACAAACCATCCCATAGCCTCAATGGACCAAGCACTGGACCTGGGGCAACAAAGCCTTCTCCATAGCCCACCTTTGGATTTGGAATGTTTACTGAAACGTAAAAAAAAAGTAGTAGTAGTAGTATTTATTATAGAAATGTTTATCTCCATGCTAACAATTTTACATTTTTCTTTGCGATGTATAGGTAAATCTAAAGTTTTACATCCATGTGTACTTCATTACATCAAAATCAAGCTCTCTTGAGGTGTGCCCTAGCTACGACAACTTTGCTAACAGCCAAACATTGAGCAAGTGCATCAACACTTATATAGCAGCCAGCAAATATTACCTACTAGTCCAACAGCAAGAAGCTGTCTTTCAGCCTTTAATTTCATGAAGCTCTCACCAAAAACTAAAAGTCAGTCCCAGATTTACTCTTGTCCGGCAGCTTCTTGCTCGGTCACTCTCTTCTTTTCTCTTCCAAGCTTCCTCCATCAACGTCCTCTTCTGTCTCTTCTCCTCTTTCATTATGTCCATGAGAAGCTGCTGAGCACAGTTACACTGCCTACTTCCCAAGCTCCGGTTCTGGCATGACACCGGCTCCACACCCGGTTTGCATTACCCCACAGCCTGAACTTCCTCATCCCTGTGGCCCAAAACCTTTGGGGTATAAACACTAACACTCTCCCGGTACTATAAGTTCTATAAGTTCACAGTCTGGGCAGCCCGGCTAACAAACTGAGCTAGCATTAGCTAACAGCAGCTACAGTGCACAGCAGTTTTGCAACTGTCCATCAGGAAACTCTGTAAATCACAGAGAGTTGATGGCCAGCAACCAGAGGATCAGAGGGAAAAGCAGAAAACATTTTCAGTATGATCCAGTTTCACCAAGATAAGTAAAAATAGTTAGTGGTGACCCATACCCAGAGCACAATAGTGCAGAAATAGGCAGACAGGGTGGAAAGTGGGAATGACAGAGGTACCACTCACATGATTATAAATCAATGCAGCATCAAAATAATTTAAAATTTGTTATTTTATGGTTGAAAAGTTACACAATGTTGTTTTAAAGCTCCCAAAGCAAATCTTTCCCGACAACGAGCAGCACCGGGCTTATTCTTGAATCTTTTCTAAATCATGCAGCAGTATTAATTTGCGGAGACAACCAGCAAAGCCTCTGCATTGTGATGCACATAACAATGTACGCAGAAATTGAGGCTCAGTGAACTGCTCATAATGATGAATGTTTGTATAAGCAGCAGAGCGTCCTGCCAGATCTAGTTCATCATTCAGGGACTGACCCAGAATGTTATTCTTTATTCTAGAAAAAACGCTGAAACAGCATTTATAGCATCGAGGGACACTGAGTTTATTTTAGGCTCTTTTAGGCCCAAATGTAACCAGGTCCTTGACAGCAGAGGAGATCCAAGATACTGTAATGCAGACCTCTAAAACAGCATGACAGCACAACATTATTTTCTTCTGCACAGAAATTAAACAGGCACTCAACCCTCTATACATGTGGCCACAGATACACATTATATTCAGATGCATCAGTCTGAATATAATGCTCTGATATCAGATTGTGTCTAAATTTTACCTGTGAAACTTTTGCCTCAGTTAAATTTGATGCTAAACCCAGTCAAATCCTGACAGCGAGACCATCATACACCAGCTGTAGAAAAACCCCTGCCTGTGTGTCTGGAGGCGTTTTTATTTGTGTTGTGCGTCTTCTCACAGAGGACCAGCGCTGCTCTCTCTCACCAGGAAACCTGAATGGTCAGAATGTGAAGAGGTTTGCGTCGGTGTACCCAGGGGACTCCACTGACAGAGAAGCCTTCTCTTTTTACACTTTGAAAAGTTACCAGGTCTGGGTTTTGTCTACTGTTGAATAATTTAAGACTCTCTCATCCCTGTTGTGTGTGTGTGTGTGTGTAAGCTGTCTTAACGCTGCCACTGTCTGTCTGACCTTGTGGCTCAGAAAACAGTCAGATACTCAGCATGCCTTAAGGCAACAGAAGCACAAGCACACACGGCACTGACAAACGCTCTGAAAATAGTGCTGTGGACTGAGCCAATGAAACATTGTCTTTTTGTTTTCGTTTTGTTTGGTTTGGCGGTTTATATCTAAACCATTATTATCATCCAGGGTGTCTCATTAGCAGTAATTTCTCACTTTGATTTCAGTGATTTTAATCATTTTGTGCTTTGTTTTTGTCCCCCAAGTGCCTTTGGTTTGGTTAGGCACAAAAACTACTCGGTTAGATAAAGTTATATTCCTTGCGCATCTTAGCTAAAGTGGTTTCACGTGGGACACAAACTGTACTCTCTGAAAATCCTGTTTTTATATGACCCATCCATATCCATCCATATATGAACCATCCATCCACCCACCCAAACCGCCTCCATACGTGGACTTTGTCACTCTTTATCATTGTTTATCACTGTTTCATCACCTTACAGAAGTTAATGGGAAGGATTTCCTATTTCATCTGCACATAAAATTAGGCTTTAGCGTAAGCAGTGCACGCCTTTTGGAAAGTCTAAAGTTTTGTTATTCATACGCCATTTGGTGAAGCTAGCCTGTACTGACTATAGCTGCTGTACCTAATTATCATGTGTACTCAGGGGTGCATCAGTCAGTAGAAATCATACGAGATACGAACAAATCCCGATCGAAAACTCATTCAGCTACCATAAGTCAAACAGTTTACATGGCATCTTTAATTTAGTGTCAGATTTAAAATTTAAAATCATAATTAATTTGTAACTTTTAACCACTTTAGCAAATAAAAACATAACCTGATCACCTAGCTAGTTAGGCCTTTGCATACCACAACATAATGCTCTGCCATCTTGGTTGTTGTTGTTGTTGTTGTTGTTCAAACCTTTCAATCAGATTCCCTCCCACAAAGCTAAGATTATATATTTCGTCTTTAAATAACTGTTTTGTCCCTGCGTGAAATACATCAACTGATCATTATCAAAGTCAACTACAAACCCTTAAAAGTCTGCACCAGGTGACTTTATGATACTGAAAAGAGGTTTTTGGTGGAGTATCACCTCAAGTTTCTTATTTTCCGTCTACCCTGGCCCTCTCATTGTTTTTCACTCTTTCTCCTCTCCAGACTCATTCTCTCTTCCAGGCCCCTCTATGTGTAATGGCTTCCATACCGAGGAGCTTTTTTTTTTTTTTTTTTTACGAGCAGAGCGTGGGATTAATGTCTGCCAGCGGAGGCAAATGGCTGTCCAGGGAGTTACCTGTCAGGACCCTGCAGTGCACCGGCCTCTCCACGGGGCGATGGATGTTACACAACAGCGAGAGACGTCACCTCAGAGGAATGTGGAAAATGAGACGGGGGGGTGGATCAGAAGATGGAGGGAGGTGAGGGGCTGGAGCACAGTGCTTCAGTGACTGTTGTTGGTACCCAGACGTGAGTCACAGGCAGATAAAATGGGTCAGTGGATACCAACTTGAAGAAATCATGCTATAGTTACACAATGTGTGCTGAAGTATGCAGACTTGAAACTGTGAGTTTGCTATGCAGTTTAGTTGCGTCTAAGATACCTTATATAAGGCTTCATTATACACAAAACAAGATTATGGGTTCATTGCGACAAGAAAATGGTGACAGACGTGGTTAACATTGATGCAGCTGTACAGACTGTTTTATGTTGAGTCACGTTTGAAATACTGTGTGGAAACACCTACTGTGACTTATGTGTAAACTCACAATGACAAATACGTATTGGTAGGGACAAAACCAAAACTACATTTTGAGTAGCTTGGCAAAAGAAATAGGAATGAATGCTTGTCTCCGTCCACTACCGTTACGTGAATATCAGGAGTTGGTTCAGGAGATAAGCAGTAGGTGGCACCAATTCTCTAGTCAGAAAAACCAGAAGAAGAGGGTGATACAAGATGATGTACTTAAAACAGCGTTACAGGAAGCTCAAGCAATTTTTAGAAAAAGACAAAAAAAACACCTCAAGAGAGCGTAAAAAACATTTTTGCTGAATTTATAGAAACACGCTAATGTCTGTTTGAAGGAATCCAAAATGGTGATTCAATCAATCAAATTTCAATAAATTTGCATGAAGAGAACTTTGCTTCAGGCTGAGAACAGTGCCAAGAGTTTCATGATTATTTAAAGTGGTGTCTAATGCAAAAATGGCTTACAGCTGTAGAGTTGATTGACAATATAGTTTGAACATGACAACTGATCAACTGACCGAGTTGGACAAGGTGTGTTCCAGTCTGGGTCAATTCTTGACTGGCGATATATATAATGTGTGATATTTAAAGATTTATGGCCGTTTCAGGCACAATGCATTTTGCGGTGTGGCGCACTTTGCTCACTGCACAAGAAAAACAATTGAAAATGATGTGATTCCCAGTGCAGTACTGCCGTGCTGTGGGCCATAAGTCTTCAGATCCAGCCAGTGCCTGTTGTTCTCATAAATACATTTGGTATTTGCTATCGCGTCATTGGCGACCAATGAATTTACTTGAGACATCCGGGTAAATGAATAGCTTTACCTGAAGTTACCTCCATTTTAAAGTGTTTACTCATCTCCCTCTGTGGGCTACAGTCCCAGACCTCTCACCCAAACTCTGCGCCTTTTTACTCTTACTTTTTTTTTTTTTTTTTGGTCTTCTCATCAGAAATTGTACTACATATAAAAGTGCAAACCATCAAAATTCAAGTTGTTTCCGACTAGCGCTCAGTCACAGTGTTAACGCTCCTTCCTGATTGTCAGAGACCAAAAATCTGGATGCACAGATGGAAACAATCTTTATGTGTGGTTTGTCCAGTCTTTGTAGGTTTCAGCTGGTCTTTAGGTTTCTGTTGGTGGAGTTTTAACTCAGGCCATTAGTTAATTTTAGCCACAATTTGTGGCTTTAATTCTCCAAACATTTTTAACTGGATCGACCAACATTAGATCCCCATAGAATCACAAACCTGCTGTGATTGTGTTAGTCAAATATACTGCACTGCTGACATGCCTTATAGCACGACAAGTCACCATACCTCTTACCAGTATGTCTTTTGACTAAGAGTTGACATTTACTTACAGAAATGACAGCTAGCTAGCAGAGTTTGACTATTTTAGAGAGTTTTGTGTTACTGAAGCGTGTGTTTTGTTTAACCGTCCTTGAACAAGACAAAACTCACAGTACTGAGCACAATCATTCTTTCCTTCACTCTTGCTTAGATGAAATAATAGAGAAAATTAAACCACCCCGCCATTAGCTAAGCACCTGTGGAAAGCCCTTATGGACCCCCAGACGTCCCTGAACTCCTTTTTGTGAGCTCGTAATTAGCTCCTGAAACTTTTGCATTTGGAATCCAGTCTCACAGGACAGCAGGGGTTTTCAGCCCATGGTGGGTCCCTGGGATCGGAGCCCATTACAAAAACTACTTTTGTTTTAAGAAGACCCATCGGTGTCCGTCCTGAGAGCCATTCTGGGTCCTGACCCTTCAGCTGAAGAATCACTGCAGCAGACTCTGAGGTTGAAGTCAGTCTCTGGCTCCCCTCACGCTAATGCACTCACTCTGTCTCCTGTCCTGAGGTCATCCTGCAAACACCGAAATGATGCTGTAAGTAGATAATAAGAACTTGGACTCTCTAAACAAGAAGTTTCTTTGTCAGTTTAAGACATTAACTCCAACATACACTGGCATGGTTGTGGGAGCAGTGGGATGTTATTTGTTTTTGAAATTGTGTACATTTTTGCGTGTGTGCATTTTGTGTATCTTTTCAACCATAAAATATTGATCATTTTGATCATATCATTTTGATGCCACACTGACTTATGACCAGGTGAATACATCTGTTCTTGCACTCTAACTTTGTGCTCCGGGTACAATCCCATGGGAGAAGTATGTAATGCTTTAAGTCACACACCACCAAATATTTCACTGAATTTGGTGAAACTGGATCATATTTTAGTGAGAAAATGTTTTCTGGTTTTCCCTCTGATGTCCTCTGGCTGCTCCCCATCAACTTTCTCGATATTTATTTTCCTGATGCACGATACTGTAAACTGCTGCCAACTGTAGCTGCTGGTAACTAATGTTAGCTCAGTTTGTTAGCCAAACAAGGGAGCAAAGCTGGGCATCTTGCTGTTGGACTAGTAAGTAATAATAGCTGGCTGCTATATATCGTGTTATTGCACTTGCTCACTGTTGTGGCTTTTAGCAAAGTTGTCGTAGCTAGCAATATAACAAATACACTTATACAGGTGTCCATATTTTCGACAGTGGTATTACACTCTGAAACTGGGGGTGCTAAATTGCAAAAATACCGATTTCTATGTAATGTTGCCTTCAACAAACTAATGAGAGCAGATTCTTTGCTGCTGTCTACATTGAAATTTTTATTTTGATATTCATTCTGTATTTTCTGCTATTTTTTAAATCACTCTGTTAAGCAGTTTCTTTTACATTTCATTTTATCTGCCGAATTGAAAAGGCATTCAGGCCTGACCATGATGAAGCTCTCAAGCCTTAATCCACATCTAATAGCTTTTTCAAAGGTATTATGGTTTTATGTAATTCTAAGGCTTAACCAACACATACGCAAAAAAAAAATGAGCTCCTTTATCAAAGCTGTTTTCAAACAAGCTACTAATTATCAGCCTTCTAGCAAAAGTGCTGCCATAACAACTAGTGAGGTTGTCATTATGGAATCAACAAATATTGAACTTGTCGCGCTTAGAAGAAAACAGGAGCCATCAAGGTTCGTATTAAAACAGAATGTCATTTGGTGTTTGTTTGATTGTGTTTTTTTCCGGTTAAATTTACTGATCTTGCTGACAAGGTGAAGTTGTGTCAGCACTGCTCTGAAGGGGCGGTGATGAAGAGAGCTGATGTGGTTTCATAATGTAAGAGAGAGAGTGAGACACTAGCAAAGCGAGCGTGACACTGTTTAGCATGAAGTGTTCAGTATTAACATGGTTACAATTGACTCTGTGTCGAAAGGGATGTTTTCTCTCTGCAAAGTCAAGTTTGTCAGACTGTCTTAGCCCTTTGGCACTTCCTGTGACATAATATAATATGTGAGCCAAACTGTCAGAAGCAAAGCAGGAACTTTATGTGTAAAATGTTCATGAATACAATAAAACTGAGGCTTAAATTATATTTTTCTTTTAATGCAAAAAAAGAGAATTGTTGTTGCCATATTTTTACAGATACTGGATTATGGGTATCTTTTATACATGTGTGTCGCTGCTCAGGCATAACATATGTTCGACAGCTTAGATTCATCGTGAACTATAAAGCTTTGACTCACCATTATGAACAACTGCGTTCAGGTACGATGGCTTTGTTTAGCAACTCACAGGCACGCACACACTGGTATATTTTCATATACAAGGCAATTCTTTTTGTGTCCTCTATGCCAAATGTCCGTACAGAAATTGGGAAAAGGCTGTTTGGATACTTTCCAGAAAGCAATCTGAATCAAAGTTGATTGATTCATATAGCACCCTTCATGCAAACATACAGCAGAAAGTGTTTCACCAGGCAAAAAGTATAAAGTATTCCACTTTATACTTTTTGCAACAATGAAATCTGCTAAACTAAATAAAGAAGTAGATTCACTTTGGCCATAAAGAGAAGATGGACGATGCTTAAAACCTCAGCAATAAATGATGAGGCACTTTAAATCATGTTTAAATCACATTATTTTCAATCACAGACACCATTAGCAAAGCCTGTGGATCTGCAACATGGACGCTAAAGTGGTTAAAGTGTCTGCTAGGCATGTTTCTTGATAATGGTTCCGTATAGTTGATGTCCATATTTGTTTATATATGTATGTACATTATGTTCCAGACTAAGGTGTTTAAATTAGTAAGAACTTTCAAACCATATTTACTTGTGTTTGTTTTTGTCTCATTTTGTGTAAAACCATCATTGCAGAAATTTCCTCCGATGTGATTCAGCTGCGTATCATCACTGTCATGTATCTGTAATCAAGAACTGCACTATGTATTATGTTGTGTGTTTTGACAAAGGTTCTTCATCAAGAAGCAACATGCAGAAAAAAGAAATTAACATTTTCAAAGCAGCTATGTGATTACCAACAAAATCTGTCGCTGCAACAATTTCCATTTTTGATTATCGCTGTGTTGTGCTTCATGGAAATCATCACCGCAGTTGGAAAGCTCCTCCATCGAGCTGAAGTAACATCAACATCAAAGCTGCACCCAGTGACACACAGCTTGCCAGCCTAATCTAGAAACAAGGGCTCCAGGAAAAGTCGCAGAAAAACTGAGACAGTAAACTTAGTTAACCGCATGTGTCAGAATTGATGGATTGAAAGTGGAACTGTCTTCTTCAGATGATAAACCATTAGAGCTTCTTTCCTCTCTCATCTTTTTGGTTTCTTTCCAACCATTTTCTGGTTGGTAAAGATCAATGAACTGTGTGCAAATTCACTAATGTGACCACGAAGATTTCCATTAAAATTCAAACAATTACCTCTGACCATATTCAGACATACATTCACACACAAGAAAAACTTTCATGCCATTCAGCAGCTCCTGCTGTGTGCTTAGCTACATACATTTGAGCTGATGTAACAACAAAACCTTCAGACCCAGCAGAGCAGCAGCCTGCTGATGCTCCACAGGGAACTGGAAAGTGTCTGCAAAGTGGTTTTAGCCCAAACACGTGGCCATGAATAACCTCCTCGTGTAAGAAATCATTCCTGGATTCCCTAGAAGTGGCTGAATGGTTTTAAGAAGAGATGCAAACATGTATTCATCCCTGAAGGAGAAATGGCAAAACAAAACAAGTCCTGTGGGGCGAAGCTCATTCAGTCATTTGCATTAAAAGGGCACCAAGGGGTGTTTAAAGAGGGAGAAATCCTAAAACAACCTTCATGACAAAGTAGTTCGTAAATACAGACTGATTTCACCAGATCCCTCATCATGTATTGGTTGCATCAAATCAAAGCACGGTTCCCACCATAGATGGTAAAAAATTATGGACATCATACTCATGATGTCACCCACAGGTTTCTGAAGAGCCGTTGTGGTGGCTCTGGCTGTCACCCTCTTAGCAGTCCTGCCTCTGCCACCTCCTGACTAATCTAAAAATGGGCAAAGATGTAAATCGTCGATGGAGCTGAGGCGGTTGAGGCAGTTGACCATTTTCCAGTCATTGAAAATAAGAAAAAAAGTTAAATGTCCTTGATAATCCTGTGTTATTTCAGTTATTTATCCTCTTTTTTAGTTGAGAGCTGATTAGCCTCTTTAAAGACACTTAATGTTACTAGTAAAGGGGTATGATGTGATAAACTGCTAAGAGTCAGTTAATCCCAGAAAACTCGGCTGTAACACACATTTAGATACAATTTGTTAATAATAATCATAATGATAAACATAGAGTACAAAGGGCTTTCTGAAAGAAACAAAATAAAATTCAGTGATGTAAAACTATAAAAAAGTTAGCAAAGTTGGTGACTCACTAGTTTTTGATTTCATAAGTAATATAATCATAACAAATACACGTGTATCACTGTTTATGACAGTGGTATTGCTTTCTGAAACTGAGGGCGCTAAATCACAAAAATAACAATTTCTATGTAATGTCACCTGTCATCTGCATCAAATGCATTCACCATCCATCTCCTACAAAAAGTACACACTTCATAGAAATGATTTTTTTCCAAACTTTTACAGTTAATTTTAGTTCGCTGAAGTAATCAAAGTTGAACCGCTGAGGTGGCAGATGAAAAGAATCTCACGTTATTCTTTTTTGTTGCTCCTTTTCATCTTGGTGAGGATAAAAAAAAGAAGAAGAAGAAAAGAAGAGTTGCTTCTTGTCTCACATGATTTCGTCCCTGGACGTTGCGTGTATGATCTCCGAGCACACGTCTGCAGGCTGTAATCAATCCATCCTGATCCCATCCTGGATCACAAAGTTGCTCGGCTCAGCTTTTCCTGAACTGGAGAAAGAGGTGGATGTGTGTGTTTTTATGTGTGTGTGTGTGTGTGTGTGTTGAGTTGAAGTATTGGAACATGCCCTCCTGCCCCCCTCCATTGTCAGACATAATCTCAGCAGTTACAGGGATGAGATGGAGGGCTTATTCGTGTTTAAGTCTGTCTGACTGGGATCCCAGCTTTCACTGGTATTAAGGTAGACATGACGACATCATTCCTGGACCAAAGCACCAGCGCACACCTACACAACCTTCAACTCACAATATCCATCTCCATGCTGAGCCCACAGGAAGAGACATGATGGATTTCAAAGTAAAGTTGTGTTGAGTGTCCTGATAGAACGCTGCCACTGCAAACGCGTCTTTATCTGTAGATTGTCCTTGAAAAGTACTTGGGGGATCCAGAGAGAGTATCAAAGACATAATCAAGCAACTGGAGTCGAACGTGAGGAACAACAAAATAGATTGAAACTTGTGATTTTGTTCTAAACAAATGAAATTGACTTCATTTCTTTGGACATACCTGAAAAACATTACAGCGTTTACCCTTAAAGGCTCTCAGCAGGTTGGCTGTGTCATCACCGTTCATATTTACAACCAATGTGTTTATGATTAAACTGTTTACAAGAGCACAAAGTTCTTCATAGATTACTTTTGCTCTCAAAATGCTCCAGATTGATGCTTTAAAATGTCAAAACTTATTCAGGATCATCACACTCAACACACACAAAATCCTGTGGCAAACACTGAGCCAAATCAAAGTGTTGAGTGTTTTAGGTGTAATGTGACCATTGATAGTATTGGTTTTATTATTGGGGTTGTGGTGGAGGGTAAACTTAATCTAGGAGGTTATGTGGTATAAAAGTGCCAAACCAAAAAGGAGTTTTCCTTGTGTATCTTCAGTCAGTCATTTAAACAAGTCAAGTAACATAAACTATGATAAAGTTAAATGAAATTATTACAAGAAATTGTCAGTCAATGATGACATATTCCTGAGAGCTCGTATAATCTATTGGGCCCAATAGAGTCCAATCCTGGACTGAAAACTGGTGAAAAACAGTTTCACCCTCTAACTCCACATTTTAGTAATATGTCATTCAAAGTCTTTTCACATGTTTTCAGCAGCTATTCTCCAACATATTTAATGTATTTTGAAAGAATTGCCTTTACACAGACTTTAAGGTCATGTACATAACCACCACACGGGACACGGACAGCAGCTCATGCATGAAAGCCTTCAGTTTAAGACTGTTTTATTTATTTTGTGTGATCAAATTTTCAGTATGGACAATGGTTTAACATCCTACAAAGAACCTTATCGCTCTGTCACAGCCAGACAAATACATTCACCACTATTTTATCTTCATTTAACCAAAATTCTTTCTAATGTCACTAAAGCATTTGGGAATTCTCTGCAACTATATATATATATATATATATATATATATATATATATATATATATATATATATATATATATATATATATATATATATATATATATATATATATATATATGGGTCACATTCTTTCCCACTGGACAGCTGCATACCATATGCTTGCTAATATTACTAGTTAATGCCACCGTCTGTTAATTCTGAACTCATTTGGGAAACATGTTTCACTAAGCAGCCCAATGGATTGTACGAGCTCAGTTCAATAATGTCATCACCTTACAATTTACAGTACATGCATGAGTAAACACAATGTAATCACAGTGCCATACACATACACAGATATACTTACATTTCCAGGCAAAACACCCCCATTCATTTGTCTGCATCAGCTGGTTAATGGCCTTGGATGATAGCTGGCTGTAGATTTTGTGGTTTGGCCGCGGTTGGCTATTATCAGTGGTCGTTTGGCTGATTCAGCTTGTTAAATTGGTGGTGGAAGCACTAGATGACTGGCCATTCAGCTTAATGGATTTCACTAATTTACTGCATTTTCTCTTTGTTTGTTCTGTATTTCTCTATGTACTTTTTCTTAATCTTTGTTTTTCTTCTTTTCTTCACAAGGAAAAGCCCACAGGCTGACTGCATCCAGTAGTTGTTGAGATAATTCAATCAGTGGACCAAGCAGCCAACATTGCCATCCTGTTCCTCATATGACACTAATGGGTTTGAACCACTGTTTTTGGATAGAAACGCATAGCTTGAAGCATGGTAAGATGATTCTTGAGTGAATTTGTTATCCCAGTCCAGCTGCCTCTCAAGGCTACATGTTGCTAGTGTGGCTAAAAATTATCATTGACCATCACAATCATACATTTGCTGCAAAGACTGTTATTTTTGGCTTTGCACTATATACTAATTTTGACTTTTCATGTTCACATTTGTAGTTCTGAGCAAAATGTCGTGACAAATGGATTGGATGGATTCACCATCATCTGGTCAAAATTCAATTTGTCCAATACTTTGGCTTATGACCAAACGGCTGTGAAGCTAATACACCAAGCAGGTGTGTACTTATGTGGGTTAAACACTTGTCGCCAATGTCCAAGCTATGAGATTGATTGCACTGCAGCTATGTGTTGGTAACAGAGGGGTGGACACTTTCTATAAAGACCACATTCATCGTGCATTATGGGGGCATTCGTAGTGAATTATAATGCTTTATGACTTACACTCAAAAACACACAAATAGATAGATAGATTAGATAGATTAGATATATTATTAGATATATATATTATGATATTACCAACACAAAACAGACACACACGATATAAACAAAAGGCATGGGGTAGACACAATGATTTCTGATGCACTATATCAGCATTCATAAAACATAACAGATGTGACCTATAACTTCTTCTTCTTCTTCTATAGCTTCACCCATTGAGTACACACACAGATAACAGTATATTCGCTCATCCCTAATATTGACTTCCTTTCCACTGTGAAAACTTCTTGACGTATAAGTAAATGACGTGTTTGACACGCTGGATTTTGGTATCTAAAAAAGCATTATCACATATTTGAAAGGAGCATTTTTATCTTTATTCCATCTATTCCATTCCTGAAAGTGTCACTGTATGAACGTATACTAATCCCATTAAACATAATTGTTGTGACAGCAGCAGAAAATCCTGATCAGATCGATAAGATCTGCAGGCTTTGATCACAGCCAGGCATTCCCATCTGATAGTGTTGTGTATTTTTTTTTACGTTGAAAAGCGCGTAAATCATTCTTTAGAGCAGCGCACACCAAGACGTCTGTGTGTCTTTGATCACCAGAGGCTGTTTGAGGTTGTCTAGTTGACATTTTTCCACGTTTAAACGCATATGAAGGGTTCTACAGGTACTCAAAAGCTCACATTCAGATATCTGATCAACAGAGGTGATGATTGGTTGTTACACTCAGCTGCAGGTACCTTTTGATCCTGGCAGAGCTCTGCCCCAACATGAAGCTCTTTCATCGCATGACCTCAAAGCTACAGATCAAACGCTGAGCCGATCCGAGTTGAGGTACGGCCTCCCATGAGTCATCTTTATCTCCAGCCAATGTGTTAAGGGCCAGTGGGCTCAATTTACCAATGCTCCAGGTGTTCCCCTTCAGACATTTTTTCCTTTACAAGATGGCATGGCTCATAAAACGACAGTCACACCATGTGTCCACCATTTGTATCCTCCCAAAGGAGCTGCTGGTCACGGTTTGAGATGATACGTTGTGATCTCTGTTGATCGTCATGCTATGACAACGTTTAACAACCAGCAACACATTTCAGCATCAGCAGGAGATTAAAAAAAAAATAGTTTTAATTTGATATCAAAAGAAAACTGCTGGATTCACAGGTGAAAAGTAATTTCATTAAATCTCAAGTTGAGGGGATGCAATGGAAAACTTCAAACCACACAGGGAGCAGAGTGCTGCAGGAATGACTCCTGAGTTATCATTTTTTGCACTTCTGGGTGTGTTTCCTGAAATAAGGTCTTGGGTGTTGGTGGGGCCTATCCCTACCTGTTTTTCTACTAACTACTACTACTAATTGTTTTTTCTCAGACTAAACAAACTAAACTACGGTTAGGGTTAGGCTCAGAGATCGTCACTACAAGCAACGTCTTTTAACAATGTCATTTACTCTGTTGTGCATTTAGATTATCATTTCTTAATTAGGCAGAATTTCTTACAGATTTTGTTGTTGTTTCACATGTGGTTTTGGTCGTTTAGTTAACGAAAGTAAACTAAAAACTAAAACTGGCTGTGAAAAACTGAAATAAACCAGAAAAAATAAAAACTGAACTAAAATAAAAAAGTGTACCAGAAATATGTCTAGTTTTTGTCTTTTGTCAAATTTATTGACACAATCATGACACTTATAGACTTAATATAGACACTGAGACAGTGTTGTATTGTTGTATTGTAATAGATATCATGAACTTAAATCTTGCCCTTGACAAATATCCCCCTTATTAATATTACAAGCTAAAACAAAACAAATAAAAACTGAACTAAAACTAAACTTTTTGAAATAATAAAAAATTAAAAACAAAATGACAACCAGTGAAAAGAATAGTAACTCCTGAACGATGGGCAGTCTGGCTGTCAGACAATCAGTCTGGCACTTCATGAATTTTGGTCAGTTGTCTGCATTTCGAGCACTTTCACTGTCTATTTTCCCCACATGGCTGCTGTCAAGCGATCAGTATAAACTAAAGTCATCTTTTGTTTTTTTTACATGTTTAACTAAAACTTTTGTTTTGAAAGTGTTGAGACAGACCGTGGTGTGTCTACATCTTCCCTTTTTTCTTACTTTCCAGGAGTCGCTGTCACTGGACCACCTGAAAGGCAGATTATAACATGAAATAACATAATATATAACACACAATATCTGCCAAGCTTTAGAAAAGTAACCTAAACCACTGGTTCTCAACCTGGAGGTCCTGACCCCCATTAGGGGTCATAAATGCTTCACTGGGGGTCGTGAGAGGTGTCATTCAATTTTCTTCACAGAAATGTTCTTTTAAAGTTTATATGATGATTTAAGATGTAAAGTTAAATAAATGTGACAGGTTAAGGGCACAGTGAGGACCTGAACACAAACTATATTCACAGAGCCTTCACAATAGCGTCATCCTGTATTAGAAAAGTACGTAGTTAAAACAATCAAAGAGCTCTTCAAAAATGAGAAGAAAATGCTGAATCTGTACTGTTAAAGATCTATGATGTTAAAAATCTAAATTATTCATAAAATGATCTTAAAAATATCAGGGAAACTCACCTGTGATGAAATATTCACAGCTCAAATTGTTATGCACTAAATATAATATGAAATACCCATAAATTTTGTCACTTAGTTTCCTCAACTAAAGAAAAAGGTTGAGAACCTTCACATTTCAACCAAAGTCAGTTGTAAACTAGTTGTCTGGACATCTTTTTACCTGTAAATGGTCAAATATGCAAACTGGTGTTCATATGGCGAACACCAGTTTGCATTTTGAGCGCCATGATCAGTTTATGTTAAAATATGCAGTGGTAGGGGTGTTTATGTAAATGACAATGTCTGTTCTACTTCCACCAAAAACTTTTAGGAAAACAAGTAAAACAAGATTGTATGCGTCTGACAGTTTTTCTCTGTAAATTGGCAGCATTCACAAAGCAATGCTGAGCAAAGATGAAGTCCAATAATAAAACAAACTGGAGGCCATTGGAACACAAAGCTCATTACGATCAGGTGCAGAAGCTCTCTACACGCCTCCTCCTCCTCCTCGCTGTTTTATGACACCAACAAGCAAATAAACTGTCCCTTTGTCATTGAGTGGCTTCCAATCTGCTCCATTATTGGACTTGATGAGCCTGCTCAGTAGCTCTGTTTCCTTTTGCATGTTAACAAACAAGCTGGCATTATCTAAATATAAAAGCAGTCCAATTTTGTAACTCATCAGTGCCCAAAACAAAAATTCACAGCACAAAAGCACTCAGCAAACTCCAGACCTTCACAAAAAGACAGCACATCCTCCCAGTTTGACTTCACTTTTCCTGTTGAATTGATGACAAAGCAGTTTGTAAAGCAGGTCAGAGTTTAAAGTCCCGGAAGTCAAATTTAGTTTTGCTGTTAAATTGTTGTTTCAGGTATTTTTTTATGGTACTAAACAATAAAAAGTTGTTGATGACTCATCCTGCACTCTGGGGTGTATACTAATTTTGGCATCCCATTAAACGTTTTCTCGCTCATAATGCTGCAGTCATGAGTGATTCCTGTTTTATACAGTGTATGAGTTATTCTGAAGGCTGCTACATGCATCAATGGCCGGGCCTCACTGATTACTGTATAAAAGTACAGCTTTATAACGTTATTCACTGATTTTAGTGAAATATTTATACAGAATATATTTGCTGGTTTTCCCTCTAATGTAACTGTCTAACTGCTCAGCTTCAACTCTTACTTACTGTATCTGCTGTTAGCAGGCAACAGAACCGGGTTCAGTAGCTGGAACGGACCAGGTCCGAGCACAGCTTCAGAGACAAATAGACAATATGCATATCTTTATCATCTGATAAATTATTGACATTATGATAGCCAAGATATTTCATCTCATTACCCACGTTAATAGCAATATCAGGTAAGATTATTTGCATTATATTTCATATGAAATCAATACCATGATGAATGTGCATTAACAGATGTGAATGGTTTCTTTTCTTTGAATAAACAAAGGTGTGCTCGCACCATAATCCTCGTCCTGCCAGCCACCTGTATGCTACAAATGTAGATTTAGTAATATGCATAGCTTCTGTCTATTCTTCATGTGTTTGGGCAATGACACTTTCCCTTCTTCATCATAAGATTTGATTTTGGTGATACCAATGAAAGCTTCAGTGTAAAGTTGTACAAGTTTTATCATGTACAAGAAAGAGGACCATTGTACTGTAGTAACACCACAACCTGCAGATGCTTAGAACAGATGAGTTCACAGCTCAATCATTCCCTGATGAAATTGATGAAAGAGAGATTGGAGGTGTTAAATAAATAAATCCTTCTAATGTGATCCAGACAGCAGAGGACTCAGGTCCTGTTTAGCAGGGCCAAACTAGGCCAAACCAGGAAGAAAAAAAAGATTCTCCTCATGGCTAGGCCTCTCACACAACACCTCTGCTGCCATAAACACTCAGCGCTCGACTGTTTCTTAGCTGCAGTCACACTTAATCAGTCCTGCATTTAAGTAGCCTCAAAAGTAAGCGTGGAGCTCGCAGAGCATCCACAGAGAAATGAAGAGATAGAGATGAAGCTGATCGGGCAGGAGAGACTTGAAGGACAGATCATAGGTAGAGTGAATGTCTTGTATAGTTCCCTTAATCCAGTGTCTAAGTGACAGTGAGTCCTTACTGCAGCGACCGAGAGTGGATTCCAACCTGCAGCCCTTTGCTGCATGTCGCCTTCTTTTCTCTCCAGTTTCCTGTTTATCTCTGTACAAATAAAGTCTTATAAACGCCCCAAAGGATCAATAAGCATATTTATTTATTTACATATTTTTACAAAAGGCTTTATTGTGAAATGAATATTTGAATGTTTAAATGTAAAATAGTCATTCTCATCTAACAAATCTATAGTTCACACCTGTCGAGCACATGGTGATGTTTTAAAGTTTGCAGCTTCTTCTGCTGCCTCGAAGCAGAAAAAAGAAAACACCAATGAGAAGTGCTTTAGGTTTAACAAAAAGCTTCATGTTTATGTATCAGCTTTATGTTTTTATTTTTGTTCATTAAATGATTTTCAGAACATTTGTTTAAACTTGCAGAGTGGGCTACATTTTTTAGCTCCTCACTGCAACATTTTCATAGTATCTTGGGAATTAACTGGGCAAATTTTGGATATTTCTTAGTTTATTTTATTATTTCAAGTTGTTTTGGATTTATCATCCAGTGAACAGAAGAGAAAGTCACAGGAAACGAGGACAACAAAGATTAATGGACAGCATCTTCTGAGGACACCCATCACATGTTTTTCTAACCAGCATTTTGTGAAACCTTCATGTGTCTCCTGGTTGACAGGGGGCAGCACTGAGTTGGATTCTACTTATCAAGGTGGGGTCACAGGTTAACAACAATGGCAGACAGCACAAAGAGAAGAAGAAGAAAAAACAGCAAAGCTAAACATGTAACTGACAAGAAAAGTTCAAAAGCTGGCTGAAGATCTGTGCTGAAGAATTTTGCTCACTTCTCCAGCGCCTGAGGAGAGTTTTCTGATGCTGTTTGCTTGCAGCCAGAGGCCTGAAAAGCTGCTGTAAAGGTAGACAGCTCATCAAGATGAGTGACAAAGCTTCTGGGCAGGAACAACAGCAGCAGAGGAGGAGAAGAGGACCAGACTAACAATAGAGTTTGTGCCTGGAGGCGAAACCTGGAGGAGAGGTGAGTGGAGGAGACGTGTTAAAGAAAGCTTTTAGTCCTCTTGACAATCAAAGATATTGTGGGCTGTGAGCAGTGGGGAGGTGCTCAACAGGAGGAGGGAGTTCATGATATTTTGGACACTTGAGTGTGTATTTCTGGCAGCGTGTTTTACCTCTTTTGTACAGTTGAGGGTGGTTTGATATAGTGAAGCCATGAATTCTGAACAAAGTCTTTTAAAGACCCTTTGTGTAACTTTTCTACCATAAAATATCTTGGTCTCACATTTTGTAACTTTGTGCTCGGGGTACGATCACCTGCAAGAAGTACGTACCGCTTTACACCACTAAGTCACACACCAGCAACTATTTCACTGATTTTGCTGAAACTGGATCATATTTTATGGAGAGAAAAAAAATGGTTTTCCTTCTGGTGTCCTCTGGCTGCTCCACATCAACTCTCTTATTTACAGAGTTTCCTGATGGACTGTAAAGTAAGTAGGTGATTTTAGTTCAGTTTGTTAGCCGGGATGCCCATACTGTGAGCTCAGAGCACCAAGGAAGTGTTAGTGTTTGTATTACAGGTGTTTTGGACCACCAGGAAGAGGAGGTTTTTATGCCCAGGCATGGGGGAATGGTGACAGGGAGCAGAGCCAGTGTCATGCCAGAACCAGAGCTGGGGGGAGAATGCCACAGCATTTTTATGTTAAATACTTTTAATTTGACCTTTCATTTTCAGGAAAGAATACAGAATAATTCACTGCTCTGGTGTGAGACAGTTTTCATTCATTTCCTTTTTTGCCCTCAGAGAGCCACTGACTGACTGACTGACACAGCAGAGTGCGTCCATTAGAAAAAAACTGAAGCTGCAAATATGGTGTCTGTACGCCCCAACTATGTGACACTTCACATCTGTGTCCTGTATATTTTCTCAGTTATACTTACTGTACATTGCCAGAACAGGTTGCGATAGTGAAAAGGAAAAAAAAAAGGTGTAAAAATGTGTCAGGAATCGGGAGAATTGTGACCTTGGGAGGAAACCAGAAGAGTTCAATGAAAAACAGGAGTCTCCTCGAAAAATCAGGAGGGTTGGCACATTCAAGGTATAGGAAGCCACTCAACTGTGCTTCTCACAGATCTTTTGGATTTTGTAGTGGTGATCAGTGTTGCAGGGAAGGTAGCAATTTTCTGGTTTGCGAGGATGTAACGTGAGCGGTATCTTCCTCCAGGAAATTGGTTGTAAAAGTGTTAGACTCACCATGGCCTTTGCTGTGTGACAGTCTCTACTCTTTTCCTCTGGATATTGATCTTACATTTCATAGATTTGCAGTTGGTTCTTGTGATCTTAGCAGAGGTGATCAACACAACATTTAAGGCATAACCGAGGGAAAACTGAAACTAAACTTAAAGCAAATTGAATTAGTAGTCAGCGTAAAGAAAGGACAAATATCCAAACAACTCATACTTGTGTCTTTCATGTCACCTTTATTGTGTCACTTTGGTTTGACAGACCATGTTACTGTTGAATCCTGCCACTACCATCCCATCAACGTGTCGCAGAGCGCAGAGCTGAACTCCCACCTGCTTCCTCAGAGCGGTGAGTCACCCTGGATGTGTGCATTAGTCAGACGCATGCAAATGCAAAGGGATGTGCTCTGTCACAAGTAAGACTGTGCCTCTTTTTGTTGGCTGCTTGGCATTTCCCTCCGATCCACAGTGAAGGGAGTTCAGATCGTAGTGGCACAGCATGCAGCTGAGTGCTATTTAATTACCTGCTTTTGGAAAACCGCTGGGAATGCAACTAATTTAGGTCTTGTTTGAAGGGTAAACAAATGTGCCAGAAGATGTCTCCCATCACCCTCCCAGCAGAGGAAGAGGAGGGGGTGGGAGAGGCAGAAGCTGCTTCCTATCACAAATATTATAATAGCCTTCTCAGAAGCTCTTGGAGGGGATTGAAGGCATGCAGTAATAGTGACACTGAAAGGTTTTAACTTTGCATAACACCACAGTGAATTGATCGAGCTTTGGGCTGTTCTGATATTCAAATAGCGAGCTTTGTTCTGAAACACTTGAGTATAAAGGCCTTGGAAACAAAAGCAGGAGGATAAAACGAGAAAAAACTTAGCTTTGATACTCGAGCGCAGTGTTTCAAACCTGCAGGTGTAGCAGGTGAGATGAAATGTTGACTTAAATGCTGGGAGATATGCAGAGTAGCAGTAGCAGAGTTTAAGACTTCAGTTGTTGGATGTCTAATTTTGGAGCTTGGGGAAGTCCTTATTGTTGAAAAGTTCTCTACCAACTTTGTTTTGGATATATAAGATGGCAAAAAAAAACCTTTTTATTATTGTTATTCATATTGTTTAAGTTTAATCCAAGTTCAGCGCACAAACTTGATGACAAATGTGGTCTCTGTACCATCATCATGTATGAATCGCGATTCATCCGGATCATTCAGCTTAGCAGAGTCTTCTCAGACTGGAACCTTCCAGTGAACCCAGTAAATTACTTCACTGACCACATATATACAGTTACATTTTCTTTAAGTCGATAACATAAATGCCCATATCGGTGGTGGCAGTAAACAGGAAGTTAGTAGATGAAAACGAAATTAGCTCTCAGGTGACCAAACTGCTGTTCCATTATCATTAAACTGAGTAAAGCAGCAAAGTTAAATGACGCGGAGAGGCCAAAGGGTGGTGGTGGGGGTGGTGGTGGTGGTAATGGTGGTGTTGGAGCGGGGCAGTAAAGCAGGGTGGTGTTTTGGAAACAGATCAATCAAAAACATCATGTGACACAGCTTCAAACCACAGTCACAGTCTCAAATAAAATCAGAATATTTGCATGTTCAGTCTCCTACACAGCAAAAAAAATCTCAAATGGTGTGAAAGGAATCCAAAGGATGTAATAAGAATAACACGATTATATCGCAAGAGTTTCCTTGATATAGTTTACCAGTTAGCTAAACAAGACACCAGACACTTTTCTGTTTTATTGCTGCCAAACATCCTTATTTCTGACCAAGAATTCTTAAACTAGATTAAACTTTAATTCAATCAAAGTGAAATGTTTTGATGGCATTGATTAATATCTTTTTATATAAATCATTACCACCAAAACATTTCAGTTTGTGTTGATTTCTGCTGTTGGTTTTGACTTGTGCGTGTGTGTGTGTGTGTGTGTAGACAGAGCATTGCTGTGTGTTTTAATATTTTTAATCCCACTGACTGCTGAGTTTGTCATTACAAACATTTTGCATGGTGAGTGTTGCGTAAACCATTGTGACAGTGAATGGGATCATTTCCTGGCAACATTTCCTCCAGCCTGCACAAAGTAGAGCTGTTATTTGGCTGTTTAGTTCTTCAGTGTTTTTGTTTTCTTGGATGGACACGGTCAAGTCCAGTCAAGTCAGAGCAGAGGCTGGATAGTGTTATTTATTTATTTATATACAGTATTTATTTTTCAGACAAGTATCAGTGTTAAGCCAGAGTTTCCGTTTTGATGCCTAACCAGCACATTGTCAGATACTTTAGTTTGAAGAACATACTTGAACATTTCAGTCGTACTGTGAAAGTACTTGATCCAGAGGGACTGAGCTACTACAACAATATCCTCTCTTTCCCTCTCCACTCCCATTCATCAGTTTATAGCCTTCCTCCTTCCCACCAGTCTGACCTGTACTGTTTATTTTTTCTCTTTCCCAAGAGAGGAAGTATGTTTAAACAGATTTTAGCTTGGACGATGATGATGATGATGATGCATGTGTGTGTGTTGATGGCTGGGTGGTTCATTATAGCTAACTCATTCGTCCGGGCTTTGATGTGTAAAGTCTGGAGTTGTTGGAGATGCGTCTAAGTCAAGTTTTGAGTCATTCACAAGTCTGACTCAAGTCTGAAGAACTTGTGGCATGCTGTGACAGACATCATTTTGAAGTCAGGCTTCAAAACTGGTACTCAAGAATAATTCAAGTTCAGTCTCAATCTGTTTAAAACCAGTCCAAGTCAAGTCACAAGTCCAGTCCAAGTCGAGCTTGAAATTACTCTAGACCAGTACAACTTCAGTATCAAGTCATTCAATACGAATAAAAGTCAAGAGTGAAGTCTGTCCAAGGAAGTCTCAAGTCACTGGGTCATCAAGTAGTCTAAATTGTTCAAATGGGTCTAAGTTGAGTCTTAAGCTGTTCAAGACAAGTCTAAGTTTAGTCCAGTCAGTTCTCAAGTCAGCTGAGACAATTCTCAAGTCAGATATGAATTAATTCAAGACAAGTCTCAAGTCATGAGTGACGAGGCTGACTCGTATTCAGACAAACTTATGACATGCTGTGACAGATGTAAGTTTGTGACAAGTCCAAGTCAAGTCCAAGTCATTCAAAACAATTCTAAGTTGAGTGTCAAATCATTGCAAGTCCAAGTCAGATCTCAAGTTACTCTCCAGTCCATGAACAGTATCAAGTCATTTGAGACGAATAAAAGCTGAGTCAAAGTACGTGTCCACAGAAGTCTCAAGTCATTGGGACCAGCCCAAGCAAAGTATGGAGTTGTTTGAGATGGGTCTTAGTCAAGTCCAAGTTACTCAAGACCAGTCCAAGTCTGGTCTCAAGTCATTTAAAATAAGTTCAAGTCATTCAAGACATTCATAGAAGTCACAAGTCTTTCAAAGACAGGCAATTGAAGACAAGTCTCATCGCAAGTCACAAGTGCTCACGGGGATGTCCAAGTCAAGATGTCTGTCTCTGAATAAGGCCCATTAAAATTACACAACACAACTTTTTGCTTTCTTCTTCTGCTCTGCATGGTTTCAGTCTGTCTCAGCGAGTCTTAAGTCTCAAGTCAACAGCTGCGTGTGTGAAAGTGTGTTTGTGTGTAAAGGAGAAAAAAATTCAAGCTTGTGTTCATAACGCGAGCGTGTCTCTGTTTCCGTGTGTGTGTGTGTGTGTGTGTGTGTGTGTGTGTGTGTGTGTGTGTGTGTGTGTGTGTGTGTGTGTGTGTGTGTGTGTGTGTGTGTGTGTGTGTGTGTGTGCTGATGTCTTTAACCCAGGTTAAGATGTCATTTCCTCTCTTCAGACGGGCCAAATCCTTTAACTTCCCACATAAACACACACGCACAAACGAAAATCACTCCTCACATTCACCCTCTTGAAAACACACAGACACACACTCACACACACCACTGTGTTCATCCACATGCAATAACAATTCTTCACACATATTTTCTTCACTCACATGCACACACAACTTTCTGAGGAGGGAGGTGTAGGGAGGGAGAGGACAGGGGTGTTACACAAATTACATGCAGACTTTTTGCATCAAGTGTCAGCCCCCCCGTCTCTTCTTCTTCCTCCTCCTCCTCCTCCTCTCCTCCTCTCCTCCTCCTTTCTCACTTTGCTGAACTCTTAAGTCAAACACACCCTCTGCACGAGCCATGACGGAGCAAACGCTGCCCACATGGACTAAGAACTCTCCAGAAATGCAGGCTTTTTTCAGCGGGAATATGTAACTGTTGAACGCATTGGAATATGGCTCAGACTCCGGCAGTAAAGACTCGACTTCGCAGATCCTTCAGCGAGCATGTGAAAGATTCGACCAACAAGGCTTGGGATGTCTTCTGGAGGGGCGTGAGGGAGAGGCGGCTGTGGGGTGAGTTGGGATATGATGTGAATGTAGATTATTCAGCTGGTTGGCAGCTTGGAAGGGAGCTTACACAAGCTGCACCAGCATCTTTGTAGCAGCAAAGGCTCATTTTCTGCAACTCAGCATGATTCAAGAAATTGATATTAGAGATGTGAGATGAGGTTAAAACCTTGGTATAATGCGATATGATAAGCTGTTTGAATGATGGGGATGTCAGTCTTTGGCTGCTCAAGTGAAGTAAATACAAAGTCTGTGAAGTTTGACTTGCTGCCTCTGAGGTTATGCAAGTGTCTGTGAAAGCTGAGATGTAGTCAGGAGTCATACAGCTTCATCAACATGCATCAGTTTGTTAAATCAGGTCCTGAAAGGTACAGAAATGTTCAAAAACATTAGTTTTAATGCATCATCTGAAAACGTTCTTGTTTTGAGATTTTGGGCTATTTAGCTTCTATGACGTCAAAATATTCAAACATAAACTCCCAAAATGCACATTTACGTGTTTTTATTTCACTTTTTGTGTCTGTAAATTTCACTCAAAGTTAGCATTAGATAATACCTAATTTGCATATTCAAGCATAACATTTTAGAAAACTTCTAATACAAAAATATGTTTTAATGTAAGTAATCATCTGGGAAAGTTTCACAGTGAATGTTTGCTCATATTCACCTTTAGTGTCTCCCCTTCATTTTTTCATCACTGCTTGAGAGCTGGTTAGAGTTGAGATGTTGGAGCTGAATGAAGACTCACTTCATTTGTAGTCCAGCTGATCCTGAACAGTACAGCTGCACTGGTGACGGACGCACTATGCTGCACTTCACGTATGCCTTGGGGAAACATTTTTAAAAGTTCACATCTCTCACGCAGCTAAAGTTCATTCATTATTGCAGAATTTAAATCTTTGGAGGCTTTTGGTGGATGTGTGAAAGGTCAAAACTATTTTCAAACATTTTTAACTGCTGTCAGAGATTAAAAGTTGGAGTTGTTTCAGCCTTGTTGGTTGCAATGAAGGAATATGTTGCCAGTTGTAATAGTATGTTAGTAGTAAGTCCACATGGAACGAGCGCTATTTATTTCCTCATTTAGGATAGGGACAGACTTGTGGCAGATATTGAGTGTTTACAGTAGCCAGTAGCAAGTGTGCGTTACCTGGTTTTCTTGCTAGGTTTGGCTCCTGGCATCCCAGGTCAGAGTCAGTTCAGTTCGCAAAAAGCGATCTTTCCATCAGGAAAGTCTGTAAGTCACCTTGATGGTGTAACATTATTCCCTGTTGGTCTCAGAGGCTGTGCTTGAACCTGGTCTCTTCTGGCTACTGATCCCGGGTTCTGTTTCCTGCTGACAGTAGATTCACTTAGTAACAGTTAATTAGCAGTTAGCTACTTTAGCTAGTCTTTAGGCTAAAGCTATCTGTCCATCAGGAAATTGTAAATCGCAGAGTTGAAGCTGAGCAGCTGGAGGACATCAGAGGGAAAACCAGCAAATATATTCTGTATAAAATATGATCCAGTTTCACCAAAATGACTTTGCTTTGTGAGAAAGCGTTTAACTGGATATAAAATTAGTACACGCCTCCAAGTGCAAGATGAGTCAACTTTTTAGTGTTTATCAGGAAATGACAAACTTTAAAATACTGTAACTTTTTTGTCATTGTTGGACCAGATTCTTGAGTATTGGTGACATTTAGCACAGACATATATATGATAAAAGACTTTTAATGGGACTTTTAAGAATTTGTTTCTAAGTAACAAACAAAATAACAATAAGCTAAATTAACTCCCGCCTTATCCATCAGTATCTCTCAAACCACTTTCAAAAACCTGTCATTGCATCTTGGTCACCTCCTGCTGTTTTCTGTCAATTGTATATTTATAAGGCAGCTCCACAAAACCACCATGTAAGCTGTAGTGGTGACTGATTGCGGTTTCACGTCTCATTGAAGCAGTGAGTGTTTTCCAGTGTTTGTTGCACCCCATGAGGGTAACTCACATGTTGATACTCGTGGTGCTAAATGGAGTCCTCTGCTCCAAACTTCCAGGAATCTCAGCATGGAGCTCTATTAAGTCTCTCTCTCTGTCTGACAGATCCTGAGAGGTCAGATGGTCTTCCTGACGCTGAAGCTCCTCGGCAGGCATCTGGCAATGTTTCTTCACTGTTAATACAAAGCAGGTTATAGTAGATCAGTGAGTTTGTGGTGTGTGTGGTTAAACGGAGGCTTCAGAGAATGCTTTTGTTTGAATTTCCTCGAGGGAGGTGTGTGTGTGTGTGTGTGTGTGTGTGTGTGTGTGTGTGTGTGTGTGTGTGTGTGTGTGTGTGTGTGTGTGTGTGTGTGTGTGTGTGTGTGTGTGTGTGGTCTTGTTAGGTGAACTTGTGACTGGAAAGTTAATTCATTGAACCGGCTGAGAAAATGTGAAAGGTGACCTTGAGGGCGACACTTTGCCTCCACCTGCTGCAGTTTAGGAAGTCTTGGGTGTAAACGTGAGGGACTGTATGAATATAAACCAGGCAGCTGTGAAATATGCCGCTGAAAAAGCTCTGTGTTGCTAAGTTATTTGAATCATTAGAATCGAGTTTTTGTGTAAATGCAGCTTTGACATGTGAATTCATGCTGAAACTGTTTTAAAGGTGCAGGGTGGCAGATTTATGAGGCTCTATTTACAGAATATAATGTTAATAACTATGTTTTCATTTGTGTATAATCACCTGAAAATAAGTTTTTGTTACGTTAGAACGAGCCTTTTATTTCTACAGCCTGTCCGTCATGTTGAGCTGCCATGTTCCTACAGTAGCCCAAATTGGACAAACTAAATACTGACTCTTGAAAGGGACTTCCTGCTTTTTTCGTGCGTTTCAATCAGCAGTCGGTCCCAATCAGCAACCGCACAGCTAGATGCCACTAAATCCGACACACAGGTCCTTTGACCTCTGGTGGGTTATGAAAAAAATATGAATCCCACTATTTTTCCATGAAGACCCCGGTCTACTCTTCCTTTGATTGGCTAACCCTAACCAATGGAGGGAATGGCTACTGGTCAATCAGAGGTACTTGGGTGTGAATGTTAAATTGATACTTTTGGAAAGTTACGGAAATGATTAGACATGGCCCAGGCCCCTAATCCAATGCAGAAGCAGAAGGTTTCTGTGAAGTGAAGCCAAAAAACTGCAGTTCCTCAAATGTCCACTTGAAGCTGGCTCCAGAAGTGAGTCAGTCTCCATCAGCCCCCTTATTAAAATTCCCAACTTCACTGCAGAAATAAACATGTTTCCAGCCTGGTTCAAAAAACTGTTTTGGTCTCTATAGCTAATTTTCCCGTTCATAACAACTGTACTGAGGCTGAATTGTTGCATAACTCAACCATTAAAATTATATTAAAACCTGAAGTTATGCATAATTAACAGTGTGGCCACTTTGATTGACAGGTAGTTGTCATTACAGGTGGCTTGTTTGTGCACCCTGGCTTCATTTAGCCTGCACAGCTCCACTAACAATCCTTGTCTTTGGCCATTTTTGGATTAGCTGGGAGGCAGCAAAGGCAGGACTGCCAAGATGGTGACAGCCAGAGCTACCACAGTCTGAGCTTCACGACAGCTCTTCAGAAACCTGTGGATGACATAACAAAGATTTTACCTTCCATGTTCCCTTTGTGCTTTAATCAAACTCATGTTATGATGTGCAACTAGCCTTTTCTAGAAGAGAATACCGTCCATTGTGTTTTGATTCTTGTAGCTGAACTCTGATGACCCTGATGATGTGAAGTCATGTTTGTGACTACAAAATCACACTTTCCTACACAGACAGTAAAATATGTTTCTGATCAGCAGGCTGAAGGACCGGAGAGCCAGGTTTTTAAGATGAGAAGCTTTTAGTTACAAAATTCAAAGCAGCTTCCTTCAGGGGTTTAAATGAACTTCTGTCACAGTTCAGAGTTTAATAATCCGTCTGCTGTATGTTAAAGTCCAGATTCTCACTGAGCACTTCTTAAACCTCACTGAACACCTCTGATTCACCGACTACCTGTGTGTATTAGTGTGAGTGTATGAATGAGTGTTTATGTGTGGGAACAGTCTTTTTTTTCCCCCTGTGTGTTTAATTCAGACAGCTGGTTCTGCTTTTTCTGTGAGAGCTGATACCAGCTGTGTGTACTCTTACATCTGTGTGTGTATGTGTGTGTGTGTTTGGATTACATCAGCATGTGACGTTAAGAGCAGTCATGCTCTCTGATTGGCTGAGATAGATTATGTAATCTTCATAATCCTGTAGCACACACACACACATTCAAACACAACAGAGAGAAGACTCACAGTAATGGTTTTGAATTAAACTGTGTGTACTTTACATACATTTATAGAACTTTAAATACATTTAAAATAAGTGACCGCTTTCCTGTAATTTCCGTATGAAGAACAACGTTTTAAGAATCTAAACATGCATAAAGACAAACATCATCTGACCTTCTTCTTCTTATCTGATCCCAGATCAGAAGTGAGCCATCGTGCGAGCGTAACAAAAAACTTAAACAGTAATTCGACAGTTACAATAGATTCTACGTCATGTAAGCTTCAGTATCTTATTACCAAGTCACATTACTGTACACTCTGGTGCTACAGGGTCTCTTTCATCAGAACAATAACAAAATGCTAGTTTGATGACGTCGTGAAGTAGCATGGTATCACGGGAGTCTTCATTGTTACACAACCACAACTGCAGATGAAAATTGATCCGATGTGACTTGGTAATTGTTCACGGACAAGGTACAGTATTAAAGTGCTTATTCACTTTACATTTAGTCAGGTCTGCCAACTTTCGTCCTTCCTTCCTTCCTTCCTTCCTTTCTCTGACGTATCCTGTGTTTACCAAGAAGTTTTAGCAATTCGAGGCAAAAAAAGAAACTTACCACTACTTGAATAAAATTATGGATTTTGGGGATTGTTGGAAACATGTGGAGTAATTTTAGTACATTCAACAATTCAACACAACACAAATCAACACAATTGTTGAATACAATTCAACACAATATATCACACAGATCTCGTGTTTGTATACATTTTCTGGAAAAGAAACAATATTTAGTCGCCACAGCATCTTAAATGTGTTTCTCACAACTTAATTTCATATATTCCTGTCAGCTATATTTTACTCACCAGGTTGACTTCAATTAAACTCCAAACCACTTATGTAAATTAACTAATTGGCAGAAGAAAATGAAAAGAAGCACTTGAATAAAGTACTTTGGTCACCAATATGCTGTGCCATCATAAATCACGGATCTGTGAGTGTGTAATTTAACTACATCTCTTTCTGGGGAAAAAAAAGAGTAATCAACCTAGTTTGACTTTTGTTGAAGCTGTTACTCTCTGGTGGTTATTTTCTTCTTCTCGTGACCGAGCAGTGAACTGAACCGGATTTGCATCTCTCCTGAGAAGTGATGACCGTGTTGAACACGACCCGTGAGAATCACTGTTCTAATCCTCATTTCATCCTCTCACTATCCTCCACTTTTCTTTCCTCCCTCACCACCGTCTTCGAGTCTCTCCTCCACAGGAGCATCTCCCGTCCGTTCTCCTTCATCGGCCCGTCCTAATATTTACTCCTCGGCTAAAAAGTTGTCATAACTCACGGCCCAAATATGGTGTTCCATTCAAACCTCGAAGGCGATGCTCTTCCAAACACAGTCGATGCCAGACGCACTCTTGTAAACTTTGTCGTAACTTTTTCCTCGTGCCTGGGTGGACTCATCACCAGTGTGACAGGAACGTCACCGCCTGATGCAAAATGGAATTTCATTCGAAAACATCTGGACTTTGTAAGAATCCACAGAGAACTTAATGAAATATAATGGTAAGAAGTTTGAATAAGCTAGAACAGTCGTGTCCTGTATTTATGTTGAATGGGAGATGATGTCTCAGGACTTAAAAAGGTCATTTTGATTAAATCCAGATTCATGGGAGGTTTATAGACTGACAGGGATGTTTCTAAAGTCATCATGTTTCTGCTCTACAGCAGGAAAAAGACTTCTCCAGATTCTTTAATGTGACAGTCAGGTTTTATAAGGCCGTGTCTAAGCTTGTTTGATTCCTGCAGAATTTCTAATAAAATCTGTAAAGAAATGCAGTTAACCTTTGCACTTAAGCCATACTCAGATTACAGGAGTTTTCTGCAAATGTACTTCAGATGTCCTGATAATCAGAGGAGAAATCTGGTCTGGGACCTTGGTTGGTGCCTATGTATGACCCAGTTTATTACTCTAACAGTCCTCATGAAGTCAAAATGGATTCAGAAGTGTTTTTATCACATATCTGTGACTTTATGTCACCTATACACTTGTATCTGACCCAACAGATGTGTTTTCTTTTATTTCTTTTATTTAATTTGGTAATGATAAACACTAAAAAGTTGTTTGACTGATGTCATATACTAATTTTCAAATTTCAAATTAAACACTTTCCCACTTATGACACCGCCAGAGCAGAGTGATCCCTGTTTTATACAGTCTGAGTGATTCTGAGGGCTGCTACACGCATCCAGTTTCTAACTTTATTCACTGTTTTTGGTGAAAATGGATCATATTTTACACAGAATATATTTGCTGGTTTTCTGGTGTTTCCTGATGGACGGATAGCTTTAGCCTGACTGGTTGCTAATGCTAACAGTTTGTGCTGCTAGCAAGCAACAGAACCTGGCTCATTTCTCCCCTCTGGCACGACAATCTTTGTATGTTTGATGCGCCATTATTTTCAAATCTTGCTGTGTGTGCATGTCCGACATTGGAGAATTTCTCCATGTGCATGTGTGATGCAATCCAATTTCAAAATCGGTTAGGATTTTCAAACTCCCCCGTCATGGCAAATTTGATCTGAAGTTCAGCTGTGATGAATTTCTCTGGTGATCAAGATTAATGTTCACGTGTACTGTAGCATCATAAAAGTTGTGTCAACTTTTACTTTGATGGATTAGCAAAATGAATTTTTGCTATTTAGTTTTAATGTCCTTTGGCTTTTTAATTTGTAAACACATGTTTGAGTGCATTTACTACCTCTGAATTTGTGATACTGGAGGACAAAATCTGCTGAAAGCTGACAGAGGGGAACAGAATATTCAAGCTAAAAACATAAGACACATAATTTCCTGTCAGAGCATTTTCTTTTCGGAAGGAAACCCAGAAGCCACCTCTGTTTATTTACATAAACAGCCAACTAATTATACAATAATTTTACAGTTTAACAGCTTACATAATGAAGTGGTTCTTGAGGATAAAGATGATTAAAACTGAAAACGAGAGAGCAGAGATACATCGAGGCTCTGAGCCAAATATGATAGAAGGAATTGATGTGAAAGCTTGTGTTTACTATGATCTGAGACGGCCAAACTAAACAGCCAAGTGGGGAAACTGGGGTGGGAACCTGGGAAACACACAAAACACACAGTTCTTCCTCATGTCTCAGCAGCTTTGACAGAAAGACAAGAACACATACTCGGACATAGACTCTTTATCATCGGCTGTCAAACAAACAGAGTTTTTTTGTTTGGTCTTGCAACTTGTGTGGTAAATTATTCTGTTTTGGGACAGAAGAAGCTAAATGAATGAAGTGTGTGTGTGTGTGTGTGTGTGTGTGTGTGTGTGTGTGTGTGTGTGTGTGTATTTTATCTTCTGTCCGAGCTGCAGAAGGACGTGAGGAAGAGCTTGTGTGACAGAGAATAAACCACAGAGTTTAACCACTGGCAACAACAAAAGAAAATAAACTTTTTGGTGTATTATCTTGCTAAGTAACTCTACAATGACCTTTTCAAGTTTTTAGGGTTTCCTTGGAAATAAATAACTTTATTTTACTAAATCTATCTTGTCTTGTGTCGCTTCCCTGACCTTAAAAAGCTAGGTCATAACATGAAGTTTTAACCATTGTGCAGTTTTCAAACAACTGCCACAGTGAGTCTTCCCCAGGCATCAAGAGTGGTATCCACAGGCTATCCAACAAGCACCCAGTGTACTGCCGGTACTCAGTAATGCAGGAATAAGTCTGGCGAACATTATATTCAGTATTCTTCAGCCTACAAGCAAGAGTTTGGTCTGTGGAGGAAGTTTCAAGGGCAACAACTATGTACAGGAGCTGGTATTGCCGATAGCCAAGTCAAGATGAGCAACAGGGTTTGTGGTACTGAACAGCTACGGGAAGCCCTGAGAGGAAAACATGTCAGCCAGCCATCACCCACACTGCTTTAAGTAAGCGAAACTTTGTCACAGGACTCAGTGATTTCATAACACTGTTTAATGCCTCTGTGTCAATTGCTGGCAGTTAGCTTGGGAACAGCAGAGATGGAGAGAGACAGGTGAAGGTGAGCGCTGTGTGTCCTGGAAGCAGCACATATCTGTGATGAACCAGTATGTACTGAACAAAAAAATGATGCATGAGATGTGTTCATTTTTATTATTTACTTTTGCCAGCACCAGTGGTGGGGCAAAAAAAATATAAAGGGCACCAGCCACATACAATGAGGAACCAGAAAGCCAATGCATTTAAGGTGAACCTGTTCCTTTGTCTTGTACACCTGCATATAGTGCAGCCTAGCACACAATTATTTTCTTAATTTAAAGGGCACCCTAGCTGGGAGGGCATCCTAGAGGGCACTTATTATCATTATTATTATTATTATTATTATATACACATATTTGCTCCACTGCAATTGTCCTATAAAGCCCCCTCCATCATGTTTTCACCACTAGAAGGGTGCCCTGGAGGCCCTCTGTGTCATGTCTTCTCCACTGGAATGGTCCTCTAGGAGCCCTGCATCATGTTTTTTCAACTGTAAAAGCACCCTGAAGGCCCCATTTTCTCCACTGAAAGGACAACTTCCATTATGTTTTCCCCACTGAATGGTCCTCTAGAGGCACTGCATCATGTTTTTTCCACTGAATGGTCCTCTAGAGGCACTGCATCATGTTTTTTCCACTGAATGGTCCTCTAGAGGCACTGCATCATGTTTTTTCCACTGAATGGTCCTCTAGGAGCCCTGCATCATGTTTTTTCAACTGTAAAAGCACCCTGGAGGCCCCATTTTCTCCACTGAAAGGACAACTTCCATTATGTTTTCCCCACTGAATGGTCCTCTAGAGGCACTGCATCATGTTTTTTCCACTGAATGGTCCTCTAGAGGCACTGCATCATGTTTTTTTCCACTGAATGGTCCTCTAGAGGCACTGCATCATGTTTTTTCCACTGTATGGTCCTCTAGGGGCCCTGTATCATGTTTTTTCAACTGCAAAGGCATCCTGGAGAAGGTCATGAGGACCTGCATGACATATTCTCCCCTGGGAAGGGCACTCTAGTCTACCGCTGTGTAGCATTCACAGCTGCAGCTCAAGTCATTTAAGTTCTTTGAGTTTCTTCAGAGTCTTGTGTTTTAGTTGTTTTTTTTGTTTGTTTGTTTTGTTTTTTTTAGTCTGTTCATTTCAGTCAGGACAGTCTCTGAGCTGTTTGGTTTGGATAAGTTTTCAGCCAGAAACTTAGACAGAAAATTATACTGGCATTCACTTGGTTCACCTGGTGTGCATGTAAGAAATACAGGTATGTGCTTTGCATTATTTTAGATGCTTGCACTCATGAATTTGACTATTACCTTGCTGTTTTCTGCCTCTTGCGTCTTTTTTCCTTCCTCTTTTCCCTCTGTGTCTCGTTCCTTCTCTTCGTATACACACCATGTCTCTCGTCATAGGTGCCTGGATTTCATCAGTAGTATTACCTCATCCTGAGCACCGGGATCACATGCCTTTCTTCCTTCCCTCTCTTCCTTTTACACACCCTTGCCTCTTTTTTTATCTCCACTCTTCTTTGCTCTTTCTCTCTCTGTTCTCCTCCTTCATCCTCCTCTTCTTGCCTCGGTTTGCTGTCTCTCTTGACTGTATTCATATGACGGGCTCAGGGGAGTGCTGAGACTGTGTGCGGGCATTTTTACTATTCTGATCGTGGCTATGTTACAGTTGAAAAAAATAAAAACCTTTCCAGATGGGAAGCAAAAAAATCCCCAGCTAAAGAAAAGAAAAAAAAAATCCAGCTGGAAAAAAAGATTTAGATTTCACGTTTTCTCGACTCCAACAAGAGAATATTTGAAGATTGTCCTTTTTACTAAAAGGTTCCCCCCTCTGCATGTATTCTTTCAGAATTCATGAATATTTTACCGTATGGAGCCCTCCAAATTGTTATTATCATATACTGTTTGATTTCTGAAGATGCAATCTGTGAGTTGGAAAAGATGAGAATAAGAAGGAAGCAGCTCTTCCTGTCCAGAATGAGAATGACTGACTTCCTGCTTGGAGCTGAAAAGAAAATGCTGCAGCAGGTCAGTTAGAAAGTGGCTCGCTTTGCTGTGCTTTCAAGAGCCTGTTAACAACAACCGGCATCAACCACATCTTCCTCTGTGAGTGAGTGTAATAGTTTCGGGGCAAATCGCAGAAAGCTTTTGTGGTTTTTCAACCTTCGTGTACATCCAGAGAACATCTGATGAGCAGGTTAAGGCAAGTCAACAAGCAGATTCCTTTTGATTACTGATCCACAGCAAAAAAGAGCAAAGGCATTCTTCTGTCCATTTACCCATCCATTTTCCTCCACTTATCCAACTGTCTACATCACGGTAGATGCAGGCTGAGCAAGAAAGCCCAGACATCCTTGTCCTGGGCAACAACCCCGAAAGTCTTCCTTCTGCTTAAATTTCTCAATGTAACTTAGGGCTACAACTAATTGTTATTTTCATATCAATCATTTTCTTGGGTCATCAATTAGTTGTTTGGTCCATAAAAATGTCAGAAAATGGTGAATATTTACGTCCTTAAATGTTAGAACTTTGTCCACAATCTAAAGATATGCAGTTTAATGTCATTGATGGCTAATGAAACCAGAAAACTCTGAGATTTGAGAAGCTGAAATCAGAGAATTGAAACATTTCTTCTTTAAAAAATGACTCATAATGATTAAATGATCAAAATAGTTCTATTAAATAGGTGACAGTTAATTGACTAATCATCGCCACTCTAAGGTAATTTTTCCTACATCAACAAGACGCTCATGAAAAGAATTAATTTTATCACACATGCTAACTGGATTGGCCATAAAATTGACGAAAATTAGACTAAAGAAGAAAATATTGTTATTTAAACATAAAGCCACGATGCCCTTCAGTTTTAGGTGACAACGCTTCAAGTAAAAGAGTTAATCATGTCCAGGTCGTCGTATGTTTGGTGTCACTCTCACTCAACTCTTCAAGGTCACATCCACTCACATCCTGTTCATGCAGATCATGTGACCCCTGAACGGGACCATAGTTGTTAAACTCAGCAAGCCCAGCATTTGGTTTAATGGTTCGGTGGTTGACTGCCTTCATCGAAACACAGCGCTGACCTCTGGACTCATAATGGACTAGTCTGAGTGTAAATCCCGTGGCCTAATGAGCTGGTTGCTCGTAAACGTAAACGCAGTACAGTGTTGAAGAAAAAGATTTATAGACTCTGCTTGACTGATAGAACGAAACAGCGAGGCAGTTGCAATGACGAGCCAAAACATTTTTTATATTGGGCTAAGCTTAGATTGCTTTCTTTTACTCCTGTCTTTCTCCAGCTGCCAACATATTTGAAGGTTGAACCTGTGCGGTTTTGTAAAGTGGCTCCAATATTCAGGCTGCCAGTGTAAATAATATTGTGAGCACTCTCATGCCAAAACTAGTGACAGTGTAAGAATTGAAGATGGAACTGAGTGTTCTGCTCCAACTGCACTCAACCTTTAAGTGTTTTGTTGGCATTTTCTGTCTCTTAACGAATAACAAATCAGTCCAATGCTCCATTCACAATAACACAGTACTTCTCAGTAGTGGAAGTCTGTTTTAAGACCCAGGAACCGCAGAACGTTACATTATCAAGGTGATTTACAGACTTTCCCGATCGAAGGGATGCTAAGTAGCGAACCGCTAACCGTCGTTAGCTTGGCCAGCCGTGCAGCTAACTCAATTGACTGAGCCCCGACATGCCAGTGGCCAAATCTGGCAAGAAAACCTTCTCTGTAGGTGTTGTTGTAGTAGTTGTAACACACACTCACTACTGTAAATGCCAGTCAATATCCACTACATGCTTCTGCATCATTTTATCCACATTTATCCCAAAGTTAGCCAATATATTTGGTATCTTGGCATCTAGAATTTAATAAAAAGTTTTGAACGTCCGAGTAAAGTTTGTCTACACAGCACTGATTTGTAAGAACTGATCTGCCGTCAGGTCAGAGGGGTTGAAGACGTTGAAAAAACAGCTGCTTGTGTCTCCACAGTGAAGTACAATGAAAAGCACCTGCTGTATTAAAGCAGAGCAGAGGGACAGGGCTTTGAAAAGTAAGCAGAGTGAAAAGAGGCAAAATATGCTGTCGGCAGAAGCCAGAGTCCCATATTCCACAGTATCTATTGTGCTGGTTTTATTATTTTGGAGGAAATGTGCTTTAGCAGCTTCCAAAGAGAGCAGAGATGGGAGGAGGAGGCCACCTGAGAGCCACAGAAAGACCCAAAAAGGCTGCTTTTCTCATCGCCTCACTGTAGGTTTTCATAAAGGGAAAGGTGTGGCCGTAAACCAGGGTACAGCAGAGGAAAAGCGCTTATCTGAAATGATTCTCCTCTCTGGGAGCAGCAGGTTGTCCTATGGCTTAGAGACTGTTTATCAAAGGTACAACTTTTCATGCTGGGGCAGATACAGTTTTGGCAGTTTCAGTGTATTTTAACACCATTTATAGAACCGTCCTAAATCTCATTCTACCTTCTCCAAGTTTATTTTTATCTTTTGCTCTTTCTCAATTAAAAAAAGAACAAATGACCATAGCTAAAGATGCATGAAAGACCTTCAGTCAAGAGTACTTACAGTGGTAACAGAAGTAGTTTTGTAAAGAATGGAAAAAAAATAAGTTCAAACCCTGCAAACTCAACTTCAACTCTTCAACCACTGTGTGAGGTGGCTGTGCTTACTGGATCATCTCGATTTCAGAGAGGTATAAAAATTGTGTGGAGAGGGGACATTTCAGATGTTATTTCTACCCATCCGGCAAACACTTTGTTTGAAGCATACTGGCCCCTTAAAGGCTCATTTATACCTGATCCAAATGGCCACACATGAAGGGCGAGATGGGATAATTCATCCAAGTGGACATAACAGCAGTCACTTTCGGGCAATCTCTTTTTGAAGGCATTCATGTTGCTGCACTTGGTTGTTAATCACAAAGAAAAAGCTTGAGAGAGAAGTTCAAACTCTACCAACTTTCACACCCGGTCAGTCATTGTGTGAGGCGGTTGTGCCTTTTAGATTGTCTATTTCGGAAAGGCATAGAAATTGTTAGAACAGTGTTGGGAGGTGACCTTTCAGATGTTATTTCTACCCACATGGCAAGCACTTTGAAGCATACTGAAAAAGGAGTTTGAGAGACATTTTTTAGACTTTATACTTAAACTTTTATACTATGTCAATCACTGTGTGAGGTGGCTCTGCCCATTGGATCGTCTGTTTCAGAAAGGTATAAAAATTGTCAGAACGGTGTGGGGAGAGGACCTTTCAGACATGGTTTCAACCCATCTGGCAAACACTCGACTGCAGATTTTCATTTGTTTCTCTAACCTCAGAGCCTTTGTGATGTGAGACCGAGACAGTACCAGCTCGGTTCTCTCACAATGATATTCGATCGAGATGCTGTTCAACTTGTGTCTGTTTCAGCCACTGGGAAATGAAAATCCACTAACTTTTTAGTTTTACCCGTCAAACCAAATCATCCTGTGCCTTTTGGTGCTCATAAGCTGATTAGTTCGTCTTGTTGTTTTAATTAATCCCTCATGCACCTCCTATGTCATTGTTCTACTTCCTGCTGCAGGCCCAGTTTGAGCTAAAGCCCCAGCATGATTGTATTGTTGTTTACATGTGCACAGAATGTTTTAGCAGAGAGCTTTTGTTCATATTTGATGTAAAAGAGACAAATACTGAAACCAAACTAACCTTCCTCTTTAAATGCAGTGTTTGCTGCTGTTGTTTCACAATGAGAACTTCCTCCAGTATGTGTGCTGACCTGCTTGAAGGTTATGTTCATTTTCATATCTATGAAAACTCTCTGGATTCTGTTATTATTTATGTATCTGTGGCTGAATAACTTTCCATACTGTTACCCAGGGGAAAAAAGAAATGGCTGTTTATTTCTTTCCTGCTACTGCTTCCAATCTTGTAGGACACACGATAATGTTGCAGCCAACAAATTGGTTGGGACAATGCAGGACAGTAGCATTGTGTTGGTGAGGCGGACAGCATCTCGCACTATTTTGCCCCCAAACAGACCTCATTTTCCTTTCTGTTCGAGTTAGCATGTACACACATTATGCTGCTGTGCGAGGAGCTTCCTTTTCTTAATAAATAGCTTTTTCAAATTAGTAGGTAAAGATATTTGGATGGATTAGCTCATTTCCCCATTCTACATACTGTAGCCAAAACAGTAAAGTTATTATTAGAATGTGATTTTAATTGGAAGTTTTATTACAACTGACTTAAATGATTTCGCCAAAACCTTTAAAAAACTTTTTTTTGCTTGTGAGTTGTCTAAGTACACACCTTCCATGAATTTTGTTTTTTGATACAAGTTTGCACACTTTTTTCTGGTCTTGATTCTGGTCCTAAATATTTGCATGTCAAACAGCCTATACATGAAAACGTGTACATTTTCTTTGAGAAAACATTTATCATTCAAACCCTATATCCTTATTCTATTTTCCATGAAATGTCATTCCTAGGAGGTATCAATCCCCAAAGTATTGATACTACCAATACATAGTCTTGTTTCAAGTATTGTATCAGTCATGTCGATACAAACAAATGGATCCATCACATATTAGATCACATCCTGGGCACATGAACGGTACATTAGCTACTTTAACAATACATTGGTGTTGATATTTGTGATGCTGGTCCTGGTTGTAGTTGGTATTGAATCAAAACTAAATTTTGTGGTATCTCAGGGGCCAAGTTCCAAAAAATAAACTTTCAGAAATATATAAATAAACTCAATAGTTTGCTCATGTGTCTCTCGAGGAAAAATTTAATCAGAAAAAGTGAAAAGTTCTGTGTGTGATTTTTGTCTTCTTCGTGTCTTTTTATCATTCGAACCAAAATCTCATCAACTTCTTCACAGTACAGATACTCACATACTTCTTATCCGAGTGCAGAGCACACCAATATCACATCCCAACAGTCAACACAAAATATGTCAGTTTCAACATGCTATCTGCTCAGATTTTAATGAAACAGGCTGGTTTTAAAAAAGTTTCACCAGATAGTCAAGAAGTTCAACAGCTCATAGAGAAGTACTTAAACTTTGAAATGATTAAATCACCACTGGAAATACACAACAGTTGCATATTTACACATCCACAAGGCACAAAGCAACTTTAGCCACAAGATTGTAAGTATGTTTGCTAAATATGTCTTTCTGCCATTTGGTGTTGGCAGATATTGTACAGTGTGTTTACAAAACTTGCTGCTGCCACTAGAAATGAGGTTTATGAATGGTGATAGTGCACCATACAATGTGTTCTCTGGACTTGCAACCTGTAAGGTGCACACACTGGTATATGTTCATATAGAAGGCAGTTCTTATTCTGTAATTGTGATGGAGTTGTCTAAGTTCTGTATCCAGTCTTACACATTCTTCATGTCAGCTTTTGGACTGACTGATGCTTTGATTGGTTGGTTCACAAATGAAAACATCTCATTACAGACTGAGCCTCAATATGCTAAAAACAAACATAAATTATGGGTGTTATGGGGGTTGATGGTTCACTAGCCCAACACTAATGTATTTCAGGGCTGCTTCTAACCTCATTTTGATGCTAGATTTTCCTGAGTGTGTTTGAATAAAAGCACGATCATCATATCTAAAACATAAAAATGTAAATGTTGGTTTTCTCAGTACGCCTCTGTTCAGGCTTAAATGGGTTCCGGTCGTTGTGGGATTGCTCCTGATCATTATGTGCATCATGAAATCACTCTGTCAGTCATTTCAAACATTCTCTTGTCTATTCTTTAAATGATTGAGTATGCATCAGGAGGACTGCAGTTCATACATGTATTCATGTGTTGTAAAAGTGTACTGAAGTGAGTGTGTTTAACTCTGTTGGTGTTCTTGCCCACTGATGCACATCTCTCTGCCACTGCAGGATTTACATGTTTGCACTGTGCGAGTCTGACACGATGCTTCTCAAACACAGCTGTGCTATTGTTTAATCAGACTTTTACTCACACATGCACGTAGACACAGTCAGAGCAACAAAAATGTCTAATAAACATCAGGCTGTTTGTTCGCCCTCTGTTCGTAACATTACAACTTGCACTGCGGTTATTAATTGGACTGCTTGACCATTCAAACATGTTGATTTTAATAAGAGCTGCCATGTCATGCTGCTCATATTCAGACAGCATCTATAAGATATCATCAAACTCATATTTTTAGGAAGTTATTTTGAGATGAAGTCTATTGTCTGATTTTTAAATTAGATGATGCAGGAGAAGTCTGAAAACAGTTTGTGGTTTCTTATATTTCCCAGAATACATTGTGATTTTAGATAACCACTGTTACCAATCAAACATGAGTATTGGGTCATGCTAATGGCTCTCTCTTTAAAGTTTACACATTCACCATTTTAACATTTAAAAACCATGTTTAAAAGTCTAATTAAAAACAGTACTGTACAGTTGAGAGTGATGGAAAAGTCATTAGTTTTCCAGGTATTTAGTCACAAACCACCATTGGGCAAATAAAAAATTTCACTTGATTGTGCTAAATGTAAAAGTTAACTGATCTGATCACAAAAGTTGTTACAATTTTCCATAGACAGTATAAAGAATGGACGTCATATCCGTAAAGAGCCGTTTTGAAGCTCATAGTGTGGTGGCCCTAGCTGTCGCCATGTTGGCAGTCCTGCCTCTCGGCTAATCTAAAAACATGGTGGACATTAGCTCAAACAAGCCATCTGAAATGGCATAACTTTAAGCCTTAATATAATTTTAACACTAAGTTATACAAAAATTCAGACTCAGTACAGTTGTCATGAACAGGAAAATTTGCTATAGAGACCAAAACTGTTTTTAGTACCAGGCTGGAGTGTAGTGTTTTAGTATGTAACATTACATTTATGTATATGGAAGGTGTGAAAACGGATCCTGAAGCACCCGGATGCCAAAGTTGGAAACAAATTTTCTTAAAATTCAGCCATGTACAGTGAGTAATTATATAGATGTCATCTGAATGGCCAAGAAACACATTCTAAACATAATTGTGATTCCCATAAAGCATTGTTGTTGTAAATCCAACGCTTTTGGTAACCAGTGCTCTAGTCAATAATCCTCATGACTCATTTGTGCACAGTTATTAAAGCTGCAGTCCCCTTGAGAAAGATTTTTTGGTTGATGGGTGCTTTGGGAGTTTTGTGTCTTCTACCTGCCTGTGTCACTGTCACTCACATTATCACAGGACAGAATACTTTCTCTGTTTTTATGGCTTCATCCTGAAACTGAAGAGCAGATGCTAAATGGTTCTCAGAAGCAGTAAGTGAGCGTCTATATTCACCCTGCATCTGAGTGAGTGTGTATGTGTGTATGTGTGTTTGAATGACTGCGACAGGATTGGCTGTCTGACAAGCAGCTCTGTTGTTAAGGAACCTGTGCTGTCGGGTGCAGACACCCACGTCAAAGAGGCAGAAGCCTTATGGCCCTAAAAGGAGTTGGCCTGTCGGGTGAAGATGAACGTTTGTGGTCAGGTTTGTGTCTGGACGAAGGCTCCTCCTGAACCTGGCATCTTCAAAACAAAAGCTTTATCCACCATCATTTCTCAGCCGGGGGGCGACTGGCTCTGTATGTGATCGTTTTTCAGATGTGCCCGATGTGTTTGGCATAACCTGTTGCTCTGGTGATCTTTGAAATTAGTAATATGTAATAAGAGCTCATAAAACAGAGTACTGTTGATGTTTAACAGAAAATTCTGGTGAAAATCTGTTTACTAATTTGTTGTCAGGGTGTTTTTACAGGTACAGGAATTAGCTCCAGTAATTTCAACTGGTCACTGTACAGGAGGAAAATGGTGCATGGGACTATTTTCAGTGGCGGATTAATCCACATTTGGTGCTTTATTATATTTATGGCAGGAGGATCATGCTTAGTTAAAATAAATATATGGTTTATGGAGCTCTACAGCACAAAAAAAATATATATATATATATATATATATATATATATATATATATATATATATATATATATATATATATATATATATCAGGCTTTGATTAATACACAATGCTTGTTAGTAGATGTATTAATTGATAGTTTTGGTCTTTTCATGGGATTGGCTGAGAAAAACACACAATATAGCCAGAGTTATCCTTTCATCGCTTGGAGTAGCTGCTACTCTAGCTTCTGTGTTGACTGAAAATGACACTGTCATATAGACATATTTCTGACTTATGTGTAATTAACAGCGTGGATGCTTTGACTGACAGGTGGCTGACCTGTTTGATTTAACCAGGCTTCATTCAGCCCGCCTCAGGCTGCTCTGCCAAGAGAGAGCCACCACACTCTTGAGCTTCACAACAGCTCTTTAGAAACTATGACTATGTCGATGTTTCATACAGTTTATGGGCCAAAACCACAGTTCGGGAACCACCAATTGAGAGTATCACAACAGGTTTTCAGCTATTTTTACTGCAGACTCTAAATAATGAAAATGAGGAGCTACTGGAAAGGTAGGAAATCCATCGAGAAAGAGGCCTTAAAATGGTCTGCAATTATGTAAAGTATGAAGTTTGTTTGATAAAATATGCAATAGCAGCTGCATTAAAAAAAGCTATATTCAGATTTAATTCTAAATCTTACTAACAGCTCTGTAGTTGTCCCACAGTGTCCTGATTAGACTTTGTTTCACTGCACGTGTTCAAGAAGATGTTAAAGAAGACAGATGATCATTTCCTCCATTACATTACATTACGTTTTTAATCCCTAAACCTGCTGTTTTAAAACTCTGGGTCGGCCAAACTCATCAATCTTCAATAATGAGTTTGTTTTGATGCCGACAGTCGATTTGTCAGAGTTGCTGCGTTGAGGTTGTAAGGTCCTCGTTTACCTGGAGGATACTGTCTAAGTGTCTGAGCCCAGCTGTGCCAGACTGATTCCTCGAGATGGCGAACAACAGCTCACAGTTTTTCGGTAAAGACCTCAGCAGTGGCCCTGATCATTTTGCATAAAGCGACGCAGTAATTCAGCTGTGTAACATCACATTGTTACTCATTCAGAAAAAAAATACCGTCTACAGAAGCTTTTCTGTACACTGGGAACAATTTCATGACTCCCTTTTCACGCTCTAATGCTTCATCTATCATGCATTATTCTCTAGCAAACAATCCTTCTCTGATTGTTGTGTTAAATCACTGCAATTCAGAGCTGCGTTGTCTCTCAAACAAGCAGCCACCAGATCATTTCTTGTAAGTTCTGACAAATGAAAAGAAATCAAGGTGTCGTATTTGTCTCGTCTCTCTTGAGAACGGGACAGGATTACAGCAGTCGCACAGAAAGCAGCCAAAAAAAAAAAAGAGAGTGTTAATTTCTTTTATTATCTGTAAACTGGACAGGATGGCTCCTACATTAATCCCTATCCAGTTGCTCCCTTTTTGGAGTCCTGTGATACTAGAGGCTGAGGATTACTCATCTCCTGCTGCGTGGTTGGCTCCTGTCGCTCGTCATGGTGGCTGTTAAACAGCACCGCCACCCCCACCCCTCTCCGCCGATTCATCTTCATGCAGCGTGAATGTGGTCGCTGCTGATAAAGTAGAGATGCAGCGCCGGCGTTGTTCCCCTCAGCAGGAGGAGAGGAGGAGGTTCAGGCAAGAAAGGAGAGGGGAGGGGTGAGTCCGATCGAGGTCCAGTGATGCTGCAGAGTCCCCGGTGCCATCTCGGTTTCATTACCCACCTCGGTTTTGTCACCCGCTCGTGTCTCATTACTCTATTTTTTCTGTCGATTGTCTGTCTTCTACTGCTCCTCCAGTAACTCTTCTCTCATCATCAAGTTACAAGCAGCAGATCTTTTAAGAAGCTGTAAACAGAGAATGTTTCCTATTTTTCTTGATTAATAATTGAAATCAAACACACATTTTCTGTCAATCAATTGACTGATTTGTTTCTTCTCTAAACCCGAGGGGGAGGTTTCTTCGACCTCCATGTTGGATAAGTGACACGGACACCTCCTTCACTAACTGTACACTACAGACTGTAGACGAGTCTTTTAGTTTCCCATAGATGTCTTAATCACACGATGGACTGCTACGATCTACACGTGAGCTAATACCACTAACGAACCAATCTGCTGAGCTAACATATTGCATTGTTAACTTAAAGCCCTTATAATAAAGCTGTTCTATGAGCTTTTGTTTTGTTTTTTTAAGTTATACCATTATCAATGATTTTTGAAAATGACATTTAACATTCTGAACGGAGCTACTAGAAGTCTTTTTCTGGGCAATGTATAATTTTTCAAGGACAATTGTGTCATACGCTCATTTACTGTTTATGTTCTTGCGCAAGTTAGCAAGTCTCTGGAAATTATCCTCAGTAGGTCACATTACCATCTGGCTTTAGGTTGTAGTGGCTCATCTTGATCAAGTGGCAACCTCAGTGGCTGAGTGAAGCCAATGCGGTGCCAAAAACTGCAGTTCCTTGAATGGCTACTTGAGGTTGGCTCCAGAAGTGAGTTAATCTCCATAAGTCCCCATGTTAAAATGTCCAACTTCACAGCATAAATAAATATGTTTACAGCCAGGTACAAAATACGTTTTTCAGTTTTGGTTTCTATAGCTAATTTCCCTGTCTAATGCTGTGTAAATGTGCCTTCTGCTGCGTTCATGACAGAAGGTATCTCCATCACTTCTAACTAGGGATGTAACGATACAATCAACCCACGATTCGATACGGTTCACGATTTTTTGTTCATGATACGATTTTCTCACGATTTTTTTTTTAATCAAAATGAGCTACAGACAAATTATGACCAAATAAAATTATCTTTTTATTTGTAGGAAAAAAATCTTAGGTGCTTTCTTTACAGAAACTCTCAAACAGTTTGTGTTCTCTTATAAAAAGTGCAACTTACATGGTCATCTTAAACAACAAAATACATGAAAAATATCTTTAGAAACAATCTCACAAGTAAACTGGTGTTAAGTGGTGTAATTCAGTATCTTAAATAACAAAAGAATATAAAATAAATCTAATCTAAATCTCTAATTTCTTGCGCTCTTGCGTTGTTGTGGGGGAGAGGAGATGCAAAGCCTCTCGTCAGGGTGGTTTGCCCCCTCGACAGTTTTCGCTCACGAGGTGGCGTAACGTTACTTTGCTTCTCACTGTGGTGGCGGCTAATATGCTGCTGCATGTTGCTCGTGTTGCCGCTATATGTTAGCAGTCTCTTGCAATATTTACATGCTGTTTTGGTTTTGTCTGTCCATTTCTCACCGGTTGTATTTGTGTATATAGGGAATCCAAAATGCCGCCACACAGGTGATTTAAAACTGCTCGGTGCATCCTCTATTTCAAAGCCATTTTCTACCGTCGCCATGTCTTCCCTCGTTCTGTGCTCCGTACCTACGTAGTGACGTAAGTCACGTGACTTGATGTCTGACATTGAACAAATGAATCACCAACCAGTGACTTTTTTTAAGATAACGTAACCTATTTCTAAAAAAAGAAGAAGAAAAAGAACATATCCTACTTCTCTCGCATTAGCGAAGAATCGCGATTCATTTTTTCTCTCAACCGGTGCGAATCGTCACGCATTTGTACCGATTTTTAATCATGTCACGATGCATCGTTACATCCCTACTTCTAACCACAAGCAGAGACGCTATTAGCCAGAACACAGCACTGTCTTTTTAAGGTTAGTGATTCTAAATCAGTTGTTTTATCGTTGTTTTTGTTTGTTTTTTTACTTCAGAAGACAGGAAGATGTTTGGGAGTCTTTTCAAGGCTTGAAACACAGGATGTGCAGCACAGGATAAGCTGCTGATTCCACCCTCCTTAAACTGTGGAGTGGACACCCTTGGGGGGCCCCTTGAGGACCAATGGGGGTCTCTTAATTTGCTACCTCCTCTCAGTCTTCCAATGGTGGAGGGTGTGCTAACTTCATGACAGCTTTATTAAAACAAAACAAGATGTTCAGCTGAGAGACGTGTGTGTGTTTCAATGCGTGTGTATGTGTGTGTATGTGTGTGTTTGTGATTTTGTGTTCGGTAATGATCTGATATTGTTTTATGGGTTTGTTTTGCTGTGTGTATGTGTGTGTATGTGGTTGTGGTTAGTAACAACAGGCCTGCAGGGATTGAGATGTGGGGAGAGAAAACTCAGCCAAGAGGCTCCATGTCTGCCAGGCGGTGGATGGAAACACAAAACACACAGCAGCCAAACAAACACACACACTCAGTGTTGCAGTGTTTTGTTGTAGACTCACCTCTGTTGAACCTTCTGAGCCATTAGAAAAATCAGAATCTGTGACTTTTGTCTTATTGAAAATCCGAAGGACACACACACACTTTCTCTTATGAAGATTATCCTCAAATCGCAAACTCTCAAAAAAACAAAAAGATGCTGCCCCAGCAACTTCTTGTTTGGAGGAAGTCAACCTGCTACTCTTACCGTCTCTCACACCAGACCCCTCTGTTAGGCGACATTCAATTTGCAGTTAGCCCGTTTTCCATTTGCAGTTAGTTGGCTAAATGTGTGACTCTGGGGATCTGAGGAGCAGACTGAAGTTGAGCAATTGTTGTGGCGCTTCATTACTTTACTTTTCCCCTCGTCGAGCCAAAATTCTGTGTAGTTTGGCGAGTTGAGGAATTTGCCGTTGAATGTTTCATGAAATCATTTCTCTGCAGGAGGTTCGAAGTGTTATTACCTCAATTGTTGCATATAACCAGTGAGGGGGTCTCTCATTTGTCATCAGTAAACCAGTAAGAAGAATACGTCTTCACATTAAAGCTGCAACAAGCAACTTTGTCTCTTCTTAAGTGATTGTGACTGACATCATAATTTATCTGAAATGCTGTGGACGTTTGTGTAATGTTGGAAAAACATCAAATTTAATAAGGCCTCAATTAATGGATCCTTGTATTTTTGTATTCATTCATTTTACAAGTAGTCCCGACAATGCAATCTGATTGGTCATCATCAATCATCATGACATCACAACTGTTCATCACTAATAATATTACTCTGCCATTTCCATGGTAACTACCAGAGCTGGTGCAAAAGCCAATCCTTGACAATAAATCTGATTATTTTTTTGTTTGTTTGTTTTTTGTACTGCATTTCAAAGGTGAAATAAGGATGTTATGATATTTTATAAACCAGCAAATTATCCAAAGTATAATAATATATATTGTTATACACAGATTACAGGGGGGGTTTTTGAAACGTTTTTATTCATAAAAATAATTCAGGACCCACAGTAGGGCTATGTAGATGATGACATACATTACATTAAAAAGTCCATTAGATGTCTCAAGGAATAAGTAACGGGCATCGAAGCAGCTCAAACACACTGCTAATCTCAAATGTTGTTTCAGATTTAAAAAACAAAACTGGGATTTTGGGAAATATTAATAAAATTAACTTGACTTTATTTGGTAGCTCTTGAAAGGACAAATCTTACCAGATAGCCAGAAGTAAAACTGATGCTGTAGTTTACAGACAGATCTGAAAACCAACAGCACAAACTTCAGTTCTTTTGCAATGCTAAGGACTTTGACACAAGTGAGACGCTGCTGCCTTTTAATGAACAAGCTCACTTGTGGCTAATGATGCTGTTAGAGCTGCTGAACACAGTTAAAAGGTCCATCCAACAAATCCATCGTGTCATTACCGCATTAATTTTCAGTTAGTAATATAATTACCATGAAGGCAATAATCAGCCTGGTGACTCATGCAGGACTGTGTGTGTTATTTCACTTTACAAGAAATAAAAAAAAAAACTTGTTGAGCTACTAGTGTTAATGTTTTTCATAGAAATTAGTATTTCTGTGATTTAGCGCCCCCACTTTTAAGTTTGTAATCCCACTATCATAAATATCAACAGATGTATTTGTTATGATTACATTATTTATGGTCAAAAACTAGTGAGTTGACAACTTTGCTAACAGCCAAAAATCAAGCATCTGCAACAACACATTGCAAGACATTGCAGCCAGTCCAACAGCAAGAAGCTCAGTTCTGCGTCTGTCTTTCAGCCTTCTATTTCGTAAAGCTCTCGACAAGGACTAAAAGTCAGTCCATGACTTACTCTTGTCTGCGGCTTCTTGCTCGTCGACTCGCTCCTCTTCTCTTCTTAGCCTCTTCCATCAACCATCAGCCGACTTCCCCAGCTCTGGTTCTGACCTCCTCTTCCAAAACACGCACACTCCCTGGTGCTCTGAGCTTACAGTCCAGGTAGCCCAGCTAACAGCAGCTATAGTTCGCAGCATTTCACTTTACTGTCCATCAGGAAACTGTACATCACAGATAGTTGATGCAGAGCAGTCAGAGGACATCAGAGGGAAAACCAGAAAACATTTTCTCCATAAAATACGATCCAGTTTGACCATTCCTCCATCCATTATCTGTAGCTGCTTATCCTCATCAGGGTCACGGTGGGGCTGGAACCTATCCCTGACTTTGGGCGAGAGGCGGGGTACACAGTGGACAAGTCGCTAACTTATTGCAGGGCCCACTTCGACCAAAATCAGTGAAATAGTTGGCGGCATGTGACTTAAAGTGTTATGTACTTCTTGTAGGTGATCGTACCCGGACCACAAAGTTACATAGCATGTGAACATACCTATGAATGACAGACACATCATTCACCTGATTACAAGTCAGTGTAACATCAAAATGATTCAAAATCTGTTATTTTACGATCGAAAAGTTACACAATGGGATTTTAAATATGTAGTAAGGAGTAAAATAAAAAACACAAGGCCTCAAGAAAACGTGTGGTGTTTTGTTAAAACTTCAGTTCTCAGATTCTGGCTGCCTGTTTTTATTGTTGGCTGGTGTTTTCCGCCTCTGATTCGTAGCTGGCAGCTTTTGAAAGAGTAGCACAAACTCCACCCAACTGCTCCATCACCACCTGGCTGGGATCCCTTCGAGAAGCGCTCCCATACACGTGTGTTTTTCTGCGTCTAACAGTCATTCTTGTGTGTCTATGTCATGGTAAAACTTGTTACAGCGTCTCATTATTTGTAATTATAAATAATTTTGTTCCCTCATTTGAGGTCACAGATAAAAGCTTATCATGGAACAATGCATCATCATTCCAATTGAAATGTCCATAAATGTAAAAATGTGACAGCTCTTTTGATAAATTGATTGCTGGCATGAAAACCAACTCTTAAAAGCTTTAGACATTTGTGTTAATATGTGCGTTGCTTTTGAAAGGATGTCACGATTTTCATAATCGCTATTATAATCATCAGTATCAACATCGTCATCATTGTCTCAAATGTGTGCAGTTTCTCCTGTAATGGATGGATAAATTCATTGAAATATTACCCTCAATGCAGCCCACCATCTGTTACAGCCAAATCCTGATTGTCATCATCATCTTCAGTAAATAATGGAAAACTACCAAACAGAGTTGGCCGCTGCCTAGCAGTAGTTAGATTTTTAAGTTTTCATGCAGTTACTCTACATCCAGCTGAAGAATATGAACATAACTTGGATCAAAAGAAAGAACTAAAACCAGAAAATCCCAAAGAAGTCTTGTTGGGGATGAAAAATTGAATACGAAACCAGTAGTGATATTGTAGATTACTATCACCCCCTTTATGTTTAAACACAGAGGTACAAAAGTACATTTTCAAAGTTCAAAGACTGTGAAAATGTACAAATAATGGACCCAGATGAATAACCTTTGATCTAACACAAAGTGCTCACTATTTTCTATCCATGAGGAACACATTTGTACCAAGTCAGTCTGAACTAAAGGTTCAATAAAGCTCGTAGAGCAGCACACCAGCGTCATTACTGGCACAAACAATATTTTCTACGTAAGCCAACAGCATCAACTTGTCAGGAGAAACCACTGCCCTCCGTCACAGTGTTGACACCTGTTCACACACTAACAAAAAGCAGAAATTTAATCATAGTGTGTGTGTGATAAAGGTGTCAGCTGATGTGTGGTAAACAATGTCATCCAATTTAATGGCAATGATGGAGTATTGCGCGCATCCATCATCTGGAAAACCTGGCTGGTTTGTATAGATTTACTCTTGTCTATTGGCACACCTAATTCATTTTCAATGAGAGGCAAGCAGACAGGTAGGTTCACATGGACAATCTGACAAGCAGGTCAGGAGTATCTACCCGCTGCCAGAGTTGAATTGTCTTTTTATAATAGTCTTTTTTCTACACAAGACACAGGAGACACTGTCGGGCACTGACCACCATTAATGAGAGACTAACTGTTGTTTAAACAGGAGGAGACTGACACATGGCAGAGCATCGGCGCAAGACTGGAGGTATCATCATTTTTATTTAAGCTAGGCTATAAAGTTATGACTATGCTAATTTAACAACAATAACAATCTCACAGAACGCTCATCTGTCACTCTATATTGTGTGTATTAATGCTCAAGAGTGGTAATGTTGAGAAGCCAGTTGGGGATTATGGTCATGTAACTAGACTTTTAAAGTGTTTCAAACAAAATCCAGAAGAAATTTTTATATGTGGTGCATTCAAATTAAATGGAAAGACTCAAATTAGGCAAAGATACTGAGAAAGATATGGTCACATTAATTTCAATCAGTACACCTGAATAAAAAAAATAATTATGTTTTAAATCATGTGAGGCAGTTGGGTAGTAGTAATGAAGCGCCAGTTGTGAGATCACACAAGAATCCATCTTGCGAGGCTTAAAGCTATGTGATTGTGTCCAGACTGCATCAGCATTAGCATCAGGTTGGCAGCTATGACATTAGCTACAGGCGTGGTTCAAGTGACTGGTTAGTGTAGATGCTGCTAGCACCAGTTGTATTGAAATAATCATTGGAAGATGAGCAAAGAACAGCACTTTTCTCTTATTCTTACTGGCATCATTAACAGTTTGACTACGTTATATGGTTTGTTGATCTGATTGGTTACCCATGAATTCATCTGTGACAGACAGTAATAGCCAGGTGGTTCATCCAATTGACAGCCTTCTTTCCAAACAGTTTCCCTGCAAAGGCTTCCCAGATCTGGTGACGTTGGGTACTCAACACAGGGTTTTCCAGCAAAAAAGCTGAGACTGGAGCCGATTTTCAGTTATTGATTTCAGTTAATGTACATAACTTGATCATCAGCATCTTTATCTTTGTATTATTTGCTCCTGGTTTAACGTAAAAAAAACAACCATTTAGCTGATGTTGTTTTTTCTGTGAATATGGCCAACAATAAGTAGTAAAACCCTCCATTGACACATTGTTTGTACGCCAAACATATGGCATTATGGGTAGTGTGTTTGTTATTTTTTTTTAAAGCAGAACAACAGCCCGTGGGGTAGAGTGAGTGAGGGGAAGTAAAGCCTCTCCAGAGCCCATTTGGGATAAAATGTTGTGTTTTTTTCTCTTAAACTCATATTTGTTCAGTTTCTCTTTTCCTCTCTCCCACTGCAGTCTATTTCTGTCACTATTTTTCCTTATCTAAGACATATTCTGGTCATTAAGTATCTATTTTTCGTTGGTTCTTTGTCCTCCTTCTGTAGCAACCATTCAGTTTGCAACCATTCAGTAAGTTTTTTTTTTAGCATATATTCAGGACTTAAGGTAATTTAAGGTAATAAAGTTTTTATCACTATTGGCCTAGAATTTTGTTCAAAACCATGGGATGAAACTTCCTTCTGCATCTCTAGCCAGTCCAAATACTGCAAAAAAATCACCCAAAACAATACATTGATTGTCCATTAAGATGCCTCTTTCCTCGCCATCATTGATTAGTAGAAAGAGATGTTCCTGATTGAAGCAGCAGTGCTGTTCTTGCCACTTGTGTTTTGTTTTGGAAGGCTCACTCAGAGCTGTCAGGGCTCCAGTCAATGACTCTGCCAGCCGACACCAGTGCCTTCTCCACCGCCAATGCCAGACATATTGTTGGAGAACTTGACTATGTAAATGACTTGGTCTGGTTGCTTCAGTTCAGTCTTTTGGCCCTGATGAATAGTTTTAGGCTGTTCAGTGAGTCTCAATGAAACACCAGAAGCACTTTCTCATTGTTGAACCCAACTCAAACTGCTGTGTGTTTTTAATATTATTCTGAAGGGTTGTGATTTTGCATGTTTTAACTAAAATATATCACCTACTTTACATTCCTGATACATATTTAATATATATTTGAAGACTTGTACCTTTTTAAGAAAACAATGATTTGCATTTATTTTATTAATAATATGAAAATCTACTTAAGGAGCTTTCTTGGTAATCAATTACTTGTAAACATTTAGTTGCTTTTATTTTATTTATTAATTTATTTAACAAGAAGCCCTGGAGCAGTTAGGGGTTCAGTACCTTACTCAAGGGAACCACGGCAGTGTCACGGAGGTGAACTGGCATCTCTCCAGCTAGCACGCTCCATATTGTGGTCTGTGCTGGATTTGAACCAGCCACCCTCTGATTCCCAAGCCAAGTCCCTACGGACTGAATTACTGCCACCCCATTTATGTTTTCTTTGCTTAATGGTGGGGCATGGAGAATCAGCGATGCGTTGGCACAGTTTTAACCACCCTCTGCAGTGCTCAGTCCATGATAGAGCTGTTGCCATGTACCATACTGAGATGAAGATGGTATGAATGCCCCTGATGGTGCAACGGTATTTCCATGGCAGGCAGGAAAGTTCATGGCTGACCTCTCAAACCCAAGACAGAAACTTTATGAGACACTACCCTCCGACAGGTTGTCAAAGTAAATTTTGCTGTTGCATTTAAAAAAAACTCCAAAAACCAATACATCCAAAACAATCTGATTGTTGGCTGCTGAAGATTTTACATCAAGTCCTTTGATAAAACAAACTCATCCCTTCCTATTTTAATTTGATGCACATAAGGTCCATGAAGAGTTAGTTCCCCAGTTGGGTGCAGAAGAACTTCAACCCTCAACCCCCATCCATTCCCTTTGTTATGATTTGAAACGCTGCCTGTAAGCCAGATCTTATGGCCCATGCTAAAGGTGTTTGTAGACTGTGTGATAACAACAATCTTTCAAGTTCAGAATGTAGGGGTCATGGCTGCTGTGACTTTAGAGTTTGGTCTTAAAAGAATTAATGCTGGCACAGCCTTTGGTTGGTCCACATTGGCCTTCATTTAAGCAAATTAAGATTGCTGTTTCAGCTTAAGTTGTTTCTGTTTAAGATTATGATTTCACCACCTCTCTGCCATTATTGTCAAAAAGGTAAAGCATTTAGCAAGATGACATTTGAAGGGATAAAGCTGCTCCTGAGCCTGGTGATCTTGGAATGGAGAGTCTTGTAGCGCCTCCAAGAGGGGAGGAGGGCAAGCTCTGTGACCGGGTTGAGAGGTGGCCCTCTGCAGACACCACTTTTACACATTTGGGACAGACTTAATGGTGGGGCGTGGAGAACCGGTGATGCGTTGGGCAGTTTTCACCACCCTCTGCAGTTGGTAAGAGTGCTCTTGATGATGCAGCGGTATTTCCATGACCCTGCGGCAGGCAGGAAAGTTTATGTCTGACCCCTCACACTCCAGACAGAAACTTTGTGAGACACTCCCCTCCAGCAGGAGGCTGCAGCCCATCAAGACCAAAACCTCCCACCATAGGAATAGTTTCTTCCCGACTGCAGATAGCCTCATCATCTCACTATTTAACTTGATGTGGAACACTAATGCAAATCTTTACAGATATACTTTCTACATTTTGTCTGAACACTCCATCCTCTTCATTCAGTTCAGTTATAATTATTGTGACCAATTCTATGTGAAAACCTTCTTGGCAATAGCTTTTGCTTGTTGTCCACATACTTTTCAATCTGTAGCACAGCCGACTGTGGTGTAAACACACAGAAAATAACACTTTGTAAGAGTAAATGCCACTCAGCTTCACATTATTGTTCTTTGTAATCGCCTTGTCATATATTTTTGTACATTGGGACCCCTGCATGTGTTTTTTTTTTTATCTCTTATATAACAGACACTGTTATGGAGGACAAACATTCTGTCCTCCATTATTTATTCTTCTGGTGTTTGTAGCAGGCCTCAGGTGATACTGACTGCAGCAGTGGCACTGACTCAGACGGGGTCAGCTCAAACTAAATGTACTCACGGTACCGAAAACAGTGCTTTAAAGTCGTTCGTCTAATGGCTTATCACACCATGCTAAAAGCAGGACAGAGAGAGATTCCTCCTCCTCTTCCTCCTCCTCCTCCTCCTTCTCCTCTGTCGCTACTTAAAAATTCAGCTCTGTGAAAGTTGCTTTCAGATGGTTTTATAACCTGCACGGCTTCGAATGCCAATGTGATACGTGCTGTCTGCCTCCATGATGTGACTTTTATCCCAAGGTCTCTAGTGTCTGGCCTGGAGAGAAGACTGACTCGACTCCAGTGGACCCGATAAACAACATACATGAATTCTTAAATTGAGTGGTGTTTTCCTTTAAGTGAAGCAGATGGGTATCACCGAGGTGAGTGCAGGTTCATGGAAGCCATCCTGGTTCTCATTACATTGTGATGCGGCCCCTTAAAACCTCATTCGTCGCTGCAGGGATGGACATGATGAGCAGGGTACAGCCGAGACGAGGCAGGAGGCTGAAAAACAATCTGTTTGTGTCTGAGTTGCTGCTCGGAGGGAGATCACTGTCTGTAGATCAGATTTAGAGTCATGCTGGTTTGTAAAGAAAAACATATGTATGAGGATTTGAAACTTGTTAGAAACTGGCACATATTTTTCTAACTTTGACCCTGAAATATTAGAAATCTGTTGAGAAACCCAATGTAAATCCACACCTACTGTGTATTGGAACTTCCCAATGCAACTCTTACAACCAGTAGTACTGTACCACTCCACTGAACCCCCACTGCAACCTATACTACAGGAGAGCAGAAATACAACGTTAGCCTTTTATCAGAACCTTTTTTTCTAGGAGAGCAGATGATATTTGTCTTTCAGGCATGATACACATCAACGTATAGTATATAGTATATATGCATATAACCCTTGAAGTTACCATTTTGTGTTATTTTAGCTCAGAAATTCAATTTCTGAAAAGATTACTCTACAGCCACTGAATGCAGAGCAAAAAAAAAAAAAAACTATCAACTGAGGAAGTTTCATGGCGATATCTATGAGAACAAATTTTGAGCCTATTCACCTGTCGTGTCTCAAAATGTCTGAGTTTCACAATACATATCTTTAAAGGCTGTTTTCTCAAAATACGTTTTTCTCAGACTCAAAGTCACAAATCTCCACTTCAGCAGCACTTGCATGCACCAAACCTTCTAGTTTGATTACTATCTATATACTAGGTTTGTACAGAGGGGTTTGTTCATATATCATTCATAGCCTGATCTATACAACATTTTATTTATAAAAATATAGATTTTTTTTATGGCTGTTCACAGTGTTTTCTGATAAAAAGAGATATCCAAAGTTCCCTCTTTGACTCCAATATAATATGTCAGCAAAATGAAAGAATTTTGAACCTGGCTTTATTCAATGTTCACATTTCTGGAAATGTGTGAAAATTAGAACACTTTTAGTGAGAAAATGCCTCATTTGCATATTTAAGCACAACATTTCTTAATGTAAGTAATTAACTGATGAAGTTTCATGGTGGAATTTTATTAATTTAATCTTTTTATGATGTTAACTAGTTGTGTCTTAATGTTTTAACTGCTTGTTGTAACTATTCTGACTGTTCTCTGTGTGGTGCTAATAGACAGCATAAAGAGTGGACGTAGAGACGTCACCCATAGATTTCAGTATGGTGGCTCAGCCCATCGCCATCTTGGCAGTCCAGCCTCTGACATCTCTTGGCTAATCTAAAAATTATGTGGATTGTCTGTGGACCTGAGGCAGGTTGAATGATGCAAGAAATGTGTATGAACAGGGAAATTAGTTATAGAAACTAAAACCGTTTTTTGTACCAGGTTGTAAATATGTTCATTTCTGCTATGGAGTTAGACATTTTTACATGGGGGCTTATGGAGACTGACTCGTTTTGGAGTTAACCTCAAGTGGCCATTCAAGGAACTGGCGTTTTTGGATCTTCCGCACAGCCATGAAGGTTGCTGCTTGGTTGTACTTTGGAGAAAATGTTTGAGACAGTATAATTTAGATTATGGATTCTTCAGTAATGTACCATCATAGAGGCACCCATCATAACTGCTAATACGCGATAACACAAATCATATTAGAAGCTCGAAAGTATCTTCAAAGCTTCATGAAGATTGAAAATCTGCAGAAATAGAAGCAGCACAAAATTGAGATATTCTTCTTTTGAGTGGGTGACCTTTCTTGTATTCTACATGCTATTAGACTCAAGCACAGGTGTCATAAGAAGCAAAACGATGAGCTAAAAGAGGCTAAAAAGCTCTGTAGCTCAAGAAACAAGAAAGCCTTTACATTACACACACATTTGATTTATTGTTAATATAAAAGTTTTTGATGAATGGTGCTATAAAATGTAACTGATCTAACTCTCTGTGAAAAAGTTGTATTGAATAAATCACATGCATGAAGAAAGTTATGACTGTTAGATTGACTGTTGTTGTAGCAGCTGGTGTGGCTCATTCAGGAAACCCAGAGGGTGAAAGTTAAAATATGCTTTAATTCCATTTTGTCCTGCAGTAACACAACAACTCTCACATGTCTGGTGGTCCCTGCCTGATTTGATGGGTCTGGCTTCCAGGATAAGCCGATCATTTTCTTATTTTTCTGGGGGTCCAAAGCTGAAAATCTTGAGTCGCTCCAGGAGTTCATGTGTCAGTTAGACAAAATTAAGAGCTCTGCAGATCTGACAGCACATGCCCCCCAGCCTTGAATGAATCAGTTGTTTTTTCAGAAGAGGGTGTGCTGTTCTGCCGTCTCTATGAACTAAAAAAAACTCAACATGGAGATTTATTATAAAGGTCTGAGAAAACGACTCTTATCTTGAGTTATTGCTAAAATAACAGCATTTAAAAACAAGAGCTGATACCCAAAAAACACTGACGCACAACTCTAGAAAGATTAATGATTTATACAAATGAGCTGTGACGTTTCTAGATAGTCAAAAAAGTCAAGGTTTGGTCAAAACTACGACTATTGCTCTCTGTGTGGTATACTAATACACAGTATAAAGAATGGACGTAGACTTTGTCCCAAAGGTTTCGGCATCTTGGCAGTCCTGTCACTTGGGCTGTAGCAGGAAATCAACAGTGTATTTAATTGACTAAGGATGTTTTTTTGTGAATTATTATAAACTCATCTTTTCATTTGTGTGACATAGTGTGTTATGTTTCAAAAGTTACATTAGCTGTGTTTCCAGCCAAATGTGTCGCAAACTTTAACCAAATTTGGACTAATTCCCCAAAAGAAAATGTGTTGTTATACATTAGGAGTTGGTTCACGAGCAGTAGGTGGCGCCAATTCTCCAGTTAGAAAGCTAAAAGAAGAGGGCGCAACAAAATGATGAAATTAAAAGCGCACCAGTGGAAGCTCAACCGGTAAAAACCAATGCAGAGAACGGGTTACATCAGATCTGTGTGTAGTGATTGTAGATGTGTTATAGAGCCATGGGAGTCATGAGGAAACAGCTGATCAGTCATGTGACTTAAGTGTTCAATATGTCACAACTTATTTGACAAAAGTGTATGAGCTTTACTCAAAAAAAATATGCTCAAAGGAACATGGAAACCTTTTTGGGAAATGTTTTGTATGTTTTTTTATTTTAATGTTTCCATTAAACCTTTCCAATGTGATACATCATCAAAATACCCTATAGCTTTTAATAGAATAAACTGCCAGGCCTGGATAGTATAAAATGATAATGCAGTGTGTATTTCCGGCTTTAAAATTTTCCAAAATGACAGATTAAAGTGAATGTGACAAAAAGTACAAGCCAAGGTTACCACTGTTTGCAATGTGGACAAAGAGGGCTGAAGTCAGTCATTATTTTGATGTTTAGGTACAAGGAACAAGATAAACCCTTAAATTAACCTTGCTTCTCTTTTAGTTTCTGCTTTTTTTCCCCCCCAAATGATTCATGTGTGATGTAATTCTGGAATCTTAATTGATTTACACAAAGAGTAAAAATGTTTCTTAGTCTTTCGGTCTATTTGCTAATTCTGCTGCCAGACTGAAGGTTGTTCTAGGAGATGAATCATTTGTTCTCTCTGTCCTAATAAGTTCAAGAGTCTTAGAAGAGTATGCCACCTGTGCAGCATCAGTGGTTTTTGGCAGCTGTTCAATGCGTCTGGAATTCTTAAAAAAAAACAAAAAAAAAAACACACCACCTAACAGCTAAACGCATTACTTCAGATGTGACCGGACACTTCACTGCCTGCAGTTGTTTTTGTCTGTGTGGTGATTGTGATGAAAACAGAAACAGAGAGCAGAAAAGACAAAGCAGAGAAGAGGAGGTATCAGTGGATGGATTCTGTGATCCACAGCCAACAAAGCGTTGTGTGTGGGGGGGCAGAGAGTCTCCAATACAATGCCAAAACAAATATATTCGCAGGGTGAGGCTTAAGTGTCAGGCATTTAGTTGACACTCTCTAAAAGACACCACAATTGTTATTTTAAATTAATTTTTAAAATGTATCTTGAATATGAAAAAGGGTGAAAATAGAATAAAACCTGTTAACAACTAGAGAAATCAGAGGAGATCTGAAGCAGCCCGTATGTTTCTTTTTGTTCTGCAATTTCTGTTACCACAAGTTTACACCGATCGGCCATAACATTATGAACACCTGCCTAATTTTGTATAGGACCCCCTTTTGCCGCCAAGCATGGACTCCACCAGACCTCTGAAGGTGTGCTGTGGAATCTGGCACCAAGACATTAGCAGCACATCCTTTAAGTCCTGTAAGTTGTGAGGTGGGTCCTCCATGGAACGGATTTGTTTGCACATCCCACAAATGCTCGATTGGATTCAGCACCATGAACTAGTTGTTGCGTTCCTCAAACAATTCCTGAACCTTTTCTGTTTTGTGGCACGGCGAATTATACTGCTGGAAGAGCCCGCTGCCATCAGGGAATGCAGTTTCCATGAAAGGAGTCCCATACGCAACAGACTGCAATGCATTGTTTGTTCCGACACCTTTTTATCAGAACCAGCATTTTCAACCTCTTTTTAATTGCTCCCCATCATTCCCCATGTCCATCAGTGGGCCTTGGCCACACATGACCCTGTTGCCAGTCCACTGCTTTTTCTTCCTTGGACCACTTTTGATACTGCTGACCGCTGTAGACCGGGAACACCCCAGTTTTGGAGATGCTCTGACCCAGTTGTCATCACAATTTGGCCCCTGTCAAAGTCACTCAAATCCTTACGCTTGCCCATTTTTCTTGTTTCTAACACATAAAATTTGGGGACAAAATGTTCACTTGCTCTCATCAAACCCCAACCACTGACAGGTGATAACGAGATAATCTGTGTTATTCACTTCACCTCTAATGTAATATTACCGCGTGCTGATCTGTCTATAAATCTGTTGAAATTGATCTATAAAGTTTAATTTAACATAAAACATCAGTAAAAACACAATATCCTCTAAGTACCGTAAGGAGTGACTAAGCTAAAAGTTTGCTGTTTATCAGAGGTCACCTTATCGAGGACATACTGTTTATCATCACAAACTGCCTGTTTGGTTGACGCTGTAACAGTAATGGATATTCAAGGCTGATCGAGGTCAGACAGGTGTGGGGTTGGAGTCAGTTTCCAAAGCTGGAGGAGCCTCAAAAGACCTCAGACATATCTTCGGCATTTCTTGTTATTTACTGGCTGACATGCTGATACCCACATATCTGCAATAATCAAATATAAAATGACACGTGAGCCAATTTAACCGTCTAGCTCTAGCTAACTGAAGTCAAACTTTACTCAAAAATGTACTCTTTCCATGGAAGCGGTTTCTCCACCCATAAATACTAAAAATGGTATGAAATGCATAATCATCTAGGGGAGTTCTCGATTTGGACTTCAGTATTTGTTCAACATAAAGAGTTAATCCAAAAAGGACGGATCTGTGCAGCTGCAGATATCGTGACGTGTGGAAGTATTTTAACAAAATACATGAGTAATATGACTTCAGTTGTCAACCTATACAATCCACTTTTTTCATCACTATCAGAAGTAATCCAGTTGTGAAATATACTATTATATCCAGATATCAATTCGTTGACACAGGATGCTGGAAATTGCCAACATAAAATTGACATAAATAATTTCAGAAAAAAAACAAACTAAACTTATTCTACTGGTCTCGTGTGGCAGTGAATTTGCGATGAGCCTGTAAATAATCTGCCCGGTAAAGCGAAGCTCTTTCCTTTCTAACCTCTAATTTCTTGCGTCCCTTGTGTCCCTCCTGTAGTTCACCTGACATTTTATTGATTTCGTGCACCTCTCCACGCTCCCTAACCCTACTGTAAACCTGTAAGCCAGTCTGTTGCTCTTTATGGATCTGATTCTTTCTCCTTCGCAAGTATGTGCAGTGAAACTCTGCGAGGTGCCAACCTCCCTGCACCAGTGCCTCTGAGGCATATTCCTGCACATTTATCATACTTGTCGGATAAAGTGACTCTGATTTAGATCTCCCCCTACTTTCTTCTTTCTTCCTCAGAGCTTTTCACATGGAAATGGCTTATTCTGCTCTGCCCCACCCCTCTCCTCTATAAAAAAAAAAGAGATGCATTTATCTCTGGGTGGCCAATCTTTTGCTCCTCTTATTGCTTCTTGTCAGCTGTTTTCTCAGCATACACACCAACTCCGTCTGACCTGCTTATCCAGCAATATCCAGAGCCTGCTGTAGCCTGGGAGCAAACTGTTCCTGGCCCAACTGAAATCCATCATGCCACCTGGGTTCCTTATCACGTGGAGAGGAGGGTAGAAAAGAAATACGGGGTGGTCCAAACACAGGGACGGTGGGGGTAAAGATGAAAAGAGAAAGATCATAGAGGAGGCAGAAGGTAGAGAGGGAGAAATAAGAGGAAAACTGGGTCGAAAGACGGGAGAGGAGATATGAAATAGACAAACAGTAAGAAGTAGGGAAGGGTTTAGGGGAGATGGAGTCTGTAGCAGTTTAGGAGCTGTGACGGGTCGGATAAGGCAGAGATGCGACAGTCTAAGAAGATGTGGTGCAGATAAGATGGATGATATGCTACAAGCTGCACAGGATGAAAGAGCAGCAGAAAGATATCTCGGTTATGGTAAAAATGAGAAAGATAAAGGGACGATGACGTCCAGTAAACCTTTAACACTGCCCCAATTAGCAGGAAGGAGGGAGGGATGTTTTGTTATGTTGGTCCATAGATCAGAATAACTCTGTGCTGAACTTTTTCTACCAACTTTATGGTTATATCCCCCCGAGACTTTGAGGTATCATAATTGAAAAGTTTAAGCGAAACAGCAAACTTAAAAAAAAACTTTTATAAAAAAGTGCTTGCGCTGGGGCAGCGTTTAGCTCAGTCAGTAGAGCAGCCGCCCCATGTGTGAAGGCTCAGTCCTTGCTGCGGAAGCCCAGGGTTCGAATCCAACCTGTGGCTCTTTCCCGCATGTCATTCCCCACCTCTCTCTCCCACATTCCTGTCACTCTTCAGCTGTCTCTATCAAATAAAGCTTAAAAAGGCCAAAAAAATAATCTTAAAAAAAAAAAAAGTGCTTGCGCTCACATCTAAAAACACCATTGGTAATGGGTAAAGTAAACCCCAAGTGTCAGTGCTATATTGACCAGAAACAAAAGTGCTCGCCTCTCTTGAAATCCGATGTTTTGTTAACCCATCCATCCACACCGACCTCCTCCCAAGCAGCTTTGTTGCTCTTTAATAACGTAGCCAGGCTTCCTCCTTTGCTCCTGTCATAATTACAGCAACCACTATGAGGACCTTTTACTTGATAGTAAACATGTCATTTTCTGGCACTGTTCCTTGGAGGACAGTCGCAACACGACACCTATCCCCCTTCTTGTGATGTGTCCAAACAGGACTTGTGATATGTTTTAGCAACCGAGGCACCTTTCTCTAATTTGATCTAATGGCTTTTAAGTGCTTAGAGCACTTTACCTCACCAGTAAGAAAATAAGATCTTGTTGCTGCAAATGTAAAGTCATCTTACATGAGACAAGTCTGGCATTTCGAGGGGAGCTGCGAATTTTGGAAGCTTATTTATTCTCAGACTTCTTCTATTCTTAGTAGAATCAGACCATTAAACCTCTCTTATTTTTCTGAGTCCCACTTTCTAGAAACAATGATCTGCTTTGAAGGTTTCCACAATAACTTATATTCAAGCTAAGTCTCAAGTTTTTGTGAGTCAAGTCTTTGAACTTTGTAGACTGAGTTGAGTTCACAGACATGAAATGCTGACTGGAGCTGACTTGATTTGATTGTGGTTGCTGTGGTGCTCAACTCATTAGCTCGGAGAGGTTTTGACCCTCTTCAGTAACTGTTGATTGAGTGAAATTGTGAACAATCTGAGAAGAACAGGACACAGAGGAGAAAATAGAAGGAGATTGGAGAACTATATTATGACTGATTAGCGCTAGCATGCCCCAGCTGCTGGCTAGCATGTTAGCTGTTAACCAACTGCACCAACTGCAGTAGCTCAACAACCAAATTTAAGTTGAGTCGAATAGATGTTGGCGTTTTTCTTTGTCATGTGTGTCTAAAATGTCCACCTGAGAGTTTCATTGTTTGTATATATGAGGAGAGAAGAAGAGTGGAGAGACCGCAGGTGGAAAAACTAAATGAGCTTCTGCCCTCCACACCTGCTCTCTTTCCTGTCAGGCACCTTGTTAGTGCTGAGACTTCACTGCAACTACAGGCCACAGTGACAACACACACACACACTGTAACTGTGTGAACACACTGTCAATATAAAAAATGTGTATATGGTTATTATCTGCACTGTAAACACACAGACACACACTTTATGTTCTTTCTTTAATGTAAACACAGTTACTGTCATATTGTGTCAAACACACATACTGTATTATTGAAATAATAAAGGTAGGTGTGTGTGTGTGTTGGGGTGATTCTGTGGTGTTCATCTCTTTGCAGGGCTCGTCTCATAAAACAAACCCAACACAACATGAGATTTTGGCCTCTACACACACCTCTACTTGTGAGGACACTCATTGACATAATTCATTACCTAACCTTAAATCAACATTGTTCAGGAACTGGTATTCAGTGTAATATCACCTCTGTGAATATGGACAGCTGTACAACACATAGCAGTTACGCATTACTTACTAGTCCAACAGCAAGAAGCCCAGCTCAGCGTCTGTCTTTGAGCCTTTTATTTCACAAAGCTCTCGTGAAAGACTAAAGTCAGACCCACATTTACTTTTGCACGGCTGCTTCTTGCTTGGTCACTCTCTTTTTTTCTCTTCTAAGCTTCCTCTGTCAACATCCTCTTCAGTCTCTTCTCCTCTGTCATTATGTCAATAGAGGCTACTAAGCCCGGTTACATTGCCCACTTGCCCAGCTCCAGTTCTGGCACAACACTGGCTCTAGTGCCCATGAGCCTTCCCCTGCACCCTGGGCATGAAAACCCGGTAGTCCAAATGTCTCTGGTACAAACTCCCCCGATGCTCTGAGCTCACAATCCAGGCAGCCCGGCTAACAAACTGAGCTAACATTAGCCAACAGCAGCAATAGTTCACAGGTGTTTACTTTACTCAAATTTCCATCAAAATACCAACAACTCACTTTGTGCTGCCTCAGACAGGCAAAGCCTATTTTGAGGTCTGGAAAAGATCAACTTCTCAGAGCTCTGCTTGTTGGGGCGCCATGAAACGTCAAACATCCACTCAGAATCAGAGTCACGTTTATTGGCCAGGTATTTGTACACATACATGGATGAACATACAGTCTTGTACACACAATGAGAAATATACTTACACTTGACTGCACTCCTTTCTGTCCTTCTGTCTACCTTGTTTTTACTGATGCGCGCACACACACACACACAGATTCCTGCTTCTCCTCTCTCACAGTCATTTAAGGTCCCAGCAGCCCTGATCAGATTTCAGAGTCAGCCGAGTGTGATGATACAGACGAGCTGCAGCACAGCAAAACATTGAGCTCACACTGCTTTCTGCCCAAGTGTGTGTGTGTGTGTGTGTGTGTGTGTGTGTGTGTGTGTGTGTAGTTCAGAAAGGAGTGTTTTCCACCCGGGGGTGTGAAGCATTAGCTGTTTAACAGAGCATCAGGGTCAAAGCTCCGTGCTGCTCTCGGACTCGCACCAACTGCTCAGTTTGAGTCCAAGATTTCACATGAGAAAATAACTGACAGCAGAAGATGTGAGAACATTTCCACAATATCACAACAAAAAAAATGTTCTGGATATGTTATGTCATGAGTTGTTGTTTTCTCACATCTTTAAAATTATTACTTCTGATGTGAACGTTTTTCAAGTTTCTATAATCTTACTGAAGTTTGATCTCAAGTGTGTATAAACAGACAATATGCTCACGTGAGTGCAAGTACAACAGTGAAACTATAGCTGCTGTTAGTTACTGTTTGCTAATGTTATCTCAGTTTGTTAGCCAGGTTGCCCAGACTGAGCTCAGAGAGTGTTTGCTTTTGTACCACATGTATTTTGGAGCACCAGGTAGAGAAGGTTTTCAGGCCCAGGGTGTGGGGGAATGCTGATGGGGAGTGGAGCCAGTGTTGTGCCAGAACTGGAGCTGCGCAAGCAGACAATGTAACTAGGATCAGCAGCCTCTATGTACATAATAACAGAAGGATGTTGACAGAAGAAGCTAAGAGAGAAAATGAGAAAGTGACGTAGCAAGAAGCCAATGGACAAAAGTAAATCTGACTATGGCTATGTCTTGTGTTGTTGCACTCACTTGATGTTTGGCTGTTAGCAAAAGACTCGCGAAACTGCGAAAATACCTATTTCTATGCAATGCTGCTTTAAATTGAAGTAATACAACAATTCTTAATGACATATCTACTCATATTTATTTAAGAGCTGATCTGAGGTTATGACTGTGTGCATATCTCAGTGCTTGTGTTGTTTGAAATTTAATGGATCTGTTCCCGACTGTCTGCTGCTCTCAATGTTCTAAATTGGCCCTCTTTCAGGTCTAGAAAAGCACTTTACAAATAAAATGTATTATTAAGTTTGTCTCTTAGCTCTGATTTTGAGAATGATGTTGATCATATTGTATCTTAGTGTTAGTGGTTTCCGCCCATTTCAGCATGAAATATAAGCAATATTTTTGCCTGGCTTCAGTATTCACAACACTTGTAATAATGTTTTGGTTTTGAGAAGGCATATTTGTTTGTGAAAAGTGTTGCTCAGCACTGAAAAAATTCAAAACAAACAAACAGATTTGGAATTAGCGCCTGCCACCATCTTTGTCCTTTCCATTAAAGCTAGAAATTTCTAATTTGTGGCCCGTTTCATTATAGCTGCTGATATGATGGCAGCATCATGTTTCACAAAAGATAAATGCAGATAAATATGCACAATCCTGTCTCCTATTGTTTTGTTTTCATAATTACCTTGCAGTGACAAACATAATCGCTGCCTGGATGATGTTCACAGACTGAAACACTACATTTATTTAACGACTCACAAGGTGGTGTGTTGGTGTGGATGACAGGTGTACAAAGCGCAGGTCTATAACACTACAGTCCTGCGGTTGTGTCCAGACTTTGGAGTCTTATATATTTATATATAATAATATGACAACATAATCTGATATTAATTATTAAAAAGAATAATTTCCTTGAAAGCTCCATTCAAACCCAAGTTAATATCAGTTCATTTACAGAATTACTGGAAGCTTTATTCTCTGATTACGTATTTTCAACATTTTAATTATTTTGTTCTTTGCAGGGAACATTCCACAGAAATTATTCATGATGGACTGGAAAATAAAGCATGAGTAATTAATTCAATACAAATTTCTTGCTTGAATAGAAGTCATAAATTAACATATGAATACTCTGACAGACACTCATCATCTGCCTTATTTTGATTCACTTTGATTTTCTGTCATTTTGTCACCCTGCATCACAGCCGACCTCTTCGGTCCATCGCAGAGCTCTTTTACAGAGAGAACAGGACACCTGTCAATCATCTTGTCGTTCCAGACTTTTAGAGGAAAAAGCCCAGCGGTCATTTCAGAGTGTGAGCACTTTTGGGGGGGAAACTATCTGTTGTCATATGTCACCGTTATTCTCCTGAGGCGCTCAACTTGAGTTGACCTATTTGATGCGAATGGGTGCTCATCGGGAGCACCGGAGACACAACTGAAGGTCTCTGGGACGAAACAAACTAGCGTTCCAGCTCAAAGTTTCAGCTGAATTGACAGATGTCTCTCTCCTGGAAGAACATATTGATTCAGCTGAGGTGTTCATCTGAGCGGACGCTCTAAAATGTAGGTAAATTAAACATCTTAGAAAATAAATGAAAGTTCAGTTGCAGCCTGCAGTGATGATGAACACAAACCACAACACCCTGTCCACTGTTTGTTTGTGTTACAGTAATTAAATACTATACTTATTGAGGTGTAACTAACTACTTTTTTCAGATTAAAACAAATGTATACAGGTATTTAGTAGTGTTGTTAATCAATCGGTCCCAATCTTGACAATTATTTGAATTGAACAAGTGGAGCTGTGAAGCTAGCATGGCTAACCCACCTTTCCAGACTGTGTTCAGTTGTTTAATGTATGATTAGGAAAGCAATGTTTCTTTCTTTTCTTTTCTTACAGTTGCATTGCATTCTGGTCTATTGAGTTTCTTCTGGGTGCATAAATTGTTCTCAGAGAGTTTCTATGCTGGATTTCTTTTCATGTGATTGTTGAAAACTGCTTTGTGCTCCAGAAAGAATCCTCCTAGACTGACACCAAACCTAATACTTCTGTAAATTTTGTAATTATTTAGTTTGTTGAAACTTTTCTTACTGCAGGAAATATGATATGAAGCTTTACGTTTATCCAGGAGGAGGTAACTATCACCGCCACTGCAAAGAGGGCACATTGTTTCACTCTCAGCATAAAGGCGAGACTCATTATTTTCAGTTTTCTGATTTTCACAGATTAATCTTTTAAAGAAGAAGAAGAAATTTGAGTTTTATGTCCCAAAGGTTTCCGGCAGAAAGAACAAGAAAATCACTGTACTTTGTTTCTCTTACAACAAACACATTTGTCAGAGAAATGACAAAAAACAACAACATAAAATGCATAATTTTGTGTAAAAACCTTTTATACTTACTTTTAAACTATGATTTACGAGAGTGTCCACCTCTCTCCGCTCTCTCTGCACAGGCTGGTATAAACTACCAACATCAGACTAATAGATACGATCTCAGAGGTCAGCTCCCACCAGAAACCTACTATCCACTGAAGCCATTAGTGCAGAATGCACACACATGAATACGTAACACACACTCAAACCCCCATACTCAGAATCAATGTCATGTTGTAGTGGCAGTGTCCTGCCACCAGGTGTCGTTTTAGAGTCAATCAGAGTGGAAGAAAAAGAAACAGATGAGCACACTAACACACATACAGTGTGTGTGTTTTACATATAAGGCAGTAATCATGCAGCTCATTAATCTGGAATAATTGATTAAATCTACACAAAGCATCAATCTGGTCTATATGTGGTAATCTGACTTGTTCTGCGTATGTAAAGGAAGATGAACAATTTACCTTCAGGGAGAGACTGAAAATTCTGTCAATGTCAGAAAAATATGGAAAATGATTTGATTCTAAAAAAAAAAGTCTGTAAAGAATGCTGTGATTTGCAAATCTTTTCTGACCTATATTCAGTTGAATACAGTACAAAGATAAGGCAATATGCACTAATTACAACATGTTCCAATGAAGCTTGAATAGGAACAAGAAAGGACTGGGAAAGTTGTGTCATGCTCAGAAATACACCTGTTTGGATAATCCCACAGGTAAACAGGTTCATTAGTAACAGGTGATAGCATTATGATTGGGTATGAAAGGGGCATTCTCAAAAGACTCACAAGCAAGGACGGCGTGAGGTTCACCACTTTGTGAAAGAATAGAACAATGTTTCTCGACACACAGTTTGAATAAATTTCAAGATTTCACCTGCAAATCCTCAATTAAAAGATTCAGAGAATCCAGAGAAATCTAGGGGGCAAAGCCCAAAACCGACATTGAATGCCTGCGACCTTGGTTGGTTTTACTATTACTTACTACAGATTTACTTTCAGTCAATTAGGGCCAGCAGGAACAATTTGTTAACATATACACATCCCTTTTTAAGCCGATAAGGTGAACTTCACATCCAGCAGTTACAGAGCAACATGATAATTCATTTTTGAGTCATATTTGTGTCACCTGATGAATCTCAGTCCAATATTCACGCTCTTTTAGCTCTGTTTTTGGTCTCCACCACCTCCTAAGAGAAATATCTGGCTTTTCAGCTGCTAAATGCACCACTGTGCTTAGCAGCTAGTCTCCATCTGTGTTTGTCTGCTAGTACAGTGAGGTTTCTTGCAGCATTTTCCATAAAGACTATAAGAACGCTGGAGAATGAACCAAAACAGTCAGTTGTGGAAAACAGCCAAACGATGAGCTGAAACTCAGAGCAATGTAGAGCAATGTAAAGTCGATTAGAGCTGCAGATTCATCATCAGGCGCCACACCTTTCATGTTGTCATTTGATATACTATTTAAAAATATAGATTGATCTCACTCAGCTGCAGTTTGATGCTTTTCAGGTGTACTTTTGATGAATGATGAAATGCTCTTAACCGATATGATTACTTCCACCACAGCAGCAGCTTTGACAAAAGAGGAAGGTAGTGTTTCCCCCTCCCCTCCGCCTCTCCATCATACCGTTGAGTTTTGTTTTTCACAATATTGATTCTTTAATGTTTAGCTGATGGAGTGCTTTGTGTTGGTCAGCATTTTCACCAACTGCTGACGGTGTGCTGCCAGTTATTTCCACCTGCTTCAGGCTGCACACTTGGGTGTTTATTGTAACGTTTCTCTCTGCACAGACTGTCCAAAAATCAGAAAGTCCAACAAATCGCTTACAGGAGCCGGAGGGGGACAGTAGCTTCATTCACATATGAAATGTTGACAATGGATAAGATGTGAAGGGTGAAATGGGTTTTTTGCATGCTTGTCTGAAATGTCACAGACAATAACTTCATCAGGGAGAAATTCATTACTTTTTTGTCCATTTCCATCACTGCCTAACCAAACTCTGCATTTAAAAAAGCAAAGCACTTTTTGTTGTGAAAGCTGACAGACTGAAAACTTCCCCAGACCTGTGTTTGTCTTACACAAAATAATCAAAAGAATATACATCTGTATTTGCAAAATGTGTGAAATGTCACCAAACAAGATTTGAACTAGTGATAAGTAGCAGTAAATGTTAACTGTAATTAGGTTCAGAAATGTTTATAGTAATTATACACCACTGTTGTCCTATATTCTTCCAGAAAGCGTAATTAACTGCTACTGACGCATTTGTGCAATCATCAAAACACTGCCTGCAAAAGGATTTCACAGAATAGACAAGAGATTAAAGTCAAAGTTTATCAGAGCGGGTTGTGTGTGTATATATATATATATATATATATATATATATATATATATATATATATATATATATATATATATATATATATGTATATATGTATATATGTATATATATATATATATATGTATATATGTATGTACAGCAGCTGGGTTATTGTTTTTACCACCATTTCATAATGGTGAAAATACAATATTTGCAAATTAGTAAATTAAAATGTAGATGAAGCCATCTCATTCATATATGGCAAAGTTAAAGGGTTCTATACACACATTTTAGAGAATAATTCAATGAACCAGCATGTATGTGCATATATGTTTGTAGCTGTAGGAAGAGTTTACATTGATTTAACATGCGCTGAACTGCTTCCGAAAGTACATTAAAGGGTCAATCGACAAAGAGCTGTAGGGTCGGACATTATCTTGGATAGATATTGGTTTCGGTTAGCTTTATTGGACTTTATTTGATGAATATAATGCAAGAGAAGAAAATAAAAGAGAAGAAAAACACAAAAACACATTGTACTAATTTGCTTTGTGGCTGTCCAACATACAACAAACACAAACAATAACACAATATAAACAGAATGGCTGACCTGACTTTATTTGCTCCAATGCCTCTGGGGGTACATTGCACCTAAACAGCAACTGTATAAAAAATAATTCTACCAGACTCAACGTGAGCTGGAACACAACATTAACAATGATATGTGGAAATTGCTGGTAGAGAACTATTTAACATTAACTGCATACTTCTATTGTTCACCTCACAACTGTCCTATGACAAAGTGATAAAATACATAGTTTATCTATGTCCTCTATAATGATGCATTCATGCGTGCTCCTATTTCTAGACACATTTATCAATATATAACTTGTTGGTTCCGAATCTAAAAAAAACAGTGTTGAAAAATAAGTCAATTTTATTATCTGGCTGATGGTTAAAGTTTGATTTGGCCCAAAAAAAAATTGTCTGTCAGACAATCACTGATGAGTTCTGAGATTGTGTAATATGCAACTTTTCAAATCGGTACCGGTGACGATCCTCTGTCAATCATCGTATAAAACCCACCCGACCAATTAAATAAATGGCTGTGATTGGCCCGACCAATTGGAATGGTATTTGGTTTGAATGGAAGCGTGGCCAGACGCATTCGCCAATGCAAAACAAGAGCTTGCAGCCTCTAGACTTCTTAGTCACTTGAATTGAAAATTGATTTTTGGTATTTATTGAAACAAAATGTCATGATAACTTCCATGTGGAGTCTTTTGGCATCTAAAAGCTTTGAAACTCTGACTCAACCTGGACTTACTAGATCATGCTTCAGTCACAAAGCCTCTTGGGGAGGTAGTGGTGGACTGATGCGTCAACACAGCATATTACTCAAGCGGTAGACTTCAGTTCAGTTCCCCTTCCCCCTACAGTCAACAGTTGTTTCTTTATGTAAAAAGGCTGCGTCACACCAGAAAGTGGCCTACAAAATGAATCTGCCCGTCTCTTGAGCTAGCGGGCCAACTATCTGAAATGGAATCATGCTAATGCTAATGAGACACAAATGCTCCCCAAATGCTTCTTTCTTTTCTTTGTAGCTTACTGTTTTTCACCCATCATTTTACTCTGTTCAGATGTTTTCTTATGTGAGGGAAACAAAGTTCTCAGAGTTAACAAGTAGCTAATAAGATATGGTTGCTTCCTCAATTTTTTGACTCTTCGGCTCTCTGTACCCTCAAAGATGAAAGTTTTTACAAAACTTTTGAATAGACAGCATATGGTTTTCATTCAACACCAAGAAAACTAAATAATTCATGAAGGAAGCCAAGATGTGTTTTTTCCCATCAAATAGTTGGAACAAGATCTGTTAAGCTGCCTCTCGTTAGCGACATATAATCAAATGTAATCGTCTGCAGAGAGATTTTCTGCAAACCTATTTGAACTTCATTGTGTTTTACCAAAAATAAGCTACGATATGATATTCAGTGACCCATATCCACCTTTTCTGTGAAAAAATAATCAGTTTCTGGGTATATTTCTTTTATTCCATGTGGATATCCATAGGACCATATATACAACACCGACACACTACGCACACAAAACTAGATCTAAGCCTTTATCTGGTTTGTGCTGAAAGCAACCCACTTTTATACACACACACACACACACACTGTAAATAAGTATGGCTTCTTCACTCTATGCTCTGCAGGGTTTGTCTGCTGCTCTAATCATTTGGTTCCACTGAGTCTCTGTTAGCACAGCGTTATTCTACATACAGTATGTCTAATTCTTAAGCCTTTAGCACATTGGCCTCATTTTACTGTGTGTTGACAATTGATTTTATGGCAAAATGTTGCCCAATAGTTTGTGTTTAGCTGTTTTTCAACACATGAAGTAGGACAGTAAACACTGCAGTAAAACAGATGTTGTTACAAAACTAAAGGAAAAGCCGATACACCCCCAAAGAAACACTGCTGTTCCACTCTCTTCTTTTTTTACTAAACCATGTAGCCCCGATGTACTGCATCAACTTCACTAGGCAGTAACTGTGAACATTTGTGTCTATCTGTGACAGCTACAGTATATATCTGCTCTGTTAATCACTTTTCCTTGTGTTCTACTTGGATTAAAAAAATTTAAATTAACAAAAAAGGTAGACATTTAGCCTACATTTGTTATGACGATGGCCCCTGTCTCTGCTTTAATTTGTCAAACCATTATAAATGATAAAATTCATTGCTGATATAAAAACAAATCCATTGGGTGCCATGGCCCACCAGACTCCTCCAAAGTCTTTCTTCAGTCATTCCAGCAACCACCAATGCTGGTTTTGTCCAAATAAACCCTTAATTCACCAATATAAGTATATATAATGTTATAAGTGAAGATACTTGTGAAACAAGGTTTTTGCCACTGATGGGTTCAATGTGTTATTCTACGTTGCCAGCCTTCATAGACTAAAATGGTAATTTTACCGCTCAGATCACCTTAACACAGTGATTTTATTAAAACTGGACAGAAACGAAATAAAATAGCAAATACATAGCAACTATAATAATGTTTCAGTTCTCATATGAATAACATTAAACTCACTGTCTCTGTAGATTGAGAACTTGTTTCCAAACAGCTAATCAAATCTTTGCACATTAGCTCCTCCTGTTTGTTACAAACATGAACACACAACGCGTCCTGCTCCTTAGCTTAGTTGAACAAGCCACCAAACAAACATTCAAGTGCACTGCTGGCATCAGTTTGCAGGCTACATAGCTAAACAGCATGTCCACAAATAGTCCAAACTCTGGTCCGGTAAGATGATGGCGTGGTTCTTACTCCGATGCATGTCCACACTACAGCATAGGTTTGTGTACCTTGTCTCTGGTTTCTATGGAAGCCGAGAACAGCCATGCTTGCAAATGCCATTATCTCAAGATGAAGAAGAAGTTAATTGTTTCACTATCTTGAAGAGAAGAGCTTTAATCTTCGGTGTTAATGAGATAATCAACCCGTTATCACAAGAAAACAAAAGGTCTTTGCCATATATGTTTATCACACATGCCATGCATAGCATCTTGACAACTGTAGCAACTGATTGAAGCTGAAAATGTCAGCCTATTATTGATCAGTACTTCAATCGAGGTCTGCTACATGCAGAAACTGTACTGTGTCTTTCTGTTAGAGATAACACTCAGATCAGTCCCCGTCATTTAAGGAGAAGAGTGCAATCTAGACCTGCTCTATATATAAAAAGTGTCATGAGATAACTTCTGTCATGATTTCACGCTAATTGAATTGACTCGAATAGCCCCATGTGTGCACTTCATTGACTGGGAGGACTAAATGTTATTGTCCCTTTCATTTGTTGTGTAGTGTGGTACCAATTGGACAAGCTACACATGTATTTGTAACGACCTCAAAACGATCTATATTATTTTATTTGAGTCATTTGTACTCATACTTACTTACTTTTGCTAATAAAGAGGAATAAAGACTTTTGAACGCAGGACTTTTACTTGTAGTTGAGTATTTTTGCATTGTTTATACGTGAGTAAAAGATCTGAATGCTTCTTCCGACTGTACTATTCTCTCTTATTCTTAATGTCATCCACCAGCCCTTCTCTTCTCGTTGTCCTCTCTTATCCTCTGGTATTCTCTCACTCTCTTGTTTCCTCTATTCCCATCCTTCCATCTTTGCCTCCACTGCCTCATCTGTTCTTCCTCGCTGCTGCTCTCTTATGGCCTCTGTGCTCATACCTTTAATGTCATGATCTTTAGCAGCCAGTGATTTTCAATAGCGAAAGGTGGCCTGACCTTTTCGTCAAAACCTTCTTTCCGAACCCTCCTAATATAAGGCGGCAGGTTGTTGTTGTGAGAATCAGTCTCCTGGCTTTGGTCTCTAGTGATGGCAGGATGTGAACTGTATACAAAATGTTTGAGAAAATGACTCACATTATGAAGTACTTTGTGAAGGGGAAAAGCCAGGTGAAAGTACAGACCCCTCATCGATTTTTAAACCTGTGAGTCCGCATCAGTTGGAAGGTGAAATTGAAATTTCTCAATGGCCACCGTTTTTTTTTGCACCAGCAGGCAGCAGTTTTCAGATAAAATGGCTGTTAGGCACCAAATGGCAGACATACAGCCTGACAAAGTTAGAGAATAGCTGGTAAAGAAAGTGGTGAATATTGGACCGGAATTAGGTACAGCAGGTGGACACAAACAAAATGTTCCTTTGTGTTTGCTAGATGGATAGATAGACAACTTTTGCTAACATGTTAGCTGTAACAACTTGTGTGTTTTTTCCAGCTTGTTCTGCAGTTTTTCTGCCCCCCAGTGTTAAAAAAATAAACTAAGACATCTCTAAGACTAGTGTCAGCACAGAATGGTCCCAAACATCAACCTCTTGTTGGTAGGTGCATAACGGAGAGTATGGAAACTGGCTGGTATCTGGAGTAAAGGCTTTAATTATTAATTTACACTGAATTAATTTAATTAAAATAAATAATTGGCATATTGGCCTGAATATAAGATCACCCTGATTATGAGATTACACACTTTTCCAAGCTTTTTTAAGCTATGAAACACTTTTAGAACATTCCTGTTTGGAAAGATTCCCTGAGATACTATCAGTCCAAAGAAAACATAGTCGTCATCCTTCTCTCTCATAAAAGCGAAACATGAAATACTGGAACACAAATCCCACATTCGTGTAGCTTATGCATGTATCATCCTGTCAAGCTCTTGAAAGGATGGCAATTAGCAATGTTAAGATTGTCCTTAGGTCCATAATTCTGACAGATGTTTCAGTCCCCAGTGTGTTTCTGCAGTAAATGTATCTAGCCAGAGACATCAGAAACTTTTGTATGTTACACTTACAAACTACACGTTTATTCCTAAATTCTTCTGGGCATGGCTCTGTGACGTTGCAGCTGCAATGTTGTTTTGGTCCACTTGACTTCATACCCCACTAAGACTTTGTTAATTTTCTCAAAGTTGGTTATTGCCTTGATTTATGTGCCTCTACCATGGCTAAGTAGGTTATGTAGTTGAATTGTTTCCATTTTGTCTGTTTTTACGATTGGGACTCTGCACAGGGTGTTTTATTTTGAAATTTGACTGGATTCTTTGTTCCACTTCTGTGTTTGACTTCCAGCCAACTCAATCTGCTCTGTGCAGCTTGACATGGCTAGTCATAGCATCTATCTAAAATAGACCAGCCGCATATTCCCTGCAGAACAGAGTGAAGAGATGCTATTGGGACATTTCTGAAACTTGCTGTAGTGGAATGGGCACGATCAGTTCTGGCTGCCTGGTGAAATTTAGGAGTGTGGGCCGACTACTTCTAACAGACAAAGTATGAAGGCTGTTAAAAATTCATCAGAAACCATAATGCAACACTCTCTGTAGGAGTTGGCATGAGCAAAACCAGACTGCAACATGCAGCAGTCATGCATGGTCAAAATACATCCAAGTGCTTGTTTTTGTCACTTTTTAATAGGCTCAGATTGTTACTATGCTGCTAAAGGTGCCTGAAAACATGATGGAAAGGATCCTACAGAAATAGACCTTTTTAAAAAAAAAAAGTATTAATTATTAAATCCAGGTGATGAATAACTAATATGTGCAGACTAATTATTAGATAATTTTACCCTTGAATACCTGCTGGGCTCTGTATGATTATGATATATTTAAATATTGTTTCTGACCTCCACAGTACCAGTGGATTATAATTAATTATAGGACAAATTAGGACTCAACTGCAGTTTGTGTGCTGTGTCATAGACAGAAAGGAGAAAGAGTAAAAAGAAATATAACAGAGAGAAACAGAAAGAAGAGTTTACTGATTACTCATGTCTGCTGTATTGTGCCTGAACTGGTTACCACTGATCATGTCAGCTTACTGCAGATTTGCTGTATTACAGTGTCAGATTTGGCACTATCTGTATTCATACAGAACATGAACAAAGTCTTGTGTTTGTTTGACCATCCATCCAACCTAAACTGTCCCTCAGAAAACAGCCTCCATCTGAGAGCTGGTTAAGACTCACTGTTTATTTACAGTGATTATGTGATGAAATTTCGAGCAACCCACATTGGTAAATCAAACAACACTAATGTGGTAGAAGGCAGCGTCTTTGGCAACTTTAAGAAAAGATCTTGGAATTTATGTCGTAAAGTCAGCGCAGCCTGTTCAGTCCTCTCTGCTGACTCTAAGGCAAACTATCCCTGAGAAAACAGCCTCCATCTCCGACAGTGAGAAACGACTAAGTCCTGCTTTTTTCTGATGGTGATTATGTGATGTGATGTGAGCACTTGAACTCACGATATCTTTGTTGTTTTCCTCTATGCATGGTGGGTCTGGATCTCCCTTAAAACACAATGATGTCTTGGGTACAGTACGCTTTGCTTGCAGAATTATTTTTAGACTTACACTCGAAATTTATGTCAATGTAATGGTGTATATTACTGGTTCTGGTTATTGATGACTACAGTACAAAGCTCACGACTTTATTTTCTGTATTTTGATACACTGGGAATCATTCTAAAATGATGGCCGCTCCTGGGCGCCATAGTGAATGTAGCACAGGCAATCTGGGGCGCTATGGGGTCTAGAGGAAAAGAAAAGGAAAAGGCTTTTCTAGACAAACAACATATTTCATGAGGCTTCTCTATTGACACTAAATGGCTATGGCTTTGTGGTATATCAAAGACAAATTACACAATAGTGGCAACAGTTAAAAGCAAGAAAAATTACCCATGACCTTCAAAAATCGCTGCTGTGCAGATGTCAACATGGTTGGTCTGTCAATCTGCAGTGAAGAAACCCTGCCGAGTTCTTGTCAATGTGCTGATGAGCATGTCTCCAAATTATGTTATGCCAGCACACACACACAATTAGAAGGATGGCGTGGTACGCATTTCTGCTGAGTGCAGTAAAAGCTAGTAATGCAGCATTAAAGGTGCATAGTGGTGCAGTAGAAATATAAGGAAAAAAAAGACAGCAATGAGCTGATGAAAAATGCAACTTTCAGAATGTTTGCAAGTCTTACAGATGCACAGATGTATGAACAGATTTGTTTTGAAGTGGCACATACATGCCATCTAAGAGAATTTGTGGCATTCACTGGCATTCATTTTCTTCTACTTTCTTCTAGTATATAAGTAGCAACAGCTAATCTTCTTTATTTCAGTCTCAGAACAGCTTTGCTCTGATGACACATCATTGGCAGCTGTAGAAAATAATCTAAATGGCTAAGTAGTCCTCTGATATGCCTTTTTTGTTTGTTCGTTTATTTATTTATTTTTGTTTGTTTGTTTTGTTGGGGTTTTTTTGCACCCTGTGGGCCCAAAACCTGCAGGGATAGGCATTGTGGTCAGGTGCTTGGGTGAGAGACAAAGGCAGGGACCTAGACAGGCTGATTCCTGGCATTGTGGACTTGTCAGATGGAGGTGGATTGTCACCTCACTGGTGGTAAAGGAACCGGATGCGACTGTGAATCGCTTCAGGGAAGGCCCTGACCGTTGTGTGTGCAACAGTCTTTATGCACTAAACAGCAGTTCAGAGTATCTGGCCTGAAGTCTATAGGTGTGGTCCCGACTGGTGACTCTAAAGTTCTACTGGGAGACCAACACTCTGGTGGGTGACGATGGAGAAACCTGGAACGGAATGATTGGGAGGAACAGCCTGATCTGAACCAGAGTGGTGATTTGTTGACTTCTGTGCTAGTCATGGATTAGTCATAATAAACATAATGTTCGAGCATAAGGTCTTTCAAAAGTGCACTTCTCAGGCCAATCGATGATCAAATTTGTGGTTGTGTAATCAGATTTGCGGCCGTATGTCTTGGACACTCAAGTGAAGAGAGGAGCAGAGGTGTCAACTGATCACCACCTGGTGAGTTGGATCACGAGCTGTAAAACCCAAAAAATGTAATGAGCAGAGGCCACAGTCTGTGGGGTCATCAATTCACACCTCCAGAGGAATTTCTCATGTATCCCAGGGGAGGTTGGGGATGAGTGGGCCATATTCAAAGGTTGAGGCAGCTTGTAGGAGCTTTGGCCAAAAGGTCATCGCTGTCTGTCGTGGAGGCAACCTATGAACCCGCTCGTGGGCACTAGCAGTGAAGGAGACCTTTCTGGCTTGGTTGGCCCAGAGGTCTCCTGTGGCAGCAGACAGGTATCAGGAGACTAGAAGGGCTGCAGCTTCAGTTGTCACAGAAGCATAAACCCGGGTGTGTGGAGGAGTTCAAGGAAACCAGGGAGAAGGACTCAACGACTTTCAACAAGTCTGAAAGTGGAAGCAGGGCTTGGCTCTGGCTTTGTTCAGGTAGAGAACTGTTGACCTGGCTTCTCCAGTCTGCATGTCAAAGTGTCCTTGGGCAAGATACTGAACTCCAAATCACGGTGTGTGAATGCATATGAATGGTTAGCTCCTAAAAACTGATGAGCAGTTGGCACCTTGCATGGCAGCTAATGCCATCAGTGTATAAATGTGTGTTAATGGGTGAATGAGATATGTAGTGTAAAAGCGCTTTGAGTGGTCAGAGGACTAGAAAGGCACTATATAAGTGCAGTCCATTTACCATTTACCATGATGAAGGCTTTGGATATTGTTGGACTGCCTTGGCTGACACACCTTTTCAATGTCACATGGAGGAAGGAAACAGTACCTGTGGAGTGGCAGACCAGGGTGGTGGTTCCCATTTTCAAAAAGGCTAACCCTTAATCAAAGTGCTTTTGTTGCCTAAACCTAACAAGATCAGAGTCTGGATGGGAACCTGGGACTCTGCACTTGTCCACTCCAACAACCGTCTGCAGTGCATTACATAAATATAGTGTTTAATTCACTCAAGAAACATTATCGCTGAACATCATCCAGGATTGTCACAACAACGTAATTATGAAAACAATTAAAAAATAAAAGATAGTAAAATAGGAACAGAATGCACTCACATGTCTTGTTATATGTAAAGGTTAATAGGATTGTAAATCAAACAATATTCCACCATTTTTTACAATATTACCACATCACTTCAAGAGTTTTGAACTTTTAAAAAGTCTGATATTTGCAAACTGTATTGATCCATTAGCAGTGTGTGGGGGGGTCCATATTATTAAGTCTGGCATTAAAGGCAAATGTCAGAGGGATTACAGCCCCAAAGCTCAGGTACTGACTTACCGTGGCAATTAAGATAAAAGTGAATGTATTTTTTACTGTTCCTCCGAGCTGGTGTCCAGTTTTCTTGGTCTCCTCAGTCTCACTGCGCCTCATTATATTCACTGTGATTCACAGAGATCAACTACAGCACAAAAAGACGCTTCACGATACACTTTGTAGTGTGTTTAAACTTGGATTATACAAGCATTGCATGTCTTATAGTCCCCAGAACAGTGTAAAAAACAGACTGAACTTGGTGTTAAAGGAATACTCCACCAAAAACCTTTAGTATCACTGCTGTTAAAGTTTGAAAGGTGATTTTGAAAAGTTTTGGGGCACAGAGAGAACAGCAGCATGCTTTCTCAGCAGATTCAGTGAAACAGTAACCCAGTTTTATCACAAGAGTTATCAAAAATTCTTCAAACCACTCCTGCAGCTTCTCCACTGTACATTTTGCTCAGAGTGGATCATTAAAATGCTACTTATGAATATATTTTTAATTAACACGTTAAATAAGAAGATTAATACCAAGATTAATACCTGTCCATGGTAATATGTTTACTGTACCAACACCTCAAGTTCACAGATTAATGCTTCAAAACCCAAAGCCTAAAAAGAAGAATTCTCTGTTTTACAGTGTTTCTTCGAACACAGCGCAATAGAATGATCGCACATAAGCAAAGGCACATGGTACAATAACCGTCAATGTCCACCGTCAATGAAAGGTATACCGTGACACTGTGCAACCCAACTACAGCTGCAGCCCCCCACAAAGGAGGACACAGTGGAGTGGTGGAGTAGTCCTTTAACAGTCCAGTGAACAACAGAAAGGGTGAAGGACATGGGAAGAGAGATGCACAGAGAGAAAGTGGAAAAGAAAGAGAGACAGCCCAATCAGACACAGACAGATAGTGATCCTGAGTAAAGGAGAAAGATTGATAAACAGAGAAAAATAAAACCCATGGAGAGACTAACAGAGAGAGATGAAAAGAGAGATCGAGAGTGAAAGTTATCCACAAGCTGTATATCCAGGTCACTTCAAAGTGCAAAGAAAACTCAAAAGCAAAGTCTTGTCCTGGGCAGGCAGCCAAGTCTGACCTGCCCCTCCACTCCTTCCATTAACACCCCTCCCCAAACCTAAAAAACTGCGGGAGATTTAGTGCAACTGCAGAAAGTGTATATTAAACATTGGCAGCTTAAATATGGCTCCCCATTAACACCTCAGAAGTGGATTATGAATCACCAATAATGAAGCGGCCTAATTTTTCCTTGTTCCTGAGTTATCAGTCATTGTTCCCATCAAAGGTTTATAGTCCCCACGAGGGGATGGCGCCGGAGAAGTCAGCCCCACCAGAGTAATTGGAAGTTGGGAGTTGAATGTGAAATGGAATTAAGTTTTAGAAACAGAGTGAGATACTGAGAGGAAAGAAAGAAAAAAACAAAGGAAGGAGGCACCGTTCCAGAAATACTCTTCTAGTCTTTGACTTGACTTTTATGTTGCCATTTCAATCACAAGAGCAGGCAGACATCCTGTTGCTACAAGTTGGAAATTACTACCTTTAATTTGTTCAATTATCTGTGCATAATTGTGTCTTTTTAATAAATATTTTACAATCATCATCATTTCAGCTTGAAAGACCTGTAGGAGCAAAAGAATCTTAACTCTGGTATATTTTAATTATATGGATGTTTAAATAAAAATCCTTCATGTCTTCTTTCAGTCCACAAATTTTCAGCTCATCATTCTGAAGCCCTGATAGTCCAAAAAATGTCCCATTGGACCAAAAGTCCATTTGTCCGACAGCCCATTATCCTGAAAACAAACTCCCATTGCAAAACTGTGACTGCTGGTCTTGTTCATGGCAATGAAGACTTTCTTCCCTAAATTAAATTTTGACCAAAATGTTTCTAAGTAAGCTTTATTTGGAAAATCTTTGTACGATTGCTAAATTGTCTGCACTAAAGGATACCATGTCAGTTTTACATTTGTTTTGCCTAGGCATGAAAAGTACACAGTGGAACAGCGTTTGCATCACACACATTGGCGTGATACCGGGATGGTGTTTTCCGAACAATGGACGTTTGTTTTGGGGATAATGGGCTTTGGGCAAATGGGCTTTCAGTCCAATGGGACATATTTAGGACTATTGGGCTTTTCAGAAAATGGGCCATTGGAACAATGAGTAGTCCCCATACCTGACATCAACCCTCATCCTTTTTTAAATTTTAAAACGAAACCATCTCAAGATTTAAAATGCTCCATTAAGACTTGAAACATACTGAAGCTTCCAGTGGCCAAAATGTTTCCACAGCAACACCCTACCAATATTCAGATTGGTTGACCTGTGACAACTTTCCAAAATTGAAATATTTAACAATCATACACTCATGACACAGCAGCGGGTCAGGTGTGTGGAGGTATGAAAGCAGGCATTGTTTGATCTTTTTTCATTCTTGCCACAAATACTACTACAGACATAATGAAGCTTTTGAGGGCAACACATACAAGAAAAAGACCATTTTTATCACATTTTGGTCCCTGGACATCTCTGCTTTTATACCTTGGCTACTACTTCTGTCTGTGGGAGTGCGTTCACTCAGTTATCCTGGTTATGATGACCTGTTTGGAATATTGCAGTCATGTGTTGTGCATGCATGTGTATGCTGTGTATGATTATTCTCCGCATGTTTGTAGGTGTATTATCAACTTCATAGTTACCGCATAGTAACTGGTGATCAGATGAAAAAGCTAAGTCAAGCACAGTGTTAAATTCAGCAGAGGTTCAGACGGCCAGAAACCAAACTGTGTTTATCCTTAACTAAGTAGGTAACTTAGTCAGCAGAGAAATGAACGGCTGAGGCAGAGCTGTATTCTAGATGTTTATTTTATTTGTTCAGTTAATTGCTCAATTAAATCTATTTAAGTAAAATTTAAATCCCAACATGACGATCCAAATTCATTTCAAAACCTTCCCTACAGTTGCCTAAAAGTAGTCAATTATTATACGTAAACAGGAAAAACAACCAGGAAAACAATTCTGTTTGCTCCTTCCACTGAAGACTTCTTGGCCCCAAGTGTCCACTGGCTTTTCTAAAGTTAAAAAAGGTATTAAGTAATTTAGTGTCTAGACAGGGAGTGTTTCCTCTGACACAGAGTGAGTTTTTGCAGCCAGAAGTCTCAGCAGTTGAAGAAGCAGTTATTTAGTCACCAGTATTGATCTGCAAACCCTATCAACCCTCTGCAGAGCCGGACTCTGTGCTGCAGGGCAGTAAAAATAAAAATAAAGTACTTATTGCTCCTTTAAAGCATAGCAGAATGAGCTTAAATTAATAAAGTAAAAAGGAAGGAAGCCAGGCAGACAGGTAATCAGATGTATAGTATGGTTTGAACAGCCGAGCAGACAGTTGCATTACTGCAGAGACAAACAGTCAGACAATGTGATCGGCAGACAGACAGGCAATCACGCAACTATTCAGGAAGGGTCAGTTAATCACGGAGGGATTTCCTGAGCAGGCGAACAGGACGGAGTGGTCAGAACGCTGTGTCTCTAAAAGGCTGTCGTCTTGTGGACTGCAGCACGCAGGGCGGAGACTTCCTGCAGTCGCGCTACGATGACAAAGAGGTGTGGATGGTCGCGTTGTCACAGGAGGTCTCTAAGAATGTAGATGAAGAAACACACAGTGAGAGTGTTTTATTTTTTAAAGTCCACCCTTTAACACAAAGGTTAACACAGCACCTTCCGCAGCCAGGTTTCTTTTTTTAGTCACACAAACATTATTATTAGTACAGGTCTGATGCACGTAGTTTAAGTATTCAAAAGGTCACCTGACATGAAGATATTCATGATGTCAGTTATGTTACATACGTCTTTCAGAGCAATGAGTGTTTATTTTCAGGATAACCAGCTGTCAGACAAATGGGCTTTCAGTCCAATAGGATGTTTTCAGACTCTTTAGAGTCTCTAGAGTCTTTTCCTTTACAGACTTGCTAGAGGAAGTTAGTCAGATAATTGATGATGATAATTGATTAACTGATTGACAGCAGTATCTCATATTGTTAGTATTTCATATTGCACTTTAATAAAGTTGGGGGACTCAGAAGATACTGATTTTAAAGGTATGGTCAAAATTTATGCAGCACGGGTCAAGATATAGCTAGTCCCTAGTATGAGTCCAAAAAATGATTTTATAGCATCATTAGTCTGTCACTGCCTGGTGAACTGACGTCCCCAGCTTGCAGTATCTAGTCTCTTGAGTCACTTTGTCAGACCTGACTTGACTTGATTGATCTTTGGGCAAAGGCAAACCTTCATGGAGGAGGTTCCCCTTCTTAACTGGCCCCTTCAAGCAGTCTGTTCAGACTATGGCAGGTAGTCTGGTGTTATCTTTCTGTGCCCAACACTGTGCCACTGTGTTTTCCAAGATATTTTCATCTTTGATACTAATAAGTCATCACATTTTTAAAGAAAACATCCAGCTACCATAAATGGAAATGAGACTTCCAGACAGGCTATTATTCTCAATTTGCTGGTAATTTTCTTTGGTGGTTGACAGAGGAGTGCCGTTATGACACACACTCACAAACACAAAGACACAACACAGGATCACACCCACACAGTCATACACAACCAAAAGTAAAGTACACATCATTACACCCACACTGTATTAGACAGACCATGGATATCCCAGAGGACAGCCATCTTGGCACTGCTCAGGTAATGACGGCAGGGTTTTCCATTCTGTGGAAACACCATTAATAGCTAGATTAACAAACTAAATTCCAGTAAGGGTTAGGTTATTGTTGATACACACAATATTGTTTAACGGTTTGGAATCACCTCCCAGAAAGCTTGATTGTACAAGAGAGGAAAAACATGAATATTACCAGGAGATTTCAAACTTTTTAACTTAGGTGTCGAAGTTAAGTTAATTATTCATATTTAAACAACAAATCAATGTAATCAGATTGTCCCTAACAGAAATGTTTACACTTGTACTACAAGCTGAGAACTTGTGATTGGATCACCAAAGACACTTTTAATAGTGGGCACATTTTGTACCCTGGATCCCTGAAATATTTACAGCTTATGATCATGACCTTCCTCACTGTTCAAGGAACCGTTCAACAGTTTAGGAAATATGCTTAATGCATTTCGTTTTTACATTTCTGTTGGTGCTTGGATTAATTAAACCAAGATAAAACTGGTTAGCTAGTGAGCTTTAGCAGTCGTGGTAGGTGTTTACAGTTTTGGTCAACAACTGTTGAATTCCTACTGACTTCTGTGATCCTCCTATAGCACCACCATGTGGTTGACAACTGTATTTTTTAATGAAATATGTCAAATTATGGATTGATTGGCATGAAATTTAGTAATAACATGCATGAGCACCTCCAGATAATCCTTTAACTTTTCCTGTAGCTGTATTTAAAGTTCATACTTTGGTGACATTACTATCAGCCTCAGTTGCACTGTGTGTTAAGGACTAATAAGAAAACGTTAACATGCGAAAGACATGTCAGCATTTAGCACAAATTTAGCACTGTTAGAATGATTCTTAGACTTCTTGATCTTTCGAGAGAGCCTGACTGTTTTTACCTGCTTCCAGTCTTTATGCTGATCACATCAACACAACAGTCTGGTATTACCAGATGGCATATGAATAACACATTTTTTGCTTTCCGTGTGTCATTTCTTGTGTCTACTGAAATATAATAGCAGGACAGCAAGTCATTTTATACATGGCGACCACTGTTTGTATCCCGTGTGAGTCAAACATTAAAGTTAACATATTTAAGTAACGTACATAACATGCAACTTGCGTAACGAATGTTAACCAAGTAGTTTTGATGCCTAAACCAAACTTCACAACATTAACCACGTTACCACAATTCTCCACAATTGTCTTTCTTTGCATCAATAAAGGTTAAATAAATATATAATGAATAATCCTTATCTCTCAGCAACACCTCCTCTGTCTGCCATGACTGTTTGATCACAATGCAGCACAAAATGTTCTCAACCAGAGAGGACTGCAGACAGGTGAAGCCTCATTAAGAAGGCAATGATGGTTGAGAGAAAGGAATTCACACACACACATAGACTGAATGTTACCACCTTGTGTGTTTCTCTTAGGATAAACACACTGTCAGTAGTAGGTATGATTGTGTGTTTTTGAGTGTCACTTTAAAAGTTCTGATTCAGCAAATTAATGCTTAGTTTGTACCATTGAGAGTAGTTTTAAATATCCCACAATACTTCTCCCCTGCTGGAGGATGATGGCAGGTACTCAGAAGATAATGATGAAGGCAATGTTTTCTCTATTTTGCCAGTTCACTGTCTTTCCCTCAACTCTTGAATTTTTCATAGCTCTGTTTTGTTGTTTTTTATTGACAAAGCTGTTTATGTGAGTATGTTTATCCCCTGAAAACCAGCTCTGTTTAGGTGCATCCTGGTGACTTTTTGGCTACAGCATCAACTGCACTTCTGTCATTTGAATGTGGCCGTGGACTTCACCAAGTCGCCATCTTACTGTCACCCAGAATGTCTTGGTTAAAATATGTCATGAATCCCTTAAGATGACTCACAGGGTGCCATACCTAAAGATGGGCAGCAAAGTGGAGAATTAACTCCCTAGACTAGAGCAGGGGGTGACACTCAAACCAGATCAGAGGGGGTTTTTATCAGTGGTCAGAGCCTCTATGTGGTTTTAAACTCACAACTTGTTCAGAAATACAAGAATTTGAGTTTAAAAATACACCATGCAGTTGGTAAATGTTGATGTTTTTTAGCTGTACAAGTGCACCTGTTTTGAAATTTAAGTGACAGGAAGTCTGGGACTATCCTATTGAGATTTGGCTGTGATGGTATCAAAAACAGTGTGACGGTAAACAAGAAATACAGAAGAGGTGTAGCTACAGCACTTTAGATGGCGTTTTTAGTACTTCAAAGTCGTGGTGTGAAACGTGTTGGATGACCATGTCATGCCGTGGCACTAAGGGTTAGGTTTGTTACTGGACATGGTGTTCCAGTTAAAGGTGTTGATGGATCCCGAGCAGTGGAGGTGGTGAAGCTGCTCTAAGAGTAGGATTTCCTGTGGGGAACACTCAGACCTCTGACAGTAACCTAGTGTAACTGCAAGGCATCGGACACGAGTTTCCATTCCCGACTCTGAACTGAACAACAAACTACAGTTGATTTATAGAGCAGCAACACACTCAAAACTTACTAACTTGTTTCCAAGAAGTTTCTGTGTAAAAGAGAAATTTTGAGGACACAAATGTGGACTTAGCTTGCATTTGTAGATGCAGCAATGAACTGTTTACAGAAAACAGTTTTCTAAAGTGTTTCTAAGCCCATGTGGTAATTTCCTTTGTACAATCATGTCTGTTTTAATGCAAGGCTGCCTGAGGGGTCAAAGGTCATGGGCATTCAACGCTGGTTTTGGGCCTTGCCCCTTACATGCAGAGAATTCTCGAGATTCTATGAATCCTTTAATGATATTATGGATTGTAGATGGTGACATCCATAAATTCCCTCCTTATAATTGTGCATTAAGAAATGTTCTTACTTACACATTCAACTCGTAAAAAGTCCAGCTACCTTTCACTCTGTGTCCAACAGTTTAGGAAGTTGTCTCCTTTCCTGTGCTACCTTGTCTCAACATAGACAGAAAGGAAAACAAATTGTGAGGAAGATTGTTTAGCAGAATCTTAGCTAACTAGCTACAATCAAGGGGTGTGTCACTGGACCTGTGCCACTCGAGATGAGAAGCAAGCAAGATGGCTCATGCGTTAGCGCTGACTAACTTAAATTTGGATAAAATATTCTTCAACTTCTTGTGCCCATGGAGTGTCTCCATAGTTAGTTTCCGTCCAACACTTGGACTTTTGTCAGAGGAGGATGTCAAACTTTGCACTAATACAGACCAACTGTCACACTGTGTGTTTAGAGGAATTTTGGAACAATAACCACACTGAACGCCTGGTAATAACATCTCTGAACATGGTGCCAGTGGCTCTGCTGACCCTTGGCAATGTCCCCGGGTTTCCATCTACTGCCCAGAACAAAACAACAGAGAGCACTTTATTTATAGTGTGTGTCAACCAGTACAGTTGGAGGGGTCAGCTGTGGGCCGTCCCAGTGACTCAGCAGGATAAGGCGGCTGCTGCAGGGCTGTGTATAAATCTTTTATTTTCTCGTATGTTATCTGCCTATTGAGTTTCCATTTCCATTTTTTGTATCTACGTCACAGGAGTATTTATTCAGTTCTAGTTATTTCAGTATTTGTTTATGCCGCATTGCCCTAACTTCCCAAATAAATGATTGAATGAATGAAAATATTTAAAATTGATTATTTTTAACATGGACACCAGAATATTACACCCATATGTGAGCTCTCAAGCTAAAAGCAGCATAGCAAATCACCATTGCTGTAATGTTAATTTTTCACTTCAACACATTGAATTTTTTGTTTGCCTTTTCCTTTATTCTCTTTTCATCTTAAGTTAGTAGAAACTTTCCTGAGCATGCACAGAGCTTTCAGTCCCAGTTTCACTCACAAAACAGGTGCAGACATGCACATCTGCCCAGTCCAAATACACTCCTCTACAACTGGCTATTCATCAAAAAGAAAAACATGGCTGACAGTATGGTAATGTTTGGGTTTTAGCATGGAAATAAGGATGAACTCTGGAAGAAGATAACAAGATGGCAAGAAGAAAGCAATCCATCAAGTAAATCCCCAAACAGCCATTTCTGCTTGTTATATTAACAGCATTGGAGCTGAATGGGCATTTTGTAAGAAACAGCTCTCATATATCAGTAAAGTGAACCAGTTGATGCTTCAAACTTTATTTTTTCTGTCTTTTGGGGATTTTTACCTTTTTTCTCCTGATTTAGAAAGCCTAATTTGCTGTGTACTGCAGTAATTGTCTTTGTTAACTCTGCTCTCAGCCTGAAATATGTTGCAGATAGACAAAGATCTCCATGACACAATATAAAGTTTCAACATGATATCATGGGATGGTGTATGAATACTACGTCACTTTTAAGGACATTTTGTGTGTCAGTTAAGGTGTTAGGGAGTTATGCATGTGCAGGAATGGATTGATTCTCTTCGTCATCATAGTAACAATAATAAACACATGGTTAAAGCAACATGACATAGCATCTCTATCTAAAATTAACAGCTTCACTGTTTTTTTGAAGCTACATTGACTCGTAATATAGGATAATTGGTTGGTGTTTAGACTGGTACTTGTAGCACAGGAACTGGACCGCCCGGAGGAGGAAGTTTTCAGGTCTGGGATGGGTAACATAATTGGGATTAGCTAATGACAGAGGCTAAGAGACCTGATTGCTGGATTCCACCAGGCACAGCTGCAACGTGTCCTGGGTGTGCCGCCGCCACTGGAGCTAGTTGTGGCTATGCTAGGCAATGATTGTGATTCCACTAGAAGCAATGCAGTGCGTTTCAGAAGCGCCCTAGAGGTGACTCTTCACCGCAACCAGTCGTGTCAAGAAGCACAGAGCAGATCGAGCTGAAAGTCAAACACAGAAACTGCATAGAGGATTGTATGTATTTAATGAAGGGTTGCTTGCTTTGTTGATATTGAACAATAATGTCTTTAAGAACAAATTAGGCGGTTTGTCAGCGGGGTTTGGGATGTTGATTTAGCTTGCCATCATCTGGTTTTCGTCATGGAAAAAAGATTGTTGACAAACATTTTTCAGCATAGTTTTTGTGCTTATGTTTTTTAGTGTTCATGAACACTGGTGTGGTAGAAGTTCATGGATGTAGCTAGGCAGCTAGTTAACGATGTAGTCCTGCCTGTGACTACAACGTGATTGACAACACCAGATGTATTTGGATTAGCGAATTAATCCAAAATGTGAACAGCAAAGTAGAAGCAAAGCACCAAGGCCATCCCTCATCCTCTTGGAATCAAAGTCCAGTATATCCTGGTGTTTGACACCTACCCCGGAGGAAAACAGCAGTCTCCCTTTACTAGACTTTGTTCAGCAGGTTTCTTTGATGAAATTGGATGAAAGCTGCACAGAGCTCCACACTACGGCTCAGCAGACAACCTTTTTCTCAATACAGGGAGTAATTTGATTAAAGTACATATCAAAAACATCACTCACAGTGGTACTTTTAGATAAAGTCCATCACAGGTCTTTCTAAAAATGTTTTCTGTTTACAAGAAGCAACAAAAAAACCCAAAAAAAGATGAAATGATGTCGGAGGTGTTTTGGTGAAAGTGGCACCTTTGCTCACAGGTGTTATCAAGGAACAAAAAGACGTGAAGCTGAAAAAGCTCACTCTGGACTGACAGCTACAGATCAGCTGACTGAGAGGAGTACACAACCTCCATTAAATGTTTCTGAAGTAGTTTGTACCTTCATCCTTGAGTCCATTACAAAGTTTTCTGAAACCAAGTCTTTGCTGGCTTCAAGATGCACCATTTATACCTGAAGAACCATACATTTCTGTGTTAAAGGCTACTCATTGGATCACTTCCAGCGCACACATAAGAACTGGATACCTGAACGCAGTTTTTTTTTTTTTTTTTTTTAGCCTTTTTGCTTTATTTGATAGACAGCTGAAGAGTGACAGGAAATGCGGGGAGAGAGATGGGGAATGACATGCGGGAAACACAGGTCGGGACTCGAGTCCGGGCCCCCCTGCAGCGAGCCTTCGCATATGGGGCGGCCGCTCTACCGACTGAGCTAAACGCCGCCCCGATACCTGAACCCTGTTATGGAATTTTCTATCCTTAGGTTACACAAGGTCACGTGTGGGCCTTGAGGTCCTCGGCAGTATTAATTGTTTGGCTTTGACTGGGAACAGTAGGTGCCAGTCTGGGTCAGGGTCGAAGAGACCTATTGCTGCCTTCTTAGACATAATAGATAGCTTGCCGTTGACGTTCCAATCAGCGTAAACAGACATCTGTGTCTTCAGACTAGAATATGCTGACAATAACACCTCCATGAATAAAAACATTCTCTTTGGCTAATTCTGGGCGTATAGTATTTGTGGCGTTATCTTGGGGTTTAAAGTCTATCCACCAGGATGAGTTGGGCAGAATGTGAGACTGACTCAGGCACTTCTGATGTACTTTAATTCCTCTTGGCCAAGCGTCAATAAATAATACAGCATAAGACATCAGAGGCTCCTGAACACTTTCTTCCCTCCTGACCTCACCATTGACCTTTGACTTCAGCAATTTTTCCACAGCAAACCCCAGGTCTCTTTGCTATTTTGTTTTATAGCTGTAGAGTGATGAAGGCAGTTTATACTTCACCCTTTTGGGCAATTGTAAATTTAAATAAACATCATGTTGGGTTTTCGTATCACAGGAAGACATGCCACTGTTTTGTAATTCTCAAAGATCATTTAAAGATATGAGAAAACCATTTTCCTGCAGTGACAAAAGCAAACTGGAGGTACAAAAAATGAGACATAAATCATATTCCCTAAAATCCACAGACTCCTTTGAATCCAGATAATGATCATTTGGCAAAAAAAAAAACAGCAAATTTGAATATAACAGAACCATACTGGCAAGGAAATGAGGGCCCAAACAGTCCGCTGTGTTAGCTGCCAGAGTATCCAACTATTGGTTTTAGGAAGTATACTCCTCATAAAGACACTTTCCAAATGAACTGTGCGTGGACGGACCATTACTTCACACTCTGAGATCATTCCTAAGTGCTAATAAAGAGCAGCTCTAATCAGATCCCCAATTAATTGATTGTGGCCTTGGGAGTCTGCTTTAATCTGGATCCATCTCTGCAAAGCCAAACAGTAGTAACGTTTATGTCCACAAAGAAGAAACCAACATTTAAACATTTAATCAATGCATTCATTCCCATGAGAAAGCTATAGAATGATGGGTATAAATTAAGTCATGTATGCTTGTTTATGTAAAGAAAATACCATTATTCTGATTCAAAGCTGTAGAGCAGATGTGTCAGACTGGCAGCCACAAAATTCATGACTCTGAGTGGAGGTTTAATATATTTACCCTGCTGCCCTGCATGAGCCAGCTCAAGAAATAAAACCACTTAGTGCTATTTTCACCACCTTGTTTTAAAGAAATAGGGTGCTGACTCTTATAATGTAGACTTAGGTGGGATTGTTTAAAACACCCACTGTGTGCCACTTCCTTATATTCTCAGTGACGTATGACATTGATTATTGTAACTTTCTTCTGATCTGCCATGCTATTGTAAAGGTTTGGTTAGGTTTAAGCAAGAAAATACTCCTTGTTTAATTACTACTTGAATGGGATGCTACTTTGCAAGGCAACTGGACAATTACGCACAAATCCATCCTTGCAGGTTTCAAGCTATGCACTTGTGTCCAAACACAGTAGTCTGGACCAATCAGCATCTTATGAGGTACTGTGTGTAGTGTAGTGTGTAGGTTCATACTAGGTGTGTGTCACATGTGTGAGAGGTGACTGTTTGCTCAAAAACAACAATGGCAGCTGCGTAACTCAACCAGTCGTGGCAGATGTCCGTCAACCACTTTGTAAACAATATTATAAATAGTGCAATGTAGACCTGCTCTACAATGATAATATGTAATATAAAAATATCAGAATTCGAGAGTATTTCTTCAATGAAAAGATCATCACTGAGTAGAGCTGAACTCCTAAATCAGGCTTGCAGAAACATATGTAATAATGTTAAAAATCTAAATATATATTAAGAAATCTTGCCCTTTTTTTCCAGGCTTTTGTAACATTGGTAGACTTAAACACATCATAATGAAACACTCCTTCCAGTTTTTGCTCATCCAGACAACAGAATATATCTCAGGTTTTATTGAGCCATTTCATGGAACGTTAACTCTCTTAAATGATCATAATTTGTATGGTACAAAAGAAAATAATGGGTTAGTGAGAGTGAGAGCTACAATACTACTTTGTATGTTCTAAACTTAACAGTGAATTTACTGCTTACTACCATGATATTCCCTCACAACTTATACTGAAGAATCTTGATGGAGGACAGCCACTAATGATCATTTTCCGCATCATTTAACTCATCATTGGTTATATTTTTAATTAATCAATTCATTATTTGGTATAAACAGTTAGAGCCCACGGTGATGCCTTTGAGTTGTTTTCTTTTGTCTAACGAACCATCCAAATGCCATAAATGTTTAATTTCCAATGATATAAAACAGAGAAAAGCAGCAAATCTTCACATTAGTGAAGCTGGAACCAAACTGGAACTTACACCCTTAGTTATCAAAATGATCACGTTATATTGGCTGTACTGTATGTATAGTATACACACAGAAAGGCATGTTTAACCTGCTTCTGGTCTTATAGTGTGTGTGCTGCAGTGTTCAGAGGGAGGGACACAATTCAGGCCACTTCCTGTCCTGCTGCATCGGAAATACCAGCCCCGAAGCCTCCGAGGCTGGATTCAGATTAGACTACAAACACACACACACACACAGAGCAAGCAAAGTAAACTTAAACACACCCCAGAGCATACACACGCAAGCAGCAGTGAATATGCAGCATAGCTATGATTGTGAGAGTAAACACGACACATTTCATCCTCATGTACTGAAGCTCAAACACCAAAACACACACGCATGCAAACGACACACACAGAAACTCCCATCCGCTGGGAGTATTGTTGGATTCTTCCTCCTCTGACGCCCGTGAGGCTCTTGCTTGGGAAGAGGAAACTCAGTCTTGTGTAACCTTTATACACATCAGAGAGAGAGAGAGAGACCCACACATACAGTGAGAAAGAGAGAGAGAGAGAGAGTCTCTTTGTTAACAGAGCCAGAGGTCAGGCCCTGAGCTCTGCTTTAATCCTGATTCCACCAGTCAACATCTTGTCAGCACCAGAGACTGGAGGCCTCACCGCTTTGTTGCTTTGCAAATGAATAAACATATGAATAAATACAAGTGTAAGAAAATAAGCTAGAAATGTCATTGGTGGTTAAAAGTTCTTTCGAAAACTTTTAGAATGTCTTTTACTTCTCATAGTCTGTTACTTCATCGGAAATGTACATTACAAAAAGGAGCTCTACTAACCTATTTGTAGCATCTTTTCAAGACATTAACTGTAAATGAAATTCCAAAAACATAGCCTTCTTTCAGCTCTGAGTAGTGTCTGCAGGAAGTACTGGCTCCACCAGCTGTGGTACGAGCTCACAGTAGGTCATGATGATGACCATTTATGGTGAAACAGTACCAAACGCTGGTTAAAATGGTTTTACCTCATGACTCAGACTCATGACTGCAACACCCCAGCAATAAAACCACACAGGAAACTATCAACTATTTAACCATTTAAAGGCACATAGAGGCCAACAAGGTTTGTAGAGCTGTCTATACGGCACTGCATCGCAACCTACAGCAGTTCTCAACATGGGGTCGCCAAATGGCGAACGCCAACCTGATTATTCCAACTGACTCTAAAAGGTTGAGAATCACTAGGGAGCATTAATCATATTTGTTTCATGATGTTCAAAGAAAATATTTCAGTCTCCATTATGTTTCCCTAAAGTTGTATATGCTGTTGCATATAAAAGTCATTTCTAGAAGAAAGGGCTGCAGAAGTAGGCAGTCAACAGCTAGCAGATAATCTCCATAAAATGGCGAGCTGACAAAGATATACCATGCTAATGAGTGGGCTTTGGAGACCGTGGTAGCTAAGCTAGCTGTTTCCCTCCATTTCTAGTATTTGTGCTAAGCTAAGCTACTCTACTTCTACCACTGTAGAAGCGGCTACTGTAGAAACACAGTGGTTCATTCCGAGGTAACAAAAACATCATAATTCTTATTTTCAGTTGACTAAACGGTTATGTTTGTTATATTCAGTTTCTGAAAATAACTAATGTCTCTCAGAGGTCTGAAGTTTCTCCGTTTTGGAGTCAAAGTACTCCTACATATTCCTCTGCAAGTCTAATCTGCTGGGGAGGTCTGCATCCCAAATGTCCCAAACGTTTCTATAAATCACAGATGCTGTGAAATAAATATAAAGCAGGCGATAGAACTGATTGAGGGGGAACCTGCTGCTCGGTCTGTTCACAGCAGCTGCCGCAGCTGTTGGGATGAAGTTAAGCTGTTCACCCAGATTTATCAGTTTAAATTAGAGCATCCTGATTGGTGACCCTGATCAAAATGCTACATTGTTGCCGAATGGGTTTCTTGGCTTCATTTTTCTTGTTTTCTGGGTTTTCAAATCTTTTTTTACACAGAAATGTTGCCAAAGAGAAGAAAACAAGTTTCGACCTCTTTTCGCTCTCTTTCTGTTCTTGCTCTGTTACTCTCGACAGACTGTGTAAAAGTCCATTAGTTGTTTACATACTCCCACTTTCTCCTCCTCCACTTGTGAATTAATGCAGTGAATCACGCCAACCGCTCTCCTTTCCTCTGAGGGAGTTATTCACATTTAAAATCCCATAATCAAACACCTACGCATTAAATGGAGGGCCATTAACACTAATGGTATACCTTGGACTGAGCCAAGATGAAACCTTGAAGAACTACAGACTATTAGGGCACGGCAAGGACTTCATCCTCCTCGTGTTAATTAATTTGCTCAGTCGGATATCTGTCTTTCATTTCATGTGAAGTGGCGAAAAAGGAGGAGACATGTTAATTTCCTTGCTCTATCTCATGATGCAAGCAGCGGAGAATACTGATCATGAGTTTCACTGCGCAGCTGAGGAAAAGTGGAACTTGTGGATCTCCTGAATGACCTGTTTTAAATGATAGTATTTTAAAAGGAAAACAAGTGCCAGCCTCAGAGCTCACACCTGCCATGAAATCTGTGGTCACCAAGTGGGCTGCCAGCTCACTCTAGGATCCATCATTTCCTTTCAGGGAGAGCCAACAACATTAAACTTTTACAGATTTTATCTCCCAAATTTAACTTGGCCCATCCATGACTCCTTCCATATCTCATCCAGTCGCAGAGATTCAAAGTAATTTCAGTCTCCTCAGGCTAGGCAGTCTGAAGTGTTTTCCCTTGGGTTATTTTTAGGATGCACCACCCCCCTCCTCTGCCTCCCCCCTGGTGTTTCAGATGGTCCAGTCCGGGCAAGAGGAAGGGGAGTGGTAGGGGAAAGGGAAATCTTCAACAATGACTTCATTAACATGATGCCCAACATGACCAGTGCAACTAGACTTTATTGCTCTACTTTACCACTGGATATATGACTTTTTCCCTTTTTGGATTTAATTCTTTAAATATCTGTTTCCGATTCCTCATCAGTCCTCATCAGTTTAAACATGGAAGTTTGCTAGTTTTCTCCATCCAAGACTTCAGACCTCAGAAGCATGTTGATCACAAGTGAGTATGTGTTCAGTTACAGCTCATATGTTTTGTTATATAACAGATGGGGAGATAATGAGAATCCTAGCCTCTCTGTTCTGTCTGTTTGACAACAGACAGAACAGACAATTGGTGCTTGATGACATTCATTAAGGAGATGATTGGTCAATTAGCTTAACAAGAACATGATTGAACCTAGATTAGACAAAATATGGCTCCTGGGCTACGTAGAAAAGTCTCCTCAGGTTACCTAAATAGCTAAAGAAAGACTTCAGAGTATAAGGTCTATTAGATGCTGGAATGATGCTTTAGCATGTATGTATACAATGTTTTAATGTGCGTTTAATGTTAACATGTAACATATCTAATGGTGCTGTTCTTGATTCATGAGGCAGAAAAGGAATTTGAAGCACTCCAGTATCGACTGAGAGTTCTTTGTCATTTGAAGGCCGTGGGCTTTGAAACATCACGAGCGCAGTTTTAAACTCTGGTGGAATAAAAGCTTTTTCTTTGGCAGGAAGAGCGTAGGAATCACTCTGAATGTGTGTGGGCTACTTTTAAAATGTGATCTGTTGGAGAGAACCTATCACCTGCTAAAGAAAACTGCAAATATTCAAATTTTGCAATATGAATTTGGGTCTAAAAACTTTTAAATATGTACCTGTCTAACCAGTAATGGGTTCCTGCATGAAAGGGATATGTAAATTATTCAAAAATGGTTGCCATTATTCTGAAATCTGTGACCTGATATCTATGGTTTCAGTTTAATTTTTGTCTTTTGGACCACACATTTGCATTCCTGTTGCGTAGCACAGATACAGAAATAATTTGTAACTTCCTCACATTGTTGTCTTGTTTGTTGGTGGATGTGCAAAGAAGGTTAATGACAAAGAAAGTTGCAATTATGTTTTAATTGCATTACAAATATGAATGTCATGGCTTCAATTTTTTAGATTTATTAGCAACTAACAAAAGAGGTCATAGTGAGTTAACTGAACTGCAAACTTCAACCAACCAATGTTTATGTATTCTGTTTTAGCGATTAGGATTTAAGGAATAGATGCTGCCCAAATTACATTTCCTTTAATATATCAAAATGTTTCACTTATAAATAATAAGCGATCTTAGCAGATGAAACACTTGAGTTGAGCTGGCAATCTGTATCTCTGAGTTTTGGACTGTTGATCTGTGAATACAAGTTATTCGAAGAAATCCCATTGGTCTTAAGAAACAACTGGACTTTCAAACCAACTGGCATGTTTTCACTCTTTTTTGATATTTTATAGATGAATAGCCATCCAGTAAATCATAGACATTATTGAAAATGAAAAGGAACTGCTGCCTTAATTAAAGTAGGAGGACATGACAGTTGTGATGAAAATATCATTTTGTATACAAAAATTTACTGTTGATCTGAAAGCCCATTTGTTCAACAGCCCATTATTCCAAAAACGAATGGTGCCAAAGGCCTGATGTTCCAGAAATGCATACAATGGTATCACCATCTTACGTACATAACTTAACTGATGTAACTAAGGTACTCATTTCAACCTAAACCATGATTTTTCCAAATAGTTTTGCTAAGCCTAAACCTGACCAAACTGTGACCGTTACACAATGTTAACCACGTGTTTATTATTGTTACCATTACAAAAAAAGGTCACCTGATTATGATGATTAAGGTCAGCAGACTTTGTCCTTTCCTTAATGTCCAAATACACTACATATTAAGCAAAAAACAAATGGGCTCTCGGTCCAACGGGACATTTTTCGGATCTATGTGCAGCCCCCTGCTTCCACATTTATCTTTCCCTCTATTACTGTATGAATCAAACTACTTTTTACACTGACACAGAGCTTTGTCATTAAACTTGATGAATATTTAAAGGTTAGTTAAAATAAACAATATTGTTTTTCCCTCACCCCAGTTTATACCTCTCATGTATTTACTCTTGAGTCACAGAGGGAAGCAGCTGTTTCTTTGAGATGTCTGGAAAAACCCAGACGGTAATTTAACAACACCTACCACCGTTATGAAGATACTTCCAAAATCCTCAAAGACTTTTCAACAAAAAATATTCCATCTGCTGAACAGTGAAAAGGCCTGGTTGAGTTCCCTTATGATAATTTAGTTAGTGATTTCCTACACTTTCTAGAATGCCTTTATAATTTCCTCTACAAAGTTTGCACTTTACTTTGTTGCATTACTTGAAGAACAAGAAACGAAAAAAGTAAAAGAAAAGTTCTCCAGGATCCAGGATCAAGATAAAGATTTTCGATACTTTCTTAACTGCAGTAAATTCTGGTCCGGTATTTGTAGAAACAAACTGGCCCAGGTTTATGGTATTAATAAATAATAGTATATCAATGGACCTTTTTTCCTACTTAACTTTATTCTTTTTTAAAAGCATGTTTCAAAAGTATACTGTCAAACTCCAGACTCATCGAGGGACATGCAGGTGTTTGTTTCACACTAAAGTTAATGAGCTTGAGTTGTTGTTGTACAGTTGTAATACCCAAGTGGCTAATTAAACATCAAACACCCACAGGACAGACTAAAGTTTTAGATTCATTATAGAGGTGAGAAATGTTGTAATCTAAATGATCTGCAGTTGTTTCTTTACTGAATGATAAACACCTGATTAATAACATCTCTGTGGAATTAAGTCTTTCTCATTTATTTTCATTATGGTTACTAAGGGAGCTGTTCGGAAAAGGACCTAATCACAGTTGCATGAGAAAAATCTCATAAAATACTTTTCTGAGTCAGCATGAATCACACTTACACTGGGGAATCTCAACTCCCCTCTTATTCATGTAACAGCAGGTTTAGGTTGAAACATCTGGCTCCAACATGGTAAAATATCCAGATATATTAGTCTAACAAATTTTGTATCTCAATATTTTATCTGTCTCTTTCAGCAAACTGACTCTTTCAGGTTTTTTGTATTTAACTAATGAGGCTAATGTCAGCTAATGTAACATGTTCTATGAGGCCAAAAGGAAATAAAACTATTTCCTATTTCTAATACTGTCCAATGTCTTTAATTAGTAAGGATAATTAGTAGGTAATCCTAGCTGACATAACTTTTCCAGTTCCATGAAGTCAGTAAAAGGAAAATAAACTCTGTGAAAATCATTCCACTAGTAGACGTAACTTATGTTAGGTAACATAAGTTAGTTTGCTATCAAATGCATCCTTAGCTTCACATTCACATAAAATCCAGTCAGCTCACTATACAACTGAACAACCTGCTGAATCATAGAGGTGTCAAAAGTAGAGCACCGGTGTCAGTTTAGCCATGATACACAGTATGTTTTGTCCTGAGTAAAAGCGCACCAAAAGACTGCACAAAGCACAGAAACAATCACAATGTGATAATACTGACAGAAACAGTTGGCTGCAGAGCTGTAAACCTTATGAACTGCTTAGATTTGTATTTAACTGATGTAATGAGCTTGATGCTTGAGCCAGGGAACAAACATCAGTGTGAACAGTGATTCAACTACAGAGTAAGTGATTACAAATCTTTGGACTGATAGGAATGAAAGAATTTGTACCAACTCCTACTAGAAATAAGTATAATTTAATGAAAAGCCAAGCTTGATTCTGCAAGTTCATGCCCTATTTTATCCCTCAGATTAATTCAGGAGTTAATTTAGTTTGGTAATCTAGTGGAAATTTGACTTTTGACATTTGATCTGAAATTTTCTCAGATCACAGCAATTATAAAACTTGTCACTCAGTCAGTAACAAGATGGTTAAAAGGCTAGGCCAAATGCCTGCAGAGCAATTATGGCCATTTCCTACTGACAACACCTAAATTCAAGCAAATGACTCACTGGGTCAGTGGCCAAAGTCAGTGAAACAGAATTTATGTACTCCCTCTGTTCCCCAATGAATAGAAATATTTCTCTCCTTTAAGACAAGTCATTTCACAAAATTGTAGGTGGCCTGATTGATTCAGTGCGCAAAGCAGAATTGATACAGGGAAGTAAAGTACATATCTAATATGACAACTTTTTGGCATGTTAAATTCTTAGTAGCTATTGGCAGGTAAACTGAACATTTAAATCTGGATGGAGGACACAACAGGTTGAGTGCTCTGAGATGAAAGAAAATAAAGAAGTGAAAGAAAAAAAAACTCTCCATGTGGTTTAGTTTGGCTTGGTGACAGCTGGTTTTCTGCCCAGCGGCACGCTGCTGCGCTGTGTTGTCATATCTGCTTCTACAAAATACCCCTGTAGTTCCTCCAATTTGCCTCACGGTAACATGAGAGTGTTTATCCAAACTTAGTAAAGCCATCTTTTCCACTGGCTCGAATGCTCAGCACAGACAGTGTTGTTAGCAACGGAGGGCAACACCATGCAGGAATGATTATACTGTACCTACGTATGACCTAATGCAACCATACCTGCCAGCTGAGGCTGGGCCAAGTCATACTCAGTGTGTGTGTTTGTGTGTCTGTGCAGCCTGGTCTCATGAAATGTCATGAAAAGACTGAAATCATATTACAGACTACCCATAACAAAATAATACTGAAAAGATGCCACCGCTCAAGGGGTTTCATTTAAAAGAGAGGACCAAACTAGAACATGAATAAAGACAAAAACATTTAATAACCACAAAAGCCAGAAACCAGCCTTTGTGCTTTTTGAATGGGGAAAAAATGATTCATATTTAGTGAAATAAATTCTCTCTTATTTAATAGGTCAAAATTGCCCCAGATTTTATAAACCAAAGATTATCCACATAAGATGGCATGTGCCTTGGGCTCTCGAGTCAAAGGAAGAGTTTTTAAAGTGCGTAGAAATGTGTAAAAGAACCCAGACTTCAATAGTTTGTAAAATAGAAATGCAATATAATTATATGCATGTATGGGTGTTTTTCACCTTAGCCAATTAAAGTAATTGCTAATAACTGGTTCAATGAGGAAGCAAACTCACCTTGCTGGTTGACAAAGAGTAAATTTAAATGCTTCGTTTAGGCTCACCAGCTCAAATCTGTTTTGTTTTTTTGCATATCCGGATTGATTTTTGGACAGTAAAAAAACAACAACATATGAAACGCTTTTTTTTTTGCTAATTGGATCCAAGTTACATTTGAAATTGGTTTGAAGTGCGATTCAAATTGGATTTCTGCAGATGCATCTCAGTCCAGATGGTCTGGACACTCAAATGGGATTTCTAAGTGTCTTTTAAGCCGCAACACACATTGACAATGTCAAATCCAGACTGATGGAAGTGCATCAGAGCAACTGAACAGAATCATGCTGCCACCAGCAGAGTTAGTCTATGGACAGACGCTCAAACAAATTGTCTGTTGGCACTTTGGGGGAAGGCTTCTGTACAGACAAAGCTGCTTCCGTGTTAGAAAGCTGGCATGTACATTGCTACCACAACAACCCATGCAGATAGGCTGGTGATGTGTGAACACACAAATGTGATCTGATCACTTGCAAATAACAGTCTGTCCTAAAGATCTGATTAGAGAAACAAATCTGATTGACGTCTTAACGCCATAGCACTAAATTTACTATATAAATTAAATTGCCTTTCCTTGCTAGAGATGAAAGCTAGATACTAAGTCAGGCTGTTGTAAATAAACATCCAAAATAAACCCCTCTGATTTGGATGATTTTATGATACCTGACAGACAGGGCATGCCTCCATTAGAGCAACTAAAAACATGTATATTAAACCTATTGCTTTCTGTCAGCATCTGTGAAAGAGAACATTACTTTTCTCAAATGTTAACTTATGGATACTGAATTTGAACTTAAAACTTGAAATAAATGTATAACCCCTCTTCACTGAAGGCCAGGAAGAGGGGTTGCGGTCTAGTGAGGTGGATCGCAAACCAATTTGGCTTATGAATGTTCAACTATCACTGTCCTTTTCACTGATTGTATGTGTGAATGACTCATTCTTAGAGGTAACATTATTTGGTAATTTGCAAGAAAATAAACAGTCATTTCTGCTTTCCTAACATGCAACCCCTTAGTTTTGACTTGCATGATCATAGCCTTTGGCTAACTTCTCTGCATGATTTTAAAAAAAGGGAAAGTGGTGCTTCCAGTCCATGCTGTAATCAGTTGGACGCTGATGTTTCACAGCAGCTGAAGCTCTTTGACATCATCTCCTGTGTTAAGTGAATTATCTTTTTTCCCCTTTACCTTCACAGTGACAATAGACAGGCGTCAGGATCGCGGTCACAGTGGAATTTCTCTCTGAATGACTTTCATGCTTTGGCTCCTGGTTTATCCAGGTCATCTGCTGTTTTGCAGAAGCACCACCTACATTTTCACCTTTTCAGTCTAATTTGTGTGAACTGATTTTCAGATGTCAGTGTTGCTTGTGGCCTGAAATCAAATTGTAAAGTGCTTTGGTTGTTGTTGGATTAGTTGAATTTTTGTTTGCATTGCCTTTCCCCCAGTTGACTGCAAGCTTTAAGAATGTCTGGCCACTTCTGTGTTTGTCTTTAAAGATGAAATGGCATTTTATTATTTAGAGAGAGAACTTGCACTCTCAATGGGCTTCAGATCTTAAGAAAACACTTCTAGGTTTAAAATGTGCCACTGAAAAGGTCTTAACCCCAACTGGGTATAAGTCAAAGTACAGATGCATGTTCAGTCATCTGGCTAATTTTAAGGAAAAAGTATTGAAAATTGTCCAAAGGTTGAACTTTTAAAATGGTTCCCATTGGTTAGAGCTGAAGTGCTTTATTATTTTAACAAGAATAAAGTAAGAAGTGGCTTTTTCCTGAGATTTATTCCTCTAAATGGGTATGAATCATCTGAATCAATCAATCTGTGGGAGTAAATTGTCTCTAACGGTGCAATAATTGCCAATCAACATCAAGGACTTCTTCAACCCCATAGACCGTTTGGTCCATCATCACAAATGAGTATTGTTAACAAGTGTCAAAACCGCAATCTGCTTTATTATTCCTTCTATTATAGTTCAAGTGCTTACAAGAAATATTAATTGATTATCTACTAAGTACAACTAAAGAGCAGTTCAAGCCTTTAAGAAGAACTTATGGCATCAAAGGGTCTAAGCTTAATTTCTCCTGCTTTAATTGCTTGTCTAAAAAGTTTTCCTTCATACATTTAATCTTAATGTGCTGCCTGTTGTAATCTCTACAGGTTGCAGTGGATAGGAGGGTCAGCTAAATGCTTGAAATTAATGCAACCTATTATAATAATTGAGAGACATGCAGCCAGGAGGTTAATAGATTTTTGTCCCCTTTTGACAAGTGTGAGATTTTCTTTGCTGCTTTACACTTGAAATTCATAATGTGATTACTTTTCCTCTTGGATAATTAATAAAGGGTTGTGGTCCTCTATGTGCATGCTAAGTTCAATCATAGGTCACATCTGAATGTGCCCGAAAAATTCTCCTGGGTTGTCCGGTATCAGGTTCTCATAATACATTCAGGTCTCGGAAGTATTACAAGAACTAGACTCCAAGGTCATGCACATTCATTGCAATGAAAGTTTTACAAACTATATATTCTTTATAAATTAATAATACGAATTGTATTAAATGGCCTTGTTTGTAGTTGGAGCTGGCCTATCAACGGTTTTACAGACTTTTATATTTAAAATGCTTTCTTCAACCTGCATTCTTACTGATGGCCAGCAGTTGTCAGCTCCATTGTCTGCTTGTGGAAAAATGATCTATTATACTATACACTTGCGTTGCTACCTTTAGATTGACAAGTCTTTCTCAGTGAGTCCGTCCAGCGCAACACACTGGGCTCAAGAAAAATCAGATCAAACTGGGCAGTGTTGATCAAATATGAATTAAGATTATGTTATTGCAATGACACTTTCTCTGCTCAAATGTTTTCACAAACATATTTTAGTTACTGTTGGAATACAAGAATGTTTGTGACCAAGCTGGGCAACATTTTTCCTGCTTGAAAATAAAGTTAAAATCAAGCCCAAGAGCTCAAAAACATAAATATTCAAGTTTGTTTCATTATCTTTGAGGTCTGTGATTCATCAACGTATTTATGTATTGCAGATAAACACACACACACACACACACACACACACAGACTGACAGTGAGTCACAGAATAGAGTTTTAGTATTCATCCCTCTGGCCCTTCGTGACCGCAGACATCTTCAACTTACCCTCTCTGAGCTGACTGGACAGACAGGGGAATTATGGCAGCTGACACACTTCTGATCTTCAACCACACTTCTCAAGTCCCGTGAGACGATCTCAAGCATCTCCCTGAAACTGCAAGCAGAGCTGTGGCTGTGCTTTATCCTCCTTGAGCTACACAGGTGTTTAGTGAGGCGTAAAAGTGATGTGAAAGCCTTAAACTATCAGTTAAATATCAGACTTGGAAGGTAAGAGCTTGCTTATAAATATTTGTCAATTAAACGAGAGGAGAAAGCTGATTTTATTTGGCTTTGGTCTTTTGCAGATTTAATTTGATATAGATTATTTTTTCACTTCCACTTGAAGGAGTAGTTTGACATTTTGGGTTATATAAGAATACAGGATAGTACTCATGTCTATATGATAAATATGAAGCTTTAGCCAGAAGGCAGCCAGCTTAAGTCAGTCTTTGTGATAATCTAAGGTAACATGCTCCTGGCTTCCTGATATTTGCTGTACAGAGATGAGAGTGGTATCAATCTTTTCGTCATTCTCTGGACACAACAGCGTGTCGAACTGTTAGAAGCCAGAGAGAGGTTCACACATACGTGGCCATGTGTTTTTAAACGAGTCAGATTCCTGAACTGGCAGTCAGGTAATGACTGCTGCTGATCGCTAACTGCTGATTGATAATGAATCAGACCTCTTAAGGATTATGATGGAAATCAGACGTCATATTCGAGGGGACAGAATATGTCCAAATAGGACTTCAAATCCATGTTAACTGATTTTCGTTTCACACGTTTTTTATCATTTGCACTGATTACAAACAGATAAACTTTAAACCTCCCAGCAAGCACTCCAGGTCAAAGCTTTGGTGTCCGGACGAGCATAAACACCCAAACACAAACGGTCCACCGAGCACGTAACCCCACCATCCACAGTTCCTCTCAGCATCCAGACACACACTGTCCAGCTTCCTGGCGCTAGCAGGGTGGAGTCACGCTAATCACACATCCAAATCTCTTATCCAAGTCCAGAGGGGCCAAAAAACAACTTCCTCAGAAGCAGAATCATTTGGAAAGGGAAGAGGCCATTGCCTGCTGCGGTCATACTGCATCCAGTAGATACAATCTCTTACGTAAACGAGAAGAGAGAGGCCCCTTGAATGTGGCAGTCAGAGGCGGTGACCATACATTCAGTATAAAGTTTATTGTTATTTCTGACAGGTCTGAAGTGTTTTGTTCCTCACTGGGCTAATAGTTAATGTGGTTATTAGGTCAGTCATGGATTTGGGTCATTCTTAAACCTGTGACTGACTTACTTTCTTCTCAGTATCTTCTTGTTTCTTTGAACCGTTGTTGGTCCACGACCCACTTCAATGACTTATTGTCATCAGGGACCATAGCTTCATATTAAGACTGTGTGTACGTGTTTTCGTGTTGTTTGGGGCTTGATTGTAGCGACCTATCCGGCTGCTCTGATGTCATTCATTGATGATTTTGAGGCTGCGTGAGCCAGCTCATAAACTGAGCAAAAATTACTCAGAGTACCAGTATCAGTCTGTCGACTAATACTAAATATCGTGCAATACGGTGAATCCTGATTACAGGAGTCTACTGTTTCAAGACAACAAGGGCATTATCACTGGTAAAGCAAGTTTAATTAACCAACGAAACAAAGGGGAGGCTGTGTTTAATTAACTGAAGACAAATAATCCAGGAAACCATTAATACTTGACCTACTGTTTGTTATCCCTTTAGCAGACAAGACTAATTAGGCAAGGTGGCTAATGTTTGCAAGGTAGTTAATTTACTATTATTCATGTTAGCATGCTCTGTCTCTGTGAACTTTTTGGTTTTGTTTTTCTTTCAATGTTTTTGACACTGTGAGGAAAAGGGTTGGGAGAAGAGCAGGGTTTTACTGTCGCTAAAACATTAGCTAACATTGCTATCTAGCAAATGTTGTATTTATGACATGCTGCTTTTTGCATGATTTAGCCCATTTTTAAAAAAATGAAACTACATATTTGTGACATTTGTTGCAAGCAAATATAAATGGGATCCACAGACAAGGTCAGAACGCAACCACATGGAGAATTAATTAAGGTGAATTAAAGCTTAAGTCTAAAATCCAAACTGCCCAGAAATAAGCTAACACTCCATGTAGAGAAAACACCATTGGATCTTTTTCCTCTCTTCTCACCTGTTTGGTATAAAAGCTGACTTTTGGGAGATTACAGGCAGAATTGGGTAGTAAACAAACTTTGTGCAGCTTGACTCTCTGCTTCCAAGATTTCTCCTTTTTCATGTTGAAACTTTAATTTCTCTTGCTGCCTTTTGAAGCCTCCAAGTTGCAAAGATGCCAAGTGGAGCTTTAGCATCCGAAGACCTTGTAGCATGTGGGGAATCAAAGAAATCAAACTTGTTTGTCTGGGCTTCTTATCCACTCAAATGACTCGTCTTTGACTTCACATTCATATTTCAGTCCTCACTCCAAGTCATTTCTATTCACAACTACCCAACAGTGATTTGGGTTTGAATGCTTTAGTCAAGGACTCAGAGATAATACTACTACTAATAATAATAATCATTCACTTTTCACATTAAGATTTTCCCTGCAGGCTGAAGGACTTTAACCTCAGATATTTTCAACAGAAGCTCCTTGACTAAGCTCTGCCTTAGACCTGTTTAAAGTGGAAAACTGGTTTAAATGACTTTTAAAGTGTGACCCTCTGGGTTGCTGTATTTTTGTCGTGTTAGTAATGGATCTGGACGGTGCTTGGAGTGGTATGGGAGCCTGACAAGTTCAGGGCTCTAACTCTGGTAGATCCACATATCCCCCATGGATTTACAGATCTTCTTGTGGACATGTGAGACCACCACTTGACAAGCACGCTTGATCCCTTTTTTATCTCAAATGTCACATCTCTATAGACTCTGCACTCACATTTGTAACCGGCAAGACATTTAAAAGGTCAGGATAAATATACTCATGCTATTTCATCTGTATTTTAATGTTCAAGCTTTCATTTCTTTGCCTGTGCCTTACTTTAAGTCACTTGTCATTTTGATGATTGTCATATTCGCTGAATTTCCCACCAGTGTTTGCAATCTGAGCCATCTGCTTTGTGTCGCGCTGTTCTCCTGACCCCCGTGGCGTCTGGGGAAAACATTGAGACCACATCATAAGCCAAGTTTCCATCCTGCTGTCAAGTGAATTTTTGGCAAACTTTTGAAAAGTCACAAAAAATAAGACGTGAATGAGGTGCCTTTCCTTCGTCTCGGCGTGGAGTGAATAAGCAGGCAGAAAAAAAAACACAACCGCCAGACAAGAAGTGTTTGAAGAACCGATCAGTCATGGACAAACTGCTGTTGTTGTTCTTTAGTGGAGACAAATGTCGGCCATATTTCATGCTGTCTGAATATGAAAACAAGAAATGCCCTTGGCAGTATTCTAACCGCGACAGGCCTCTTCTGCATGGAGAGAGAGCAGGTTTAATATTTCAGGGAGGGCTGTGGTGGACAAATATTTTGAGATCTCTCAGAAAAGCCAAATCCTCTTCTGAGCTGTGCAGCCAGACTGAGAAAATTATTTCTGTGGATCTTCATTGTAAACATCCCAGATCAAGAAAACATTACTTACATTACAAACACTTATTTCTTTTCCATTCGGCCTTTCCTAATACCTGGAGTCAAAATTACTTGACTGCAGTGGAGGTTTATGTAAATGTTCATATCTGTAATAACATTTTAAAACGGGGAAGTGTTGATTAAGGAATGTATTCCTGTGTGCCTGTTTTTATGCTGTGTACGCTGGAGCATTATTATGCCACCTATTCCGTGTGTTCCTTTTAATGGCTTTGATAAAAAAAAATGGCTGCCATAGTTTCAGAGTGTAATATCGCTGTGCATTTGTTATGATTATATTACTTATGATGAAAAACGAGTCAACAACTTTGCTAAGAGCCAAACATCAAGCGCAACAACACAAGACATAGCAGCCAGCTGATATTACTTACTAGTCCAACAGCAAGAAGCCTAGCTTATCGTCTGTCTTTCAGCCTTTATTTCACGAAGCTCTCGGCAACAACTAATAATAAACATATAGACTAAATATAAACATAAAATAAACATAACAGTGTCTGATCGTCAGGTTTACTGGTTTGATGGAAAATATATATTTCAGTTTCCTGTGACAATTGTGGGATATTATAAATGGTGGAAGAGAGAAATAATAAATACTTACGCTGACTATTGTTTTCACATTGTCAGTTGGAAATAAATAAAAAAAACCTAAAGAACACGAATAAATAAAACTTTAATATTTCCTTTTTGTTTTTAACAATTTTGGGTAAATAAGTCAGAACAAACACAGAGCATATACACTGATTTCTTATTGAAAAAAAAATCTGAATCACATCCATGAGTGAAGTTTAGGTTTATGTCTTTCTTTCTCTTTGATTGAATGTTTGTTTGTTTGTTCTTTCTTTTTCGTGCTGATGGAATGAGTGAATCTTTAAAATATCAAAGTCAAAGCGAGAAAAAGGCACAAATTTGGTGTGACTGTGGCCAAGTGGTGGTAAATCTCTTCTTTGACTTGCTTTTAGGTTTCTTACATGATGATGAAAACTCGAAAAAGAGTCGGAGTGCAGAACAAAAAGAAAACTTGATTTAGTAAAATAAATATCTGTTTTTGCAAATAAACCCTTCATTTCTGTCCATGAAAAATTTGGAAGCCAACCAACCAACACCTTTTGAAATCAATCCTTTTTCATGGGTATCACCAGTAAATGAGTAGCATGTGAGAATAACAGCCTCAGAGGGTGAAGCGAGGCAGATGGATAGAAGATGAAGGGGAGGGAAACATGGAAAAAAAATGTCTTTTCCGTCTCTCAGAAGCTCCTATCCTCACACTCAGCCAATTAGCAGTAATTAAAATGGCCTCTTCCAAGAGTCACAGATAATTAATAGCCTGTATGTGCAGTTTTTCTCCTTCAATGTTTTTTTCCCACCCAAATGCAAATGTAATTAAACTTCATAAACAGACGACTGATTAAGTGCAAATATTTTTCCTCTTAAAGCGGGCGGAGCATGAAATGATTATAATTGAATCAAACGCTGTTTTCCTTCTCGTTGTTTGCAGAGATTGAAGCCAAGGAGGCCTGTGATTGGCTGCGAGCAGCCGGCTTCCCTCAGTATGTGCAATTATTCAAAGGTAAATATGAGGCTGTCAGTGTAATCCTGCGCCACACAATCCGCAGTCAACTCCAACATGATACAAACAATGTCTCAGGCAGCGTCTTATTGTTTCATTTGTCTTGTTTGTCTCAGACTGCAGGTTCCCCATCGACATCGAGTGGGCGAAGTGTGATCACCACTTCCTGGATAAAGATGCCCTTGATTCACTCTGCAGGTAACTGCATGTACAGGTGCACTTCTATTTCCAAATGCAATACAGGTGGTGTGGAGACAACATTTTTAAATAAATACTCCATCTTGTCTTTCTCTTTGTTACTCTGACCACTTCTACTTCCCACACACTTTATGTATATCACATACCATGAAATTTCAAGAGCCTGCAAGTTAGACAATATATTTGAGAGATATTGAAGACTATCAGTGTGTGAACCAACAGTATAATTACTGTCATCAGTGGAGATGAAACTGTAATTGAGTTTGACACCGTCTAACTTAGTTCCTAGAGCAAAACTGGTTAAACTGCTTAGAAGTGCACTGTTGTACCTCATACAGTACTATCATATGTGATCTTTAGACATAACATGTTTTTTTTGGTAAGTTGAAACATAACTCCTCATTTTACATGCTTGCATCCATGTAAGAAACTCCTGGCAAAGCATAATACACTGCATTATGATCAGAAATGATTAAAGTGTAATGTACAGAATGGCAGTATATGTGTGTGAAGATGATTATGATATAACACTTCCAGTCTAACCACCTCCTCTCTTCTTCTCTCACAGGAGATTAAGCACTTTAAACAAATGCGGGGAAATGAGGCTGGAGCCGCGGAGATCAAAACGCAGGGTGAGTGTTGAGAGCAAACGCCAAAAACTCAAACACAGCAGGGTGGAAGCAGCTGGAGCTGTGGGGTGTGTCACTCCATGAAATCTCCACATTAAGGACTGCTTAAGAAATAGTTTCTCCTCCTCCTCCTCAACAGCTTCTCCTTCTAGGAGAGCATGAAGTGAGGTGTTCAGACAAGAAAAAGAGGAGGAAACAGAGCTGAAGTTATAAAGAATTAATGCTATGTTTTGTTTTTGACATCTGGATCTTCAATACTTTGATCACCCAGGCTGCATGTTATTGTCTGAAATATGAAGGTGGTTGTGCCTTACAAACACATTCCCTATGAACACAAGTAAAACATTTAGTAATTATTTGTGTTTTTTTGTAAATGCCAACAGAAATACATTGATCACTGATTAGATTTCTTAAAGCTATGATGTGAATACAGCACATTTTTTGACCTGAAATGTTAGGAATTAACTTCATCACCTGTACTGATGATAACCTTGTTATTTATTCAAAATTAAATATTGATATCATGACATAATAATATTAATAATACACATATGATGATATGTAAATAACCCAGCACCTCTGGAATCATTTCCATTTGTTTCTGATCTAGGTTTGTGGTTCCCACTCAGTGTAGTTTTGTTTTGTTTTTTGTACATTCATGATTACAGACTCTCTCTTCACCTCCCTACACTCGTATTTTGAGTGTAATTCATTTGACAAAAAAGAGACAGAACAATAAAAGTTAAAGATGATTTTGACTTACACCATTTAATTTTCCAGATTTTCTATAGCTAGCGATTATTAAGTACTTTGACCACGATAAACGTTGTAAATCGTGAAAATCTGTTATTGTGCTAGCCCAAATGTTGAACAAAGTTGAATCAAAACAAATATAAAATTCAATCAAAAAAAGTAAAATCAAGAATCAAAGTAACAAAGGGCCAAAAATCTTAGACTTGCAACTCAAAATCAACTTATTCAGAACATCCTTGCCTGGTTAACACATTTATAGTCATACTGTTTTGCTCAATCCACAATAAATAATTATTTTACAACCAAAACTACATTTTAAATTCTAAATATGGAGTCACCACTCATATTGTAGATGCTGAGTATAGTTTCTGCAGTGTGTGATGTTTGTGTGATTTTGTTTGTATGAATGTATAATGATGTTCATTCTTGGATAAATTATTGAAAACATCTTTGTGTCTGTGTTTGTCAGTGAGTGTCTGAGTGCATGTTCTGTTTGCAGATTGTTGTTCATGCCTACATGTTTCTCTCCTCTGCATATATTTGTGTCAGTGTGTATTATGTTTGAATATTTGTCCCATATTCAGATTTCTGTGAGCTCTTGTGTTATGTGTCTCAACCCTTCATCTTCTTCCAGGGAGACGACTGTGATGAAGAAGACTTCTGTGCCATCAGCACCAACTGGACTTACGACAGGCGGATGCGACGATGGCGACGCCTCAACTCCGCAGTGGACATCCTTCGCCTGTCTGACAGTCCCACCGCACCCCAAGATGTGTCTCTGTGTGATGTCAGTGACCAGCATGATGTCTGCTCCATCCATAGCTCCAGCAGTACCGAGAGCGAAGGACACAGAGATGCTGCTGCCAGCACCACAGCCTCCGCAACTGCTACTGCCAGCACCACAGACGACCACGAGACCAGCAGGAGCTCCTCCCGCTGCTCCTCCACAAACAAGACACCGTCCCTTGACACCTCTTTCAGTGGACCCCCTCCCGGGTGGAAGTGGTGGAGGATCATCCACCATGATTCTGGAGGCTGAAGGCTGCTTCCCAGACAAACCACCCAGGAAGAAGGGCACCAGTCTGCTGAGAAAGATGGAGAAACTAAGGCTGAGGGGGACGACAGGCCTCTTTCCTTCTATTCACAGCGGAGGCAGTAACAGTGGGAGCCTGCCCCGGCATGTTACCAGTGGGCCGGTTCTGGTCCAAGAGGAGGAGAGAATGGAGAGGCTGCACTGCCCGTCAAGGTGAGGATTGTGGACCGAAATCGTTCAGAAACCCAAGAGGTCATTTAAAAACATTCACAACTGTTGTTCTGAGCTGTTATATGTTCTGTGTTGAAACACAAATTGCCTCTCGGAGGACATTAAAGTTTTCTAAGTCTAAGTACGAGCTATTTCCAGACTGATCAAAGACTCTTCTGTCCACCTAAATCATAAAGCATGCTCTCAGCTGCACCATGAACTACATTTTTAACAAGATCCCAAAGTTGCAAATTAATCCAAAAAGAGAACAATAGTTAATATCAACAATACAAAAAAAAAAATGAATCCATTATTATCATAATAACAAACTTTGCACAACAAAGTTGAACATATTTTTACAAGTAGTCTAAAATCTGCTTACTGCTGTTAGAAACTAAATATGGTTAGCTGATAATTAGCCTGATCAGCCACCGCCAATAATCAATACACAGATTATTAAACCATTAATGAAACCAATAACCAACATCAGTCAATGTATCATACTCAAAAGTTACCTAGTGTTTCTGTAGTGGTTACAAAGCATAAAAGGCATCTTAGCAATTTGAAATAAACTAAAGCTCCCTGTGCTGAAAATATTAAATGAAATATGAAGTATATCCAGTTTCCTGCTTCCTGTTTGGTGCTGAAGAGAGCGAACCTACCCTGTGATAATAAAAAAACATGTTTGATTTCATCAGAACGTCAAGACGAGAAAAAGACAAGACATTTCCACCAAAACAACTGTCAACAGACTCTTATTTCACTGGTTGCATACATGATACAAAGCAGCTAGCCTGTGGTAACTTGTAGTTGCAAACCAGTTCCAAATTTGTCTTGGCAGAGCCAAATAAATGATTAAGTATAATAATCAGTTGTCACTTATTACTGTTAACTGATGCTTGTAGGACTGTTGTATAAAAGCAATATCACACTTGAGGTCATGCTGTTACACTGAATATAAGCCACCTCAGCCGAACAGCAGAGCCTCAAGTGTGATATTACTTTATTTCCTTAACATGGATGGGATATGTTTTGCTCCAGGATTTTAATCCTTCCTGAATGTCTCCAGTCTGCAGGTTCGACCCAGCAGCCGTGCATCGTCCTCGCCTTCGTCTCCTCACACCATCAGCAGCAGCAGCAGTAACAGTCACTCAGAGAGCAGCAGCACTGTCAGCACACCCAGCCCAGTCACACGGGTCAGGAGTAACTGCAAACGCTCCAATAGCGGGGTCGGTGGTGGAACGACCCGGAACAACCAGAACCACACAGAAACAGAGGTCAGTCAAAGAGGTTGAAGAAAAAAAAGGAGTTTAAATAGTTTTAGTGTGATTCATGATTTGATCATTTTGTGTATGCTTTTATTTTGGTCACAAAGTTAAAATAAATAATAGTAAAAAGACTTCTGACACTCTTATTTGGTAATAAAGAATTTGACAAGAACTTTGATGACACTTAATGAAAAGTAAGAATGTCTAAACCAGTCTTCATGACAATCCAAAGAATAGTTGTTGGGCTATATCTCACTTAAAACTACAGATGACGTCCTCATGGTAGCACTAGAGGAAAGTTCAGTATGAATGTATATGTAGTTTTGTACAACATTTCTACCTGCGATAGTGAGACTAGTGAAAAGAAAATGCCAAAAATACACATTTAGGTGTTTATTTTCAGCAGCACGTATATACACCAAACCTTCCAGTTTTATTCCTATCTATATTCTGAAGGTTTTTACAGAGGGATCTGTTCATATATCATTCAGAGCCTGATTTATACAACATATTCATAAAAACATGGAGAAAATAGATTTTCTTTATTGCTGTTGACAGTATTTTCTGATTTTTGGAGTGAACTGTCATATCACTAAAAAGAAATATGATAAAGCAAACCTCAGGTTAGACAAACTTTAGTCGATTGCTTCATCCTGTCCTTAACTTTTCCCCCATACTTTCGTTTAAACCTTAAAACTCATTCGTCTATTCACCCTCTCAGGACTACAGGAACCAGATCAACAACAACAACAACAGCATCCACGAGAGTCTGGTCTTCCAGGTCCCCCACGGACACAAACCGGGGACCTTCCCCACCTTCCTCACACACAAACACACCATCCTATCACCCATCATCGACAACACCTCCGTCAACTGGAGGACCGGGAGCTTCCACGGTTACCGGGGTCGACACAGTTGTCGCCGTGGCAAGTCATCGTTGGCCACTGGTGACCGGGACATCTCGTCGTCTTCTTCCTGTGATGTCCCCAGCCCGCTTGCTGTGCTGGATCATCGGTTGAGTATCTATGACAACGTGCCGGATAACCAGCAGCTGTCTGGAAGTCAAGGCGGCAGTGGTGGAAGTGTCAGTGATGCAGATCGGATTGGTGAGGAGTCAGAGGTAAGGTTATTCCACTGGTATTTATACTTAATTTTGTGCTTATATGTTTCTAACGATACCTCAAGGCCTTCAAACATAGTGTTTGTCAGATCTTCTAACCCCATTCACGATGACTGTCCCCATGATTTTTCAACTCTCCAAAACAGTGCAGGTATAAACTTCTCTCTCGAGCTCTCCTTTTTTATTCTTCACACTAGTTCTAGCATTTCTCATGCAGACAATGCAACTTCTTAAATGTCTTCAAGGAGAGACTTTACAAAAGCAAAACACCCAGAAATGATAATGCTAATAAATACATTGAACCATTAAAGTCTTGGCCCTTTAGTAAATAATATTAGTAAAGTATGGCTAATTAATCAAATAAGAGGTGTTATGTCACAATCCTAAACAGTGGTTATACTATAAATAGCATAAATACCTCTGGTTGTTTTCTTCTTTTAATTCAGTACAAAGCTTTTTTAGAAATAGCAAAAGAAAATTATTGTGAAGGCGTTTCCTTAGCTAATAATTTTCACCATAGTTTAACTAGAAAACTGCTTGTGATTCCACTCATTTACTTGCAGTTCCATCCTCCAAGTTGTGAGGCAGAAATATCAATATAGAAAAGGGCAATGAACAGCATTGTCCCAGGCAACTGTTGGATGAGTGGCTACAAGGTCCCAGATATACAGTAGTTATATGTTTGTTTCACCTGGCTGTGACTAAATGACTCTGTGGATGGAGAGATTTGTTTAAAACTGACATCTCCTGCCTCTCTGCTAAAAAAAAAATAAAAATAAAAATAAAATCCCCTGAAAAAAAAAATGTAGGTCTATAGAAACAGGTAATTCAATCTAGGATATTGATTTTCATAAGCTATGGTCCATATGGAATTTCCCCATAAAACTGGAAATCACTTTGTGAGCGCTCATATCAAATTCCATTTTAGACTGAAACTGTAGAAAAATCTCTAACTGCTTATATTAATCATCCTGTTTCCGTTTCTTTCTAAAGTAGAAAAGCAGCCATTTGGAATAAAGTTGGACTGCTCTTTGACAAAAAAAAGAAGTCATTAGCTAATTGCTTTCAAGGAACCCTTAAAAGCCTTCTGATCCGCTGTGAAATTGAAAAACATCTTTTAATTGAGTAATCCCCTAAAACTGATATATTGCAATGAAATCCTTCATTTGCAAAGTCCTAAAATTGGCAACTGATGAGAAAGTTAAAAGTTAAAATGCCAACAGTACTATAAAAATAATCTTTCCATACTGTCTTTACTCACAAACGTGGGCATTTCTGGCTTGGCTCTTTCCTGGCTTGAATCCTACATCACTGGGCGCTCTTCAACGTATCCTAGCTTGGACAGGACTCGCTGCTGTGGCCCCTTCTCTTTGCTATTTACACCACTTCTCTGGGTCAGATTGTTTGCTTGCGTGGCATCTCATATCATTGCTATGCGGATGACACATCACTCTATCTGTGACCCCTCGGTTTCTGCACTGATCTCTGAATGCCTCTCAGACATATTCTGATGGAAAAAGGCACACCACCTTCAGATGAACCTCTCAAAAACTGAATTGTTGGTCCTCCCAGCCAAACCTACTATACACCATGAATCAACATCAAAGTTGACTCCCTATCTCTTGCCCCTTCCAGGGTAGCAAGAAACTTGAGTGTCATGATCAATGACCAACTAATCTTCTCTGATCATGTTGCCTTGGTTGCCTGTTCAGGCCTTACTTGACTCAACATGCCACTTAACTCCTGATACAGGTTGTGGCCATCTCACGACTTGATTACTGTAATGCCCTCCTGATGGGCCTCCCAGCCTGCACAGTGAAACTCTTTCAGATGATCAAGAACACAGCAGCACGCCTGGTCTTCAGTCAACCCAAAAGGGCACATTTCCCTACTGTTCATCGTAGCCGCCCACATTAAATTTGAATCAGTAATGCTTGCATACAAAGCAGTCTACTGCTTTGCACCCACCTAATTGAATGGCCTAATAGAGGCATATGTTACCTCCCAACTGTCCTTCTTCATTTCAGGGAAGTTCCACATTTTCACTAGTAGGTGCAGTGTGTCATGTAAGCCTCCACACTGGTTAAGTCTCTACTCTGGTATTAAAAGTCTCTTATTCCTCTTTTAGGTGAGTCGGCTGTTAGCAGGTGAAGACGTTTTCTCAGCTCTGGACAGCGTTTTGGAGAGGATCAGCGACCTCCAACAACTGGTCTCCACCTGGTCCGAAAACCTCTCTGAGGATGACTGTCAAAGAGGTTCCTCCACTTCTTCTACTTCCTCTTCCTCCTCGTCTTCCACTTCTTCCTCCCAGGACTCACCTGCCCACGGCTCCTCAGCCGCCTCCCCCTGTCCCTCCTCCCCCAACCACATCCACCTGGAAGTGCAGCATCCGGAGGAGGAGGAGGAAACAGAGATCCGTGAGAAGGTACCGGCGGACGGAGAGGAGTCCAAGACGATATCGCCGCAACCTAGGAGCAGGTGAGGAAGCTTGAGAAGTGAAATGCAAGAAATCGACACTGCAATTAAATGAAGTTTTATTTATAGAGCATATCATATTTCACAATCAATATAACTCAGTGTTTTACGAGTGTTGGTAAAAACAGTTCAGGCTCATTGAAAAGACAACACAAAGAACTCAGGGCATTGACATTTAACTTCCTCAATTAAAAGCTCTTTCTTTTGGCAAATATGAATTGCCATCCAAATTTAGGAAGTGCCAACTAATTCTTGGGCACTTTTAGTTGCTCTGTAAATGTAAATGTGAGCCTTTGTGTCCAACAGAGCCCTAATAATGACAGTTATGGGGATTTATTTCCTCAGGCATCAACCAAAGTAAAAGTGTGAGACACTTTAGATAAAAGCAGTAACCTCATGGTGAATAGTTTTGATCGCCTCTTTATAGTGCTGCTTTTATATCTCTTAGTTGTTGCATTTGTTCTCAGATATAGAGCAATAAAGAGTTATGAAGCTTCTTCTGTAATGTAAAGTCAGCCACATCATCACTGTATGCTGATGGACGCTCTCATTTCTATTCTTATCTCTGAACCAGCTTTTTAACATCATGGCTCAACAGACAATTATAAACTACTCTATAATTGGAGAATTTACAAATAATTAATGAATCACCAAGTTTATTGTGTGACTTTTTATACTAAATTTAGCTGTGCTTGGGACTGAATACTAACATTACCATGCTTTTATGCTAATGTTAATTTAATGTTAATTTTAATACAGCTGAGCCTGACCAAGTCCATCTTGCACTGATAAAATGTGAGCCAAGTCCCATTTTATGCACATTTATCTGTTTTATTAGGGTATTTAAATAGATGATAACATAGTTACATATTTTTTTTCTGTCAGAACTGATGACACAACAATCATTTTAATTTAATAACTTCCCAGTAATTAGATTTAAGTAAAAACCCTTGCACTTATATAGACAAATGTGTATGTCAGCTCTAGGATATAATATATAAAATGTAATTTCTCTTGTAAAACGTGTTTGTGCATTTTTGTGTCTATGCGGGTCCAACAGAGTGAGCCAGCAGTTGCACTGGTCTAGCGAGCAGAGCCTACCCTCCCTTCCCACTAGTCCAGGAGTGGAGAACCAGTCCATCTCCCAGTTCCTCCTGCTGCAGAAACTCTCCCTGCTCAAACTCACCGCTCTCATGGACAAATATTCCCCATCCAGCAAGCAGGGCTGGAACTGGTAAGGAGTGTGAAAGGACTGAGGTTCAAGATTCTGGTAGATTTCATGGTTAAAAATAAATGTGAGGGACCAGCAGAGGTTGTAGGTAGTGTTAGCAGAGGTGTTGGAAGGTGAGAAGTAACACTGTGTAAAAACGACAGTATTCCTCGATTCTTTGCTCCTGCACAGCTGCATGGAGAAACTTCTTCAAGAAAACGACTGTGGAAAGGAGGGCAAGTGGGCGGGCGGAGGGTAAATATTTCAGGAAGCCTATTTAGAAAATTCATTCATTATTCATGGCTCAGGTGCAACCTTGCCTTGGCTAAATAAAAAAACAACAACAGTATGCTTCAAGAAGAATAAACTCCTTTCCCAAGAAACCCCAGGAAGGACTGCGGGTGTCTTACCTTGGGTCTGTATCAAAGTTCTTTTCTGCTGGCTGGTTAACCATTGAGGCGTTGTGGGTTATTTTGGACTATTTTCTTCTGTCACAAATCTCTGTATTTACACTTTTTAGTCACTCGGATACACGGATCATCGGCAGACCTTCTGCAAACAAGCCATCTATAACGGCACCTACCTCTTAATCAAAGCGGCCATGCTGTTAATTATGCATAACTTTAAGCCTTAATATAATTTGCAGGATTGAAAAAAATAAATCCGACTCAGTACAGTTGTCATGAACAGTGAAATTACCTATAGAGACCAAAAATGTTTTTTGTACCAGGCTGTAAACATGTTTTTTTCTGCTGTGAAGTTAGACATTTTAACATGGGGTCTTACGGAGACTGACTCTTTCTGTAATCAGCCTCAAGTGGCCGTTCAAGGAACTGCAGTTTTTGGCAGCCATGGAGGTTGCCGCTTTATTGGAAACAGCTTTGTTATGTTGTTTTATTTTGTTAAAATATTCCTTACAGTGGCTTAACATACAGGAGGTGGGAGTATGGCAAGCCCTAAGGGACAGTAATAACAGTAAGACAGGAGGGAACAACAAAACAACAAGACAAATATAAATATTTAAATAAAGAGTTTGCAGATTGTTAAGATCAAACCATACAGTAGCTTGTGACATACATGGATTTAATGAGATCCGTGTTTTGCCTCCTACACTGTTTCTGAGTCAGTCCTCATGCAAAATTTAGACAAATTTATATTTAAGAATAATAAAACATTCAGACATTCTGCTTGTTCATTCTGCTTAACATTTGTGTTTTCTAATGAGTAAACACATGACCTGTTTGTTTTATGATTTGGTAGAAAAGCAATTAGATTTTTGCCGAGCTTGTTATGCTCAATGAGATAAGGCTGAAAGTGGAAACTAAGCACTGAACAGAAAGCCCTCCTGAAATTACTCCTCATAGATATTCGTCTTTAATTTTCAGGATCAAACACTTGTTTGGGGGGGAAGATTCAGGAAAAACAGCTGCTCTGTGGCAGCATCAGCGAGTCTTCCTGTAGTTCAGGTGTGCTATGTTTTAGAATTTCAAACTGCTCAATTTTACAGTTTAAACTTCAATAAATTACATGAAAATGAGGGAAAATGAACAGTAATCCCGTCAGACCTGACCTCCGAGGGAAAAAGGAAGAAAACAGCTGTTGAACAAAGCAAGAGATTTAAATGAGCATAAACTCTGAAGTGCAAATTAGTGTTCTTGCACAAAATATGTGAACATAATGTTCCTACACCTCAAACTGGATTATGTGACAATTATACAACTTGGACATATTTGTCCCACAAAGTTCAGGCAAGTCACATAATTTTAAAATATAGTTATGGTAGTCATAACTAATAAGCACTTGACACATTGAAATGTTGAAAGGGCAAAAGTTGTATTAAAAAAAACTTGAAGGCTACAACTAGCTTAGAACAAAGACTTAAAACAATGGGAAATAGCTCCTACTAGCAACATTAGCATCCCTAAAGATTACTTATTCACACGTTATATCTCGGTGGTTTAATACGCACAGATGCTGAAGTGTAGTGATAACATAACATAACATAACATAACATAACATAAAATAGACTTTATTGATCCCACATGGTGGGCATGGTTTGTACCATTTTTCCAGCTCCCGGCGCTTAGATCCAGCTCTGCATCCCTGTCGTCTTCTCCTCATTTCAGCATGGATCTCTTTTATATCCACAGAGAATATTCTAGCACTGCCAAGCACTGACAGCTGTTCTTGAGTGCAAACAAGAGGGCCATGGCTTTTTTTTTAATGGGTCACCCGATGTATCATGAAGTAGTCCAAAGTTCTCTCCAGTTAGTGTGTGCGACTTAGTGCTGTAAAATGTTACATACTTCTCCCAACTCACTGAAGTTGCATAGTGTGATGACGGACATATGAATGGCAGAGGCACCATTCACCTGATTACAACTCATCAAAATTGTAGTGAAGCTGTTATCTTAAACGTTGCTTTAAAAACTGCATGATCTAGCACTACAGCACCGTTACGCCGACTGCTCCAGCAAAAAAAACAAAACAAAAAAAAATCTCTTCAGGCTTCAACAATTAGCTCAAGTCTTGTCATTTAAATGACAAGACTTGGATGATTAAAAATACAGCAATTAACTGCTGATTGGGCTGGCTGATACTGAGCCACTTTCTTCAAAATAGCCAGTTTCTTTCAGAGAGCCACTGATATGGAAGGAAAAATAAATTGAAAGCGAGCTGAGAAGCATTTAGAGTGCATGTGTGATACCATTTGGTCTTTGTGGCTGTGCACTTTAGTTAAAACTACAGGGTTGACGTGTTTTTATGACTTTTAGGAGAGATTGTTGGAGTACTTTGGATCTGTCTTTTTTAAACTTGACTAAAGACTGCAGAGTGCACTCCGTGTAGTACCCTATAGTTTTCAGAGTTAAAAGCTAAAAAGCATTGCAGCTCCCATCATTTGTTCACGAGGGATAGGAGTGAGTGGTCCCAATAGTCATGAGCTTTGGGTAGTGACCGAAAGAATGAGATCGCGGATACAAGCGGCCGAAATGAATTTCCTATGTTGAGTGGCTGGGCTCAGCCTTTGAGATAGGGTTAGGAGCTCGAACATCTGGAAGGAGCCAGCTGAAGTGGTTGGGGGATGTGCCCCCTGGGTGCCTTCCTTCGGTGTTTTGGGCAGGTCCACATGGAAAGAAAGTTTTGGGGCCACTGTTGGACCAACACAAGTGTCCAACAGAAAAGGAAAGAAGCAAATCAGTCACTGGCATTAATGGTTAAAAGGTTTCTGATATCAGCTCAGAAACATGAACAAACTTCAACACTTCCAAAAGAACAATCTCTTTGATCAACAGCCATGCATGTTTTTTTCTGCAGAACTGATTTGAATGGCACACACATTTTAGCGATCACCAGGGACTTATGTAATCAAAAAATGTTTATTTGGCTCTTCCTTCAAAAGGAAACGGATCCAACAGCAGCCAAGTTGAGCTTTCTTTTTTTAAAACACTTGACTAGTTGAGATTACAAATTCCCACAACAGTTTTTAAGCATACAGAACTTTTCTCTCAAACACTATTCCATGCTGTTTGGTTACTTCCTAAGACTTGGTGGACTGCAGAATCTAATGGACATCTCTGTCATCATATAGGACTGTTCCTAAACCGCTGAGGAAGACCAAGGTGATGGAGATGAAAGGCCGGCGGGTCTTTGGGGTTCCTCTGCTCCTCAGTGTCCAGCAGACAGGAGAGCCACTTCCTCCCAGCATTCTCAGAGCCCTAATCTACCTGAAGACCGAATGTTTGGACCAGGTAATGGAGTAAAAGAGGCTTTTCTTTAAAATACTTGAAGAACAGTGTTTTTGCAACCAAAACGTACAGAGAGAAAAATAACTGAAAATATAATTTTAAATCCATTTGTATGGTGCTCTCTCTCAGGTTGGTCTTTTCCGGAAGTCGGGGGTGAAATCTCGTATCCAGTATCTTCGCGAGCTGGTGGAGTCTGACCCAGAGGGTATTTCATACGAGAGTCAGTCCGCTTTCGACGTTGCTGACATGGTGAAGCAGTACTTCAGAGATCTGCCTGAACCCATCTTCACCAGCAAACTCTGCGAGTCCTTCCTCCACATTTACCAATGTGAGCAACTGTTATGTGACTCGCAAGATAACATTAACTACTTGTAAAATAAGTAGTCAAATTTTATCAAAGATAAAAAGGACGTATAAAGTACAGTGAACCAACTGTTCCAAATGTAGCTATTACCTGTTAGCATATTTCTAATTAGCATTCTATGCTGATAAAGCTAACATATTAGCAAGCAACTAACATAATACACTTTTCTTTACATGTTTAATATTAGCATATTAATATTTATCCAGACTGAATTTAAATCCCTATTTGATTTTTAACAATGTCTTGGAGTTTAAAACTGTATATGCGTTAGCTGTACACCTACCACAAAAGTTTCTTTGGCCACTCTCCTTCTCTTGTTTCACATGTAATGAATTGAAGTCATAATACTTAAGAATTAAAATATTTCTTTCTGCTTGCAGATTTTCCCAAGGATCAGCAGCTGGTTGCGGCTCAGGCGGCCATCTTGCTGCTTCCTGATGAGAACAGGGAGGCGTTGCGAACGCTGCTGTTCTTCCTGCAAGACGTGGTGGCCTCTGTGGATGAGAACCAAATGACTCCAACCAACATTGCCGTTTGTTTGGCACCATCACTCTTCCACCTCAACACCCTGAAGAGAGACACTAATGCACCCAGGTGAGCCAAAGCCACAGATACTGTTATATTATTATTATGCAACCATCGTGAAAAAAACTGAGTTTGTCTTTTTCAAATGATGGAAACTTTATTTCGGCATGCACCATCTCAGTAAAAGATGGACATAGCGGAGTCTGACCCACATTGTCACAGTTACATAAGTTTTAACGGTGGTTACATAAGAGCTCTTAGGTGCGGAAACCACTTTGTGTGTCTTGCTTTAATTTGATTTTGGTTTTCTTGGCCTCATATAAAAGAACATGGAGATCATAACAATTCAAATATGTCTCTGAGCTCATTAACTGCAAATTGTTTCTATGATATCTCATCTGGAGTTTATTTTCCAACATCGAGCTCATCAGTGCTGTGCCTTTCATCAGTTCCTGGATGTTGGAGCGTCCTTGAACACATCACTAAGGGCGGTTTGGGGAATTGTCCCAACAAATAAAACGGTCCCAGTGCTTACTGTTTCAGATTAATGACGGTAAGCAAACCTCAGCTCCGGAGTACTGAAAAGGGTTCAAACCAAAAGCTGCCTGGAAGGTGGAATACAGATTTATGAAATGGTCATATAATGTTAACATTACAGACTTTGTTTCTCAAACTTTCACTCGTTTAATCCTGAGAAGAAAAATCAAGTTTGTAGTTTTTTGAAGTTTTGTATTTAATTACCAAGACAACCAACAAGGCAGGAAAACAGTTATCACACAGCATGTGAGTGAATTATGTGCAAAAGAAAGCAGAAAAAACTAAACTACTAAACTCTGTTTTATTTTCTTACAAGTATAGGCAACCTCAGACAGAATGAGGTGCTGGGGGTATCTTTTTGTGCTGAATGTAACCGCTGTTAAACAACCAGGAAATACTTATTTTTCGCTCATTAACTGGCTTTCTCGATGCCAGTGCTCCCTCACCCTAATTCACTGTCTCTGAACCGCCACTCTGCCAAACGTCAGAGTCAAACCAAAGGAAATTTCTTTGCGTCACTGTTTTACAACATAAATTGCGAGCTAGACACAGATTTAGAAGCACGGATTTAGAAGCTCTACAACAGGTAGAGTATCAGAGTTTAGTCCATGAACCCACCTAGATAGTCTCAGTTTCAAAGACATTTCAGGCAGACTGTGGAGGAGTTTGACCAATTTGAGCGTCTGAGCATCTGGCAGCCGCAGCATAACGTCAGGCTGCGTTTTTCCAGAAGTTGTATCCGGCTTAACCTCCCCGCCTCAGGTCGCTGCGTTTTTTGCCAGACACCCCTGCAGCCCCCTCACCGCTGCAGCTAAAACACACTACCCCCACTCAAATGAATGGAAAAACCTGTGTTTTCGTCCTGAATGTGCCCTTACTGTCGTCTATGACTTCAGCTTTGGTTATTGTGTGCACATGTGTCTGAATGTGTGTGTGTGTTAGCTGTCAGGTTGACATGTCGATGCCATAGAAACATGTTTTTCTTCCTTCTTTTGTTTTGCTTTATTAGATGTCATGTTTCCAAACTTCTCTGTTCTCACACATGACATCACCTCTGGATCCAATCCAGCTTTTACAGACTCACACACTCACACACACACACATTCTCTGTGTAATAAAAAGCTGTCAGCACAGTTTACACAGAGAACACATTACATAACCTCCACCAATTTCCATCTGGCCTCAACTTCACTGCCTGATATGAAAGATATTTTCTATCTCAGCTTGTGCTGCTGAGTGTAATCACTGCACTTATGCGTGAATGAAAGTGAACATGATAACATATCTGTGAGTGTGTATTAGAAAAATGAAAACAGAATTCAATAAAACGACAATCGAACAACCTGGTCGAGTGTACCCTCCATGTATCAAGGCTAAAGTTCTTACTGAAGCGACCCTTGTTCGATTCCAACCTCGGTCCTCATCCTCTCGCTCTCACTCCCCTGAATTTCTCACAAATGTTTTATCTTTAAAAAGTTTTAATAATTTCCTAAAACAGCTACAAGCCGTTGTTTAGTGTAGTCTGTTTTTGGACTCTTTGCACATTGCTTTTGCATCTTCCTCCCCTGAAATCTCCTCTTTGTTTTCTCTTTCTTATAATCCTTTTCTTGTCTTGTCTTTCCTTCAGTACTTCCCTGCTTCCTTTTCATCTCCACCTCTTCCCATTTTTCCCCACTTTTGCTCTTTTTCTTCCTTCAGGCTGACGGGACAGTAGATGAAAGTGACAAGACAACACAATCAGCACTTTGTGCCTCCCTTGCTCTTAGAAGCCAAAGTCCCGGCCTGTCAGAAATCATGTCACACTTTGTGTTGGGAACAATAACTCGTAAAATTGACTGCTGCTCGCAGCTGTTCTCCCACAGATCTCAAAAATCGCATCTCGGCCTTGTGTTTCTGCTTTGACAGAACTCACCGTCTCACCAATATATTTACTTTTTAATGGTCTAACCACCCGGACGACTGGCTTGGCTTGTTTTAAGTGTTGGCGTCTGATTTCGCAGTTTTGCGGCATCAAAAAAGAGTTTGCTCTGTTTGATATGACAACACGCTCATCCTTCCAACTTTTTCAACAACAACTTAACGATAAAACTTCATATCAAATAATCAAGTAAAACAACTTCCTGTGAGTCTGCCGGTTTCCAGTAAACCTCAGCGATGCAACATGAAAGCTTTACAAACTAACCTGAATCTGTTAGTTGCAGTAATTGTGTCTAAAAACGGCCTCAGCTGGTACAAACACTTGCCTACACCGTGAAGCTGCTATAAGCTGCAAAGGAGATGTATCACATGTCTCTCTCTACCTGTAAAAAAACATATCTGAAATAAAAGCAATCCTCCTCATGTCTGATGTTCTGTTCCATCGGTGGGTGTTTTTTTTCTTTGTGCCGTAGATAACTGGTGATGTTTGTTGTGTCCAAAATAAAGAACATGTCAAAGTACCCTTTGAGCAAGACACTGAGCCCCAAATAGCTCCCCATGTATGGTATAAACACTCAAGTATGGGATTATCTTGAGTGTTTTTATGCTACTTTGTACTTCACTACATCTCAGAGTGAAATATTATACGTTTTACTCAATTTTTACTACATGTTTGACCACTTCAGCTTCTTTTTAGATTCAAATTCAAACAAACTTATGAGAAGTTTAGAAATTATGACGCATGTTGGTCAAACCTTTTGCTCCACAGTCAAAAAACTTAATTTGCCTGCTCTAATATGTACTTTTACTACATGACATAACTTCACTTGAGTAGCATTTAAATGCAGGACTCATAATGGAGTACTTCTTTGACCCCAGCTTTTTTTCTGCCTTTAACTGAAGTCCATAAACGTTTCTGTGTTTCTATGGCTGCAGGTCGAGTCACAGGAAGTACAGCCTGGGCCGCCCAGACCAGCGGGACCTGAGCGAGAACCTGGCTGCCACCCAGGGCCTGGCCAACATGATCACTGAGGCGCAGAGACTCTTCCAGGTACAAAAATCTGAAACTATCCAGGATTGGCCTGAAGAGACAAAACAAACAAAATAACTTTAACAAATAAAAATCTTCCTGTAGATTCCAGAGTTTTGGCCCGGACGGTGTTTAAGTGCTGCAGGCTCCCCTGAGGACACTCTCTGTGAGGAGGGAGGAGGCCCAGTGTCCCCCGGTCAGAGTGGAGGTGAAGAGGAGCAGGAGGAGAGAAGGAGCAAGCTTCAGCTGAGCACACAGCACCTCCTGAAGGAGGCCAGAGAGAAGAGTCGTGGCTGGGAGAACCACCCAGCGCCAGAGCACGTTGAGCTGGCCTTCAAGAAGGTAAATGGAATAAAAACTACTGGATTTTATATACAAATTAAAATCTAATTATCTGGTGTTAATGTTCAATATTGTGTTGTAACACACAAAGGAGGTGGAAGACAAACAATACTTACCATGAAGCGATCCTTTTCTTTATGTTTCTGTGCAATAATGAGCTAATATGAGGCTTCAGCAGTCTGAGAAGTATTTTCACCATGGTGGTTGCAGGTTTTTCACAGTGTTTTGTCCAAAAAACAAACCTTCATGCAGCTACCTGCCCGTATCCCTCCACCACAGCTCAGTAACAACAAAAACAAAAGCTGCCTCACATTACTTTTAGATGGTTTGGTGCTGGATCTGTTCAGGAAGGTTCACTATAACATCCCAGTTTACTGAGAGGGCAACAGGGCATGAGAAGGGTCAGCCAGACTGATGGCTCTATTGAGTTATAATTCTCCACTCGTCTGCAGATGGACGATGGCTTCCCGCTGTGGATGTGGCGTGGCTCCGTGGAGGTGGAGGCCCCCCAGAAGGAGGTCCTCCATCGGCTGCTGAGGGAACAGGAGCTGTGGGAAGGAAGCCTGCGCCACGCTGCCGTCATCCAAACTTTGTCCAAGGACACCGAAGTCTATCGCTACCTCCTCCAGGGCCAAGGCCACGGCCTGGGCTCCCGGCCCCCACAGGAGCATCTGCTGCTCAGGTAATGAGGCAAGGCGAGCCCCAGGCTTCACGGGCCTCTGGGTCTTAACCTGCTGAGCTCCACAGAGCGGGGAGGACGGACGAGTCACAGCCAAAAATACTCTGAAAGTAGCAGTTTGATTTAAAGTCGGAGATAGCAGTGTGTTTTGTGTGTGTTTGAATGGGCTTGATGAAATTTTAATCCAACCCTGAAGTCAGATGTGGGATGACAGTATCTGTGTTTCCAGCTGGATCACATCACACTGTGTAACTCACATCACCTCTCTTTACAACGGTGTGCATGAACTTTGAGTTACCCCTGAATAAGACCTTAAGATCAAAACTGGAGCATTCAGACGAGCAGAAATGTTTTATTGTCATCGAATTGCAGCAAAAAGACCCAAAACAACAGCGTGTTCACTCGTCTCGTAATACTTTCAGACTGCGGCTCTCAGCTCAAAGCTCATTGGTTCCTCCTGAAGCCGTAAATCTTTAAAAACACCTCACACAAGTTCAGTTTCATTTGTTCAGTTCATTTATTGGGGACTATTTTAAGCCGTGAATTAACATTTGGTGCTCTGGTGCATATTTGGGGCAGCAGGATGGCGTATGTGGGATTGATGTTTGATGTGTTTTTAATAGTTTTTGGAGCTCTTTGTTGCAGAGGAATCAGGCTTTGATACAGAAACAATATTTTGATCTTTTCATGGTATCTGTAGAAAATTGCCTTATCCCTACTTCGGAGGCATTCTCGCGGTCAAAGTTGTGTTTTTTGTACCCGCAAAGTCTCACATTCAATTCATCTGAGGTATCTTTGTGTCATTTCGTTCTCTTTGCTTTTCCCGTGGTGAGAGATCAAACAAAGGCTAAAAAGTGTTTTGAGCTGGTATCAGTGGGAAACTGATGTGTGTTTTCAGCAGGTAGCAGTTTTCACTCAGGTTTCCATCCGTGGAAGAAAAGTTTGATGGAAACGCTCGAAAAAGTTCGAAAAAACGAACAAAGTTTTTACGTCTTTTGCCTTTTTTGGCATTGTGTGTGTTGCCATTTTCATTTAACCCAACAGAGTTATCATTTCTACAAGTAAAATACAGTTTCTGTCACATTTTGACTCTCCTTCCTGCTAATCTCTTCCCAGGACCTGGCAGTCAGACCCATCCTCCGGCCCTCTGTATCTGTCCTCTGTATCCACAGAGCACCCCGAGGTGCTCTTGGAGGGGGTTAGGGCCAACGTCCACTCCTGCCTCTACCTGCTGGAGCCCACCGGAGCCAGGAAGACCCGGCTGACCCACCTTTGTCGAACAGATACAAGGTAAGGCTGGACGCTAGGGAAGAAAAACGTTGAAGGAAGAGTGAAGTTTTGTCTCATTTTACAAATTAGTGTGAGACTGAGGTGACTAAAGGTGAGTTAGTGAGGAGGAGAAAAGGTAAAAGGCACTCATATTGAATAGCTGCCAGGGATGCAGAGAAAACAGAGCTATTTAATTATCAGGAAGGGAAGAGGAGGAGGCTGCAGCAGACGTTGCAGATGAATAACTGCAGAATAGATATTTTTATACTGTTTTTGCTTTGACAATAAAGACTGACATGAAATATCAGAAAAATGTATTTTCTCTCACCCTCTCTGGTGTCAGACCATGTAAATAGTTTCATTAGTCGATTTTCTGAGATGTCTGAAAGCCCTCTGCTGCCACCCCAGTAAAGTGGAGGTGAACAGAATCTTGTCAGAGCTCCTAAAAGCGTAGAAAAATTCAATTTGAGACATTTAATAGTTGTTCAGCTGCCTCAGGATGTTTATGCTGTTTTTTGAGGGAGGGTGCGTCCTCGCTTATGACACCTGACAAGTAACATCATCTGTTCCTTCTCTGTAACTGCCGACCTCCGTCCTGAATCACTTTACTTTAAAAACTTCATGTGAAACCATTTTATCTTTACATTCTGAAACACACTGTGATGTGTTATGTTTTTGTCTTGAAGCTCTGCGATATGAAGTTATTCTTTTTACTCTCATATGCCATTTTTGGGTGCATGCAACACAAATAGAGCAGAACAGGTACTGAACACAGACCGTATACACAATGGACGTCGTATCCGTGACGCCACCCACAGGTTTCTGAAGAGCCATTGTAAAGCTCAGATTGTCGTGGCCCTGGCCGCCACCATCTTAACAGTCTTTTCTCTGCCGCCTCCCAGCTAATCTGAATTAATTAGCTATAGAGACCAAAATGTTTTTTGTACCAGGCTGCAGACATGTTTATTTCTGCTGTGACGTTGGACATTTTAAAATGGGGGCTTATGGAGGCTGATTTATTCTGCAGTTTTAACTAATTTTTGCTAGCTTGCGGACTTAATTTTTGGGGCGTATCACCTGACTGGTTGGGGGTCGTCACCGCTGAGAGCTGCTTCCTGTCTCTCACAATGATAAGCGATGGTTCAGTCCCTTTAAGCTCGTCGACCGGCAAAATCGGAAACAAACCCAACCCTACTTGCAGTCTTGTTGCATGCCGATTGATAGCCTCCGTTAGACTGCCACCTGGTGGAGGTCCCAGTACGCTACAAAACAGTCAAACTGATTTTTAACAGGCTTCTGGTACACAATCTGCTATAGCAAAATAAAATCATTATTCACAGTATACACCTGAATTAAAAGATTAATCAATCAGTATGGCATCAGTCCTGTGTTGATCATTTTACATTAAAATGGCAGAATGGTCCTTTACGGAGACAGAAGTAAAACCAAGGGCAAAGTGAGCTGCAGCAGCTGAAGAGAGGCTGAGAGGATTTAAGGCCGTGAGAAGCCTATTAAAAGAAATATCTGGAGAGAGCTCTTAGTCCATCTCATCCGTCTTAATTGCACTCGTTCTGTGTTTTTGACCTCTGCCAGCATCTATCTGCAGTACAATCACAACCTCCCTGTAGGTGAGCACATGAGCGAGAGGAAGTCAAGGAGGAGGAACAGCCCTCCTTCTCATGATTCATGCCCTTTGAAACTAAGTTGCTGCAGATTTTCTGCTGCTTACATGATCAATTTGACTCTCAGCGGAGCCCTGCAGCTCCATTTGTCTCAGTTGATTAAATGAAATGAACCTCGGTGCGACAGAAAACAGGTGGCGGCAGCTCTCTCACAAAGGGCCGGGCTTATAGCGTCTCTGTCATTTAACCGCACTGTAGTTTGTTTTGGGATTTTTTTCCCCCTCAGCAGCTCAGGGTGCAGGAGCAAGTAACTGCAGATTTTGGTCAATTCGGTTCTGAGCACGCACAATGTTTCCTCTGCACAGATTCAATATAAAGGAGAGCACAGAGAGGCAGAAGGGTGGAAGAAGAGATGAAAGGCTGATAACAGACAACTGTGGAGGCTCATACCTGCCCCCCAAAAACACTGCTTAACTTTGCTGAAGCTAAACACACTAGTTTTGGTCCTAACACACCCGTATTAGGATGTCATGGGACATTTTGCCATATACAGTGTTTCACAAAGTTTCTCCAAACTCAACAACTGGAAATTTTTTTAAAGAAAGTCTGGGGGTTTTATCCACATTGACAAAGATGTAGCCTATATTGCAAAATTTAGAAAGTTTACCATCAACAAAACGTTGTCTTCTTTCATGAACTTAGTGCAAAAAAAAAAAACAGTGTTCTAACACCTAGCTGCTAAATGTTCGGAGGTTCGATGCACAACAAACAACTTAATATGCCGCATTTAATGTCAAATTTACAAGCAGACATGAATAATTAAGAATTAAGAGATACTCGGTAACAAGGTCAACAGTCCTGCTGACAACTCTACGAGACTATACTTATACGCACAGGGGTGCTTTGAGCTAAATGCTAACGTCATCATGCTATCATTCTCACAATGACAAAGCTAACATGCCTGTTTAGCAGGTGTAATGTTTACTATGTTCTCTATTGTAATTTAGTGTGTTAACTTTGCTAATTAGCACAAAACATTAAGTACAGTGTGACAGTTGAAATTCTGACTTTCTACCTCAGATTTCAAACCTTTGCCGTACTGTCCCATAATTCAGACCCGGACACTCAAAACTTTGATCAACTCGTAATTTTAAATCAGTGTCTCATAATTTCGTCCAAAATCGCGGTCATCCTTTAAGTTTAGGGATTGTAAGTCTTGAAGGTCAGTCATAAACTTGATTTACTAACTTTTTTGTGAACAGTTTTTATTTCCGTGAAACGAGCTTCAATGAGAAACAGACTGAACTGGAAGTGAAATCGGCGACTCGTGACATTAAAAAGAGGAAAGACGAAGACAGATTTGATCTATGACCGTGTGATTATCTCAGCGGGCTCTTAGTCGGCCCATTACAACTGAACTGAAAGGATCCCGTCAGCACACATTCACAGCCTTGTGTCTCTTTCTAATTTTCTGTGTGTGGAGTGATAGGGAACAGCCGAGAGCTGAAAATGCTACTGTTATCAAGTCTACACACATTCACGTTTTAGGCTTTTAGCTGAAACTGTTATCCAGAGCGACGAAGAGCCTGTGCAGTAGTGAAATAAGCTTCATTTCCAAGATCATTTACAAGCAACCAGCAGGCGTCTGAGCCACATCGGCCTGCCAACGCTCCTGTTATGCAAGAGTGATCATGTAAGAAAGAAGTGAAAACACCCAGAGGGATCTTTTTCTTTTGTCTGTCACTTCCTCTCGCCTTTAATTTCCTCTTATGACAGAGCTCAAGCTAAACGCCAGGCTGTCTTGGACTTATTTACTATGGCATTCATTTTAAGTGCTTGTTAGCTTTCAAGGCAAGACAACAAGATCCACTGCATCAAGGTCAACGGGGCGTTTTACAGTACAGGCCTGTGAAACAGATCCTATCGCCTCCAGAGGAAATTAAATACGTTATGGCCTCAGTGAGTGAGAAACATCAAGGATGTTTTATTTGGACTGGAGTCCGCCTGGAACTGAGACACAAAACGAACTTATTAGTGATTTATTTGAGAGAATTTGTTGCTATTAGCAGAAAATACTGTGATGTGTTACCTAAAATCTGGAAGTGGGACAGAAAGTAAAGCAGCTGTGTAGCCAGCCGGTGTAGATACCGGTATCTGCTCGGGGTCCTGCATTTACAGATGGTGCAACACACACTGCTTCTCAAACTATAGTAGGTGGAAGTATCGCTGGAATGTAATTTATAAATGTTTCCTGTAATATTTTGTAATATTTTTTCAGCCCAATAAGTAACGCACATGTAGGGTTCATCACACGTATATTCATGATTATTTACCAAACGGCAACCTCCATGGCTGTGAAGTGAAGCCATGCGGAAGTGCCAAAAATTGCAGTTCCTCAAACGGCCACTTGAGGCTGGCTACAGAATAAGTCAGTCTCCATAGGTCCCCACGTTAAAATGTCCAACCACAGCAGAAATAAACATGTTTACAGGTCAGCCAAGATCCATGTCTTTGCTCATTTTTAGATTAGATGAGAGGCGGAAGAGGCAGCATATTTTGAGCTTCACTACAGCTCTTCAGAGACCTATAGGAGACATCACGCATACGCCGTCCGTTCTTTAGATGATACATGATGTATGGAAACACACAAATCAAATCATGAGTGCTTTTTTCCTGATTTTAACAGCATCAACTTCTGAAAAGGTGGAGGAGAATATTCTTCTCAACTAATTCATAGCAGTCAAACCTACAGCTGAAAGTATGCTTCTGTTCAACCTTCTCTGACATGATCTTGTCGGTTTTGTCTTTCAGGGGGCGGTCGCAGGAGTGGCACAGCAAAGTGAGCGGACCTCTTCTGGCCTCTGGTCTCCTTGCCATCCGTGACTCCTTCAGAGCCGACCACAAAGAGACCAAGATATGAGTAACTGCAGAGGATGTTGCACTAATCCGGAGCACTCACCCCCGAACGTCTAAACTGCAGAATGCTGGAATAATAAAAGGGCACTGCAACATCGTGTTCAGGACTTCCTCAAAGTTTTAAAAGTGAAACTCGTGGCCCAGAGCTTGGCGAGCAGAGAAGGTGACCCATGAGGATTTCCCTGAACCATTTGTGTCGCTTTGTCTTTGACTCTTTCAATGTTTTCACTTTTTCTGTCAGTGACCTTGTAGATTGCCAGCAGCACCTCTGCACTCCCTGCTGCGTCTGTTACACTTCACACTCAAGTTCATAAAAACGAAAAAAATGCAAACCATGGCGAGCTTTGACAAAGGGCGTTTTGATGGGAGGATAAAAAGGGCTGATTCGACTCCTAACTGTGATTTAAAAAAAGCGAGGATGGAACAGGTGACAGCGGAGTGACATCTTTAATCAGGAACTGACTTTGCTTTGCCTAAAATATGGCGTCAAGACAACGAGATCCACAAATTGTGGCTGTTCTCAATCTAGAGAAAGAGGCAGGGAGGGAAACACACGGCAGTTTCCTGGACGAACACAGGAAATAAGGACAGGAAACAGACTTTTCACCATCAGACATTTGGCTCCAGTGGAAAGTAAAGAAGGGAAAAGGAGGGAGTGGATGGACCAAACCTACAACGTCACTGCCCTGAAAACCGACTTCATGTGTGGGTGTAGTTTTTAGTCTGACGCCACAAACTTAGAAACAAAAAACGCATTGGTAACAGAGAAAGCTGCCTCACCTGTAGCTGTTCAAAGCAGAAAGAGACATTTTGTTTTTGATTTTTGGGGTTTGTTCTGAGGCAGTTATCCACGTACCGAAGCCAGATGAAGTGACCTGAGAAGCAGAGCAGCTGGATCCAGCTGTGATGAGGAATTAGCACGACGCCGCAGACTGTCACCGCCGTCAGAACGTCTCTTTGAGTGACTGTTCCCGCTTTTTAATTCGTCCCTGTGACTTTGACCCGTCTTCTGACGGGACGCACGACGTGCGGAACAGTTTCAAAGACGAGCGATATCTACCTCTCCACAAGACGACGCCTCTTTGAAGCGCGACAAAAGTTGTGAATTTACGGAGGCCTCGCCGCGAGCCTTTTGTGAGCTACCTGGCAACCGGACATCTTCCTGAATTTTTTTAACATTTGTATTTATTCTGTGTGATGTACAGTCTTATTTCACTTTGGAGTCATTGTGAAGTAGGGGCAGGTGTGTGCATGTAAAAATCCATTTTATTCAAACGCCATATTTCAGATTATTTAACTTAATGTACATCTAAATACAAATCTCTTATATCTGAATACTTATTTAATTTCAGAAAACGTTATCTTGTTTGTGTGCGTGTGAAATCTAAATTTATCAGTGCCAAACACCTAATTAAAATGTTTATTTCTCTCTGAATCTGTTTCCTGTTGTTTTTTCCCCTCTCTCCTCTGTGACTCGTCTAAGTTCCAAACAGATTACTGACTGTAATTTCAGAGAAGGGTGGTGGAAACAGCAGGACATGTGAAGATGAGGTACCACACTGCGCCACTGTAGCGCAAGAGATTAATAAGCCTGGCAGTGTGATCGCTCTGCAGACTTCCCAAAAAAAAAAAAACCCTCCAGACTCTCACCTCTTTCTCCCACTCACAAACACCCACGTGTGTCTAATTTGAATAAAGCTTATTTACATATCTTATTGATGCATCTCGGAGATCAGATAGTCGGATCACTGATAAACACTCAGAGCAAGAGACAGATGCCGAGCAACAAAATGATGTGAAAATACTTCTTGTGGCGAGGACATCATGCCTCGGATTAAACAGGATTTTAAGGAAGAGGAGTAATTTATGCAAATTACAAATAACACAAGTGCCTGCAGGCACCTTTAATTTCTGTGCGAGTCTGTTCCTTCCATATGGTGCTGAAATACTGTGAAGTGAACTCGGGGTGAACTTGAGGTCAAAGGTTAAAATGCTGGTTCCCAACCTTTTTTCTTTACGGGACCTTTCAGTGACATATTTTATGAACATTTCATATAATATTCAATGCAGAACAATAACATAACAGAACAACTGATAAGAAGAATAATTACCCCAAACAGTGAAATAATAACTGCAGGATGTTTGTATCAAATGAGTGATTTGGATTAATTCTGAGCAGATTATTTCCTGTGAATTTTTCTGATATTTTTAGGAACTTTTTATACAATTATCTGTTTGTATACAATTATCTGTACAATTAACTGTAATTTCCCAGCTTGGGATAAATAAAGTATATCTATCTATCTATCTATCTATCTATCTATCTATCTATCTATCTATCTATCTATCTATCTATCTATCTATCTATCTATCTATCTATCTATCTATCTATCTATCTATCTATCTATCTATCTGTATTATGTATTCTTAAAATTTTGAACAATCATACATACTTAATCATGTCTTAATCTTTTTCTGTTCTTTGAGCTCTTCGGATGTTTTAACTGCGTTTTCTAATGCAGGATGAGTGACGCTCTGTAAACATAGTTCGCGTTCAGGTCTTCATTGTGTTATGTAAATGAGGTAGGTAGATACATTTACATCTTAAATAATCAAATAAACTTTAAAAACAACTACTTCGTTTAGTTTTCTTAACACAAACGAGTGACATAGACTGCTGGTTCGGGGTTAAGGACGCCCAGGATGGGAACTACATGTCAGACTGACTACTGCCCTTCTAGTCATCTGACTCACTCTTCTTACTCGAGGCACTTTTATACTGCATAATTCTTTCACCCATTCACACACAGATGGAGCAGCTTTCGAGAGTAATTTGGGATTCAGTGTCTTGCCTAAGGACACTTCAACGTGCAGACTGGAGCAGCCGGGGATCGTAGCACACATTCAGTGTATTTTTGTGACGTTGACCTGAAATCAAATGTGACTCTAATGTGAAAGGAGCTGAAATAACAGAATCATCAGCAACTCTGGAGCTCCACTGTTCCACTGTTTAGAGTTGAACAGGAGGAGGTTTTTCTCAGGAGGTGGTGGAGACCAAAAACAGAGCTAAAAAGAAGAGAAAATATTAGTAATAGTTACACGATACAAACACGACTCAAAAGATCATTTTACTCTCTCTTGAATGTAGACCTAGGTACATGTTTGTTAAAACATTCAGTTGGTCTGCTGCCTCCTAGTGGACAAAAATCAATGAATACAATTTGAATAAAAGTGCCAAATAGAAAATGTACAATTACAAATAAAAACACTTTTTTTCTGAAGCTATGCTGTGATGTTAAAACGTATCACTGGTTTCATGTCAGTTGAAAATTAAGAACAAAAGTAACAGAGGGAAGATAGAAAATACTACAGAAGAACAGGAGGATGAACAGACAAAAGATGATGTGTCAAGGAAGTAAAAACAGATGGAAGCAGATTAGATTTACATGTTAAATAAAAATGGAATATTCTAAGTACAGATATCATAAGGGGCTTTAAAACGTAGAAAATCTTAGAAAATGGGGAAAAACTGTAACTTTTCTTTAAAGATGAATTCAACAGCCACTAGGGATTAGAAAAACATCAAAACAAGCTGACAGATACACGGGATGGGACAGAGTTAGCACTCTCTCCAGCTGCCTCACTGACATCAAATCCTGGATGGATACCAACTTCCTCAAACTGAACTGTGACAACGCAGACGTGATAATCATCCAAAGCCAAACACACAGTTTCTGCCTCTCAACTCCACCCGGTCTCCCCACACAATAAAGTATCTCAGAGTACTTAGAAAAGTGCTCTTAAATAAAATGTATGATTATTATTATTAGATCATGAATTTGGATTCATGTTTGTCCAATATTTACTCTCTGTTAGCTCTAACAGGAAGTGTTCAGTGAGTTTTTCACTGAAGACAGATACCTGCTGCTGGAAAAGAGGCTGATGGTGAAGTGAATGTGCCAGTAAACCAAAACTGAGCTGAAAGAGGCTAAAACAGGGAGAGCTGAATGACAGCTCTCAGTGGGTTCATCACAGGGAGCGTCATTTTATCTATCTAACCTAAAAATCTTAATTATTGCAGCTTTAAGCAATAGAAAATAAAGATTATACAGTGGACTTACATCCATATTTACCTCCCAGCAGTACCACCAGTACACCCCAAAACTTCTTCTAAAAGTTGATTTAGAGACGTCTTCATCAGCGGGGAGGACGCTGCTCCTTCACTCTGTGCCAGCAGCTTCTGCAAACCACCAATCACCATCCCGCCTCCCTAATCCACCCCGAGGTACGAGAGAGAGAGAGGGGGAATAAATATCAGCTGAGGCCACCGGGTGATGAGATCCGTCTATCCCATTGAGGTGGGAAACGTTATTGCTTCTGCAGGTGTTATTGAAGCGGCGTAGCAGGCTTTTTCTTCCTGGAGCGACTGTCAAAACACCTTTAACACTGTCCTTCAAACAGCAACTCCCCACAAAAAAAGGCACAGACTCTGTGAAAGCTTAATGAATCTTTCATGAAGAGGCTGTGGGAATTATTGCCCAAGAAGGTGCTGAGATGAGCCAGAAAGTCCTGGGACATACGGGATGATGAGAGACTACTAGAAAGGAGGGGAGTGCAGATATTTTATGAGTTTCAAAGACAGGTCACAGGCGTACATCTTCTCCTTAAGAACTCTTCTAACAACTATTGTACAGCTCTGAGATTCACGTAATCATTCAACTTTTAAATCAAAGTGCACAGTTCGATGGGTAAAGGCAGACTTCGCAATTACAGGCTTCCAGGTTGCCTCTAAGTGTGCACGATGTATAATTAACTTCGTTATGTGGGTTTGTTTGCTTTGCACTTTGAATCTCTGCAAACAAAGCACACTTACTCACGCGCCATGGAGGGAAAAGAGTTGTTATGTAAAAAGCAGCTCAAGTCAAATGCAATTTTCTATATGTCAAAGTGGGGAAGGGCGAACAATGCGAAAAGCATCTTACAAACTTATTCTGATGGCTCAAGTTGTTGTTTTCAATCATTCATCCTCAGGCCGTATCAAGACAAACATTAACACTGCATCAGGAACAAAAACAACATGCAGCTTCCTCTTTCCTGTCAATAAACTCAATGGGTTGGCACAGCGAGGTCCTGATGCGGAAGAAAAGAAACACAGGAGAGGTTTTGGACCAGATTTGGAATGGATCCATGGAAACCAGGATCCAACATGCATAAATGAATGTTTAACAAAGAGTGGCCAATTTCACAAAGAATTCAAAGACTTGAAGAATGCTATACAGCCAGAAGTCAGTAGACATCCCTGAAATGAGTGTTTTAGTCACACCAATCACTTACACATGCATAAGCACACAGCCTTAAAATCTCCATAGACAAACATTTAGAATCGGCTGCAAAGAGTTCAGGGACTTCAAAAGTTTGCCACAAGTTAGGACATGAACTTTCTGCCCCATTAAACATGCCACTGAACTGCTTCATGACATGGATTTCCATGGCTGAGCAGCTGCACAGACATTACCACATGAAATGCCAACATCATCTGGAGTGGTGTTCAGAGTGTCCTCAACTAGACCCTGGAGTGGTGGAAACTGCCTACTTGAGTTCATAGTGTCTACTCTAAAGTTTGGTTGAGGAGGGTTGATGGACTGGGCCTGTTTTTCTACGTTTGGACTTAACTTCCAGCGAAGGTTGTTCGTAATATAACACGATACGAAGACATTAGGCGCTTCCAACTTTGTGGCAACAATTTGGGGAAGACCCCCGTGTATAAAGCAAGGCCCCATAACGACAGCGGCTGTTATAGCTGCAAAGGGGGATCCTACTCCAAAATGGTATGTCCAATAAGCTCTTATTGGTGTCTTTTATATTTTATATACTGTAGCTTCTTACTGGTCAATTTGGGACCAATATTAGAACCCATCAGCTATTGTCTGATGACAATTTAGGAAAGTGGATTAGCGACTTCATATGTGAGTATGACAAGAAAGAAGCTAAATACACGTCCAGTGATATCCGATGGGTTCCTATATTACATTTGGGCCAAAAGGTTCCACGTCTTTTGCTCTCCACGCAGACGGCTGCAATGAAAGCCTGTTCAAACCTGACCGTTTAGTGTTAAAGCAGCAGAAGTTTGAAAAAACCCCAACATGAATAAACTTTTAAAAGCATATTTTGATAGCGAGGGAGATAATAAGGATCCAATCAACTCACCAACAAATCCAAAGCTTATTGTGAGGATTGTGTCACAAAGAGCTCTTTGACAACAAGTCTGGCCTGAAACCATTATGTATAACAAACAATAGCCTCAGAGCTGCTGTTTAAACATATTTTTGTTAGAGTTAGAGCTGTGGAAATCATCATGTTTGACTCGGGCCGTCCCTTTTCTCATCTTTTCCAGTGTCAGAACAGTTTTACAGCATCTGCAAGGTGAAAATGACAGCAGACGTGATGTTTTGGTTTGGTATCGGTTCTTTAATAAAAAAGAAACTTGACATGAGATGAGTAATACACCTTTTCCTCCCAGGGTTGATATAATATCTGTGAAAATTATTTCTTAGAGTCCAGAGAGTTTTGGCTTAAGGAAAGACACTCTTGTCACTTCTCTTCGTCGTGGTCTTGGTTCTGGATTCTGGTGAACTTCGGCCTCTGGCAAAGGCTGGAGACAGGGTGGATCTATGACAACTATCACATCCTGTCGACAGGGTTGATTCCCAGGATGTCAAACCCTTTGGCCATGATGGCCGCTGTAGCATCACAAAGCAGCATCCTCCACATGTTCACCTTCACCACCTCACCTGGAGAGAGACAAAGATTTACAGTTTTAGATTCAGTCCAAGTCTCACAAAGCTCTGGCAAGATGAATCCCTGATCGGATGTTTTTGTTTCTCCTTTTTGTTACGAGCAAAAAAGCAAAGTACAAAACATTCAGTGTTGGCAAAACTCACAGGTAAATATTGTAAACTCTACATTTACCTGAAAGATCTTGTCAAAATGACATAATTTACAAAGAAATAATCACATTCTTTCCTTCTCGAGTGAAGATTGAGCCCTTTATACAATCAAAAAATGACAAGTATATCTGGGACACTTGTGAGATTGTAGATGTTCTGGAAAGGAAAATACAGGTAGTAACAGACAAGAAGGAAAAAAAAAAAGCAGAGATGAGGTGAAGAAGGTGAAGTCGTGCAGATTGAAGGGGGGTGAAACAGTCAGAGGTGAAGCACAGAACGACACAAACAGAAAACAAAAAGGTCAGAGGGCAGACTTAATGATGCTACCATCACACAGCGACGGCCCGACCACCACGGCATCAAATGAAAATCAATGACCTGGACTTCTGCATCCACACGCCACATCCAAATTGCTACGCGGAGCAGAAATCCAATAAAAATTAAGTCTGTAAAGAGCAGCAGAGGCTGCATTAAACAGACAGCTCGTTAAAGGGGCATGAACACCGATGGTCATCGACAGACAGCAAAATGAGTTTGTAATTTTCACAAACAGGCCAATGCATCCAAGAACACAGGACAACGATGGAGGGAGGCTGACGAAAAAGAAGGTTTACGAAGGAAGAAGAAGGAAAGGAAGCCGAGTCTACATTTCGATTTTATGTGTTTATAAGCGAACAGATACAGATAGTTACTTTTAAACTAAGCTAAACAAGCTGTAACTGGGCCGGGGTGCACCGCCCTATAAATGCATCCATAATTCTGCAGATGCTCTCTGACACTCTGGTTTTGGGTGTGGCATGACGATCACTGTTTTGTAAATAAATGTATTTTCTTCGCCACCACCTCGCGTTATCGCTCTCTTTGTCGTGGTCTTGGAGCCGGGCTGTGACAACACAATAATTTACGGATTCCAGGATGTCCCAAAAGATCATACGTTTTTATCTTGTGTAGAAAAGTTAATAAAAAGTAGATCCAACTATTTATTTATTGGATCCAGTTCAAGTACAGATAATACAGCAGGATCCACATCAAGGCTTCAGTGCTGCTGAACTGAGCAGTGTTTTGGCCATAAAAGTGTAAATCTACCTCATGAAGCATGTTAGAGGGTTATTTTGATATGTTGACCACTTACCATTGTTTGTTTTATTAAAATACACTCTTTGAAATACATGTACAGTTTGTCAAAATGAAAAAGATCTTAAGTCTCCTTTCTCAGTCAACAAACCAAAATCACAAAGTACTAACCTCCAGCTGGAGTTGCCGCCACAGCCCTAACTGAGAATTAGCATAATTAAATAGCTCTAAGCCTGAAGTGCTAGCACTTCGGTGTACTGTGGGGATTAAATGCTAACAAGAACAAGTGCAGGGTCAAGAAGGTTACTTCTCAGAGTGTAACCTCCTGTTTTTTACTACAAATGAGAGCAAAACACTCGTGAATTTCTATTTCTAGATCTATGGATTATTTTAAGGGACCACATCACCAACGGCTAGCTTATCTACTTGTAGGCATCTAGGAGCTCTCTGTGCAGCGTACCTGTCTGTCTGTCCTTCTCCACGCAGTAGCAGCTGTCGTAGAACTCGGTGAAGGTGGTGGCGAGCTCGTACAGGTAGTCGCAGAGCGTGTGGAGCAGCAGATCATCCAGGATCTTCTGCAGGATCTCTGGGAAACGGAGGATGCACTTCCCCAGCTTCCACTCCTTCTCGTGGTCCAGGAGGACCTCCGAGGTCTCTGCCGCTTTCCTCAGAGTGGCCTCGTCGATGTTAGCCAGCCGAGCTATGGACCTACAGGAAGTCAGTAACACCGTTAAATAAGGTCACAATAACAGCTTATAACCAACAACAACAACAACAACAACAACAACAACAAGTGTTATTTATTTTTAATCAACCAGGGAAGCCTCACTGTATCTTGGCCAAGATAGTCAGCAACAACAAATCGACCGCCTCCATAGTTCAATTCATAGAGAATTCACACAATAAACATTTTTATTATTTACCATTAAAGCAGTGGTTGTCAAACTTTAAATCAGCTCAGAGAGCGGCAGACAGTAAATGCCTCAAGTCAAGTTGATTTAAGCGACGAACCACCTCTTCTCAAATACAACAATTTGCTGCTTTTCTCTGTCTAATTTCGCTGTAAATGAAATATCTGTTGGTCGAACAAAACAAGTATCCGTAGATGTCACATTGAGCCTCTGGGAAACTTAAATCAAGCTCAACAAACACTGGACTTCTGAGGCTGATACCAACATCTTTTAACACGAGCAAACAGGGGGAAACAAACTTTTAGATAAATTAGAAGTATTACTATTATTTTTTTTGAAGATGTGTACTGAGAAGGACACTTGCTACGATATACTGGTATTGAGGTTCCTCCTAAATCATTTCTGTTTCTTTCTGTTCTAGCTTTGTGGTTCTTGTTATGGTTACAGGCTCTCTCCATCTCTTACTCATATTTTGAATTTGAGACAATTTGAGACAGGTCTCAAGACCTATCTCAAGTACTTACAACACTGGTACTGGTGTTCAACTGGTACACTTCCGATTTCATTAATTTTAATGAACTGCTAAGCGAGTCTTTAAAATCAGTGCACAGCATGTAAATTTGCAATTTGTCTGACTGATGTTACAATTCACCTTGGATGAAATAAGTTTCCAATGATGAATGAAGGATTAATAAATATGTAAATAACACGACAAACTAAACTCAACTAACTTTTAGGACATTTTCTTTATAATAAGCAACGGTATTTCCCAACTATTTCATTGGGAAAACAATAATCTGAGTACGGAAATGATTACTTGCAGCCTCTTATCTGAGGCTGCCGCCCTGCTCTTCATTTCTATTAGGATGCTCAAAGTGTCTTTTCTTTGTCTTCTCTGACACTTGAACACCCACACTGTGTGTTGCAGGATGGGGGGGGTGAGGGGGGAGCAGTGAGTGCTCTATTGACTGAATGCAGGGACATCGAATCCACTCAGACGAGACAGCTCAAGCCCCCCTGCTGAAAAAAAAAAAAAAAAAGATCAATCTTTGCCGGGCACTCTGCCACCCTGAGTCTAACACCTCCAGGGAAGCTGGAGAGGAAGGAGATCAACGCAGCACTCTGCAGCCAGGAGACGGTCACTCGATACGGGGGATAAGGGGTGAGAAGAAATTGGGTCTCGCTGACTGGAAATACCCCGAAGACTAATCCTTTGCCACAAGCTCCCGCAAGGGCTAGCGAGGCTGATCTGATATGGGTAATGAAAGTATGCTGGTTCTGATGAGGGGATCTCTAACAGGACAGAGCGAAGAAGAGGGAGAAATGTGTCTGAGGAACTCAATTTAACTTTCGAGATACTTTCGGTGTCCCGAAGAGACGGCTGGAGTTTGAAACTGAACGAGTGATTCATGTTACTATTCAGTGTCTTATGTTCCTTGATTAATAGATTTACAGGATGGTTGAATGGCTTCATTTCTCTTTTGCACAGCCATCTCTGTCACTTTTTTTTTTTTTTTTAACCAAGTGCGTCATCAGACGTGTTTCGATTTACATCCAAATGTGTTGCAAACTTTCACAGGATTTCAAGCAATTCAGCAAACAACAGTGGTTTCAGTCTTTACACCTGATTTCAGCCGCAACTTTAGTGAGGACCAACACGTGGTATGATCAAGTCCAACTCATCCTGAAGGTGTTGGGTGAGGTCAAGTTCTTCCATGCCAATCTGAGAAAGCATTTCTTTACGGAGCTGATTTTGTGCAGAGAGGGCATTGACATGTTGAGTTCAATGTTCAATACATCACAGCTTACTCAGAAAAAGTATTTCAATCGACTATTCAGAGTTTTAGAGCATCAATCTTGAAATACAGGAAAAAAAAAAAGTTTATTTATTGTACTGACAAGCTTGGCTAAAAGCAATTATCAAGCAATATTCAAGAGCTTTGTCCAGTCTTTTGTGAAATACTCCAAACACTCCACTTTTGATTCCATTTCAGTTGAAGGACGGATGTTTTTCTGTTGTTTTCAAGGTAAACTCACAATTGAACCTCAGTAGAAAAAGAAGAATATTCTGTGGAAACAAAGCTGAATGTTTCATTACTTTAGTACTGAACAGTATTTCAGCAGCCCAGAAGCAAAACATTCAGTTATACTGTGAACATTACAGTGAACCCTCACCTGATGCGGGTGAAGGCATAGAGGAGGTACGCCGCTGTGTTGCCCCGGTCATCCAACATCTTGTCAAATGAGAAGACGTAATCGTTGATGCGGTTGTGGGAGAGGTCAGCGTATTTGATGCAGCCAAAAGCGACCGACCTCTGAGCTTTGGATAGTTCCTCCGGGGTCAGGACCTGCAGAAAGACCATTTCAGTTTCATTTCTTAGAGCAGATAGATTAAGGACAAGTATGGAGTAGACTGTCTTTAAAATCCCCATTTTCCTCTCAACACTCTTTAAAGGCTTTAAATATTCTGATAACGCTGGAGCTTTTATCAGCTTGTAATTACTGCAGGCGCTTCTTCACCTTATGCTTCTCAGAGTAAAACCAGTGAGATGAGTGAGAATTTAATCCAAATAATGAATCTAATTCTTGAACCTCAGGCGAGGATTAAATTGACTTATTAAGTCATAGCCTTCCCTTGAATCTGAGTCATGACGTGTTTGATACCAGAGGGAGTGAACAGAGTGATGAGGAACATTTGTGATATCATTCTATTGGAAAACAAACATTTCCAGTGAAGCGGAGCACAACAAACCAAGGAAATGATTTGACAGTGAATGACAGGACAAAGAATGACAGAACAGCTCCCAACGTGACAGGAACAGAACAGGAATAGACAAAATAGTTGAGGACGAGACATCAATAGGACATTGTTAATCGACAAGTTGACCGATTTACTGTTTTCCTCAGTTTGATGTCATCATAAATGAACATTTCGTGTTCTGGACTGTTGGTTGGACAATAGAGCTTTATAAAGATGTGACTTTGGGGCCCATTTTCACCGTTTACTCACATTTTAGAGATGAGTCATGGAAAAACAACCTACAGACTAATCCGGTGGTTTCCAGTGGGATTGTAGAAACACTTCTGGGGAAGTGAAGTGCACACATGACTAGAGGAAGTGTGGAGCAGAAAAGTTTAAATCATTTGGAAACAAGTCTGCACCAACGCCAGCAGAGCAATCAAGACTCAAATTTTTTGACAGGGAAGAAAATAAAAACTGGTGATGCTCGTCGATCACATCAGTCAAGTCAAAAATATGAAGAAATCCGTCCTGCTCTTCAGTTTGCTGTCAATACGGCAGGAGAGTCTTCAAAACAGAAAGTAATGAGAAGCATCCACATAAACAAACATGTTCATGTTCACTGAGCTTCTTTTGTTACCACTTTCCACAGAACTGTTCACAGCTGCTAAAAATTCAATCAATTTATCATGGAAGCACATTTCCGCCAAGGTGAACAAGTCATTATTTTCAAGTTATTATGTTGTGGTCCTATGTGAGATACCAAGTTATTATATTGAGATACTAAGAGCGCATTCAAACAGGATCCGGCCCTGTGCCAAAAAGGCAGGTTTCTCCATTCATTTGAGTGGGGACAGTGTGTTTCGGCTGCGCCAGTGTGGGCTGCAGGCTGTCCGGTAAAAAAATGCAGCCAAACTCAGCTGCTGCTACAACACAAGTTCATCACCACTGGTTCTGTTACCAGTACTAGACCTTATTAAAAGAAGTGTATTTTGGTTGTTTAGCAATGTGAAGTGTTATTTTTCACCTCTACAGATAAAACCCAGAAAACATCTGAGCTGAGCCAGATCAAACTTTTGGGGAAGTTATTTCCTGATTCTTTCACAGTGGTTAAGTTCAACACAAATAAACACACCTCTGACCCTGCCTGATCCTGTAAGTAATCACTTTGAAGTACTACGTCATTATTTTAAGAAAGTTTCTCATTATAAGGACTTGCAGATTTGTTTTCATTATATTGACAGAAATGGGCTTCCATAATTTCTGCAAATTTTGAAGTTTGGGAAGCACTCAGCATTAAATCAAGACTGAGAATAACGGTTGTTTAAAGCTAATGATTATTCAAACAATTTTTCTTGATTCATTGTTTTTGATGTCGACTAAAACAGCACAATATTGCAAAAAGTGGATTGGCAGCTCCCAGAGACCAAAGCGAGGCCTTCAAATCAGTCTCCCCAACAGTCCAAAACTACAAATATTCAATCTAGTATCAGATATAAAGCAGCAAATTCTAACATGAGAAGCTTCAACCAGAGAATGTGTGTCAATTTTACTTGATAAATAATTTAACATAATAACAAAATCTGCGCCCGTTTTAATAATAGATTAATAATTTGACAGTCGACAAATTGCTGCAGCTCGAGATAAAACCCCAGTGACGAGCCATAGCAGGAGGTCAGATCATTAACAGCTATGTAAGGACAGGACTTAAGAGGTCAGAGTACAGTGTGACACAACAGGACAGGGAATAACAGGACAAGACAGGAAAGAGACAGAACATAACAGGATACAAAAGACAAAACAAAAAATAGAACAGTAGTAAATAATAGAAGACAGAAGAACAGAACAGAGTACAATAATACGACACAACTGGGAAAAAAAAAAGAAAGAAATCTTCAGCGGTGCAGACTAAGGTTCGTGGAGGCTAGGGTTGGGGTTTGTTTTAATGAGGCAGGGTTAGCAGATGGTAGACATGGGCACCGACCCAGACTGAGAGCATAGAGCCAGGCCAGAAGGGCCTGCAGGGAAACTGTGTTGGCTCCGATTTCCCACAACCTTCTCAGCATTAAAATCATTGCAGTTCAACTGGAAGTCACTGACTGTTTACACTGCACCAAGTGCTCCAGATAATACTTAACCAGGTCAGGTTTTGTTGTTTTTTTTCCCCCTCATTTTTTCACCCCCTTGCAACTTTAATTTCAGATACAAATCCCTTAACATCAGGAGACGCAAACACATCCACTCGAATTAACAGAAAAGTCAGGATTTGCTGTGTGAAGTAAAGGGAAAACAGCAGCTAACTGTAGCCTTGGGATGAAGGAAAATGCTCGTCAGCAGATGTTTTCTGGGTTTAATCTGTAGAGGTGAAAAATAACACTTCACATTCCTAAACAACCAAAATACACTTTCTTTTAATAAGGTCTAGTAACAGTAACAGAAGTACTGGTGAAGAACTTGTGTTGTAGCAGCAGCTGAGTTTGGGTAATTTGTGCGAGCAAGTCAGGGAGCTGCTGAGAACACACACTCATCAAGCCTTCCCTGGATGAAGAAAGGCTACAGAGGAAGTGATTAAGGTGCAATCTCACACTATCAAGATGGATTATTTCATAAACTGAATGTCGGGGAAAACAAACATCGGGCTCAAAGGAATTTCAACTGAAATGCCTCGGCAACAAAATGTTCAATTCTAGTAAGTAAAAAATGTGATTCTACGGAGCGATCAAAACATTTTCAGAGCACCAAGAGTTCTTTTGATTAATGTGAATAAAGTAGACTATTTTTTAGCCACAGTAGCAGTGAGGCTCTTGGTTTGGCAACGTTTCGTCATGCTGTGCTTTGGATGGATTGCTATAAAATGTGGCACCACCATCATCACCATCGCCAAAACAACACATTATTACAGAATCCACCTTTTGCTTTAATGACAGCTCTTGGCATCTTCTCAGTCGGCTTCATGAGATGGTCACAGTCTTGAATTCACATATATGCCGATCACTTGTGTTGGCTGCTTTGCCTTCACTCTGCGCTCCAATTCATCCCAACTATCTCAGTTGGGTTCAGGTCGAGCTACTGTAGAGGCCAGGTCATCTGACGCAGCTCCTCAATGCTTCACGGTGGGAACCACACATGCAGATACTATCCATTCATCTTCTCTGCATCTCAAGACACGTTGGAACCAAAAATCTCAGATTTGACTGATCAGACCAAATTTGAGGTTTTCACTCAAATTTACTGTTCATTCATTGTGTTAATGGTCCAAGCAGTTATCTTCTTCTTTTTGGTCCCACTCAGTGTTTTCTTTGCAGCATTTCGACCTGATTCACACAGTCTCCTCTGAACAGTTGATGCTGAGATGTGTCTGCTACTTGAACTCAGCATTCATGTGGGCTCTAATCTGAGGTGCTGTTAATTGGTGTTTTCTGAGTCCAGTAACTAATGAACTTTTGGTCTTTCTTTCCTGGGGCGGTCCTCATTAGAGCCAGTTTCATCATTGCGTTTGATGGTTTTTGAGACTGCACTTTAAGACACATTCAAAAGGTCTTGACATTTTCCAGATTGACTGACCTTCATATCTTAAAGTAAAGATGGAGTGTGGTTTCTCTTGACTTAGCTGGGCGGATTACTACTGTTGCTGAATAGAGCTACTGTATGGCACCTCTACCTCTGAACACAACTGATGTCTCACACTCATTGAGAAGACCAGAAATTCCTCTAATTAACTTTTGACAAGGGAACCTGTTAATTAAAATCATTCCAAGTGACTACCCCATAAAGGTGATTGAGAGAATGCCAAGAGTGTGCAAAGCTGCCATCAAGGCAAAAGGGGTCTACTTTACCACATTTTACCACATTTTACCACATCATTCAATGTGTGTTGTTTCATAGTTTTGATGTCTAAAGTAACTACAATGTAGAAAGTAATCAAAATAAAGGAAAACCATTTAATGTGAAGGTGTCTCCAAACTTTTGAGTGGTACTATGTTACAATTCTCTGATATTGGTTGATCAAGTGATGATCACTTAAGTATAATCCATTTCCAAACAGTTCAGTGTGTCTTAATTTCTCTCTTGACGCTGGCTTGTTTTCAGCAATCAGAGGCAAAAATAGTCAGAAAAATCTTTGGTGTGGCTGCAGGAGGTTGACGCTCAGGAAGCAAAGAGGGACATGATGAAAAGATGGAGGGGAGGAAGAAAAGAATCAGAGCGAGTTTGTGTTCAAGAGAGACCACACGCAGTCTGGCTGTCCTGAGAGCTCATGAGAAGAAAGATTCCCGACGACGTTGTTTCATATTTTAGTCGTGGTCGTCTCTGGAGGCGTTCAGAAGGATCCAGGGTTTGGCTTGTGCCAGAAGAATTAATGGCTACTGTAGAGCGAGACAGTCATTACTGTAAAATAAGGCTCGTCATTCAGGGTGAATCGAAAGCCGGGCGCAAAGAGGAAATAATGAGCTGTTCACTGGACCGTCTCCCTCTTGCTAAATGGCTGCTTATCAAAGATTCAACATTTGAGACGAATATTGATACAATGATTTTAATACAAGCTCTGATGTTCCGCCAAAAATGATTAAATTTCTTTCTGCGTTAAAAGTTTGACCAATTATTCAGAAGAGAAATCATAGAAAGAAAGCAGACTTCCTACGGATGATTAAATATGAAGAGCTTTCATGAGGATTCAGAATTAAATATTCACCACAGATGTGCAAAAACATTAAAAACAACACGACTCCTGAGGTGCTGCGGTCGTGTTTGTTCATTTTTACCCAATTTAAATCTTTATCTTTTAATCCATGCAGAACTTTTTTTTCCTTTTTTGTTCTCTTGTTCATCCCGGAAAGTCAGAGGATCACCAAAGTCAGCAGGGATCATCCTCCTGGGTACATGAATGCTTGAACCAAACTTCATCATGATTCGTCAGTATTTTTGGATATTTTACCCAAGACCAAAGTGGACTTTTGATTTCGCCTTTTTGGGAAGTGTACAGACGAGACGAGGGAAGGGACATGTCAAAGCAAGGGTGGATTGTAAGTGTACTTTGTTTTGTTTGTTTATGCATTTCCACCATAAGGCTACAGCTCCTACAACTTAGTACCACATTTAATGTATTCTTTAACATACGACTGACTGGAAATTGGACGCACAAGTCTGGCTCAATATAAAAAAGCCTTTTGACCATAGAGGCCAGAGGCGCCACACTAATACCCTACCCACCACACCCTAACCTGTGGGCTCTTCATAAACCCGTGAGTGACCGGTACTACATCCATGGTTTATACAGTCTATGGTTTGAAGGTTGAAGTTGTTTCTGTAGTAAGTGAACCTTGGATAAAGATTCATGGCCATTATCAATAAACACTCCTGTTACTCTGGATAAAACACTGTCAACAGTTTTCATAGGGACTATTTGTTCATTAGAAGTATTCACAAGCACTGTCACCTCTTAGGAAGAAGGTTCTAGAGTTGCATGATTTCCCTGTGTTCACTCCAGGTACTCCAATTTCTTCCCACAGTCCAAAGACATGCAGGTATATATCTCAGTTAACTCAGCCCTAGGTGCGTCAGCCCTGTGATGAACTGGCAATTTGACCAGGGTGTATTCTGCCTCTTGCCCAATGTCAGCCAGGATCGGCCCATGACCCTGATAAGGATACATGGTCATGGAAAATGGATGGATGGATATTTTATCCACAGTAACAGGAACACACAGAGCCCGGACAGAAATGTTGATTTTCTGAATTTGAAATTTTTCTTAATTGAATCAAGGCAGAGGCAGAAATTTCAGATACCAATAACCTGGACAAATAAAACAAACTGTGCATGAGCAGAGAAAATGAACCAACTCTCGACTCATTCACCTGGTCTTTAGTTTGTGAGACGGCATCAGAAACAGTCCTGAATCAGAGGGAAATATCTTTATGATTTAAAAGCAAAAGCTCATAGGAAGGTAAAAAAGAGAGAGGAAAGGAAGACTCTCACCTTGTCTCTCTCCTTCTCCTTCAGTTTGTCCATGGACCTTTTCAGTCCTTCCTCCAGCAGGTCCATCAGCCTCACTGTGTCTCCAGACCGGGTCTTAAACTTCTTCCTAAACAAGAAACAAGAGAAGCAAAAGTTCAGTGAGAGGAGGAACTCGAATCAGACGTCTCAACATCCCCAAACAGGTACTGAAGTTGGACTTTCTGTCCAAAATAATTGTCGTGATAACAAACTATTAGATTACTTCCGCCTCGGGGTGATTCATTTTGTACAATCAAGCAAATCAGATGAGCATTACAAGCCGAACATGAGCCAAAAATTTAATAACCCTCCCCCTCCTTCTTTTTCTCTGTTTACTTGCAGCTATAACAGCTCCCCCCGTGGCTGAATTAAGCCCATATTGTCTGGATGAGCGATTATGAAAACAGCATGATAAATTTCTAATGGAGTTTGGAGTAGCGCAGACATTGTGGGGCCAATTTACGCCCCCTTAGGTTACCGTGGGGCGTTTAGCAGCACTTCGTTATGGCCTCTGCGAAGCGTAACGTCAACCTCCTGCCTGAGCGCGACTCTTCTTCTCTGGACGATTGATTAGGACAAAACAACAGCTGACAGATCGGGTTGAATTATAGAGCCTGTTCACCTCTCAGCCGCACTGTAATCACTGCTTACTATTAAAGGAATAAATAATATACACACACACACACACACACACACAAAGTACAACTAAATGAAGCAGAGCGACAACAAAACTGCAAAGTGGAGGAGGAGGAGGAGGAGGAGGAGGAGGAGGAGAAAAAATCAGAAAGAAGAGAGGAAGAAGAAGACAAAAGGAGAAGATTAGGAAGAAGGAGGAAGAGGGAAGGAGAATGGGGGAGGACGAAGTCAGAAGAAGGAGGTGAACAAGAAGAGGAAGAAGAAGAGATTGAGAAAAAGCTGAAGAATTGAGGAGGAATAGAAAGTAGAAGACAAGGAAAGGAGGAGAAGAAGGTGAAGATGAAGAAGAAAGGAAGAGGAGAAGAAGAAAAGAGCAGGAGGATGAGGAGGAGAAGAAAAACAAATACTGAATATTTTCTGGTTTCTTTCGTCCTCTGTGACAGTAAACTGAAAATCTCTGGACATAAACAAGACAACAAAACTGATCGACGCTTTATAGAGCAAACAACCAATCGATTAATCATTAGTCGCAGCTCTATTCTAGACAAACAGGACAAACTGTTTGTCTGCGTCGAAGCATCTCTGAAACTTTTAATTACCGTACTGTCCAAACTTTCCATGAAGTAGTCCCAGTATGTTAACTCCTTGGTTTTACAACTGGACCATCAAATGTGAAGTAATATCATCTAAACTCACTTGTCTTCACCCAGCACCACTCCAAAGCCTGCATGCTCCACGCGGGTCACCTGAGGGTCGTACCAGCCAATCATCTGAGCTGCAGCAAACACCACCTGGAAGTGTGTGGACTAAACGAGAAAAAAAAGAAACACAAATTCAGTCTTTTTATTATTTTCATATTTATTTTCCTTTGTTTGAGGCAGCAACTCTCTCCCAATATTTTCCATCTGTGTTTCTTGAGTACGGCTGAGGCTTGCAGATAATTGGTCATTAGTCTCTGGACGGATTAAAATTTTGATCTGATTAAAAAAGTCAGAGGATCACTGGAGTCAAGAGGATTCATCCTTCATCAATGCTTGTACAAAATTATGTGCAAATCCATTGGTTAGATTTCTATTTCTTAAGATAAGTCAAAACTTGGACGTCATTCAACCTTTTCTGCGACACTTGATGATGCTGTCACCTTGGTAACGTTTCCCTCAGGTCGCCTTGTATTTACTGCTCTGGTCAATTCAGTTTCCTCAGCTTTAGTTTCAGTCAGACACTCTGCCTGTGCCTCTCTTCACTCTGTGGATGATGTCTGTCTTCATAATCAACATTTTAAAATTTCAGCCTCCAACATGTGTAGGAAGCACGAAATCATGATTTTCAGAGATTAATTCTAACTATTAGTCTATATGTCAGAAATATCAACTAAAGATGCAGAAAACGCCGTCCCTCTGTTCAGCAACATTGTCCAGCTCCTCCTGTGGGATCCAGAGGTGTTCCCAGGCCAAACGGACTGTGTAGTCTATCCAAGAAGTTCTGGGTCTGCCTCCGGGTCTCCTGCTAGTTGGACGTGCCTGGAACACCTCCAAATGAAGAAACCCTGGAGGATCCTAATCAGATACCCGAGCCACCTCAGCTGGCTCCTTTCAACATGAAGGCGCAGCGGCTCTACTGTGATCTCAGTTCCTCACCCTATCTTTAATGCTGAGCCCAGACACCCTATGGAGGAAACTCATTCCGGCTGCTTGTGTCATCATTTCATTTTTTCGATCACTACCTAAACATCATGACCACAGGTGAGGGTTGCAACGTAGCTTGATTGGTCGAGTACAACACCAGAAGCACCAATCCTTTTATGCATCTCGTGCTCTATTTTCTAATCACTTGTGAACAAGATCCTAAGATACCTGAACTCCTTCGCTTGGGGCAGCAAGTCACACCAAAACCAAGGAGAGTAATCCACCATTTTCTGGCAGAGAACCATGGCCTTAGACTTGAAGGTGCTGGCGTCTCATCGCGGTCTGATAAAGCCAACAGGACCACGTCGACTGCATAAAGCAGCACGTTATTCTGAGGTTACCAAACTGGACAGTCTCTTTACCGTGGCTGCACCTTGAAACCCCGTCCATGAACATCACGGAAAGGATCAGAGACAATGGGGAAACCATGGTGGAGTCCAACACCCACCAAAAACATGCTTATCTTTATGCGAACGTGGACACAGTTCTCACTTTGTTTCTACAAGGCCTTGACTTGAGGCTAGAAGGAGCTGCCACCCTGTGGTCCCACCACCTGCAGGGATAGGCAGTGTGGTTGGGTACAGGTGGCATGCAATGACGGAGGTCTAGGAATGCTGACTCCTGGTGTTGCAGACTAGTCCAAAGGACATGAACTAGTCCTAGAAGATCAAAGATAATGTAATGCAACCACGGTGAAAAACAAGATTCTGTTACTTGAAGTACTGCTCAACTGTAAAACAAATAGTTGAAGACTATAAGATATTTTAAATTAAAAAGTTTTTTTTACTTTTAATTTTTTTTGTCCATCTCCTACATTTGTACCCTCGGTTATCCTTGTTTGCCTTTCTTCTCCTCTTCTCTCCACCTACCTGCCCGCTGTCTGTGACGTAAATGATGATGTCGGCTTTCTCGTCAAAGACTCGCTGGCGCAGGGCCGCAAGGTCCGATGTGTCGTAAGTGTAGCCACCGTCAGACTTGACGATGGTGAGGGGGATGGACTGCCCCGGGACGAAGACAATTTTACGACCCTCATCCAGCTGTGCAAAGCCTGAGGAGAGAGACAGAGACACAGACACAGAGAGGAGGGGAAATGAGAGACAATGATGAAAAATTATGGTTTTAAGAGAAAGAAATAACATAGGAATGATAGGAGGAGAAAAAGAGAAAGAGGGGATAATGAGTCAAATAAAGAAAGTGCAGAAAAAAAGAGGAAATTGAGGGTAAAAAAGAAGAATTTAGAGGACCCAAAAAAAAGGATATCTATGAGACAATACTGCCCCCTGGTGGTCAGACCATATGAAGGCACAACCAGAACACTGCAAAGAAGCTCAAGCTGAGACCCACAAAACACATTAAAGTGGATCAAAATGTTACAAAATGAATGTCCACACCGACCTTCCTTCTCAAACTCCTTCACCACGTCCGTCATCATGTCCTGGTAGTACGACTCTCCTCTCTCGATGATGGTGACGTCCAGGCAGTCGTAAACCCTCTGAAACTCTGAAAACACACAAACAATACGCCATAAAGCAAAATGCAAAATGTAATATCAAGAAAACAAAAGCTAGAACAACTGAACGTTTATTTAGGAAGTTGTAATGACACTATTCTACCTTGTTGTTGTAGTTATTACATGTCTACATGGACTACATTACCCAGGATTATTCCTTTAATATTAAAGCCGCACAAACAGATAAACGTCTACCTTTCCTGGAGACGTCACAGATGAGGTTCCAGCCTTTAATAATGTCGGGCTCTTTGCTCTGCAGTCTTACGACACACTGGTACGCTCGCTTCTTGAAGTCCTCCTCCTCGTCAAAACGCTTCTTCGACTCCTGGTTGAGTGAAGTGGACGAGGTGAGGAGGGGGAGGAGGAGAAATGACACAGAGAAAAACAAGAATTGAGAGAACGGTGGACACAAAAAGAGTCGATGTAAGAAGTAAATGAGGCGTGGAAGGCGACAGCAGAGAGAAGGGATAATGGTCTGCTTATATACATCTGCAGTACTGCAGACACATGATGCCACACTGAATATTTTTACATCAACCGTCGATAAATCTACTTTATCAAATTATATCTGGCCCAGAAGCAACGTCTGAGTGGCCCAGCCAACATAAATCTGACCACATATATGTATAAAAGCAGCTAGTGAGTGACTGATGTAGCTTCCTTCTCATCTCTGTTGAGAATTGTAGCACCGCCTGGGCAGGATGTTTACAGACACGGTGACACCAGGTGAGTTCGACCACGTTTAGAAATCTTTTCAGAACATCACCTCCGTCTGACACTTCAACTATTCACACAGTTGAAATCCTCAGATGTTTTCGAGGCTGTGGATGTAGGTTTTTGACAGCTAATGCTTAAATAGCTTTCACAAACACTGCAGTAACGACAGTCAAATATGTAGGTGTATGAGTGATGTATGTATAAGTCAGAAAGACAGAAACAGGTGGAGTTCTAACTGACTTTGTAGAAGGCCTGCAGGTCACTGATGGGAGGGGAGATGGTCAGGTAATCTGGGAATTTATCCTGCAGGTGGGCAATCAGCATCCCAAACTGGGTCCCCCAGTCTCCAACATGGTTCAACCTGAGAACACAAACAAAGTCAAGAACTGACAAAATACCAGAGATAAAGATTGTTCAGTCAGTTTGTCTATCCAACACGTCAGTAACTCAGATTTCTTACTGAGGACAAAAATTTGTTAGATATTTTCAACCCTCACGTCTTAAGTTCACCTCCAACGTGCTGACTCGAGAGAGAAAAAAAACTGCTGGATGTTGTACAGCAAGCTTCACCGCGCTGAGCGGCGTTTGATCACCTATCAGGTGCAGCAGGGTTTTTAAATTTTTTTATGAACTGACCTCAGAACGTCGTAGCCCAGAAACTCAAACAGTCGACACATGCTCTCCCCGATGATGGTGGAGCGCAGGTGACCCACGTGCATCTCTTTGGCAATGTTGGGGGAGGAGAAGTCCACCACCACCTGAGCAACACACAAACAGACAGCACCGGACATGAGATGACATGTGGAACCCAAAACATCAGCAGAGGGGTTCAGTTAGAAGAATAAAAGGTTTTCATTCAAGGTAAACTGCTTCAGATTTTACTTTAGGAACACTGGGAAATCTCATATTGCAATATTTTATAATTCAAAGCTGTTAAATATATCTGCATCCAGCTACATGCTACACGTAGGAGTGTGACGAACCTTCTTCTTGGAGGCCAGTGGGGGCGGCTGCACTCCGTTGACCAGCAGGTTGCTCAACAGTTTGGACACGAACGCCTTCTTTAGGTGAATGTTGATGAACCCTGAAGACACAAAAGGCATTGAAGGGGACGAATCAAGTTTTGAGTCCCCTGATGACGAAAACTGTCTGACATCAACACATCTGCTTTGATCAAATGTTGTGCTCTGTTAGTTTATGTGTTTTCTCAACAAAAGTTACTGACTTTTCTTCATGACGTTGCTTCCCAATTAATCGATTAATACTTCTTTGGTCCATAAAATGTCAGAAAATAGTGAAAAATGTTTCCCAAAGCCTAGGACGCCAAATTGGTTAGGGCGGGACTGATTAACATATTAACACATTAAGAAAAAATACTCTATAATCTGGAAACACCAAAGTGCAGTAAGCAGCAAGGAAATCGCTCTCTGACAGTTTGATACCTGGTCCTGCGATTTCAGTTTTCTCGACGAGTTCGTTGTCTGGAAGGTTCTGGATGATCTTCTCCGCAATTTCCCTTGGGTTGATTTTCACTCCCTTTGCCTTCAGCATCTGCAGAAGCACAAAATCAGAGAAAGAGAGATTGGTACAAAAAGTTTTTAAATTTCAACACTTTTCATCAAGAAACTTTTTCTGAACTGTCAGACAGCTAACAGCAGCACATCCCTAAAGATCTCCAAACAGCTAAACACTGTGTGTGTAGTAACTTTTTTTGTTTTGGACAACTTTCATTTAAAAATTGACACATTGGATTTTTACAGACGATGAAATGATCAAATGGTTGTGCTGGTTCAGCAGTTCAACAGAACAATAAAAGGCTGCAACGTTACAATGAAAAGCTTCTAAATACACTCAGGTCAATAGACATGTTGTTAAAAACGGGATATCAAACTGACAGTTCGGGTTATTTGAGGTGGAATTAGTCAGTGTAGACAGCAATCAGCACGCCCCCAGTTTGGAGAAGCAGACAGGAGGATCAGCATGAAGCAAAGTAATGTACTATTTTAGACACATTAAAAAAAATGTACGTCAGTCAAAGTACACTGTACACTATATTTACAATATCTTCACTGCTTCACCTCACCGTCAGGCAGTTTTTGACAGGAAACTGAAGCCATGTATGTCTTTCTCCAAAGTCGCCAGACTCCATTTACAGAAACACAAATTTTACCTCTCGGCACACGGGAGTTGCTGGTATACCGCTGCCTCGATCGGTTAGTTACAACAGGTACACCAGCAAGTCTGCAAGCTTAAATTTGTGTTTATGTGAATGGAGTCTGGTGGCTTTGGAGAGAGCATCGGTCGATATAAACACCAGTTGGAAAGGGCTGCCTGATTGCAAGGTAAAGCGGTAAAAATATTCTAAATATTGCGTACACGTGTCTAAAATGTGTTTTGCTGCTGCACCTGTCTACATATATACATTACTTAATTTCATGCTGGTTCTTCTAACTGCTTCTCCAAACTGGGGGTGTGCCGACCGCCGTCACACTGACTATGGACACTTCAAATAATCTGAACTATCCCTTGAAGTTAAGGTCCTTCCTGAGGACAGGTTTGTTTATGACTGAAAATAAAATAATGTTTTAAAACCTTGACTTTCGTTATTAAAAAGGCACTTAAGGAAAATCAAGGCTTGAGACGTAACTAAAATCAAGACATTTAAATAATTTCAAGCTCTGTGGACTCACTGAAACACTCATTAAGCCCCAGTTAAAGAGTCATTTTCTAGGATCCACACAGACAGACTTGGCGGTCTCACCTGGGCCATGGCCATGGCACTGTTGCACTGATAGTCTCCAAACTTGGCCTGCTGGTTAGGCGCGACGGCCAGCGGAGGGTTGTCCAGCTCGGGGCAGGCAGCCCGGATGGCCTCGCCGAAAATCTCCTGGAGGCGCTGGTTGATGTTCATCATGGTCCTCTCCTCCTGCAGTCCCTGAAAACGGACATCAAAAACATCATGGAGACAGACAAGGAGGAAGAAAAGGAACATACAGGGACGCTTTGTTGAAGTGCAGCAGCCATATTTTGGCAAAATGGCTGCAGAAAAGTGAATCTGTGTTGCTGTGTCACTCACCCTCTTTAGGATGTTGAGACGGTACTTCAGCCTGGCGTTTTCCTCCCGCAGCTCCTCCAGACGTGCAGATGCGTTCATGTTCTGTGGGTTTTTTAGACTCTCTATCTCTGCAGAGAGACTCTGGATCTCCCGCTCCTGAAAAAAAAACAAAAACAAAGATTCAGTATGACTCTCTGAGGATAAACTAATAAAAAACAATAATAATTAAAAAAAAGACGTTCTTTGTAATTCAGAACTTCAGTATCAAAGTGATCCACTGATAGTTTTAAATAGAAGTGAGACAAAGACAATAAACAATACTGCACAATGTTTCTCTATAAAGTACTCCATAAAGTAAAGCATCACTTTTAAAGTAGCTGTAACTGAATCAGGCTGCAAACACACAAAAAAAGTTTTGTTTATATATTTTTAAAAAATGGAAAACTGAAATCATGTTAATAATTCACATATGAAAACACTGTGTGAATAATCCAGCACCTCTAAAATCATTTAGCTTTCTTTCTGATCTAGGTGTGTGGTTCCCAATCAGTGTAATCGCTCTTTTCATACAGTACTGTTTCGTACATTAACGGTTACAGACTCTCTCTCCATGTCCCTACACTCATACTTTCAGGGTAATCCATTTACCAAAAGAAAAAAAAGAGACAAATCGTTAGAATAATTACAATAAATTTGACATAACATTATTTTTGTTCAGATTTTTTTTCGATAGATATCATTATTCATAATATAAACATATAATCATATAATATCAGTATCGTGAAATCGTTTAGCCACTATGTAGTGAAAATATATCAGGCTGCAAACACAATAAAATGTTCAACATTATTTCAAGAATCGCTCTCAACAATCATGAATCATGTTTCCCAAAAATAAACAAAATTAGACTATGACAGTACAGAGCTTATCAATGTTTCACTCATTCACTGACTCATTTTGAACAGACACTAAAACAAAAATACATTTTTAGTTTTGAGGGGAAAATTTTTTTTTATTTCTCCTGTTTGAATACTTTTATTGTCATGTGACTATTATATATCTGAATATACTTCCTCTGCTTTTGAACAGTGAATCTGAATCATAAACATTTAGCCTACGAAGCTGTGTGAACTATTTCAATGTATTAAATTCTGAGAATAAATTAGGCAAGAAAGGAGTTTTATTGCACAAGTTCAGAAAGTCAGATTGAAACCAAAAGGCTGCCTCACTCCCTGCACATGATGCAACAAACATCCGAATAACTTAAATCATGTGAACACTCACATTAATTCAAGACTATGTTAGAGTGACTATCAACCGCTGCAGAAATATAATCAGTAATATTTTTTGATTCAGTACAGTTTCTGAGGAAAAACGCCCAGAAATGTAGAAATTATAGAAAGTAAATGCTCCTTGTGACTGCAGAAAGTTTTCTTTAGTATCAAAATAATCCACTGACATTTGTGGACAGGAAATCAGAAAAATCAGAATGAAACCAAAAGTTCACTCCTTCACATGATGCAACAAACAAACAATTACAAACCGACCAAAAGTCCCTGAAACTCACATAATAAACCAACTATGTTAGACTGTGTTGACTGAACTTATTTTAAATACATTAGATCAATTTCGTATATGACAGAAAATAAACATCCAGGATCCACTAGAGGTCCCCAAACTTAACATCACGTAAAGGATAGCTTGTACCTGTAACATGTTTCATTAATTAGATTTGTATTGTGTGATATGTTCTCTATGGGAAATCATTAACTCGCACTAATTAAATACCTAAATACCATTTAATATTTAATATTTTGGTGATTGTCAACAGAGTCACAAATCTATAAGATCATCTGGTAAATTCTGCATTAAAAATGAGACATTAAGAAATTACCAAAACTTTGTATCAATAAATATATATAACAAAAATACTATTGACAGCTACTGGGAATGACAGCAACACCAACATTTCACTGAAATAAGTGAGGTTTGGTGTCAGGTTTGTTAGCCGAATTTAAGAGTAGTGCTTACTTATCCGACTTTTATTAATGATCTTGATCGGCCGTGTGGTTATTTACACCGGCAGGTGCAAACACATTAAATGGACAGCTTCTTCACTGAGGTTTGGCGCTGTGCCCCGTCCTGTAAACCGGCATGCAGCCACCTGACTGTCACACGTTTTAGCTCGCTAACCAGCGTTAGCTTCATCCACAGACAGGCCGCTTACCTGCTGTTGCAGCCGGGCTGTGTACTCAGTTACAGGGTCTCCCATCTTTCTGAAACACCGGAGAGAAACTCTGCTGTCGGCTGGATGTGGAAACTCGTGGCTGATGAAACAAACTGCGAGAGAGGAGGAGGAGGAAGTCCACAACTTTCTGTGACACATCCGGTACTGGTGGCCACGTCTTCTTCTTGGTTGGTCACTAACAGACGTAAAAGCTGCATGCTGCCACCTTGTGTTTCATTTACTCCACTACTGAACGGAAATACTGAAGTTACTACTGTATGTTGTGCCCACATACATTCACATGCATCTCTCTCGGCTTCAGATGAACACAGACACCACATAACGGAGAGAAATCCAGAGAATAGGCAACACGTTTAGATTTGAGTTCATTTTAAATAATAAACCTCAAAAATAAAAAGGTTAAAATGAAGCGTAAAGACAGCAGAAGCTGTTCTCTCCTAAACAGAATATTCATATAGTCTCTATATAATACAGTCCACCAGAAATCCTGACTGCAAGTATTCATATCATTTATATTTTTTATATTCAATGTCAAAACGTTTTTCTTATAAACTTAATCCTTCAATGAGGATTTCTTTTAATTATGCATTAAAAAATAAACACAAAATGTCAAATAAAGTCTAAAAAGGTTGAAAAAAACAAAACAAAAATCAAATCACCGCTGTGTTTGTCTAAAGCACCTCCAGTTCATAAAGTCAGAATGAAACCAAAAGCTGCTTCACTCTCTGCATGATGCAACAAACGTCCAAATTACAAACTTCAGAGTCCCTGAAAAATCCATTTAAACAATCATTAAATTAAGACTATGCTAGATTGTGTTGGATTAATTAGTTTATAAATTATATATTTGATCAACTTATTTGTGTATTTTGACACAGAGCACAGATGTATTGTATCACTCGTTCTGAATTAGAGCTGAAACAATTCATTAATTGCCACTCAACAACTATTTTGACAATCGATCAATCGTTTCAGTCATTTTCAAGTTTTATGGATGAGTCCACCTGAATCCTATAAGCATATGCAAGAATAAAATCAAACTCTATACCAAGAAAGAAGAAAAACTAAATGGGAGCAAGAAGATATTTTACTTTCATTTTACTTTCAACTTACTGGTTTGTTTTTTCAATATTTTGCATTTACATTGTTACATTTTTGTATTTTATTTTACTATTTATTTATTATTCATATTTATATATTTTTAGCACTAATACCAGATAAATATCAAGAATAAAGTAAAAACTTTATTCTTGATATTTTAACTTTATTCTCAACACTGTGTGTTTAGAAAAGTCTGTCGCTAAAACTAAAAGTTCTGTTATTCTCAACATTTCAAAAATATATTCTTAAAATGCTAAATAATAAACATAAAATCTTTCTCCTCTTGAGGCCTTAATAATCTTCCATAGGTCAGACCTGAAATGTACGTCACATCATACTTGAGCAAAATAAAAATAAAAAGTACAAAATACAATTTCTGAAATAGAAACAAAACACATGAAAATAGAAGAGAAGAACTTTTTTATTTGTTGTGAAACTACAAAACATTGTTTGTTTGGTTTTCTTTTTTGTGCTGGTGAAATATTTACAACTCTGGTCGACAGTACAGTGTCTGAGAATAAAATTCACAGCTTTTTCGGGACTCTCGCAATAAAAAGAAAAACAGGAAAAGCACACCCAAATCACAAAGTGCAATAAATACATGCTGTATGTTTCTCATAGCCGCCTCCATACACATTACCAGGTTCATCACCAGTCGTAATACAAACAGATTCATTAGAAAAAAAACAATAATCAAATGAGGAGAAAAATGCACTTGAACTTCAGAAAACAAACAAGAATTATATCACAACCTACATGATGAAAAAAAAAATTATTATTTGTGACTAACAGCATTTGTTTTTTTCTCTGAATGATCGTCATGATTTCTCGTAGCAAAAACCTACATTCCTTCATCCAGATGTTTATAAATGAGTTTTTTTGATTTGGAGGTTAAACAACATTCGCTCAATCAAAAGACGAAAAGTTCAGTGGACTTTAAAACAGATGGCGCTCTACAGTGGAAACAGTTCACATTAGGAAAATCAATGCAAACATCTCTCTACATTTACAGCTTTTCTCAGATCAGACGATGGAGGCCAGGTTTTGGACATTTAAGACGACGAAAAGAAAGTAAAAATAATAGTTGCTCTCCAAAGGCACACTCTCTCACATAACTCCAAAGGCTTTCATTAATTTCACAGTGTTCCTGCTACAGTAAAACCCTCAGCCCCGTCAAGAGTACACAGCTACATTCACACTGCGGGAAACCACATCAGTCTTTTTTTTAAACATTTTCTGTTGCATCCTTCCTATGTGGTACAAATCTGATTTATGGCAGCCTGACCTCAGTCTGAACTGTCATTTATTGCTCTGGATTTGCAGGGTCGTAGTGTCGAGAAAGTGAAGTGTTAAATTTATTGAGGACAAGACGTGTTTGTGCAAAAGTTTTGAAAAGATATGTGCTTATCCCGACGCATTGTGACTTCGAAAAAGCATAAAATACATAAAGTTCCTTGTGAGTTCTGGCATTAGTCATGAGTCAGGGCTGTCCAGAATGCTAAATTTAGCATTTCACGTTACATTTCATCGCACCTTCGGGATGCATAATTATCTAAAATGTTGCTAGAAAGGAAGAACCTGACTTCAAACTGACTACCTTTATTTTAGTCTATTAGACAATTCTCATTCATAAAGTGGAAAAAAAAAAGTGTCAACTTTATTAGGTACATCTGCACAATCTACTTCAATTCAATACGATAGCTCTGCCATAAATTCCTTTATTAAGTTCATAATGTTTAGTTTTTGTTGACATTGTCAGAAATGTGTAAATTAAACTGTAAAGTATAGTTATTACAGAGATCACAATAAAGGTAGTATTGTACAAGACTATATTTTATTGTGGTTTTTCTAATTGTTTGTCCACTAGCTATGACCTCAGTGCTAAAAAGAGTTATAGCATCATAAAAGTCGACTTTATGGCATAAGATTGTATTGGACTGCACTTGAGTCTACACTTGCAGCTCCATGGATAGGTAAAGTGTTATTCAGACCACCGGACCATGTTTGTGTAGTTCAGGTGTTAAATCTTTGGCATTGATTGTTTGAGTATTGAAGTGTGACTGTTCAGACCAGAGTCCAGAATCAAACATTTAGTTCCCACAGTGTGAACGCAGCCTCAGTGTGAACGTCCTCACAGCATTTCAACTCAGTTCCCATCACATTTCACCTTCTTCTTGTTTTCTAGACAAAAGGATGAAGAGCTGTTTGATTATTACATATTTGTGCAAAAATATTCCTACTTCTACCTGAATGTGTAGTGACTATGTTATTTTGTGCAGATTTAAAACGTTTACAGTATTTAATTATCAGAAAACAAGGCTGTTAGTTTTTGGGGGACTTTCTGAAGAGGATTTGAGGATGTGGAGAAGAAAAGGAAACAGGAAATGGAGACATCTAACAAGGAAAATAAGTAAAAAATCAACTTCCTCTGTTGGTCTTAAAACATACAAACACCAAAGACAACATGAACACAACTAAAAAAAAAGAAAAAAGGGTTGTAGGTCGACTCTTCACTGGATCTCATCTACAGTTCAAGCATATTATGAGCTGCTGTTTATCTACAAGCAGAAACATCTGGAATGACAGCAGCAGTTAGGTTTGTGTCAGCTACATTCTTGTTTACACCGGGAATGGGATTATATGAATGTTTTTTTTTTCATCCAATGCACCCAATGCACCCAAAATTCACAGTCAGCATGGTGACCCAGCAAGAAGTGAACCACTAACAGTGACCTTTCAAAGAAAAAACAGCCAAAGAGCAGGGTGGGACTTTCTGTGAAATATCTCAACTCAACTGGTTCACGTTTTTCTGAATTTTGTCGATACCACAGGAGAGGAATTTTTATAGAAGTACAACTTCATGATTTGTTCCTCTTCTTGTTTTGATTGTCTTATTTTTCCACTCAGTTTTTTCCTTGTTGAACTTCAGTCTGTTGACTTGTTCAAAAATATTTCATTATTTTGTATCCTATAGATTTAATTTAGGTTTAAGTCCATTTCTCTCAACTTGTCTGCTTCAGTTCATCATTCGTTACATTTCCCAGAACACCCTTTAACAACTTGTAGCTGTAAACTGAAATTTCAGTAGCAAAGTTTTCTTAATATTCTTCTTTTGTTTAGCTGCATTTATTCATTCTTTTTTTGACAACGTTGATTTCAGCCAAGTCTTTGTGAGATGTAACTTGCTGCTCATTATTATTGATTATTATTAGGTGGTTATTTATTAAATTTGTTGGTGATTTGTTTGGTTTTCTGAACTTTTTTGTGACAAAGGATTTACAAAAGAAATATCACAAGTAACAAAAAAATGAGGTAGTAGGAAAAGTAATGAGAAAGATTTACCAGCTCCTATTGAAAACTAAACTAAATCTCTTTGTTGTCACACGACTTCCTTCAGCTCAATCATAATAATGGCCAAAAGTCCAGACAGACCAGTTGTCAGTGTACCTTTGGTCCGTTATAACAAGGACCAGGTCAAAAACTTTGGGGTTACCATAGATCCTGACCTCAGATTTGAAGCACACATTAGAAATGTTACGAAAATGTCTTAAACACAAGCTACGGTCAGAACATTCCTCTGGAAAAATGTAATTATTTAAGGGTCGACGACTGCAACGCTCTCTTGTTCGGTCTTCCTAAAAAAAAACAAAAAACTGTTGACCACCTACAACTTGTTCAGAACACAATGCATGCTGGTCTATTTCCTGTTGTTCTGAGTGATTAAGTTGACCTCTGTGTATTGGTATCTCTCTCTCTCTCTCTGTATGATTGGTGAAAGTCTGACACCAAAACCTTAAATCTGCTTAAAATGTCGGCTTTGAGGTCTACATGAGTCCAGTTATCAACAGGATCGTTTAAACGTCTACAAACATGAGGACTATCACTGAACAGTGAAGACTTTCAGGGAGACGTTTTGCTTTAACGCAGGTGAAATGTTGAAGAAAAAACACCAAGGACGACTTCTCCAACAGCTCCTCAACATCCAGGTACAAACACAAAGAGTCTGTAAACAAGAGATGTGCCAGAGTCAAGGTCTGCTGCTGATTTTTAAGTCCGGTTGCCTTGGAAACAACATCAGACGTCAGTAAGTCTTCAATGAGCTGAATATAAATCACACCACAGGTGTACAAACATTTAACTGACTTCACTCTACACTGCCTCTGTTTGCTGCCCTGCAATAAGAAGACAAAAATACACTTTCTCCTCTGATTTAAGATGATCAATAAATATTAGGAGGGAGTGATCATCTTCAATTATCTGAAGACTTTTATTAACTTAAGTGTTTGACTCTACAAGTATTTATTAATTCATGTTGCTTGAGGTTCCTGAACAGCCTCCTAACTCATTTTTAATTTCTCTTCACATTGATTGTTTTAAATCTCTAAACCTTTTTGTACCCACAGGACACCGGCACTATGCAGAACTTTCAAGGACTGCGAGTGTTATGAGAAGTGACATGAACTCAAATCTACTGACAAGATCTGCATCTGATCTGCAAAACTTTACGTCTAAATTCATTTTAAACGTCTAGACCTGGTATTAATTGTGGCATGGAAGAAAAAGTAAGCATTCAAACCTACAGTACTTGATGCTGTTAATACAACATTGACATATCACTTTATGGGGAACTCGTTACCAAAGAGTTGCCATATATGTGTCACCTGCTAAATCAAAAGTCCAATATTCACTCTCTTTTAGCTCTGTTCTGGTCTCCACCAACTCCTGATGGAAATATCTGGCTTATTATTTAATAAATTCTCGCCTTTCGTCATCAGCTGGTCATTTTAGAGCTTTTCTGCTGTCTGCGCTGACCTAAAATGAAGCTACGAGTTGTATAAAACCAAAACAATGAGCTGAAAGATGCTAAAAGCTTTGATTAGCGCAGTTTTAAGGACTCTATGAGAAGAAACAAAGACGATGTGTTCAGTCTTGCTGGGCCACCATGCTAATATCCAGTTCAAAGAGACATGAGAGCGATATGTATCCAAAATATCCAGTTACAGAACGGAAAACAGAGGAAAGTACGAAAGCGTTAGTAACACGTCAGAAAAATAAAAAAACAAATCAGTATGACGTTATAACGTGAAAATGTGGGTTATAACAAGATGCTTTCACGTCATAACAAGATATTTTAAAGTCATTACGACATAAAACAAGGTTCATGTTCACATTATAACAATGTAAGTTGGAGTTTGTATGTTGTAATAAAGTGAACATATCTTGTTCTAAGATGTTTTTATCTTTTCACGTTATAATGTGACACTGATCTATTTTCTTTGTCTGATGTGACAGCAAAACACAGCCGAAGGTTTACAAATGAAAACTATAAAACTGACCAAACATAGTGCAGATGTTCAGATGTCATTAGGGTAGAAGATATTTTAACCAAGCAATCAGAGTGAAGAACAGGAGCCTTGAGAAGTAGGACTGCTGTCTTCTCCTAGCTGGTAAGCTGCTGGTCAGTTTTCCTCATCAGTGGTAGGTGTGGGGGGGTTTAGTCACTTCCTTTTAGTCATACAATCAGTAAGAAGTTCACAGTCATCAAAAATACATTTGATTTTCACTTCCTGTGTGTGTTTCGACAATCTTTGTGTGCCTCAACAATCATTCCAGCACGAGGAAAAAGTTTTTGGGTTTTATCTTCTTTTTTTTTCTTTTTTTACCTTCCAAAAACTCACAAGTTTCTTTTTTTTTTTCTTCTTTTTTAAACTTTTACCTCAAGTTTTCTTAAAGTGCAGACTATCCGATCAACTACCTGAGTGTTAGTGAGAGACAAGTGCTGTTTCTACACTTTGGGTGAGTGTGTGTGACTGGTGAGAGATGATCAGGGTGACTCTTTTTACTTCAGACTCTCACCTCCGACTCGCTGATTAAAAACCGATCCAGTTCATTTAGTAATGTTTGTAAAGCTCCAGTTTTTCCTCTCGTGTTCTTGTATCGTGTTGTGAAAGACGCCAGAGCAGAAGCCATGCTGATGATTCATATGTACAACTATCTGTGCTATGAATATTGTACACGGCAGACAAGCGTCAGGTGTGCTTATGTTTGTCTGCGTATAAAGTTTTCAAAATGCTCTTAAAAAACACTTGAAGATTGATTAAATATCTTTTGAGTGTAGATATTTATTTTTTCTTTCGTCATCAGCTTAAGTTGCTTATTTCACTTTAGTACCTTTTCTTCTTCTGTATTGTTTTGTGCTTTCAATATACATATATATTTTGACCAAATGTGTCATTTTAGTACAAAACTCTTTGTATGTGCACGTGCAGCTGTGTGACTTTGTGCTGGAATGATTTTAAAACACCTAAAAGCCTATAAACAGCCTGTTAGTAACAGAAACACAACGCCATAAAGTTGAAGAGAGAGTGAAATAATAATTAATAATAATAAAAAAAAGCTCTAGCAGTGCTATTTCTAATTTACAAACAAAGACTATCCACATTAGAAATGCTGAGCTCTTTAAAAATGTGTTTCTTCACGTTTTCGAGTGATTTTTTTTCTTTTCTACTAACATCATTATTATTTAAAATTCTTCATAACACCGCCAAACGTTTGCTTCATTTGTGTTGGGAACAGCAGGTTAAGACTCAAGAAGGGGAAATACTTTGAAATGCTTCTTCTCTACACGTCGTCAGCCGGCAGGTCGGGTATGCTGGTCTTTGCTCGTGTGAAGAAGGCCATCTTCTCTCTGAAATCACACAGGAAACAGACAGAGCAGTGAGCTGGAGACGTCTTTAACGTAAAGACAAAGGCCAAAACCAACTTGTGAATTTTAGTTTCAAACTGTTTCCTGATGTCAAACTTCTTCATGGTCAAACTATTGTAATTATGCTGTTTCTGTTGCAACATTACATACAAAGTCAATACAAAGATGCGAATAGACACAAATTTGACGTAAAAATATTCAGCTCCTGGAGGAATAAACACCAAGATTCACAAGGAATTCTGTTCTGACCTAAAGTCGTTTACCAGCAGGAGGAGAGCTCAGAGTTTATTTTTTAAACTTTTGGGATGAATTATTAAGTATTTATCTTCACTCTTGCTTCTCTTGACCTGCACTTGTAGCTGTGCTTGGGCACCCACAGCTCCATGATACAACTTGTGTAAAAATGTGTTACTTGATTCCAGCTTTACTTTACTCTGAACTAAGCAGTACTGATCCAAACTCCTTTCAGAAAAGTAAGCATATTAAAAGCTGTTTACTTGTCGTCTTGCAGACAGACCTGACCATCTATGAATTCAGACTTCAACTCACCGTAAGAATGTAGTTATTTCAGAATCATTTTAATAGTTTAATGCAATCAAATCACAGCAAAAATTGTTTATCTGCGGCTCCTACCGCTCTAGTAAGTGAGATTAAGGCTAAATATTTACTCAAAAATACGAGGATCCTGGGAATAAACTCGAGCGGGTAACGCAAAGCGAGAATTAACTTTGCTTTCTGTGTGAACACACCATAGAAATATTTGTACTGTATTAAAAAGGCTGTAAAGACCTCCTTCACATTCTGAGCTCCAAAGAGATTTATGGTTTCTATGACAATAAGTAATATATAATAAATAAATGAATAAAAAGGAGTGGAATCCAGTTTTGTATTTGTGAGATTCAGAATTACATTATCAAGATACTTTGCCCACCATAAACATGATGATCTACATCTTCTGGACTAAAAACAGTTTTTTCGCAACATGAACTCATGAGCCGTCTGAAAAACTGTCAAACTGCCAACGACATCTGGTGTCGTGTTTCTCCCACCTGAAGGTCTGGACCTCTGGGACTTCCTTGCGGCTCTGGCCCCTGATCTTGTGGACGTCCTTGGCTGCTGCCCTCATCATCTTCTCCACCCGCTTCTCCTGCAGCTGCTCTTCACAAGTCTGAATGGGACAGAGAGGAGAGAGTCAAGAAAAGTGCCCTTGAGCTCGTGGTGAGAACACCTGATTGCTTGGCGAACAGTCCTGAACACCTCGGTATCACTCACCTGTTTCTCGGCCTGTTTGAGGAGGAGCCGGAAGCGTTCGTCTTCTTGGACCCAGGCCGGCAGCTCTCTCTGACCCCGCTGCCTCGCCTTCTCCAGCTGCGTCTTCAGCTCCCGCAGCACCCGCAACTCCTGAGCCAGCCGGGCCTGCCGCGTCCGAGACACCTGCAGGTCCAACTCCAGGTCCAGGGATGTCCGGAGGAGACCGTCCAGACCTTTGACCTGCACGGGGGGCTGAAGGGACAACAGGGATGGACATAGTTAGTTGCTGCACACACATAGGTCTATGAAGGGTAGCACATCAAGAGGAGGCATGTTAACCAGGCCACGGCAGTGACACGTGATAAATATCTTGTAAGAGCCTCAAGGCTGTTACTTTAACAAACACACAAAGGCAGCAACATATTTCAGATGTGCGAAGGGCCTAAAAGTCAACTGAATGTACAGTGACACCTAAAAGAAGAGAGGGACCACTACGAGAGATTTCACTGCCCGTCTCTAAATTAATGGAAGCTGGCAAATGTCAGAGCTGCATTAAACATTCAGGCGGTTATTAAATATTAAGAGTCACTTCACTGAGAGTGGTTCAACGGCTTTAAGACTCAAAAATGCTAATAGGCTCTCAGTCTCTCTCTCTGGGGAGCAGAGACGACAGTTAATGTGGTCGGTAAGTGCAGCAGATAGAAACACACACTGAGATGAAGATGTAGTGTCAGGAGTCCTCTTCATCTTTTAACAGTAGGGACGGAATGGATACAGTTTTATTGATACCAATGCTATTATCCATTATTAAAACTTTAACTTGTTTAAATCAACACGGTGTAATATACATTATCTGTGCATATATGTCATATCTATTTACACAGTGACACTTCAATACCCGTATATACGTATTTGAACACTTACATATATTTTTCACATTCTATTTTAGCATATTTTGTATTTCTATATTGTTCTTTTTACATTCATTTTTATAGTTTTGTATTTTACTTCTTTGTGTGTCGTGCTGTTACACTGTTTAGTGCTCCTAATGCTGAGCTGACTGGTTCCTCTTGTCCAACACATTGCATTGTATATTTGATCCTGTGTTAACCTGCACATGCATGACAAATACACTTGAAACTTGAAGAGTAATTTTCTGTGTGGGAAAAAAAGAAAAACAGTAGGCCTACACAGTGTAGAAACAGGAGATAAAAAGGGCTGATGGGCGAATGAAGTTGGCTGTAGTCTGAGAGCAAAAATGGATGAAATAATAGAATATTTGTACAGTATTTGTTTTCTGCCTGTGTGGCGCTAATAAATCTTTAACCTCAAAACGAAGTCACATTTTCTTCCTCATAGACGCATGATTGATGTCACTGATGGACTGAATGTATTCTGATGAATCAGACAATCTGTATCCTGTTCTCAACTAGAACCGGCTCTTGAATCCCATCACTATTAAAGACATTGTTTAAACTTGACTGTATTTTTTTATTTTTTTATAGATTCCTTCATTTACTATTAAATGTATGAATTGTATGCTTCCCCACTAGGGGTCACCAAAGCTTCACAGGGGTCATGAGGTCTTCTTGATTCTAAGCAGTGTAAGAAAACTTAAGTAGATCTTAATGAAATAAAGTAAATGAAATGATTCTTTCTAAAGAGTAGATGGTCATTTAAGATCTAAAGGTAAATAAATGTAACAAGATAGGGGCACAGTGAAGACCTGAACACACGCTAAGTTCACAGAGCTTCATCCTCTGTATCAGAAAAGAGCTCAAAGAACAGCAGCTCAGAGTGCTCTGTTGTTAAACAGGAATGTTGTTGGTGCTGTCCGGTCCCTGGTACGAGGTTCACAAGCACTTTAAATCTTGTTAAAAGACATTAAGCTATGATTGTTCGGGGTGTCAAGTCTATCACATTCATCGTCTAATCTGCCACAGCGACTTTAGAAAAGACCAAAATATGATGTAGTCTTTTTCAGAGAGACAGATCGGGAGACAGGAGTGAAGTATCTACCTTCTTCATGCGCATGCTGCGTCTCTCGGAGGCGTTTCGGACAAACGGAGACTTCTTGGAGAGGGTGGAGCTGTCGCTGTCACTGCGGTTTATCTGAAAAAAGACAAATTCAGAACAGAGCGAAACTTATTTGTCTGATATGCATTGGTCTGCATTCTTTAAGACCTGCATCCACCTGACCCACTATGAGAGCCAACTGATACCACCCGACCTGCAAAAACTAATCTGTCAATCAACCTGACCCACAAACCGCCAACTTTTTGGATTACAGGAGCTGATCCTGAACTCTAACCCCTAACCTCCATCTGTCTAAACATAATAAACATTTTCGTCTAAAGACTAAAACGATATCATAATTACCTGCCGAAACTAAAGCCGATGTTTCATTGTACCGTACGTCATCTTCCGGTGAGTTTCAGTCAGTGTCGTAGTATTCAAGGTCTATCTCAAGACCACTTTTTGAAAGTCTCGTCTTTGAATCGACCACAGTTTTACTCAGTCTTGTCTCAATTTCATGCAAAGAGGACTCAAGATATTATTTAAGACCAGTCAAGGCCACAACTGTAGGGATATCACTGAACTATCTGTTCATTCTCTGAGTTATCTGTTATCATCATTACTTCAAATGGAACCAAAAACTTGTTTCTAATTTGAAATTTACATTACTCCTAACAGCCTCCACCTGACCCCGTCTCCCCTTCACATGCACTTAAAGAAAGTGAATCTTGGGAGAAAAGGCTGTGGCTGACAGGGAGGAGACATCAACCGAATCCTCTGTAATAAAATTTCTTCTTAAACCACAGAGAGTTCATCTACAAACAGTGTTCAGAAGACAACACGCGGCTGGGTCTCAATCCCTCAAAGTCTTCGTCTTGTCTCGGTCTCGATACACTCTAGTCTTGGTCATGGTTTGATCTCACTGGGTTTAATTACCCTGCAGATGTACTGGCTCTGAGGTCCGGGGGAGAAAGTCTTGGAGCGGATGATGGTGTTCCCCCTCATGAAAGGGTTCTGCTGGTGGACGTCCGGGCGACGCTCCTTGGGTCGAACGACTGAGTGGTGGTGGGACGGCAATGAGCTGTCCATGCTCGTCTCCTTGTTGACCTGAACAAAGAAAACACAGCCAATGAGAAGACAGGACAAAACATCAAAATTCAAACTGTGATTTTCAGATTTAAAACTACATTTAGACAAAAAATCAATCAAAGACCATTTAATGCCTCAATTTCAGTGACAAAGAAAGCGTCTAGTCATTTTGAACTTTGAACAGCAGTTCTTGAGATGCCAAAAGAAGAAAAAGAAGAAAGGACTACGATGACAATAGAAAGAACTCCATTATAGTCCATTTCCTGCTCCAGTGGGTGTTTAAATTTGTCTCTGTGCCTCTTTTGTGATGGATTCTTCTCTGTATGATTGTTAAACGTTGATGGAAAATGATTGATTCTACAGGACTGACAACCAAACATGAAACCGCTCATTTTTTATACAAATCTACACAATCCAACACAAATACATCACAAACCTTTCCTCTTTTCCTTCAGGCATCAACAACAAACAGTAAAAAAAAAAAAAAATCATAAAGTTACCTTTTCTGCGATGACTGCTGGTGCTGCCGCTGCTGGAGGAGGCGGTGGTGGCGGCGGTTTAGTCACCTCCTCCTCTGCTTCCCATTGGTTGCTTTCAGGATAAAACTCATCCTCTTCCTCCAGAGGCCCCACCCCCTCCACGCCATTTCCTTCTTCATCAAACATGTCTGCCTCCAGAGGGTCGCCATGCCTGACAATCAACAACAGAGACGCAGTTAGAAAATCAGAGAGAAGACAAACACTCATGTCGACTACTTTCATACTTTTTCAGTATTTACTCATTCTTCCATCAGATGGTGTCTGATTTAAATTATGATTTTTGCATTTATCATTGGTTTTGTTTTGTTTTCTACAAACATAATGAGACAGTAAGTGACACTAAATTATTGTTAACTTGGTATAAAGAAAGAATTTTTAAGTGTGTGAATGCAGTGAATCTTTAAGATATTCTGTCTTTTCTACGTTTGTGTATGTTTCTGACTTAGTGTATATTCCAGTCCGTTTTAGAATTGATTTTAAACTTCTGTTGTTTGTTTTTAACGCCATTAATGGCTTGGCCCCCTCTTACTTGTCAGAGATTTTAACTCTTCGCAATTGTGGCAGAGCCCTGCGCTCTTTGGGTCAGCTTCTGTTGGAGGTCCCTAGGTCAAGATTTAAACAGTGGGGCGATCGTTCTTTTGCCGTCGCTGCTCCCAGACTGTGGAACAAACTGCCCCCTGACGTTCGCACCACTACTGATCTCAACCTTTTTAAATTGAAGCTTAAGACCCACTTTTTAGACTGGCGTGTCTTAGGTGTACTCATTCTGTCTTTCTATGTATTTCTGGAAGGCTTTTAATACCCTGCAGCGCTGCAGCACTACAGCACTTTTAATTGTATTTGTCTGTTATGTATCTGTCATGTATTGTTTTATGGCTTTGTTGTAAAGCACTTTGGGTACCGTTCGGCTATTGTAAAGGGCTATACAAATAAACTTGATTTGATTTGAACTTGATTATATTCAAGGACATATTTCAAAAGACCTGTGCTCATAACTCAATTTCATTGTTTTTCAAGTTTGTTTTTGTTTAATCAGCACAGCCGTCTACTTGGCTACATCACTCTATTGGTTTGTTCATGTAAGGGAAAAAAAAGGAATAAGAAAAAATTAAGGAAGAAAGAAAAACTTCATTTTGATCCAAAAATCTTCCAAACATATAAGAGCCAAACGTCGAACAGGCTGTAAAGAATTGTGCAAATTATAAATCATTTATATGAATAAAAATGCCAGCTTTGTTTCAGTAAACCTGAATGAACAAAACTTGAGTAAATATTTCAGTGAACGAAAAAGTGAAAGAAGAACGACTGAAAAGAAATACAGCTGGTCTGATCTAACTCTGCCTTTCCTGTGAAAGACGACAGGTGTTCTCCACTCTGTGTGTGTGTGTGTGTGTGTGTGTGTGTGTGTGTGTGTGTGTGTGTGTGTGTGTGTGTGTGTGTGTGTGTTGAGGGCACCATAACCTCAGGACACCTGGTGATTGAGGGAGGAGGAAAGGTGGAGGTGTCATTCATAGAGGAGGAGGGGGGAGGAGGTGTCTGTGAAATTTAATCGGCTTTATTTACAGCGTGAACCTGCCAGGTGACATTCTGTGTGTGTGTGTGTGTGTGTGTGTGTGTGTGTGTGTGTGTGTGTGTGTGTGTGTGTCCTCACTAACAGGAAGTGACTGCTTCAGTACAGTTCAGTGTGAAAATATATTCAAATATATTCAAACACATCCTGTATAATGACAAATGTTGACGGAAACGCTAGTAAAAATACTCCATTACAAGTAAAAGTCCAGAATTTAAAATCTTAATGAAGTACACAAGTATTCTCAGCATGATAATCAGTATTATATATGGCATTATTAGATAGTTAAAACTGAGTGTCTAGCAGCATTATACTGTGCAGAGCTGGAGGTATGTGTGAGTATTTTATTGGTTCCTTGGGTTCAGGCCCCTCTAAAAGGTCACCAGATAAATCTGAGGGATTTTTGACACAACTGTTAATTCTTCTTCTTTGAACTTTTTATGAAATATTGACTAATTAGACTTTTTTTAATTTCAATAAAATGTCACCTAAATTACCTCAGTATTGTGCTAGAGTATATGTGATCTTAGTTACTTCTTAACACTGAGAATGTGTGTGTGTGTGTGTGTATGTATAAATAATTAACATAATTGCTGTTTATTTAATTCTATTTTAACATTTTACTGTTTTACTAAAATCAATAGATTTTGTGTAATATTTCATAACTTATTGTTATGTTTATTGTATATACCTTTTATCATTTTAACTCTTTTACTGTTTTATTCTGTTCATTTTTGATGGTTATTGGTGAGCGTAGGATTTAAATTGCATCTGATTTGAAAAGCATGAATAAAGTTTTATTGATTGAAAGTATCGTACATAATGAAGACAGTGAGAGAAACATGGCCGATCGTGCTGATCAATCAGGAACAAATCAGCATCAAAGAAAAAAACTAAAATGATTATCGATGATGAATTATGGTTAAAAAATGGAGAAATGTTGCTGGAGTGGTAGAGAAGTAAAAAAAGAAATAAATGGATGACGAAAAATGATTCAAAACACAATAAACAAAGAAACTCACCACTCATCGTCCTCAGGAGGTCCGACTCTAGAAACACTGGAAATCACTGGAGTCTGAAACACAGAAAACACACACACACATCAGCACCAAACAGACTCATATCTGTGTGTTTAAATGTGATCTTATCTGACTGTAATTTAACCTGTTAACATGTTTACTATTGGTCACATGACTGACTAGTGCCTGAAAATTATTAACTTACTATTTTCTGCTAAAAGACCTGCGAGATTAAAAACACGTATTTTTCTTAGCCTCACACACAGTAGGAGGAAATCTCCTGCAGCCCCAAAACTGTGTATACTGATCATTCAGGACATGTGACTGTATTATTAATAAACCATTAAAACAGAGGGAAAAGCTTTCATTCATTGAGAATTATAAATCTCATTTTTAAATGTTACTCTGGTTTATTAGATTGAGGGAAACAGCTGCAGCAGCAGAAAAAACTGTTTCATAGTCAGAAAAGTTTCTGAGCTGCTAACGTCCGCTTCTGGGTGTCACTCTGTGTCTGTACCCTGTCTGAGCCGCTGGCTGCTCTGCTCTCTTTGTCCTTGTTGTTGATCTCGGGCATGTAGGCACGACTCAGCAGGTTGTACCACTTGGTGCATCTGTCCTCCGAACAGCTGACGTCAGCCAGGCTGATCTGTGCTCCTGCCTGGAGGAGGAGAGGAAAGGGAGAGAGGTAAGATGGAGGGATGTTAAAAGGACAACACTGCAGAGCAAAGTGTCTGTTCAGAAATCATTCTGCAATTCAGTGTGTTACAGACATTTTTAATTAATAGTTTCATGCAAAACACTTTGAAAGCTCTTTGGTAAAGGGAAACTTTGATATTTTTCTAATCTATATTCCGATGTTTGACATCAAACTGATGTCCCATGGGGATTTTTTGTGAGGATGCTGCAGCTAGGAGACGGGCAAATCCTTTGGGGGTAATTGTACACTGTTAATTTATGTACGTCCACTAAAAGTTCTTGTTTTTGACAGACTCAGATAGTTATTGTGTGTCTGACAACATTAGAAAAGGATCTCTACAGGCTCAAGATTCTTTTTGTTTAACCAGAAAGAGCCGTTCTGTTCAAAGCCACCAGACTACTTTGACAACAACAGTATTTTTTCCTTTCAGAAGACAGACATTTTTGATCTACCGCTGCCTCGATTGATTAGTTTGTTTATGCTATTTTGGACTTTAAATGGTTAAAAATGATATAATGGCAGCTGCCGGCTGAATGATGATGATGGGGTCCAGGTTGAAAAATATCAAAGTTACCTTTAAGCTAAATTAAATCTGAATTGTATCAGGATAAAAAAAACATTAAAATTGGCCCCATGTGTTCCCTTCACCCTGCACGTAAAACCAGGAAGGAGACTAACCAGACACTCTTCATGACCCGACTTGCTGGTGTTGCAGACGTCGACCCTCAGCGTCTTCTGCCGCAGTGCACTGTGGGATATCTGCATGCTGAACACCTCGTTGACCTCCATGACGTCCTGAGGCAGAGAGCCACGTGTTCGGAAGAGGCAGCGGGTAGTCTCCACACAGGGCAACACTGCTGAACGCACATACCTGGAGGACACAGGTGGGTGAGGCTGTTTGGTCACATGACGTCCATGAAAAATGCTTGTTTGTGCCATCGACAGGCTTGATTGCTACCAGAATTTTACACAACGTTACTCTACAGTGTTAGCATAAGGTTGTATGGTGAAAGTGCTGGTTGTAATGTCATTGTTTATTATTTGTATCCACTAATTCGTCATTAGCAGCACGTCTCCAAATGTAAACATCACAAGGAAAGGCAGATAAAACTGCCGTTAGACCTTCTGTACGTGTGAGCACAGCGTCTACAGACATTAAACACACAAAGCTGCAAACAAGACAAATAAGACAAGCCTGAGGGAAGAGTAAATTCTGTGAACTCTTCACCGTCTGAATATTTGTGAAACTGTGAAAATATAAACTGCTTTCTGGTTCTTCTTCTAAACTGCAGTTTCTCTTGAAAAATAAGACATCTGAAGACGTCGACTCCGGAAAACAATGATCAACACGCATCACCATTTTCTGGCGTTTTATGGCCCAAACAACTAATTGATTCATTGCTAATGAAAATAACTGTTAGTTGCAGTTGCAGAAAGTGTCGTCTAACAACAAGAAGTAAAAGGACGTACACTTTCTGGTCAGCAGGCAGGCAGAGGGCGCTGCAGTTTGACAGCTGCATGACGTAGATGGTGAAGCGTTGGTCTCTGGACTCGTAGCGGAAGCCGAGCTGCACCTGAGAGCAGCCCGGTGCCAAGCGCTCCTCGTAGGAGCCCAGGAGGAGGTCAGCGGGGAGGCCCGGCCTGAAAGCAACACAAATACCCAGATAAACTTAAGGTCTGAGAAAAATATCATGGAAAGTGAGTCTTTTCAACTGCTAGATAAAAGTTTTCTACTTGTAAATACTGTTCAACATCTACAGATGTCTACAAATTATTGTCGTGTTGAAAAGAAGAAAAGGTCGAAATCAAAAATCAAGTTGTGGATTTGAAGAATTGTGAAGATACATAGGATAATAATAATAATGATAATTATATAATAAATGTATGGAACTGCAAAAACAATGTTTATGTAGCAGAAAGATCACACAGAGAAATCACCAGATAAAAACGTATCGTACCTGCGCTCTGAAGGCTCGTACACGCCACTATCACCGGCCACCGACTCATCTGACACAGCGGAGGTCACACCCATTTTCTTTGGCCCCGCCCCCGTCCCTCGTAGCTGAGGAGCTGAGTCTGAAGAGGAGGAGCACAAGGTGGAGATGCAACTTCATTTACAAAGGATTACAATGGTGATAATATTGTTTGTTTGACTAAAAACTAGTGAGCAGCTGTTTTACAAACATATTTGTGGTGTTAATATCTTCAGTGGGAACCCAGGGAAAGTCAGAAAGCTCAGGAAACCTTCTTCAGGAAGGGTTAAATCTTGGACAACTGGACTTGCTTGCCCCAGATTTAACCCTTCTAAAAAAGATGACCTGGATGACTGAGAACGTTCACAGACTTCCTGAGGAAGCCTTGAGTTGAAGAAAAGAAAATGTCCTCCAGACAGAGCAAGCAGAGAAGTTTGAATAAAAACCTGACATGACCTTCATCAGGGCAGTATATAGTAAAGTATTTTCACCCTGAAGCATTTTTTATTTCCTGATACTGATTCTTATATCTGAACTTTACATAACAACCAAAGTTCTGACCTGTGTGTTAAAAAAATATTATATTAACAGCCGTGTACTACTAACCTTGTATGATCACTACTATTGTTGTATGGTCTGGCTCAGGTTGATACATACAGAGAACGAACGTCATTCAGCTTTCTAATTATCTAATTTGACAGTCCGCCTGTTGACATTAAGCTGGATAACGTAACACAACTGGAAATCAACTCTTCTTCGCTGTTCTAAAAACAGTAGTCACCAGTGCTCAGTAGCAGCACTCACAAACAACCCTCCCCCTCTCTGCTTGTACTCGTTGGGTTTAGGCATGAGGAGTGAGATTTGTCAGGGTAAGAAAATTGGGGTTAGACGATCACAGAGCAAGGTTAGAGGGTCAAAGGTTTAGGTTAGGAGTCCCGTTTCAGGGCTAAGAAATGATGTGATCGGATCGGAGCATAGACATAGCACAGATACCTGAACAGAGTAAGCCTCTGTACTTCAGTACTTGTTAAATCATTGATACTGATCAAACCCTCAGTCAACACTTCACAGATATGTTTGTTTTGTGCTATGAGATCTGATTAAGTTATCATGGCTTTGTTGAAGTCTACAGTGTAAATAAGACACCTGAAGCGGAGGCCGACGGCGCTGAAGAATGCCCCACTGAAAACCTTTAAAGACACTGTTAACGGTTTGAACAACAGTTAATACTCTTTAGTTCTCACTCTGAGAAGTTATCACAGCAGCATCTCACGTCTTGTAGAAGCGAGCAGCCAAACAATGCTAAATTGTGCACCGTCAGTGTTAATGCTGAGCTGACTGTCTGTACAGAGCCAGAGTCTGGTAACAGGTTCAGCCCTGGCAGCAGGGATGATGGAGAGTGAACAGGAAACCGGACACCACATCCACCTTTCACCTGCGGCTGCAACACGAACCTGAGTCACGTTCGGCTGCAATAGGCCCCGTTCAAACTTCAACTGACCGTTACTACAACTCAGGTTTAATTCATTTTGGGGCCGCAACAAATAATCGTTTAATTTTCAGAAAGTTTGGTGCTGTAGTTCGGCTGTTGGGTTGGCAGTTTATTTACAGGCAGTGGCTGTGACTCGAAGACTGCACTGAACGTCATTTTGTTTTACAGTCAAAGCTTCTGTTGGGGTTTTCAAATGAAGCTTCGAATGATTGAGTCTTTTTATTCAATCAACTTTCTATTTGATACTACGATAACAGTACAGGAGGGTTTGGGGAGCAGGCGTTAATTCCCTGTGTCTTTTCTTTGTCACTGCGACTGCACAAAATGGCAGTGTCTGAAAGCGTCATGACAACACAACGCGCCACGTGGACAGAAAATACAGAGGCTGGTCAAGCATCACCCATACTTCTTTGATGTTTCCACCTCTTTCGATCACGACTGATATCAACGAGAGAAATTCGATGAACACCGGAGCGTTTTGTTGTTTCAACAATCGGCATACAAGATGGCAGACGACCAAAGCAGCGAGTTTGTGTGTTGTTAGCAATTTGCTTGCAAACAAATGACTACCTGCCTCTGAGCTTTCAAACAACTCTTTATTGACAAATGTCAATAGCCAGAAGGGCCATTTTTACTTTCGAATTTACACGTACAGTGTGCACGCTTTAGTGAGCCGACGATCACACAATCAACAACAATCAATGATCAACAACTCACTCTTACAATTCTAACAATTCTAAAAAGTCATCACTGGAATCTAATTCTGAAAATTAGAAGCCTAATCTTTATCTTCAACTGTGCAGAGATAGAGTTGAATGAATAGATAAGCAAAACATGCTTTGAACCTGATGAGTCACACCGCTTATATCTGCAATTTAGGTAATTATAGCGACTTTACTTCTTCTCTGAGTCTCTTCTTTAGTGCTGCTTAAAACTCTGAGGATATCATTTCTCACAACATCTCAAAAGCTTAACGCAAACAAAAGATTAGCCTTATAACTGCAGACCTAGAAGAGTATCGTGATGATGAATTTTGTTCATCGAGCTCCACCATAGCTACCTGTAGGCGCTCACTTTACATTCAAATCTCTAGTGCTTGCCTATAATGTAGTCTCCAGTTGTGCACCCACCTACCTGAATGCCCTCATACAGGCGTATGTTACCTCACATCGGATCTCCCATTTTGTTTGATTAATTGCTTGAATGATGACTGTCAAACCTCCTGCTGTAATTCTTTGTAAAATCTCAACCATCTTTTCGTGGCGATACTTCGTGTAATATATGCACATCTTAGTGTAATGCTACACACCATTTGTGTAGAGATCCATCATCATCATCGTATCCCCCAGAGTTCAAACAGCGCACACACACACACACACACACACACACACAGAGGTGACCCAGCGGCGGTAATCCGACACCTTCTTAACCTTCACCTCCTCTCTCCTCACTGCTCCCACCAGCAGTCAGGTTTCACAAACGGTATCAAGTTTCTCATCACACACACAGCGAGGAGGAGGAGGATTCCTGGTATCCCGCTTTCCAATAAAGTTGGAGTGTTTTCTTTGACGTCGAGTGTAACAGAGATAAAGGTGTTACATCACCGGCGTTTCATCTCTTATTGCTGCTCTGCAGATAATCAATCATGACTGTCACATTATTAACTGGAACCATCCTCGAGTCATTATCCTGCAGCCCACCTGAGTTATCATTAAAACAGTTTTATTGTCGTTGAGATTCAATGTGATTGTTTTGGGACGCACAGGTTTAATGATGAGTCAGATTATGTTATGAACATTGTGAATCTTTAGACTGGGACTAAAAAGATGCAAGATCAAGTGGCCACCTCCATGGCTGTGAAGTGAAGCAAACATAAAGTACCAAACACTGCAGTGCCTCAAATAGCCACTTGAGGCTGGCTACAGAACGAGTCAATCTCCATAAGCTCCCATATTGAAATGCCAAACTTCATAACAGAAATAAACATGTTTACAGCCTAGTACAAAAAACTGTTTTTGTGCTTCCAACTTTGTGTCAACAGTTTGTGTTTGTCTCTTGCCTGTTTCAGCACGACAATGCTCCCTGTGCAGAATGCCAGCTCAATTAAAGCAACTGACTTGTAATCTTGTTGTTAATGTTTATACCGTTAAAAGGAGCTTTGAACCATTGCGAGGACAAGGTTTTCAGGCACGAGGTGAGGGAGGGCTAATGGTGAATGTTAAAGGGGAAGCAAAGCCAGTGTTGTGCCAGAACCGGAGCTGGGCGAGTGGGCAATGTAACCAAGCTCAGGAGCCTCTATGGACATAATGGCAGAGGTGAAAAGACAGATGAGGAAGATGGTGGGAGCTAAGAGGAAAAATGAGTAAGACTGATGAACAAGAGTAAATCTAGGACTGACTTTAAGTCGTTGGCGAGAGCTTTGTGAGATAAAAGGCTGAAAGACAGATGCCGAGCTGGGCTTCTTGCTGTTGGACTAGTAAGTAATTTAAGCTCAAATCAGCTCAATGAACTGGTATTTCTACTGTGAAGATTATGACTTTGAACATTTTGGTTTACCTTTGACCTCCTCGCCCAGCGTGTTGTTGTGGTTCTGCTTCTCTTCCATCCCCCTGGGACCGCCGTGCTCCTCCTGCAGCTGCTCTTGAGAGTCCAGGCTGAGCTCCAGTTCTGCCAGCCTGCTGTGGAGCTCCAGGTCCAGGCTCAACCCGCCGGGCCCTGTCTGACCTGCGAATGTCTCTCCAGAGAGAAAACTAGTGTCTGTAACCAGCGGCGAGCACGGCGGGGACAATGAGGAAAGAGATGACCTTGGAGATAAAGAGCTCATGGAGCGAGGGGTTTCTGACAGTCTGAGAGCCTGGATCCTCGATGACCCCGACTCCACTGCGCCTCCTCCTGCGCTTCCTCCAGTAGAACACCCCGTGTCTCCTCCCACCCCACCTGCTTTGTCCTCAGGCCTCCCAGCGTCCCTCCCTCCACAGCCTGTCACCACTTCGTGTTCATGTATGGTGGTGATGGAGCTGGAGGGACGGTAGCCTCCCTGGCCGCCCTCCTGCAGTAGGCAGTCCAGCTTGTTCTGGAAGTCCGGGTCAGCCAGCTCGGGCTGCTCCAAGTAGAGGTCTGTGAAGCTGAGGGAGGAGGTGGAGCCCAGGCTGGAGGTGGTGGCCAGCGAGCCGCGACTGGACGTTAGAGAACCTCGACTGCTACCGGACGAACAGGACAGAGTGCTCGCAGAAAGGCTGGAGGAGAGAGGGAGACAAAAACAGAAGTTATGATCCAAGATGACACATTTATACACAGTTATATAGCAAATGCAATTTAATACCGTTTGGACCTCCTCACTACTGTAGCTGCAGTAATTTAAAATTTTCAAACTAAATGGAGAATCTAAAATACACATTAAATTTTGGCCCTCCAGACTTTTTTTCAGGACGAAAGTAGAGTCATTTTCTTCCTCTCCTCTGTCCTCTACTGCCCTCCTGTAGTTACCTCCTCACACACCGCTGACTATTAGCAGCTGTCTAATTAAAGCAGGAGGGCTCGTTAGTGCAAACAGAGAGGAGTCCCTGTCCGCCGGGGACACTTCTGATGTCCATCAGACCAGGAGCAGAGACAGGATGAACAAGCAGTGAGGCGAGAAACAGAAACGAGAGAGAAACTCGCATGACTTTCAGATTATATCGCTGTTTAACTTAGAAACCAGGACTGTTGTAGCGATTCTGAAACACGTACGGCTCTTACAGCCGCCTTGCGTCATCTTAGAAAAATGTACTTCCTGAGAACACTCTGGGTTGGGCTGAAAAATTTCATTGTGACTGAAATCAAAAAGATGAAGACGCTCAAAATGATTCAATGAATTAAGCGAACGTTTAGTCATTAAAAGTTAAAGACATGAAACTAAATGATGCTTTTGCAGTGAATCGTCCGATGATCAACAACGCTGTCCTGTTGAATTAATTAATTAAATAAGCATTATTAAACATTTAACATGATGTCACCGGCATTCCCAGACAACAGCAATCAACAGTGTTCATTCTGACAGCAAATTTTGATTTAATTTTATTCGTAGTCTTTTGATTCAGGATGGGGATCGAGAACAAATTGATCAACCCAGTACTGTATGCCTCTGAGCTTATTGATTCCTTTCAACGATGTCGGCGTGTTTTTCTGCACATTGTAAAACAATGACATCAAACTCTGGAGACAAGGAGGAGTAATGGCAGAGAAAGAAGGAACAGTCCAAAGATGACAACAGAGCTGATGAAATTGAACTCCCTACCACACAAAGATTATAAAGAAAATTAGTTCTGACTCTTTCCTCCCAACATTTTCATCTTGTTTTTAGTCGCTGACGAAAACATCAACAGATTGCATCATGGTTTTTGTCTGAAGAGGTCAAAACTCCAACACGTCTTGGCTGGGATGAACCAGGGATGATAATGATGAGTCAAAACACATTGGTCGTTCTAGATATGACAAGTGTTGGTGGAGTTTTGACCTCCTCAGACATTTTTCCTTCTCCATGCACCTTGGAAGTAGTTTAAGTTTTCGCAGAAAGCTCTTCTCCGTGTCAGTTTTTGTCATCATAAATCAGTTTTTATGTAGTTATGGTCTAGATTATGTCAGTGGAAAAAAAAAAGAACATTGGTGACAATATCATCGTTTGTTTCAGGAATATCAGGGAATGAGATGAACGAACCTCTTGAGTTGAGTATGTAGTGAAGTGGCCAGTCGAACCATCTCTTCTAGCTCTCTGACCAGCTTGTTTCTCTTGCAGTGAAGTCGTAGCCTGAAATGATGGGGGGAAAAACAAAAAAAAACTTTATTTGGTAAACTAATAAACAAAAGTCAAATAGTTCAGTCAGCTACAGACCTGCGGGTGTAAAGTCATATCTTCATGTACTAAATTAAATCTGTTTCCAGGCCGAGCGTGAGTCATCCAGAAAATAAAACACTGAACATAATCCTCCATCTCTGCCGATGCTGGAGGTGTTAGCACTTAAAAGTTAACAAATATGGCATGACGGCGGCGACGTGTTGAGGTATTGTGAGCAGCCGCTTTGTGTTCAGGTGACAGCGGTGTCATTTGTTTGTATGAGCTTTGTTTGGAGGAAACCAGTCCATTAACAGCTGTTACTGTGATCCATCGTTTGAATGGAAACAGGCCAAAGTGAGGAAGTCTTTGATCGGGTTACAGACAGCTGCTGGGGCCGGTGTGTGCTCATGTTAACTCGACTTTGTGACTGTTTTTATTTCTTCTGCTTCTGCACATATGTCTGTCTGTGAGAGAGGAAGGTGTGTGTGCTGTGTGTTAGTAACTAGTGTGTGATTTTTGGTCTGTAAAAGTGTCAAAAGTGGCATCAAAGTTCTGTTCCTAATTCCACTGTATTTGATTTGATTTTATGAAGTCCTTTTCACTAACTTTTGTCTTCTACAAAAGCTTTGAAGACATATTTATTTATCTATTTATATAAGTCTGAAATCAAGAAAAAAAATTGGTACATATTAAAACATGTGTTTTTAAATGATTCCCAGCGCCAGTGGAGACTGGAAGTCTTTCCAGGTCCACTGTGTTCCTTGTAACTGAGAACTGACCCGCAACCTGAGTTGGGCCAGGTCCAAAATTATATTCAGTCTAATTGGGATCGGGTACCATTGTATTGCTGCAGGTTCCAGGTCTGATTAAAATACTGTAAAAGTATCCACCAAGGCTGCTTGTAACTCAGCTTCATGGTACTGGTCTCTCTGTTTGGGTCTCTTCTGGTCTGGTCTCGTCCACCGTTGTTAGGATTGGGTCTAATTATTCTTTGGTCCATATAGACCGGCATCTCTGTCAGGTTCAGGTGAAGGTTTTGGTGAAGATATCACCAAAACCTTCACATGTAGGTTTGTTTGACATTTCAAAGCAACTTCTGTGTTACATTTTTATAAAAACATGCACCAAGAAACAGCAACATTTTAGAAGTTTTGTTACGTTTCTTCAGAGAAGAGCAAATTTACACACTTGACATTCTCATTTTAATCTCACACAACGCCAAAGTTCATCCTGACTGAAGGTCTAATTGGCCAGAATACCTGATGAATACCTGCATGAGTGTTTGGAGCCTCTAAAACTGATTCTGATTCAGAGAATTTAACATCTTCAGAGTGCATAGTTCTTGTGTCAGTTTGTGTGTGTGTGTGTGTGTGTGTGTGTGTGTGTGTGTGTGTGTGTGTGTGTGTGGGTGCGTAGGCGGACTACAAGAAGTTCCTTTTGTGACCAGACTCTGCAGCCTCTCGGGTTTCAGGAACAGGAGACGAGACACAAAGAGAGACTGAGCTCAGATAGAGTCTGACCTGAACACCGAACAACAAGACTCCTGTTAGAGGGTGAGAGAGGGGAGAGGCGAGAGGGGAGAGAGGAGAGGACAGGATCTTCGTGGTTCTGGTTTGCTGCCTGCTGCTATTTAAGAAAAGAGAAAGTGGTACGAGAGAAAAGGGAGGAGAGGAGAGGAGGACAGTCGTTTGTCATGTTCATCTCTAACTCTTAATAATCATCAGGGAGGTTTGACGTCTCAAAAGGTCTGAGGGCCGACACAAGCAGAAGGTCAGTGGTTTCATCAGCAGATGAGACAATAACGACCACAGTTACACTCATCAGTCCGCTGTCATCGCCTGTTCTGACCTTCTCCATGACGACGCTCTTCAGGCCACCTTCAGACGTGGACTAAAAATATGAGCGACAGACTTTACTGCTCCAGCTGCTGCTGCTTTTACTATCAGAGAATGTCAACAATGACAGAAACACGTTTCTTCTGCCATTATGGTGTAATACTACTACTACTACTACTACTACCACTACTAACACTACTACTGCTACTACTACTACTGGCAGACGTAGAGTGTAGGGTCTATTTGAGAGAGTCAATGGACAATGGGCACAACAGGTGATCGTTGTGCATCATCTTCGACAACATGAAACACTGCATCTAGGTCGCCTCACAATGTCATGACAAATTTGCTAGCACGTTATAATTTCTTTTCTTTTCTGTTTTGTCAGTCGGTCACAAGAAATGATGACTTATGCATCACTGAATAGATGATCTGTCTGCAGTAATGTGACACTGAGGAGCAGAAATTGAATATAGTCCAGGTGCACTACAAGTGATATTACAGCAGCAAACTTTTGTCAGTCTTGTTTCTATGTTCATAAAAAGGCTGCTGCAATCACGTTTTCACTTTCTGAAGTCCTGAAGGCAAACATCTGCCATGAGCTAGCTCGTCTCACAGACCTATCTCTGAAGCTCAAGTTTCAGACGTGAGTCATGATGCATCAGGAATTATGCGCTTTACTCTGCGGTTGAAATAAATCTTGTAAACTTGCATTCCCACCTCTCAGTCAGAGCCTTGCTCTGGTTGTCTCTGGCAGCCTGCAGGTCTCTCTCCAGGCGTTTTTTCTCAGACTCCAGCTTCTCAGCGTCGTTGGGCTCCAGGCGTTGGCGAGGGCTGATGTACTGCAGCTCCTTCAGCAGCTCCTCCTTCTCATTGATGAGGATGAGACGGTCTCGCTCGGGGTCTAAGAGTCCCGGCCATGCCTCGCTGTCCAATTTTGCAATCTGTACCTCGATGGTGGCGATCCTGAGGGGTGGAAAAGAAGAGGAGGAGGACAGAAATTACTTTCATGAACATGCCTATGACAATGACTTTGAAACTTCCCACAATCAAACAACCCTGAGGAGCATGACAGAATTATGGGTAATGTGTTGAGCGTCATGGAAGCTGACTGAAGTCATGTGTACCTTCTCTTGGCCTCTTCGTACTTCAGACTCAGACGAACCTTCTCTGCCAGTTTGTTGGTGCTGGTCATGAACTGAATACAAACAGAACATTAATAAGTATTATCAGCAAAATGTAGTACCCCTCCAGAGGTACGATACCCAGCCCAGTTTTAAAGGGATGACTGGGTGTCCATCTTTGTCAGCTTTCAGGAAAAACTATCCCAAGATTAGAGCCAACACATGATAGAAATCTACTGTCTATGCGGCCTTTACTAAGTGAAACTGAGATGCTGCCCTGGACTCACCTCAGCGGGGATGTCTGTCTGGGATCCGGCGTCGGAGTAGAGCCGAGGGATGGACAACTCAGAGTTGGCGAGCGAAGGGCTGCTGCCCCACAGCTCCTGCTGGGAGCCCGAGTCCAGCTGGAAACCGTCTTTCAACACGGCCAGTTTCTGCATGAAGAGAAGAGACAAACAGGGCTGCTGGAGATTATACGAATCAAAACAAGATCCGCAGGGAGAAAACTGGGACACTGCAGCAGGAAACTACACTGAGAATAAAAAGAGGATGTGATTAAGGACAAAGGAAAAGCTATTTGATTTGCAATACTGTATGAACGGGACAGTGCATGTTTTTTGAAGTTTATAAAGTACTTATCCATAGTAATTCCTACAGTAGACGGTGGTCAGAATGGCCCCAGTTTGGAGAAACGTACATTTAAAATACAATATAATATTACAATATTTTCACTGCTTTATCTTGCTGCAGACGGCCCTTTCTGGCAGGAAACTGAAACTTTCAGGGCCACCAGACTTTATTAACAAAAACAGTGGTTTTACCTCGCAGAACACAGAAGCTGCTGGTCCACCACTGCCTTGATCAGTTAGTTTGCTTCTGTTATTTTGTGACTTTTGGATCCGAACTTACATTAGTTGCTGTGTATCGAGGCAACTCTCACGTTCTGCAAGGTAAAATTAATGAATGAATGTTTTTGACAGTCTGGCGGCTTTGAAGAGAGCGACTGCTTCAATTTCCTTTGAAAGGACCGTCTGACAGCAAGCTGGGAAAGCAGCAAAACTTTCTAAATACAGCAAACACTTAGACTGATATCACTTTTTTAGGTTCAGCTTTATTTCAGGTGGCTAAAATCTGTTTTATTGCTGCACCCGTCCACAGCAGTACATTGCTTAGCTTCATGCTGGTCCTCCTGTCTGCTTCTCCAAACTGAGGGAGTGCCGGCCATCGTCTACTGTAGGTAACACACTGACCTGGATCAGTACGTTATACAACCACATTCAGATAACCCAAGCTATCCCTTTAAGTGAGTGAAATTAAGACACAGATCTAATAAGAATGAGATTGAATCAAACTTTTATTAATAGTATCTTTAATGGCTTCTAGAAAAGAAGAAACATTTTGTCCTTTTCCATTTCATCATCTGGAGACTGAACTTTGTTCGACTCGCTGTACAAAGTCATCAAAGAGCATCCGTGAAGAGACAAAACTGTAAAATGTAAAAGACGGTTACAGTTACAGCGATGGATCCTTTCATCTTTACAATGGTGATAAATATCTTATATGACTCTGCAGTTCATTTTAAAACCTGCTGTGGAATGCACCTTATCTTTGCTTTTCGGAAAAGTAAGATACCACCTCGAAAGATAACAGTGGTGTTTATCTGTTTTGAAGAAGCAGCGTTTAAACTGACTCGCAGTTTCCGACTCTCTTCCAAAACCTTGATTGGTTAACGTTTCAGCATACACAGGTCCACGTGGCAGACGGAGATAAGTGAATTTATATTTGCAAAATATTTCATTACCAAAAAAAAATCTGTGCTCATCATATTCCTCTTAGAAAAACATCGGCACAGCAGGTTCAGATGATGCAGTTTTCTCATAATGGAGCAGCTGGTAAACGACTGAAGAGCTAGTTTTTGCACTTCACACTCGATTGATCACTTCAGGAGCTGATAAGAAGATTCCCACCAGTCAACACACTTTTTTATTTAATCTGAGCAAACAGAGTGAATCCATACAAGATGGTGGTTTAAGGTATGGTTCTCGTTCGCTGCAGCATGTCATAACATAACCCACTTTAGTGTCTGTAAATCTGTGCAGTAAATTTGAGATCATGGGTTTGACTCCAGCTTAGGACCTGTTGTACTACCGCATGAATCTTTCCTATGCCTTTTGCTTGAGATCGACTTTTAATCAAATGAACTGATTAATTAACTGATGAGATGTTTCAGCTATAAACTGTAGCCGTCCATACGAACACTCTGAACCTGTCTTTACTCCAGTCGTCCATCTCTGACTTTATCAACCATGAATAAGTGCAAATTACTTGTTAACATGCAGCAACATTAACACACTGAACAGCCTTAAAAACATACATAAACACAGAGCATACACACACACACACACACACACACACACACACACACACACACACACACACACACACACACACACACACACACACACACACACACACACACGAACAGACTGAGCTGTCAGCTGCAGATGGTAAGGGGGAGGAGGGGGGAGAGAGGGAGCAGAGAGGAGACCACAGAGTAGATGATGTATTATTGAACACACTCTCCTCCCTCCACCTCCAAACCGATCTGCAGCCAGACTCTGATATTTTAAATCTATATGTGAGCATGTTGGAGTATTGTCAACACGGAGGCAGTTTCTTATTTAAAACTGGAGTCTTAAAATGATCAAAGCCCTTTTTAGACCTGAGTTGCACTGTTACGAAACTGTTTCTAACATCAAGCACGGAGGAATCCCCGTGGTGATTTATGGTCTGTCAGCAAACTAGAAACCATAAATTATTGTTTTGCCAGTTCCTGCATCAGAGCCAGAAACCATAAATCAAATCAAACAGACTTCATGTTCGTCTCCACTCCCTTCATCTCTGCAGACTCGCATACCGTACACCTACAGCCTCTGAACTTCAAGTCCCATCATGCAACTTTAATACGCACTGCATCCATAGTGGAAATATGGATGGGTTAACACTGTGATGCTGTCACACACAATAAAGAATGATGGGGAAGCAGAGGAGTGCTGGGAGACAAAAGACAAGAACTTGTAGTCACCAAACATCCCTTAATCAAATGTAATCAATCGTTAAGGTGCCTACAACAGGTCCTATTCAAACACTGAGTGATCATATGAAGAGAGATTGATCTGAAGGAGTTACAGACTTCAATGCTCATTTCTTAAAACTTTGAAGAAAAATGACAAAGACGAGATAAAAATAGATCTTTCATAACTATGATGAAATGTGTGTTTTGTTTTTGTTGACAGGACAAGACAGAAATATTACATGTGGGTTTGAAGATTCAGACATATTTTACTGGAGGACATCACCTCCATCACTTATGACTACGCTAAAGGAGTTCCTTAACTTTTTCTCTATGCAACAGACAAGACGATGACAAGCTGAAAAATCTTTAATCATAAGAACTTTTTGTTCTTTGATGAGACAAGACGGACATTCAAAAATTGATGAGATTTTCCTGCAATAAGTCAGAGTAAACAGAGGAATAGTGATGCGGGAGTCAGGATTGTTTAAAGACCTGCACCCAATTAACCCATCAGAGCCAATCCACACCGACCGCCGTGCAGAATTATCAGTTCAATCAACAACCCAAACCCGACCGTACCTGCAAACCGCCAACTTTACTGTTTGATACCACCGGGCATGGCTGCAATGGGACTGCCGGTGCTGATCACAGCCATTCGAGACAATGTTTGTGACTCCAGAATACGTACAGAGCAGGTCGAGCTGGCTGGAAGTCAGACATAGACATCAATTTTCAAAATAAAACGCCTTAACTACACAGTCTTATTTCCCATGGTAGAATCACATCAGTCAAGGAAAAATGACCAAGCAATGACAAGCAATTCCACAAAAACTGTCTGGCAAAACGCTCCTGGTGGGGCATGAAGCCAGATAGAGAATGGGCTACAACATCAGAAAGCTGTGCTCGGTGGATATTATATAGGCTGATAATGCTGCTGGGAAGAGCTAGAATAGAAGAAGACAGCTACAATCTGTCTAGAGCCTACAGTGCTACAGTAGTGCGAGATCTCACAGATAAATTGTTCCAAATGCCATGACAGAGTCCAGGTCTTAATTGAGTTGAGAATAAGTGATTTCACTCATGATCCTCATCAAACCTGAGCTTCACTGCATCAATGGAAATTGACCATCTTTGGATTTTGGACTGGCGGTCAGGAAAAGCAAGACATCTCAAGATTTCACAGAGGAATTTTCTGATATTTTTGGTCATTTTATCAATATACTTAACCAAAAACAACAACAGATAGAAATAAAGACTGACAGAAGACCCACAGATGCTCCAAACTCACCCACTCAGAGCTACGTAGGAAATAAAACCCCCACAGTAGAAAAAAATGTTGCTGCCATCAGCAAAATCGTTTCTTCACAAAAACAGCCCTCATCTTCTCCTGACTGAGCTCGACACTAAAACACCACCTGCCTCTCCGCAGCATCAGCTCCTCGCAGATACTAAATCTCTTTTAGTGCGCCGGGCCTCGTTCTCACGGCCGTATAACGTAAAGTGTTTTAACACGCGTACGGACTCTCCTGAGAGTCATCTGATGCCCTTGTCAACTCTGCTAACTCTTTCCCTGTGATTCATTTCCACGTTTATACGCCTGCTTCATGTCCTTGTTCTCTTACTGTTCTTTCTCTTCATCACAAATCATTTCCTGTCACAGTCCACCTTGGAGCAAATAAGCCAGAGCTATTTAATGCTGGTTCTTGGCACATTTTAATCTATTTAGGGAAAATATTTCACCATGATATCACCATGAAGCATCCTTAGTTGATACATTAAATGTGAATTTTGGTTATTTTCTTTCCACTAGTCTAAAAGCAGACTGAAACTTGCATGAGAAAATAATGTTTTTACCTGTAGTGTCTCGCCTTACATCAGGTTTACAACAAGAACACAATAAACCTTTTTTCCACTGTGATGTGTGGACCTTCTATGTCAACCCCCCACAACCCAGGAGGATATCTCAGAACAGAGAAGCAGAGCTCTGATAGCAAAGAGGAAGTTGTTTGCAAACATTTGCCCCACTGAAGTGCTCCTGAACAAACCGACTACATCTTGTCGTTTGACTAGAAAATCAAACATGTCACTACAGATTCACTTCAAATAGTCCCTGTTACAGCAATATTCAGTCCTTTTCTTAGTGTGGAAAGACGCACATATAATGAAGTGGCTTTGCTGTGATTTCTGACATGATCCACGTGGCTCTCGGTATCAGATGTCAGTATTTGGATTATCTGTCTCATCTTTCCTTCTTCTTTTGTTCTCAAAGAGTTGATACTGGAGCTGATCGAGTCAACATCCTGCCTTCAGCAGCCTTTAAACTTTTACATGCATATCAGATTTGTACTTAACTTTACTCCTCTTGTGTTTTTTTTTTATTTCAGTGTAAGATAAGTGAGATGAGCTGGCGCATTGTTTAAGCTTAATGAAAGTACTTCTTTAAATATACTGGTTTTAATTTCTGATCCAACACCTTCTTCGAAACATTTATGCAACTGATGCTACAGTTTACTGACCTTAACTCTGCCCACAATTAAATCAAATATTCAGCTGCTGAAGGGTCTTAATTAACAAACAAAATTAGAATTTAACAAAAAATGCGCATCGTATTCAAAAGATTTAAAACTCTGGTAACCCGCCCACCTTGGGAAAACGTCCAAAGAAGAAGATTTAATTTAAGCATATGTACTATACTCATGATTTGTGTGTGTGCTACTTTCAATTTTTGACGGATGCTGCAATCAGCCCGTGTCAATCTTCACAGAGCAGCTCAAGCTGGCTGGAAGTCAGACACAGAATTGATTGGTTGAAAAAGAAACTAGTCTGCCTAGTAACGTTTGTCCATTCGTTGACTGCGCTTTCAGTCTGCTGAACATCTATTTTTCAATTGGTCTTTTACGCGGTGGAATAGAACAACACGGACACAAACCGCACATCTCCGTCTTTAGCGGAATCTCAGGAAAAAAACATATCTGTCCATCGTAAACTGTTTCGGAGATATTCACAGATATGTAAAACTTTAGACTTTTTGGGCGGATCCGCCCAATCCTAAACCCAAAGTGGTGGGAGCACTTCCGCTTTTAAGCATGAAGACGCTGGATTTATGTTCGCCGCCATTCTCTTGAATCTCCTCACTCTGACTGCGTAAACAGGAAGAGGAAGACGTCGGTGTCTGTGTAAAAAGAGTATCTAGACGGGTAATTTGCTAGAAATGCTCTACAGCGACACTAGCGGCTGGCTGACCTAATCGTTCTTCCTGCAAAGCCAACAGGGGAAATTGGCAGCAAGCAGAGTGCCAGGCGTAACACGGGGGATTTGAATGGGACTTAATGTATCGATACTCGCGACTGAAAAATTGATACTTTCTGGGGAAACAAAATATCGATATATATCGCAGGATGGATAAAATTGCTCAGCCTTAATTTTAAGCATATTAATCACATTCATATGGAAGTATACTATAATTAAGTGTACTTAAGTAACTGTACTTTATTATTTTTGACCTGGGGAGTCAAGGGGTTTTGTGTCAGGTTTGTTCTCTCCATTACTGATGTCCTCTTACCTGCATGAGCTCCTGTTTCTCCTTCTCCCCGGAGCTGATGGCATCTCGGATAGAGCGGACCTCGCTGAGGATGGCCTGCGCCTCCTGCAGTTTGTAGCCATACGGGCTGTTGGACACCTTCTGGTCGATCCTGGAGGTCGGTGGAGTAGAGAGGGAGAAAGAGACGGGAGAAATGGAGGTCAATTTGGATGACAACTTAGAAAAATTTAAGCAGCAGGAGGGTTTCAGCTACAGTCAATCATCCTGTCAAAATGTCCCCACATCACCTCTTTCACTGTCAGCTGCTCTGCACAGACCTGGAATCAGTTTCAAAGATGACCCTCAAATAGCTGCTATTTAATGTTGAAAGGGGAACTGGATGAGCTGAGAGTAACTAAATTACATTATCATTATAGATTATTTGCATATAGCTGTACTACATGAAGTGTAACCACAGCCTTTAACCAGCAGTCACTCAGCAGGTTTCACTGGAGTCAGACAGCAGATGGTGGAGCAGCATTACTCATTCACTTTCCTCACACATATTAACTGTGACAGTGTTGAAACTTAACCAAGGACTACTAAAAGTCTGCACTCCTTAGATTATTTGTTTTTACCGTTTGGTTTATCTCAATTATACCTTGTTAATGTCGTTGAATATGATGCAAATCCAACAATGTAGCCAAGAATTACTTAGCATTATTATAACATTATTTTCCTGTGTTTTTGTGTTCAAGTGACGAATGGGTACAACAAGTTTTGAATTTTGGTCCAGTATGTGTAAGATTGTATCCTGTAACATGACCTTGATAAGCAACACAAAATAGATGGCTGGATTAAGCAATTTAAAATGATCAATTTATTTGAAGAGTAGGATTTAGTCGCATCTAGTGGTGTAGTAGCTGACTGCAACCCTCTCGCCTCATTCTCTCCTTCCAAGGGTGATGCAAAAAAACATAAAAGTCCCCGTCTAGGTCAGTGTTTAGTGTTTAGTTTGTCTGTATTGGGCAACTGTAAAAACATGATGTGTCGGCGTCTGCAGATTTAAAAGGCTAATTTTAAAGAAAGAAAAACATAAAGGTTCATATTTTGTGGTGATTATATACTGATGAAAATAGAGTTATGTATATTATATTACACTTCTTTATTTTTTTGTAAATACAGCCCCCAAACCTGACACACCTTCAAGTTCCTAAATTACTCGCTAAAATCACCACTTACTGATCATGACCTATCATACAATACAATATTGTCCAACAAACGTAGTTAACGCGTCAGGCTTAATTATGACACGGTGAGCTTCCTAATTTTTAATACCTTCTTTAGAAGAAGCTTAATTTAATGCTTTTTGGGATTCACAAGTAACTTCACAAAACTGTGACTGTAGTAGCATCTCAGTGGCAGGAATAACTGTTCAACAGGTAGAAAAAGACAATAAAAGGTGGCTGATAAAAGAAAACCTAATAAAAGCAACTAAATGGAGAATTCTGCTGTATTAAAACACTACAGGGGCTCATATAAGTATATATAGGTGACCATCTGTCCACAACAGATAAGTATTTTTGTGTCATGAATAAGAAGTTTTGCATTTTACAGTCCACTTAGGTGTTTCAGTGCAGACAAAAACAAGCTGAAAAATGCCGAGCGAACCTTCAGGTATCGCTTCAGGTAAAACATGTTTTCACACAAAGCCGGCTTGTTGTGGAAGTGATCGGTTTGAGCATGAGATCAAATGTTTGCTCAGCTTCTAACTTCCAGGGAACACACATGAGATCCAGTTTTCAGCTGTGGGCAGACTGGGAAGACCCTGCTGCAAGGAGACGCTAAGGGGAAACAGCCGTAGGAGGCAGCAGCAGCTATGTAAACTCTGTCATCAGCAAGTCATGCATGCATCTGAATAACAGGTCCTTCCACATTCTTCAGAGAGGGAAGAGGGGGAGGGCGGTTTAGACAGAAAGAGAGGGAGAAAACAAGGTACAGAGAGAATGAGGAAGTGAAGCACTTGTCTGTAAAAGGCAGACAGAAAAAGTAATCCTCACTAAGTCCTTCTCAAACATGGAATTACGCTGAGGGAAAACAGTGTTATGAATCTTTTTACAATTAAAATCACAACGACCGCTTTACGATAACACTGAGAGAAAGAGAGACATTTAACAGATGCTCGCTCAGCCCAAACATTTAAGTTTCCACAAAGAATTCAAAGTCTTTGTGGGACTACCAGGTACAGTCATGGTCTTGTGGTCAGGCGACCCCCAGCAGCGTTTAGAAAGTAGCTAAAGCTATCCGTCCTTCAGGAAACTCTCTAAATCACAGAGAGTTAAAGTTGAGCAGCCAGAGGACATCAGAGCGAAAAACAGAAAATATATTTTATACATATTTATATATGTATAAAATATGATGCAGTTTCACCAAAAGCAGTGAATAAAGTTATAAAGTTGTGCTTTTGAACAGTAATTAGTGAGGTCCGGCCATAGATGCATGTACCAGCCCTAAAAATCACTCACAGAATGTATAAAACAGGAATCACTCTGTTTCATTACATGTAAAATAATTATACTCCCCTGAGTGCAGGATGAGTCATCAACAACTTTTTATCGTTTATCAGGAAAATTGTTGGGTCTAGTGCATAAGGTGACATATAGCATAAAACATGTGCTAAAAACATACATTTTTGGGGGGCCTTAAATCTCTTTTAAAACATGCTTTCTGCTGTAAAGTCCAATGTGATATATAAACCAGATGACATCATCAGGTTTATTTTCTTAAACTTTCCTAAACCACATTATACAACAGACCATAGATCAAGCCAGACCAAGTCATACTACTGCACTGGTTTTTGAGGTACATTTTGTTTGATTTCTATGTTAATTCAATCATTTATTTGCATTCAAGTTATCCTAATGTTACATGCTACATTTATAATGGACAGGTCCTTCATATGTATATGTGAGTGTTGTTAACAACAACTAACAGAGTTAGCTAACTCTGTTATTATCTTCTGATGATCAAGTTTGTTCTGTTTTTCTAAAAGGTTTCTGACTGTATATTTTATATATTTTGATTATTTAATGTTGCTAATTTTTAAACTAAGGGATCAACGGAGAACTTAGAGACGGGGGACAGCAAATAAATATGATGACTGGATCATTTCATTTAAAAAATTCAAGTGTTTTTGGTGAGTGTAATCTAATAATAATTCTAACCTTGAAAAAATACCAGTTCAAATGAATTCCAAACTTTGTACTCTGTACTTGGACTTTGTACAAACCCTGAATGAATGTCTACCAGTCGAGTCCAGTACGATCACAAAAGTGTTTTTCCCCCTTTGGCCCTGAGGAAATAAAATTATTCAGTAAACCACGAACAAAAGGCAAAGACTAGACGGAAATCTGAAAAAATGAGCATGACATGGTGTTTTTCTGCCTTCCCATACTGTTAATCGTCTTGTGACCCCGCAGGTTGGGGACCACTGGCCAAAATTATTACATAGCATTAATAGATCCCTTCAGGGGAACTATCGGATATAGCCCAAACCAAGTAAAACTTAAGTATATGAACAAGTATAGGTTGTCCACATACTTTTGGCCATCCAGTATTATATTGTCATGTTTATTGTCAGAAAAACAACACTAAAAACTCTCCCAGTATGCACCAGTGTTTTGTGAAATCTTATCAGGAGCTGAGTGTTCGGCTGCATTCCAGTCTTAAGCCTATTCGTATTTCTGCAAACAGTGATTGGTTGTTGAATGCCGTCTGATGACTGTAACAGGAGAGGAAAGTCACGGAGGAATGCCGTCCAACCACTCTGCCTCAGCTACTCTTTAATCCTCCTGACACTCTCACTGTGCTGCGTGAGGCAAGACAAACAAACCGGACATTCCTGTTCAATTCGGCCGACAGCGGATCGGCATGTCAGCTTTCTGATGTGGTGAAAACCAAAAGAAAAATAAAGAAATCACAGACGGCCTCGGTCTCAGAGATAAAGAACAAAATGGAAGAATTGACCTCTTTTCACATCAACATTCCTGACAGATGGCCTCCACCGGTACACCTTGCACTTTCTCTAAAAGGCTTCATATTCTGAGGTGTAGATGTAGGTCAGTTAGAAGAGGTGTTTCCTTTCAAATCCACATTCTTCAGCTGTTGCTCCACTGCTGCGTTTATAGAGGTGTTGGTGTTTAATGATCGGATGGAATGTGTGATAATGCCGAGGCAATAACCGAGGCGATAAGCAAGTCCACTGTACTGTAGTTTCTAACTCACTGACATATTCACATTTACTGTTTAACAGGGCAAATTCCAAAAAGTGCAGCATTATAAGAGAGCTTCAGCGCCTTCATCTTTACTGTACGACAGTATTCCTGTGATGCCTGAGCGATCGTGTCAGAGATAAGGATAAGACAAATGAAAGATAAGAGCTAGAAGAAAAGGGTACATTAGAGTGAGTAGAGTTCACACTGTGCCGGATAATTCTGTAAGATGCTGTGAATCTTTAAGATTACAGGAACATGGCTACATTTCTTTGTCTCTGTACTCTTTCTGTCGGCAAACAAACAGCTGCCCATGTGGAATCTGTCCCCGCACAATTCAGACGACACCTCTGTAGTTTTTCCACATATTTTAAATTAATAGAGATGATGCTTGAAAAACTCTGAATGTTAACAAATCTTCCCCCCACTTGTGCATGCGTATGACAGCCGTGTGTTGTTTTCAGTTGGATCAAAGTTACTGGTGTGAAAATATGTCCAAAATTACATTCACTGCCAACAAGGCAGCATTTGAAAGACAATTTGCACTTGGATATGCAAATCTTTTGTATACCCAAAGAGTTTTACATTTTAAGCAGATGCAGATGCCAGTTATTTATTTATGTATTTGTTCATATGTTGAAGTGGTAATTGTTGGGACATTAATAGTCAATGGTTTTCGCAAATTAATTATTTTTGCTCTCTGTTACACATTGAGTCTTGCATTTTAGTGACATTGAGTCCTAAATTTTATGCTGTCTGACATTTCAAACAAATATGTACGCTTTATTTTGAAAAGCTGGTGACAGAATGAAATCTCAAAATCAAAAAGGTTATAAAAAATTCAAAAATGTTTAAATGTGTTGTGAGATGAGCAGATTAGATTATTGTTTATTTAGGACTGAATACTTAATGTCATAGAGAAACAGTTTTCTCTGTTTCATATCACTGTAAACCAAATATTTTGGGGTGTTGGTTGGACAGACATTTGAAAATGTCACTTTGGGCTTTCTGGGAAGTTCTGATGGGAACATTTTCCATGAACAATTGAAATAATAATTACTTGCAGTCCTAGTTGTGACTTTCTGAGCCAAAGTTTTTACCCAGACCTTTAAAAAGCTAATTCCTAATCAGGAAATATAAAATGATACTCCATTAACCTTTATGAGATGGATGTAGGCTGCACAAGAACTCTTTCCACCCAACACTCCACAGAGTTTCAGCAGTAAGCGTGAGTCGTTTTGCGGGCAGAAAGTGAAACTGTCAAGACTGAGGGAAGGTCATACATACACTTGCTATTCAAGTCATATTCTGACTGCCTTGCTTTGCTCGTCAAATTAAATTAGGAGGGCTGGTGGTAGCATAACGCATGAGGATCAAATCTCAGAATCAACTGTCAACAAATATACCTGTCAATGTGCCCTTCGGCAAGGATTCAAGGTGGACGAGGAAAGGCTGGAAAGCTTCCAGAAGCGAATACAAGAAGCTCATATGAACCACAACTACTCCCCGGACAAGCAAAGGTAAAAAGTGCGTCAGTTTGAGGGCATCGGGAGGTAACACTTACTCTTTGAGGGTCTCAAAGCCTTGTTCTTTGTACTGCAGCTCCTGCTTCATACAGGCCAGGTCCCGCTTCAACTTGTTCACCTGAGACACGGAGATGAGAAAAACTCTTAGTGTCTGAAACATTTTAATGAATATGTTTGTTTCATATCTGGTGTTGGTCCGTCTCTCAGTACTTTTTGGCTCCCTTAGTGTGTGGTCACTTCTAGATAGTAACCCTAGAGTTATGAAAACTCGTTTTTTCTGCGGGGGACTATTTTCAGCAGTGGATGAATCCACATTTGGCACTCTATTGAGTATTTGTGGCAGCAGGTCGGGGTTTGTGATTTTATGTCAAAATAAACCACAGTGTGTGTTCATGGTAACAGTGTGTCTTATTGGTGTGTTTTTACATTGAGGAAGAAGATCAAGCTCTGATACGTACATGATACTTGTTAGTGTTGGTTTTGGTCTTTTCACAATAAGATTAATACACAATACCACCAGACTGATCCTATACTAAATACTCAATTGAAACAGCAGCCAACATGGAACTCATACACGTAAAAGTAAAGTAAATAAAAAAGGTGAACTCGGGGGTGTGACCAGTGTTGGGTGCAGGTGACTCCACTACATATTTGATCCACAGCCAGGAGGAGTGAACGTATGAGGTTGGTTCACTTAGAGGAAAATCACATTTTCGTCAGTCCTGTATCGTCCTGGTGAACACCGATATCATTTAAAAAATGTGTCATCCATGCAGCATGACAATGACACGTTTTTAAATAAAAAGCACTTAAATAATCAGCAACAGTGTTAATAAATTGATTTATTTGATTGTCATTTATTTATCAATGACTTTTTGATCACTAATGAGAAGATCAAAAGATTTTTAATAATTGTTGTGAACTGATTGTTTTAGACTGTTGGTTAAATAAAAAACAATTTGAAGTGATGTGATCTTCACCTTTTCTCACATTTTATGGACTAAACAATTACAGATCAATCAGTGATGAAAATAATGTTTAATTGTAGCACTAATAAGAAATGTTCAGTCTGTTAGGTACCAGGCAGACATAAGCAATCCAAGCATGTTAACGCCTCATGAAAAAGAAAAAAGAGGATCTTACCCGACTTTTGGCTGTGGCTATTTCTGCTTTTAGGATGTCTGGGTCGTACTTGCTGGACGAGGACGATCTGGAATTCACTGCAGGAAAGGTCAGATATGAAGAGAAAAGAGAGGCGTCAAAGAACAGCCCTTACTGTATATCCGCTGGGAGACCCGACAGAAGAGACCTCCAAGAGAGACAGAACCACTAACTAAAGTCACTGTGGGGAAATGTTTGTACGTATTAAACTGAAGAGAAATTTCAACTTGTTTTTTTCCTGTCAAGACTTAAAAGAAAAAGTACAACATCACGAATAAACGTCTTACCGTCTTTTCACACTGTCACAGCACTTTCCACTCAGAAAACGGCACTAAATTGCACAGATTTACTTACTTGAGTGAATCCACTGACACAGACATAACACTGTATTATGTACCAATAATCTTGCCCTAATGCTTTCCTGTCCTCATGATGACCTACAGTATAATAAACACCTGTTCTGTTACCAGCAGTGAGTCTAAAAAAAATGAGGCGTTTGTCTATTGAGGCTTTGGACGTCTGTTGCTTTCATAAGGATTGTTGTTGAGTCTGTTGGTGCTTAGTGAGTCCCACTGTCCGAAAAGGGGACTGGATTAGTGTGACGACTTTATATCAAGATTTTGACCCACAATCTGCTTTTCAGGTGAACCATAGAGGTTTTATTTAATGTCCACTTACTTGTTTTTCCAAACTTCACCTGGCCTCACTGACTAGCAGATGCGCGCTACGTGAACGAACCAATAAAGGAATGTCGCCAACTGGATGGCTATGCTGATTGGACTATTGTTATTGTTTTATTTTTTATTTAAATTTTTTTTTCATCAAATCTAATTTTTATTTGTTTCTGTTTATAGAAATTATTTTTTATTATTACGTACAAGTGTGTATCAATGTTTTGTTATTATTATTAGTATATTATTGTTCATTCATTAAGTGACTTCAGGTGTAATGATGGAGCTGAATGAAGCCTGTGTTTTTATCATTAACCTCTCTGTCTGTGGTTGTTTGACGCAGAGGTGAACCAGAGTACAGTCGACACTCGTTGTCATAACGATAATTAAGACTTTCAAACAAAGTCGTAAGCCTTTTTTTGAGAGGATCTTTTCTCTCTGTTGTGGACAGCATTTGTTCAGCATCCGCAGCACCTGCTTTGTGTTACTGTCAGTTCTAAGTAGCACTTCGTCCCTGCGTCGCCCTCCCTCACTTCCAAAATAATCCCGAATGTAAAAATAAAATGGAGCTTCATCATGTCTGTACTCACAGCTGGTCTGTGACGTCGACTTGTCCCTCCACGCGTCATTGAGCTGCCGGTACTCCTGCTGCGCCAGGCGGAGCCTCTGCTCCTTCACCTGGTAGATCTCCTTCTGGGCGCTGAGCGCGTCGCTGGCCACGGCCAGGTAGTCCCGCAGCATGGACTCTTGCTCCCGCTGCCACTGGGCCCGCGGGTCCTCCAGCTGGGTGCTCTCTGGAGGAAAAGAAGGCCAAGGGGATGAAAATGAGTGGATGAGGAGGAGGAGGATTTAGATCTGACTGAGTTTAAGCAAAAATATGCTCAGATTTGCAGTGTTTAAACAACACCCAATCAGATCAGACTTATCACAATACTTTGATTTATTCTGGTCATTTACCAGGTCATTTATTTGAATTAAAATACAGGCAGGTATAGATGGCTATGCTGACTTCACATAGCTCCTTCACGAGCAATGTAAACAATCTAATTGAGTCGTAAGCATTTTAAAAGCAATATTTTATGATTATGTTATCTAATCTAACTCAGTTAGATTGTTTACATTGCTGAGCTGATCAGAGACAGTTGGACGGAGAGGAGTAAACTCACTCGTGTTGTGGTCGACATAGTACGCTCCGACGACGGGGTCGTATGCCTCCTCCCAACCGACTGGCAGCTCATCCCCGATGCAGTCAGCAAACGTCAGAGGCTTCGTCTGCCTGAAAGAAAACAGAATCACAGAATAGATTCAGAAACAGAATCGTCTCCGCTGTGATCAACAAATGTCAAAGAAATATCATCTCAGTAATTATCACAATATATATCTGCATATATCTTATTAAGTAGTATGTATGTAAGTATGTAATGTAATCAACATATTAAACCGACTGACACACTGACCATTTTTGGCTCCAGATCAGTGTGATTCTTTACAAAATCGCTGCGAAACCACAGACTTATGATAATGAATCAACACACTCACGCTGCACTGTGTATGGCTGCGTGCTGAGCAGCACAGCAACAAAAAAGAGTTATTAATGCAGCATTTGGGGCTGACACCCTCCCACCGCCTCAGTGTGCAGAAATATACCAAACCAAGTACAAACCTGAAAGACTTTAAGTTCATTAAAACTGATTAATGGAGTGTTTAGATTGAGATTATAAACGATGAAGCGCCTGAGATTGTTCTTGAGTTGAAACAATTAGTTCATTAATCGATTATTCAACCAACCAGAAAATGAGTAACTGATTCCACGTCCAAGATTCAAAAGATTTCGAGATTTTATTCTTCTGTATATCTTTAATATGTCTGCTTGCGCTTTAGGGAATTGTTATGACACTTTTTTATAACATAATATATTCTGGAGAAAACCTAGAGTAAAAGCTATGATTAGTCTTCCCTAACAAAGCCCAATAGTGTCAGAAGTCTGAATAATGACCAAACTACAACATGGATTTATCCCAACTCACTGTGTTTGTCTGAAAGCTGTTTCAGGACAAGAAGGAGGTGGTGGTGGTGCTAGGGTGAGTGTGAGTGGAGGGGGTGGGTAGTCTGGTGTTTCACTGAATCCTCTATTCACCTCTGATGGGAGGGTGGACGGGGGGAGAGAAAGGAGGGGGGAGTCCTTCTAGCCGGCCACAAAAGGAGGAAACCGGCCCGTGGCATTCCACAAGCAGTGCTGATGCATCGCCTAGAGGTTTCTGGGGCAACCCTCGGCCTTACAGCGACTTCACTGCAGCCACGATGGTGCATTTGACCACTTTTACATTTTGTTTTGACATAACTGAGAGCTTCAATCAGACAAAAAAACGTTAATCCGACCTGTTAATTATGTTGTTGTTTAGTTTCTCCTGCAACAGCAGTAGTGCAGCTGTGTGCCGTGTTCTACGAGTGAAATATCACTTGCATTAAAAAAAACTTTGTTGAAAGGCCTAAAGTCATGTTTTTACATCTACGGATAATAAATATTCACAAGCGCTCCTTTGTTCCTCCTGCCCCACATTAAGAACCTTCAGAACACTTATTATAAGCTCTATTTATATTGTGCTGCTTAGCTGTGGCTATTATTTACACTTTTCAAAAGGAAAAATCAAATATAGATGAGGCCATTAGGACTTTTTACAAGGCTACTGCTCCATCCAAGGGATGAAGATAAACAATACTGTGAAAACTGTTTAATGTACTAAACAATATTAAAATGATGTGATGATTAAATATTTGTCAGTGAAAAGTACTTTCTTAAAAGTCGTAATTTTGATTTAAGATCATTACATTCGAATGTAGAATTATTTAGTCCAGTTGCAACGGTATGCCGTTATCATACGTTACACATTTTCTAAAATGCAGTCTTAAAATCTACTGCATTAGTGTGATTTGAATTTTCTTTTTTTTAAAGATATTTTTTTGGTCTTTTTTGAGCTGACAGGTGAGAGAGAGAAATGGGGAATGACATGCAGAAAAGAGCCACAGGTCGGATTCGAATCCTGGGCTGCCGTGGCAAGGACTGAGCCTTTGTACATGGGGCGGCTGCTCTACCGACTGAGCTAAACAACACCCCAAAAATAAAATATTTAAGTCTGCCGTGTTACTGTTATAAAAAACGTTAGCAAACGTGATCATTTAATAGACTGATAGGACAAGCAGCTACTCAGTTATAAATGTCCAGAGAGCATAAACTTTCTCTATCACACTATCACTGGCTGAATGCACAGACACTGGTTTCTATGTTGACAGTGCGACTGCCAAGATTTTATTTTGTAGTTTTACAAGGTTTTACGAGGTGTAGAGGTTTTACAATAGAAAAATGAGACGTCTGCTAACAGCACTGATTTTACAGAGAGCAGGTGGGTACATGGAGGTTGTAGTCAGGTCATTTTTGATGTTTTAAGAGGGGCAACAGCTCTGCCAGCTGATTTGACCATGAGAGTAGGGTTGCAATAGTATGAGATTTTAACAGTACAACAAGAGTCTCTAATATCACCGCTTCATTTTACAACGTTATTACACAATTAGCATCATCAGATACAATGACCCTTAAAGGATCATTATGAAGGATTTAGTGAAATCTAGCAGTGCCTCTTCACTCGCCGTACAAACTACGGAGCCAGTTAAACTTTAGAATGAGCCTTTTTGTGATCACTAATGTTTCGTGGCCACCGTAACACAAGATAAAGATGTTATATTTAGGTGAATATACAAAAAAAAAAAAAAACACAAACTAAACATAGTTATGCGTATGATATTCCATTTCTGTAATTATTACAACCCTGGACCTTTAAGGTTTGCGTTGATTGACCACGTATGGTTGAAACGGTACGAGATTTTCACAGTCAGTAAGCGTCTCAGAAAATATCACGGTTTTACGGTATTACACAAAAATATTATCATTCGTTACGGTGACCCTTAAAGGAATGCAGAGAGAACCGCTTTGGGTTGAATAAATGCTTCATTATAATTTCACAGCATATGATATCCTATATTTTTTCGTTACACTAACACAGTAGAGTTGAATTATCAATTCAGTGCACAGTCTCTGTGTACCACTCTAACCCTACGAGACACATCCAGCAGAGTAAAAAGCGAGACTCAAGGCTTTTCTCGTCTGCTGCCTCTTGCGTTTCGTGACTGCAGATAAACAAACAGAGAAGTGGCTCGCTGCTGAAGAGAGAAACTGAACTGGGTCCTTTTTCAGCTGATAAATAATGAAAGGGGCCCGGAGAAGACCCCCTCAGCTCCGCTCTGCTCTATATTTAGCTCAGGAAGACAGGGAGGCTTCTGCCAACCGCTGATCCCAGAAAAAGCAGACTGGTTGGCTGGCTGGGTATCCACATCCCATTATTTGATTCCTCTCTCCTCACACCCACTAAATCCTATCCTCTAATCGCCGGGCCGAGGGGAGTCGCTGGCCTAAACTCGTTGCTCACCGTCACAGTTTCCCCTCGGAGCGAAGGACCAGCTGGCAGCGGCGGCCCAGCCTCCATTTCACTGTCAGTCATTCAATAGCCACTTGTAGTGCTTCTCACATGCTTCACTGCTCTAGTGCTCAAAGCGCCTGCAACGGTTAATGTCGTAATACGGGCAAAAAACACCATTATGGTAATAATTAACAAATACTTCGATGATACCACAACAATAAGCCTAAAATACTGTTTGTTCTAGCACTTCTTCACACTTTAATCTTGTATAAAATTGGGGGGAAAATGAATGAATAACTTGTGGTGGTGTGTGCAACTTGCAGAGCACAAAAACACAAGCACCTCACAAGCATTTCTTCATTTGTGCAATACAAATGAACCTTGTTGCTTCATTCACATCCAACAAAAGGTGACTTTACTCTGTGTTACAGTTAATTCAGACAAACAGATCAGACAATCTACAACAGGATCTGACATTAGACATACAAAGTACCACCACTACTACTACTACAATACAACAGAATGTAATGTGATGTCCTTTGAGGATAATATGTGGTTTTTGCGTCTTTAAATAAATCCACTAGACATTTTGTTTATGCCCCTGGTGTTTCAGACAAATGTAACAGAGACATCAACAGTTTAAAACTTTAAAACATCACTGAACGATCTAAACTCCAACAAAATATCCGGCATGTGGTTGTTTGTTAAGCTGCTTCCATAACAGATTCATTTGAAGTCAGTATCTTTGACAGCAGATTGCCATCAGATTGCTCAGATTAGACACCTTCTTGTCACATAGATCAGTTTTGCCAGTCATCCATGTGAACTGACAGCATGCTGCCTGTCGGATCTGGCTGATCTCTGCGATCCACGTAGAGTTGCACGATACCTACGGTACCCACGGTACCCACGGTACCCACGGTACCCACATCGTAACGGTTCCTACTATACTAGAAATTCTACACAACGGTACTACCGTGGATTACTACTACTTCTCACTGCATGCTACCAACATGGCAACTACTGCAACCGAACTACACAGCTGCTGATGATTGGCTGTTTGCCTGTTACTGGTGACGTCCGGGGATATGATAGGCTGTTTCCACACACTGGGTCCGCCCGTCTGTTAGCTAATTTGGCTGTTCGTGTGTTTCTGCCCGCAAGAACGAACTCCATGAAGACAGCTCCGCTTCGATAGAAATTCGCTTTAAAACAAACAACAAGCTAAAGTTCTGTCTCGCTCAGACGCGCGCACGGCTTACAGTCACAAACACGAGACAACACACTCACCATGGCAGAAGCACCGGGCCCGAACGGCGAGTCTGACAAAAGTATTTATAACTTGTACAAATACATTGCAGTTCATAAAAATAATAATAATAATAAAAAAAGGCCGCAGTATCGCGATAATACCTGGAACCATGATACTTTGTCTGGTATAGTATCGTGGTTACTCATTTTGGTATCGTGACTACTCTAGATCCACGCACAGAAACTGGGGCACACTCGACTGCAGTCAGGGTACATAAAACATAAAGTTTTATTTTCTACAGCCACATTTATGAGGCAACTGCTGATTTTAAACAGATGTAACACTGATCTTTATCCTCCCACATATGTCCAGACTCCTGCACTTATATAACTGCTAACCCCACAAATGAATAAGTATGGGTTTCAGCAGAGAGCGTCACATGACGGTCTGCATGTTTTTATGAAGCTTATCTTAAACTCTGGGGAGTAAAAAAACACTGAATTGTTGTGACGTTTTTTTGGCATCAAAGTGCTCAAAAATTAATTTGCAGGATATCAATGCTGCTTCTGTATCTGTCTTTCAAACCCGATATCACACACACAAACACGTACCCCCCCTCAAGGTTTCACATACCAAGGTAAACAGCCAGGCCGGGCCTCGGTGCTCTAATGCAAACTGACAAAGCGTGCGGCAGAGTGCAAACACACAGGGAGGCGGGCCGCATATCTGAACAGTGAGTCAGAGAAATGTTCATTCAAAGCAGAGTATAAATTCCTCAAGTCGAGTTATGAGGCTTCCAACTACACTTCATAGCTGCTCAAGGTCCCATAGTAAAACAATCACTCACACACACACACACACACACACACACACACACACACACACACACACTGTAGAGTTCATTATGGTTAACTGACAAAGCAAGCAAATAAAGTGATGCTTTATTATCATAAATAAAAATTGATCTTAAAAACGACAGCAGAGATCTGCCTCGGCCTTTCTGCACATTACCCTTCTTGTAACAGTGACGGCGTGTTATCTGGCAGATAACATTCCTTTAACCTGACGACATGCATTCAATGCGTCACCGCAAAGGGTGGATAAATAATATTGTACTTTATAAAAAGGGCTGCATAAGCAGCTTGGCTCATTTTATTTTCCTTCTATTGTTCCCCTTTTTGTTTGGTCGTCCTCTTAAAAGGTCCGCAGAAACATTAGTGTGTTTTTTATTTTAAGAGCTGCACGACTCACAAACAGATCATTAATAAGACTTTTTCTTGTCTCTAAGAGACAATGTCACATAAAATCAACACCACAATCTGGATGTCCCGTAGGGCTGCAGGTACATTAAGAGATATTCAAATAAAGAACATCAGATATCGGTGGCTCTTCCTCATAGAGCCGTAGGCAGGACGACATTAAAACAAACAAAAATGATGTCGGTGTCAGAATAAGGATTGCCGTCTTTCTTCATTCCTAAACTATAATGGAGAGATTTTCGCATGACTGCGGCAGCAAATTCAAAGCCGACTTGTCGTCGGCTTCTCTTTCCTTCTCTCCGTCTGTGGGTAATAGCTTTATGTATACCAAAAATATAAATGTTCTGAGGCTGAATAGGCAGAAAAGGTTTTGCTGACATTGTAATCCAAAGCAAACAGCACACGTCAATACTCATCAATCACCTGAAATACCAGCAGTACTGTAATACAGGAGTGAAAGAGAAAACAGCAAAGACAAAACTATTTTAGAGGAACAACACGCTGAAAAACATATCAAGTATAGGTGATGTCCTTACATATCTGGCCTATTTTGTTCTTTGTTGTTTTGTTTTTATTGCCACACACAATAACTCGTCAAACGTGTCATCATAAGTTCAATGGCGGAAAATATTTCAGCGATTTGAAATATTTTTGGCTCCTCTTCCTCACAGAAGAGAACAGAATTGTTTGTGATGGGTAAGGATGGAAAAGATGTGTTGCACTGAATATCTTTGGGTTGTGGACAAAACAAGACATTTGTGGGTGGCTTTGGGAAGGTGATCAGCTTTTCAGCATTTTTTTTTTTGACATAATATGGCGCAAACAACTAATTGATTAATCGAGAAAATTACTGTCAGATTAATCAATGAAAATAATCCCTACTCTCAGTGCTAGTTTAGTCTAAGATGTTAGCAAGTAGGGACTTATGTGAGCTCAAGAGCACCTAGTTTCATCCTCCAGTTGCTTAACTTGTCTGAACAGTTTACAATAATGATAAATGAGACACAAATCCTTACACTGAAGAAGCTGGAATCATCAAATATTTAACATTTTTATTTTGTACTTCTTAAACTTGTTGCCAATTAAATTCTTGACTTCTCTGTACTGTACCAATTGGAAATAAGTCTAAGAGTGGCGTATTTTGTAGGACTGAAACTTTAAAATTATGAACACACTGAACCTCAGAGACAAGAATCTTAGATGTCTGCGTTGACAGCAATGTTGTTTTTTTTGTAGTAGATTAGCGAGGTGTATGTTTAAACTGATGCAAAAAAGATGTAATGTATTGAAATGTATTGACTATTTGACTAATGAATGTGAATCAGACAGATAAATAAATCAAAGAATAGAGTTTTGATTTTTGCAAACAAGAATAAAAACTGTAAAATGTGCTGTTGTGGCGACATCTGAAGTTTATATACTGTGTCAGTTTGTGAAACCGCTTTTAGGTCTGTTTTAATGCTGCTGTTATGAGCTGCCACACATAAATAACTTATAACATGGTTGGTTATGTATTTTTAAAAAAAACTACACTGCAGTGGTGTGCGAACAGGCCTCTGTTCAGATGCTAGTTAACAGTTTGCGGGGCCTCACGCTGCACTTTGACCCCGTGCACCTTGGCAAGTAGTGAAAGGGATTTCAGATGAATCAGGCCTTTGGTTGGCGAGTCTGCGCGCTGCTCGGTCCTTCACGTCGTGTGTTTCAGGAATGTGTGTGTGTTTTTTAAGGACTTTGTTTGGGGAGGTTTCTCTTCTTTCTCGCTGCCTCAGAGTGTCAGGATGTAAAACAGCCAGAAGAGTTCACTAAAAGGAGAAAGTCTTTATTCCTCCTGCCACCTTCAAGACTGCAACGACAGTGACGACTGTCTATTTCATTAATTTAGCTTTGTTCGCTTGTTGTTGTCTTGTTGCACATCCTTGTTAGCTGCCATCCAAAACACAATGACCTGAAGTTGATGTCCCATTGATAGATAGCACAAGTGGGTGACATCTGTACATTATATCAATAACTGGATTGAAGGATAACACCAAGCAGCACTGGATCAATATAATCGTGGGTCTATAACATCAGACTGGACCCAATATGCAGACAATGAGTGAACGATATGGAGCGTGACACAGCAAATGTTTTGGATATTCAATGGAGAAAAGGTGATAGATGAAATTACCAATAAAATAAATACCTGACAAATCAAATCAAATATATTGCCATAAAGCTGAATTACCCATTATATAGTTACTCATAGTTAATCAAATAACTCTTTAAAGGGTAGGTTCACATTTTTTCCAGGTGCCCCCGTTTGCCAAAGGTTTGCTAGTTGATCTGATTAATCAGAAGAGAATAACAGATTAATCGATAAGCTACTGCATCACAGTCTACATTGGAAGTGCAACAGTTAGTTGATCAATCGGTTAGTTGCCAACTATTTTACAATTAGTTGTCTGAAGAAAATAAAGAAAAATTCTTTGATTCCTGCTGCTCAAATGTAAATATTTTCTGGTTACTTTAGTCCTCTATGACAGTAAATTGAATATCTTTGGGTTGCAGACAAAACAAGACATCTGAGGACATTACCTTGGACTTTCATTTTCTGACATTTTATGGACCAAACAACTATACTAACTAAACTAACTCGAGAAAATGATTGAAAGATTAAGTGATAATGAAAATAATCAGCCCTGGTTTGTAAATTGTTGTAAATCAGCCAACACTAGCACAGACATTTTGGTATTATGACATCCATCTTTTATGAGAAATTTGTATTTACTTGCTCCTCAAGTTTTTTATTTCATTGGATTAAACAAAAATTTGAGACACTAAAATGAAAACTAACTAAATCCACATGGTAGCAAAACTACAAATTCATAGTAAAGTCAGTGAAGAATATTGCAGATCATCATTTACGTGAGTCATTCTTGTCACACAGAATGAGTTAAATGAAGACTTTACGTAAAAATTCAACTAAGGTCAACAGCTGTGACTTTTCCCATCTTTTGGCTGTTTGCTTGTAGTGTCGATGTATAGCTGATTCATTGCTGTCCCAAACAGCATCAACCACATACATGAAAAAAAAAAAAACTATTTGTGTTGTCTTACATGAAACCGACACACAGAAAAGAAAAAAAAAACAACCTTTAAGCCTCCAGAATTCCAGACATAAGCCATTAAAGAGATTTGGTGTCAAAGTCCAAGGGGTCTTAAGTAACTGGTAAAGATGAAAAACGAGTCCCCATGAAAGTCTGCCCACCCCCACCACCACCTCTACCTCCACACTGTGTTTTTGTACAAGCAGGACTGTGTCGTGTAGCGCTGCATGCTTGGCACTCTAAGCCTATTACACTGATGGATTTCTATAAGAGAGAGGAGAAAGAAAAGGTAACTCACACCTCCAGACCTGATTTCTAATTACAGGAATGTAAATGAGCAGGATGTACCCTGGGAGAAACACAGCGAAGAAAAAAATAACTCTGGTGTTCAGGAATTTTTCTCTGGTTTGGGACAGACACAATATGTTTAACAAACTAAATGAAGTATTCTGTAAAAAAATATATTTTTTTACAGAATATTTTAAATATTTTAGAGAACTCTTTACCTAAATCTGTCAGTTATTTAGTACTCCAAGTATTTTTGTATTTTTAAAATGTGTCAAATTAAAAGGCTGTTATGCTGAATGAAAAAAACTATGATAACCAATATCTTCTTATGAACTGATATACTTTCTTTAACAAACAATGCAGTGTCCAACCAATAATCACAGGACTTTTTTGTATTAAAAGGAAGACAGGGATTTTGCCAGCCTAAGCTCCTCAAGCAGGTTGTTTTTAAGCTGCAAGGGGCCAGACAGAAAATTCAAAAATGTCCATACAAAGTCTTTACAGTGAAAATCATATGATATGAGCGAAAGCCCCAGAAAAGCAACTAAATGGACCATTTTCTGAAAGCACAGCGAAAGGATGAGCTGATTGGCTGTTCGTGTGTTTCTGCCGGCAAGAACGAACTCCATGAAGACAGCTCCGCTTCGATAGAAATTCGCTTCAAAACAAACAACAAGCTAAAGTTCTGTCTCGCCCAGACGTGCGCACGGCTTACAGTCACAAACACGAGACAACACACTCACCATGGCAGAAGCACCGGGCCCGAGCGGCGAGTCTGCTGCGGCGTCGTCGTCATGAGTGGCACCACTAATTTTGCTCAAAAAACCAAACTCGTTGTTTCAAACTTGTTTCAGTCTAATTCTTACTTCACCAGTATTATGTTTATCATGCACCAAACAACATTATAAGTAATTAATAAGTATTTGTAACTTGTACAAATACATTGCAGTTCATAAAAATAATAAATAAAAAAAGGCCACAGTATCTCGATAATACCCGGAACCGTGATACTTTGTCTGGTATAGTATCGTGGTTACTCATTTTGGTATTGTGGGCTCCCATCCATTTCACTATAGTGTATGACATCCTAAGCAGAAACTGGCTTTCTTTCATTATACTATACTGGTGTTTGACTTCCAAATGGCCACTGACAATTATTTCAGAAAAGGTTCAACCTTCTGAGCAATCACTGGCATCCATCCATTTCACTATGGTGTCCAACCTTCATTGGCTTCAATTGCTTTCACTAGGGTGTTTGACCTTCCTGGCTTCAATTCCACTATGGTGTTCGATCTACCTGGCAACCACTGGCTTCTATGGCTGTTGGAAGGCAGGGAACTGGTCCTATGCTACAGTGATGTAAACATGATTTATAGTTCATTAATAGGGTTATTGGCATGGCGTTTATGTCTCTATTAAGTTGATGGTCTGAAAACAAATACAGGACTTGCATAAATCAAGGTAAAATTCAAACCATGCAAAATATGAAACACTGGAAATAACTCCATTTCCATTTTTTATATGTAAGCACATTATCTGGGATATTTCTTCAGGGTACTGACTCCTGAGAGTTGTTCCTGTGAATTCAAACATCTTCTTTCTCTAATGGTTTGAACAGGAGGGAGGAAGTCATGCCCTCTGTTTATTCCCTGTCTCCCCTTACAGAGCTAACGAGACATTACTTAGGAACAGAGCACACTGTGAGGAGGAACACCTTGTTTATCATCATCCCCAAGATCTTCTTGATGCATTCACTTAACACTAGAGGGATGCCGAGAAGTACTCCGAGCTCCAAGGTTGAATTTCTAAATCAAATAAGAGACTGTGGATCTGAAAACAGACAACACTTCTGCAGGCGAGTTAATTTCTCATTAAGATTTCCTCTAATCATCATTCTGCTCTTCATCCCTCTCACATTCATATAGCTAAAAATAACACTTGGGCAAATCTGTGTCTCGTACTGAAAATGGCTGCAGGTAGACTCAGCAGAGGGTAGAGTTAGAATGATTAATCAGTCAAGCAACTATTTTATTCATCTACAACTGTCTAGACAAATGCCAAATATTTGCTGGTCCCAGCTTCTCAAATATGAGGATTTCCATGATAGTAAACTGAATATTTTTGAATTTTTGACAGTTAGTTGAGCAAAACATGACACTTAAAGATGTCAACTTGGGCTGTGACAAATTCATTCATCAACATTTTCTGCTGCTTTCTGACATTTTATAGGCCAAACAAAAATAATCTGCAGATTAATCACTAATGGAAATCGTTAGTTGCAGCCCTAATTTCTTTTTTTTTTCTACGGAAAAGACCCACTTCTAAAATAGAGACGATCCTGAATGTTTTGTGGGTTGCTTGGTGGAAGAAGAGTCAAGAGATTAAGAGTACCGGCTGTCACTGTTAAGAGCCTCAGTTTATGTTTCAGTCGCTTAGTTTTGATTTGACCAAACAATCCACTCAATATACACTGTCAACACAGCTACATTTTGCCAGACGGAGGTCACTGTATCAAAACTTTGTTGCCTAATAAATTGACCACAAGTTTTACCAAGAGTGCTGCAACTACTGATTATTTTCATCATCGATTAAAACATCCTACAACTACTTCCTAGAGTCCAACATGACATCTTTAGATGTCTTGTTTTGTCCGAAGAACAGTTAAAAACCCAAAGATAGTTCATTTAATGCAAAATTAGGCAGCAAATCTCACAAGCTTTAATCATTGGATATTTGGCTTTTCTCTTAAAAATTCACTTAAACGATTGATTATTTAAAAATAATAATTTTCTACTGAAGAACTAATTGTGCTTCTTGTTTCACCCACGTCTGAATACAGATACTGATGTGCAAATATTTTTGTGACATGTTTACATCTTGTTGACAATGACGCAGGTCATCGGGTTTAGTGACTGTCATACTGGTTTCAGTGTTGGGATAAACGAGCTGAACGTGGGTATGCGGTGGAAAACAGGTATGATTCAACATCGTCATTACTGTTGTGTCACTCGGTGTTGGGGTTTTTCCATACCTGAACCAATGGTTATATGATGGAGGATGTTTCATGTTATTCGTTCCAGACACTTTTCAAAGCAACAACGACAAACTCTCACTGGTTCCAGCTGCTTAAATGTGAGGTTTTGCTCCCAATTGTTGTGATAAATAAGTTAACTGAGTATTTTAGGGTTGAGGCAAACTGAGAGTCCAGTTGGGAGTCGGTTGTTTTCTAACGTTGTAATTTGCAGGAAAAAAATTGTTTTTTCCAGGTCAATTATTTTCAGCTATGAAGCAGAGTAAGGTCCAATTCCTGCCATTTAGGAATATTTTTTCTCAAAATTAAGGATGTGATTAAGGAATAAAAATAGCATCTGGGACCGAAACATATGATGTCTGGGAAAGAAGTAAAGAAACTTATCATAATGAAATATATGAACTTGTCATGGTCAACTTGGCCACTTTCTCGCTAGATTTCGTGACTGATTTCGTTGTTTTGGGGTTGAATACATCAACAGTACACAAAATATACTCTTTGTTAAAATTACGATTTTTTTCATTTACTACTGCATTCCTGGTTTGTAATATGTATTATGTGTAACCCAACATGAAAACATATATTATTAGCCATTTTGAAAAAGGATGTCAGGGCTGTCACGGTATCAGATTTTCCCATGGCCAAAATATTTAACAATATTTATAATAATATCTAGAGAACATCTCAAGTCAAAATCATCTTTAACCAATGAATTAAACTCAAAATACAAGTGTGTGGAAAAGTGTAACCATGAATGTACAAAAGAGTATAAATAGAGTGATTACACTGAGTGGGAACCACACATCTAGATCAAAAAGAAACCAACTACTATATTACTAACAAAATATAAACATAATATCAATACTTCAGCGTTAATACCACTACATCCCAACACCCCTTTTGATTTTGCGGTTGTTGTTGTTTTTTTTTTTTTTGTGGTATATTACATGACACAACTGCACACATAAAGTACTCTGTTGAGGTTTAAAAAACAAGAAAGTGATAAATGTGAGTGTTATGATGATGAACTGGGACTAATCTGACATGAATATTCTCTGTATTTGCAGCAGCAACATGCATAGTTACTGTCCTATTTAATGACATGTCCATTACTTTAACAGTGTACGTGTTATGATGATCTACAGGAGGTCAAAGGTCATCCATCTTCATCACACACATGCACTCCCCTACCTGTCTCTGGGGTCGATCCAGCTGGTGCACTGGTTAATGTGGTCAATGTAATAGACTTTGCCATCAAAGTCTCTGGCTTCCTCCCAACCCTCAGGTAGTGGCAACTCCTTCCTTGGCATGTCAGGCGAGTCTCCATGTAATTAACTCCTCTCTACTCAAAATCATAACGAAGGGAAACCATCGCTTTTCTCTGTCATCATCATCACCATCATCATCTTTTGTAGCAGCAGTTATTCCCAAAATTCCCGGTCTGGTGTGGTTTGGATTAGGCCATAATAATAATCCATAATAATCCACAGATTAACAATGGATCAAACCTTAAAGAAAAGTGAGAAGAAGGACGAACTTAGTGGATAAAATTGTTCCAGTTAGCTGTACTTGTGCACCAATTCATCTCCAATGTGAGATGCCATATAAACACAAAGGTTATAAAATAAAAACCCGTGTCGCTATTTGACACGTGAGCGCATGTTTTACAACTTTTTTCCCCGACCAGGGTGGAAAACTTTGAGGCGACAACTTTTGAAGTAAACTACAATTATCCACGGTCCACAGGACACGGACGGTGCTGCTGCTGCTGGTGGTGGTGCTCCTTCAACGTAAACAGCCTCACGTCGAAGTCCATAAACCGCCAAATAAAGCTGAAAATAAGGGCTGTAATGTGCCCACAGCAGCGGTGTCTCACTGGAAGAACCGTGCGAGTAGCTTTAAGAATAAAAATCCTCTGAAATCCCTCAAATTGGGGTCGTCTCTTCTTCTTGCCTACAGGCCACCATGTTTAGCAGCAGTAACCGATGCTAGCCGCCAGCCGCGGGGGTAACGAATAGCCTGAACAACCGCTGAGAGAAGAAGAGAAGTAACGGCTGAATCCACGGCGGTTAAAATCCCGTAAATCCTCGAGAAACTTGCGTTGTTATTTTTGTTGAATTATCCTTGTTCAAAAAAAAAAAACGGGGACGGGAGGGAAGCGGCGGCAGCGGCGGTAAAGTCTTTCCTTCAGTCCCGATGACTTCGGCCGGTCGACCGCTGTCAAGTGTCTGTACATACACAGCGACTTCCGGCTGCCATTTCAAAATAAAAGCTTTGTTGACAAATTCAGCCAGGCGATTTCCGGTCAAAGTTTTACAAATTGAGAATATCATCATGTTTTAAACACCTTTAGTTTGATATTAATAAAATAAACCTAAGTAAGTCTTATGTTGATAATACACAGTGTCAGGAACACTTCCTGTGCAATAACCCTGTAAATTATATAAATTATGTATTCTCACTGTTTACACTTTGTTCACTTTGTACATGTAAAGGAAATGACTCATACACAATCTACTCCTGCTGTACATACTGTATATACTGTAATATCTACCTACCTTATGTACATATAAAAACCTGCTGTATAAACCATATTTATTTTCAGCATCCATTGCACTACAAATGTAATTGTTTATATTAACAATGCACAAAAAGTAAGGATGTTTGTGGCAATAAATCTTATACCATTAGAAAGCCTGTTTATTTCCCTTTTAAATGGTGCCACTTTTGTAAGGAACGTACATTTGTCTATACAAAAGATGTATAAGATTTATTGCCAAGTAGCATGAATATATTTTTAATACACATTTTCACTGTTTCACTGTTATAATTTCACGTCCATACATGCATACCCTGACTTAAATCTCACTAAAATTACACTACATTGTGCATTCACTTTTTCCTGTGCTAATTATAGTTTATACTCTGTGCAATTATTCTTTCAGTCACAACTATACTGTACAATCATAATTAGTTGTATTCTGTAAAATCTCTACCATCTTCCTGTTATATATGGATATATATGTGCATCTTGCACAGTGCTACACACCATTTGTGTGTATGGCGAAATTACATATACAGACCATGAAATGATCCAACATGTATGTCCATATACTTGAAAGGTGTATATAGTGTATATAGCTTTTTATTTTATTTTATTATATTTCTAGTATATCATTTTCTTCTATTTTATTTCTTATTCATGAGTATTTTCTTATCCATTTGTGAACTGCTGTAACGAATGAATTTCCTCGGTGTGGGATCATTAAAGTCTATCTTATCTTATCTTTGCTATTACTTTAACTATATTATATATTTTTTTAGATTTATTTCAGTATATCACTTTATATTTTTCTTTTGTAATTATATGTGACAAATAAATTAAAGTAGAAAAGTATGAAGAGAAAATAAAATACATGAATGAACAAATTCAAGAAGCATAAATAGAAAATGGAACAATAAAAAATGTTTAAAAAAAATTTAAAATAAAAATGTTCAGCAAACTTCTCATTGATAACAATCTGCGAGAGGTCAAAGGTCATCCATCTTCTTCGTTCTCCTTATATATATTATAGTCTGTGTAGTGACTTATATGAGTTTTCACAGTTTCTTATTGTTTTATTGATTATTCTGTTTATTTAGTTGTATTGCTGTGGTTGTTTAAGATAGTCTTACTCTTAAATTATTTTAGTTTTATTCACCGTTTTTATATATTTTGTCATAAATATATAATATATAATAAGTCAACAGTTCACTTTTCTTCACGTTTCTGTATTGACAAACTTTCTAAGCCCATAGCGCCCTCTAGAGGTAAACACAGATAAATGCTCCCTGCTGGGAGATGAAGACTGACTTTAGACCAGTTTTATAAGCTGCATCTCAAGTATATGTGGTCTGATTTTAATAAAACTTGGAAGGATGACTCCAGCAAACTTTGTGTCCTGATACTTGAAAAAAACCCCACACAGTTTGTTTTGAAGGTGAAAGTAATTTGAGGGCTTTCAGCAATTCAAAAACACACTGATTACATAAATGCTGACATTAAAGACAGAAAGAAATGATGTGCTGTAAATATGGCTACACGCAGACTGTAGTTTTGGAATAAATTATGGACTTGATGGGCGCTGAAAGAAAAGGTTTGAGTGCTGAACTCAAAGTCATTTACAGAGACTGTCAATCTGATTTGGAGTACTTTAATCCTCCACTAAACAGCTGCTGATTAAACTTTTGGATGTTACTGATTGCTGTTTGAGTCTGGTTGTTATCGGATATGTAACCACACTTTGCATGATTATAACACCAGTGTTCATTCATGTAATTTGCCTGTGAGTTAATAACCAGAAGCTCCTATTTTCATTTGATGGTGTCTGTCTGTGGGAGAGTCTGCTCCCTGTCAGCACTCAGAGATCATTTATGGTGAAACTTGATGAGTTAATTAGTTGAAGACAGGCTGCTTGAGGCATCAGTCAAACAAGCTACATCTGGCTTTTATTAGAGGTGTGAGTGTAGATTTAATTTGGTAACTTTTAATGTATTTACTGCTACTCTGTATGTCTTGTTGTTTTCATGTAGGTCCAAGTTCAAACATCAAATGTAACAAGAGTGCCCACTTGGATTCCCATATGGTTGATAAAATATGATAAAGTTCCCTCCTTGGTGCCCTTCCAGTGGACAAAATGTGATAAACACTACATTTGTGTCATGCAATTCTTTTATATATTACGATTTTAAATAAAAATCAACTTCATCATAAAATATGGTGCACTGTTATTTAAATTAAACAGTTTACTATAGTATTTTTACACCGAGGTGTTGCTGCTTCCATTTAATTTGCTTTAAGGTGGTCTGTTTATTTCATTTTCTTTCCATCTGTATGAAATCTGAATATTAGTCTGAATTTTTAAAAAAAAGTTTTGTCTTTTAATGAGAAAATATCCAACAGATCAGCTAATTAAGAGTTTAGCCTTTTCAGAAAGTTTCCTTTTTTGTGGAGTTTTAATGATCTGAGCCAGAAAGCACACACAATGTTTGAAGAGCCAATTAAACAAGAAAAACATAAATAAATATATAAGACTGAGACCAGACTGTAGATGGAGCACTTCACCTCAGCCTGCTCTTTGTGTTGATGATATTCATCATCATCATCATCATTGTCATCAGATCTGACAGCTCAACACGCTTCAACACAAGTTGATTCTCATTTTATCTGACAGACAAACAGCTCATGTGTTTCACACATAAATATTCACACAGCACCCACAAGCTGACTGCTGCTGATGCTTTCAAGTCCTGTTGGAAATGTAAGAATTTGGTCCCTCCATGCCTACAAAGTTCTACAACACAACGATATATCAGATTCACCAATGTTTAGATGTACAGTTTAGAGTACTATCAGATGTTTTTATGTTATTGAATTAGTAGCCTTATTGCCGTATTTGTAATCAACATGCTTACTTACTCATAATATTTCGATAATAACCATCATTATGTCCTATTTACCCTATTTTTAATTGAGGAAATTGTAAGAGCTTCTTTAGGGACATTTCACTGTTATTTTACCTGTATAACTAACAGACATGCCAATATGTTAGACTTTGGTTGTTTCAGTTGTTAATGTGAACAAATTGTGTCAAGCTCAAATTAAAATGTCCTCTGTCCATTTTAAGGTGTGTTTGAAAAGTCAAACTAACCTGGATATAAAAAAAATATCTTTCAGACATGTTTTAAGACATAAACTCTTTATACAATACATCAGTATTATTTTTGTTCATTCCAAAAGTTCACAAGATGTCGCCTTCTTCACTGAAAAGTGTATAATCAGTATTTCTGACCTGGAGGTTTGCATACAGGAACATTATTGGCTAAAATTAGTTGTGATATCAAAAATCCTGCAGGTATTTCAAAGTGTATTTAAAAACAATCCTCGGATTAGCTGGAAAAGTCATCATCACAAAACAGGCTGAATTTCTGACTTTATGTGGTTCATTAAAATGAGCTCAACCTGAAACATCTACGGCAGGAAAATGCAACATATACATTAATGCGGCAGGACTTTACAGAAGCTTAATGCTGCCACACCAGAAAAATAAAAATATACCACTATCTCCTTATAACATCTTGTTATAACAACATGGTATAACAAGATGTGTTCATGTTTTTACAGTATAGACACTCATGACTTTATAACAAGAAACTTTTTTTGTTACTTTCAACCTCATTTATATAAAAAGTTGCTACGTTGTGTAAAATATAAATCAAACAAAATGCGATGATAGGCAAAAGATTGAAACCCCGTATTTAGATGAAAATAGCACAGACTGATCCAATGTTAAAAATGTTAAACTTGTTTTTCTGAAATTATATCAGCATATTTCATTTGATGCCAGTTTCCAAAAAAAAAAGTGGCAACAAAAGACTGTAAAAGTTGTGAAATGCTAAAATAACACTAAAAAAGATTAACTAGCAACAGGTTAGTAACATGATTGGGCGTAAAAAGAGCATCCCAGAGGGGCTGATGAAGAGGGGTGAAAGAGTCATCTACGTTTGATGAGTTGTCTTTGTACTATTTTCAGTTAAATATGAGGTTTCCAGACACAGCGTGCCAACATTTGATGGAAACAGGCTTGTATTTTTAAGTGAGATTTTGAATGGTTTTACTTGTAGTTGAGTATTTTCACAGTGTGGTATTTGTACTTGAGTAAAAAAGTCTCAACACTTCTCACATGTCTGTTTGTTCTAAGCGCAACTGAGTGCCCTAAAAGCCGCATTTCCATAGGAGCAGCAGGCTTTACGAGCAGCACGTGAACGCAGCATTTTTTCCTTCCTCTTGCGCGTCTCGAAACAAAAACAAGCGGAGACAGCTCGGTCACATGTAGCAGACAGCAGAAGAAGAAGGAGGAAACGGCAGTCAGTCTCAACACTGTCGGCGTCCAGGAAGCAGTGACCGCCCCCCCTACTCCTTCTCTTCCTCCTCCTCCTCCTCCTCCTGTCCCTTCTTCTTCTTCTTCCTCCCGCCAGGCTCTCCGCGTCGCCGATCCGTGCGCTCCACATATGGTTCTCCTCCGGCACATCTCCATCGCCCTGACCGCCGCCGTGGCTGCCCTGGGCTCCGCTCTCTTCATCGCCTTGAACTTCTTTTACAAGAGGCGGATATGGTCACCACAGGCGGAATACTGCACGATCAAAGAGGTGAAGCTTCATCAGGCTTTAATATTAATTAATATGATTTAATTTAATGTGTTTAATTATTGTTTAACTTGGACGGAAGAGGCTGTGTTATACATATATTATTAAATATATCATTACATGTGACTGACTGACTGCAGGATTCTGATGAATACAGCTGAGATGATGATGATGATGATGATGATGATGATGAATAATGTTGGTTAATGGATGTGAATGGAGGTGATGAAGGTGCAAGATGTGAATGGTGAGGATGATGATGAAGAGGAGGCTGCTGCTTCATGAATAATGTGTGAATGGTGGTGATGAAGATGAAACATGTAAATAGTGAGAATAATGATGAAGATGGCTTCATCAGGGTGATGAAGATTTTGATGGCGTTAATCATTAAAAACAGTCAGATGTGAGTGATGATGATGAGGAGGAGGATGCTGCTTGATGAATAACCAATGTGTTAATGGTGATGATGAAGATGGCAACACTGATCAAACAGATGTAAACAGTGAGAATAATGATGAAGATAGATGATGGCGATGAATGAATGAGTGACTGTAGTTGTGTTGATGAAGGTGGTTTCGATGTCAGTGGTGAAGATGATGAAGATCACAGTTAAAATCACAGTGATGATAAAGATGATGGACTTGATGTCAGTGAACATGATGATGATGATGATGATGATGGCAACTCTGATCAAACAGATATAAATAGTGAAAATAATGATGAAGATGATGATGGTAATGAATTATTATAGTGGTGGTGATGAAGATGGTTTTGACGTCAGTCATGAAGATGAAGGTGATGATGAAGGTGGTAGTTGATCTAAAAGAAGAAGAGGTGACGATGATGCTGCTTGATGAATAACTGGTGTGTTGATGATGATGATGATGATGATGATGATGAAGATGATGGAGATGAGGGCGATGAAGCGAAATGTAGCGAGCAGGCTGATGATGTTGTAGAAGAAGATGAGGACGATGAAGATGAGAAAAAACAATGTGAGGATGGTACTGATGAGGAAGATGAGGATGGTGTTGTGATGAAGAAGAAAATGTTTACAGTGAAGACGACAAACATGGCAGTGGACCTAAAGATGATGTCATCATTGATGATGATGACGGTGAAGATGTGAGCAGGTTGATGATGTTGGAGAAGAACAATATGAGGATGATGAACCACAGCGTGGTGATGATGATGATGTGGCAGCTCCTTGATGATGAGGATGAAGATGTGAGCATAATAACGGGGGTGAAGATGAGGACGACAAAGCGAAGTAAAACGATGTGGCAGTGAAGACGATGATGAGAAAAATGTTAGTGGTGAAGATGACGATGGAAAAGGCGATGATACAGAGGATGATGAAGATGATGTGGCAGCACCTTGATGATGATTTGAAGAACTGATGATGATAAGGGTGAAGATGAGGGCGATGAAACAAAGTAAAACAACGTGGCGATGAAGATGACGATGACAAAGACATGGTGATACAGATGTTATAGTTACAGCAGCTTTAATGACGATGATAGCGAGGGTGAAGGTGTGAGCGTGCTGATGATGATGGCCCAGAGGATGATGAAGATGAAGATGTTTGTTTCCTGCAGTTAGACTTAATGAGCGACTCTTCATCAGCAGCCCGAATCTCTTAAAGAAATCAATTTAATCCTCTGTCTGTCTGCACCAAGCACTAACTTCTGTGGCTTAGAAATTAAGCCAAAAACTGCAGTTCCTAAAATGTCCACTTGAGGCAGAACAAGTCAATCTCCATAAGCCACCATGTTAAAATGTCCAACTTCACAGCAGAAATAAGCATGTTTACAGCCTGGTACAAAATACAGTTTTGGTCTCTATAGCTAATTTCAACATTCATGGCAACTGTACTGAGTCTAAATTTTTCAATCAATCAATCAATCAATCAATCAATCAAACTTTATTTGTTTAGGACCTTTCAGGTTTTTGCAGGTCAGAGTGCTTACAAACAACTGACAAGCCGATAATAAGACACAAAAAGTGTGGACTGTAACAGAGTGAAAAAAAATTCAATAAAAATTGAATAAAAAGTTGATGAAATAAATTAAAAAAGACAAGACAAAATAAAAACAAATAAAATCTGTATAATATATAAATAATACTAATAAAATAACACGCCCTTGCTGCCTGTAAACGCCCATGTCTTTTAAACTTTACACTTCTAGCTCATGAGGTGTTCTGCTATAAAATTACAGTCCAAGTCCAAGATAACAAGAAGATAACAATGATGTCATCACTATGACATCACCAGGGTTAGTTTCTTGGACTTTAGAAAGCCACCTACCACCAAATACACCTACCAGCACTATAAAGCTAACTATAAGTTATCCATCGTCTTAGCTTATCTCCCTCTGTGAACGAAAGAAAAGGCATATTTAATGATTTTATAGTTGTTGCTTAAAAACATCCTGTTCAAGCTGGTTATCTAAATGTGGTTGAAAGGCATTAATGGTACTGTCGTAATTCATTAACTGAAGTAGGAAGTCACAACATCTACTGACAGAACAACTCCTGGACTAATGATATGTGATCAGAGGATCATAGTTTCCATCTCCTCTTTGTAAACTACACCTCAACGTTTGTATTCAGTGCTGCAGGCGAGCTGGCTCTGGCAGTACCTCATTAGAAAGCCAATGTGTCGCCAACCATCTGCTCTTCTTGAGTGTCCTTGAGCAAGACGTTAAATCCCTGTCAGATTCAGCAGATCAGCCGTTTTTTTTTTTTGTCCTCCCTGTGGAGCTGAAACAGAACAGAACAGAAATCAATACAGTATCACTGCCTTTTTATGATAAATGTCTGAACAGGCGGTTTAAAATCTAAAAGAAAAAGTATGTGAAGTGACAAAAGAAGCGGGAGATAAAAGGCCAGAGCGTTGGCTTGATTTGAGAAATGTCAAATCCATTTATTAAAGAATGAAAGGTCAGAGATTTTTAGAAAAATCAAGTGGAATGTTTAGACAAATGGCTCTTGGAGATCCAATCCCATGACTGCAACGACAGAGAGCCAGATATGTAAGAACTGATCAGTTTGCACAAAGTCCGTGCTGATAATGCGGCAAAAAGAGGAGAAGCGGTACAAGCTCTGCAGCCTCAGCAGCTCCAGAGCTGCCCGACGCTGTCAGGGTTTGAGGTTTGTTTCCCAGCGGGCTGCATAAGCTGGAATTACAGGAGGCGCGCTGCAGATCTTTCAAAGGAACCATGTTTATCCGCTGCTACATTTATCCAGCATCACCAGTTGGTCAACAAAATATGTTGAATTCTTCATCTGACATCATTCTGGCACAGTTACAAAGGTAGTTGTGGTGCTGTTTTATGTGTCAGAATCAAATTAGAGCCCATTCTGAGGCGTTGGACAAAGAGCATCCATCAACGAAATCACATTAAGTGCGATATTTTTAATAAGGAAGCTAAAATTGATGCATCTCAGCTCTAAAAGGGCTGATATGAATTGCTAATTAACCTCCACAGAACGGCAGCCGCACATCAGCACACGGCATGAATAAAAACTAACCTTGTGTGACTTTTAAAAGGAGATGACTGACGTGTGCAGGATCTCAGAGGGATTCTGGTGTCTCAGGTGCAAAGAGAGCGTGGAGGTTTGAATCCGGGCTGGCAACCTTTACCGAAACTCTCTGTATGCTCTCTGTATGCTTTCTCAAATCTGACCTAAATATGTCGTAATAAAGAGCTGCCCCATCTTTTATTGGTGTGGGTGCCCAGAGGGCGACCACACTATTGTTCTTCAAATCTTTATTATTATGTTTCTTCCGTACGTTTTTCCGCTTACTAGTCCTACAAATTTTGTCCTACAAAAATAAAACCTACATCACTAGATTCAGCTCGTTCAGGGCATGTTTGCCTGTATACAACAACTATTTCAACTATTTCTAATTTTTTTTACCATTTGAAATACATTGTACAAACTTCAAACCTTCTACAAACCTTCTACATTTTAAACTACTTCTACTACTACTACAGACTCCATTCAAATTGCAAATTGTACACAAGATCTTAAACTATTAAACTTGTATTTTATTTTATTTTTTAAATCTTTTACCGTTTTTAAACTATCAAGGCTTAAAGTTCAGCAGGTTTTTACTCAAATTCTGCGTTTATAATGGGTGTGCATTGTGTCTGCTAGAGTGAGTGATGTCATAGCTAGAGTGCCGACCAGAGAAAAAAATCAGTAAAAAAAAATAAAACGACTAGCGTGGCCACAAATGTCACACTACAGACATGATTACAACACAAAACGTAGGAAAATTCGAGACGGTCGCAGTGATAACACTGCTGAAGCTGTCAGTTTTATAGTTTAGGCGTCAGACACAAACATTCGCCAGAAACACGCACCTACTGCCCAATCTACTAATACTAATTTACTAAAATACTAATACTTCTCAAATGTTAATTTGAGAAGAGAAATTTCCAAAAGGAGCAGGGAGCACCTGTGCTTTCTCTAACTCCCGAGGCCAAAGTTTATACAATTTTCGCCTGAAAATCTGCAAGGAAATGGTCCACGAGATGACGATGCTGATGGTCACACACATAGACAGACACACACACACACACACACACACACACACACAGACAAAAGGCTTTCAAAATAAGAGTCCCTTCAAAATAAAAGACTTTGTAAAACTCTCGTATTTACAGACACAAGCACACACAAGCACGCACACACACACACACACCCTGGGCCGCTGGTGGGCACCCACACCGCACTTTCCGCAGGAAAGCAGTTTTCTAGTTAAAGTATCATGAGATTTACCTCAAGAGGTTTCCAGAAGCAGATTAATTTTCCTGAACATTACGGGCCAGAGTCTCAACTGTCCACAGCACTAGAAGATGATCCAGTCATGAAGCCGATGGATAACTGGTGCTTGCTAATCTGTGAAGTACAAGCATTTGGTTTTATAAAATCAAGGCTGCAAAGTAGAAAATAATAGAGCTTACACATCACCAGATGCCAGATACCAGATGGTTATCTTCTCAAAATGTCTTTTTTTTTGTCCGATCAACAGTCAAAAACTCAAACATATTCAATTTACAACGATATAACACAGAGAAAAGCAGTATATGCTCACATTTGGGAAGGTGAAACCATTTTTGCTCTTAAAAAAATAATCAAAATGGACCGTTTCAACGACTTTTACTATGCCCCAAATTAGAATGGCAGTCCTGAAACATGTGGCTATACATTAATAATTGTACATAACCTTTATTTATATGAAAACATAAACATATCATCTGCGTAAATGTAAATGAAAGGCAGGAAAAATTACAAATTGACACCATGATGTACTTCTGTCATCCTTTTGATTCGTTTATTGCAATCAAATCAAAGTAAGATCTGTTTGATCCGTTTCTGTTTATTTTGAGCTTTTACTGCTGTAGAAAACCTGATTAAGTGTAAATATAACCATGAACGTGCAGGTAAACTCGAGCATGAGGCAAGTTTTCGCTTGGTAGTGCGCCTCTACCTGGGAACAATGATGCTTCAAGCTAACATTTTCACAGTGACAATGCTGTGTATGCTATGGTATGTTCATAATGTTTACTATGTTAGTTATGTGTGTTAGCATGGTAATTATTAATTAGCTGATTTTCTATACTTTTGACCATTTAGTGGGTCTGAAAATGAGTTGTGGTGTAGATGTTGATTGTTTTAGGTCATTTCAGTTATACTGAAAGACCTTAAGAGCCTCCTACTGGGGGCCAAAGGGTGTTGTTACATGTCCCGTGTTCAGATTCAGCTGTGGTTTGATTTGCATAATGTGAGTCAAAACATTTACACTGTTAATCATATTGGTAAACCTAAGGCATTCTTCCAGACCCTCACTTAAAACTCAGCAAATAAACCCATTCACTGTTAAATGAATTATGCGTCTTTAGTTTTTGCCTTGTGTCTATGTTTTCTAAATGTTTCTGGACTGCGGTTGTCTTTGTTCTCTGCCTGCAGGAAGAAGAGGAGCGTGGAAGCGGCAGGTCCTCGTCCTCGGTCTGGATGGGGCTGGGAAGAGCAGCATGTTGCAGGGATTGACCCCGGGGGAATCAACGGCTAAGAGAGGCCGCTGCCGGCCCACCCGCGGCTTCAACTTCATGAGCCTCAACGCCCCCGCCTGTCAGCTCGACTTCCTGGAGAGTAAGACTTCTTTTATTGCTCGAAGTCAAACAAAGCAGGCTCTGTGAGGAGGCTGGAGCACATTTATGCTTTATCAGATAGCATGAAGTATCCTTCTGTTCAGTACAGTTTGCAATTTGTTTCATTAAACTTGCATTGCAGTAAACAACTCCACAGAGGTGCCTGAAAAAGCTCTATTTGAAGACTGAAAGTTTGACATGCAGGCTGTGGGGCATGAGTAGTATTGACCAGTCATGTCTGAGTGGGCACTGGTTGCAACAATCCATGTGGAAAGCCAAAGTGGCAGACCTCATTAGCCGAAATACATTCTTTGATCCAATGGGCTTTTTTCTGACAATTATTTATCTATTTATCTTTAATCTATCTGCATTCATATACAGATATCTGTTCTTAGAGATTAGTAGTAATGTGTCTTTTTCCTCATTCTAACATATCAAGTTGCTAATTGGACCATAGAGGAAGTCTTTGCCCGGATATCCATTTCCCGTTGCTCCCAGAGGTTACAACCTCGTCGGACGATAGCCGATGGGCTCTGAGATTGGTTAAGGTAACAATCTGTGGAGCAACTATTATGAAACTGTTGCTGTTGTGGCCTTATATTGACCAGACAGGGGTGTTCTGATGTTTGTTGCTCTTCAGCCACTATTTTTTATTTGACAGGTATTGATTTGTTTGGCCACAGTGGGAACAAATTGTAAAAAGGCCATTAACATATCACCTTTACAGTTACATTTACACATCTGTTTATTTGATGAATCTAAGTCCAGTATTGACTCTCTTTTAGCTCTATTTTTGGTCTCCACCACCTGCTCCACTATGTTCACCAGCTAGCACAGTGACTTTTTTACAGCTTTTATTTATTTTTCTGACACTATGAGAGCACTGAGAGTGAACCTGTCAATGAGCTGAAAGTCACTATAAAGCTGTGTAAAGCTGAGAGAGCTGCAGATTCAGCTTTTCTGGAGGTTCATCACAAACGGAGACACCTTTCACAGTAGACATGTTTCCATAATCTTATTATGATATATTGTAAGTATTGCATCAGAAAGCTTGATGGATACGGCAAAATAATTAAAAAAAGTTTAATTACGTGAACATTTTTAGAACGTTTTAATTGGCGCCACCTACTGCTTATTTAATGAACTCCAATTCTTCACATGATGGTAGTTGATGGAAACAAGCATTCAGTTAGCATCTTCTTCTGCTGAATTACTTGAAATTTGGCTATGATTTTCGATACATTTTGATGGCTTTTGTCATTTTTATTAACAAAATATTGAATATAGCTGCTCTAAGTGTTGGTGCATAACTTGTAGGTTTTCATTTGGGCCTGGCTGTTCAGAACTTGATCCAGACTTCAGTTCTTTGCCTCCAATCTCCTCCCTGAAAGCCAACTGCATCCATCACTGCCAACACAGAGGCAGTCTCTGGCACCTGCTATATTGTCCTCATTTGTTCAGTGAGAAACCTCCAGCAGTTTCTGTTCTCAGTATGGAGGTATCATGGTGGTCCACAGTCTTATAGAAAACCATAAAAACTGACATTTCATTCAATGCAACGTTGTGGAGATCAAATCACGCAGATCCAAAAAGAAGAGGCAGATGGTTCCAGTTAGATTGTGTTTACAGACAAATAAATAAATCCTGCTAAACAGCATTCCACTGAAAGCCACTGCACCGTGCTAAAAATAACCAAAAATGACTTCGCTCTTCATTCAGACCAGTCTGTGCGAGATGCTCAGCTGCAGTCAGCCTCGGGATGAGTTTCTGTGGATGTATTCGGAGGAATGTGTCACTGCTCAGTGGCTGATTTATTCATGATCTGAACACAGAGATTGGTGGGTGCCCTCGAATCTTTTTCTCATCTCTGAAAGTAAGAAGAACACATGTCACCGCCTACTCAATCAGAATACTTCAATGGTCCGGTGCAGTAAATGTTGGAGTCTTTGTCTGGGTGACATTGATGCAGAGGCATGTTGACAGCTTAGTGCACATCAGGAGCAGTACAGTGCACGGGGACTGACAAGTTCTCTTTATGAAATCCACGGGGGAAATCAAGCTAAAAGCCTTTAAACTTGAAATGATGCAGATCAGATCAGTCAGGGAAGTTGTTTTAAGGATTTCAGCAGCTAAGATTTGGGTTTGTGTTAAAGGAAGTGAAAAACAGTAATGAGAAGACATTCCTAATATGTGTTTGTTGTTGTGACCGGTATTCTTAAGTGTTAGTACATTATGTACTAGTTTGCTTTCATCCTCATATAAGGAACTTCCTCAATCTGGCATTGAATCAGACATGTGTGATCCTATTCCACAATACAGTAACTATACAAAATGTTCAGGGTTTACGGTTTTTTATGAGTTTATCAGTTTCGGTTTAAAAGGTGTCAGCTTCTCTTGAATGCTCCATCTGCACACAGTCTGTAAAAATACTAGAATTAAACATTGTTTTTCTCCCAGGCGCATACTTAACACCTGTCAGATCACAAAAACACCTGTGAAGATGAAAATCACTCCCATATAACAGAAAAATATAGCTAAAGGAAACAGACTTGAATGGGGAACAGACTTTGTCACAACACCAGAGTGCCACTGGATGAATGCAAAGTCCAAGCGACAGCCAAACATCAAGCAAGGTTCAAATTTGACAAGACATAGCAGCCAGCTAATATTAATTACTAGTCCAACAGCAAGAAGCCCAGCTAGGCATCTGTCTTTCAGCGTTTTATTTCACCAAGGTCTCGCCAACGACTAAAAGTCAGTATGAGATTTACTCCCATCTGGCAGCTTCTTGCTCAGTCAGTCTCTCCTTTAGTCTTTTTGGCTTCCTCTGTCAATGTCCTCTTCAGGCTCCTTGTCTCTGCTGAGCCAAGTTACATTGCCCGTTGCCAAGCTTCAGTTCTGGTGCCCATTCCAGTGTCACTCCCCATCTGCATTCCCCGTGGCCAAGGCCTGAAAAACCTCCTCTTCTTGGTGGTCCAAAAACACTAATACCCACATGCTCACATTTCTGGCAGCCTGAGCTAACAAACTGAGTTAGCATTAGATAACAGCAGCTACAGTTTGCAGCAGTTTAGTGTCCATCAGGAAACTCACTGTAAATGGAGAGAACTGGTGGTCCAAAACACCTGCAGTATAAACACTAACATTCCCCAGGTGCTCTGAGCTCACAGTCTGAGTAGCCAGGCTGACAAACTGAGCTAACAGCAGCTACAGTTCACAGCAGTATCAGGAAAGTCTATAAATCACAGAGAGTTGACACAGAGCAGCTGGTGGACATCAGAGGGAAAACATTTTCTCCATAAAATATGATCCATTTGCAGTGTGTGATTTAGTGCCGTAAAGTGTTACAAACTTTTAGATGTACGAATGAGAGACACCATACACCTGATTACAAGTCAGTGGAGCATCATAATGATTTAAAATCTGTTATTTCATGGTAGAAAAGTTACTTTAATGTTGCTTTAAATTTATTTGGCTGCAAAACGTAATCCAGTGTCGTACTATAGCTCGTGTCGCTGTTCACGGAGTGCAGCCACGTTTTCCATTGCAAATATTGCTCACATAGTTTTGCCCTCAGGACTGAAACTAAGTTTAATACACACACACACACACACCCACGTCATTCACACCCATATGACTCAGCTGTTCGTGTGTGGATGTGTATCTAATAAAATGGCTTGCAGAGCAGCAGGACGAGCGTCCCACTGAGCTCCCTCTGACTATAAAACACATGCTGCCCACAGCGGCGAACGTCAGGTCCACCGCCTGTATCACATCAGGTAAACAGGTATTTATTGCTGCCACATCACATCAGCTAAAGGTACATCACAGCTCTGTTTCCTAGCAACATTCTCCATTAAGTCCAGCACTAATGAATTCTTGCTGTGCTGTGCTGAATTTAGAGGCGGCGGTGACGACCTGAAGTCATACCCACTAGTGTGTGAGCAGTGATTTGTTTGGTCACCGAGCGCTGTTGGTCATTATAGCCGCGGGTCATTTTCCTGCACAGCAGGATTGTGGGATGTTAAAGCCTTCAGTTAGTATGAAACTTTCCTCACCAGTGGAGCTAGGAACAAATGTGTCCTAGGACCATGTGTGTGGTACAAACTGTGTTGGTACTGACAATCTTTTTCGACCTTATGATGCCATTTTCTCACATAACAATGTAATCAGTCAGTCAAGTGACTCATTCGACCGTGAGTCCACAGAGTAGGAGAGATAATAATCTGTGTAAACAACCTACAAGTCCTCCAACACTTTCCAGCCCTCAAATCTGACTCCCTCCATGTTTGAAACATCACGACAGAGACGCTGCACAAAGGCTATAAAGAGATATGCTCGGAGGTGAATTCAACACGCTTTGAATACTAAAACAATTCCTGCAAAAAAAAAAAAGAGTGCAAGAGAAGAACAAACAGACAAAAGTAACAGAAGAACTCTTAAAAAGAAAAATATATTTTGCTCAGAGCTTCGCTGACTGGAGGCAATAAGATGGAAAAATGAATCAGACCAAATTTCCCCAGCGTGGATATAAATAATTGTTAAGTGCCGTCTTGGCCGATTTCATCCCTCAGTGAAAACTAGATTTCATTCAGTCTGGTGCACATCTGAAATTAATATCAAACCAAATTTGTTTAAGCCAACAGTTTATCTAATTCCACCAACCGATCTGTCCGTTTATTTATTTAACCATTAAATTTATTAGAAAGGCTTCTTCTTCCACAGATATTGATCGGAAACAGCCCTCGAGTAAAGCAACGCAGAGGCTCTAAATCAATAAAAGAATAATACATCACATCCTGTTTACCTCTGAATACTCTGGTGTTTCTGCTAGTTCACACTGATGTGATATTTTGGGTAATTATTAAACTCTTATTTCACTTGCACTGAAAGCTGCTGTGTCACAGTTTTCACCTCACTCGTGTTCCAAGCATGTAGGAGAAATTACGGTGGCCATGAAACACTCAAAAAATGCAAACATCGTTATCTGGAGCCAGTGTTTAGTTTGTCTATTCTAGGCTACTGTAGAGACATTCGTGTACATCCAACATCCGTGGAAGAGGACCCGTGGCGTCTGTAGATATAAAAGGTTCATTCTAAGGTTTCAAGTATATTATATGTATATAGCTCTTTTAAAAGCAAACAGGTTTTTGCACCAAAGGGCTTCACAAAGAGACAGAAAAAATAAAAACATAAGAAAAATATAAAATAAATAACACAGTTCAAAACCAGACAATAAAAGTGAGTTGTAAGGTGCGCCTTAAAAGCATCACCAGATTATCTAATGGAGCTGCTACCAAAAAAAGCCTAGTCGCCAGCCTTTTTTTCTTCAAATGGGGCACAGCCAACATGGCAATTAGAAGAAAGAAGTGAACAGGAAGCCAGGTAGGGGGGGACCTTGTTAGTAACCGGGCTGAAGTATTTTAAAATAGCTGTGAACAGGAAATGGTAGCCTGAGAGATGCCTAGGTAGAGTGACTCTTTCTAGATCAGCAGGTGATAGGAAGTGCCTGACGGCTCAGAGTTGAAAGAAGCTGAACCTGACAACAGAAATTACCTGTCTGTTAAAGCTTAGGCTGCCATCAAACCTTTTTTGCATGTGGTCTGATGTAGGTGGAAAAGTGTTTGAGGTTCTAGGCTTTGGCAGTAATCAGTGTTAGACTAAATAATATATTTTATATCTTTTCCTCATTCAACTGGAGGAAAGGTAACAACAACATAACAATTCTTATTTTCAGGTGATTATACACCATACGAAAACATAGTCATGATTATTATGTTCTGTAAATAGAGCTCCCTAAATCTGACACACACAGTAAATAAACCTTTAGTTTGGAATATTTTATCACAGATGCATGCTTGTTTGGTCATAAATTTTCTCTAGCACCTGAATGCATCATTCTTTTGAGGGCTAGAAGACATTTTAAAGACTCAAAACTAAAACGTAACATTTCACGTCAAGTGATTGATTCGACAATTCGTAACTAAAGCTTTCATTCATTTGCACATTTCAGATGTACAAACATTTTCAATGGACTCACTCCACATTGGAAACATACAACGTGCGATGGGATGTGGGGATTCTTGGAGCCTTAAAGTCTGAATATTTGTGTTTTCTCTGCTGCAGTCGGTGGAGGTGAAGACCTGCGGCGTTACTGGTTGGACTACCTTCGAAAGACTCACGTTCTGGTGTATGTGGTGGACTCCTCCGACAGGAACCGCTTGCCATTGGCTAAGGCTGAACTGCACCGCCTGCTGAGTGTGGACCGCCAACTGCCCGTGGTCGTCCTGGGAAACAAACAGGTAAACCAGATGTTCAAGCTCTTCTTAAATGATCATACATATGTTTTTAGCAACCCAAAATGCAGCCCATAATTAACAATTTTGTAATTTTCCTCACATTAATACGTGAAACAAACACAAATGTCATATTTACATCCTGTTTTCTGGATTGTTTTTCACCGGTTGGGTTTCCACTGCTGCTCTTTTCATGACGTCATCTTGTTGCATCCTTTTCTTCTGGTTTTCTGACTGGCATACTGGCGCCACATACTATTTGCATAACAGTAGTGGATGGAAAGAAGCATTAAGGAAAGACGGTTAATGTTATTGACAATGCTGACTTGATGTTCACAGTGAGGGATTCAATAACAGCGGTGAAAATGCAGGTTTTTCCATGTGAGTGGAGGTAGTGTGTTTTGGCTGTGAAGATGCAGGCTGCAGGGGTGTCCACCAACACACAGTGAACTTTTGAAGAAACACAACCGGACATCACTCTGCAGTCGCCAGTCAGATGCTCAGATTGGTCAAACCCTCCACAGTCAGCCTGAAATGTCTCTGAAACTGAGACTATCCAGGTGGATTCATGGACTTAAACTTAAACTTACATTCAACACAAATAAAAGCCCCCATACACTGCTGCACAACCCTGCAGAGATTCGCTGCAGTGCCTGATCTTGTCTGAATGTACTCTTAAGCAGGTTTGGAAACCAATGGCTGCCTAAAACAGTAAAAATATATATCCAAAGACCTAAAATCTAGCATGTATTTAAAAAATACAACAAAAGTGTGTGGCATACATATAGTAGTTTCTTGTTAAAGACATGAAACTGACTGGTATGGTCCATTAAGACCTTCCTGTGAATATTAAAGCTAAATAATAATAATAATAATTACTTAGTACTACTTTGTTACATTTAGTGGGTGAAAGCCATCACACTCTGGTGGACTGGTGTTCTGGTAGAAAACTCTCCAGTCCAAATTATAGTTTAGTAAAAGTTCACAAAAAAGAGCTGATGTACAGGTACACTCGGTTCCCTCTTAATTTATCCAGCGGCAATAATCCATCAGACTCCTGAAATAAACATTTTTACATTTCCTCCTCGGCTCATATTTCTTTGCCTTGCACGGCACTTGTGGAATTATACATGACCCCTAGAGGGAAGTAAGAATATTTGTCACATCTACTGTCAGAGCACTGCAGCTTTCATCCTCTCAGCGCTCCTCGCAATATTAGAAAGAGAGAAATCTGAGATACTCATTGTTAAGTCATTTCAGTTACACCAAAAGCAAAACTTTCAGAACAGGAGGCATTTTAAACTCCCTTTTCCCCTACTTTCATCTTCAAAATGAATATCTTCTAACATCAAACAGAATACCTGAAAGAGAAATCAAACAGAGACTTGGGTCTTTTTAAAACTACTGACTATTGATGTGACAGTGGCTATAGAAACCCAGACTCTTTCAGGTTACACAGGTAAGCTTTGATGTTATACATCAAAATGTTCGACGTGAATGTAATATTTTACCGGTAAGCTTATCTTTGGGGATTTTTCAGGTCAAAAGACATGTAGGCATCATTAAAATTGGGTTAAATTGGGTTGAATAACACATATAACGTTGTTTATATGTAAACAACTAAATGATGTTGAAAAAACCTGTGTCGAAATGTTGAAAAACGCACATGAAACCAGACATTTCTCAACCAAATTTGTGTTTTGACATGCAAATGATATTAACAGTATGCAGAAGTGCCTTAAACCTGCATTCTTTCAGCAGGGGGCGACTCCACTGGTTGCGAAAAGAAGTACTGTGCGCAAGCTTATGAGAAAATGACCCGGCTTCTCAGATGATTTAATACCTCAGTAAAGAGTTTGCTCAAATGATTATGGTCTCAATCTCTAGTTTTGAGTCTTCTGCCATACAACTTGATGTTTATTTTGTAAATTATGGTCCCATCTAGAGAGAAATATATACGATACATGAGAGATGGTTAGGGTGTGGCTCCCTTGTGAGTGGCAAGTTGCTATTACAGTGTGAGCTTGAAGATCCAATCAGGATAGAAGCATAACAATGTCCAATATATGGTAATTTCTGGCTCCAAAAAAAGCAAAATGCCAAGGCTTCAGAACAGAAGTCCACAAATAAAGTTACAAAGGTGGGGTTAGTCATACTGGAGTGAGATAGTTGATTGTTAAGTCATCAACTACCGATGTAAATGGCAAACAAAGTGGCTTGGAGCAAGGCACGCAACACAACAGGTGGCATTCATGCTCTGAGGTCATCGCACTGCTTTTTGGGTTGGAGGCTCAAAGATAGTTGATTGTTGAATGACTCACTCCGAGCTACTTTGTTTGTTTCCCATTTACATCCGTATTTGACAGCCTTGAAAGTCATTGATCATACAACTGTATGAAAGGCCACTACTACAAGTATCTAATAATAAACCACTGCACTCAAGTCTGTTAAATCATAAGGACAGCACTCAATTCGGGCATCGGCTTGAAATATCTGCTCATGAATAAATCATTTAATTGGAGTGCTGTCCTTGTCAAGTATTTTCACCCCCACCCCTACAGTACAACCACTTGAATGCACTACTAGTTTTCCCTGCTGCCATACTGTACAATGACAGACTAACTGTTGGTTTCAGTTCTCTTGATTTGTTTCTACACTGAAATGAATTAAAGTTAATGGTAAAAAATGAAATGGATTGTCTCAAAGTGCCTCCAAACTTCCAATCCTTTTCCAAGAATACAGCTTTAAACCTTTGTCATGCTGCGCACATGACGCAGGTGAATTTAAAAGAAATAAAGTCTTCAGTAGGAGGAACTCTTTTTGACAGTGATACCGGCTCTCACCCACCATTGCTTTGTTCTCTGCCTCGGCACTCGCTCTGTTTAAACAGTACAAAGGATGTTTCCAGCAGAACCTGTGTGTTGGAAAGGATGTGGTGGCGCAAAGAAACGAGGCGGACATCTACATACTCTAGCCTGCGTTGAATAGTTTGTGTAGGAGGGCAGTGTTAAATTCACTGTCTTCATCTGCACAAGTTGTGATCAAAACTGAGCCAACTAACATTTAAAAGTGCGACATGTGGTTATTTAATAAAGTATTATGTTAATGTGGATTTTATTCTTTCTTGGGAAGTCAAGTCAGCTTGTTGAGGTGGAGTACATTTGGTGATTTGTTGCATTTTTCTTTGTAATAAAATGAAAAGGTAAAACTCGAGGTTCAAGCTGTTATAGGAATATGTAATACTCACCGATTGTAGGCTTTAAAGGCTCTCATTGTAGCTTTATTCTGCGTGGAGGACTGGTGTCAGCTTGAATTCACAGTTGCATCTGATTCCAAAGTTTCCAGTTTGTGTATTCAGTATGTTCTTAACATATATATTTTATTAAAATATTGCTATATGCACATTTAGTGGAGTGGGGAAGTGTAGGTTTTAATAGATAATATTTATGATCATTTTTACACCTTTCTATGGTACACATATTTACAAAAGAAAACAGAACTGAGGTCAATGCTGGCACACTTTATCTTTTTGTCTTGGTTATTGTCCTTAAACAAAAAGACAGTCATTGTCAAATTGAGTTTAACTGGTATTCCTCTCCTCACAGGATAAGCCAAACGCTGTGAGCGTGTCGGAGCTGCATGAAGCTTTGTCTCTGGGCTCCGTGACTGACGACAGGAAGCTGTTCCTCTTGGCTGCCCAGCTAGGCTCTGATGGAGCCCTGAGGAACTCCTGCCGGGGTCTGGACACCTTCCAGGACCTCCTGCTCCAGCTCATCTGATCTCACCTCCCCGCAGAGTAGGAGATGGAGGGAGGACAACAAAGGGATGGCTTAAAGCAATCTTCCTCCTCCTCTTCCTTCTCCTTGTTTAAGCTCTGTTTTATTTGAGGCAGAGGAGGAGGAGATGACGAAGACTGCAGGAACTGAGGCAGAGAAATTACTGAATCAGAAGAGACGATGTGGCGCAAAGCCTTGCAGTACCTCCTCATCTTCCTTTTCAGCCTTTACAAACCACGTCAGTTCAGTTCATTTTTGGAAAAGCAGCGTTCATCTAATGTTACACTCTTCACATCTTACTCATCAGAGAAGAGGAGGTGCAGAGTGAGGAGGAGAAGGACAGAAGGTGGGACAGAAGGATGAAGGTTTGTTCATGGAGTCTGTGACTCAGAACAACAGTGTTCACCTCCTGTCAATGATTCAGACTTTGGACCAAGCTTAATGTCAACCTGTGACAGGTTAATTTAAGCATATAGATTACACTGTATAAATGTCATGTTTGTAGATACATATACAGATTTCATCTGGTTTGCTGGTCTTGTGATCTTGTGCTTGATCAGAGAAATCAGCAGAACAGGCAGTAGTCAAGGTAGCCAGGATGGAGCCCCCGAGGATTAAAGCTGCACCGGCTCTGTGAATTCATTGACTGGGTGTTTGAAGGATACTCGCTGACTCTTACTCTGAGGCTTTTCTGAGATCCTGGGGAATTTTGTGAGGGAATTTAAAGGGAACTCCTGACAGTTTGAAAAGCAGCGTGTTATTTTTCTTGTCACGGATCAGGTGTTGAGAGAAAGCTTTCCACGTTTTGATGACTATCAAAAGCTTCTTTATTTAGAACTAATAGAACTAATCTTGATTATGTTCTGACAACACTACAGTCGACCACCACATTTAATTAAATATTTGCCAGTATCCCAGTTCCCCAAATATAGTATGTTAAACCTCGAATTTCAGATGACACCACTTGTGTTCCCATGAATATTTCTCAGTTCTGTACTGATGTAGGTACCATTCAAATAACGACTGATCAGGTGTTTCCATTCCGACAATTAAGCTTCCAATGACACACTTGGAATTACGTCATCTTGTTGCATCCTCTTCTTCTGGTATTCCGACTGGGGAATAGGTGCTACCTACTGCTTATCTCGTGAACTAACTCATAATATTTGCACAACAATACTGAATGGAGACAAGCATTCATTCCCATTCCCTTTTGCTGAATTACTCGAAATTCGGAAACTCAGCGACTGACTGACTTTAGAACTACAGTATGTACAGACACAGTTGGCAACTGCCCATTGTTCCGGTGCATTATTCCGAAAACCCTGTAGTCTGAAAACCCAATTGTCCTATAACTTATTATCCCAAAAACAAAAGCCCACTGCTCCAAAGATTTTTCCGAAAACTCTCCCTTGAGTTTTGAACATGCAGAAAAGGACAGTCAGGTGACGGTATGGTGACATTTGTCATCATGGTAAGTTGTCATACCAGAGTGTGCATTTTCGAGCAATGGTTGTTTGTTTTCAGAATAATGGGCTGTTGTAACAATACAAGATAAAATAAAGATATTAAGTATTGAGGGTTTCAGAATAACGGACCGTTGGAACAATGACATGGCACCGCAGCCATACAAGGTCAGAATGAACATAAACAAGAAACCTTCCCTCTGGGAACGCAAGAAGAGTATTTTGTAAAGATCTAATTTCAGTTGTACTCACCAACTTTTTTGTTTTTGTTCATTTAAGGATTTGAGCTCAATGCTTTAAGTCTTTTAAGCCCATAACCTCCCAATCATGTTTGCTCCAGTTAGATCACTGTTTAGAAAATGTTTAGACAAGGACTAGTGTCCAGTTAGACACATCGTTGAATGTATAAATGTGAAGTATTTGATCCTACTTGCACAGACAAACTGGAATTAGCTAGATTCTGATTTTTAATGCTGTCTGTGTGCAGCGATGTTTGCTCATGATGCACAATTTTTTAATGAATGTGAAGTTTTATTCCTTTTGATGTACAGTAATCCTGCTGAAGAGTTTAGTGGATGTTTTTATAACCAATGACTGCTTATCATTCTTGTCTTTGTGTTATGTGAGTGGAACTGTTAGATATGAATTCATGCATGTCTTTTTGTTTAATTTTCCTCTTTAAGGATGACATTAGCATGTCAGCCACAGTGTCCATTAGGTTATTTAGTCCTAAGGTTAGGTTGTTTAGATTTTACACATCAAAGTCTGTTGCTGCATACCTGTATGAAGTCTCATAAATATTCTCAAGTGATTGATTCAGCATCAATTACAGCTAAAGACAATGAAATAAATCTATTGGTATGGAAGCCTCTCTGCTTGAGGCTAGCTCGAGGCTACATTAGCCGCTACTACAAGTAGTATAACGCACACTGAAGTCTGCATTGTGGGTAATGTAGGCCCCAGATTTTGACAACAAAGAAGAATGCATGGAATAAAAATGATGTCTCTGGATCTGCTGCATTTATTTTGATGTTTCTTTTTTACAGTCCATAATGTTACATTAGTGAAATGCTCTATCAGTGGATACTCTTTAAATGTGGTTCTTTTAAAACAATGTAAAATTATCTGTACCTGACTCGAGATAAAGTCTCTTATTTCAAACTTTTTTTAATTTCATAGCAGAATTATTGTATTGACTGTAGGTGACCTTCACCATGATGACAACAATAAACAAAGAGAAAAAGATTTAAGTGGCTAAATTTACAGACTATAATATTCATAACTCTTTTTCATTAGACTTTTATATCTACAGATGCTGTGGGTTTGCCATGCTTCTACAGTAGCCCAGAATGGACAAGTTAAACACTGCAACTAGTAAACTAGAGGCCTTTTTTTATTTCTCAAAGTGACTATTTTCAGAACAATAGGGTTTGTTTTTTTAAATAACAGGCTTGTTGTATGGCCTTTTGGGACATTTTTCAGATCATGGAATAATGATTGATGGGAAAAAAAAACTGTATTTAATATAGTAATGTCATTGAGATTAAGATCTTTTTTGCTTGGGGATATCATGTAAATATAACTGGAAGCATGCCAATATAGTAACATAGTCTCCCTTTTAAAAACAATATGGATGGATCGACAGTACCCTGGACGACAAAAATAATGTTAACAAGCACTGCAGACTTGGAAGTTTAGAGTCTTTCCCTCTGTCTCTGAAGACTGAGCGCGCACAGATAATGCAAACACAGATAATCTATAGGTTTCTATAGTTGGCTGGCTTTGTTTTTTCGGGCAAAGTTCCACAACGGGTCGAACAGGAAGCTATTTTCGCTGAGACGTCACTCTGGCACAGAGTTGCAGTGTTTGTAGCATGAGGTCGGTTCAGCAAGACACTATGACCGTGAGGCAGCATGACTCAGTCTGCATGAAAAACTCACAGCTTGTGGATGAAAGCTTGTCATCTTGTAAAGCTGTGGGACATCAAATCAGAATACAAATTAAATACGTTATTCATAATGTTGTGAAGTACATGATGTTTAATGAAAACTATTAAATGTGAGTTTGTTTGTATGTTTTAACTGTTGACATTTAAAAGGGTACATGTTAATATCACTCATTAGACCTGAGTTTATTTTGGAGAAATTAGATCTTCATGCCACAATAAAAAACAATATTAATCTTACATTATGATGGTTTAAGGGTCATAAATGACATTTTGCTGTTCTTAGATCATTAGCACCAGTAAGTTACAGCTTGTCCTGGCACCAGAGGACAGAACGAAGCTATGGTGGACATTTTACATCATTTTAAATTCAGGTTGGCAGGCTCAGCTCTGCACTGTCAGACTTTGGTCAACTTTCAACACGAGGTGGACTCTATGGACATTTTTTGGATGAGTCCTTGTTAGTAGACTATGTTTAAAACGTAACATTGACATGGCAACGTTAACGGTAGCATGTCTGTTGTACTTAATATTTTTGAAGTCCTGCATTTAACATTTCACATCCTACTTAAGTAAAAGTATTTTCATTTTTATATATCTTGTTAACACTGATGCATTATGCTTACAGTGTAAATAGCATTTTATCTTTGTAGCTGCTCCAAAAAGTAAAAAGTACAATCATGTCTTTTGAAATGTAGTGAAAAGTCAAGTACAAGTACCTCAAATTTGTACTTACTTAATTAATATAAGAATATAATTAGTTATCCTCCACGTCATTATGTAGCTTGTAAATCTTAGGATGTCATCATTTAATTAGTCAGCAAGTGTACAGTTTGCATGTTAATATGCTAACGTATTATGATGCTCTATTATGAAGCATTAACCACAGGTATGTACAGGTGAGGCTGACAGGTGTGTGGTCATTAGTTTTAGTCTTGAACACAGTCTTCCAGAAAACAACTAGCTGTTGGCATACAACACTGAGCATTCATACCTAACCTTCACCATAACCTCTAGTCTGCTGCTGCAATGATTACGTGTCCTCCCCTCCTGAAGGTGCCAAGGATGTTTATACTCGATGGTCAAACACGCGACTCTGCAAGAACCTGCAGTTATTCAGTGGAACGAGGCAGTAAATGATTGACGAGGATAACAAAGGTCAGTGGTAGATGTAGGTCAAACTATTGTTTCGCTGTTAACTTGTGCAACAGATAAATCTGAAACAACGAAAGATAATAAAGATAATGTGCCCCAGGTCCACATGACTCAAGCATGGAGGGAAAATACCTCGTGTGTTGATTTTACAATGTAACTTGTAGGTTTGTCTACTGTTTACCAGCTGATGTCTTCAATGGCATGTAAACCAGAAACCTGGTCTCTGTAATCGGGTGGAGAGAAACACGATTTCCAGTTGGATTCAAAGTTTCTCTGCCTTGTCTATGGGTAACTTGGTTCCTATCAGCTTTTAACTCAACAGCATGGCTGTTGGCTGAAAGAAAAAATGCCTTCTTTGATGTGAAATAACTCGGACTCAAACTTAAATAAGCCTCAGAGAGTTTAAATAAGTAGTTTTCCACTGCTGGATATTTGTTACATTCAGACACTTTTGCCTTCAGTCTTTAAACTGCCCATTGTTCTGACGGCCCATTATTCCGAAACCCCAATAGTCCGAAAAATGTCCCATTGGACTAAAAGCCCATTTATCCGACAGTCCAGTATTCCAGAAAAACAAAAGCCCACGGCTCCAAAGGCCAGTTGTTTTCTGAAAATACACTCCCTTTTTCCCTTGGTATCTTTGTGGATTTAGATGTGCAGGAAAGGACGAAGTCAGGTGACCTTCATCTTACATGGTAACAATAGTCAGGTGAACTTTGTTATGAATGGTTTGAAACGATTGCAATTTGGTTAGGTTTCAGAAAAGACTGGTCAAAGTCAAAGTAACGTGTCACTTCTTGTGCCTGGCCGTTAAGAATTGCAGTGTTTTGGCCCCAGTTGTCCTACGTTTCAGCGTGCAACGTCATTCGAAATGGATCCTTTAACAAAAATAAATGTTTGGTCCTTTAGAGTTGAACACCCTGGAAGAAAATATGTCACTTTAGCTCTGACTGTGTTAGGAAATGTAAGGACACTTTTCATCCTGGAGGTCGCTGCAGGTGCTGCAGGAACATAGAGGAACCATTTAGAAAAGTTTGAAGATTTTGGACAATAAAAGGTTAGACAAGCTACATCTCCCAATATCCACTTTGGTTTTCTGAAGCCATGGACAAACTCAGCAGGGTACTAAGGTAAAGTTTACATGAGTCACAGTCATGTGGATGTGATGTGACTCATAAGTCATACATGCTCTATAGGCGACCGCATTGGGCATATTTATAGACAAACTGTGCAGCATAATAATAGACACTAAGAAAGTTTATGCAGTGCCTTTTCTTTCTCTTGAAGCTGCTTCCACCAGCTTTATTGCTCACATTTAAATTGGATGCTTCTCTCAGCGTGATCTAGGTTTATATCTACCTGCCAAACTCGCCTCTGTTGTTTACTTCACACTGTTTTATCCCCCAGAGCCATCAATGCAACCACAGCTTTTCAGATGATGGTGCGTTTGTGTTGCTGCAAATTCACACCAAGGCTTGGCTGAATTAACTGTTCTACTCCACCCCTGCTTACCATAGACCTATTTTTGTCTCTTTTCCAATCAGACCTAATTTATGTCATTACAACACTGTTTAGGGGCACCCATTTTCATTTAGACATCTTAAGGTCAGAAGTCAAGAGACCACTTTGAAAATGACAATGCCAAGTTTTTCCAAATTTAGCATTATCTTAGCCCCCTTCTTGAGAAGCTAGCATGATTGGTACCAGTGGATGCCGTAGGTTTTTTGGTTTTCTTTGCTACATCCTCTCATAAGTAATGAAAAATGGGTATAATATAATGATATAATGGGTAATGGGTAAAATGGGTATTTTTTGGGGGGTGATTTCCTGCTACGTAGAGGTCAGTTAAAACTGATGCTTTAGTGTTGTTTTAATGCTTTAGTTTTAAATTTCATTTCAACAAGTGGCGGGTTCAACTGTGTCAGAGACTTATTTTAACAAAAGCAGTTAATGTGAAGTACTTTGCATACACTACAGAGCCAATAGTGAGATGCCCCCACAGCAACAGTTGCTTGCTCACAGGGTTAAATGAGCCAATGCACTTTTAAAAAACACTTTATAACTCAAGCAGGTTTCTTTAGATTTGATGTTGAGCACTTCTTCAGCAATATGAGTTTTACAATATGTGTCTATCCAAGCCTGATAGACTTTATTCCTCTGTGCCTCCAATGTTAGCCAGAAAACAGTAAAAACACATCAATGAGCAATGAGTAGGGATTGTAAAATAAATCATGAGGAGCTGAAAGAGCTTTTGGAAGATTTAGCTTTCATACTTTCCTCTAATCTTTGCCTTTCCTCTTGTAGATTACTCAATGATTTTACCTCCTCAGGCCTCTTACGACTAACAAAACAAATATCACTCATTTGTTGAACTCTGCTGAGGGGGGCGCAAATAGTCCTTGCTGTGTTTTCATGACTCACAAGCCAAAAAGGTTCGAAACAACTGAATTAATGCTGAAAACAGTCCACGACAACTGGACTATTTCCTCCGGTTAGAGCACTGCTTGATTAAATCTACAGCAAGCAGCCATTTAAAGAAATAACTAAACTTTTTAAAGAATTAAACTACATACTTGTGAATGTTATTTTTAAGATTTACAATCAACTTAGAATTGAGAATCACATTCATGAAGTGAGAAAGTATTCAGACACACGCTAACACAGTGTTGGTTTTGTTCTTTTCATGGGATTTATGAAAAATATTAATAATAAAAACACCAGACTGATCCTGTTAAACCTTCATTTCCTTTCCCTGAAGGCAGACTCACAGAGAATCCTGTGCCAACATTTCTTGCGAATGTCAGAAAATATCAAGGTGATAATTTATTTTCTAAAGCACTCAACTGTCGATTCAAAGCTTTCATTTTTGTTCGTCACGACATGTTCAGGGTTAACTTTCTATCCCATCATCCTGTTCATCTTCACTTCTGTTAAGTGTGACCTAAACTTCTTATTCTAACCCGACTGTTTTCATCGGCACAAACTGGGTCAATTGGTTAACAACTGTATTGTGAAAATTTTCCACGCAGTTTTAAAATAGCTGGAAACTCGAAACTGCACAAATCTCTAGTCCGGTTGAAAACATGATGCTACGGTCAGATTCCTCCCCAGACATAAACATCATCATCAACATTTGATGGTTTAACCGAAGATTTAACACGTCAGTTCAGTGTGACTGTATGATGATCAGGAAATGTAAGGATGCTTTTCATCCTGGAGGAAGAAAAACACATCTGCTAAATGAGCTTCAGGGTGTTTATATCATACACATACACAAAAATACATCTCAGTTAATTATGTTTGACGTTCAGAACATACAGTTGAGATCAAGAAGTAAAAATAAAAACAGGAAGTCTTGACAGAGAGGATCATAACAGGAGAAATGTCCAAAAACATCTGTAAGGTCCTCAACAAGAAACAGAAGTTGGTGTTTGTCCTCCAATGCTCCTGGATCATCTTATTCTGATCCTGGGTCTGCCAATGTCTCGCTTCTGTCACAGTCTGACCTGTGAATGAGGTCCATCTCATTAAGTCCAGAACATGGTTTGCCAATCTACTGGGCCATCGGCTGCGGAACAGCTAACGAGTTGATGAAGGCATTATAGTGCTCCGGGTGGCAGCGCTTGTACTCGTTGATTTTCCTCTTGATCTGTTTGGGTGTGTCCTGGTAATAGTTCTTCTCATCCCTGGCCATCGCCTGCAGGGACAATAAAGAACAGGACAGTTAAAGTTTAGTATAAAACTAGAGGAATAGTGCTCTGTTTTGGACCGCAAACTGAGACAAACAGAACAGGTGAAAGTTATTTTAATAAATTTATTCACAACTTTAGGTCCCCATGAAACGGAATGCATGTTATTTGCTTATTTCCTGTAAAAACAGACAGCCTCTGCCTCTCACGGCCTAACTGGGACTGAGCACAGCATCCAAAGCCAACAGTGGCCCATTTCATGACAGGAAATACAGTACCACGGTGGTTTTCTTGCCAAGTTTGGCTCCTGGCAGTCTCTTAACGTTAGCTGCAAGGCTAATCTAATAGCAGAGCTGTACTCTGGCCAGTAGTTTTAGAGGTATTCTGGGCTAGATGTAAAGTCATCTTCTTTAAATCATCTGGGTCTGAGGGTCAAGTTAAGTACTTCCAGTGAATCAAGTCAACATCCAGGAGCCGACACTACTTTCACTCTGAACCAGAGTCCAGAGAGTCCAGACCACCTGACACCTCTGTGCTATTGTTAGTGTTGTGGCCAAACAGACAAATCGTACATTTGAAGTTATCTTTCTGGCAGCACAGGTCCATTTTAAGTTCTGAACTACAGTAAAAACCATAAATCTATCCAGTTTTAGAACATGGAGGGTTCGTGCACGTCGTCTCCACTTTGAGAGTGATGATGTGTCGATCAAGAAACACGTAAAAATACATTTTCGGGCGGTATAATTAATTGCTGCAGTCACATGCAGGTGACTGACTCAGCTTGTCAGGGATGGAATATTTTCTATTGAAAGATGTTTTATTGTGGAAAACTCACACAACATCCTCTGTTATTGACTGGTTCTGACTTGGCAGTGCTCCCAGTGATGATTCAGTTCCATTTAAAGCAACCATTTGAATGACGAACTTTACGGGTAAAAGCTCGAGTAATTTCAACTTCTGCCACTCGCCGCTTTGAGCAATAAAGTGCTCAGCTTGGCCTGTGATGTGCCCTTCGATCTAAAGTCATGAGAAAAACTGACGCTGAGAAAAAGAAAATCATGGAAGCAGAATCTGTCCTTCAGCTGTGCAGCTCCGCTCAAAGTTTTTCTAAAACCAAAACAGAGGAAGGACGCCGGCTGCGCTGAAGATAAAAATATTTATCTGACAAATTAAGTTTCCTCCTCAGCGACTGAGCACGTCCAGGATGGTACAAAGAAAACGTCTCAGACCTTGGCAGACAACCCTCATATCTCAGACGTCAGAGCGTCCTTGAATGCACCACCAGGGGAAACTTTTCCAAACAGTTCCCAAACATACAGATGAAGTCCAGCCAGTGAATATCAAACCTGGACTTACAATCAGCTGTTATTCCACATACGTGATTGTTTCTAAGGTTGGTTTGATCAATCCCTCGTTTGCTGAGCTGAGTTTTAAAGGAATAATTCAACATTTGGGGAAATGCTGATTCCCTTTCATTGCAGGGAGTTGGATGAAAAGATCAATGCTGCTCTCATGCCTATACAATAAACATGAAGCTACTATGAGGTAAGCATTTAAACACTGGACCTTGAACAAGAACTGGGAACTGCCAAGAATCTGAATTTATGAAATTCAAATTCAGAAAGGTCGTGTCTCAATGGTGAACCCAGATCTGGAACTCTTGCACTTGATTCAGCACAGTAGCGCTTAACCCCCAAATTCTAACAGGCCTGATCACTCTTGTTCTAGACTATGATTGTGAATCGACCACAAGCGGCTTTCCGCTCTGCAGAGAATATGCGGCTGGTATATTTTTGATTGGATGCTACATCATCCAGCACAGAACAGATCAGGCTGGCCGGATGTCAGAAATGGTATAGGAATCCAGTCAATTTTCAAAATAAAACACCCTGTGCAGACTCCTGATCGTAAAAAACACACTCAATTTAACTACGTAGCCTACCTAATCAAAGAAGAAGCACGTGAACCAAGGGAAAATTACCATATCTGAGCAAATTAACATCTGGTGGCAAAACTTCACTTCTGGTGACGGCTGTGAGTCACAGGACTGTGCCTGGTGGAATTTATGTCAGATCTGGTTGGTTCAAAATATTCTTGTCTCACAGAGTTTAAGCACGTTAGCATCTAAACAAAGAGAAAAACAAGAAATCTCTTGTTTCAAAGAGATTTATTGGAGTGAAAGTTTGAGAAAGCCTTTAGAAAGTCGGGTAATGTGGTATAAAGTGCAACAAGGGAGAAATCTGTGATGGATAAATGTAGGCTCAGTATATGTCTTGGTCATGGGGTAGATTATGTCAGAAGTTGTAGTGAAATCAGTAGAACTCAATGGATGCATGGAAGGTAAAAGTAACTCTTTAAAATGTACTAAACATAAAAACTGGTCATTTAACCTCCCAGTCTCTCTTATTGTGGCAACATTGTCCGTGACACATTCAGGCTTCGATTGTTGCTCTCACCTTGTAGTTGTCGCTGTGTTCTCGGATCATGTACTGAGCGTACTCGATCAGGTCGGAGGATAACGTCTTGGAGTCTTTCTCTGGACGGCTGGCCTCGTCCTCCAGCTCTGTTTGAATCCACACAAACACAAAATCAGGATGTAAAACACATCTGAGAGACAGAAAGATTTTTTTTTTTTATCTTGCTTCGTGACAATACAAGGGCATCAAAATAAAGGGTAGGACTGAAAAAAATATATGCAAATCTCAGACAGAACTACCACTGTTGAGAGGCATTCAGCGCTGAAGCTTCTAGTGAAGAACGTAAAAGTGAAGCTCTACTTTCATTTACAAATTGGTGGTATTGATTATTTAATGGAATTTTCTCATCTTGTCCTTTAAACCTGTGTGAAAAAACAACTGCCTCATTATTCCAAAGAGACTGCTCATTGGGAGCAACAGAGGAAGGAAAACACATTCATTAAAGTTTATATATACACAAAATCATATACTTAATGCTAGATGTCACACTGGAGCAGACCAGACTCCACTGACAACAGCAGTAATTTTACCTTGTAGGTAATCATAATTCTGATTTGGGCAATATGGACCAAAAGTCATCTCGATATTTTTTAGCTGAATCGCGATACTTGATATATATCGATATTTTTTCCGTGGCCGGATAATTTCATACGTCTTTTATTAACGGCCCGCCGGTAAATCACACTCCCACCACTCATACTACAAATCCCACAATGCACTGCAGCAGCTGACACACAGGTCAAGACCTGTGCACCACCTCTAACCCCGCTGCTTCGGTTATTTATTGACACACTAATCAGTGGTCCAGTGTTGACAACTTAGCGACTTTGTCGCTATATTTAGCGACTTTTCAGACCCTCTAGCGATTTGTTTTTCCCAAAAGCGACAAGCGACAAATCTAGCAACTTTTTCTGGAATTATTGGAGACTCTGACGTGACAACGGTCAATGAGCAGCAGGAGACCTGGACAGAGGCAGAGGAGAAATAAAAGCGAACTGGCTGCTCAAGGGAACACATGTACAGTCTTTTTAATGCAAAATAAACTATATCGATGTTAATGATATGGTCTCGTGCTATATCGCGTTTGAAAATATATCGATATAGATTAATATATCGATATATCGCCCAGCCCTAGCCCTCAGTCCATATTTTACCTCACTTCAAGTGAGCAACAAAATAAAAATCACCAAAACTGTCTTTGTCAGTCTTTCCACTGTCTCTGGCTTGGTCAAAAATAATTCCTTAATTCAACAAATAGTTGTTTGCTGCTATATTAATGTTCTAAACATCGCATATATAAACTTTAACCCGTGAAGTAGATGCTAACTCTGCTTTTACTACAACAAAAGTCAACCTCATCCACAAGAAGCACTGCATTTACCACTTAAACCGTGAACATCTTCTGGCAATACTTCCTTTATAACGTAAATGGGGCATATTTTACCTTATTGTGGCAGAAGATAAAAGGATTGTTGTTGAATTATCCTTACAAATAGTATTTAAACCTGCTGTGTTTTGGAGCCTGCTAAGATCACCTGACGCAGCAATAAGTTTGACGCCGGGTTGTTTTCCATCTGTGTTAAGTTATTGCTCGATTAAAGTGCTTGTACCATCTTTTGTTTGGGGTCTAGCTCTGATCGTCAGACCTCCAGTGCAAAACAAATTAAGAAGAGCTGGAGAATGAAAGAAGTAAAGACTTAACATGATGAGGTTTTCATAAGAAATGACTTACGGTTGAGAACGTAGGGCTTGGTCACGATGCCGACGGGCGCTTTCGTCTGTCTTTCTCTGCCGAGGAGCTACAGGTGTGAACAAAAACACATTATGAAGAACAATGGAGGTCACGAGACAGTGTGTTTGGATTCTCCGTTAATCGATCAGGACGGAGGAGCATAAACATGTTTCTTCTCCACAGATCATCCATCTTCTTCTCTAATGTGACACGACAGGTGTGAAATGTGGGGTTTTCCACGAGTGAGGCAATTTCAAGATAACATTGGAGTTGAAGTGTGCGTGCTGCTGCAGCCCAGAGGAGGCAAAAATTCGTCATTTATGAGTCGTTCGCTGTCATATTAACAAAATTAAACCGTGTCTCAGGCTGCTGCCCAGAGGACTCCTGTGAATGAGCCAGTGAAGACATCACAGAAATGTCATAAAGCATCAAATTATATATTAATACACTCACCCGATGAACACATCTTTAACTGAAGTTTGTTTTAAGGTGTTTTGTTCTCGTGTGTTTAATCGTCATAATCAGATCTCTGTCACCCCCTTCTGACACAAACAAAAACTACAGGACGCGAACATGTTTTAAAATCCTGACCTGTTGGATTATTGGTTTCAGTTTTATTAACTCTAAAATGTAAATCCATCAGCTGAAGAGACACACACTAATTCAGCTACTGACTGAGTGTATTCAATCTTTTTGCGTCTTCATCTTCGTCACTCCTCTACTGATTCAACTCCACTGACTTCCTGTATCACCATGCATCAACTTCAAAATCCTATTATCCTATCCCCTGACTATCTCACAGACCTGCTTCAGACTTATACTTTACGTAGGAGGACATAAATATCAAACATCAGTTACTACATGACAATCTCCAATAAGGCCGCATTCAGACAGAATCAGGCGCTAAGGTGAATCGCTGTAGGGTTGTTTGGCGTTGTGCGGGGTTAACCGCTTTGAAACAATCAAGAAAAAACTTTCTGTCTCTCAACCAGTGCTCGTTGTCTCTCTCAAACCATCGGACATAAACCAAACAAAACTCCAGAGTGTCGCCATTTTGCAGCATGAATTGTGAGCAAGACTCAGATTTAGAAGCTGGGTACTTGAAATAAACACACAGGTAGATTATCAGAGTTTAGTCCACCGAGAATCCACCTGGACAGTCTCTGCCTCAGGCTGACTGTGGAGGTTTGACTGATCTGAGCATCTGATTGGCTGCTGTTAGCGTGACATTAAGCTGCGTTGTTCCATTTTTTTCAACTTCTCCGCCACAGGTTGCTGCATTTTTTTTTAGCAAACACCCCTGCGGCCAAAACGCATAACCCCAACTCAAATGAATGGAAAAACCTATCCCATCCACGGAAGCCGAAAAGTAAAACAGTCTGTATGGTGACAATCACATCACAAACTTCTTTAATTAAATTACTACACAATCTAAATCTATATCTGTTTGTTATTTTCAAACTACTTTTGCACCCATTAGTATTTTATATTTGCACCAACTGCTGCACATCAATTTCCCCATGCATAAATAATCTTACATTAGGCAGCATTTCTAATATGTATCATTTATTCAGCAGCTGAACGTGATAAAAATTCTTTGACCAGTTTCAGAGTCAGATTAAAACGATCTGCTGCTCCTCTGAACTGGTTCATTGATGTACAATCACATTTAAAAAAAGACTTTCCTATAAAGAGTTTCATTTATGAAAGTGTAGTTGAACTTCAGATTTTAGAGAATTATGGCAGAAAAAAAATGGACAAAAAGGTGCGACGGCACAGAGTTAATATCAGACGTGTTCAGAGCGCGGCTGAGCAATTCATCCAAAATGTACCGAAACCGCCTTTATGACTCTTTAATGAATCTAATTTCAGCCACGTTAATGTGTTTGAAAAATGAATTCCTTCACACTGACTGCCTACAGAGAAAATGAGGTCAACATGGCTCCATAAAAGCTTTGAGGGATGTAATTAACCCTGCAGACGAAGAAGAGAAGACGACGCCATGCTGGCCGTGTATTCACATCGGGATGTAGATGAGTTTTCTTTGTGATTTGTTTCAGACATGCTAAAGTATTGTCAATTTATTCACTAAATCATCCCAGAAATAAGAAAAAGATAACAGAAGCTTTGAAAGTGTTATTTAAATCTGAATATAGCTTGATTATTTTTAGTCTGGACAGTTCCTCAAAGTTTTCTTACCTACTAAACATGTTAAATTAATAATGCTCTTTAATTATGATTTTCTGCTCATTACTCAGAGTGAATAATTCATAAAAACTCAAAGTGCACACGTGTATTTAATAAAATAGTTTCATTACGTGTTATTGAGGTAAATGTGACAATTAACGGTGATTTCAGGTGATAACGTCAATCTGAACATACAAATTGTGGATATATAAAACATGGTGTGTGCTCAGAAAATCTCCTCAGGTTTAATAAACTAGAGGAAACTTCAGCGGTCACTTACACTTGGTTTCTTTATTGGCAGAGATCGGTTCGGATCGAAAGCCAGACCCATCTCCTGCAGATTACGGGCTGAGGACTTCTTGTTGTCCCACGCATTTCGAATCTGTGCACTGAGAAAAAGGAGAGGTTGTAAATACAAAGATACATCAAGGAATTTCACAACAGAACAGAAAAGCAACAGAAAAAAGTTGTTTAATTGTTTTATTATAACTAAATAAAGGGTTTTCTGTAGTTTTATCAAAGCGTTCTCAGCGATTTGTCTCAATCAGAGCAAAGAAACAGAATCACGTCTAAAAACTTAACGTGTTTCTAAAAGCAGTTGTGGAAAGTAAATTTGGAAATATTTGTACTTTGAGTATCTGCGTTTTATGACACTTCACACTACTTCTACCTCACTATAATTCAGAAGGAAATATCGCACTTATTTCGCTACATTTAAGCTGCTGACAGGACATGATGTACGTACTACAGTACTAATCTACACAGATGTACATCAGCGTATTCCTGAGTGGTCGGAGCTGTAGTTAACAATTATTTTCATTCATCAATTAATCTGTCAGTCACTTTCTCAGTTAATTGATTAGTAGTTGTGTATTAATATTTTTAGCCTGTGGTACTTTAGTAAAGTATCCGAGTATCCGCTGTATTAACGCCTTCTCACGTGGAGTCAACATGTCCACAGTTAGCTGACAGGAGCTAACATGCTAACGTACTTCTCTATCCTCGGGTTGCTCTTCTTGATGAACTTCTTCTTCAGCTTCTTCCGGTCCTGGTTGTAGTCAAACTTCTTTCTCCTCGCAGACTGCTTAGCTTTCGGCATTTTGTGTTTTTTTTATCTGTCTTTACAGCTCAGCTGAGGTTTGTCGGTGGATCACTCAGGAAAACACGACAACGTGCAGGTAGCAACAGGAAGTACGCGTTTGTTTTGTTCCGGTCATGTGACTACAGTTTTTTTCCCCCATTAATTTTAAATTTCAATTTTTTATGCTATTTTATTTGATTATAGTTCATAAGCTGGTAGCTGCCACTGTGTAATCATAAAAAAAAATTATTTCTAAATTAATATTAATTATCTAATTAGATAGATAGACCTTATTGATCCCAGAAGGGAAATTCAAGTGTTACAGTCACAGTTACATGTAATACAACACAAAACAGGCATACAGTATATACAAGGCATGCGGTAGATAAGTATTAACGTGACTACAGTAGAAATTAAAGTCTAAGAGAAGGAAGAACATGTTGTTTTAGCTCTGTAAAATAAATACAAAAGAAAAATATACATAAACTCTGTACAGTAATTGTGCAATCGTAGCCAGAGAATGACTCAGTGCAAGTTGTGTATGTATCAACTTTAAGTGTCAAAGAATGAGTCTCCTCTCTCCGCACAGAGGGGAGTCATTATAAAGTGTCATATCAGTGGGCAGGACTGGATCTGCTCTGTTGTTTGATCGGTAAGTCGTGCAGGGAATGTGAACTGTTGTCCATTATGTTGAGAAGTTTATGGAGTATCCTTCTCTGTACAACCATCTCCAGGGGCTCCAGAGCAGGTGGCTGCAAAGAAGATTGCACTCGCAACCAGTTGGTAGAGTATCATTCCTGCACAAGAACAACTGTACATTTAAACAACTATTGTACAAACTGTCTTTATATTGTCTCTATAATATTTTTCCATGCTGTTGTTTGTTTTATATGTTATGCTTCTTGGCTTGCAGTGCTTTCTTTAATCTTTCTTTTTTTTTTCTCGTACTATGATTATATATATTATCATTTAAACCAATTTGCCAAAGCAAACCTACTTGGCAAATTGACAAATATGCAAAAAGTCATTATGAAAATAAAAAAAGACAAAACACATTTTAAACTATTACACTACATATTTTCTACTACACTTAAAATGTCAAAGTCAAATATGTAATCTATAATAAAACTAAATAATAGTAATGTTGTAGCAGCTGTATTTCTCTAAACTTTACTGTTTTGAGTCTAAATGCAGAATTGTGCAGAACTGTGAATCCATGATGAATTAATAATAAGCTCTTATAGAAGTAATAAAAAAAAGATCATTATCATCAATGATTCATCATGTGTGTCCAAATAACTTCCAGCAACAGACAACTATATTTGTTTCAATTATAGATAACATGATAAATGCTCAAGCTGAACGAATGAAAAACAAAAATGATTTATTTTTACTTTGAGTCTCGATGAGATGACTCATGAGTCAAAGCATGGAAACATCTGCAACAGCTGAGTTTCTCCTCTAGAGGTCAGTCTGGATCAAAATATCTGCACGTGTGTCACCTTAATTTAGATTTTTTTCAGACAAGCAGCATCAAATGAACACCACAGCACATGAAATGCTAAGTAAAAAGACTCAAGTGAAAGATAAACACATAGATCCTTCACTTTTACTCATCTCTAAAAGACTGATCAGATTTATCGAATTTCTTTTGACTTAAAATGCTTTTAATTTGAAAAGGTCACATACTTCATTATTGTTAATTAGTCTGCAAAATTAATACATGAATTGTCCCCATTGCCTACTCTTGTGGTCCTTAGTTTACTTATTATGTTTTCTTTGTTGGACATCATCTACCAGCAGCACATTTCTTTTGTTTTCATTTCAACAGATTTCAACAGATATATTTAACTATTGTTAATTTCATGTTTAATTTAATGTTGGTTACTACTGAATAAGACTCAACACAAATAAACTGCACTTTTGTGTTTTCATGAATAAAATTTCATAAAACATGTTAAAAAGTGTTTAAAAGTTAGATGTTATGGTCCCTGGATAAATAAGATCTTCTTTTACTTCTGTTACTGTTACTCTGTGTTATTATGAAAACCTGCAATCTGCCCTGCAGCTTTGCTAACATATTCCTCTCCTCTACTTCCTCCTCCTCTATGAAGTCTAGTGGACAGTCCAGGACAGAGCTGGTCCTCTTGACCTGTTTGTTGCACATTCAAATGGACCTCAGCCTCCTCAGTAAGTGGAGACGGCTTTGACCTTTTTGTACAGGACATCCGTGTCATCCGACCATTCCAGTATATTGTTGAGGTTGACTGTACACTCCCACCATAATCATATCCAATCTCTGAATGTTCACCAGTGTGGTCTGAGGTGTCTTCATCCAGAATACAATGACCGTCTCCTTTGTCTTGCTGGCGTTGATGTGAAGGTGGTTTTTTATGTTCTTGCGAGGCGTTTTTAATGGGTAGAGTATGATTTATATTTATACTTATCATACTTTCTGAAATGCATTGATGCATTTAAGCCTGTCTTTAGTAAGTTTAATAGTATTATTTATTATTTTAAATGTATAATTCAATGTTACACAACCTGTTTCCAAGACCCAATGCTTGTTTGTTTCCTGCTCTGGATAAGAGGCCTTTTACAGCTCTGAACAGTTCAGGTCATGCTGTCCTCCTGCTCATCAATGATCAGACACTAAGAGGATGTGGATTGTCTCCAAGTGGAAGTTCGGTCCAGAGAGTGAGTTTTTTCAGGAGAAGCAATCGTGCTGATCAATAACTCTATCAGCCCCTCTCTGCCTGATATGAGCTGCTGTCGTCATTCAGCACAGCAGAACAGTAAACGTCTTTCTTAATGCACCTTTAATGCACCGTGGTGCTTTCATTGATCTGTTCAGGGGAATCCATTTTCTGCAGAATGAGAGATGAGCCACAAAGAGCAGCAGCTCTGGAGTCAGTAATGTATCGATTTTTTGGATTTGTAACAGTGTATCAGTTCTGATTGATAGAACCAGGGATATGAAAACATTTTGGCCTATAAGAGGAATTGGATTTCATTCATATTGTAATGATTCAAATATTGTGACCTATGTCGTTCTAAAATACAAATGAAGTGGTTCTGAAAATTTGTATTGGCGAGATAATTAGCACTTGATCAATCATCTATAAAGAAGTAGTAAATCAAACAAACATGGAAGTCAGAGTACATTGATTGAACCCTGCTATATATGTATATATTGCTAAAATTTAAATTACGTGTCTATTTTACATAATTAATGAATTTGTTGTCCAGATCTCACATTTTTTCTTATTGTGTTACAGAGCTGGATTTAGCTTTACATATGTAAAATATGGGTGTTGGTTAGTTCAGTTGGTAGAGCATCGACCCATGTATGAAGGCTCAGTCTTTGCCGCAGAAGCCCAGGGTTTGAATCCGACCTGTGGTCCCTTTGCTTCATGTCATTCATCCATGATATATATATATATATATATATATATATATATATATATATATATATATATATATATATATATATATATATATATATATATATATATATAGCATATAGCATGATTGAAGTAGAGACTAAAACTAAAAATAAAGTATAAAATAAAGTCTAAAAAGTCTAAATTATCAGTCAGTCAGTGACATGCTCATTTTGCTCTTGAACCTTGAATTTGACTTCATGTACAATTAGTAGAGCTTACTGAGTGGAGAAAGCCTTTTTTTTTTTTTTTTAAATGCTAACATTCATTTAATCTCAATTAAAATATTAAATTGAAAATTAGGCTACTGTATCCTATAAAAAACTGATTTAATACGTCTGAGTTTCTCTATGAAAACTCTGTGTTTTAGCTTGTTAGCTAAATGGACTGTGGAGTGAGCAGAGTGAGAGGTCTGTCGGTCATGTTTGTATCACATTTTACTTTTTTTTTTATTTATTAAACGGTGATTTTAAAACAGAGTGAGAAGTCTGTGTTTGTTCCTCCTCTCTGACAGGAGCTTCAGGGCGGAGACGGTGTGAGGAGGAGGAGGAGAAAGAGGAGGAGAAAGAGAAGAGGAGGGGTGCCGACTGTTACAGGACGGGACTGTGCTGCTGAAAGCAGTTAATTTTTTTCCTCCTCGGCAGGGCGGTGGGTGGAGGTAGTGAACGGTGTTTAGAGAGAGGATAAACTGAGATTGAAGCCGTCCGGTGGGGGGGGGAACTGGAGCAGCTCCATCTGCTGCTGCTGCTGTTACCCCACACAGCATCAACATGGAGCTGGAGAACATCGTAGCCAACACGGTGCTGTTGAAAGCACGGGAAGGTAAGGGATGGAGATGGAGATGGCGGTTTGACAGCTCCTCTCTCTGCCGGCACACAGCAGCGGTTTAACGGCTGGAGTTCTACTCCCAGACGTTGGTGATCTGAACGGGTTACTGCACTTCCTCTTGGCCGGTGAACAAATCATTTCATGCCGCAGGATATCACCTAAAATACGTACTTGCTCTCTGGTGCGGGTGTTTAACTCCATTTTCACTTTACCTATTTAAAGTTTTCCGGCTTTATTTGTCACCGCACATGCGCGTTTTAACACGTCCGATGATGGTTGCTAACTCTTTATAAAACGGTGTCCAATTCGGCTCAGGAATTGTTTAAATTAATCAATTTATTTCGATTAAATGTGTATCTTCCGCGTTGACGGTGCTCACTAAAACTGTCAGTCAACACTGTTGTGACACGCTAACCGCCTCCACAGTGAGGTTTGGTGAAATAAGACAGCGGGGGATGCCGAGCAGCGAACATCACTGCAAGCCGAATTAAAGAGTGTTCCCCAAACGTTTAGAAAACGTTGTCAGCGTTGTTGTTTACTGTTGTGTAAGCAAGCGGAGAGTTGTAATAAAAAGGGCGCGTAAAATAGGTAGTTTCATAACATAAGTTTGGCTTGGCTCACGTACATGGAAGTGTGAGAGGTCCGGAAGGGGTTTGCAAACTGTGAAATGAGACTGCAGCGACACATCGGGCTTCCCTTGCTGATGTTGCAGCATCGTCCTGACGTTTGCGAAACAGGATGTTGAGGCACGGCAGCTGTGCTGTACAGGAGGTTTGTACTTTTCTGCCTAGACTTGCAATTTAGGATTTTATTGCTCTCATTCAAACATATTTAAAAACACTGGCACAGCCCTCCCTGTGCATGAGTAGAAATTGTAAACAGACATCTTACTGTGAACAATGGAAACATCATGAGAGCCCTAGCTGTTATTGTTATTCTAAACAGGAGACAAAGGTTGTGGTGACTGTTGCCAACATAATCCTAATGCCATCTGCGAAGGGACACGAGAAGATGAGTGTCATGATCCCTCACTGCGAGCTTATCTGCTCGATTCAGCGCTTCATCTGTTGTTCTTGTAGAGGATTCAAGGCAACATATCTCCCAGCACCGGGCAAGGCCTTGACTTCTGACCTCTCTTGGAGACTAGACAGTGTTAGTGTTACTTTACAACCTTTTGGACAGCCTGACTAGACCTCGTTTGACTCTTTAAAAACACACATTTGCCAATATGCAAATATGTATAAAGTTTGAAGAAAATGAATGCAAAGAGATCAAAACGATGACGCCATCAGCACGTGGTAAACCCAACAGAGGTCCTCAGGCGATGAGGAAATTGCTTTGAATTTAAAGGACTGTATGTTTAATTTTTGTACGTTTTATGCTACATTCACATGGATTTACACAGACGGACAACATCTTCTGGACGAAACTTGCCTGGTGATGTGTCGCTAAAATTAATATTACGTGTCTATTTTACGCAATTAATGAATTTGTTGTCCAGATCTAACATGTTTTGTTATTGTGTTAGAGAGCTACGTAATCTACATTAGGTTGTCACGGAGGACTCCAAAAAATTAAAATATGTCAACTTTGGTTGGCAATGTGTCGACCGTTACCGTTGACGGTATTCCCTGTTGTTCTCAGCTAATTTTACAGTCCTGGTTTCATCTGTTAAAATGATATTCGGTTTGCTGTTTGCCTGAATTTGTGCGAATACAGCAAAGACTATGAAAGTTTCACAACTTTCCAAAGTCTGAAGAAAATTGCAAAAGTGAAGTAAATGGTAAATGTAGCGCCTTTCTAGTCTTCCGACCACAGTACGCATCTTATTCACCAATTCACACACATTCATACACTGATGGCATTGGCTGCCATGCAAGGTGCCAATTGCTCATCAGTTTGAGGAGCTAACCATTCATGCACACTCACACACCAATGGCACAGCCTTCGGGAGCAATTTGGGGTCCAAGGACACTTCGACATGCAGACCGGAGGGGATCGAACCGGGGATCAAACTGCCGATCTTCTGATTAGTGGACGACCCACTTTACCTCCAAGCCACAGCCGCCCCGTGCAATACAAAATTCATTTTAGTGTGGAAATGTAATTGCAGAGGCCATCTGCAGAGGGCCGTGAGAAGATGAGTGTTACATTCTCACAGTATTATTCATCACACATATCTATTCTTGCACAAAGAAGTGACTTGCGATGAAGTATTGGTGCAACTTTGTTTTTAAAAAGACGGTCATTGCTTGACATTTACCTTGCACAGCTTAGTTACTCATGGAAGGAAAAAACAAGACCCGCATAAGGAAAAATGAGCCTTGATTTGAAACAAAGGCCTTTTTAAATGGTGTTTTCCTTTACAGTAGGCAACTTCCCAAGCTGATGGCTGCAAATGGCAGGGAGAGAGGAAACAGTTTGTGCTTCAGAAAATCATGTAGTGTGACACCGGTATTGCACGCTAATGTGAAAGGAAACAGGTGTCATTTTTCTCTGGAGAGTTGAATTAATAGAATTAAAGTGAAACTATAAAAGTGGTTTCACTTTTTATTTCTTCATTCAAACTCTTAAAACAGTGTCCAGTGAGAAAGTAGGAACTGATCAACATATAACTCGCTTTTTATTATTACCACAGCTCACAGCTATTGAGCTGAACAAGCAGGAGCTCATGAATTACGTGTCCAAAATGACATAACAATGTGCTATTTAGATGGCTAAGACAGTATGTGAGATTTCTGAAACCAATAGTACATAAAGTGAATACTATTTGTGGGGAAATATTACAATATGCAAGCACTAGACATAAATAAATATCCCATAATGCAATGCAGTAGTGATTAAAAAAAGCTTAACTGACAATGGTGGACAGCAACCAAGCAGCTCTGGCCTAACGTCAATGATGCGTCGATAAATGTAAGTATGCTTAACTAAAACGATAGATACTACTGTTTATTTACACAGAAGTATGTTGAACCATAGTACAAATATTGGGAATGTAATAGAGGTTGATAATTGATAAATATTCAAACTAACAAATCTAGGTGGGAGCAGTTTGAACTTTTTTTAGCTATTCAAAGTCAGAGTGAAAGTCTCTTGAAGACAAATATTTTAGTTATCAGTCAACCCTACACCCATGTCTGTCAGACACATGGTCCCTTAACAATCACTAACAAACAGCTATTTCCAAAAGGCACCAGGAGACAACAAGAATTGAATTGTCTTGAACTTTTTTCTACACAACACGATGCGCAGAAACTACTGTTGGGTACTAACGACCATAAATGACAGACTGATCCTGGAGGTTTGTGAGTTTCCCGACATAAATAGGAGAGCAATAACATGACAGAACATTACTATGATAATTCAGCTAACTTTAGTTATCGACAATAACTTTGATGTTGTTGGCATCAAAGACAGAATCACCAATATGTGTTAACAAATTGACCTATGATCACCACAGTCAACTAACTTAATGTTATTTGATCTAATTCTCCTCGATTAACACTAGCTAATGTTTATATCTGTGCCACTGGTGATGGTTACCATACGTAGAGCTCCCCATCTCAAAAAGACCTTTACCTCCCGTAGTCCAAGCCAGTATGCCACCATCTGCCTGGCGGTTTGATGGTGGGTCCATTAAGTTTGAGGTTGGAATTGGAGACCAATTCCAATCTGTAGATCAGTAGAACTGTGAATTAGGAAAATCTCCATGTGACATGCTGCACAGCCATTGGCCACTATTGAAGCTATTTCCTCCGATAATGATATGTCCTATTGTCCTACTGATGAATCAGTTGACTTCTAGTATGCAATGCATAGTATGTAATTTTGGACACAACTGAGGGCTGAAAAACACAATCACTCTGCGCATTTTTAGGTAAAAAAACCCCAAAAGATTAATCTATAGTTTTATTTACAGTCAATATTTTCCAATAAAGATGCTCAAAGTAACATCAATCAAAGGTACTGCAGCCAAGGACAGTGCCTCGTAAAGATGCAGTGATTATCACAGAGTTTAAAGTCCCTATTAATGACAACTAAATGTGATTTTAAGTGCAATTTGCAACAGATTTCTATAACTTTTAATAGACCATTTGTGGAGCCTGGTGTAATATAATCAAAATAAAGTGTCATTTACTATATCTGTATATTACCAAGGAAACAGCATTCACATATTTTCATAGTTTCCTTTCATAACCTCTCACCTCTGAAACCAAACATATTTGACTGAATTTCTGTGTACTAACTTTAAGTTCATACAGCTACTGTGAACTACTTTAGGTCAGGTATATTTAAGGGAATGTGGCTCACGTCATGACAGACAGAAAAAAGTACAAAACAGTTTTGTGACGACCTATAAATACCAACTGGTAAATCTATTAGTGTGTAATTTTCTTTTGATGTATCTCTTTATGTGCGTCGTGTCCAACATGATTAAAACAGACTGGCTGTCAAATGAAAGTTGAACCCAGGTAACGTTAGCTTGAGCTTTTCTTGTTGACTAATTCTATTTGTGTGATTCTGATGTATAACTGCTGACGTGGCTGGGATTGGTACACTTTACAGTGTTTTCTCTCAGGATGATGGTCCTCTAGATTCATGAAGACTCTTTGTAAACTAGCTAAATTAGAGAAACTGTGTTCAGTTTCTATCTCGATGTACTCAATGCTTTCTTTCATTACCATGACAGCTTTTGGTACTCTGTTCTATAAACACATTTCTTTCAGCGGCAAATATTATTTCATATCTAGACATGTATCTATTAAAGGAGATGTGACAACACTTATCTTTAATAGTGTTCAACAACTACAGCTCACAAGAGGTGTATAGTATGTTTCAAAGCATTACTGTTCATCTGTTTTGTAATTACAAAGCTTGAATCACTGAATAATATAGCCAAACAAAAATGGATGTCTCACATCTGTCTCAATCATTCAAGGTAATTAAACGCAAATTTAGTATCTATATTGCGACATCATGCTATCACTCCCAACTTGTCAGATACTGCAGTTTGGTCAATGGCCCTATGTTTCGAAATATGATGTTGTAGGTACCCCTCTAGTGTACTTTCTGTATGTGCAGGGCTCCATTAAATATGTTTCAATGTTTGAAACATATACGTAGTGAAACTTTAAACAGGTTTAGGCACAAAAAGGAACAACTTTAAGTCACGTAAAATTACGTACCTGACGTGACTTAAATATATTCCATAAGTGTACTCCATAGTCACGTTAGCAACATTAAATATGTCTTGAAACATATACGTTGTGAAACTTTGATTAGGTTTAGGCACAAAAACGATATAGGTTAAGGTTTAGGAAAATATTACGTAAAGTATAGTATAACGTTAATTCACGTAAAGTTTAAATATATTCCGTAAGTTAACTTACAAGTGAAAATGGGCTCCGTAACTTCATTTTTGATGTCACAGGTGACATGAATAATGATCTCTGATGGCATACTGACCAAGCTGCTGTATTTGATGAATTGGTTGGAATAAATGGTTGTATATTGTCAATGCACGGTATTTTTAACCCTCACACGACCAACTGTTCAGTCATCTGATGATGTGAACGCTCCCTTTGATCTCACGTGACAGCGTATTACACAACATGATAATCATCGTTTTATCTTGTTTAAAATGACTGGATGTTTGAAATTTACCACAAGGTTTTATCACATGGTTTGTGGCTACTTTATCCTGCAGCTGCAGGACATGTGGAGTTTCTCAGATTCGTCTGAAGCACTTATACTTTTTAAACTTCTTTAAACTTTTAGGAGGGCAGGTCGTTTTTGATTTATGCCATTGGAGGATTACGCTGCAGGTGAGAGTTAAATCTGAAAGGTAAAATGATTGATGCTCTGAAGTCTTTAATAGACATCAGGACCAGGTGCTCGAAACAAAAAGGGGGTAGTGCAGCTCAGGGTTGCGGGGAGGCATTTAGACTCTCTGTCAAGAGACTTGGTAATGTTATGGAGGTTGTGTTTGACTGTCAGTTGATGTTTTCACTCCATGTTCATGTTGCCTGAGCTTGTGGACAAGCACCTGAACATAATCTGACAAATAAGCCGATTGATCGATCATTCGATCTCTCTCTGCTGCATGCTTTATGTTCAGACGTCACATAAATTATGAGCAAATTTGTTAATATAAGCGTGGTGCTGAAGCTATTTTGACATGAATTGATTAGTTAATGAAGAAAAAATGTAATTATAAATGAAGCAGTAGTTTACATTATTAATTTAATTTTTAATGTCCTCTGGCTCAAACTTCTAAAACATGAGGATGTGTCGCCCTTGTCTTTTTCATAACATTGTAAACGGAATAGTTCCTTTTTAAACTTTAAAAACCTTAATCTTTTTGTCTCCTTGGGCTGTGGAAGCATACGAGTTAACAATTTAACATCAATAGTCACTATGTTTCAGTTTCTAACACTTAAAAATCAGCTGAGGTGTCTTATTATTGTCGTGTTATAGAAAGAGAGATACTATTCATAGAGATGGAGAGATGTGAAGCCTGCTGGAAAATTTTAATAAAGTTTTAGTCACAAGTGTTTCACTTTAATATAGATTTAACTGGAATTAAATGGCTTTTTATAATGTATTCTTATGGGAATGAAACCCCATGTGTGTAACAACTAAATAGAAGATAAGACAGTTGGCTGTATCTTGAAGATTGTAAAGGAGTTATATCAAATGTTTGGCAGTATTTGATTTAAAACAACTTCAATATTAAATAATCTGTGCTCGATCTAGTGTAAATCTGATATTGTGAAGTCAATGTGTAGCCATACTAAATATAGTCGTTTGTGGAGATAGACTGTATTCTCATGCCCTTTGTCTTGATTTACATGTCCTCGTATGCACAGGATGACATCAGGCATCTTATTTTCTCTGTTATCAATCAGGTTATTGCTAATTCTGTCGCTGATATTATCATCTGTTTCCGGACACAAACAAAACATCTTGTTTGAATTGTATCTGTGAATACTTCATCTCTACTTGTATGTCTGAGTAGCAGCTGCCTTGCAGTATTTGATTAGCAAATCCTGACGTGTGGTATTGACTTTCTCCTCCTCAGATGACACAGTGAGTCTGTTGCTGTATTCACAACAACACTGTGTTATCAGTAAATACATCTACAGCTCCTACACTGCGTTTCTGACACGCTGTTTGATCCTGGAGTATAACTAAGGTCAATCAGTTCTATGAATTTCATAGCACCACCATGTTTAATCTGCCAGAACTCTATTTTCTCTGGATGAGATCTGAAGGGACACTCAGTGAGGTGTTTACAGGACGAGACAGAAATTTCCATTGGGATGGTTCTCTGTATGTTTTTCAGGTTAAAGAAAACTAATTTAAGTTTTATTGTTTGATGTATATTTAATTCAAGGGAAATTATTAGCTGTTCAACCAGCAACAAATTGGTTAATCTTCACTTATGAAGTAAAAACATTTGTTGGCCTCAGCCTGCATATTTAAAGGTTTGTTGCCTTTCTCATTTTTATATGATTATAAACTGAATATCTTTAAGTTTTGTACTGTTGGCCAGACAAAAGAAGATATTTTAAAATGTCACGTTTGACTGTGGGATAGTGTGATTAACAAGAATAAACGATTAATTAATAAGATTTTAAGTGGTGTCAGTAAACATATACATTTCTAATTGGTGAGAATTTATTTTAAAAACTGTTAATTCAAATTTTATTTTAACTTTATAGTGCCCTCGTCTCCCCTACTTCTGTAACCAAACTATACACCCTTCACAGGTAGTCCAGGGTGTATTGACCCTTGAGTCAGTTACTCAATTATTTTTAATTAATAGATCTATCGCATTGTTTATAAAATGTCAGACAAACAGTCCAAACCACAAAAGTTTTTGCTTCATAAAATGAGGTAAGCAATTCCTGATTTATGAAAACTGTCCCTCTGTTCAGACACCCAATGATTTCTATAGAAAATCAACTTGTAGGGACTTGAAACTTGCATGAGAGAAACTCTTAATGTACTACAGTGAGCATTGTGTTGCAGTGTGGTTAATGAAACTGCATTGCTGGGGAGTGTATCACCGGCTGTACGAGCTTTTGAAAGCTAAACTAATGTAGAGACAGGAACTTCCTCTGGTTTCTCTTTGTGCTTTGTTCTGATTGCTCGAGTGACATTTGCTCTTTGTATTCACTTAGTTTCTCAAGAGTGTATGGCTGCACACAAAAACATGTTCTACTATACTTGTGACGACATTTTGTTGACCCCTGGAGGCATACCATAACTTTAAACTAGTTGTAATTTCAAGTCTTTACCCTGAAGCTAATATTTAACCTTGTGGGGACTTCATTGTCCCCAGATTGGAGGTGAATTCTCACAATGTGACTCTGTGATCAGGTTGTTGTTCTACTATACTTGTGAGGACATTTTGTTGATTCCTTGGAGGCATCCAAAACAGTTTAACAGACGGTTTGCATTTTCATAATTCAAATAACTTTGTTTGAATAAAAACTACCGACTACTGCACAGTGTAACTATGCAGCAGAGGGAATGAAGAGACTTGATTATATATTTCAAGAACTGTAATTGCTGTATTAACTACACATATTAGTTATGTAAAACCGGGAGGCTTTGTTGTTTCGTTAGGTGACTAAATGACAATCGTGTCTACTCATCTAACCAGCCAGGTGTGTCAGTCTGGCAGTGTTGGGTGGGTGGAGGCTGTGGTTTTATAACAATTTTGAAGTTTGCACCTGTTTTTCTTGGGCAATAACCTACCTAGTCCGTCTGCCTTCAAGACTTGAACATACTTTGAACTGGATCTGTACATGGATAGCTGCAGAAACTATGGATACGTAGTTGTTATGTTCATAGTACTTCCTTGAGTCTGGTTCTCTTCCTCAACTTTCGCTGATTTACAGAGTTTACTGATGGACATTACTCATTAATAAAGTAGCCAACCACTAACTACTGCTAACTGCTAATGGACGATGGGCTTGGCACTCCAAAGCTCCTGTAGTAGAAGTTTACACCAATACTTCCCCGGTGCTCTAAGCTCAGAGTCCGGCTAATGTCAGCTAATAGGATGGCTAGCTGCACAGCTAACTAGCTAACAGCAGATACAGAACACTTAGCGGCTAAACTGCAAACAACAATTAAAGCTATTAGTCCATCAAGAAACTCCATAAATCACTGAAGGTTTAAGCAGACGGAAGACCAGAAAATATTTACTCACAATCCACAATACAGTCCAGTCTTACCAAAATCAGCAAATGAAGTTATAAAAGTTGTGTTTTTGTACAATAATCAGTGTAACAGAAACAATCCAGAAGAAACCAGAAACCGCTCTGGTAGCGTCAGTTGTTTCTTCAAGTTAATTCTTGTCTCATTTGCGGTCTAATTAACAGTAAATCAAATTCAGTGCCCGTGTTAATCAAAGCTACGTTAAGCACACTGACAAGAGGATAAGGTGGTGCTCATGAGCACTGGGTGCTGCCGCTTGGCAAGCTTCTGGGAAGCTGGTCAATCAAAGAAAGTTGGATTTTAGGTTGGGGGTCCTTGAAAAGATAGGAGCTAAAACGGCTTGTTTCAGACAGAGGATGGAGGATGAGGGGCTGCATAAAGAGCCTGTATAAGATAAATAAAGATCTCTCAGGTATACTGTTGTATCACATAGTTACAGTTTAAACCATCAGACCCCCGTTCTATGTCCACATCTTTTTGGTAACCAAAGCAAACATCCTTCTTGGACTTGAGTTTTAAACCCAAACTGTTTGTTTTACAGGTGGCGGCGGAAACAGAAAAGGAAAAAGCAAGAAATGGAAGCAGCTGCTGCAGTTTCCTCATGTAAGTTTGTGTGAGGAGCTGCGACAAACCACAGGTAAGATAACGGTCTCTTTGTGGTCTTTAATGTATTGAGACTTTTGGCTTTTTGAGGCTTTTGAAACAGATTCAAACCTGTTGGCAAATCGGTTGTTGCTCTGCCTAAACATCCCTTAGCTTAACAAATCTTGTGTAACCATCAACAGACCTCCATATTGTCAAGATCCTCACTTGAAAGTATAGAACAATAAAACAAAAGCAACAACAAAAAAAAAAAAAAACAGACACTGTTTGAATAAATGAGCCCTGAGCTGCTTTTTAAAGGCTTCAACAGAGACCAGAATGTAAGTCTACAGGGTAAGTGATCCATAGCGTCAGAGCCACCACTTCAAAACTTTTACCTTTTGTTTTTTAGTCGAGCACGAGGGACAACAAGTTAACTGCTGGTCAGTAGACCTAAATGACCTACTTGTGATGTAAGGATGGGGCAGATCAGAGATGTAAGCTGGTGCGTGACCCTGCAGGGCTCTATATGTGAAAATCCTGTACTCGATGGAAAGCCAGTGTAAAGCAGATGAGATTGGTGTGATGTGTGTTGTTCTTCTGGACCAGAAGCAGTGTTCTGGATCATTTGCAGATGGTTCGGAGACAACTTGCTGAGGCAGGTGAAAGGGGAATTACAATTACCGGGATGATATAACAGCATGAACGATCATCTGTACTTCAGGTTGTGATAAAATAGCTCTTAGTTTGGCGATCTTTCTTTATGTGGAACATGAACTGATGAAATATAACACCAGGATTTCTAAGACTAGCTAAGACTTGACGTTACAGCTGAGGTGAGGGACCCAATACATAAGGATCTGTTCTTTGGCTATGATTTTGGAAATGCACCTCTGGAAATGGCACGTTTTTGTAGTTGGTATAGGAAAGTTCCTCCACAGCTTTACTGGCTCCTTAAGCTGGAAATCAGACCATTGTAATGGTAAAATATGGTCTCATCAGCAAACACGAGATTAAGATGACTTTTTTCTTGTTAATTTGAAACTGCAAGTAGTATTTTCATAATAAACTCATAATCCCCTTTCACGGGACAGCGTGCAGTGCAACGCGTTCTCACTCAAAATATAACTTGGTTAACGTTGTGAAACATACTTTGGTTAGCTTTAGCCACAAAAAACTACTTGTTTAGGTTTAGGAAAATATTTTATCGTGAAGGGAGTCGATGCTAACTTTTGGTTTCACACGGAACATGAAAATGAATAATGAAAGTCATGATTAATTTGATCTGCAGTCATGCTAGCTGCTCTGATACACAGCTGTGCTATGAGCTAAATGCTAACATCAGCATGCTAACAACTCACAGTGACAGTCCATCACAGTTTGCATTTTAGCATTTGCTAACATTTGCTAATTAGCGATAAGAAGGACGTAAACTCAAAGTTTTGAGGGTGTTTAGTCTTTGAATCCTGAATCAATAGCAAACATTCACTTGTGCACATGTTCACCCACGTTCTCCTCACGATGCGCGTTGAAGAGATTTAATACAGCTGATCAAGTAGAGGAGATTATTTTCTTTATTTTACCTATGAATGTGTACATCATAATTACAGTGTTGTCCCTACTTATAGAGAGATCTATCTTGAATTCAGGATTAAAATCCAAGCTGTACAAATTTATGGAAAAAACGTGAATTATATTCTAAGGTGGATTTTCCCTTAAAGTGGAGCAGCAGCTGACTCTCCTTCACTGTAGAGGGAAAGTCCCAACAGCCAGACTAAGATATGAATATATTTACTAGAGAGGACAGCTCTATGTATAGCTCTTATTTAATGAGCGAATCAGTAGTAAATGTCATGATTTGAGTTGTGTGGATGCTGCTATGGTAGGCCCCGAGGTTCAAAACACTTCAGAAGTACACTTCAACACTACATAAGTGCACTTGGGTCAGATTAGCTGGCTATTCTTGGATATACAGATACACTGAAACATGATCTAATCATAATGTAATATTGCAGTATTTATTGATCTATTACATTTCACTTAGTTTATGTGATCAATCTGGATTTTTCATTTCCTCCGAGTAGCGGACTTAATATACTGTACAAAAATAGATATCTATTCATCCATATGCGACATATCCATGTGCTCAACAGTCACCACAACACTCATCACACTCTTGATAAGAATAATAAGAATGACTTTATTAGTGCCTGTACAGACCAACACGTTACTGAATCTTAGTTTAGGCATGCAGCAAGTACTTGGATAAAATTTTGTTTATAAGTACAAATTGTGTTTTTTACGTTTCTGTTTGTGTACGTATTAAATAATCAAGACATTTGTTTGTTTGCTTCTAGACTTAATGCTAATCTAAGCTAACTGGCTGCTAGCTCCGGCTTTAAAGACAGATAGACAAGACAAGATAGATAAATTTGAATTTAAATTAAACTTGTACAAAGACAGAAAACTATATAAAAAGTTAAAAATAGAATTTAGAATTGTATAGAAGAAGAATACAACTAGAAATAGAGATGAAAAAAATGATATACAATTAAATTAGACTGTAGAAAATGAATCATAGTCACAGAAAGGGTGATTTCAAGGAAGCAAATGACAGTTTGAGCCATGTGCTTCTACTTTTCCTACTACTTTTCTGATGTTCACTTGCGACATGCTCGTCTGGTTAATAACCACAAAGCAAACTTCACATAAAGGGCCTGAGAGTAAAAAGTTCAGGAGTCACTGAACAAGGGTTGAGTGATATATTGATGTGTCTACATGTTGAACAGGGAGTTATCACAACGTTCACCAAAGCTTACCTTGAGTTGAAGTAGATAATAGGTGGCTACATTAGCTGTCCATGACAGTCATGTAAACTGTGGCATGAATTATTCACTCCCACTTAAGTTTACGGGACTGAATTTACGGTTCATCTGACAGAAGTCTCTGCACACTGATCAGAGCTGTTTGTATTTATTATGATTACGAGATGTGAAGCCACGGAAGTCGACTGTGCAGATTCTGCTTTGTTCAGTTAACCCCTACATGCAGAGTAACTGATGCTAGCAGAAATCAAATATAAAATATGTAAAACAGTTATGTTGAGGTCTTAATTTTTGTCCATTTCATCCTGAAGTATTTTTACAGCTTAACTCTCCTTTATTTAAATAGTATCTTTTCTACAAACATGCTTTTGTCATCAACTGATTGAGCAGGATAAATGTCTTTTGTAATCGTGACGCTTGCACTGCTTCCTGTCCAGCACGTGGGCTTGACTCGACTTCTGTTTTTAGGCTATACTTTTAATCTCCAAAGATATTCTCTGTATCCTAAGATGTGTACACAGTCTGTCGATCAGCTAAAATTCAGTGTTATCTTTAAAGGCAAGCAGCTAAAATCTGACTTGACTGAACTGGATGAATGATCTGCTTGGTATGAAAGTGTACGGTAACTTTGAATGTGAATGCATACAGGCTGGAGAAAAAAGAAATCTTGCTCAAGTGGTAGCACAGAGGAAACTGTGGCCAGTGCAGAAAGAGGAAGCAGACTAGTGTTTTTGATGTTTCAACAGGCAGTATGTTAAGTTTCATTTTAAATAGATAATAGGTCACAGTTTATGATACCAAAACAGATCGAAGAATTAGAAGGAGAGGATGGGAGTGAAAGTGCAGGGACAAGATGAAGGATGAAGGAAAAAAGTTTACTGGAGCTGGTGAAGAAATCTCATCTGATCTCTCATCAAGAAGAAATCATTTAAACTTTAATTTACATTTACTCTGTAAAATGAAGGAAGCACTGTCACATTTTTGGTGTGAACAGACCACCCGGATAGCTGGAGCGTGCTGAAGGTTTAAGAATTTGCCCAAACCAAAATTCAAAAGGGAGACCAACTTTGCAATATAAAACATCCAGGTCTCATCTCACGACTCCGTCTTCTTGTTGGGTCACTGTCAATTAATTACAATTAAGTTAATGTCAAACAGTGTGCTGACATTGTTCAACTGAAATTTGTTTTTTCTTCAAACGCGTTAGTTATAACTGCAAGTCCTTCTCCCCACAGTGTTCAGGCAGCTCCTCACAGCAGATATAGGAGTGTTTATGTCCGTGGATGTGTCTTGAGAACACAAGATTATATGGTCAGAAGTTCTTGAGCTCTTTTACAATGTGCCTTCACATGTACATGTTAGTCAGCCCGTTGTGAATCTCTGTAACTTATAAACAGGAAGAAGTTGTTCAGAAATTAGCATGTCAGAGTCTTTATGATGGAGCATAACTGATATTTATTTGTGTTATTTATTATTGACAATATGACAGTATAGCCGTGCTATATATAATATAATAGAATTTGAACGGGTGAGTTATATAAAAATTCACCCTCAGTAGTTAAATTAGCTATAGAGACCAAAAGAGTTTTTTGTCCCAGGCTGTAAACATGTTTATTTCTACTGTGAAGTTGGACATTTTAACATGGGGGCTTATGGAGATTGACTTACTTCTGGAGCCAGCCTCAAGTGGTCATGTTAGGAACTGCAGTTTTTGGCATTTCGGCATTGGGTTCACTTCACAGCCATGGAGATGTTGCTTGGTTGTTATGAGTCATCATCATCACTTTTATTTTATTAATCTGTTGGGATATTTCTGCTGTCTTAAAGGTCTTATGTGTTGATATTGAAACTGGCTGTGATCTTTAAACCGTTGTATTTTATCACTTTGTGCAGCTCAGCAGCAGTAGCAGCAGCAGTATTGTACTTTACAAGTCTTTGCCTGTGATGTAGAGTAAAATCTAGAGCACCGAATAGGTTGTTAGCACAACCTTTTGAATCTCACCACAGCCAGGAAGTGAATAAGGCGCTGCAGTGTAAACGAGAAAGCATGAGAAAGTGTTGTTGGGGGATCATGTTCAGTGACTTTACTCTGATGGCTGGGTGGGTGATCCCCCAACAGGTCGCAACGTCTGCTGGTCAGTTTGGGATTTTCCTAGAGCCACATTAAACCTGGGTCTAAGAGATGCACAGCATTTACAGCAATGTAAGTGAGTGTCAGGACATCCCTGGAGGGGGCTTGGATGTATATTTTAAGAGATAAATCAAGTATGTCTTGTTTTTTCCTATTGCCAAGAACTGTAGCCAATGCTTGGTAATTGATCTTATCAAAGTTTTGGGACAAAGAGATTATTCTGTTTGTTCTGCTGAAGGCGTTCCACTTTCTATTTTCACTGCGATTCACACTTATCCCAAATCTCCCTTATCTCGCCCCGAGTGCCAAGAACAGCTCTGGTGACGACTGTGTGAACTGCACACAACAACCCTTTTGTTGCTCGTTGTTGGTTATTGTCAGATGCTTCTCTTCTACTGGATGTGTCAACCTTGGTTAGTGTGTGTTTGTTAGTTTATCTCTCAATACTTTCTGACTTCCCGACCATGTTTGTAGCGCTCAGCTCTTGTGATAGCTAAGGCTTTGTAGCGATATAACCGACCAATTGCGTTAGACTTTCTCATTGTCCATCGTTTTGACAGGCAGTGTTGCAAAATTTGTCATAATCGATTATAACTGGTCATTTTAATGTAGTTTTTTAAATAATAACGAGACGTATAGCCTATTTAATAGCATTTAATTGTCAAAAACAACTTAATCAGAGTAACGTACGCAACGTACTAGGCTATTTGGCTTTCTAAAGATATGACTGGGATGCTAAAGACAGCTAGACAACGAAGTCATGGAATCAAAGACAAGACTATCAGACAATAGTGGTGACAAACTTGCCACTAACCGGACAGAGGGGGTTACTACAGGTGATTAAAATGACAGACGGCCTTTAGGTATTTTCGTTATTCTATAAATTTAGTCAATGATGGAAAATATTTCGTGAGCATGACCCCTGGTCCTGTGTGTGAATGTGTGTGTGTTCATGTTCTGTTGTAAACCGATCAAGTGGTTTGACCTCTCTTAAGGTTAACTATAGCAGCATGTGATGTCAGTGTGATGTGAAATATTACCACTATCATGTTGTCTACATCAGTGTTCCCGTCCATTGCAGGTCTGTTTGTGTATGTAGGCACTGTCACTGCACACAGCCTCTTGGAGGTATACGTCCATACATGGCACCAGACCGTGTAGAGTAAACACACAGGCCACATTGTTAGGAAGACATCCATTAAAGACGAAGCATTGAGGCCCAGCAGATGACGCCTTATGATAAAACTTATACTGCCTTGAGGTGCAGTGTGGCGACAGACAGGCTGGTGAGGATCAAAACCAGGACGACGATTTGAGCCACAAGGATGACTTTGTATACAGTATGTGTTTGTTGGAGCTTTCATACCAATTTGTTGCAGGAAATACTTTAGGAAGCCCTTTTACGCCACAGGAACTTATCTGTGAACAAAACAACCTTTTCAGAAAAATGCATACATTTTATTCAAGTACTGTAGTTCCTTGGGATTTGGAGCTACTCACATGGAGTAATTGTACCTCTAGTGAACTAGATTAACAATTGATATTGTTGGTTGGTCCACATCTTTGGTTCAGAAATATCTAAACAAGTATTGGATGGTTTACAATTAAACCAAATATCAGATGGTAAATACAGAATTTTAATCACCAATGCTGGTTTGGTCGCAATAAACCCCACTTCACAGATTTAGGTGAAAATATTTGTGAAATGGGCTGCATTGGTGGAAACGTAGCTAATCCTTGAGGACAAATGTGCCTGTCAATGTACGTCAACTAAAAGTGCCTGTTTTCACAAGCATTAATGTGTTGAATTTCATATTTAACCTTTAAGGCTACTACCAATATCAATAACTAAAAGTGAGCTGGTGCAATGTGAATTTTTGCAGCCTTGCTAGAAAATGAAATTGTTTCTCTAAATTGAGGGAAAATATAAACAAGGAAAAAGTTCTAAACATTTGGTTGGCCTTATGAAGTTCTCTCTGGATCTGGACCCTGAACCCGGTTCCCCTGGGCTAAAGCCTACTGTCCTCCGACTTTTCCAAAACAAGATTCCAAACTGTTACCACATGTGTGCAGCATCATGCAGACTGTAAGCAAGGACTGTTTGTCACTGGAATCATTGATGAGGATCAATAGATAAACGAATGAGGAGGAACTTCATGTAACCTTGTTAGCATTTAAACAAAGTTATGTATGAATCTGAGGACAAGAGCAACTTAATTTGCTAAAATTGTTAAATGCGATTATGTACTTAAGAAAACACTCAATAGATACTTCTATTGATGTTGCTGTGGTGCAGCGTGGGTGGCAGTTACACTAGCTCTGAACATTTCTCTGTTTTTAGTAGTTTTCTACACCAATCTTGTGGGCAAACATGGACTTGGAACTATGGAGATTAGTGATTTGCCTTTTTTTCTGTTATACGGACTACGTTATGATACATTGAGTGACTCAAAAAAAAGTCATGGCATTCAAGACTGGTGATCCACACCGAAACGAGAAGACAGGAATGCAGAGCTGGATCTAAGCGCCAGGAGCAGAAAAGACTGCCCAATAAGATGGAGGAGCTAACAGCGCTATCCAGGCTATAGAGGGGGTACGGAGAGTGTAGCATCACAGATACATGGCTGAATTAACTCACTTCGCACTCACTGGTAACTCTGGACGGCTTTCAACTTGTGAGAGGGGACAGTTGAGTCGCTGCAGGAAGGACTCAGCCTTTCATACGTGGGGAGTCCACTCTACCAGCCAAGCCACGAGGGTGCCCCTATTTACAGTATTTTTTCTTCTTATCCACCTTGTATATTGTGAGCCGCTGTAACAAGTGAATTTCCCAAGTGTGGGATCAATAAGGTCTATCTTATCTTACTTTGCAGACAGGTATGTTGTAGTTTTCGTTCTCCTTTTCCATTCTGCACGTCTCGTGTAGAACGTGTTTACAGCTTTTTAGATATGGTAAAAATGCAAATAAGAATGTGGAAACTTGATTCACTTCCCCTTATTTCACTCCTGGGATTTTTTTTACCCAAACAGTTAACAGTAATAACAGTTCCTGCTCATGCTAAAATATTCTGTTTGTTAAATGAAATTTGGTTGAAGCGGTGCTGCCTTCTCACTTCACAACAGGGCTGCTTCTTTCCTGCAAGGTGCGGTGCAAATAAGCTTTGATTTGGATAAGTTCAGTTGCACATGCTACCTCAGAGGCAGGAAACTCAACATGAAGAGCAAAACCCACACATTTATGTTTAAGTAGATATACTGATAGATGTGAGGAAAAGGAAAGTAAAACATGAGGATTGGAAAGTGTGAGAGTGACAAATAGAAATAAGTGTTACGATAAAAAGAGAAGTAATGATTCAGCTGTGAAAGTCTTGGTGAACTTGACTGTTGACAGTTTTTATGAAACCATAAGAAAGACGTGAGTGGGAGGGAGTCTTGAGAAAGACATTCAGGAAACTGTCGACTTCCTTGTTTGTCAGAAACAGGTTGTTCTCTTCCATTCTTTTCTTTCTCTACTCTCTCCTTATATTTACATCACATACCATGAAGGCCCTATATGCAGCATTTCTATCTTGCACAACAGTTTTTCCTCTTTTGGTCACATACATTTCTAAATGCAATGAAGCAATGATCAAAACCTTCTTCACGTTACTTTTGATGGTTTCAGTTCTCTTTACTTTTTACTTCACAAGAACATAGAAAACATAGTTTGCAAACACCGATTTCCTAGTGAGCCTTTCCGCCCACAATATTCTCAATATTGTTTCCCAATAAAGAAAAATCTGCTTCTGTCGTGCAGAGGTAGAACAAATAAGTATTGAAGTCACATGAAGAGAGATGCAGATCGGTCAGCTGGTGTTTACCAATTAAAATGAAAACAAGTAGGAAAGGCAGATGTGATGGAGGGTGGGGTGTCTTTCAAAAGGCCATCCAACAGTTCTTTTGCACAATGAAGTGTGACTTATATATATATTTTACAAGCTGCACGTCTGTTTACTTCCTGTCTCCTTAGAGCGTTTTCTCATCCTGAACTCATCATTACTTCACTTTTAGCTTTGTATTAATCTTTATGAACAGATATTTGTAGGCATCAGAAGTCCTGTTCTGGTTTCTGTTTATAGTCCGAGTAGCAACAGTCCATGTGGATAGCAAAAGAGGCGGAACGCATCGGCCAAAATGCAGTTTTGGACCCCATCGGCTACTGTCTTTTTTTCTTTTTTTTTACATTATCTGCATCCATAAGCAGATATGTTTATAGAGGTTAGCAGAAATGTGTTTTTGTTGTTATTCTTGCATACGAAGCGTATGAAGTTGCTAATCAGCCTGCCAAAACAAAACTGATTAATGTACACTGACTTGTGAAAGTGAGTAATAAAGTTCCGACCTCATTGCTGGATAAATGTTTTTTAAAATTGTACTTGTCTGGAACCTAGCCGATGAAGAACAAAGAGGGACTGAGCAAAACCCTGTGAAGCCGATCGTCCTCCTCATGAACTTGACGGTGCTTTTCTCCATTTTTAGTAGCCAGCTAGGTTAGCTAACTGGCTAACGTAGCTGTTTAAAGACACTGAAGTGATTGTCAAAATGATTAAAAATGCTAAAAACATAACATAACATTTCACATAAAGCTGATTGTGAAAAGCGGAGTGACTAAGTTAAAGATGAAAAAGCACTATGAGACGATGATTAAGTTTAGAGGTGAAGTATACCTTTACTTTAGAGTTGACAGGAAGTAAATGTACATGCAGTTAAATTAAACAAACATAAATCACACTACATTGTGCAAGATCATGCACAGATCATAACAACTGACTTCCTCAGTGAAAGTTTGATGACAGTACTGCAGTGATGTGAGGTGTGTTCAGGAAGAATATTACTGCAGGCGCAATGTGGTCTGATGTAAATGATAAGACAGATATGTTGAAGTAAACAGAGCACCTCTAATATTTTGTTACAATCAGTTACAATTACCAGCACAATATGATTACAGCTATGAACTTTTCCTTTTTGGTGTTTCTGTTGTACTGTTTTGGTGTTTGTCGTACTACTCTTTCTCCCCTCGTGGTTTGCTACTGTTGTCTTCGTTCTGACAGAAGTGTTCTCTCCACAAATAGCAAATAAAAGCATCTTGAGTCTTGATAGATGCTCTCCTCCTCCTATTCTGAGACCAGGCCATTAAAGAAACTTGATCTTACAGTAAACTGGGTCTTCGCTGGCTTTTAAAGTTCAGCTGCTGTGGCTGCAGAAATCTTTTCTGTCAGCAGATCTTCACGTGAATGCTGACACGTAATACCATAGATATGTTTCAGCATTCAGCAGCAACCTATAAACCTACTAACTAATCTGATCTATGTTGTGATGAGTCAAACTGACCGTAAAACACACGTTTGTCAGCAATATTTCCACAGGTTTCTTGATCCGCAAAGACGTGGATTAGACTCTGTTGTCAAGAACAGTGGAAATTAGCTATAGAGACCAAAACTGTTTTTTGTACCAGGCTGTAAACATGCTTATTTCTGCTGTGAAGTTGGACATTTTAACATTAGGGCTAATGGAGATTCACTTCTGTAGCCAGCCTCAAGTGGCTGTTTGAGGAACTGCAGTTTTTTGGCACTTCAGAGGCTTCATTTTTCAGCCCTGGGGATGTCTCTTGTTGTAAACATAGACAGAGATTTAATAACCAATGTTAGATACTAGTCAGACTTTTACAGAAAAATCTGAAACTTTTGTTTGTGTCCATGAAACTTGAACAATTATTTGGTTGACAGAAAATAAGCAACAGTAAATTTCAAGTTTTTAGTGCCACGAAATGATGTAATAATGCCAACAAAGAGTTACTGGTTGTAGCTTCTCAATGTAAATATTTGGTGGTTGAATTCTTTGGTAATTTAAATATCTTTTGGGTTTTTGACTGTTAGTTGTTATATCATGTTCTAAGGCGTCCACAGTCTACTTTTAAGGCAAATCGTGGAGAGAGATTCCAAACATCACAAAACCCCACTGACTAGCGGATTTGTGCTATGAGAACAAACCAATAGTGATGTTGTCAACTAGATGGCTATGGTGACTGGACAAATTACTTGACGTAGCTCTTCCTTGTAAGAGTACTTGAAAAGTTTTATTCTTTGATTGTGGCTTCTGTTTGTGAAGTGAGCGTTTTCAAATCTGTGTCTTTTATGTTTTTCTCCAAAGTCAGTAGGATTCATCATAGTTTTGTGAATGTGTGAACAAAATTTCATGGTAATCCATCCAAAGGCTGCTGAGATATTTCAGTCTGGTCCAGTTTGTTGGACAGAGCGACGGCCTACATTACAGTAGCATCCCTGCAGGCTTGCTGCTAGCACGGCTAAAACAAAGACAACCTTTAAACAAACTAGTGTTAACTGCACACAGAGCTATATTTGTTTACTTCCCCTGATTATTCTATAAAGATATAGAGACAGCCAGGAGTGCAGAGGCCTTGATCCGGTTTCAAACCCGTGGCATAATCATTTTACTGTAGGGACCCTGAGGCCTGCGGAGCCAGCAGGAGACCAGACAGAGGCTTCTTTGTGTAAATTCTCTGTGTGATGATGTACAGCATGTTCTGTACACTTCTGGCGCTCCTTTCATGTACATCACACCTCCGATGATGTATTGAGAAAGTCCACTGATCCACGACCACTTAATGAAAAGTTCCCAGAACTGGGGGTTGTTATATTTTACGCATGAGGAGCCAGTGTGGGATCGGCCATGTAGCATCATGAACTGTAATGAAGCTAATTTTTCATGTTTTTTAGAGGAGGATAATGGGTTTGCGTTCGATGTCACAAGCCTTATAGCCTGTCAATTAGCGTTAATTAGAGTCACACCTGATGAGTTTCTTGTTGCTGCCCGCCGGATATCCAACTCCACTCAGCTTCTTTTCCCTCCATAGTTTTCATGACTTCTCTTTGCCCTTTTCTGTTTACTTTGCAGCAGGACGTGGAAAGTACATGTGGAGAGAAAGTAAGAGTCGAACACAGGAGAACAAAGAGGGCGTAGCAGAGAGATAAGTAGAGCAGAAAAAACAGGAGAACCTGACAGAACGAGGCATCACTTAATATCAGCCTCTGTGCCATCGATAGGAAATGACTCAGCAAAGTGAAACAATTACAAACTGCTGCTCCACCCGAGTCGTGCTCAATTACTGCACCAGACAGGGAGGGTCTCATGATAAGATGCTATTGGTTACATTTTTGAGAGTTGGACCCAGATGAGGGACTAAAATTCAGAACATCTCCACCAAAATCTTTCTCTCTCGCAGTTATTTGGTAAAATGTGTCCAGCAACAGTCATACTTTCAACTCCCCCAAACTAAAGTTTGTTTGGTTCAGACACCAAGAAATGTCACATTGTCCTGATTTTTTTTTTTTGCCTTTTCAAGCTTTATTGTATAGATACAGCTGAGGACTGACAGGAATGTGGGGAGATGGGGAATGACATGCAGCAAAGGGCCACAGGTCGGAATCGAACCATGGGCCGCTGTGGGCAAGGACTGAGCCTTCGTACATGGGGCGGATGCTCTACCGACTGAGCTAACCGACACCCCACATCGTCATGATTTTAATAGTTCTTTCAGTGAAAATAAAAATTGTGATCAAGACAAGACAAGACAAGACAGACTTTATGGTGGTGGATATGAAAAGTTAACTGCAACTAGCTGCCACCCATGTGGTACCATGACAACTTGTAACACAGCACCTTGCACCTGGAAGTTGTTCTCTGTGACTATTTCAAACTCGACCCTAGTGGCAGTGGAAACCTTAAACCTCCTGTGATGTTTACTGACAAACTCTTCACTGACCTGGGAATATCAGAAGCTACAACAAAGAAAACATTTGCTGGTTGAAGCTTGAGAACTTCATAAATCAAATAAACAGCAAAATATTCAAAACGTCACATTGTTAATGCAAATGTGCTTGTTGCAAAACCAAACCAACAGTCTTTCCTTCCATTACTTCCCAGCAACACACCGATTTGTTATTTTATAATCCCGTTGTTGTGGCTTGTCTTTACTTTCGAGTTTGGACTTGAATCGCTACCTGTAAATCTCGTAGAGATTCTGTGTGATATTAACTGGAACTGTTTGCCTCGACTCATAAGTCAGTTTGGTCTGATTGGATGGTACTGCAGATCATTTTCTTCCTTTCTTCTTCTCTGCTCCACCCTGAATCACATTTGTTTGTGCGTAAAGCTTCCTGAGTCGCTTTGCATCCACACAAGTCATAGATTCAAATCAGCATTTCCTTGGTGCATTTATTTTTCTTTAGTCCTGAAGCAAAGCTGAACACAAACCAGTCAACAGCAGATTATATATATATATATATATATATATATATATATATATATATATATATATATATATATATATATATATATATATATATATATATATATATATATATAATACGTGCGGTTTGTCAAGGCTACAAATAACTACAGCATTAAAATAATATTCCATCATTTGTTAAAGACCTGAAATGTAGTTCAAGTGATTTCTTTTTCATGGTGTGTCTCCACATGTACTTTAACTTCTATCCACCCATTATTTTTTCAATTAACTAATTGTCCACAAAATATCAGCAAACATTGAAAAATGGCAATTACAAGTCTAAGGTGGCGTCTTTTAATGTCTGACCAACAGTCCAAAAGATCTTCAGTCTACTGGGAGGTTTCATCACTGGTCTGTGGTGACCCGGTGATACTTCCAATGAGAGCAATAGTGGATCCATAAAGTCTGTTTCTAGAAGACATTTTTCCAAAATATTTCAGTGTTTGAACGTCATTTTAACCTTCTGATCTCAACCTATCCACAGATAGCTTCCAACTGCATGCCTAGAAGTGTTTGGACTGTTGCTGTTTATTTTTTGCAGCTCATTTGCCTCTGCACCTTAACAGCACTGTCCCTGTGAATCAGACTCCATATGTATGCAAATATTATCATAAAGTAGCCGTTGAAACCAGCAGCTGTGTGTGCTGATATTTGAATATTAAATTTGTTTCCTGTAACACTCAGACAGTCATATTTCTATTATTGTTGATAACTCGATGGATTATCGACTTGTTATCATCAGAGAAAACCAAATATTACCCCTGACCTTTTGGAGGATAATTAAAAGGTTAAAGACACATAAATGGAAGACAATGATTCATGTCTGATGACACATATCTAGGACGGGAACTTTGTTAAACTACAAAACATGTAGCGCATTATCACAAGTTCTGCTTTTATTTGCCCCAAATATCAGGTACAGTCCAGGTATTCTTTTTAGATGTTGCTCTTGATCCTGAACGGTTCTGAAGGGTTCAGAGGGAGCTGGAAGAAACAAGGACGTCAAAGTGTTTTTTTCAGAATAACGAAGGAAAATATGACATTTTGTATTCAAAATAATGTATTGATTACTCAAGAAAACAATGGGCAGGTTCAGTTCTCAGTTACATTGAACCCTTGAGAAGAGGAGGAAACAAAAGAAAGGAAAGAAACAATAAAAACTAAAACAAAGAGTGAGAACTGACTCCCAGACTAGGATCACACGTACTGTAGCATGTGGTCTCAGACTCAGACTCAGACTTGGAGCCAAAGTAAGTGTGTGATATCAGATTTTTAAAGAGCCAAAACAAATTTTAATCAAACTAATCAGCTGCTGTTCCCATGTACCGAACACAATATTTATTATAAAAACAAAATTGTTACAGATTAGGCTAAAAAAAACATTTATTAAAAACTTTTGCCCAACAGACTAATGCAGAATATAAGTGAGTAAACAATTTTAAACCACATTCATTTACATGTACACACGTGTACAAACAATGACAGTTCAGTTAACACTAAACAAGTGAGTTATATAAAATTCAGACTCAGTACAGTTGTCACGAACATGGAAATTAGCTATAAAGACCAAAAACGTTATTTGTACCAGGCTGTAAACATGTTTATTTCTGCTGTGAAGATGGACATTTAATATGGGGGCTTATGGAGACTGACTTGCTTTTGTAGCCAGCCTTAAGTGGCCGTTTGAGGAACTGCAGTTTTTGGTACTTGTGCATAGGCTTCATTTCACAGCCATGTAGGTTGCCGCTTGATCGTACTGCAACAACATCTTCCTTTATGATAGTATTAATAATACTATTATTGAATCCTGTTTGTTGGTATACCTTGTATGTGTGTGTCGTGTTTATTCTATAATTGGCACATAAGTTTTTGCATAACATGCAATCTTACACACTGGATCTTTAGATATATCCATATATAAGAAAAAAATAAATAAAAATAGAAACAATACCAACGACCAGTGTTGTACTAATACTGTAGTACTGTTAGCTGTGTAGCTATCAGTGTTTTCAGTTAAGCTAATATGCAGAGAAAGACCAAGATCAGGTAAAGCTATTTATTGAGACTAGTGGGGATGGTTTCAGCACAACTCCTAAAAGTGGATATGACAGGATGACTGCTGAGGTGAGAGTGATCCAAAATGGTTCAGGGCTGGTGGTTGCTGGACTCGTGAGGCACAGGGTGTGACGGTCCATGGTTTGTTTACCTTTTGTGTTGTGTCTTTAGTGCGGCAGGTGCCTGCGGGGTGGCATGATCACCTTAGTTGGAGCAGCTATGCTTGGTGATTTCCCGCTATATCGACCGCGCCTTCCTGGCCTTGACGCTCTCTCTCTGCCGTGCATTGTTGTGTTGTTTTCTTTCAGACAACAATCTCTCACTACATGTTGCATACACGCACTTTCACTGCTGACGTTACTGACAAAATCGGGGTTAGACAGACAGACAACGCAGGTTTCCAGTGACTCATTAGTGTGGACATAACATTGTTATCACAAGGGAGGCAAAGTCTGTGAAGTTGAACCAGTCTTCTATCCTGTGCAGGTTGATTGAATGATGGGAAACAGGTGCTGGGGTAATTTGGCAGCACCTGAGGCCACACCCGGCAGCACACACAAACAGGGGAGGGGAAACACTGGGAAAGGAGGAGGCAAAAGCCTCTTTTATAGTAATAATTGATTGCCAAGACCAAATAAATAGGAGTCTTTTGGGAGAGCTGCCTAGCGATAACAGCTGTTCTCAAGTGTAAAGAGGAGAGCCGTGGCTTTTTTTGAATGGGTTTACCCATTGTATCATAAAATAGTCCATATAACTGAAAAAAGGCAAATCTAAAAAGACTAAAACTATATAATCACCTCACTTATTAAATACATGGTCTTTTACTGCTCATTTTCCTGAAAGGTCAGTAAGTCAATAAAGTAATATTATTCATCATCACAGTTCCTCCTGAGATAAAGAGGTGGCCGCCTCCACGATAACACACTGCAGAAAAATCTGGTAATTGATGTTTTATTTTGGATTGAAAGCTAACATCAGCATCTTTCTGTGTGTCCATAGAGAAGGACTACAGCAGCCTCTGCGAGCGGCAGCCCATCGGACGGTTATTGTTCAGACAGTTCTGTGACACTCGACCTGAGCTCAGACGCTGCGTCAAGTTCCTGGATGCTGTGGTAAGAAGTGTGTGTGTGTGTGTGTGTGTGTGTGGATGTTTGTCTTGTTCCTGGAAGTGTGTGTTTGGGTTGGAGAGTTTGAGAGTTTTCCATGATTACGAGTGCAGAAAGACAAAAGGAATGAAGAGTGTGTGTGTGTGAGAATGAGGTGAATGACGTGGGGGTCTCAAGGACTTGTTTCTCTGTTCCCTGAAATTCTGCTCAGTTCTTGTTATATAAAGAAGGCATGTGTGTGTTTTCTTGTTTTCTTCACACCTCAAGATCATTGTCGGTTTGCGCTGTGGTGAGAAGGTGTCAGGTAAAAAATGAAGACAAGGGTGAAGATAACAACACAAACACAAAAAATGTCAACACAGAACAACTTGTCTGACAATAAAAAATAAAGAAAAGACAAAGAAAATAATGTTATATCATGTAAGAGAATTACACATTAAAGTCTGAATTAAACATTAAATATGCAGATATTTTTACTTTTTATTTTTTGGGCCAAGATTAGGTATTTGTGTACCTGTTCTTAGAATAATTTACGTCGTGTCGAGGTCCTGCATCACCTTGTCTGGGTGTCTCACTTATTTCTAAATTATTTTATTGCTTCCACTGTAATCCTTCAGAGTTTATAATCAGAACTGCATCCATAGCATAGACTGTGTGAAACATGGACGTAGTCTCCCATAGAGTTTGGTGGCTCTGGTCGTCGCCATCTTGGCAGTCCTGCTTTTGCCGTCTCCTGTCTAATGTAAAAATCGGACGTGGATCTTCGATGGACCTGAGGCAGGCTGAATGACACGTGGTTGCTCAAACAAGTTATTTGTAATGGCACCAACTTTAAGCCTAAATATAATTTGAACGGCTGAGTTATATAAAAATGAATCCTCAGTACAGTTGTCATGAACGGGGAAATTAGCTACAGTGACCAAAACTGTTTTTGTACCAGGATGTTTTTTTAACATGTTTATTTCTGTTGTGAATTTGAACATTTTAACATGGGGACTTATGGAGACTGACTCACTTCTGGAGCCAGCCTCAAGTGGACATTTGAGAAATTGCAGTTTTTGACTTTTGACCTAATCTACAGAAGTTGCCACTTGGTCCATAGACAAATACGTTTTGTACCTGTAGCCCACCAAACTTAAAAGTAGTCAACATTTACAATATGTCTCCTGACTTCAACGGCACATCAAAACATCACAACAGACAGGCTGTATATTCAGAAATAACACACCGTAGATTGCTGTAATCAAAATCAATCAAAATTGAGATTTCAACAAAATCATGTAATAAGTATAACTAGAGTCCAACCAATACCCCATATTATGGTGTAATTATCAATATATTGGCTGATGTTCTTCATATATATAAACATAACCATGTATTATTTGCAATAATCCCTCAAACATGGTCATCAAACACAAAGATATGTAATAGAGGCAGGATAATTTACCGATACCGATTTATCAGTCAGGCTCTACACTTAACTATACATCACTTCTCTTACCTTTTAACCTGTTTATATTTTGGACTTTTGGACGGAACCTTATTGATGTTTTATCATTTTATACCATTTTATCCGAGCCAGATGAGATGTCTGTCTTTACACCTAAATAACAAAATAGTCCTATGACCCATATACGAGTAAAAGGTGACTCATTTGAGAGTTTTCTGATCTGACATCTCAATGGTCACGGTCTGGTGAAGTAGGCCAATGGCAGCCCTCCATGCCTCTCTGCAGATGAGGCATCCCCCTCTCTATAAACAGCCCAAAGACAAATGGCTTTCAGTCTTTTTCAATTCTTTTGCTCAGCTGAAGTTCAGCCATCTCAGACTGTGTTGAGGTGCTCAGAGGATTTCTGCTCTGGGGGGCTATTTTATATTTATTGAGCAGAAATCTTAAAGAAAGATTTCTAAATAACTGTGCAAATAAAGAAAAACTAGAGTTAATTGTGAGAAGATGCATTTTTATGATTTGGGTGAAGTGATCCTTTAAAGTACTGTGTTTTTTAAAGTTGTTTTACAGGCAGCTGGAGGAAGTAAATTGTTGAGCTTGTTCTCACGTTGGGTCTTTGATGCAGGAAGTTTTAATTATCCTCAAATGCCTCCAACACTTGAAGTTTGTAGTGAGGGGGAGGAAGTGGAGTTTAATATCTGTTTAATGAAATACAGGAACTGTTGACTTCTGGGAGCAAAGGAGAAAGAAGTGCGTCAGTGTCGCCTTTTTCTACCTCCCATGTTGTATCCATGACACACACACACACACACACACACGCACATACACACTTTCTGTTGACCTCATCTGTCACAGTGAACGGCTCACTGCTCGCTCTGCTCACTTGAGGAATGTTTCAGTCACACTCTTGTTTTATTCACACTGGTGTGTGTGTGTGTGTGTGTGTGTGTGTGTGTGTGTGTGTGTGTGTGTGTGTGTGTGTTTTGGTTTCCTCCTTCACTCTCATGGACACACAAACACTCAAACAGAAATAACAAAGAAGTGAAGTGTTGCTTTGAAGTCTCTTCTGCCTTATTTCCGTCACATTACTACAAATGAACTCTCTCACACGCACACACACAACAGACAGATGTGTGTGACTCATCACTCCTTTGCTTCTTCTCTCTTACCGATTTAACAAAGGTGCAAACTTTGCAGCACCGCATCAAAGACGATGAGATTAGCATGAGATACTGGAGGCTGTCATCATGACAGTGGCACCAGTGATTCTTGGCTGCTTGATGGATTTCTATATTTCTTCACTGAAGATGTTGATATTTTTTACTCATCAGGAAATAAGAGACAGACTAGACTTCTTTAAAGCCTTTAAGGCGTCTACTAAATGTCACACGATAGCACTAGCATCTCAAACCAAAACAACTGGGCACTATGGCCCACCAGACTCCATTGACAAAACTAATAACTCACACAGAAACATAATTAAACACCCAAAAACCATCATTGTCTTTTCAAAAACTACCAAACTCTGGTTTGGTTGAAATAAACCCTCAATCCACAAAGTTTGATGTGAAAATATTCAGTACTAAAGCTGCAATTGTGGTAATGTAGTTAATTATTGGGGACAAATGCGCCTGTCAAAGTATGTCCACTACAAGTGCTTGTTTTTGACACTGGCAGGCTTAGATTGTTAAGTTTCTGACATTATGGAAACACTATGGAAAGGATCTATACAGAGACATACCTTTTTGTTTAACCAGAAACAGTTTAAGAGCTGTTGCTCTCCACCAGACTCAGAAACTGGTCATTTTACCTTGTACATCATCAACATCAAAACTTAATTCAAATTGGACAGAAACAAAGTAAAACTCACCAAAACCATCTTTGTCAGTCTTTCCGCTGTCTTTCAGACAACCATCAACGCGGGTTTGGTTGAAATCAAGTTAGATGTGGAAATATTCACCAAACAGACTGCAGTTGCCAACAACATAGCTAATCCTTGGGAGCAAATGTGCCCGAAAGCATCTCTGTCTCATTTTAACATTGAAACTTGAGTCAAACGGGACAGAAACAAAATAAAACTCACCAAAACCATAGTTAAAATAAATCCTTAATTCATCAAGTTAGCTTGATCGCAAATGGGCTGCAATGGCGACAATGTAATTCTTGCGGCCATCAAAGTATGTCCACTAAAAGTACTTGTTTTTGCCGCTGACAGGCTCAGATTGTTGTTCTCAAGTGCCTGACAACATTATGGAAAGGATTTCTACAATTATACCTTTTGCTTAACCAGAAACACACCAGAACAGAAGTTTCTATCGCTCACCACCAAGCAATCACCAGCACTGGTTTAGTCGAAGTAAACCTTTAATTAACCAACGTTGATGAGAAAGTTCATCCCATTGTCCCATTCAGAAATAATCTGCTATTATCACATAAATGTGTGCTTTATTTGCATTCCTGTCTTTGATGTGTGAAGTTGCATCACGTTTGTTCACCAGTCAATCAATCAGTATGTGTTTGCTGTCAGGTGTGATGAGTGGAGAGGTTGATGAAGACCTCCATCTATCTTTATGAAGGCAGCGAGGCTCCAGTCTGACCGAGCAGCTCAGCCAAACAGCTTTACAGCTTTCAGTCGTCCAGCGGATACGACTCACATATAGACAATTATGCCCCCACACAACCGCTTCCCGTCTTCTCTGAGAACTCTACGAGAGGACAAGCCGGAGAAGGAAAATGAGATTTGAACCGTCTCCACTGTCACTTAGCATTAGTTTACAGGCTCTCGCTGTGAGAGGGTAGAGGAAGCACTTTGGAGTTTTCCAGTCAGGCTCAGTTTACTGTAAGTCATTCAGAGGGATGGCTTGATGTGAGGAGGAGTAGATACAATCAGTTCATGTACTGCAGGGTGTGGAGCAGGCCTCCCCAAACTCGTCAATTAAATCTTAAATTGGGTTTTCTGAAGTCGCGGCCTTGAGAGGTTTCAGTGGACAAACAGAGCGCTGGTGGTGCGGATGAGCAATCATTCAATATTATTATTTATTGACCAGCAGCGCAGCCATTATATCTCATGATCATATGATCAGATTGTGTCACTGATGTACAAAATGTCAAATAGTCCAAATAAATGATTACAGGCTAATTAAAAACCAACTAAGCAAGTCATAGAGGTTTCTGTTTACTGATTTAATGCACAACCTGTTATAAACATTGTTTCTTCTACAATTTTGCATAAATAAATATGTATATGATGGGCAATCCCATGATCTATTATGTCTCATAAGTTGTTACACAGATTTGGTGTAAAAATAACCATTTTGAATACGTAAATGGATAAAAGTTGTCAAAAATCCTCTCAAATACTGATGAAGACACCAAGACCTTGAGGAACAACACAGAAAAATCATTGCTGTGATTTTTGTCAAAAATTTTTATCAAAATCTTTTGACATTTGGTGATGTAATTTGACATTTTGGAGTAAGAATGTAGTATTTTAGCATCTGGATGGCAAGCACTTCTCTTGTATAAATTGCTCAAAAACCTCCTTATCGTAAACATCTCTAGGAAAGCCATCCATCTTCTGAACGCCCTCGGCCTCTTGTCTGTGGTTGTACAGTTTCATGAGGCTGTGATTATCCTTGAGGTCACAATAGGTCGTTTTCTTCAGTGAGCTCAATGAAATGGCTCCTATGGGGACTAACATCATCACACATGAAAACAACTGCGTGCAATGAGTCCCAGCTTTACGGTCAGACCAAATTTGACATGAAAATACTCTTTTGACTCTGGTATGCAGAAATATTTAAATGCACTAGGTGATAAATAACATGTATACTGCACGCAGATAACTGCATGACTTTTGGCCAAAGCTGCATGGGATTTGCATAAAGTAATAGCATAAACCCATAGAACCTGCTTTCATTCAAATATCTTGAGTCAAGGGACTTCTTTGAAAATGGCTGTGCATATTTTTACTTTGCCAAAATTAGTCTAACTTGGGAGCGTTATCTAGCCCCCTTCCTGACAAGGTAACATGCCATGGTTGGTATCAATGGATGCATTAGGTCTTTTAGTTTCATGTGATACCAGTAACTTCACACGCTATAGCCTCTGAAAGACAGTTGTACTGGCCAACGCATTGCTGTCTGTGGGGAGCGGAAGAGGTTAATAATATAGCTCAGCTTGAGCCAGTAATGCCAGCAGAAACAGAACAATTTGTGTCAGCCAGCGAGCTAGATTCACTGTGTATGCCAAAGGAGGCGATGCTGTTCACATCAGCTCCCCATTGGCCAGACAAATTTGATTGGCTTGTTGAAGCAGATACTTCCTGATACATGGAACAAAAAGAAAAAAGGGGAGGAGATTTCTCATGCATTTGTTGATTTTTAAAAGGTGACAAACATGACCTTTAAATAAATATGTTTTGTAAATCTACTTCCCTGATGGTTAATCTCCATTGTTGTGAAAATGCTACCACTGCACAAGCAACAGGTTCATATTAATATTAACCTATAATCTGCTTTACAGGTATGTTCAGTCTTGATCAGTTGGTTTAACTTAACTTAACTTCAACTATATCTGCGTCACACATTGTCATGATTTACTGTATCAAGACCCATAGTGTTCAGCATTGGGTAAATAATGAATAAATAAAAATGTACAACCATGAAGTCATGAAATATTGCAATAAATATTGAAAAACTCAGCTAATTTTCATGAAATATCATTGTATCCTGCTTCGCGTTTATTCTTGTTTATTTCAGCTTGTTTCATTTGTTACATTTGGACCCACAGTAAACTTCCTTCAAAGGTGATTCTGAAACCAGGATATGGGCCAAAGTCGATGGTCACTTCTGGTTAATGTGGTCTTGATGTGTTTCTCTGCAGGCGGAGTACGAAGTGACTCCAGATGAGAAGAGGAAGGAGTGCGGTCAGGAACTCGTCGAAAAATACTTCAACCCAAAGGTAGTTGCTGCTTTCACTTCTATGTTTCTCTGCAGGGAAAAAAAAGCTATTAATAAAATTAATTAATTTCAAGGACATCATAGATTTTGGCAGTAGCTGTCAGTTTTTAAAGATTACACTGACGGCTTTGCATGTTTAAGCCATTTACTACCAACTGGCACAAGAGCATCTCAGATCAAAACAAATAAGGTTCTGCAGGCAACCAGACTCCATTGACAAAACGTAATAATTTTACCTTGCAGATCTTAAAACAGAACTGTCTGACACCACACAGTGTCGATGTCTGTCAGAGACAAATATTTTCTGAGGTTCTATGTGGCGTAAAAAGTTTGAGAAACCCAGGAATAAACAATGTATAGAAGTACAACACAATTAAATGTTGCATTCACATACATATAAAGTATTCTTTATCCCAATAATACCAAAAGTAATCATGCTAAAGAGTGGAATAGCTCAGTTTAATTTTTAACAACAGAGCTAACTTTATACTTTACAGAGTGTTCATGAATGCACCACATAAATGTGGTTTATTATGACCTGGCAGGAATCTCTGAAGTTAGAAATCTAATCTAAACCACTGGAATTGTCCTGTGAAGATTAACGTTTTACAGTGATACTGCACAGTACATTATTAAAAAAATTCAGCCTTCATATCTGCAGTCGTGAGCAGGCTGAAGTTTCTTCCTGTTCTTCCTGATAACTCGTCGTCTGTGTGCTACAGTCTCACCTCTTCTGTCTGTATCTGAAACAAGTCTGAACATGCCGGAGTGCTGAGAACAATCATCTTCCTGCGCTGTTTTAAACCTAGTTCATCTGCCTTTCCTCCCTGAGTTTACTGTCAGAGTTGAGTCACTGTGTTTACCTGGACGACTTCTTTTTTTTTTGCGGTGCAGTCGGAGGACCACGTGCCTGAGGTGGAGGAGGCCATGATGGCTCCGTGCACTGAGAGGTTACAGCAGGAGGCCTGCAAAGAGCTCTTCAAGGACTGTACCAAGTAAGATCACAGGGGTCCCATCTGTGCTTGTTTATTTTGGTCCATTATTTTGTTATTTTTTCAGACAAGGAATGGGACACATTGCTTGGTCAAAGCCTTCATGTTCTGAAGTCATTAAGGCTTTGGAGAAGTCCTGAAGTCCTGAAGTTTTTCAGGCTTTTCAGGCTATATAAGTTTTCCAGGCTATATATCATCGTAATATCATAACTTCAATCGAAGTGGGCAGAAATGAAATAAACTTAGTCTTTCCACTAACCCAATAATCAGATTACCATGATAATACAGTGGTATGTTTGGGAAATTACATATGAGATGTGGGCAAACCAAAGCAAGTGCTACAGAATTTAACTTTTTAACTGATTAAATTGTGTCAACAAACCAGATCTGCTCCATTTGCCATGAAACACAAAGAATAAAAGTGATCAATGTTAGCTCTTTTCACAGAATATCTAAACCCTCATCTCTCTGTGTCTGTCTGTGAGCTTTCTGTTCTTTGCATAGTTAAAAAGAAATCCTGTGATCGTACAATCAGGCATTGAAAAAAAATCAAAACCCTGCAGGACTTTATGTAGGGAACGCTGACCTGAATGTCGGCTCTATCTCTGCTTCGGTTTCTTGGCATCAGAATCTCAAATCCTTCAAGTCACAGGGCTCAAGTCCAAGTGAAGTCACGTGTCGTTGTGACTTCATTTGATGAGTTGTTGTTGTTAAAGTCAACCAAGTTACTTTTTTTGTTGATTGTTGGCGAGTCTAAAGCCCAGGGCAACTTAAAGGGTAAGTTTAGGTTATCTGAAGTGGGGTTCTATGAGGTACTGATCCATAGTCAGTAAAAAGTGGCCACAGGCAAAAACATTTCACTGATTGTACCTCTATGATTATATATGACATACAATACAATACATTACATTGAATTAAAAGCAACTAACAGGCAGCAGTGAACCAGCAAATCCTGTGTTCTGCGAGGTTAATGTACCTTTTTTTTGTGTCTAAAATATGCTTTGTTGCTGCCCCCATCCACAGCAGTACATTGTGGGCGTGCCGACCGCCATCTACTAGCTGAACTAACCCTTTAACACCTCAGACTTCTCTTGAGTTCTTGTCTGTACTCGTGTTCTTGTTGACTGACAGTCATCAGTCACACTGTTCAAAGTCCATGTCAAAGCTTTCAAAGCTGACTTGTGTGGACTAGACAAGTATCCCAGCATGCATTTTTTTCATCAACTAGAGGCACTCAAACTTCAAAATCCTATTCATTTCCTATGTTTCAGATATCGCAATAAAGTTCACGACACAGCAGGGCAGCTTTTTGTAACACTGGATTTGTTCTCCAGCATTTCTCAAACGAGGAAATCCATTGTATAGTGGTTGAGAGCCCTAACCATGTCGATTCTTATCTGTGATGCAGAAACAACATCTACTTTAAATCCAGAAGAAAGTTAAATGATTCTTAGAATTATCAGAAATAAGGATAAAGAGATAAATACACAAAAGATAGAAAGAAAAATACTCAGTTTCACGTTGTTTGTGATGAGGAAGACTTCATTGCTCATTCCATAATCAACACTCACACATTGAGTAACATCCTCTAACGGCTGTGTTCATGCTTGTTGCGTAGGTGTGAGGCAGCGCAGAGGCCAGTTTGTTTTTCAAGCCACATCAAGTAGAAGACATGACTAATTTACTACAGTGCTGTACACCGTATTAACACTACAAACTGCTGCTTTGTTCATCTTCATGTGTTTTATAAGATGGTTGGTTAGGGTTGTTCCCATTGTTCCTGTCAGTAACATATTTCTAAAAAACGCAACTATCTGAATTATTTTATTTTTTATTAATTACATATCACTTCTAGCTGCTTTATTTGTCAGCGTTTCAGTCAAACAGTGCCTTGATCAAGACTGTGGACTAAAAACAAGAGTAAATCCTTCCTGTATCAGCGCCACGCGGCAGCATATTGACTGAGTTTTTCAGTGAGATGATTAAATATGAAATTCAGCCAAATGCTTGCTTTTATTTGAAATTATGATAGTTAGATTTTTTTTAACTGAACAGTGTTTATAAGGTAAAATCCAAATTATTATGCAAGAAACGATTGATTGAAGTGAAGCCAAACAGGACTTAATGCCCCATTCAGACAGGATTCAACACTACGGCAAAAACACAGGTTTCCCCCCCCCCCATTCATTTCAATGGGGGTAATGAGTTTAATTTTTAACAACAGAGCTAACTTTATACTTTACAGAGTGTTCATGAATGCACCACATGCAGGAAGCAGAGGTCCACAAAAAACTGCAGAAACCTAAGGCGGAGAAGTTGAGCCGGATCCAACTTTAGGAAAAACGCAGCCCAATATCAAGCTGTGGCCACCAATTAGACGCTCAAACCGGTCAAATCTCCACAGTCAGCCTGAAATGTCTCTGAAACTGAGACTATCCAGTTGGATTCATGGACTGAACTCTGATACTCTACCTATTGTGTTCTTGCTTTGTTTATTTTATGTGCTCAGCTTCTGAATCTGTGTCTGACTCGCAATTTATGGTGCAAAATAGTGACCAAATAAAGTTTCCTTGCCTGATGGTTTGAGACAGAGAAAGCATTGATCAAGTGACATAGACAGTGATTGAGAGTGCTGGACAACCATGCACCTAAAAAAAATGAAGAAATAACACGTTTGCCTTCTTTCAAATCATTGATTCATTGATTCAGTACTTTCACGGCAAACTCGGTCTTACTTGGTCTGGTACCACCAGCAAACTTCAAAAATCACATTTATGACTAATTATTTTTATTATTGACTAATTTAAGTTTAAGTTAAGTTGATCCGAACATCACTATACCTCCATTTTCTCTCACTAAATGGTGGAAAATATCATGTAGCGTTATTTGGATGTCCAAAAACTCACCATTAACATTTTAGTCCCATCTTGTCAGTAAAAAGAAAACAAAACATTACATATTTTTTTAATATCAAAGATTTGTCTTTAGCTTGTGTCTTCTTGATTGTGGAAAAAATGTTTTTCATCATTGTTTTCAACAAAATTAACACTGATCCCAAGAGAATCTGGTTCTTGGTAATGTTTTAGTCAAAATAGTTGATTTAAATATGAAATAATCAGTTAGTTTCAGTTCCACAATGTGCAGATAATTCACTGGATAAAAAAGTAACTAGGGGTGCAACTAACACTTATTTTCATTATTGATTAATCTCTTGTTTGCTTCTTTAATGAGTACATTTATTGTTTAGACTATGAAGATATACCATAGATAAACTGTTTCCAAGCAAATCCTCACATCAGAGAACCATTTTTGCTTGATAGATAACTTTTGAATAATTAAATCAGTCATCAAAATGGTTGTTAATCTTCTGTGAAGTGCCTTATTAATTAATGACACATCTAAAAGCAGTTAACTGTTTTTTCCCAGATTGATCCACGACTACCTGAGTGTGGCGCCCTTCGCAGACTACCTCGACAGCATGTACTACAACAGGTTCCTCCAGTGGAAGTGGTTGGAGAGGTAAAGTTTCACATGAGTGTTTCTTTGTTTCTGCTTCCATTCGCTGCCATTTCTCTCTTTTATGTGCATCAGCATAAAGTCTTTACACACACGCCACTTAAAAGCTCACTCAGGCTCATGTAGAGGCTACGTTAGATTTAAACTCCACCGCAGTACCAGTAACAACATGCTCAGAGAGTTGTCTCATTCCTTCCTCTCTCCAGTGTCCTCATCTCCTCCGGGTTACAGGGGTGAGAACAACGCAATCCATGAACTTTACAGTGATATCACCGTTACATGTTTCAAGAGAGAAGCTTGAAGTTGCACAACTTTGAGGTTTCACAGTTGAATTTCAAGCAGTGAAGTGACTTTAAGGACAGGCTGTTGTAGTCGTGTTCGACACAAGTGAGTTTAGTGTGTTACAGATAAAACCTGAGACAGTGATTAGAGTGATTCAGGAGGTCAAATCAGGTAAATAAATATAATTAAAAGTTCTTTGTCAAAAGTTTCTGCAGCAATGATCGAAAGTCACACAGCTATTTTAAATATTTCCAGTCCTAGGAAACAGCAGCTCATATAAAAGCTCTTTTACCTGGTACAGTGCAGACTGCTAACCTAACTTTCAACGGGCCCCCGGGAACAAAGAGCGGTGCTGTTTACACATTTATTTTGAATAAATTTACATAGATACAGTAATTGTAACATAAATGACATCAAGAAGAGACATTCAGTCTGTTGGTTAGAGATAATTTATAAGATTATCTCCCCTGCAAACCTTCTGCACGCAGCGACCACTGCTCTTCATGAATGAATGAACTCAAACACTGTGATCAGGCTCTCAAAAGTACATTGGTAACCAACTTTGACTTTATCTCGGAAAGTAAATGAAACAATGGGCCTCATGAGAAGTCAACTCCAGATGTACAAAACGTTCTTATCCAATCCAATCCATCAGTCTTCCATAGCCGATCCAAGCTGACATTCGGCGAGAGGGCTGAGACAAACAATCATTTACACTCACATTCACACCTATGAGCCTATTAACCTATTAGTCTTTGGACTCTGGGAGGAAGCCGGAATACCCGGAGAGAACCACGGCAGAACATAGAAACTCCACTGGGCCCGGCAGTTAGGTCAGTAAGGACATCTGGCATAAAAAGCCTACATCAAATCAAATATGTGGGTTGTCAGATCTCAAATAGACACTGTGACGCCACCTATGGGGAACGGCCTGAAAGAAGAGGAAAAGATCAAAGTAAACAGTGTACAGTATATCGTCACACAGTTGGAGCCAGTTTAATGTGAGAATCAAATGAATTATTGAAGTCTGTCCAGGTTTATTACTAGCAAACAGACACACAAATGCGAAAAATAAGTATAAAAAAAAGTTTTCCTGGGAAAAAGGGAGCAGATTCTGGATAAATTTCAGGAAAAACCACGATCTCAGCTCTTGCCCCAGTCATAAAAGTGTTAATCTGTTGGTGGAGAAATAAATCTGTCATGAGAATAATGGTTGTTGTGAGTTTGATCACTTTTGTTTACAGACAAATTAAGTTTATCTGGGTCTGCGTCCCATCAGGGACCTCTGATGGTTCCCATACTTGGCTTTGAAAAACCTCTGTGATGCTGTAAACATGCGGTCTGTCCCGCAGTGGATCACAGTGTTTAGGTTTGATGGTTAAATCAGCTGAAACAACCAACATGAAATGCTAATCCATCCATCCCCCAGGGATCCTCTTTTTGTGACGTAGATCCGAAAGATCAGGCCTGAATCCAAGACGGAGTGACGGAAGAAGAGAGGAAGACGGAAAATCAAGAAAATGAAAGCAACGAAACAAAAAGGACGAGAGAAGGTGGAGACAGATGGTGCATCTGTGCGCCCACCGGGAACCTTTTACAGTGTTGGCTTCTTTCCTCGTTATTTACAGCAGAATGAGGCCCGTTTCCCGCAGGCCCACAAGCTGCTCAACGGATAAAAACCCCGTATGTCAGCTTTCCAGGAACTGTGCAAGGTTGATGACCTTGAATTTTTCAGCTCATCTAGTGGGGTTGGGAGAAGTTTTCACAAACCACAGGGTCGCTGAATTCCCTCCACGGAGGAGAATTTCTAATCTTTCTAATCTTGACTGCAGTAAAAACAGAGAGCACCACCATAATTGGAGTTAAGATGTTTGTTAAAAGAAGAATGATAGTATGGAGATAAAATACATACATAAAAATGTTTTGTCTACAGTATATATATATATATATATATATATATATATTTCTCCTAGCAACAGCAGGACACACCCCTTACAAGATCCAGTATGATGTTAGCTTAAAAACAATAAGACAATTGAAAAACTATCTTTGCTTACACACAGCACCATTGATAAATCTATACATTCACTTTAAAACATCACTGAAGTTTGGGAAAAATGTTTATTTGCTTTGTAGCCCAGTTAAATGAGAAGAATGTTACCACCACCTATATTCTTTGTTAATTATTAGATTAGTTTTTTTTTGGTGCATTATGTCAGAAAAAAAGGTGTTTTAATCGACTAATAGTACTCTAAAGTTAACTAAATATCATATCATTTGTTTAATCCATATGTAAACTGAAATGTAAAAAGCCAAGAAGTAATTTACTTTTGTAAAACTCAAAACATAGCTTATGAGGACAATAAACTTTGATGTCACTCGTAACAACTCGTAATAAATATGATTCATTCATGAGTTTATGAATAACTTTGAATTTAAGTGTTGTATATAATCAGGGGTAGGGTTTCAAAAGTTTCTTCCTCTGGTGTTTTTGGCAGTTACTAAACAGCTTCAGGTACATTAACAGAACCCTCTGAACCAGGGCTGAGCCTGATTTACACATAGCCGGGAAACCTGAGACACACTGCAATCAGATTTGTAATTTAACCAACAGAGATAATATACGTGACTCTGGATTTTACCTGGATACAAGATGCTGGAAGTGACAACACCTAAAAGAAGATCTCTGTCCTGTCCTGCCCCTGGTCTCGGGCCAACTGGTGGTTTACAGAGAAGCAGTAGATTCTAGTTAATGGGTGTGTGTGTGCGCATTTTCACACACCACACCTGCAAATTGCTCATGACAAACACCTGTATTTTCCGAAATACCAGGTCATTATTTTGAATACAGTTAGTGCGTAAAGCGTAGCTGCATTTTGGGTTATTAGAGATTGTAAAGTAGAAAAGACTGAGGAGACAAAACAAAGATTTCACAGTTAAACTTCATGTCCTTGCATATGAAAACATAAATAAAGGCTTTATCTGGGTTTCAAGAGCAGAGAATGAAGACCCATGTGCAACAAATGCCCAGGACAAACACTTGAGGACTTACTGAAAGCTTCTTGCAGACAGCAAAACACTCTCAACTGGAGTTGAGCCAAAGCACAAATACTGGAAAGCTCAGTAGCTCTACAACAGAGCATCGACTGACCAACTGAATGGACTTTTAAACCCACAGCCTAATGGGATGATTGAACAGGGCTGGGTAATGGCTGATGAAAGGCTGGCAGGAGTACAGCCAAAGTCGGGGGACCTCTGGAGGCCGGAACAGAGCAATACACCATCGAAAAGACAACAGCAATACTAGAAAAGAAGAACTAGGACTTTTCACTCTGATAACATCCTGTCCAACTTCATTGTTTTGCTGATTTCATCTCAGTCGGTTTCACCGAGTCTACAGGAAAAAACACGGCTCTGTTATGTGATCTCAGTCATTTTAAGTCAGCTTTGTTATCCTAAATAAAGTTTCAGACAAGCCATAAACAAAACTGCACTAAATCACCCAATCAGTGCAGTTCTGAAGTGGTTACTTGGCCAATGTACCTTCTCCTGTGCTGTTAGTAGCTATGTGCTCTGTCATACCATCAGTGTAGTGAAGATAAAATCTAATCTGACTTTGTAGAAAAATACCAGTTCACATAGCAGAGGCAGCTGTGGCTCAGGAGGTAAAGCATGTCATCCACTAATCAGATGATTGGTGGTTCGATCTGCATGTTGAAGTGTCCTCAAGCAAGTTAGCTGAACCCCAGATTACTCACGCGCCATTGGTGTGTGTGTGAATGTGTATGAATGGTTAGCCCCCAAAAACTGATGAGCAGTTGGCACCTTGCATGGCAGCCAATGCCAATGCCAATGCCATATAAAACCATGTTTATACTGTTGATATTGCTACCAAAATGTAAGCCGGTTCACCAACAGTAACTTAAATGAAACAAAAACTTAAAGCATGCAGGGTTGCAGGGAGGATGTTGTTGTCACTAATAGCCTGCCTAGAGCGCAACTAGTTCCTGTACATTCTTGATCTTAAAGATAAGAAAGCATTAAATCTTTGACAAAGAAAATAGTCAGTTGTGAAAGTCAGCAGGTCAATATGAGGATAAAGATTACACAAACCAATTCCAATTATGGAAAAACAGTGTTAAAAACAAGCACCACAGGGCTTATTAAGCATTAAATGACTCATCCTGTTTTAATGAGTCCATGCCCCAGGGTCCATTTAATTTACCTGCTTGAATGACCAAACTGTCCAAAGGGACATGTGATGGGAGTGTTGGTACCAGGAGGGACCAGGTCATTGGTGCTGGTGTTTGTTACCAGCTTTATTTGTGGTCCTCATAAACCCATCAACTGCTGACTGACTGTGGATACAAAAACTGTTTTCATGGCAGCAGTCATATAAAGTTGTTGGTGTTTCCTTTTGGTAGCCATGGTTGTCTGTTCGTGTCTGTCTGTTCGTTCATTATGCCGAAACATCCCTGTTGACTTCAGTCCCACGCAATGGCTGACCTGATTATCCAGGTTTTTAAAGTTTACAGTTCAATACTTTACATTCAACATTTGTAACCGTATCAGTCAGCTTTTCCATTCCAAGTATCTTTTCCACCATAGATTCACATAAAACCAAGTAATTATGATCCAAGAAGCCAACGTTTAGAAGTAATCACACTTCTACCTGACAAACTTCATCTTAATTATACCATAGATGTCCTGTTTTTTAAAACTATCCTGCATATAAATACCCAGGATGGTAAGATGGGACTGAATTAATCTCTTCAACTCATCTTGAATGTCCTTGGTCCTACTATCTTTCAGAGGAAGATACTTTTCGAAGTGGTCCCTTGAAGGAAATGGGTTCTATGGCAAACATAAGTCTCCCCTTTGCAGATAGGCCCTGTGCTAATCCTGTGCAGTTTTGGGCAAAGTCATGCATTATAAATGGGTTATTTTCTAAGAATGGTGTATTTAAAGTTGTCTGCATGCTGGGTTAAATGGCATAAATTGAGTGTGACTATAAAGTCGAGACTCTTGTGGATTCATTGAGCCAGTTTTGTCATGTGTGATGATGACATCATCACCCATAGGAGCCATTTCATTGAGCTCACTGTATAATACGACCACTTGTGACCTCGAGGAAAATAACAGCCTCATGTAACTGTACAACCACAAACTAGAGATGGAGGGCGTTCAGAGGATGAATGGCTTTCCTATGGATATTCACAATAAGGAGATTTCTGAGCAATTTACACAAGAAAAGTGCTTGCCGTCCAATTGCCAAAAAATGTGATTCTTACAGAAATCTCTAAATGTCACACAGCATGAATCTTTCTAAGGTGTTCCTCAAGATCTTAATGTTGATAAACTTGATGTGGTTTTAAACTGTTGACCTACTGCCTGAGGTGCAGTAGAAGGGGTTAAAAAACTTGTATTTAATTGGACTTCATTATTGATTTGTTTCTTTTTGTGTCCAACAGGCAACCGGTGACGAAAAGCACATTTCGACAGTACAGAGTTTTAGGGAAAGGAGGCTTTGGAGAGGTGAGTACATTTAGTAGTTAGTTTTTGTGTAGTTATGTAGTTATGTAATGTAGTTATTGAGTATTGTTGAGAATTTATGTTGTATAACTTTGTAAATATTTGATATAATCCATTTTTTTATACAGTTTCTCTAGTTCAGATGGGGTTTTACATTGTGTTCTGCCACTCTTGTGTTTCTTAAGTTATGAAAGTCCTGAGAAGGCAAATTCAGTTCTTTAGAAAGCTGTTTAAACGATAGTAGTAGTGTAATAGCAGAACAACTAAATGTTTCACCCTCAGTTAATGATCCAGGCTCCTGTCGGATCAGTCGGTAACCAGTCACACCATCATACAGATTTGTCCAAGTTAGGCTCATTATGACTTTTTAAAGAGCTGACCTTTCAATATGAGGACAGTGTGTGTAGCTTATAGCTGTGTTTATAGCACCACACACTGGACAGAGAAATAAGAGACAGACAGAACAGGTAGAGAGAAGTTTTTAGTTTTTATTTATAAAAATCTGTAAAAAATAAAAAAAAAATCTCTGTCTTCCCTCTAGATTTTTGATGATCAATGAATGCTTGAACAAGTGGTTGTAAGCATGGACATTTTCCAGTCAGTTAAAATAAGTCTTTCCAACAAAAACATCCCATTTCCAGTAATAGCGGTGGTGTATCCCTGCATTACCTAAAAAAATGATTTTTTTACAATCACGGTCTTGTTTGGGCTCCTGTTGCTCTCACAGATGTGAAGTCACAAGACTTAAATATGAAGATTTGAACAAAGATATGAATAGTTTTATTAAGAGAGTGTATTGTGTCTTTTATTGGTAAACTCTTTCCTGGTATTTATTTTCACACACTGAACTGTCTTTGCCTCCTCTTCCTCTACCCTGCAGGTCTGTGCGTGTCAGGTACGAGCCACGGGGAAAATGTACGCTTGTAAGAAACTAGAGAAGAAGAGGATAAAGAAGAGGAAAGGGGAGTCCATGGCACTCAATGAGAAACAGATCCTGGAGAAAGTCAACAGCAGATTTGTAGTAAGCATCCCATCTCCTGTTTATCTCCTGTTCTCCATTTATTTGTTTTTATGCAGATTTTGAATTTGCATATTGAAAAACCTGCTGTTGAGTCAGTGTTACAAGTAACTATAAAAGCACCTGATCTGGTAGGAACTGGCGGCAGACGAGAAAAGTTTGGATTGCCCTGAGCACACGGGTGGCAGAGCCAGGCGTCGTTCATTGGAGGCGTGCAACCGTCAGGAGGTTACATATGCCTGTATAAGGCCATTTAGTCAAGTGGGTGCAGAACCATAGACTACTTTGTAGGCAAACATTAGCAATTTGAATTTAATGCGGGCGCCTACAGGTAGCCAGTGGAGCTTGTTGAGCAGCAGAGTAACATGTCCTTTTGGGTTGATCGAAGACCAGGCGCACCGCCACGTTCTAGATCATTGGAAAGAGTTTCACTTTGCAGGAGGCCCATCAAGAGGGCGAGATGACCACAACCTGTATCAGGAGTTGGGTATAATGTTGAGTCACATAAGATCTGATCTTTGTAAAGTGCAAAGCGGCACGACTGGGCAACCTGTATCTATCTATATTTGTCTTATTTTGTAGAACTCCTATTAAAAAGGCGAAAGCCAGCAAAGTTCTCCTGAAGACTTAACGACTTCCTGTCTGCAGCTCTCTGCTCCAAGCCCATTGGTTCCTACTGAAGATATAAGCTCACAGATATAGTTGCAATTTAAAAAAAAAGGTTCAGTAATTTCCTAAAACAGCTGCTCGTTACTCAAACAAAAGTAAATTGTGTATTTGTTGGAGACTATTTGCAGCAGCGGATTTATCCACATTTGGTGCTCTTGTGTGATGGCCTTGTTTTTCTTATATAGACATCCATGGAGTGAAACGCTTCACATATTTCCCCCCTAGTTTGCTCTCTGTGTGCGTCAGTCGGACGTGATATCTGCAACATTAACAACCGCACTAATTAAAAGACAACATGGAGGTTTGTTCTGTCTCTGCTGTGGTATAATTTTCTGCCAGATGACCTTCACTGAGCTTATTTGATTTGGACTTCAGTCTCGTCCGGGCTCCCAGGACTGAGGATTCCCTCGGGGTTCAACATGACTTTAGTGTCAGACAACTTTATTTAACAGAAATTAATTTGTTTGGAAATATTGTCAGCATGTTGTGGTTTTAGTTGTGGGGACGTGCAAGCCATCATCAGCTCCCTGAACATCTCATAATAAAAGGAAAATTTCATCCTAAACTACTTGTTTAACCCTTTCTACCTTAGTTATACAATCAATATTTTATATGTATCAATAAGCCATTCAAATGTGAAAATGCTCATCTCTACAGAGTTTTAGCCTCTTTTAGCTCATTGTTTGGGTTTTATGGCCAGAAAAGTTGTTTATTTTTAGAAAACATGCTGTAAAAACCCACTGAACACTACCTACAGAAACCGTTAGCAACGAAATGGTGAACATAGTTGAGCATTCAGACAGATATTTCCTTCAGGGGGTGGAGGAGACCAAATATAGAGCTAAAAGAGACAGAATATTGTACTTAATCAGGTGACACAAACACTGCTGGATGTGAAAATAAACAACTGTTTGTTTATAAGCTAAACATATCATCTTCATAAGGTCATAATATATAAATATTGTGTTTACAGCTTTTTCAGCTTTGTTCTTTATGCAAGGTAGTGGTCTTAAATTGTGATGAATTTCTGATTTCAAACGTTATTATTGTTGTTGGAGAGAATCAGCAACAGAAAACTAAATAAAAATGAGTGTACAAGTACAAATCAAGTTTGAATTAAACTAAATTTGATGCTTGATTTTGCAACATTTGAAATCTTGAACTGTAACTCAAGAAATCCATCACAATTTCCCCATTCTTGGAACGCATCTGACAACAATTTAGCCTCGAGAGGAAACAGACAATGTTTCTGGACTGTAGCCAGCTGATATCTAGAAAACTGATAACCAATGTTTGGGTCAAAGCTTCCTCTGCAGTCTGATTAGCTGCTTGATATGTAAGAATGACGAGAAAGACACATTTCTGCTAATCTTTATGAATAAATGAATGAAGATGACTTAGAGAAATTGTCATCAGATGAGAGGCTCTGGGTTCTCAGATTATATTTTGGCCTCTTTCGCTCCACATGGACTGTTTGCCCGCTCAAACATGATTTATCAAGACTACAAATGGAAACCAGAACACTTCTGATGCCAAATTCTTGTTTCCTCGTCTGCAGATATCTGTCTATACAGATAACGATTTCCCAGAACCCAATGCAACGTCTTCAGGTGCCTCATTTTGTCCGACCAACAGTCCAAATCTCAAATATATTCAGTTCATGATGAAGCTGAACTACAAAAACAACTACCGATCATTTCAGCTCTACCGATAGGTGCAGAAGTTGATTTAGGCTCTTTAATTATGATGCACCACTGTATTTTCAGCAGCTGATAGGAAGCAGTTATACCTGCTCAACCCTGAAGCCTTCCTCATTAACACATCACATGACACTGTCTGTCTCCAGGTGAGTTTAGCGTACGCCTATGAGACGAAGGACGCTCTGTGCCTTGTGTTGACCCTCATGAACGGAGGAGACTTGAAGTTTCACATTTATCACATGGGCGAGGCGGGTTTTGATGAGAAGAGGGCCATCTTCTACTCTGCAGAGATCTGCTGTGGGCTGGAGGACCTACACAGAGAACGCATCGTCTACAGGTCAGCATTGTCTAACTTCGTAGACATTTGTCCCATTGTCTTTTCCTCTTGTCTCATTGGCTCTCCCCTTTGTTTTCTTGTCCAACAGGGACCTAAAACCAGAGAACATCCTGCTGGATGACCACGGTGAGTCGCAGCGTTAAAGAAAAATCACCTAATCTTATCACCATTAAATCCATTGAAAACATTGAATGTTTCTCTAAAAACATGAAATCAGAGGTCGATAAACAGGTCTCAAATGAATAAGAAGTTAGTTATTGTTGTTTGGCTGCCTAATAACACAGTCAGTAGTTGCAGCAGAGGCTGTGGCACAGCTCGCAGAGGTAATTATGGTACTTTAAAACCCTTAGTGCCACAATTTGCGTCAAATCGCACCCCTTCCTGGAGTCATAACTCAGCCAAATCTAAACACACAAACGATACACATTTTTTAGATTCAGTATGACTTACACCTTTGAAGAATCTCATTATATCTGATGTCCATGGTGTACGAACTAACATCCGAACACTATCCGATGCATGTTATAGCTGCAGAACTTGCTTGAGAAGCATCACGTTTTAAGTTTTAAGTATCAAAGTAATCCAGTCATAGTTGTTTGTACATCCATCCTGCAAACAGGAAGTGCTAGTTGCAAATTCGGCTAACTTTGAATGCTGCAATTTATATATTTTTATACAAAATTTGTTATATAATTATGTGAAAAGCATTGTGGTCTGAGGGTAAATATTCTATACATCTTACTGTTCTTAATGAAAAACTATTATTGATCCTGTATAGCTGTTTTAATGTGTTTAATACAGAGTTATGAGATTTTTCTGCAGTTTGTCACCAGAGGGCGCTCCGACTACAGCAAAACAAAACCAAAAAGCTTTCAGAGAAAATAGCGAGTCTCTGCTGAGGAGTTTAACAAACAAAAAAACGATTAAAATTCCAGACTGATGCAAGGGTGACTATTTTTTGAAACGTCCAGAGACAGAAATCTATCCTGACAACCAGCTAATCAGGCCAAAAATATCCAGTTTTTCAGTCTGCACTTGAGTTTTGTTGGTGGGAAATAACAGAGCAGCAGAATAAAGATGAATTCAAGGCTTTAAATAACAGAACTGTGGTAAATAGATTCAACATTCAGGAGGTCGAGACAAACTACTGCGACCAGCAAGCAGAAAGATAATGTGGCTTATCTTGAAAAGCGTGTCCGCTCTTCGCTCGATCATTAAGCATCAAAGGAAACAATCATAACGCTCACTGTCATTTAGAGCATCATGTGTTGTTCACAGCCATCAGACTTTTTTTTTTAAATAGATCACAAGATAAAAACATAAATTCTCTGCAGCTGCAAAAAAAGATCTGTAGCTTTTCCTTGGTCCAGTATCAACACTGTGCAGACCTATAAGACATTTTATAATGTATTCCTGTACGATGAAAGGAGTGATCCCATGTGAGGGAGTTATATCAAATGTTTGGTACCATTGGATTCAAAAGAACTTCAATTTCAATAACAGTATAACAATAAATGTGTCACGGTTTAGTTCAGGGAATGCACCCAGATTCAAACAGGTGGGTAAACAAAAGGTCACTTGTTGTGACCTAAGGTCACATAAGCTATAAGCACAACAAGCTAAAGAGACATAAAATATCTTCTCATTTAAAACAGCCTGAATAAAGCTAGTGGTCAAAATCAACCAGAATTGGTCAGTACAATCAAAAAACTTGATGATACCCAACACTTATGGTTGTGACTGATACTGAATCAAACTTGAAATACTCATTTTCTTCCATCTTATAGATGTTTTGCATGTGTTTGTATGTTTCCTTAGGCCACATCAGGATATCAGACCTGGGTTTAGCAGTTCATGTACCAGAGGGACAGACCATCAAGGGACGGGTGGGCACGGTAGGATACATGGGTAAGTAACCCCTGACCTTTATTGACAGAAAAACAGGAGTAAACCACATATTTAATGTAAATCAGTGGGAGAAAAGTCTCACTTTAGCATTGTGTTCTTTAGTTATGTGTCAATGAATCACCTTCAGCTCACTCTCCCGCCTCCCTTCTCTCCTCCAGCTCCGGAGGTGGTGAAAAACGAGCGCTACACTTTCAGCCCGGACTGGTGGGCACTGGGCTGCCTGTTGTACGAGATGATCGAGGGCCAGTCTCCCTTCCAGCAGAGGAAGAAGAAGATCAAGAGGGAGGAAGTGGAGCGGCTGGTGAGGGAGGTGGAGGAGGAATATTCCAGCAAGTTCTCAGAGGACGCCAAGTCCCTCTGCAAAATGGTGGGTGGATGTTCGAGCGGCCAAATTCACTTGTTTTTCATTTGCTCTGGTCTATAGCTCTCCATCTGCTCCATATTTTACCATATTCTAAAAGATACACTTCAGTGTTTAAAAAGACCTCCTGACACATTTTTGTGTCTGTGCTTGGCTTCATCGCTTCTAATACATCTGACTAAATTCAAGCGCTCTGCTCACGTTAAACTTTAAATTTTGACCAATAGCAAACACTCGATTCAGTAGAAAAAGCCCAGTGTTGGTTTGGTCTGTGGTCAGTTTTATGATCGCCTAAAATGTTTTTAGTTGTACTTTACTTCCAGTTGAATACTCTCACTTGCACATTAGCTTCTGGGAAAAAACACAGGATTGGCCAGGAAAATTTGGTCAACTTTTTTCGCAATTAGTCGTTGTGATGTAATGTGAACAGATTATGTCTACTGTTTAATTGTCGACTACTGAGATTGATTATCAAATTTTCTATAGATGTTTAAAACACAGATACCTGTGTGAAATGCATTACAATGATCAGCTGAGAGTTGATAAAAAGAAACAGCAGCTGATTTAGAAAAAAAAGAGCTAATTTTGTAGATTATCTTGAACTGAAAGAAACAAGACTTAGCAACATTTCTAACTTGATCAAACCTCAAATTTATCATCATCAAATTTAAGGAAATTTAGGGACATCCAGGATTTAATATCAGAGAGGAAAATTGTGAGATTAGCACAACTGCGCCAACACTTGTTTCTTCATCCTCTTCCTTTTTTGGAGTTCACACAATGCGTGTTTCTATCACTTCCTGTTTTTAACATTGCTTTTGATCCTCCAGCTTCTGGCCAAAGATTCTACAGAGAGGCTGGGCTGTCAGGGTGGTGGAGCCTCTGAGGTCAAAGCCCACCCCATCTTCCGCTCCATCAACTTCAAACGCCTTGAGGCCGGCATGCTGCAGGCACCCTTCATTCCTGATGTAAGTCTCAGACATCAAGTTCACAGAACTTCAGGAAGGTTTGTGCTACAGAAACTGGAATCTTTAAGAAAGTTGGTTCCTGAATTTAAAGAATGTAGTAACAGAAAAAAATACACTGAAACTATTTTTGTGACAAATAACATTAACAACAGCACAGAGGTAACAAATAATTAATAGCACAAGTGTAAGAAGTAACATGACAGATATCAGTTGTAACACAGGTATAACAAATTACATCAACAATAGCACAGGTGTAACTAATATCATGAACAGCACAGTGTGAAGTGTAGTAACAATAATGATAGCACAGGTAAAGATATCAGTGAAGTGTAGCTAGTAACATTCATCTAAATCAGGGGTGTCCAAACTTCTTTTAAATAGGGCCAGATTTGACAACGTGAAGATGCCCTGGGGCCAATACTAACATTTTATTTTTTTAAATGACAATGTAACCAAATCTAAGCCAATCAGGCGTGAACACAACTAAAAACCAGTTCTTCCTTTCTTTCACACCTGAAGAATAAATTGTATGGAATACGTTAAACTTGCATGAAGTTGAAACATGACTTATTATGAGTAATGCAAAGTCTGTTAACGTTTAAGTTTAAAACGTATCACTCTTGCTCTTCTCTTTAACAAGATCATTCAGAAAGTAATATTTTGTTTCACATCTACAGATATATAACACCAGCAGTTATGTCCTTAGAGGTTAACATTTAGAGCATTCAGATGCTTTGTTATGGCAACCAAAAAAAGCCACATTTTCCATACATTATTTGACAATCCTAGCAGGACATAAATAATATATTATAAAAATGAAGCTTCAAGCCGCATGAAATCTGACTGCGGGCCATAATTGGCCCCTGGGCTATACTTTGGACATCCCTGATCTAAATCTTCTCATTTAACTTCAGTTATAAAGCAAACAAGCATTTTTCATATTTCCTAAAATAGGAAGCTGGAAATGCAATCTTCTCTTCAGCACAGGAAGTTAAGTTAATTAATGTGATTAATATGAATGCCACCAAGGCTCATTACACAGAGCATCCTTAATTAATCTGCACAGTCTCTGTGTTAACGGGAAGGATTCTCTATCTAAACACAGAGATCTTAGTTGGTTTGAGGGCACTCACAGTCATGGTCAGACCAAACTCATCACCTGCTCAGTTGTGGTTTCTTGTTCAGTCTCTGTTCCGGTTGAGTTTCAGCAGTGGTGTTAGTGGTTTTTGTGTTTGTGGGTTGCAGCCCCAGGCCATCTACTGTAAAGACGTGCTGGACATTGAGCAGTTCTCCACAGTGAAAGGAGTGGAGCTGGAGCCCAAAGACGAGTCTTTCTACAGCAAAGTGTCCACAGGCAGCGTCTCTATTCCCTGGCAGAACGAGGTGAGTCACGTACACGGAAACATACGAACACACAATTCTCTGTGCATGTAATACAAGAGTGAAGTTTGGTCTTTTTGTTCTGCAGATGATCGAGACGGAGTGTTTCGCTGAGCTGAATGTTTTCCACCTGGACGGGACGGTTCCTCCTGACCTGGACTGGAGAGGACAACCGTCCCCTCCACCCAAACAGGGACTCCTGCAGCGGCTGTTTGGCCGACAGGTCAGTGAACACCTCACAGACCCCATTGTCTTACAATATAAGCAGAAAAATGGATTTCCCGGATACGAGCACTGCCATCTTGCACTGATTTCACAACATTTGGAGCCAGAGTCTGCACAGTAGTGGTCACAGTTGGTAAGCTGCCATTGGAAACAGTGAAACGTTTGTTTGAAATATAAGAATGGGACCAGTCAAGGGCGGACACGGAGATGGCAATCACGAATCGTGTGATCGACAGTGGCAAATACTACACTGAGGTCTAGAGGAATTAAAATAGAGCATTTAGGTCAATTGTTAGTCTTAGGAGAGCTGTCTCTGTGCTTTGGTCAACCGCCATGTTGGTAGTCCTGCCTCTTCCACCTTCTGGCTCATTAAAAATTAGCAAAGCCGTGGATCATCAGCAAACCTGAAGCTGACTAAATCACACCTGGTTGCAAGCCATCTGTAATGGCACCTACCTGTCAATCAGAGCTGCCACACTGTTAGTTAAGCATTAATATAATTTGAATGAGTAAATTATATAAAAATTCAGACTCAGTACAGTTGTCATGAGCATTGAAATTAGCTATAGAGACCAAAACTGTTTTTTGTACCAGGCTGTAAACATGTTTATTTCTGCTGTGAAGTTGGACATTTTAACATGGGGACTTATGGAGATTGACTCACTTATGGAGCCAGCCTCACGTGGCCATTTGAGGAACTGCAGTTTTTGGCATTACACTTCACTTAAAAGCCATGGAGGTTGTGCTTGACCCAGACTAGATATTTCAATGTTGTTGTTGATGTTTCAAAATAAGAGAATCTGACTTAAAACAGTCGTAGCATCCAAAACAAAAAAACATTTAACCTCATCTACATTATTTTATTTTTTACCTTTTCACCTAAATATCACAGATATTTAAAAAATAATCTCTTTTTAAGCGACTTTGTGCTCTCTGCTTCCCTCTGCAGGACTGCTGTGGTAACTGCAGCGACAGTGACGAAGAGCCCACCAGGCTGTGACACACACACACACACACACACACACACACACACACACACAATCACAATCTCATTTGTTTACAATTTTTGCACATTTGTATTTTTAAGATAGTACTATCTCTAAATGTCAGAATGTATATTTTCAGCATAGCCATAATGTTTAATGTTATTTAAAATGTGTGAAATATCGGCTGTCAGAAAACGTCTGAACGAGATGAACAGATGTTCTTTTTCGCTTTTGTTTGTTTGTCGTTTATTTCTTGTCCAGGGAAGGCTTTGCTTTAACATTCATCCATTCACACACACACACACACACACACACACACACACACACACACACACACACACACACACACACACACGTCCCTGTTACTGATCTGGAACAATCGCCTGCTGTAAAAGTGCCTTGCTGGAGGGCACTGTGGCAGTGGTTACTAAAGGGAGGACTGAGCATTCCTCCAGTTCTTTGTCTCCCCTCCACTTTGTCCAGGGAATCAAACTGGTGACTTTCAGTTCATGAACTGTGACCACTTTTCTTCTTCCGCCCTCCATTCTGCTGTGACCGACCTCACCTAAAAGCTCTATTTTTCATTAAATTCCTTCAAAAGTATGATTTTTATTTTTGCTTGGATATTATAGTTTTGACCTGGCGATGCAAGAGTCATGAAGTTGTCTACATTTGCAGATATTTTTATATCAAGTATTATCATTTTTTAATCGACAAGACAATCGACTCGTCTTGTGTCAGTGCGGCTTCAGTTACTCTTGTCCGATCAGTGCCAGTTTTCTGTTAAGGTTCTCAGTCGTCCAGGTCACCGGGGAAACTAGACTTGGTTGTAGATCCAAAGAGGGATGAGCCTGGGAAGGGTTGACAGGACAGCATTGTACGCGGAGGTTAAGTGGTGTTTGAGGCCTCCTCCTAGATTGAGGGATGGTTTCTCTACTTTTACATAAATAGCCTCCTTCACTCCTCTTTCAAACCACCTGTCTTCCCTGTCCAAAGTGTGAACATCATAGTCATTAAGAGTGTCCCTTGTCCTCAAGGTGAAAGAAAACACGTAGAGTCTAGTCTTGAAGAGTTGGCCCTTCTATGTTGAGCCATGCATTTGTTGAGTGGCTGTTCCCTGTTCCCAGGAGACTGAACAGCAACTCACTCTTGGTTGTTGCAGTCCCATGAGGCAATCGTCCACACCAGAGCACAGGTGACCTGAACAACTTTCTCGGACGACAGTCATTACAACACTGACCACGAACAAACCAAGTGGAATTGATGGCCTGGTCAGCGATTCCAACGATTAAATACTCCCCAGCAGTCGGTCACAACTGAAGAAGCCTCTTGGATGAAAAGCAAAACGTCTTCACGGATTGAAAACTAAGTCCAGTTGCCCTTGAACCCTTCTTGAAGAAAATAGTGTGATCATCTTGGTTTAAATTAAACGGTCAAATTTAACAGAAACACTGAGAGTTCAATTTCAAACTTTAATGCTCTGATTACACAAGTTGCTTTTACCAACATGATTGTGCCTTTTCATTGGGCTTTTATTTTGTTCATTGTGGTGAAATCACACACATTCGGCAGGAATTATGGCACCATGTTTATCTTACAGATTTCTTAGGATATTTTAAGACCGTTTGAGGTTTGTTAGTTAAATTAAATTACCGGTGTCCAAAACATAACCAGTATCAAGTATCTCAGACGATTTAAATGAGTCTAAACAAGTTTAAACATCGGATCAGAAAATAAGTAAAAGAAAAAGTATCTGAATATTGTTACAACAAACCAGTTTGATAAGTGAATCACAAAGGTTTATTTTCCTCTTATCTCTCAGGGTTTCTGGAGAGTATACTCCCTCTTCTATCTTTTTACTTTGCTCATGAGCAGATTGTGTTGGATGATTTCCAACTTGTGCAGGTTTATGTTTGCCTTGCCAGTAGACCACATCGTGTGTGCGGTAGCAACAAAGCCGGAAAACATCCAAATCTGTCGCAGACTGCCTCCTGATCAGATGGTTAAAAGTCACATTGAGGCGACGACAAGAGTAACTGAAGCTTTTGGGTCAAATCCTTTCGTCAGGCAAAGACTGAAGCTGGTCTGTTCATCACTGTAGTTAAATGCCTCAGCTGGTACTGTTGCAGTCAATTGCGTCCTCAAAGCATATGGCCTCTGATTTTAAGCTATTAAAATGAAATACCTCTGAATGTGTAAAAGGCTTTCATGTTGTTTCTGTAGACTGATAGCTGAGAAGACAGAAACCAGACACCAGACTCCTGCTGTTATGTATGATACTGAAACACGCCTGATCTTTGATATAACAACCATGATTGAGTGGAATTCACCATTAACTGTCTCACAGTTTTCAAATGTCGACAGTGTCAGATACTTTTATCAAAGCTGTCAGTGAAGTTGTGTTACGTATCATAAATGATGGCATTTAAAAAATGTCTTTACTAAACATATTTCTTATTTGCCTTTTGTGGTGTCTAGCTCTAATCACAGTTGAGCAAACCTCGATTAGAACATCAGTCAACTTCCACCTTTCCTGTACTTACATATGCTACGTGCTAGCTCATGGATGTTTAAAATACAACCACATTTTGAAGATGGCTAGAAGATAAACGTGATGAAAATAGTCACATCTTAAGTTAGCTGATGTTAGAAAATGCTAAGAAACTAGTTAGCCAACTTACAATCTAAATATGTTGCTTTTACCATCTTCAAAATTTGGTTCTTGTTTCAACATGGGCAAGCTAGCAGGTTGATGTGTCCGGGGTTTGCTCAACTGTTACTTTGGTTGATTAAACAACAAAAACAAACAAAACAATGCATGCTGGGATACTTGTTTACCCCTCTTAGCAAAATGTATCTGCATGGCTCGATGCCTCTAGAGGCAGGTAAGAAGAGTATGTTTTAGTGTTTGAGTAAACTTACCCTTTAATACAGACTAGGGCTGCAACTAACTTTTTTTTATTATCGATTAATCTGCTGATTATTTCTCAATTGTTTTGAATATAAAATGTCCTTAAATGTCTTCTTTTGTTAAATCAAATCAACGGTATAAACCCCGCCAAAAAATGTAGTTTACCACCGAGTATGACATAAAAAAAATCTAATTCTTATATACGAGAAAGGATGGAAGAGTTAAAGCGATTAATCAATCATCAACATGGTTGCAGTCTGTTTTAAAAAGAACTGGTTTGTTTGTAAAGATGTCTGGTTTTTGATGAATTCTGGTAACTAAAGGGCCTTTTGATGAGCATTTGCATAGATGGATTCATTGTTCAGGTTTCTTTGTGTAAATCAGTGAAAGTCAATGTCTAAGTTTGCCTCCTCCTGTATGCTTTTTGTCTGTTGAAGCACTTAATTAAACCAAACCAGTTATCCACAGAAGATCAAAGATGACAAAGTCCTTCTCATCCAAGGTGCCTTTTGGTGTTTGAAGGTACTCCTCCAGCCTGTAGTCGCCTCTTGTTATACATGCCTGCCGTCTGTGTCTGTACATGTGCTCATGCAAAGCCTGCTGCTGCGTCAGCTTCAGTTCCCTTCCTGTCTGTGGTACCTTGTGTGTTTTTTCGTCGTCAAAACCGTCGCTCTGGACGTGAAAATGAGGACGATGAGACTGAAAGAACCCCTGCACTTAAAGACTGCTGTGGTCTCGCCCCATCCACGTTCCCGGCCTCTGAACTCTGGAGTCTCTGCAATGATTTTATAAAGACTGAGAGGTCGAAGCAGAGTTTGGGGAGTCAGAAGAGCTTGCTATCATTCTCTGTGGACGTTTAAATCAGGACTCAACTGGTGTGTTGTCTCTCTCTGTGGCAGAACGTCCTTTATTACAACTTAATGTCTCATTTTCATAGTTTGGTTCATTGTTCTTATCAGTAATAGTAACATTGTGTTCACCTTCACTTAAGAAGTCAGATGGGTCAAAAAACACATGTCGGACTACGTTACATTTTCTGATAGATTTTGATTATTTCATGTGATTTGTTTTTTTTTTGTTTTTTTTTGTGCTGGAAGAAGCCAAAATCACAGTGGACACAGTCAAATCAGATCAAAAAAAGACCACATAGTCCAGATGAAGAAGAATCTTTGATGATTTAAAAAGGTATCCTGTGGATGTTTCAACCATTTTTAGCTCTATGAAGAATTGTGTTTTATGGGGAAGGACTTTGTTCTGTATTGAACCATATTTTGACAAGAGAATCGTCCGCCTGCTTGTTTTTTTAATTAACGTCACCGTGTTCTCAGATAACAGCTATTAATTTGGTGAACATAACGTTATTATCACTGCTAAAAATGAATAAAAGAATCAGAATTATCCTTTAAAGGAGAATTAGAATAGAAACAAATGTACTAAAATCTTGATTTACGTGTCAAAATTTAAGCAATTTTTTTTTTTTTTTTTTCCAAAATGATCTTGAATCCCTGTAACAGACATTTTGTTTCCACGTTCACTTAAATGTTTCTTTAATTTAGTTTGGGTTTTTTTTTTTGGTGATAAACGATCCAAACAGATTCGTCCAGCTCTGCTTCAGTGTCACCTGATAACTTGAATATCAGTGAAACCAAGAGAAAAGTTCTGTTGGTGTATCTTCGGTGTGTTTTTGGTTACTTTCCTTTATGATGTTAACAAATGTTTTATTTAATTGTCTCTTTTTTTTTTTTAAGTTTAGCAATAATGTTTTGTAGATTTCAAATTAATTTCAACTGCTGAAAGCTGTGTGTGTGTGTGTGTGTGTGTGTGTGTGTGTGTGTGTGTGTGTGTGTGTGTGTGTGTGTGTGTGTGTGTGTGTGTGTGTGTGTGTGTGTGTGTGTCTGAGCCCCGCCTTGTAAACGCTGTGAGAACAGAGGGAAAGCTTCTGTTTTGTACCATAAACCAACTTCTTAACTCTCTGTGGTTTTGTACTTCGATCTTTGTGAGGACGGCTACGTTCTTAATCCCACCTACAAAAGTTCTGATTGGCTGTTTACCACCTACAGACATCAATGGGCACAACAGCAGACCAATATGGAGTGCCTCCATTGTAGAGATTTGGGAAACAACGTTGATCACGGAAAGGAGCGCGAGCCTCCAGCAGCATCACAAAAAAAAAAAAAAACTCATCTCAAATACTTCTTTTAGTCTGACCAAAAGTAATCAGTGGTTTAAACAATATTGCACTCGAGGGTGTGCTTTACCGTCATTATTGGCACAACAGTGATGCGGTCCGTAAGCGTCAATGTAGTGCCAATAATGACGGTAAAGCACACCCTCGAGTGCAATATTTAGATTATAAAACAATTAACTTTAATAAAACATAATCAAAATGTATTCATATTTTGGGTTTGATCTGTTTCCATAGAGCATTAGAAACAACCTGCAACAGAGACATCATGGAGTTTCCCCAAACTGAATAAATCTGCGCATAAACACTAAACTGACTCTTTAGTCCAGTCTAAGCTATCTGCTGGAAAAGATATCTTTTTTCCATAGACAGATTTAGTTACTAAGTCTGTCACATTTATTTTTAAGCTAGTAGTGTTGTATTTGACTCACCGGCACAGCCGATGGAAGATGTGATCAAACATTTCCAAGAACTCGATAGTGTTCAAAACTCCAATGGTCAAAACGTGTTGAAAAAAGATCAGTCAGTCAATGTAGTCATTTTCAAAGTTCACAACATGTTTTTATCTAATGAAATATTCAGCTTCAGTCCATATTAGTCGACCTTTAGTCTTCAAAAACAACATTTTCTCTGTGGTCACTAAACTGTTTGATCTCTGACATGTTGCACACAAATGAGGTACACCTGTATTAATGAGGCAGTCTAACAGCACCATAAAAAACAGAATATTCATAGTCAGATATATTTGTAGTGATGAGTCAGGTGTGCAGTTATGTTAATTTTAAGCCCAACCCCAGGGGCTATATGGAAAGATTGTGGATAATGTGAGCAAATGTATTGTTTGGTAAAAGACATAAATACATCTGTGTGTTTGTTTTTAGTAGGAGTAGGAGTTTAGTCAGTGAACCGGAAACCATATTTACACCTTAACTGCTGAATTCCACCTAGCACACCTGTGACATGTTCCAGGGGTGTTTCATGAATGTCCCAGCTGCTTGATTTTCAAAATAAAACACCCTGTGCAAGCTTAAAAAACATTTAAAAAAAAAAAAAAAGGAAATAATCTAACTATGTAGCATAATTACTCATGGTAGATGCACATAAAAGGGAAAATAACCAAATCTGACCAAGTTAACAAAGTCTGGAGAATGAAACACATCAAAACAGCAACACAACAAAGCCATGTCCGTGTGGTCTAGATGGAATACAGGCTGAACTAGCTTAAGGGTGACTGTAGGGCTCGATTACAAACTTAAAAGGACTTGATGAGGAACACACCTGGAACCATTGCATCATTTAAAAAGATGTTTTGTATGAAAAATATCTTGTGATAGTTTCCCTCAGAAAAAAACGAGCATAAATACAGCTGATAAATCAACCTTTGACATAGAAGTACAGCTAGTATGCTACTGATTTGTTCCAATAGAACAGGAAGGGGATTTCTTCCTGTTTACTTTCAGTCAGACTCAAAGAGAAGTGTTTGAGTTTGAGTGAGTCTGTTTTTTGGAAAGCTCCACTGTACTGTATATGTATGACATTCCTATAATCACCCAAATCTGTATAAAGGAGGTAACAAATCAAATAAAATGGTGTAAATATGGACTCTTCGTGGATAAGGTGTTAATATCAGTGAAGGTCCACATAAATAGATGTACAAACATGTATGCATGTTACATAAATATTGCTTCACTGCCTGATAGCTTTCTTTCTGAGTGATGCAACATAGACGCTACACATTTCAAAACATTGAGATCTAAAACGAAAAAGTAGTTTTATTTTTTTAGTTTAATGGCATTTTAGTGATCATTTCATTGAGAGACTTCCAGCCTTTATTGATGGGACCACTTGATTTTTTGAATGGAAACAGATGTATCTGTGTATGAACACAAAGTGAAATATCACCTTAAACTTCATCAGTAAAAATTGTCTTTGACCGATCTACAACACAACTGGATTATCGTGGTGAAAAGAATTCATGTAAGAAGAAAGAAAAAATATATTGGAGGATCTATCAATAAGTTTGTCCTCATTAGTCTACAAACAAGATAATGTTTACCCTTAGTGTTGTGGCATTGTTATCTGACTGTAGAGGTTTCTGCGTTTGTATCTATCCGTTGTGTCGAAGGAGGCAGCCCTATCCTCTGACCTCAGTTAGCATAATGATCAGACTGGTGCCTGCTTTCCTAAACACAAACATACAGCTGCTCTTTATCTCGAGGAGATTAAGTCAGTGTCTCCATATTAATATAAGAATTAACACTAACCCTACATTGCTCGTAAGACATATGCTTGACCCTGTGTAAACCCCATATGTGGGTTTAGGGAGGTAACCATCTGTAACCATGAATGTACAAAAAACAATTACAGAGTGAGAACCACAAAGAAAGAATGGAAAGAAAATAACTGAAAGAAACAATGGAGATTTATTTTTAAAACAACACTGGCATATCGTGACAGCTCTACACTGATATAAACAAACTCAAAATTTGCAACATTCCCAAAACACAAAAACAAAAGAGTCTGTTGATTGTGGTACATCCAGCACTGACAAGCAAAATCGCTCTGAATTAAAAAGGGTTTTAAAGATCTAAATGAATGGATGAGAATACTGTGTAATTTTGTGTTGACCTTGTGTCAAATTTTTTTTTTCACGTCTCCTTGTATGTGTTCATGATGTGGTTCAAGGATTCGGGTAGTTCAACTCTGAGTGTGTCCAGCTTTGTTTAACTCTCTTTTTACTCTTGTTAATAGACCATTTATTAAACCCAAGAGCCTTACACCGAGGTAACAGCCGCTCTTAATAAAATGGACTGCTTTCATTCATTTTTAGACCACTTAATTCAAAGTGTGATTTGTTTTCTCCACTTAAATGACATTCAGATTTTTATTTTTTTCCAAATTGGTTATGAAAGCTGTTTTCACAGCCTGATGTCACCAAATGTCGCATGAATGACATGTCAATGTATTAAGTCATTTCATGTTGAACCTCACTTTTTCCTCTCCTCTGTCTACTCAGTTATACTGACGAGATGGCGAGTCATTTTAGGCACAAATGTCATGATGTAATCTAAAGAGCGTCAAAGTCCGTATTGGGATGAGGTTGTGTGGATGGATGGGTCAAACAAAAACATGATTTTCACCCACGAGACTGTTGTTCCGTGTCCGGTATGAAACCAAAAGTCTACGGTTAACTAGACAGGATCACGTAGCTTTGTTTTCTAAACCTAACCATTCTGCAAATGCACCATTCATGGTGTCTTCTGTGAAACCAAAAATTAATTAACTTCTTTTGAGTTACATATGTAACTCTACATGATGTTTTTCTAAACCTAATCAAGTAGTTTTGTTTCCTAACCCTAACCAAACTGCAGATGCAGGACTTTCACCCAGAAGACCACTGTTTGTGTCCCGCGTGAAACCAAAAGTTCATACCGTGATAATTTTTCAGTTTCGTAATTCCTGTAACATGTTTTCCTGGACCTAATCAAGTAGTTTTGTTCAGTCAACATAACCAAGTAGTTCTGGTTCCTAAACCTAAGAAATGACTGCTTCACAACTTTAACTATTTCTTATGGTTATCACAACAGCTAAGTGACTTTGTGTATTTCATTGCATTCACAACAACCTGAGGAGACAGAAAAAAGATGAACGGGACATTTTGCTCTGTGAGGCTGTACTTAGGAACAGTGGTGCTTTGTGTGAAATGCTAATGACAGAAAGTTAACACTCTCACAATGCCAACTTACTGAGGTATATTTACCATATTCACCCATTTTTGTTTGCTTTGTTAGCATGCTAACATTTTCTATTTAGCACCAAACAAAGTACAACTGAGGATGATGAGTATGTCAGTTTTGCAGCTATGTGGTCATAAAACAAAGTATTGGACAAATTAAAATTGACCTGATGATGGTGCTAGATGAAATGTTAAGGGTTCAGTTATTACAATTCATCCTGAGGGGAGAAAGAACCTACTGTTTACCTACTGTTATTAGTGTTTATAGTATATATTTACACATCCAGACACAGCAACACTAGCGTTCAGCTGGAGTCATGTTTGTCGCCACCCGACAAGTCAGTCCAATATTTACTATGTTATGTTTAGCAGATATTGGACCCTGAAGCAAACACAGGAGTGTGGAGTAATAAGGGTTTTTATTGAGAAGGGAAGCAGGGGAATGGAGATGGAGATGTCGCTGGGGAAGACAAAGGATGGAGAGCAGTGGCTGAGGGTGACTGAAGCTGGCTCGATGAATGAGTGAATGTGATGTGGCTTTATGTAGCTGGCTGAGAGCAAACGGGCAGGACTTGGTCCTGGAGAACAGGGCTAGGCAAAGAAATATGGACTGCTAAATAGTAATGCAGCCTGAGAACAAACTACCATGCCGACTGCCTGAATAATCTGTGAGTGGGTGAATAACTGGTGTAGATATACTGCAGCATGATGATGTTGATGAGGATCAGGTGTGCTTGATGAGCAGACCGGGAGCCCGGAGGGGGCGGAGTGAAGATGTAAGACAAAACACACAAGGGAAGCAGAGGAAAAAGACTGCAGTCATTACCATGACAATTGGTTTATCAACTTTATTTTCTGGCTGCTTTCTGGTGGTGAGGAGAGTTATGACAGTATATAATGAGTGCACAGAGCTTTCAAGTCTGAAAAGTGAAGCTAATGCTAAAGCTGCATTATTTCTAATGGCCAACAGGTGGCAGGTCCACTGGCTAAAACAACAAGGTCTGATTGTATTGACTGACTATCAAAATTTCAAGTTTCAAGTCTTCTTTTGTACAGCATGATGTTCATTTTGTAAATTATGGTCACTTATAGAGTAAAATAGATGATAAAGCAGGGTATGTTTTTGGTCGTGGCGACATTGTGATTCACAAGTCATTCACAGTGAGTCTGTCCATCTCAGCACACCAGGCTCATGAAACTCAGATCAAACTGTCAAACTAGGCAATGCTGATCAAATGAGTTAAAACTCTGTTACACAATTGACAATTTTTCCTTACACATATTTTACTGATTAGCTGTAAATATAAGACAGTTTGTGAGCAGGGAGGTCCCCATTTTTTCAAGGCAAAAGTCAAAACCAACTTGCAGTACGTGACCCAAAAGCTGGCTCTGAAAAGCCAAGATGGCAACGACCATAATGCCAGACTCGGCTTTAAAATATTTATCCACAAACCAATGGGTGACGACACGGTGGGTCTACACCTGGGTGAGAGTGAAGCAAAACAGTGAAGTTGGCCATAAAACCAAAACAATGAGCTAAAAGATGCTTAAAAAAGGTGCATAGAACTGAGGGGAATCTGCAGTCAGAAAATACTGTGAGACATCACTATGAGCATCACTTGAACAATTGTGAGGATAAAAATATTTCTAAGTGCAGCGTTAACTATGTATCTAGCATTAGTCTTGACTATGTATGCAGGAACAAGTGCAAATTCACGACCGCTATGAACACGTGTGCATGCATCCACACCTTCGTGCATTTCTGCCTCCTAGGGTGAAAACTGTGACCTCCAAAAGGTGGGGAAATGTTTGTGGACCAGCTGACTAACCAACAGATCAAGCCTGTGAGCTGCTGGTTGCATCTGTGTGTCAAGGATATTCTCCCTGTGCAGATCGCCGTGCTCAAAGCACAAATTGAAGGAAAATGCCACTTTAATGCTACTTGAACAGGCAGCTGAGACAGCCTGAAATGTTTTTTTTGTGGCTACATCCTGTGTCTTCTTACTGTTGAATACTTTCAGATAGCCTTCAATTTTAGTTGTCAGTGGTACAAACACATTGACACTGAAGGACTTTTTAAAAAAAAAATTTAAATAATAGGAGCTTTGAAATATCTGTTCCTTTCACCAAATATCTTGTTCATTTTGCTTCTTAGAAAAGTTGAATATGCTGTTGGTTGCTTCGGGAAAAAAAAATCACATTTTCTTAAACAGTATTGTCACTATTCTCTAATGTTTGGTTATTTTATATAACCTCCATGCTGTGGCATCACTGCTTATTGAAATGGGAGGATCTGCTGGTACCAGTTTCTTTATATCCTCAATATTTCGTTGGCATGATCATTTTCTTTTGGTAATGTCACCCAAAATACATTGTAGATTATAGCTATAATATGACCGTAAGTAAGTCAGTTTTACAGGTTGTAATGGCATTGAACACGGACATTTGGCCTTGGAAAGGAGATTATCAACCATCACTTTTGGGAATATGCTGGACCATCAGCATGTTTAAATGTTTATTTATTATTGTCAAAACTGGCGACTATGACAAACCCAAACAAAAAATCTGACTTTAACATGCTGTTCATTTTCTCAAAACCATGAACTTTGTCTGTAACCAGGTTGTATTTGTTCCTAAACAAAACCAAAACGTAACCATAGATGTGTCAGATTTGTCTTGAGTTGAAGGGCATGGACAAAAATTCCTGTTGTCCTCCCATCATTGTATTTTGTCATTTAACTTTGAAGACTTGTTGGATTAGGAAACCTGGAGCTCTCCTAAATATTAAGAGACGGGCTCATTTCCCAAATTAAGAAATTATTTTAGACCAAAACTAGATCACTCACTACATCACTGGTTAGCACTGATTTCCTACTCTAAGACTCTTGATAAAAACAGAGCCAGGTGTTAGAAATCAATAAGGAAAGGCATCATCAATCAGCAGCCACCTAACCTCATGATTCATACATGTGATTTAGCTTCTGTTACGTCTGTACTGCAATCTCTGCCAAACAACACTGGTTCGAATATGAACATCTTGTCCTGGAAATAATGACTGTGGGTCATTTTAGAGCAGCAGCAGTTGGATTTCCAGTTGGAACAAGTCTTGCTGGGTTTTATTTCACCTCCTGATCAGGGACAGTCTCACAGCAGGTGAATGAAATTAACTGTAATTAGCTGATGGGATAGAGAACTAGCAAGACTGCGACTCACTCTGCATTGACTGTGAGTCACGATAAAGTGTGAATTAAAGTTTGAAAGGAGGAGGAATGGTGTCATTTTTTTTTTCCAGTGTGATTTCAGACTGAAGTGAAGTTCGTCTTATTGCTTTCATAGACAAGATTCTTGTATTTAATCCCTCTCTTTGTTCTGCTCTGATTTGTTATCAATCTGTTTTCTATTTTCTCGACCTCCTGTAGACTCTTCTTGATCCACCCATCAAACAATCTGTTGTTTTCTCTCCGAACTACTCATTTTCCTTCTTCACACCTTTTCTTATATTTTCTAAACAACAAAAATGCCTCGGTTAACACGCCAACACTGAGAAGCTGTGTAAATGCAGAGCCAGAAATTATTAAATGGCCTTTAACACGACAACAGTACATCCATAATTTTGTGATTTTAGTTCAAAACATCCATTTCTTTTTGCTTATCCAGGGTCACGATAGCAGCAGGTTTAGCAGGGCATTGTAGACGTCTCTCTCCAGCAATGCATTCCAACTCCTCCTGGGGACCCCAAGGCATTTTCAGGCTAGATGGGCTATATAGACCGGCGTCCAGGTAATTCTGGGTCTCCCCTGGGGTATTCTACCAGTTGGACGTGCCCAGAACCTCCAAAGGAAGGTGTTGAGGAGGCATCCTAATAAGATGCCCGAACCACCTTGGCTGGCTCCTTTCCATGCAGCTCTACTCTGAGCTCCCTCCGGATGTCCATGCTCTTCACCCCTAGGAAGGAAACTCATATTGCTTGTATCCAATCTCATTCTTTTGGTCACTACCTAAAGCTAATGACCAAATGTGAGAGTTGAACATAGATCAACTGGAAAATGGAGAGCTTTGCTTTCCGACTCATCCCACCTTCCCCACAACAGTGTGATACGTCGTCTGCATTACTGCACCAATCCACCATTTTCCGCCAGAGAACCATGGCCTCATCCTGACTGCTTCACACTCTGTTGCAAACCGCTCTAGTGTGAGCTGAAGGTCACCCCGACTGTGCCTTGAGATCCCATCCATGAAAATAACAGAATCGGAAACAAGGGGAGTCCAACAACCATTAAGAACATATAGTTCAAAACAATCCATATTCAATTGTAAACTCAATATTAAAACTGTAATATTGTCACATTTACTGCATTTCAAATTTATAAAAATTATTTTTAGACCTCCTCGCACAGTACATGAGCAGATTACAATGGTGACTGGCAGATTTATCAGTAATATTTGAACAATGAGTCCTTCATTTCAGCTAATTAACTGAAACAACAGGGTGTTTGTTTCCAAAGAGTTTGACAATGTTATTGTCATTTTTTTTGTAGACCATTTATCTGCAAGTTTAGCCACTGTGTCTACATTTGGGTCCTGCTTGAACCATGATGATAGTTATATGGTTCACTGATCTGATTCAAGTTTGCTCATTGAGATCGACTGTGATAGAAAGATTGTTTATCCAATCACCTGCCTTGCCTTTTCCAAACAGTTTCCAATGACAACTTCCTAGATGGTTCTGTGTAACAAACCACCGAGTGCAGGTTAGTTAACGTTAGCCAAAACTCTGACGTTATAGCATGCAGGATTAGCTACACAGTGAACGTTGTAGTCCTAAATATGGCTTGTAATGCTACAAAATAATGTAGTTAGCTCATGATATACTAACTCTTGGCCTCTAGTAATGCTAGGTTACCACTGTAGTAAGCTAGTTTTACATTAGTAGTTTATGTTAGAGCAGATAACACAATCAGTTCACACACTCCTGATGTGTTTTTGGTCTCAAATGCATGACTCCGATGACGAGGTAATCAAACAAAAGTATTTATTTTCCAAAAAACAAACGACACTCTCAAATAGGATCAAAAAATAATAACTCAAACTTGAACCTAACATGCGAATACTTGAACACTGGGTGGTCACTCTTGACATACACTACAATGAACAGAACAAAATGAACTGACACAGACAAAGGGCGACAAGGACTATTTATACATGGAGTAAGTGAAAACAGGTGAAACCAATCAGGGGCGGGGCCAACAATTACAAAGGCGGGAAAATACCACAAAGAGAGGAAGTCAGGGTCTGAAACGAGAGGGAAAAGATGACTACAAAATAAAACAGGAAGTGCTAGAAATATAAAACACTGAACATGAACAAGACTAAAATTAACATACTTGAGGAGACACAACAATCACTCTTATTAGAGCTTAGTTACGGAGGCTAAACTATGAGTGGATAATTGTTTAACAAATGGTCAATCCTAATATTCACAATTTAAGAGAGGAGCAACACATCATCTGTCTTGTGGCTTCAGTGGATGAAAATAATTTTAATTCCACAGAGATTAGGATCAGACAAAAGACATTGAAGATGGATAAAACTGAATTAAAAGAAAAAGTTTCATCAGTGCAGAAACAAGTGTCATGTGTTAATCATCTCTCTATCCGTCCTCCTTCTTCCCCTGCGTTACCACGGCAACTCAAAGTGAAGAAGAAGATTTAAATGAAATGAATATACTGCATGTAGACACACGCCCACACACAAATGCTCTCACCCACACATACACAACGGTACATATCCAGAGCTTGTGTTCAGTGCTTCATGTGTCTTTATTTTGTGATGAACGCCCGCCATGCTGTTGTGTTCAGAGGACAAATCATCAGAGGGAACAGGTGAGGTTGAAGGTGATTGCTGGCTGATTTCATGATTACATCCACTTCATTTATGAAGCACAAATGAAGAGGAGAGAGACGGGCTGAGGAGGCTTCAGCAATCGGGACAAGAGCTGTGCAAAGTGTCCTGAAACACATTTAACATTTTAACTCAACAGTCATGACATTAAAATATACTGAAATACCCTTTTCATTATTATTAGCCAAAGATAAGTTTATGTGTTGTAACATTAACACAGCAGTGTGAAGAATGTGAAATCTACTCAGGTACTGTATTTTGAGGTAGCCTGTAAAAATCCCTATCTAGAACCAGTGTTTAGCTTGTCTGTTTGTCAGCATAAGGATGTAGAAGGCTCATATTAATGTCACAAAAACATTAAGTTTTAAGGTACGTAATGTTACATATGTAATGTTTTCCCAAACCTAACCAAACTACAACTATTTCACAACATTAACCAAGTATTTATGCTAAAGGTCAACTTAAGTGACCAAATTTGAGTCCATGAATTTCACAAATTTCATGAAAATTACAACCATAAGTCACCTGTCTGACTGGCTTACTATAGTATCTGTTATATTGTGAATGAGTCTCTTTTTTTCTTATTTTCTGAATTATTACATAAATATTGTAAAACTTGTACAACCTGCATTTGCAGTGAATAAAGCTCATTTGAATAGGAGGGGGAAAAAAAGAAAGTTGCAGGGTATTTTGAGTGGACGTCTGAACACAAAGACCTCCATTGTCTGTATGTGTACAGTATGTGTATGTGTGTACAGTGTGTGTTGTGCTGTGTCACTACAGATCAGACGTCATGCAGTCACCCACACTCACACATTTGTCACAGTAGTAAAAACGCACACACACATTGACAGACACTGATTTGGACTTCTGACGTCCCTCTGAACCCCCTCAGAACGCCGATGTTCTCTCTTTTCATTTCATTGTCTTCTTCCTCTCTCTGTTGGGTCGAATCCCATACCAGATTTGGCTCATTGCTGTTGTTGTATTGTTAATTTATTTTATTCATGCTTCTCTGAGTCACTCACATCTGACTGGATGACTCGACCTGCTCAGATCATCATCATCATTATAAGAGGACAGTTTTAGCTTTGTATGATTTCTTCCCTTTTTTATCTGACTCTAAATTGATGTGTTGGTCAGTGAAATTTTGTACAAACATTCATGGTCCCCATATGATGTATTCTCTGACTTTTCCTCTAGCACCAACAGCAGATCAAGATGTACTTGAGAGATATCCTGATGACTTTGATACTCCTTTCAGTTTTTACTCAGGCATCACTACGAAGTTGGCGTTTGTGGTTTTCAGTGAACAATGAATGATCTAACTTTTAACTTTACCACCATCTTTAGGCCAAAAATTCTGTTTGTTCAACACTTTACCAAATATCATAGACTTTATAAAACATGGACATAGTATCCGTGAAGTCACCCACAGGTTTCCGAAGAACCGTTGTGGAGGCCATCTTGGCCGTCCTACCTCTCCCGCCTCCATGCTAATCTGAAAATAAGATGTCGATCGTGGGTGGAGACTGTTGCGGCGAAAATTAGGAGCCAAGATACGATCTGGAGAGAGGGCAGCCAAGCTAGATCGTTTATTCTTGTAGAACAATACATCAAGAAGACCAAGAAAAAGATTGCAGATATGCGGAAACACAATTACATTTCTAATCAACAGAAAACAACGATAAGCAACTTCCACCAATCTGATGCACGCCAACGAGCCACACAAGGTACGTCAGCTCTCATGGATAGTTAATCACTCTTTGGCTTGGCTTCATGATGCCAGACTGGGGAATACCAAGACCTGGAGTTGGTCACTTTGAGCTGCGATTGCCACTTTGTCCTGATACTGTTTGAGAGGGTTTTCCATAGAGGCCATAACAACCCGAATAGTTAATAGGAAATGGTGTTGTACTATGTATTATTAGAATAACCAGATGCTGAATGATGCCTGGTTGCTCAATCAAGCCACCTGCAATGGCAGCCACCAATCAAAGCAACCATGCTCACTTCTGGAGCCAGCCTCAAGTGGCCATTTGGAGAACTGCAGTTTTTGGAACTTCAGAGTCATCATTTTTCAGCCCAGGAGGTCTCTTGTGCAATATCTGCCAAACCGATGACTGATGGGAATCAGCCTCAGCTCTAAATATCCAATATTAGCATGACAACACACTAAACTATGGTGAACATTGGGAACATTATACCTGCTTAGCATCAGAAAGTTAGTATTGTTATTGTCAGCCTATCAACATTGCTGACATTGGCATTTAGAGATCAGAGCGTAGCCTGACAGTGCTGCTAGCATGGCTGTGTAGACTGTAGATTGTAAATTTCATCAAAGGGTCAAGAGATTTTTGATTTATGACTCAAACCTGGAAAGCTAAGGCTAGTGTAGTCAATCTGGCAAAGAGTGAATGGAAATGGGCTGGTATTTATAGTGCAGGACTGATGGTGACAGCTTTATTGCTGTTCACACAGACTGTTTGGCCCAATGCAACCAAAGCCTGATTAAACGTGATTGGTCATTACTACAAACGGAAACCAGAAAACTTCTAATGACAAAGTCTTGGTCACTTGCCTACAGATTCTGCATGTCTGTTTATAGAGCTTATCAGATAAGAGACTTGGGATCAGTAAGAACACAAAAATGTGGCACTGGAAGAAAAGTCAGGGGATCACCAAAATAAGTATGATTCATCCCCTGGGGATCATGAATGTGGAAAACGTTTATGAGATATTTCAGTCTGGATCCGACTGACTGACTGACTAACAAGCTAATCATAATAAAAACTATTTTCTGTCTCAGAAAGACGTGAATCTCCTCTGATCATTATTGAAGTGAGTCAAGCAGTTTGTAATTTGATTCCCGCAATCTCATCTCGACACATATAAAACACTACTCACGCTCTTTCATACACACACATTCATACTCAGCGTGGGCAGATTTCAACAGTGGAAACCACGTCAGCTGTAAACCACTTTAGAGGAGTTTCCACCATCTCTCCACATGCTGGGAACCACAAGCAGCTTGATAATGACTCCATTTTTAGATCCTCCATTGGTCTAAAAATTAACTGTTACTACATCGTTTCTCATCTCAGTTGGAGGGGAAACAAGCATTCTGTGTTTGTTGGGGGGATTGAACTTGAGAGCCCAAACACTTGTGTTGTTTGGTTGCCAAAACTCTGACTCTGGCAATAATAATCATCAACAAATTACAGGAGTGATTGTAAAACACAATCATGACTTGAAATACAGCTTGTTGATGTTAGCATTTAACTCAAAGCACCACTCCCACAGCTGCTAGCATGGCTCTAGAGTCTGAGTCATTAGGTTGTTAGACAGGTCAGAAATATTGGAGGTGAGGAAGGTGGGTTCTCAATGTGGGAGATCCATCTGTCATGAATCTATTTCAAGCCCTGGATGGTAGCTGAAGAATGGAGAGATGTTAGAGGAGGTGTCTTCAAGATCCTTTAATTGTATTTTATAGGATAGCAGACTGTTTCACTGTAAAACCAGGATGATACTGTGAATGTTGTTCAGCTCAAAAAAGTGCTTCATAACCAACTTTTTCATCAGTTTCTGACTGAATGCGTTGCACTAAAGGTGTTTGCTGTCCTGTACAAGAAGGGAGGAGGCAAAATACATACAATATTTAAATTAAGAGTATTATTTAAATTACAAATTAGAGCGCACAAAGTGAAACATTTGTTGAAAAAGCTGCAGGCTAAGTAACTTCTAAAAGGTGCTAAACACAATAATACTACTGATGTTCGTGTGCCGTTATATTAATGTTGCATTAATGGTATCTTAGACTGTCACAAACTTTGTACCACAAAGAACATACAAACATATTTCTAAAGGTAGTTTAAAAACGCACAAAAAGAACCATTTAATGCATACTGCTGCTAGAAACTAAATATAATAATACTCTGATAATTAGTCTGATCAGCCACTGTCAGCAATCAATACACACGTAGTTAAACCATTAATCAAACCAATAACAAACATCAGTCACATTGGATATTTAAAAGTTATCTAGTGTTTCTGTAGTGTTGATGTTAAAAAATAAACATTATAAATATTACACCAAACTTCCTTTAAGAAATATGACATTTTGTACGATTCATTACGTGTCCGTAAAACACGTCACTCTACAAACACTAGATAAAGGACGTCATTATGTCGACAATCTTTATGTCAAGTTCATGGCATTAAGATAATCCACAAAGATAAACTGTGTTTCTGTACAAACTTTACATTGTAGAGTTTGTCGCCTCAACAACTCAAGAACTCACTACCAGCCTCCTTTGGTTAGCTGACGACTAGGAATGAGGCAAACAGATAAAAAAAATTAAGATTTCTAACTAAAATAAGTTGATGGTTGGTGGGCCAGATGCACGCCAAATTAAACACAGACTAAAAACACTGTTAATTTGCGATCTACACTGTGTGTGTGACAGTATTTTAGTAGTTTTACTGGCTGCTACTAAAGTAACTACCAGGTTTCCTCCTCCCTGTTTGATGCTGAAGGGGGTGTACCTACCTTCATGTTTGATATGATTAGAAGGCCAAGACAAGAAAAAATGGATATTTTAGATATTTTAACCATAGTCTCTCTAATCTCTATGTTTGACTTCAAACTGAAAACAACACATCCTCTTAACATTTCAGTAAAGATCTCGGGACCAACCAAAGGGTTTTTGGAAGCTTTGATATGCCCACTTATCCTTTAACCAAAAGCTGTGACCGTGGAGAAGAATCAAGTTTTTGTTTGAGAGCTGAACTTGAAAGAGACTCGTGACCCCGAATTGCTTCTTTTTCCCTGGCGTTACCGCATGCGAGGCACTTAATGCCTCAATACCGAGCAGTCAGGTTTCCCCGCTGAGGGCAGGAAACTGGAAAAACAAGCAATCAGCACTTTGGCATCTCATCAGCATGCCAATGAGCAAGTCTGTCAACTTTCAAGAAACAGGAATAAGTTAGAAAACGAGGGGCCTTCATGAAAATCCACCCTACAAATCTAGAGACCTTTTAGTATATTTAAGGCCAATTTATTCACTTTGAGGACAGTTTTCTTGTAAATTGTGCACATTTCTTATTTCTATTGCATTTTCACTGCTGTCGCTACATCACCAGTGTAGAAAAGGTGTGGTTGTGTCTCATTTTCCATCACTCCAGCAACAGAGAGCTTCGTCTCCGTGTTGGATTGGTTTGGATTGGATGTTGCCACACAACACACACACACACATATTGTAAGTTAATAACACTGAAGAAAGTCTTTTTAATTTGCCAGTATTAAGTTCATGGCTGTCTTTATGTAATAGCTTTTGTTAGTTCCTCGCTTCCCACAGAGAGCCGTTGTCATAGCAATCGTCTCCGGCTCATCGTTGTGTTGTTTTCTTGCACGAGGATGCCGGTTAGACCCACTCGGCGTCTCGTCCTCATCAAACTTACTGAGCTCCCACCAAGGAGCTCCGAGCTGGAGACAAAACAAAACACACCGAAACATCTCTGCCAAATATCCATACACACTCATAATAAAACACTCTACTGGTTCTATAACACAAACCTGTACCCACAAGTTTGCAGCCAAATTATGGATGATTCTCTTCCCTCACCTTAAGCAGGTTAGAGGATGACTATCTCGTCATTTCAAAGACCCTCAAATATGTTTCTGCATCTGACTGCACCCACGTCTAACAGTGAGGGAGGGGGTTGATTTTAAATGCACAGCAAAACAAAATTTGTTATTCTAATGGCGCGTTAGTGTGCCCTCCGTGGCTCACAGGAATTACAATTAAAATCATTTGTTAGCCTTGTTTCACACTGTGAATCTTCAGACTGTTGCTGCTCCAGTGTTTAATTGCACACTGTTAGATTCTGTGCAGTTTGATATTAAATGCTTTGTTACAGTTTAAAAAACCTTTGTCCTTGTGCTTTCTTTCCTACCACTCTGAACATAGAAAGGAACATCTGCACATATCGAGATTAACATATTCAAATAAAAAGTTGTAAAATGTGAACAGATTACAATGATTTACAAATCATGCTCAACCCATAAATACAGTACAAAGACAAAATATTTAATGTTCAAATTTTGCCTGTATTTTGTAAATATACAATCATTTTGACCCAATAAAGTTGTGTTATGAGCAAAAAAACACCGGTTTATTGGTAACAGGTGATAGTATCATGAAGGCTCAGTTGTTCACAATTAAGGATGGATTAAGGATTTCACCATCTACAATCCATAATATCATTCAAAGAATCCAGAAAAATCTCTGCATGTAAGGAGCAGGGCCCAAAAACAACATTGTATACCCATAACCTTCAACTCTTCAGGCAGCACTCTATTAAAAACCAACATGATTGTATGAAGGATATTACTACATGGACTTGGGAACACTTCAGAAAACTTTCTTTGCACTTCAGTGCACTAGTTGCCTGGCAACCATACTTTGGGAAATCACTGCGCAGAGCTTTTCTTTCCCCTGGTTTCTTTATGCTAAGCTAAGTTAATTGTCTCCTGGCTCTAGCATATACATGGACAGACATAAGTGTAGCTGTTTTTACCAAGCTCTCAAGTCTCTAGGCAACTTAGTTTTGAGTTTTGAAGGTACTTTATATTACTTTACATACTGCTGGGAAAATCTATAATAATATATCATAATTTACTTGTTTAATATTTCATTAATAATCTGAATATGTAACTACTAAGTAACATAAAAATCCTGCTGTACTTAGTAGAGAACCTTCAAATTCCAGAAATCCCCTAGGCCTGGAAAAGTTTCATAAAAGCCTCAAGTTCCTCTACAACCAGTCAGCTGTGTGACACCAAAGGACCAAAGTGACGGGTTCTAAGGAGGCAATAATGGGGCAAAATGCCGAGCTGTTTTGTGTGTGTGAGTGTGATGAACAGACTGATCTTTATGACGAAGGAACTGATGAAGACAACAGCCTCAGTGTTCATCTCAACAGTCTCCGAAAACGACCGCCCTCCGGACAGTCATTGATCAAAAGCTGTATGTGTGAACTGGCAGCAGTGTGAACTTAAAGTGAACCTACCCACAGACTTTCAGTCACGAGATGCTTTATCATCATCACCATCACTTCAAATTTCATCACACTCCTTCTTCAATTGAAGGAGTGACGTCAGTGCTGATTGGCTGATATACACTCTTCTTCAAACACAGGACCAAATTATGACTCATTGTCTCACGGGGAACATTAATCAGCTTCTTTTGTTTTGTGCTCTACTTTCATATGAAGAAGAGAACAAGTGTTTGATATAAAAAACAAAACCAGGTTACATTTATCGTAATGCAATAGGCTTGGATTGCATTTTAAATGAATATGAATGAACTCTACAGAACCCGTATGGAGTACTGTCTTTTAACTACATGTTTACATCATGGCTCTCTGCTTATATCATGATTCTTTGAAGCATTAGTCGTCTCCTCAGAAATATATGCCACACATTTATGTCTAAGATGTGCAAATTCATGTGTTTTCAAGGAAGATATATTGTTATATATTAACAACAGGTGTATCACAAGCCTGAGTGGAAATGTGTTACGTGTTTAACTTTTAAAAAGCATTTAAATATTAAGTATATTCCAATCTGACTGCCTGTCTGTCTGGATGGGTCAAACAAACAGAACTTTCTTACTTTACTTGGTATTCGTATAGTATGTACTGTGTTTACACTGCATCATATCTGTGTATTTCACTGGACACACAGCTGGTGTTGTTCAGACGTTTACTCTGTTACCAGACGCTGGCTGCTCACAGCGATTTGACTTCAGTATGTTTGACAGTCAAATCAGCTGCAGGTCCTGAACACTGACGCCTGTTGAGGAAACCAACATCTCTCTCATGACTGATGAGTCACGGTCACTTTTTATCACAACTGGAACATTTTCTTCACAAACCCACGATGATTACCTGGATTATAACCAGCTGATTTGTGTGACTCTTCATCTCTGGCTCTCGAGGACACCTGCCTCACATGTATGTAAAGTTTAAGATATCAGCCTTCATTTACAGAGGCAGTCTTCACCTCTCAAAGGTGTGGGTACATGTTGTCGTTGCTGTAACAAGTTTATGAATATTTAATTTGCATGAGGTGCAGGTGTTGTAAACTGACGGTCATCTGATATCAACTCACCTGTTTGTAACTTGATGTCATTTGATTAAAAGCTGCATCTGCTCTTTACTGTTGACAGAGACAAGAACTGACTTTTAATTATTCACTACTGTGATTATGTTGATCTCTTTACAGTAGTATTACACGTCAGTAAGGTTGGGTGACTCACAGGAGATTAAAATATCCAGACTTTTAGTCACTAGTATGAGTGTAAACTGACCCTCCCTGCCTGGTAAATGTTCAGTTTGTAAAACAGACTTTGTATTAGACATTTGTATGCTCTAATCTCATCAGATATCCTCACTGACATCACCATGATGTCCTCCAGCACCACAAAAGACTTTGTACTTATTCCAAACGCATCTGAGATTGAGATAATTCTCAAGGTCACCAGGCTAGCATCCCAAAAATTCATTCATTGATATAGGAATACTCCTGTTGCACTTCCTGTTGTGGAAATAGTGTGAAGAGAGGAAGTAACCATTCGATTTTGTATCTTACAGACCAACAATTAAAACTCTCCAAACATTGCGCGTCATATTGTCACCGAAAAGTTGGATTTTTGTCTTGTCTTACCACGTGAACTACTATTAACAGTAGCTGATGTTAGCTCAGTTTGTTAGCTGGGAAGCCCGGACTGTGAGCTCAGAGCACTTTGGGAGTGTTCGTGTTTGTATCACAGGAGTTTTGGACCACCGGGAAGAGGAAGTGGAAGAGGAAGGGAATGCTAACGGTTAGCAGAGCGAGTGTCATGCCAGAACCGGAGCAGGACAGGCAGGCAATGTAACTGGGATCAGCAGCCTTTATATATGGATATAACGAGGCGAACAGAACAAAGAGGATGTTGATGGAGGAAGACAGATGCTAGGTGATCGAGCAAGAAGCTGCCGGACAAGAGTTGGTGGTGAGAGTTTTGTGAAATAAAAGGCTGAAAGACGCCAAGCTGGGCTTCTTGCTGTTGGACTAGTAAGTAATATTAGGTGACTGCTATGTCTTGTGTTGTTGACCTTGTTTGACTCACTAGTTTTTCATCAGAGGTAATATAATCATAGCAAATACAGGTGAACACCTGCCCATATTTACCACAGTGATATTGCACTCTGAAAGCAGTAAGATAAGCCCATCATTGGGTTTTTCCAACAAACCCTAATAAACAATGGCTAAATAAATATTCTGGAGGCAAGAGAGATAACATTAAACTACTGTAAATATCTCCCCAGTATTTCTTTACGACCTCCATAGAGTCTGTCTCCGTTTCCAAAGTCGTGCGTCCTCGGAAAACCCCCGCCGGCAGGTTGATTTGTATTCTCATCATCCAGACAGACAGACGGACAGACGGGTTGAGTGTCACGAAACGCTCCTTGTGCTGTTCCAGTGATGAGAGAGGAAGCGAGGGACTGAATGAAGGGGAGAGAGAGAGAGAGGGAGGGAGGAGCCAGGCTGTCAAGGTGAACCGATAAACCCCTTTTTTTATCACCGCTGACGTTCGAAACACGACGCGCAGCTCAAGGCAGCACCGCGCAGGGAGGAGCAGAGCTCACATCCTTTAACCGGTGGACAGTACACACTCACAGGGAGAGGAAAGTGTTGTTTTTACCCTCTTTGTTTTTGTTATATTTCATAAAACTTAAATGGCACGGAGCGAGCTGAGTGCGTCATCTCATCGGAGGCGCCAGAAGAATTAAAGGTGAGTTTTTGTTCCCACCAAAAACAGCGACCTGTAGTGTTTAAATGAGCTGTGAGTTTATTGTTGTTTGAGGTTTTTTAATCACCTTGTATTATGATCTCCGTGTCATTCATTTATTGGTTTATTGTGGCTGTTTTTTTCTGAGTGTCAGGATGAAAAACCCTCCTGCTGTTCCTCTCAGAGGAGATGAAGAAGGGACATTTAAAAAAAAAAAAAAACAGCAGTGCGTCTGAGAGGTTGCGTAATGTGTGAATCGATCAGTATGTGTTGGATGATTTCACTCATCATACAGTTTAATCCAACGACACTGAGCTGCTGAAATATCAAATATTTTTGTTTTGTTGGCAGATGTGAACAGTTTAATACATCCACAGATACAGAGAACAGGGCAAAAAAGTAGTAATAAATAAGCAATAGAAAAATTGGCTCCATGTTGATGAACTACATTATTAAAATGTACTGGTTAGTGACAAAAACAGAATAATATGACATTCTGTGTACTTGTGGTACTTAAAGTCCATTTTGCTGATAATACTTTTACGTAAGTAACTTAAGTAAGTTTTGAATTGGACTTTTTAGACTGTGGCATTTGCCATGTTTTATGCATAGACTGTATAAACATGGATGTAGTATGCATGACATCACCCACAGGTTTCTAAAAAGATGTTTTGAAGCTCAGAGTGTGGTGGCTCTGGCTGTCGCCATCTTGGCATCCCTGCCTCTGACACCTGATCTAAAAATGGGCAAATACGTGGATGATCGGTGGACCTGAGGCAGTTGAATGACGCCTGGGTGCTCAAACAAGCCACCTATAATGGCACCACCTGTCAATTAAAGCAACTACGCTATTAATTCTGCATAGCTTTAAGCCTAGTATAATTTGAACAGGTGAGTTATATAAAAGTTCACCCTCAGTACAGTTGTCATGAACGGGGAAATTAGCTATAGAGACCAAAACTGGCTGGCTGTGAACATGTTTATTTCTGCTGTGAAGTTGGACATTTTAATATGGGGGCTTATAGAGTTTGACTTACTTTTGGAGCCAGCCTCAAGTGGACGTTTGAGGAACTGCAGTTTTTGGCACTTCTGCATTGGTTTTACTTCACAGCCACGGAGGTTGTGGATGTCTAATCAGTGCTAAATTGAAGCAATAAATTCCTCAGTGCAATATAGATTGACAAATTTATTTTAGCCAACAATAGATGATTTAATGGTGCAAAGTAAAAGTGTAACTAATGATTGCTTTCTACAAGCTAAGAGTGATGCAAGGCAGAGACCAACTAGCTAACTGTAACCAAAGCTAAGTACTCTGTGGCTTGGCTGTGCAGCACGGGTCTGAAGTTGGTTGGTAGTGTTGGCTAATGGGGTTATTTGCAAACTGCGAGCTAGTTAGCATCATGTAGCCAAATATACAAAATACAATATAGGAACATTACAGATAATACATTATTCTAAATATTATACTTTAGTTTACAACATTCAGTCAAGTGACTGTGTGAACTCTCAATAGGTAACAGACTGTAGGACTTTCTATTTAATTTGTCTCTAAATCTGTTTTTAACTCCAAAACTATTTGCTTTACATGGTTGAGCCAAGATCAGATTAAAGTAGTACATTAATTTCCAACAATTGTACAAGATAAAAACTAGAATAATAAAACAGATAAGAAATGTAGGAAATAATGTGCTAACATTAATAGAAAGCTTTTTTAGAGATCAAGATCAAAGATCACATCTGAAAAGTCTTTTCAAACTTGAACTTGAACTTCACTGCCTCAGTTCTTCTTTATGTGTGAAAGCTCAGTGATCTTTAAGAAACGAGTTGTAGAGTTTCAAAGAATTCAAGGACACCAGTAGGAAAAAGCCAAGAACTCATTTCCTGAAAAAGAAGTTTGTGATCTTAAGATTTTAATCTGACACCGATCTCACATGGGTCCAGTGATCATGTGTTTTTGCTCTGAGTGAAATGCGATGACAGACATGCTGCTTTCTGAAACCTCAGAGGAGGTGAAGTGGCCCGCTGTGGCCTGGAGAGTGTCCTTGAAGCAAAACACTGAATCCTCACATGATCACCGGCTGGATAAAGAGATCAGAAACTGGATAGTTACAGGCGACTCAGCCAAAAATGTAAAAACGTATTGCAAAAAACGTTATTACACTTGGCTGAGGTGGAAAAGTTGGTTTATTTATAAAAGCAGAATGACTCAAGGTGCAAACAGAAACTGACTTAGTGAAGGAATGACGACATCTAGAAATCATGTGACTTAAACGTCACTCTCAGAACATCAGATCTATGTGGAGCGACTCTCACATTAATACATGAATCTAACAAAAATGTCTGATTTCCATCGTGTTTTACATCATTTGAACTTTGACTGGAGTTCTTTTAGTGGCCTTGTTGTGTCTTACTCTTCTTATGCAGCAGTTTAGCTCCACTTGCTGTTTCTCAACGAATCAACTTCTAATGTTCACAAAACAGTAGTGGATGAAAATGCACGCAAATTTTCTCAAACTTTGGTTAAGATTTAAACTACATTTGGATTAAGATCTACCTAAAAGCTGCCACTGACTGCTGAGTCCTCACTCCCTTTAACCAGCCAGTATGGGCACAGTATTCACCAATTAACAATGTGCGTGTAGACATAGCAAAAGGCATTTTCCAGCAATCAGCTAGGCTAAAAACAAGAGTTGCCTGGGATGTCTGTTATAGGCGAGCGGCAACCTCCAGTGCTGCGAAATGAAGCCAATGTGAAGTACTAAAAACTGTAATTCCTTGAGCGGCTGCTTGAGACAGACTACAGAAGAGTCAAGAGATGAGTCAACCTCCATAAGCGATTGTATGAAAATGCCCAACTTCACAGCAGAAATAAACATGTTTACAGCCTGGTTCAGACAAAGGTTTTGGTCTACAGATGGCTTGTTTGAGCACCCAGGCGTCATTTTGCCCGTGTCAGGTCTGCCAATGATCCACATCTTTGCTGATATTTGGATCAGCTGGGAGGTGGAAGGAGCAATATATCCAACACGGCGGCGGTCAGCGTGGCATATTTTCGGCTTCAAAACTGTGCTTCAGAAACCTACGGGTGACGTCACTCAGGCTCTGTCCATTTGTTATACTGTCATTGGTTGTATGCCACATTTTGGACTTTGACGTGGCTCAAAAAGTGACATCCATGTCCATATCCATGCTGGAAAGGAGCCGAGATGCTGGTTGGTGAAGTCAGGTTAGGTGTTAGCCAGCAGGCCTTCACAGAATATGGAGGGGAAAAAATAACGCTGGTGGGAACAAGTCCCAAGGAAGTGTGCCGAGCTTTGAAGCAAATTCAACATAGTGGTCGAACCATGTAATGACAGCAATCGCGTGTCACGTGACGCACACTGGCCCCAAAAAGACTTAGTCCTATAAGCTTACAATGTGAAAGAATCAGCAGTAAAAAACATCCCAACCCAAACGAAATTAGTTATTTTGCTGTCAGATTTGATCCATTTGGTCAAGAAGAGCCAGGGTTAAACCAGGAGTTAGCATCTTAGCCGGTGGATGTCTCGAGTGCACTTGTATGCGGAAGCATATGTGGAAGATCCAGGTACATTTTATGCCCAGAAATCGATGGCAGCGCTCTGATTTGCCTTGAGATTGTTCTGTACAAATAAAACTGACTTGTTTGCAGCAGTCGTCTCTATGAATAAAAAGCACCAAGTGTTTTGTAACATCTGTTATGTTTAACCTTTAAACATCGTCCATTATCCTCCATTATTATTTAGAGAGTAACAGTGGAGTATTCAAGGGAGTTCAGTCCTTTAAATTGTAAAGAGATTCAGTTTTATCTCCACAAGAGAAAAGGACAAAGGAGGTATATAAATAGTGCGAGTGTGTACTGTACATGTTGCTGTACATGTGTGGGTGTGGAGGTTGAGGTCTGAGTATTGCTACTTTGTGATGACTCGATTGGACAGGAAATGTGGTGAGTAAACAAAGACTCTGTTCCATATCAGTGCTCGTAGATTGGGGCACTGCGACCTTATGAAAGCCCTTCGCTGATGAATCACCTCTGCTGAACAGATTCAAATTACAGTAGACACAGAGGTGTGATTCCCAAAAGGTGACGATGCAAAAACAGCTATAAATGTAATAACCGTGAAAAGTTAGTTTGTTTCAGTTCTAAGACAAAGTAGTAGTAGGTTCTTTCAGATGTCTTATTTCCAAAATTGACTACCTGACCAGCAGGCATGGCACTCAAGGCAGGTGTGGCAGGGAGTCCAGCACATCACCAGCTACAAACCCGGAGGTGAGGCGGTTGGTGACGCTTCGCTGGCAGAGGAACTTGACAACTTCTTTGCCCCGTTTTGAGGTGGATCAACCAGAGGAAACTGCATCCTGTCTACCAGCCCTCAGCAGCCACACCCTCACTGTGGAGGAGTACGAGGTGAGGTGCACACTGAGGAGGTCAACCCAAGGAAGGACTGTGCTGAGCAGCTGGCTGGGTCCTTCACCAGGATCTTCAACCAGTCACCATCACAGTCCACCATCCCACCCTGCCTGAAGTCATCAATAATAGTCCCACTTCCCCAAAAGAGCAACATCAGCAGCCTAAATGACTACCGTCCAGTGGCACTCACCCCCATTGTGACCAAGTGTTTTGAGAAACTGGTCAGGAAGCACATCACCACTCACCTCCCACCCACCTTTGATGTACACCAGTTTGCGTACAGGGCCAACAGGTCTACAATGGTTGTGAACAGCCACAATTCTCCACGTTGCCCTGACCCACCTTGAGCAGAGGGGGAGCTACACCAGGCTGCTGTCTGTGGACTTCAGCTCTGCGTTCAATACCATTCTACCATGCAGACTGGTGACTAAACTGGAGGACTTGGGCCTACCTCACTCACTCTGCCTGTGGATAGAGGGCTTCCTATCTGATAGGCCCCAGAGAGTGAGAGTAGGGACCCACACCTCATCAACCCTCCGCCTCAGCACTGGCTCCCCACAGGGCTGTGTGCTGTGCCCCCTGCTCTACACTCTTTATACGCATGACTGTACCCCTGCTCACACCAGCAATAGCAATTTGCAGATCGGGGCGAGGTGGAGTGGCTGGCTGGGTGGTGCAGGGACAATAATCTGGTGCTCAATACTAACAAAACCAAGGAGCTCAGTCTTCAGGGTTCTGGGCGTGCACATACAGGGGGTAGCACTAATCCCACAGAGAACCACCTCTCCCAAAAGCTGCTTGTGTCTTTCTACCGTTGCTCCATAGAGAGCATCCTGATTTACTGCATCTGCGTATGATTTGCCAGCTGCACAGTTGCAGAGAGAAAAGCGCTCCAGAGGGTCATCAACGCTGCCCAGAAAATCATCGGCTGCCCCCTCCCCTCCCTGGAAGAACTTTATTGCTTGTATCATCAAGGACCCATCCTACCCCGGCCACATCTTATTTGACCAGTTGCCCTCAGGCAGGCGATACAGGACATTAAAAACCCACACAAACAGACTGAAAAACAGCTTTTATGCTAAGGCCATAACTGCCCTAAATGACCACATGAAATAACTCATGGACTGGTGCTCTGTATATACTGTATGTATGTGGATGCATGCGCTTTTTTTTTTTTCCATGTTTTTATCCCTTTTATCTGTTTTTCTGTTCTATGTTTTATACTTGTACTTCCTGCATTGAAGATGGTACTGTAATTTTGTTATGCATTGTATAATGACAATAAAGATATTCTATTCTAAATGTCATGTTTTCAGTTGTGTCTGACAGCATAAGATATTGTAGCCGACAGGATGAGTCACGACTGGTGAGCGTATTTCAAAGTGATGGTGATTCCCTCAGGAGCTGTTCAGACAGGAAAGGAAGAAATATTACATTCATAACCTCCTCAGCATTTTCCAAAAAATGTGTAATTTTGGCGTTGCTGACGAATGGAAGAACCGTGACACAAATCTGACGGTGGTTCCCAAAGGTGATGAGCAGATGATCTTTAGATTGTAAAATTAGCAGACACTCATATTGAAGACAAATCTGTCCCACAAGAGCATCTGGAGGGTCGTTGGCTGATGACTCACCTCCAAACACAGACGATTAACAAGAGTAACGGCCTGCTTGAACTTGTGCAGGTGCGTCGGTGGTGTGTTGTGCTGTGAGAAAAACGTTGTGGTGCCGTGCAAGCCATCGGAAATAATGGGTTTCAGAGAGCAGTGCTGCTATTGTCGCATTGTGTTTTAAAAGGTCCATAGGAGTCCAGTTTTCACTAATCCAGTGATGTCAGCTTAGATTAATTACTCAGTTTCTCAAACAAGCTACCTGCAACGGCACCTTCCTGTCAGTCAAAGCGTCCACGCTGATAATTATTATAACTTTAAGCCTTAATATAATTTGAACACACTAAAATAAATAAATAAAAAGAAATAATAACAATAACAACAACAATAACAACAACAACAACAACAACAACAACAACAATAATAATAACTGCTTTATCATGAAGTTTACTCCCTTAAAGATTGTAAACAACTCTTCACTGAGACTCTTTATGGTTAACCTCTCCACCACCAGTTAATAAAAGTTAATAAAATCTGTCAGCAGAAATCTTCACACAAGAGCGCCAGATGGAGGTTTGCAGTCTAATTAAAGCCCATCTGTTTGAGGTCAGTGACATGACGACCTGCAGCACCTTCTCTTCTCCACCATTGGCTCCAGTCTCATTTAACTGGAACAAAAACATCTCAGTGTCCGGAGGAAAAACATATTTACTTGGTCTTGTCGCTGCAGTGAAGCATACAAACACCGTCAATTTGCAAACTCAGTTGTGGCTCCAGCTTAAATTTTGCAGGTATCAGCTGCTGATCAAGATGCAGAAATCCTAAACACACAGATTGAAGCAAATTAAGAGAAAAGCTGTTTGTGTGTGATTATTCTGCTGCAGTTTTAATACAGCATCATTTATGTATTCTGTTTTCCACCATTTAGAGGCCACAGACTGTTTCCCCTGCAGCATGTTAATGCTTTCTTAGAAAAACACAGAAGCAGTCGAAAGAAATAGTCTGACATTATCGAACATATGACTGGAGCAAAACATGGAGTGAAGGAAGAAGTACCTACATCATTTACTGAAGTAAATACTAATAGTAGGGCTTACTTAAAAGGTCCAGTTTGTTGGATCCAGGGGGCTCAATTTACAGAATATAATATTCAGAATGGACAAACTAAACACTATACTCTATAAAGAGTTCTCCATTACACTTGGAAGGAGAGGGTGAGGTGAGGTCTTGTCGATAGAGGTGCAAGAAAGCTGGGTTTTGAAGCCAATTTGACAGAGGCCAACTTGTTCGTAACTATCAGTAACTTGTTAGAGCTTTTACGAACCGTGCAGCGTGGAAGGAATAACTGAAGTAATTCATTAGTTTAAATAACAATAAGGAACAATGTGTCCTGTTTTCTAGGTTTCAGTCACATTTTTAGTCTTTCACTACATCACAGTGAATATTTTCTCTGCGAGCAGCTCTCTGAAGTGTGAAACTGATACTCACCCCCTGAGGTCAGCGTCATAATCCTGCCTGAACAGCTGAGATTCATAAGCACACGGCCTCTGCGCTGTCCTTACTGCTCCGAGATCTCACTGTGTTGAAAACATTGTCTGAATTTGTCCTCTGATAATCGGTGATGATGGTCTCGTTTCATCCCTGTGTGTCTTTGTAGAGTGGCGTGGTCGAGGAGTCCAGCTGGGATCTGAAAGGGAAGAATTCGGCATCCCGGCAGTGCAGGCGAACCCCTGACTCTGGTCCCCCACAGCCCTCAAGGGACCAGCTTGACTTCACATGGATGAACCCGCCCGATGGGGATTCACATATCATCTCTGGGGTTTTTGGCGCTTCTGATTGGACGCCGACTCAGTTTGTTTGACCCACTATTTTTCTTTCCCCTCTTTTCCCTCTTGGACTGGAGGCCTCAAGAATCAGGTCATGATTTCAATGTTACTTTCCATTTTCCAAAAAACATTTTCAGCCGCAGTAGCCTTTGAAGAAAACTGAAAGGGTGGATTATTGAGGAGTCTGGTGGAGCCTTTTGGAGAGTTTAAATCAATGTTTCCTTCTGCTGAAAGACCTGCGAAGGTGATGCAGAGTTCATCTTTAGTCTTGTGGAACAACAGTGTCTGTCTGTGTGTGAATCCTGAGATTTATTTCCATGTAAATGTGCTGCAGAGGAGCTGAAAACATCTGGATGGATACAGAAAATTTGCAAAGAAATATTAGATTTTTTTTTTACGTTTTTTGATCTAGTTGCTAGTTTTATGACCATTCTGTAAGTTTAAATGTGTACAGACTGATTTTTTTTATTGAATTTACTCTAAATATTCCAGAAAAGCATAAGATTTTCACACAAACCAAGACTTCAGCTGCAGAATATCAAATGTTATGATCCATAAGAGCTGGATTTCCTCAACAACATTGACGTGGACAGTTTTTAATTTAAATTATCATAATTTTATCTTGTTCTGGCTATTTTAAGGATCTTGGATACCATTCTATTTCCGTTTCAACAAGTAAGGCCCAGTTCTTATTTTCAGGATATTTTGAATCAGTTTTTTGTATTGATTTTGACGTAAGTTTTAACTTTAACGGACTTAAACTTATCAGTGTTCAAGTCAAGTGGCTGAACTGTCACTTTTTATCACCTCGGATTACAGACCAACAGGATAGCAGTGTCAGCTCTTGAATATTTTTAGCGCCGAATGTGATAAATGTACCAGAATTTGGCTCATTGACCAAGTTTCACGTCATCCAGAGGAGCTCGCGTACATCCCGCTCGTCTGAAATCACTTCTTCCTGCCTCGGGAGGGGAACTCTCAGCCCGTCCTGTCACCGCCATGGTGATGTCACAGGGCACCTACACCTTCCTGGCCTGTTTCGCCGGCTTCTGGTTGGTCTGGGCCGTCATCGTCATGCTCTGCTGCTTCTGCAGCTTCCTGCAGCGAAGGCTGAAGCGCCGCCATGAGGAGAGGCTGAGGGAGCAATGTCTGCGAACTGTAGAGATGGAGCCGCTCAGCTGTCAGCCCACAGGACATCCTACTCTTCCTCCTCCTCCACCTCCTCCACCATCACAGCCTCCACAGCTGCCCAGGGAGCCGCCGCAGTTTGGCCCTCCTCAAACCCTGTCGCCACCTGTTCCTCTGCAGGTCCCTCATCCAATGCCGCAAGCGACCTGGATCAGCATGCCAGGTAATGTGAACGAACTGCTGTTGTTGGTTAATTTGTTTTCTTGTTCAGTGCCTCTTATCTGTTGACAAACCCGCAGAGAACAGTGAAAATGTAACAAAATTTAAAGCCTATTAGATACCCAGTATATGCTGTTTGCTGATTATCTGCATTTAAATATCACTGAACGTGCTGCGATACATCTGAAATGTTAACATATACAGCGAGTTTCTTATTGCTGAATGTCATTATAACGTACCATACTCTGGGTATTTTCTTTTCACCATACTGTTCCACCATACTGTTACTCTTACTTTCTCTTTCCTACAATAGTGCCATCACAAACAGATTAGTTGTGTGAGGTTAGATGGTCAAGAGTGGATTCCAGAGCAGACTATAACGACTATAACCTAATTTAACTTGTGAACTGGGACAAAAGGAACGAGGGCTCATAAAATGGGGGGTCAAAGCGAGGATAACAAGGTTTAACCGACTAGTCCACTGGCTCTCAAACTATGGTACCTGTACCATTGTTGGTACGTTACCTCCCTGTAGTGGTTCTTGAAGGTGTCTCTTAAGTCATTTATTAACATATTAACTATAAAAAAAAATAAAAATACTACTACATTTTGATAAGTTTTGCATTTCCTTTAATATTTGTTACACTATCAGTCTCCTACGGAGTCACATTCATGCATGTAGTGAGCACATACACGTTGCTGTAACAAGTTAAAATATGACGACAAAGATTGACAGCAGAGGTAAAATTAATGATTCAATAATGCTGCAATCGTGGCCCAAACAGGAAAGATTAGAGGAAGAGAAATGTGGATCAGGATAAAAACGATAAATAATCTTGTTCTTAGGCATAAATCTGCCTCCTGTGTGAACTGTCTGTAGCTGAATAGGGGCGGCCTACGCTGCTGTATTTTAACATCTGTCATAATGGTGGTATTTGGAGAGCATTCCCCAGAGAGGAGGAGGATGTTAAAGGTGACACATTGTGCCTTGAAGATCTAATGTTATTGTCGTCTGATTCCATATTGTATCAGACCTCTATATAGAGTTTTTTTAAAGGGGGTTCAGTTATCTGGCACCTTTCAGATCAGAAGAGCAAAGACCTGCTACAGGAAGCATGGATGTTGAGTAGAAGTGATTTATGCATCATTATTCTTCCAAACTGATGATTCACCTTCACCGTTCTACTAAAACAACTTGTACAGTATGTATGTGGTGTTGTGATTTTTTAAATGTAAAACACATTATTCACACTAAACACCAAGTAAACAACTATGAAAAGTCTGCACTGCAGCAGTGAGTCTCTCTGCACACTGTAGGATTAGTATCTACGGGCTAACAAGCACTGAGTGTACTGCCTGACTCGTACATAGACAAATCTGTTGAGCTCTGAATTCCCAGTCGGTCTCTTCAGTACTCTTCGGCATGCCAGCTGCAGTTTGGCACGAGGGGTGTCGAGGGTGGGGGGGCGGCAGCGAGTTTGTGCGAGAAGTATGTCCATTTCGATAACATAAAAAAGCCGAGTAGGCGGGAGAAGGCGAGAAGTTTTGTTAGTGTTGGACTCGTGAGTGGGAGGCTGTGGCTATTTCCTGGAAGCAGTGGAGACTCGGTACGTAACAGACTCAGAAAAGGTCTGGGAAGGAAATGAAATAGATGATGTGCTGATTTAAATCACTTTAAGTGATTCCCTTTAATGGATGCAGCAGTTGACTTTTAAAGTTGAGTCTCAACACCAAACTGTTCATTCAAAGCAAACCATTAATGTTTTTTTCACTGCTGAGTGGAAAATGACAGATACCAAACCTATTACGTCTTATATGCTCTTTATTTACGGGCCAAATGCATATTGTATTCATAAGACTAAACTGTTATAGCAACAAAACCAGAGGTAAAATACGTGAAATTCATGATATGAGCAATTCAGATGCAGACAGGAAAGCAGAGGACAGGAGGAGGATTACATTATACACTGTGTCAGATTTTTTTTAGGCTCTTCGGTTCCCAGCTTCCACCTCCCCGCCTGCCGGGCAGCGTTCCCCCGCGGGGCGTCATGGTGACAGCTGCCGCTGAGGCGTGGGTGGTGACTGTGGAGGCCGAGCAGTGACGGAGTGAGCAACAACACGGCCGCGGCTAAACTAAAAAAGAAACAGAAAGGCAAGAATAAAGAGACGATCAAAGGGAGAGTGAAGAGTCAGCAGACGCACAACTGGACGAGGGAGGGAGAGTTTTTTTCTCTCATGTCTCTGTTTTAGAATATATTTAGGTTTTTCACATATGTACGTATGAGTTATTGATCACTGTAATTAGTGAATCGTTCCCTTCTTAATTACCTTGTGGAGGACAAAAATTCAGTCAAAAGTCATTTCACCCAAAGCTAATATGCTTCACTACGCAATTCACTGAAAGGCTCTTACGCTTTTTTGTTTTGTTTTAGATATTTTTTTGTCCTTTTCAAGCTTTATTGTATAGAGACAGCTGAAGAGTGACAGGAATGTGGGGAGAGAGAGAGATGGGAAATGACATGTAGGAAAGAGCCACAGGTCGGATTCGAACCCTGGGCCGCTGCGGCAAAGACTGAGCCTTTGTACATGGGGCAGATGCTCTACCAACTAAGCTAAACAACACCCGCTTTTACATTTTTCACGTAACATTTAACTCCATTTTGGAAGCAAAAGATGATGTCATTCTGTCGTCATGATAATAATATTAATGAAGTAATAATAAAGTCACTAGGTCATCATGGTTAGAAAAATAAACATGGTTAAAAATGTAAAATGTTTGCAGTTTGATTTAGGCAATAAAACTAGTTGGGTTAGGTTTAGAAAAACGTACATTATGTAATGTATGTACAGTATGTAACTTAAAATCGTCACCGTTAACCGTTGGTTTCACACGGGACACAAACAGCAAAAATGTATTGTGACAACACTTGAAAAGACTTCATTCGTCCGTCATTTGGAAATATGTAACAGTTGTCCTTACCCTAACCTAATTTATTATTTCACAGTTGTTGTACAAAAACCTGCTGTTGGGAATCTCAAAAAAACAAAGACAACAAAACTCACTCAAAGTTATGTTTAAACTTATTTTTACTAACAAATAAAGGGTACATTCAAACGTCTGAACCACATTTAGTGGCGATACATCGAATACTGGTGGAGATATTTTGACATTATGGTAAACAAAAATAAAAAAAACCTGAATGATTCATCCTGTCACAATAAATGTCTGTTCAAACTTTCATGGCAAACAAATATTATTATATACTTTTTCGTTGCACGGAGATATTTTATATTCAGTTTTTTACAGCTTCTGTAGTAGCTTTGGCATATATAGATGAAATCCCACATGTGCTTACACACATGCTAGTAATTGGCTCAGTTATTGATCCATCTGTTGAAACAGACATTTACAAGATCAAAACAACAACTTTGAATCCTTCAACAACATTTGCGTGATGATTCAGACATCTGGAAACAGATTCAGTCGGTTTATATAAACCTTTTCAAATGAACACTATGCCTCACTGAGCGGCTTCACAGGTGCAGTTGGCAGTTAAGTGCCTTCTCCTGTCCAACATTACACTAGTTTGCAGTGCTGAGCTTTCCTTTTTCCCCTCTTACCCAAAACTTACCAATCATCCCTTTACCCAATGTCTGTGTGTACAACAATTTTTATGGAAATTCATTTATGGGTTTTGGGCACATTCAGCTTCACCCTCCTGGCAGAAGTAAACACGAGGCAACTTTTTCCTTTTAAAGGAATTCAAGTTTCGACCTAGAAAGCAAGAAAAGCGCTTTCATAAGCCACTTCCAATCTAAAAGGCGCCTGAGATGAAATAAAATTGCAACTGCAATGAAAATTATTGTCAGCGGTGAGCAGCATTTGCGTTAAGTAGAAGCACATGGATCCAAGTGAAAATCCTCCAAACTCTGAGTGACATTAGAGCATGAAAGTGTACAGCAGATTTGCTGAAATGCTAAAATGTATTACTGGTTATGCTGCTGTATCTAACATAGAAAAAGAAGTTCCAAGAGGAAAAACAATAAATCAAAAAGCAACTACGAGAGGAATTTCAGGGCGGTGATGGAGGAGACGGATGAGGGGAAACAGGGATTTTTAGTAAACGGAAAGCTGGTGTGAGTAAAAGAGCATCAGCTGCTGTCAAAGATGGTTAATGAGCACAGACAGACAGTAAAGGATAAAACAAAAGGTTGCTGGAGTCTTGGTCACAAAGCAGACTGATGAAGAGGTTTAGTATCCAGGCAGCAGCAGAGCTAAAAGAGAAGCAGGTGCCGACCAGCTGAGCACAGCAGAGGACGGAGAAAGACGCCAGGAGCTGTTTCAGTCCAGAGGGGAGAGCAAGAGAGACGTGGAGGAGATGTTGACTGTCTTGATTCATACTCCATTTACCAAAAAAAAAAAAAAATACCAGTAAAGTTCACTGATTAACAAGCTGTATCTTGTTCTTTTAACTCACGTACATAGACTTTCCTGCATATCTCCTGTGAAACCAACTGTTAATAATGGTAATTTATTTTAAGTTGCGTACATAACTTACATACACTATTTATCTTACCTAACAGGAGCTTTCCCTAAACCTAACCAAGTAGTTCTGTTGCCTAAACCAACCTGCGTCCAAGTCAAAAACCGCTGTTTCTCAAGTGGCCACTTGAGGCTGGCTGCAAAAATGAGTCAGTTTCTATAAGGCTCCATATTAAAATGCCCAGGTTCACGGCAGAAAAACATTGTTTTGGTCTCTAGAGCCAATTTCTCCATTCATGACATGACATGTTTTTTTTGGATTAGCTGTGAGGTGGTGGAAGCTGGACTGCCAAGTGGGTGACATCATGGAGTCTATGGTAGTACCTACCAAACTGAACTGTAAAAACGAGAACTTTTTAGCCTCTTGGCACATTTACTGTATGGTTCAGTCTTCATGCATTCATCAACCAAGCTGCAGGCAAAAAAAAAATATTTTCCTTAGGAGTTGATGGAGACAAAACAGCCGTGAAAAGGAGAGTGAATATTGGACATAATGTGGATTGTTTGGCTTAGAAACAAGCCAAAAATTGAAGCGTTGCTGCAGACACCACATATCTGCTGATGGTTGTTGGTTTGAGACTTTTGAGACCAACTACCAGCCATACCACTGTATCTGGGGGTGTAAACCGAAGTTGCTCTTTAACAGCTTCAAATGAAATCTGAAAATCCGCTTCAACCTCAATGTCATTGCATTTGTTGTTTTTATGCACAGATACCTGGCAGCACCCGGGGATGAGATTACAAATTGCAGCAAATAAAATATGCTTTAAAACATCAGAGTGTGACAGGAAACATTAAAAACAACATACGAGTTTGGCTCCAGAAACACAGATTTCATGCATCACTCAGCTGTCATCCCACACAGCCAGCATGTCTTGCTCTGACAGGCTTTCATACCAAAGTCCTGACCCACACACGCACTGGGAGCAGCGCTGATAAGTCACTCAGTTCATAGCAGTGGTGGGTGATAATCTCTCCTCTTTAGCCGCCTGCAGTCACAGAGTTTTGAACCAGTAAATCAAGTTTGTTTTGTCTTTGATAACATTAAATTGTTGCGTGGAGTCGTTATAGAGAAGAGTAGAGAAGTGGGATGAGATGAGGATATTTTAGAGGAAATGCAAGATGACATGAGTCAGTCCCAGGTCGGTCACTCTCTCCTTTTCTTGTCTAAGCTTCCTCCATCAACGTCACCTTCAGTCTTTTCACCTCTGTCATTATGTCCTCAGAGGCTGCTGAGCCCACTTACATTGCCCATTTGCCCGGCTCCCATCTGGGTGAACACCAACAGTAACAATAGTTACATTTTCAGGCCCGCCCTTGACCTGAAATCCTGCTCTTCCTGGCGGTATAAAACACCTGTTGTACAAACTCTAACACTCCCTGAGTGCTCAGGGGTGGCAGAGCCAGACATTGTTCATTAGAGGAGGTAACACATGCCTGTATAAGGACATTCAAGTAGGTGGGTGCAGAACCAGAGACTACCTTGTAGTCAGCATTAGCAATTTGTATTTAATGCAGGCTGCTACAGGTAGCCAGTGGAGCTCGATGAGCAGCAGGGTAATATGTGACCTTTTGTTTAGATTGCCGCGTTCTGGAAAGGGTTTCACTGTAAAGGCTCGTCAGGACGGTGTTTCAGTAATCGATTTGCGAGATGAGCACAGCTTTTTCAGGAGATGGGTAGCATGTTGACATCAGAGGGAAAACCAGAAAACATTTTCTCCACAGCTGTGGTATCTTTCAGCAGTGGACAGGGGTCCACAAGGGCAGCATGACTGCTCTGCGGCTACAAACTGCGATGTACTGTGTGTTCTGACACCTTTCTATCAGAACTAGCATTAACTTTTGAGCTACAGTAGCTTGTCTGTTGTATCGGACCATACGGCCCACCCTTCACTACCCACCTGCGTCAATGAGCCTTGGCTGCTCATGACCATAGACCTTTTCCACAGCAGCAGAGTCAGGGTGCTGCTGTGGTGCATGTTGGTTCACTGGAAAGTCAAGTTTACGTACTACTTCATGTCAAAATGGCTGCTCTATTTGGCTCTTGTCAAATTCACTCAAATCCTCACGTCTGTCCATTTTTCCTGCTTCTAACATCAACTTTGAGGACAAAATGTTCCCTTGCTGCCTGATATATCCCACCCACTGACAGGTGATAGATAACGAGATAATCAGTGTTATTCACTTCACCTGTCAGTGGTCATAATGTTGTAGCTGATTGGTGTGTACTGTACTGTGCCTGATTCAACCACACACACCGTTTGCCTTTAGCTGTGTTTCTGTGCAATCCTGTAACTCAGTGTGACTAATATGATCACTGTGTTTCATACAGAAGCTGTCAGATTACAGTTAGCATGTACTGAAATCACTGTATCACATACACGTTATCCTCAGAGAAGTGGCTGCTGCTTGAAATGAAACCCCCTCTGATCCCCCCGGTGGAAACATCAGTCCCGTGTGTTTGTGCTGACATTTTTTCTGTGTGGCTGATGTTTATTTAAAGCCGTCCTGGCAGCTGGTAGGATTGTTTACAGCAGAGAGATAGACGGGGGAGTTAAGACGGAGCTGTGAAACAATGAGAGTCTGATCCTGTAGTGAGGCATGTTGGAGGAGGGATGGCCAGGTACACACATACACACACATATGTACACACACATATATATTTGCATCTATAAATACATACAGCTCCATGGCAACGGTTCAAACAAACACCTGTTGATTTACACCACGATAGTATTTGATGTAAACAGATTCAGGCTGAGGAATGAGTTGTATGTTGTAGGTGTAATTGTCAGAGACGCTAGAAAGCTTGAACACCAACATATGTACGTTAATAATAGATAACAGCCACGCTTTTAATTATGCAACTTTAAGCGCTTTGATATAATTTTAATAGGTGAGTTATGTAAAAATTCAGCCTCAGTACAGTTGAACAGGGAAATTAACTTAGTGGCTAGGTTGCCACCTTACATCAGTGTAGCCACAGTCAAGAAAACTACAAAAAAAAAAAAAAATCAAGTCATGACCACCATCATACCATCATATGTATAATAACTTCATTTATATAGCATCTTTAAAGCAACATTGTGTAACTTTTTTACCATAAAATCACAGATTAAAAATCATTCACCAACTATTTCACTAATTTTGGTGAAACTGCTTCATATTTTAGGGAGAAAATGTTTTCTGGCTGCTCTGCCTCAACTCTCTGATGTACAGAGTTTCCTAATCGACAGTAAACTACTGCAAACTGTAGCTGCTGTAAGCAATGTGAGCTCAGAGCTCAGAACAAGAAAGAAGCTGCCAAAGTAAACTTCATTTCTGACTGCTGCAGCTTCACATTAAAAGCATGAAAGTCAACTAGTGCCATTTCAATGACACTAGTTGACTTTTATTGTGAAGTAGTCACAGGAAATGCAATGTTTGTCACTGAGATCAGCACTGACTACTATCATTTATTAAAAATGCATCTACAAAAACTGGACAGTGGTTGTTTTTCAGCATTTTCTGAGGCGGAGCAAAGGGAGCAGCCACAGCGAGCTGTTAGGCACACGTCCAGTTTCCCAGCCAGGTTGTTGTTCACAGAATGATGGGGGAAAAAGACAATTATTCCCTGAATTTCTTTTAAAAAAACAATACACTGCACAGCTTCTCATCTGTAGCCGTATTTGGATCAAATCCATAAAAACTTACAAAAAAAAAAAAAAAAAGCCTCTTGGAGCCAAACCCCAAACCCAACAGGAAGTCCTCCATTTTGAATTTAGTGGTCATTATTTTTATGACCTCCTACACAATCAATCAGATCAAGTTCAAATTAGGTCAGTCCAATCTAATGACCTTTACAATTAAAATTGAAGGTCATTAATTTGCATTGAAAGGAGCGAGCTCCACCTGGATATCCAAGCTTCTTACCCTATCTCTAAGGCTGAGCCCAGCCAGAGGAAACTCATTCGGACGCTTGTATCCGCGATCTCATTCTTTTGGTCACTACCCAAAGCTCATGACTATAGGTGAGGGTTGGAACATAGATGGACTGGAAAAATCGAGGGCTTTGCCTTCTGGCATAAATAAAAGAAGTTGCATTCAAGGCTGCAAACTTTTTCCCCATCCAAAACAGCCGGTGCAAGATGGGATGTTAATATTTCAGGTACAGTGAAGAAAGCAGCAGGAGGGTTTGTACAGAGTTTTGACAGATATTGATCAGAATCTGGGCAGATTCATCAGCCTGGAAATAGAAACTCTCTAAAGTTGTTCCAAAAACAAAAACTGACTGCTTTAAGAGGAATGTTTGTGGCCCAAGGCTGTTTTTTTTTCCCTTTCCTTTATACTGTCAATGCATTGAAATATAGACTCCCGCGTTACGTTACGCCCACAGACTATGTCAGGTCAGAGGTAGTTTAGAAAGTGTTACTGGAGTGAACTTTTGCAAGGTAGTTGCTTAATTTTGTGCTTTGTTTCTCTACAATAAAACATTTTTTTAAACTTTAATGTCATCCAGAAGATAAAGTCAAACTAATTTACAAACTAAATTACGTAACAGATGTGTTGCTAAAATGTCACAGTTCTTAGACCAAATTACACATTTGCTTTTAGTTTTCTGGAACTTGTACAGGTGTTTCTGCTGAATATGCGGTTCACTGTTGAGTTTGTTAATTGGTTGCAAATATAAACTGAATTTAATTTTGCTGGCCAGTTCTTAAGCTTAATTAGATACAGGTGTGAATGCTCCAATTAGTGGAGAACAAGCAAAAAAATCTCTTGTCAAGACTTTTGTTTGACTTGCAAAGTGCAGATATCAGCGCACAGATAAATCTTCATTAGTGTCAAGTCATCAACAGATTTCTGGAAGGGAAATGAACAGAAGAATAATAAAACTAATTTGCACTTCACACCTCGAACTTGTTGAACGAACCATCAAACAAACATTTGCAGAGTGCACTCAAAGTCGGTTTGTAGGCTACACAGCCAATTAGCTGCACAGCTGCGGCACATTAAATAGCATGTTAACGAACGTCACTGTGGTTCTTACTCTTCGACACCATCAACAACACGTCTGCTCATGACCTGTAGCGATAGGTTTGTTTACCTTGTTTGCGCGTTCTCTACAGTGAACCACCAACAGCTGCTGTCAATCAAAACACAGTCGCCTGAAAGGAAAAGACCCAGAAAGACTTGTTTTTGGGGTTTATAAGAACACAGGTTTCTCAAGAGCCGTGTGTGAAGCTCAGTGTGGTGGCTCTAGTTGCCATCATCTTGGCAGTCCTGCCTCTGCCGTCTCCCGGCTAATCTTAAAATCAGCAAAGACGTGGACCTGCTGTGAAGTTGGACATTTAAATATGGGGACTTACGAAGGCTGACTCACTTCTGGAGCTAGCCTCAAGTGGCCGTTCAAGGAACTGCAGTTTTTGGCTTGACTTCACAGCTACAGGAGGTTACCATTGAGCTTTCACTCCCCCAAGTCTTTTTAATATTACTACGATGCATGTTAGTGTAGTGCAGAGTGTTCTGTAGAGTTGAAACAAATGTGCAGTTCGTGAAATGGATAATATCACACTACACTGTGCCTTGTCTGTCCTGTTAAGTTGGTGTCCCTTTATAATAAATTTATGTAGTTGCAGTTCTGTGTTTGGCCTGTGAGTGTTTAAGTGATTAATCCCAGTCTCTCTTTTGTTGCAGACACAGATATATTTGGGAAGCCGCCTTGCTACGAGGAGGCAGTTCTGATGGAGGATCCTCCTCCGCCCTACAGCGAGGTCTTGGCCGACCCACGGGGCGGCACCTACCTGAAGCCCGCCCCGCTCCGAGCTGCCCCGCCACCACAGCTTCCCCCTCCAAGGGAATATCAGGATCCTGCTCCGGTATTCACATCCGAGACCAGCAAGCCTCCTGTGACGGCTGTATTCCCTGAGAGAGGTTACTCATCCCTCATACGCCTGCCTTCATCCCAGCGCTGGGACTCCCTGGGTCACCTCCTGTCAAACATGGACCTGAACCACAACAACCTCACTCCACCAGGGGCCCGCTCCGTCCAGGCAGCCACTGCAATGGCTACCATGCCCCGCCAGGAACAAAGGACTCACCATGATGGACTTGGGCTCCGAGGTGGAATACAAGGACTCCAAGGAAGCATACAAGGACTTCGAGGAGGGATACAGTTTCAGGGGGTCCATGGACTGAGGGGACTGGAGCCCAGCTGTGGCTTGCCTACAGCCTTCCCCCTGCTGGGTCGGAGCACCGCTGTCTAGACCTGGACGCTTACTGGAGGAGTCTAATCAACCAATTGTTGGTCCATCTCTGAAGAGCCTTCAAGCAGGAGATCTGTAAATACAGACTTCCTGTCTGTATGCCTCCTTTGCTGCTCAGTGTTTACAGTCCTAACACCACTAGAAGTAGAGATTTAACTCCCTAAAGAGCTGAAAGAGGGTTAAAGTGCTGCAGAGGCTTGAGAAATTAAATTCCCACATGCAGCTCTGTGGGCAAAGGGTGCCACTTACTCTGCTGGGATTGTGGCTTTCAGCTCTGCGTGTGGATAAAGGAGGAAATTACACACCGTTTCACACCAGTGTTGTTGAGTCACAGAGGTATCCTGGTGTCATATTGAAGCTAATTGAGTCACGGTTCTTTTGAACGGCAGAGGATGAGAGAAAAGAGCCAGTAACGAGGTAAAAGACGAGCAACAAGCACAGCTGTTTCTCCACCTTTTCACCCCGTCTGCCTTTATTTTCATCTCACCTCCCCCTTTCCCCATGTTGCCCTCTCATTCTGTCTCTCTCTCTCTCTCTCTCTCTCTCTCTCTCTCTCTCTCTCTCTCTCTCTCTCTCTCTCTCTCTCTCTCTCTCTCTCTCTCTCTCTCTCTCTCTCTCTCTCTCTCTCTCTCTCTCTCTCTCTCTCTCTCTCTCTCTCTCTCTCTCTCTCTCTCTCTCTCTCTCTCTCTCTCTCTCTCTCTCTCTCTCTCTCTCTCTCTCTCTCTCTCTCTCTCTCTCTCTCTCTGTCTGTTGCCTCTCTCTCTCTCTCTCTCTCTCCTCTTTATCTGCTCTGATTTTTGAAGACTCTGTTCACAGCTTGTCTCCTCTCGAGGACTGTGAGTATTAACTCTTACAAAAGAACACGTGGTGACCTTCGGTGTCAGCGTGTTTGTGACAGTTTCTCCCAGTGAAAACCAGAACAAAAGGTAGAGTACAACAAGCCAACCAGAGAACCAAATGTACCTGGATCACATTTTGTAACATGCTGCTTTGTTGTTTTCATCGTCATCTTTACTACAAACTGTTAGGTCGGCTGGGTCATTTGAGAAATTTTTTTTCTCATGTACAGATTCATCATTTCTTTTAAGCTTTGTGACAAATGCCTTTTTTTTCTTGTGAAATAAAAACATCTTCACCTGCTGGGTGTCTCCCAATAATTTATGGAATTAAAAAAGTGTCTTTATGTTCACTGCAATAAGTTAATATATAATGTTTTAGTTTAGTTGACATCTCCTTTACAATACTAAATTATATTATTCATTTTCCATCCTTTTTCTGTAACCGCCCACATCAGGGTTGCAGGGGGCTGGAGCCTGTCCCAGCTGACTTGGAGTGAGAGGCAGGGTACACACTGGACAAGTTGCCAGTTCATCATAGGACATTATTCATTTTGTACCGTTCAGCTGGTGATTGTAAAGTGCCCATATGTGTGAATGTGAGCTTGAATGCTTGTTTGTGTCAGTCCTGTGATGAACTGGCACTGGACCACCCTGGCTCTTTCTTAACGCCAGCTGGGATTGGTCCCAGTGATCCTAATATGGATAAGTGGTTATGGAAAATGGATGGATTTTGTAACTCATTTGTTCTTGTATATTTTACCTCCAAACTAAAAGGCAGGCAAAAATACAAAACAAAACATTCAATAACCAAAATCTAAAACTAAGAACAAAACCGTGAACAGAGGGAGGAACACAGGTGAGCTTCAGACACATGACACATAATGAACAAAGATAAAAAAGGAAACACAGGAACTTAATAACCAGGCAGGACAACAGGTGAAACTAAGCAGAACAGAATCAAAAATTGGCGGGATAACAAAGGCAGGAAGTAGAAATACAAGACACAGAGAGGGGAGAATTACAAAAAAAACTGAAAACTGTCACAGAAACACATAACCCTGCTATGTCATGTCAAAATGGCTGCTGTGTGGCTCGTTTCAATTTCAATTTTCAATTAAGTTTTATCTACATAGTGCCAAATTCTAACATAAGTTATCTCATGACACATGAGAAAAAAAAATACCTGATCTAAATTGCTGCTAAAACTAGAAAAATGATACGGAAGGATACAGATTGGAGGAACCGGGGATTGAACAATTGATCACTGCTTCTTTTATGATCGTGACGAAAAAGATGTCCAGCCTTCTTTTCCTGTTGTTTTCTGACCTCTGAAGTTTTCACATGAGTTATTCATCAGATTATCTCTGTTTTTCTCTGCTTCTAGCAGTAAACTGATTCTGAACATGTGCAAATCAGGAAAACCTTGAATGTAAAAACAAGGATTTCGGTTTCTCTGTTAGACTGTGAGTCATTCTTACCCTACTCTCCTCCTCCTTTTATTTCCTCCTTGATTGCATCCACACTTTCTTTATGACCGCACTTCTTTTGTCTCTGTCACTCTCTCCCTGTATCTGCCCTGACCTCCTTGCCTACAAGCTGTTACTCTAACGCTGCTGAGATGATGACGAAATGGAACTGCCCACTTTGGCAAAACTGCCACTCTGCTGTCATTGTCGCTGGCAAACTGTTTGTGTTATCAAATAGTTTTCTCTGCCTCAAAACGAGTCACTTATTTCCCTTCATCTCGGTGTAGCAGAGGAGACAGGCTTCCCAGACACACTTGAGGTGATAGACGTGAAGAAAAAATCAAGCGCAGATATTTTAAGCCCTCGTATTCTGCAAGTATTATTTGTCTGTGCCTCTGGTGAGCATGAACATTAGTATTAGGGAACAAAACCAACAATGGCTTAACAAAGAAAGAAAAGTATTCTTTGTGAGTTGTTACTTCTTTGTAGTATTTGAATAAATTTAATTAAAGTGATTCATGATGGGGATTTTGCAGCAGTACCTTAACAAAAAAGGTACCACGCAGTTAATGTTTAATGAAAAATGAAATGCTTCACTTAAAGTCTTGACGTGTCCTGCTGTTTGTAGTGCTACTGGTAATTTCACTTTTGTAGAGTTGGCTTAAAATAGAGTGTGAAATGAAAGCACATGTGCAACAAAGAAAATTACACATTGTCATTAAATTGTCAGATGATGGACTGATTGTCTAGTTCCTGTTTGATGCTGCAGACTTCTCTCTCTCCTTGACTGGTGTTCTGTAGTTGTAGATTTCTACATCCTATGTCCTTTTCTAAACACTTTTCTTTGACCACAGTGGAAAACGTCATGAGGTCACCTGTAGGTTTCTCAAGAGCCATTTTGAGGCTATGTTCAAAGTCCCCGCCCCATGGCTAATCTAATGGGCAAAGACGTGGATCATCGGTAGACCTGAGGCAGGCTGAATGATGTCTGGGTGCTCAAACAAGTCATCTGAAATGGCACCCACCTGTCAACCAAAGCAGCCACAAAGTTAATTATGCATAACTTTAAGGCTTAATATAATTTGAATAGGTGAGTTATATAAAAATTCAGACTTGCACCAAATGTTCAAGATGATAGGAGTGTATGATAGGAGGATTTTATACCAAAATTGGAAATTTGTCTGCAGCAGTTCAGTGTTGCAAAAGTCTTTTGGTGTAAAGCCAGCTAAGTGAATCCCACTATACTTACACTAGGCTATGTAATTATGAATGAAGATGCTACTGCCATGGGAACTGTGATACGGCGTTATCTTCTTTCAGTGTTTGAACCTCCTAGATAGGCGAATCAGTGTTGACTCACCCTTTAAAACAGAACTGCAATCATCAAATTTGAAACAACAAAGTCATGTTTGACTTCACAGCCTCAGCCAGAGAGAGAGAAAACTGCATCAATTTGTTTAAATGTCACATCCTCTCAGCCATTCTCATTCCCTGCTGACACAAAATTATGGTGATAACGTTTTTCAAATTATTGTAATAGTTTCCAGCTCTGGCTTTCATCAGGGTGGAGAGTGTCAATAATAATGTTGCAGTCAGTTATTACCATCAAAATGGGAAAGGGTTGGGATTGGCAGTTGGTTAAAAGCATAATCTACTGTTGATCAAAGAACAGTTTTTCTCAAGATTTGTTGGTTTTTTGCCCAAATGGATCTTCTATTCTGTGTAGCACTCAGTAGCATGATGATAGCAGACTAAATGTCTACCTTTTAAACTGTGAATTCATTTTCAAAGATGATGCCCATAGTGGATATTCAAAAACTCTCAGAGAAAGTCTCTCAGTGAGAAAGAGGACTTTGTGGTGTTGCAGCTTCATTTGATGGTTATGTCCGGTTCAATCACCAGTGTGTGGAGCTAAAACTCATTCCTGTCCTTGAAGTTGACACATGACAAAGGCCCCACATATATAATGTGTTTTAAAAAGAAAGTTTAAAAAGGGCACTGGTACTGAATGTAACCTTTTTGTTCAAGAGAAAGATCCTTTTTGTTTAACCAGAAATAGCAGTTAAATCGCTCTGCTCAACACCACCAGATTCCATTGACAAAAGCAGTAATTTTATCTCTGGCACTGCTTCAATTGGTTAGTTTGTGTCTATTATTGTTTGACTTGTGTGTGATCCAACAGCGGTTTCTGGTTAAACCAAAAAGATCTTACTCTATAACAAAAAAGTACTTCGCTGAAGGGATCCTTTCCATAATGTTGTCGGACACTTATATTAACAATTTGAAACTTTTAGTGGGCATACTTTAATCGGAGCATTTGCAGCCTGTTCTGCTGCTGCCAGTAAGCTGAGTAAAGGCATCAATGGACCAATTCCAAAACCTTTTGTAGGCCACGGTTTAAAAATGCTGGAAAAATACAACACATTAGAGCAGTTTCTGCAAACACAAACAAAAACAACCTCCAATCCTTTCTCTGTTGCCAGACAAGAACACTGATGCATCAAATTCATTCCAGGTCACAACTTTTTAAAGGTCTGTGCTTTCTTAATGTATGTATGACAACTAAGGTGAATAAAATCATGAATGTTGCATGTCTGTGATGATGACGATGCAACCTCCCAAAACACTTTCACACTGGCTTTGCTGCAAAAGACGCACACTACTTCTTCCACTGGCCCTGACTTGGTCTAAATAATCAGGCACTCCAATAGTCCAATATGAACATAAATCCTATGGATATGTGCTGAAATGATATTAAGATAGCTTCTTCTGAGCCACAGTACCTTATGGTGGAGGAACAGATGCCCTAATATCTATAAATTTTATATCATATTAACAGATGCTGCAGGAAGCTGTCAATCATGTTAATTATTGTCTTATTTTGTATATGATGGTTATACCAGTGGTTGATGAGTCCCTGATGATCAAACATGAAACCTTCAGAGAAATATTTCTTGGTCTGGAGACACAGATCGTGCAACTGAAAATGAGCATCACAGTTTCAAGACGTGCATTTCAGCACAGAGACAAACACCTTGATGATGATTCAGCCTGCAAGGTTATATAAAGAGGCGAGGGGGGAGCATTCAATACTGTTTCCACAAATGTGCTGTGGAGAAATAAAAGATCTGAACAGAGAGAAAGAAAGAGACAGATTCCTTTCAGTAATCACTAAGACTTCTTCCTGTGTTTTCATTGTTCATTTCGAGATCATTCATCATGATTCCTTCATTACTCGATTACTTCACCTTTGAAGTTGAAAAGGGCTTCACAAAATAAATCTAACTTTTAACAATGTCTCTAAATGTTTCTAACATTGACAGACATTCAATTCAATTGAAATAATGATAAAATATTTGAAGGCTGTGAACTTTATAAGACTATAAGATATCAAAAAGATTTCAGCTCTGTTATCTCTCTGGGATCCAGGTTAAAGTTGCCTTCTCTTTACCGGGGCATCAAATACTGACCTTTTGTCACGCCCCCTCTGCGTCTCATACAGATGCACAAGGTACCCGATGAGAGCCATGACAGTGTAAACAGCCACAAAGTCTGCATGAGGATGTTGGAATGGATGGATCAGTCAAACAGACAGGACGTTCACCCAAGAGACTGAAGTTTATGTCCCATCTGAAACATTGACAGTATAATCAGTGGACAGAGCATCAGGATAATGTGAAGTATCTTAAACCTGCATTCTTCCTAATGTCCCGCAGGAGGCAGCTCCTTTGGCTGCTATGTCTTGTCTAATGGGAAAATGAGCCTACTTCTCAGCTCATTCATGAGCTCAGTAAACAGTTTCCGCATGGGTAAATAGTCTCAATCTCTAGTTCAAGTCTTATTTCATATAGCATAATGTTCATTTAGTAAATTATGGTCCCATTTAGAGTAGAATAGATAATAAAGCAGGGTATGCTTCAGGTTGTGGCTACCTTGTGTTCGACAAGTCATTCACAGTGGTTCCGTCCAGCTCGACACACCGGGTTCACAGGTGCCACATAACATATGTTTAATCCAAATAATGATCTTTTTTTGTAAACCTAGCCATGTAGTTTCATTGTCTAAACCTAACTGCTAAAGAGTACCTTGGACGTCTGTATGAGACGCAGAGAGGCGTGACAAAGCAACGTTGCGAGTGTCATCTGTCTACATGACCATACACGACCAACTGGAGGTAAACTGGTTCACAGTCAGAGTGAAAAATGTATTTTGATGCTCAGATTTCCTGAATCTCGTTTTACTTTAAAAATCAAGGTTGTCCTGACAGCAGTAGGAGTGAACAGAAACCTGCTTTGAAGCAAATAGAATATTTACCAACTCTGCTGAGCAACAAGCTCAGAGCGTATACGTGACATGAATAGACTTAAATTTATGCAGTGTTTTGCCTTTTTTTTCCCTGGGAGTAAAAAGATTGAGGTGTGAAGTGTTGTAGCTGACAAGGGGCATTTATTTTTTCAAAAAGGTCAGGACATTGATGACAAAATTATGACGTTTCCTTGGCAGCAGTCCGACAGTTTGATACAGAGTGTGACTCCTTTCTGCTGGCACTCGATGACATTTCTCCACCCAAACATTATTCAAAAAAGAATTTAAAAAAAATTTAAAAAATACACTGCTGAGATTTTTACCATTGTCAAACCTGACTCAAGCCTTTAATATCCAGCCTTGGATGGCATCAGTGAGAGTATGTGTTGCCTGGCAACCTACTCAGCCTTGTTTACATGTAGTAAAGAGAGAACATCATCCCACCGCCTCCAATGCTCTGTCATTGCCAAGGCAACGGCATAGTATTGGCTGAGCATTGGCTCCGTTGTCCCCTGCTGCTGTCCTCTGATTAGACTGCCTGCCGGCAATCACATCATCCCGACCCCACCCACTGTTACATCACAGCGTCACAGCTGGAGGTGAGCTGCCAGCCAGAGGCATTCCAGTGTCGTCACAAATCTTCATGTCACGACTGCTGCCAACATGCAGGTCCGTGGGATATCAGATAAACATGAGTCTGAATCAAGTTTCTTTTACAAACAATAGTTTAAGTTATGTAAGTTATGTTCAGTAGTTAAACAATGTTGTTTCTTTTTATCATGAAGTGTCACTTTTTCTAAAAGTTTGTCTTAACTTTTAGTAAAAGATGTGAATATTTCTTTCTCACTGCAGTTCTGCTGTAAAAAAAAAACACTTTTGTTAATGTCAGTCTTTCATTCAACATCAGAGAAACGCACCTGTGAAGGTTCAGTCTCTTCGACAGTTAATTATGGAGAACAGCCTCCATCAAATTCATTCAGTGCTGCAGATGTTCTGACATATTTTCACTTTTCTCTCTCTGTTTATTTATTCCTGGAGACAGTTTTTTCAGTCTAATCTGCAAGAGAAAAAAAAATCATTTGTGTAAGTTAGTCATGCAGTTTCAGTGTTCTTAAATTGTCAGTGTGTTTTCAAAGCAATTCAGTGTGGGCAGCGAGAAGGAAATTTAAAGTTTTGTAATGCTAAAAAGCTCCTAAAGGGACATGAGGATGAAAATGAATGCTTTTGTGTTCAAGTAAAGGTCTTAACAGAGCAGTACTTCAGCATGTCATGAAAGAGGCAAGTGGTGGAGGCAGGGACAGAAGTTGGTTTTTTTTTTGGGAGTGATGGGGGAGAAATTGCCTTTGTTTTAGGGGATGGTGGGAGTAAGGTTAGTACTCGTTTTAGGGGGTGATGGGGTTAAAGTTCATCATTTAGGAGGTGGTAGGGGTAAAGTTTCCTCTTGTTTTAGGCAGTTTGTTTCCTTTATTGTGAAACAAATGCAGTCTTGTCAGAAATCGGCAGATCACTTCACAGAAATGGTGTTTTTCTACAGTCGTGTTTGTCCTGTCAGACCTCACAGCAGCTCGCTTCTCTGAAGATGCTCTGAGGGAAACGAGGTGGGAGAAAACCTGCAGCATCTCACGCCTGGATTCAGAGTCACGGTCACATAGTTTAATCAGAGCTTTTCACTGATTAATCAGTTATTAGGAGGGTGCTCACCAAATGGCCGAACCAATTGATTGGACAACCTTTGGAGTATTCCCATCTGTCAGCCTAATTACAGTTAACCCACCCGTCTTCCTTCTCAAACGCCACATCCCTGCAACGAATAGCTCAGAGGAAACCCCCTTTCAAAAATCAGTTTACATGCATTATTAAAAAGGCTAAACAAACAAACAAACAAACCAATAAATCTGAACAACGTGCTCACGCCTGAAATCTTTAAGGTCCTTTTTTATAGAAATTCAAAATTCTTGCACTATGTAACTTCATTCAGTTGAAGAAACTTTGAAAGCATGCCTACAAAATGTAAAAGAATACACACACACACACACACACACACACACACACACACACACACACACACACAGTTTAAAACCAGAAAAATATATAAGTGAGAGCTGCAGCTCTGAATCAGGCGGCTCCTGAACCTATCATGTAACGATGAATGACAAGTTAAAAATTATCACATTTAATTGACTTCAAGGTTGTTGCCATAACAACCTTGGTGAAAAAACAGATGAGTTAAACTCCGGTCTGAAAATAGCTTTTTAAAGACTGGGAGATGAGCTACATGAAAATCCATCCATCCATTTTCCGTAACCGCTTATCCTCATCAGGGGGGCTAGAGCTGATCCCAGCTGACATTGAGCGAATGGCAGGGTACATCCTGGACAAGTTGCCAGCTCATCACAGGGCACACAGAGACAAACAAACAACCAGTCACACTCACATTCACACCTATGGGCAATTTAGAGTCACCAATTAACCTGTATGTCTTTGGACTGTGGGGGGAAGCTGCAGTACCCGAAGAGAACCCACAATGACAGGGAGAACATGCAAACTCCACACTGAAAGGTCTGCCATCTGGGGCCTTGAACCAGGAACCTCCTTGCTGTGAGGTGACAGTACTAACCACTGCTTATCTGCTTACATAGTTTCCCCTTTGTCTGATTGGATTCCTTGGAAAGGAAAAAAAAAAAAAAAAAAAATCTTCTCAGACAGAGACAGTTCAGGTAGTCCAGCAGTGAAAAGAAAATACTGTGGGGCCATCTAGTGGTAGAGGTGTGAACTACAAGATCAAGTCAAACTTGACAAGTGCTGCTGAGGAGGTCACTGGTTCGATTTATACCTCTGACCATGTTGGATTGATTGCTATGTTTCCACTGTGTGTTAACTAGAAGGAAACTCGTTTTATTTTAGTGATGAACTGTGAAAAGTTGTGATGTTTTAAAGTGCATGTGAGCTCAGATCATCCAACAAGTCCTTCAAATTAGATAACATGTTTCATTCCTAACTTCCCTTGAGAATGAAGTGTTTCTTTGATCAACAACTCGGTTACAAATCACAGCTGCAAAATGAATAATCTTCTGATCTTACACTACTGTTAAAGTTTGGTTTGGACACAAACAGCATGGTATTAAAAACATTGTGTCTTGGGTTAAAGGTTTTCCCTCAATAATCAGTTAACGGACTGCATGTTGCATGTTGTGGTTCCAGGGATTTGTCTTTTCTGTTATTGTTTTATGTTTCTTAGATATATTTTTGTCCCTTTTCAAGCTTTATTATATAGAGAGAGCTGAAGAGTGACAAATGTGGAGAGAGAGATGGGGAATGACATGCGGCAAAGGGCTGCAGGTCGGTCGGTCGGTCAATAAGAATTGTACTGAGTCTGAATTTTTATAACTCACTGGTTCAGATTATGTTAAGGCTTAAAATTATGCATCACAGCTTGACCGCTTTGATTGACAGGTGGGTGACATTACCGATGGCTTGTTTGAGCAACCAGGCATCATTTAGCCTGTGATCCACGTCTTTGCCCTTTTTTTATCCGGGAGGCAGCAGAGGCAGGACTGTTAAGATGGTGGCCGCCACAACACTTTGAGCTTCACAACGGATCTTCAGAAACCTGGAGGTGACATCATGGAGACTATGTCTATGTTAACACATTTTTGACTCAAACGTAGCTTAAGCATCTCATGTGAGCTGTTAAAAAAATAATACTCTCCACTCATATCTAAGATAAGTTATGATGAAGTCTTCAGGTAGAAGTATCCAAGAGCAGCAGAATATTCTGTTGTTAGAGTTAAAGTTCAGTGGACAAGCTGTAAAAGCCACATGAGGACGTAATTGAGAACAGGTTGCTTTGATTCATTTTGAAAGAGAAAGTCCAGGGACGCTCCAACACTCGATGGACTGCGTTCAATGAGTTCTGGACAGACTTTCATGTTTATGAGACTGACCCCTGCTGTGCTGTAGTCCAGATACAGACTTTGAAATCAGCTGGAAGAAACTTCTACAGTGTGATGAGACTTTTTTTTTTTTTTTTTTTTTTTAGTTTTTTGCCCCTCAGACTACACACAATTTTTGACAGAGTTTTCCTGATATTTTTGGGATCTTTTTATACATTTTCTGTATGCAATATGTATTTTTTCCTACATACTTTCTTCTTTTTTTTTTTTGGACAGATTCAGTGTGGGGTCAGTATCTGGCTTATGGTAGAGAAATGAACATTCAATTCACGGGCAACAGCTCTGGTGGACATTCCCTGCTGTCAGCATGCCAATTGCACGCTCCCTCAAAACTTGCGACATCTGTGGCATTGGGCTGTGTGATGAAACTGAACATTTCAGAGTGGCCTTTTATTGTGGCCAGCCTGAGGCACACCTGTGCAATAATCATGCTGTCTAATCAGCATCTTGATATGCCACACCTGTGAGGTGGGATAACCCTAACCATTATCTCGGCAAAAGAGAAGTGCTCACTATCACAGATTTACACAGACATTTGAGAGAAAATGGTTATTTTGTGTATATAGAAAATGTTTTAGATCTTTGAGTACATCTCATGAAAAATGAGCAAAAACAAAAGTGTTGCATTTATATTTTTGTTCAGTGTAACTTTACATTTTAAATCATTGAATAAACTTGAAAAAATAAATACTTTGTTTAGTTCTCTTCATAGAAATTAACAAAATGTTGAGATTAAGGCCTACCATGTGCTACCTACAAGTGCTCAGCATCTCTGGGAACTCCCACAAGACTGTTGGAAAACCATTTCAGGTGACTACGAGTTCCCAGAGATGCTGAGCACTTGTTGGCCCTTTTGCCTTCACTCTGCGGTCCATCTCATCCCAAACCATCTCGATTGGGTTTAGGTCAGGTGACTGGAGGCCAGGTCATCTGGCGCAGCACTCCATCACTCTCCTTCTTGGTCAAATAGCCCTTACACAGCCTGGAGGTGTGTTTGGGGTCATTGTCCTGTTGAAAATAAATGATGGTCCAACTAAACGCAAACCGGATGGGATGGCATGTCACTGCAGGATGCTGTGGTAGCCATGCTGGTTCAGTGTGCCTCCTCCTCCATGCTTCACGGTGGGAACCATGCATGTAGAGAGCATCCGTTCACCTTTTCTGCGTCGCACAAAGACACGGCGGGTGGAACCAAAGATCTCAAATTTGGACTCATCAGACGAAAGCACAGATTTCCACTGGTCTAATGTCCATTCTTTGTGCTTCTTGGCCCAAACAAATCTCTTCTGCTTGTTGCATTTCCTTAGCAGTGGTTTCTTAGCAGCTATTTGACCATAAAGGCCTGATTCGTGCAGTCTCCTTTGAACAGTTGATGTAGAGATGTGTCTGCTACTAGAACTCTGGGTGGGATTTATCTGGGGTCTAATCTGAGGTGCTGTTAACTTGCGACATCTGAGGCTGGTGACTCGGATTAATTTATCCTGAGCAGCAGAGGTGACTCTTGGTCTTTTGGTCTTGGCCTTTCCTAGGGCGGTCCTCATGAGAGCCAGTTTCGTCGTAGCGCTTGATGGTTTTTGCGACTGAACTTCACACATTCAAAGTGTTTGCAATTTTGCGGACTGACTGGCCTTCAGTTCTTAAAGTAGATGGATGGATTGTCGTTTCTCTTTACTTAGCTGATTGGTTCTTGCCATAATATGAATTCTAACAGATGGTCCCAACCCCATTAAGAAGGCAAGATATTCCACAAATTAACCCTGACAAGGCACACCTGTGAAGTGAAAACCATTTCAGGCGACTACATCATGAAGCTCATTAAGAGAAGGCCAAGGGTTTGCAGCGCTGTCAACAAAGCAAAGGGTGGCTACTTTGTGTAATCTAAAATATAAAACATGTTTTGAGTAATTTCACACTTTTTTGTTCACTACATAATTCCATATGTGTTCATTCATAGCTTTGATGTCTTCAGTGAGAATCTACAATGTAAATAGTCATGAAAATAAAGAAAAACCATTAAATGAGAAGGTGTGTCCAAACTTTTGACTGGTAGTGTGTGTATATATATATATTAAAAGCTTTCTTACACCCCTAAAATCAAGTAGTGCAAGCTTTGGCGACCCCTAATAGTGGTCGGGACCCGGGGTCATGTGACATAAGCCAAACACTGCACCAACATCCTGCAGCACGATGCTTCTCTGCAGCAGCACTGGATGGAAACCTGATAAAGTCCGCATCAACAAAACTTGAATTTAAGTTTCTTATATTAAAATACCCAAATAAATTCTCAGCGTTTTGAATGATGAGACAAAATTAGGCAAAATAAAAGGGACAGTTCCATATTTATTCACTAATTTAATTTAAATTTTACAGAATTTAATATAATTTACTGAATTTTTTGACGTGAGCCGTCCTCTCCGTGTTTCCGTATCATTTAGGATTCAGAGTTATAAACCGGGATTAGCTGGTACGTGAACGAGTGAAACCAAATAAAGCTGAACACACACACATACACAATATCCAGGTGCTTCACACACACACACACACACACACACACACACACACACACACACACACACACACACACACACACACACACAGAGGTGTTATTATTGCCTAGGAGTTTTTATTTTCTACAGGAATTTACAGCAAAAAAAGACTAACACTGTTGTTGCTAATATTCAAAAAGGTCCTGAAAATCCATTCTAGCACACTTTTTGACAGGTATTAAAAACACACACACCTCCTGTCTCAGCCCGCCCCGCCTCTTACTCCAGTTTCCAGGGCAACTAAATATCACATCAATAAAAAAAAAGGGTTTTTTTGCATTGGCACAGAACAAAAGCAGTCGGGCAGCAGACGTGGTCACTGTTTGTTGTGAACTGCGTGGAGAACCAGGAAGGTTTTTATATATTTTACCCACAAATGCTGAAAATGTTCATGTATCTGAGCATGGCGTCTTTACAGGGGTACTCAACTACTTAGACTTCAGTTTAGTCATCAGCTCAGTGTCCTCTGGATCTCTTCATTTCTCATTAATAAACCAAATAAAAACTAGACAATAACTAAAACTGATTCATGATGACAAAAACTAGTCAAGGTTTTCAGAACTCAAGCAACACTTGTAGTATGTAGAACAACTTTATTGTTAGACCAACACGTTTTGGTTTGTATCCTTCAGGGTCATTCAAGGTGTTTTCATCAAAATCCCATGATGTTTCTGAAATATTTTGGTCATCTGAATTGTTTTAGATTCAGTCAATTGAATCTACAGTAAATGTAGTTGACTAAAATTGATTTAAGGGTTTAGTTTAAGTGTAACTCTTTACTTAAACATTTCTCTCGAAAAGTCATTTTATACTCCTAGAGGAAACGTCTGTTATGATTAATAAGCCTAGATTGTGATCCTGCCAATCTGAAATGCGTTGTTCTAACTCTAAAGTTGTACTATAGACTGTGTTGCTGTTTTTGTCAGCAACTTCAGATGAACTATGCCAAAATCTGTCATCAACGACTTAAAACAAGATGCAAATGTTAGGGAGAGACGAATTGGGAATCTCTTTGAGTGGATGTAAGTTCTCTAAACTTGAAATACAAAACAAGCTAAACTTTTTCAATAGAAAAAATCTGCATTAATCTGCACAGAGCAGGTCGATCTGAAACAGCATACAGAATCCGGTCAATTTTCAAAATAAAACACACTGCGCAAACCTTCGATCATAAAAACAGACTTAACTATTTAACTATCTAGCCTACTTACTCATGGTAGAACAGCATAAACAAGGTAAAAATTACCAAATCTGAACAAGTTAACAAAGTCTGGCGGACAAAACGCTCCGCATCTGAAACACTCTTCGTGGAGTTTGAAGCCTCATAGAGAACTAACCAAAACACAGAGTCATGCCTGGTGGGATCAAGGGGTTAGATTGCAAACTTGTCTTATACATAGCAACAGATGTTTCCTCGAGATTGATATAATGAGTTTGAAAGAATGAGCTCTAGAGAAACGTTTAACACTTTAACTAAACTCATTACAGCTTATTCGACTACAACTGGACTATATCTAAAACAATTCAGTTGACTAAAGTATGATTCAGTCAAAATTTGCTTTCAAAATGAACACTGATACCTTCACACTGGAGAATTTACAAATGCTTCAAGAGGTTAGTTTCACTGCTGCTTAGATTAGTTATGAGGTTTGTTTCTGTTTCCTTCTACAGTTTTCTTACTTAATATTGTGCAGACTGTGTGAAGCTCAGGATCTATAATTAAAACGACCATCATATCAGCACTAATGTGATAAATCATGAACATCTGGTTCTCCATGCAGATCATAACACAGACATAAAAATAAGATTTGCAAGCATCGTGTGGCCAAAGTTTCATCCCAACTTCCCTCTGTCATCCAGGATCTAATGCCAAAAATAGACATTAAAATAATTTGTATTGTTTTAAAACCTCTGCGGCTCTGAAGAGGACCTGTGCCGACTGCTGTCCAAAAAATTGTGGGAAATTTCCGTAGAATAAGAATCATACAAAGGATGCATTTTTGTTGTTTTTTCTACTGTGCACAAGCTGAAGGAGGCTTCATGTTTATTACCACAAAGCCAAACTCTCCTAAAAAACTGTTAACACTTGGAAAAATATCTACAGTATATTCATCTAGATTAGATGCAAAGAAATACTTTAGTTTTTTTGCTTGTGTAAATATATAAGTCGGGGTAAAAAAAAACAATGAGGGGAGGGCTGATTGAGAAGATGCACTTCATCCACAAGGAGGCAGAATAAATAATAAAAGTGCACTGAAAAAAGGAACCAGATTTACAAGCCATTTAATCTTGAATTCAGTCTTTAAATCATACAAAAGGGGTGAAAAAGGAGCCACAATTTGAGTTATTTCATCTTGAGAGATTCCTTACTAAGGGTCGGACAAGTGAGGGCTAAATACAAGATTAACTGACTTGCAGAGGTGAATATTTCAGGAGGAAGGCAGAAGGAAGGAGGTGAAAAAGAGGTAAGAAAAGAAACAGAGAGCGAAGATATACATGGCAGCTGTAATGATCCACTGTATTAGTTTTATAGGGTGTTATTAAAGCACTACAGACGATGTGTGTTGGCTGCCTGCCTCACGCGAGCAGGGGGCTTCATCGTCTCTAAAATGCAGCAGTGCGCTACGTTAATGTGTAATAAATGATTTACACAAACAAAGTCACCCGCTCCCAGCTAATACATCTGCATAGCAAAACAAAAGAAAAAAGAAAAACAAATAAATAAAAATAACAAACACACAGAAAAAAGTGAGCCTTCAAACCGTCTTTAACGAGAACTCAAACCCTTTTTTCAGTGGCTACTGTTTTCTTTTCCTCTAAAAGATAATACAGAAGTAGTTTTGATGCAAGATTTGTTATTATTATCACTTTTTTTTTGTTTGTTTGTGATTCGTTTTTTAGAAAAAAGATCTGTTTCTTCATGAAGCGCACTTCCTACTTCCTCTTGGTCCGGGGGAGGAGGATGGGGGGTGGGAGTGGCATCTGATAGGCCGGTTAGTCGTCTTCGTCATCGACCACGGGGTCCGTGTCCCAGCACGTGATGTCAATCTCTGAACACACAAACATGTTTACTGAGTTATTTTATTCAATGTAGATGTATCTGTTATTTTGTCTTCCCTCTTTGATATGAATGGGGTGGACAAAATAATGGAAATGCCCTCCAATATGGCCACTAAATAGTGACATGTCACCTGATAACACTCTATAGTAGTGGTTTTCACCCTTTTCTATCATTGAGTAAACTATGTAGTCTTACTGTTATAGTACGTTACAACCACTGTGGAGCTTTGGCAACCCCTAGTGGTGGTCCGAATGCCCAGGTTGGGAACCAGTGCCTTATAATGTAACACCTGTGTACTTCTAAGTCTGAACATCCTAATTGGATTTGTCACACGGCATCAACTATTTCACCGATTTTGGTGAAATTGGATCATATTTTATGGAGAATATGTTTTCTGGTTTTCCCTTTGATGTCCCCCAACTGCTCGGCCTCAACTCTCTGTGATTTACAGAGTTTCCTGGACAGTAAACTGCTGTTAGCTAATGTTAGCTCAGTTTGTTAGCCGGGTTTCTCTGACTTTGAGCTCAGAGCATTGGGGGAGTGTTAGTGTTTGTACCACAGTGTTTTGGACCACTGGGAAAAGGAGGTTTTTAGGCCTGGGGTACTGTCCATTTTTACAGCAATGGTATTACACTCTGAAACCGGGGAAACAGGGTAGATAATGAAAAATATGTTCTAAATGAAAAAGCTTGTTCAGGAATTGACAGTAATTTTCTTCTCACCTGGTGGCTTGTTGTAAAAGACCGGTGTAGGTTTGGCTGAGGACTCCTCTGATTGGCCAAATTCTTCCTCCTGTGACTGGCTGAAGTAGCCCTCACTCGCCTGTAAGAACAAAAATAACTATTATTCAACAAACAGACAGAAAACCTCTTTTTGAATCCACAGCAGTGGCATTAACCCGTCTGACCTGAGTCCCTTCTTTCAGCAGCGTCTCCCCATTGGTCATCAGTAGCTGTCCATCATCCAGCTCCTGCCTTTCCCCGGATGCATGCTGCAGTGCATGTTGGTAGCTGAGGGTCATCTGGTCAGAGGCCGTCACATCCACCAGACTGGAGGGGTCGTCCTCGGCGCCGGTGCCCGAGCAGAAGGTCCCGTCCATCATCTCATCGAAGCTGAGGAGAGGCTGAGGCTTGCTGCTGGCGGCGGCGGTGCTGGGTGGGAGGTTATCGTGAAGGACATCACCCATCAGGTCAACCAGATTGGAGGACTGGGAGGTCTGGGAAGAGTTTGGAGGAGGGCCGGAGCTGCTATCCCACAGATTGACCAGGCTGTCTGTCCCGGACTCCCACACAGAGAAGTTGGAGGAGTCGCGGGCCTGCGGGGCGACGCTCTGCACGGGTTTGGTGGGTGTTGACTCCTGGACTGGCGGTTTTTGCTCCTCTTTTGGCACAGAATCTGAGAAAACAAGCAAAACACCAATTTAACAATAAAAAAACAAATTCACCAGATAATTTGCTGATTTACAGAAACGATATGTCAACATCTACGCTAACTGTATTAAATTTGGTTGAAGGTGACATCTATCCATTTGATATTGCTTTCACTCTTACCCCACTCGTCTCTGCAGTCCTCCTCATCCTTGCTGAAGTCCTCTTTGATGGGTGTGGTGACTATTTTAGGAATGGGTGACACGGCAGCCATGTTGCGCTCTGTTCTCCCTTCGTCGTCATCGTCATCTACAGGGAAACAATGGCACAACATCATTGCAAAGGTACAGAGTAAAAGTCTTCACCAAAATCCCCCTAGAACATCAAATTTACACTCGAACCAGATGTGTTGAGTTAACACAGAAAGTTGTTGCTTGAATGTAATGTCACAACTATAATAATGAACGTAAATCTGCTATTACGACTCAAGTTAAGTGGTTTTCTGATTTTCTAACCTCCACAGTCACATCCTGTGTTACTTCAACACACAAAATCACGGCAATCACATCACTTTTCCTCTCAGAGGACCAGCAAACAGACAGATACAGTCAACAAGTCTTTTTTCGGACTGCTGTACTTCCACATCTCAAATACTGTTGAGCAATTCAAAAGGTCCTGTGGATGGGACTAAAGTTGGAAAGTGAAGGGGTAGGGGAAAAGCTGTGTCAGACAGACTCCTTAATCGCATTAAAAGTTTTATTTTGATGGACATTTAATCTGTGGTAGATGAGAAATTGTAGAGCAAAGTGGACATAGGTAGTCTTTTTAAACTTTAAGCTTTATTTTTAGCCATGGAAGCAGCTTGGCTTTGGTCCAGGCTGAAATATCTCAACAACCACCAGATGGATTAGGGTAGGATGCATACTAACAATGTTGATAATCCCCTAACTTTCCATCCAGTGCCACCAGCAGGTATGTTTTTTCATGTATCCAGTTAAATATTTAATGTACTGCAAGATGCGTTGGCACAAATGTTGGTTCAGACATTCCTGGTTCCCAGAAGATGTATCCTAATTACTTTGGTGATCCTCTGACATTTCTTGTAGCGCCACCATGAGGTTCACACTTAGGATCTTAAGTAAAATGTCTCAGCGACTATTGAACAAATTGCCATGACCTTTTCATCAAGTCAAAGCTCTCTTTTGTGGTTTATGACCAAATATCTGCAAAACTAATGACATTTCCACCAACCTCAGCTTTACTTTATGTTTAGGGCTAATTTGCAAGTTTAAACATGCTGACATGTTAGCATTTAGCACAAAGTACTACCTCACAGAGCCACTAGCATGGATGTCTTATCGGGTTCGACTGGAATTTGTTTGAATATCATGAGACAGTGCCTGTAAATAAATGTCTCATGCCAAACATGTGAGACTTGGCAACCCATTCTCTGAATTGTTAGATATTGTATTGAACATTGGACATGGACATCAATTCTGGTAAATAGGAGAGTAACATATTCCAACAATGATCCCAGGCAATTTGTCGCCAAAACCAAAAAGACACAATCGCTAAAATCCAGCAAGTCATCAGATATCCTCTGAACATTCATTAATATGCCATCAATGTATACGCACACATTGTGGGTGAGTCAGAGTCACAACACCAACACAACATCCAGGATTACAACTCATTATGACAAATATCAACACAGGATCAGTCACAGTCAAGAGAATCACTTGCACAATGATTTATCTCAGATGTTGGATGATTTCATGCTCATTGAAGACGTCAGATGTCCTGTTCAGAGACCAGAACAAGATTTCCCAGAGGGCACAAACATAATAAACCACAGATGAAAAACAACAGAGTCACTTTGACAGGAAATAAATGGCAGACTGAGACGTGTGACCCTGTTAAAATGACAAATCACATCCAGCTCTGCGGGGTCTTGCATGGGTGGGTTCTCCAATTCACCTGGTGGTCAAAAACCTCTGATAATGGAAACCAGTTTAGAAGATTGTCAACGCCATTTTTACATTAAAATAACATTTGAATTTGTTGCTTGTTGTCAGGGATGAACTGGTTCTTTGCCCACCCATTACTGCACCAGACACTCACTGCAGATCATAAAGGTGGTTTGCATGATTTTGCCCAACAACTAGATTATTGCTGACCATTCTCCAAAGCATTTCATGACTTTAAAGATTCACACAAAAACAGTAATTGTCTACCTTTAGTGCTATCTAGCCAGCCAGATAGTTTGGCTGTTGTTTTATTCAGGTTTTGAGATATCTTGAGATTCCTGCCCCCACCCCAGCTTTATGGCTACAGAGTCCTACAGAGTCTCAGATTCTGAACTCTGGACAGTTGGATCGAGAAAAGGTTTGTGTCATCTGGTGGACCTTTGCTGGAAAATGAGCACAGAGCTCTGGGTGCAGGTGACATGAATATGGACATTAGGTGGCAGTAGGTGTCTCTCTGCCCAGCAAAACATTCCAGCTCCTCCTGGGGGATCCCAAGATGTTTCTAGGCTAGATAGGCTATATAGTCCCTCCAGCGTGTTCTGGGTCTGCCCCGGGGTTTCCTCCCAGTTAGACATGCCCAGAACACTCCAAAGGGAGGCACCCAGTGAAACGAAAGAGCAGCAGCTCTACTCCAAGTTCCTAATACTATGTCTAAGGTTGAGCCCAGCCACTCAGCAAAGGAAGCTCATTTCAGCTCCTTTAATCCACAATCTAACCAAAGCTCATGACTGTGGGTGAGGGTTGGACCGTAGTGGACGGACTGGAAAATCGAGAGCTTTGCCTTCCAGCAGTTGGATAAGTTTTCCTTTTTAAGTCATTTTTAAAAGGTTGTGAAAAATAAAGAAAATTACATTCCTTCACTGTATTAGTGTGGAGGCAGAAATCTGAGAGATGGTTAGGACTGGGCATAGGTACCTTTATGGTATCAACTGAAATAACCGAGTACCAAGCAGTATCAAACCTTCGCTAAATGATATCTCAATCCTTTTTGTACCCAGATCTAGAAAAAATGAGACTATTTATCGTTCGCAGCCAAGGACAGCAAATAATTTGATTGCATCGCATGATTGGCAAACTGCCACAGCTACACCTTCATTCAGTCCCTTCACCACATGCAGTTCAGCGTGCTGAGATGCCATCAAAATGTTTAAAAGTATGGCAACAGTACGTGTCTCTGGAAGGATAATTTTTAGGAAAAAACTTGAAATATGAGTAACATGATAAAGCACCTTATCAAGCATGGAGGAAACTTCAGGGTAGCTCAGCACAGCTGCACTGTGTTCGCAAGACCAACGGCGCCTTCAACGCAAGGTATCGATTTAAGTACTCCATTGGTATCCGTATCACTTTAAGGGTACTGGTATATTTTTTAAACAATACCCCAAGAGACAGATATCTCAAAGCCTGGACAAATAGCACCAAAACTATCTGCATGGATAAATACCACAAATATCAGCAACAACATCTAATGTTTTGTGATCTGACCCTTCAAAATAACAAACAAATAGTTGACTTGATGTTTTATTAAAGTTCATATTTTTGTTGATTCAGGGCGACAAACATTTACAACTTTACAGCAAGTCTTGGATGTCTGAGTTTTCTTAAAGAAGGTGAATCTTCAAAAACAAGGTATGCTCTGGATGTTGGTGGGCAGTAACTTCAGATGTTTGTTTTGGTCTTTAAACAGAACTAGATCAACTCCACAGCGGTCGAAGGGCAAATGTCCATGTTCAGTCAAAGGCCAACATACAGCGGTGGCGACTGACGGACGGTTCGACGACGTCACATACACACGCACTCATAAAAAAACACTCACAGGTTGGTCAGTCGGTCAGGATTAAAAGCAGCAGGAGTGTGTTTGAGTGTTTGTGTGCAGGGTGGTGATTCAGTCCAGGATCAGAGGCAAGAGGTTGAGGATCAGAAGAGGAGGGAGGTGAAAGAAAACCAGTGAGATTCTGGAGTTAAAATTAACAGTCTGTTAATCCCTGAGAGAAGTAAAGTTGCTGCTAATTCAAACCATAAAACATCATAAAAAACAAACATTTACATTTACATTTACAAAAATAATTGAACATCAGCAGCTGACTGGACGACATCTAAAGGATGAAGACTGAGGGCACGACAGACATCACACAAACCGACAAACAGCTTTATGGTTTACAGCCATAAAGGACATTTTATCATCTAGCAGTTAGTAAAATGTGAGTGTGTGTGTTAGCCTGTTAGCTTTAAACTAAAAAGGAAGGTGAGCTATGAAACAGGTTTGATCATAACTAATGTATTTGTTTTTAATGTTTTATAGGGAGAACACAGCAGCATCCATGCTAGCGTAGAATGTATTAAATACATAAAGGCCAGACTGAGTTGCCTTTTCTGACTTTATATTTAAGTGCTGTTGCTCTTTTTATTGTTTGATAAAGTTGAAAGCAACTGATAAATGCTATGTATGTTTTACATATTGAATTTATTGTCAACAAAATCCAATGACAGGATTTTCTGACAAAAAGAAAAACAAGATTTTAATTTTTTTAAAGATTATTTTTTTGGCCTTTTGAAGCTTTATTTTAATAGAGACAGCTGAAGAGTGACAGGAATGTGGGAAAAGAGAGATGGGGAATGACATGCGGAAAGAGCCACAGGTCAGATTTGAACCCTGGGCTTCCGCAGCAAGGACTGAACCTTTGCACATGGGGCAGCTGCTCTACCAACTGAGCTAAACACCGCCCCAGAAAAACACGATTTTTAGAATCTTAAATATGAGATACTTTAAATGATAACGTAAAGAAGACTGGGGGATTGTAAAAGTTGTCAAGGACGGAGGGGGTAGGGTTGTAGGGTAGGTTCGGCAGGAGGTGGTGAGGTGATTTTGAGGGGTTGGTGCGCAGATGTGTGGTTTGTGAAAGTGCGTATTTGCTAAGTGGATTATGAGAATGAAGATGAATGAAAATGCATGTGGACTCATCTAATCACTGCCGTCTTTTCATCAGTTTGCACTGTCAACTGTGTTAAACATCAAATCCTGCTTTCTTGGAGAAGAGGACTTATTCTGTTTGGAGAAACAATGGCCCTTATGTTCGACCATTTTACACGTTCTTACCCTAAATCTGTTTTTTAAACCAACTTTTCTTGAGAGGTTTCCTTGTACAAGTATTCCACTTTTGTGCTTTGTACTTTGTGCTTGTACACATGTAGAATAACAACTACCTATAACAAGATTACTTGTATTTTATGTTCTGAACATGATCATAACCAGAATAAGACCCCAAACTGGGATATCAGTGTGCACGCCCACATTTTGAATTCACATGCAGTTTCATCCTCTTTCATCTTTTTTATTTCAGCCTCCATATTTGTGGAGAGGTTTCGTGTCTGGGGAGAGATGTTCAACCAAGCTGCTGGTGTCCACTGGTCTTCTTCTTCTGCTGTTTATCGGTTATGTGCTGTACCTACCGGCTGCAGCGGTGGGCTGCGTCCGTGCGTGTGGTGGGGTGCGGAGGGGCGACGCGCCCCGAGGTGGGGGAGTCGGACTGGGGCTGCTGGGACTGTGCTGCTGCCTCAAGAATGGGCTGTCCAAACGGCCTGGCGGTCGGGGGACGACAAACAGCCACACGCAGCCGAAACACAAAGATTCAAACCCACAAAAAACATACAACAAAAAACACGAAGCGACGCACCAGAACAGAGAGATGTGGGAAAGATGGACGAGGCAGAAAGACAAGACAAAAAGCAAGAGAGTAGAAGGAAGACAGTAGAGGTCAGAGTCAAGATATAAGAAGTTCAGTCTCAGAGGGAAAGGATTGTGGAAACCCATGAAGAAGAAAGAGACACGTGGAGGAGGGGAAAAAAAGAAGTTGTTCCCACAAAATGGAGGACAAAGAGCAGAGGAGTGGAAGAATAAATAAATGAAGAGGAAAAGAAATAAGAAGGAATTGAGGATGACAAACACAAATCAAATGAGTGCAGAGGTGTCAGAAGACACCCCGCAATGAAGAAATAAGTAAAGAAAGAGAAAGAGAGAGAAAGAAAGAAAAGTGGTTAGTGTGGTTTTAAACACACTGACTGACAGCATGCAGTAAGGCTGAAATGAAATGCTAACAGAGATTTTTAAATCTTCACTTCATATTTCTGTTCCTTTGTGCAAATGAATTCCAAACAAGGAAAACATTTTCTGGAAATTAAATTTTAGTGTTCAGACAACATGAATCTCTTGTTTCTTTGCTTGTTAAAAGTTTCATATGTAAGATTCTGAAGCATTTATGTAATACGTATTACTCTTTAATTGCTATTTGTGGACAGGTTGCAACTTAAAAATGTGTGTCTGTCGACTGATTTTATATAAAGGCTTCGGGATGAATTTTATTTGAAAATCCAAAGGCTGTGACGTTTATGTTCAAGTGCCTTCTCTCTCTGTTTTCCTACAGTTTGCTTCACTAGCTAACGCTAACTTAGAAATGGAGTCTAACGTCAAGAAACGACTGCCGTCTTCCCTTGCCTCTTCCCTACAGTCAATAGTAATACACAAGCTAATGTTGGCTTAGCAATGGAGTCTTCTTTAATGACAACTGTGGACAGGTTCTAACGTAACTTAAAAAATGTGTGTCTGTGGACTGACTTTTACGTAAAGGCTTCATGACAGATTTTCCGTGAAAATCCAAGGATGTGACGTTTATGTTCCCGAGTGCCTTCTCTCTCTGCTTACCTGCAATGCCAACAGTGTGCTACAATAGCTTAAAAATGGAGTCCTCTAACGTCAAGAAATGACTGACACCTACTACAACGCAGAGCCCAACATGCAAAATATGTGAAATATATTGTGATATTGTAGTTTTAGCTGGCTAATGTTAGCTTGCTTGTTAATGTGGACGAATTACGGACTACCAGGGCTCTGCTCACTGGTAAACGGGCTGGATGTTACTACTAGGCTTCACTAGCTCGCTTGCTTGCTATTGTGTTCAGCAAAAAATCTGAGTGGATATGTTATTTATAGCTTGCAGAATGAGTTCAGCAGCTAATGTAATCTACGATTCTAACTTATTAAGACAAATTATGTTAGGTTTCAGCTTAGTTTCGGGCCAACTAGCCAAAGGACGTCTGGAAGGACATCTGGAGGATTTTAGTGAGAAAATTATCATGAAACTGTAAAAAGTAAAAGTGGAGCGACAAATATATGAGTTGGGGTCATGGTCCACCTGTCCCCAGTGGAACCTACACCCACTGAGATTAGGAGTCTGTAACGTAAACACTGCAGAGGAACAATGTGCAACAATGAAATACACAAATTAAAATGAAAACCACATAAAAAAGCAAGGCTCAACGGCAGATCCAACAGTAATAGAGGAGCCTTTACAGCGAGGACTTGGTGATTAATTCTCTGTCAAGCACCTGATAAATTTCTAAAAATTAAACATTTAAGTTCTGGTTCTTCTTATACTGTTTCAGAAGTCGTGAAGCCTCACATCCACTCAAAGCCTTCTCCAACCCCCACCCTCCATTCCTGGAGACTCCTTCAGGTGCTTCATCTTTCCATCACACCAAACCAGGACAGGAAACTGAAGCTCTCTGCACATTTACTCAGGTACTGTATGTAAGTACAGTTAAGTACAGAAACTTGTACTTCAACTGATTATTTCTATCTTCATATTTACACTCAACAAAAATCTAGACATTTTTGTCATTGTTAATTTTTCATGCGTTGAAGTCAAAGACATAAGAAAGTACACACAAAAGGTTAATTTCTCAGTAAAAAGCCGTGTAGTGAGCACTTCTTCTTTGCCAGATAATCCATCCACTTGACAGCCAATCGGGTTATCACTTTGCCCTCCTGGGAAAAGCACTATGTGAAATATCCACAGTTCAGTGCCTTTTAAGATTTAACTGCACATTTTACACTATGGATCGAAAAACGAACACAAAGTTCCTACTTCTAAGCTGACAGTCATTGTTTTATATGTACATATACTGTATATATGCACAGTATATATTTCCAGTTCTACATGAGAACAAACTGTCAGGTGAGTTTTAAAGTGTTTACCGGTCCTGTGGACGGAGACAGGCGAGGTGTCAACGCTGATGGTCATGGCTCTCTCCTTCTGCTTGAAAAACTCTCGCGGGTTTCCTGACCGCTGAGCAATGATGGCCTTCGCCTCCTGAAAACAGACAAACATTAATGCAGGATAGTTCAGTATTTTCATTCAAAACAGATTTTTTTTTTATCCTTTATAAGCACTGCTAGCAGTTTAGTATGAGGAAATAGTTCTTGGAGCAACTTTACTCTTTTATGTGTTTAATTTTTATTCTTTAGCTGTCCAGACAAAGTCATCATTCATCTGTTCTGTTTGATTAGTTCTCAGTCCTTTGTTTTTGTAATGATCAGATTTATCTAATACAACAGATTTAGCCTCAAAGGAATGTGGTTTTGGACGACTAATAAAAGATTCTAGGTAAGAAGCCATTCTCATATTCATTTGCTTTTACTTCTCCTTGATGAAGCAGATTTTTCATTTTCTTTCCATCTTGTTTGAAGTTGCTTTTATTGTCTGTCAAACTCACCTCCACCTCAGACTCTTTCTTGTCCAGGTTAAGGTCCTCGATGCTCGCCTCTGTAGCCTGCAGAGAAGAAGAATAAGAAATAATAATGAAAATATCATTTGGATGCTTTAAAACAAATCACATGGATTTTACAGGAATGTTTTCAAAGTCCAGACTCTCTGAAGGGAATTATTACATGAAGCTACCAGCGAGGGGCGACAGAGACTGAGGTTGTTTTAATCTCCAGTCATTACGTACAGGAGCAAAGGTCAACACCACAGAAGAACTAAAGTGTTGACTGACCACACAAAGCGGTATAATAATAAAGTATATAAATGTGTATCATTGTTGTATACAGGTGTATTAAAAAGGTACACGATAGATGTAAAAACATGTATAAAAGGTCTATAATGGGTGTATAATGACATAATATGTAAATAAAGGTCTATAATAGATCTATTAAGGTATATAAAGGTCTAGAATTGATGTATAAAGGTGTATAATTGATGTATATATTATATATAATTCACATAAATGTGTATAATAGGCATATAAAAACATATAAGCATAAAATATCTATAATAGGTATATAAAGGTGTAGAATAGATGTACAATGGTCTGAAATTGTTATATAAAGGTGTATAAAGGTCTATAATAGATGTTTAAATGTCTATAATGGACGTTTAAAGGTTGGCTGTATAAAGATGTATAATAGGTGTATAAAGGTGCATAATGAATGTATAATGGTCTATAATGGTTATACAAAGGTGAACAAAGTTGTACAAAGATAGTTATACAAAGTTGTACAAAGATAATAAGATAAAATGTGTATAATAAATGATAATAAATAATAATGGTCTATTATGGTTGTATAATAGTGTATGTATGTGTATAAAGATGTATAATAGGTATATAATAGATGTATAATACGTGTATAATATAATTTAGACACTTTGCTCTCATGCTGCAGTTCCTCTTGAAAGGATTATAGTTCCTCTGGGTATTTTTCGGAGAAGCAGTTATTGACAAGCCACTGCTTTCTTCTTCACTTTCATCAGTAACAAACGATGCCTAAAGAGCCTTGAGCAACACAATATGAGTGCTGTGTATGAACTCACCATGAGGACAGAGTTTAAGAGGTTCACAAGATTAGCTGAAACATCATAGCTGTGTTACGACGCACCAGGCAGCTGATTGCAAGATGTTCTAATAGTTTTATGTCGGCTTGAGTAAAGAAGACACACACACACGGACACACGGATAGACTGAATAAACTGTCCCTGCCCGACATTACATTTTTGTAAAGTACACGCAGCGTATAATCAAATACAAACCCTGCTGTCACACAAATTGATTTAAATTTTGTGTCGAACTGAGACCTCGGCACAATAAGTAAAAAAAATATTTATAAGAACACGTTCAAGACACCTGAACAACACTTCTAACACAGAGAACTGAGTGTTTCACTTCACTTGCGTGCTGGTGAACACTCATGTCATGGATACTGCAATGAATAATTAATGAGCATAATTATATTATTATACTGTATATATATATATATCTTAGAATATTTATACTTCTTACTGTTTATTTATTACCACTTTAATACATGCACATTACTCTTCATTTTACTGCTCTTTGGACAGCTGGTTAGATACTAAACTGAATTTCTATTATTAATAAAACAAAACACAGAGACTTACGATGGCGGTCTGGTTCTGCAACCTTTCTCTGGCCTCTTCCTCCTCCTGCAGCTTCTTCCTGTTTTCACACACATTAGATGATATTTTAGACCCCTGAAACCTGGAAAATACCTGAGATTTTCCACATCGTAAGTGTATAAAGGATAGAAAAGATGTTTCATATCATCAGAAAATAAAATGGTTGTGAATCATGGTCCCATTTTAAGCTGTCTATGGTTCTTCAATGTTATCTGATAATATGTGCATGTTTGATCACAGTGCACTGATATTTGTTACAAACTGTAAACATGATTCTACAATTTACACCAGGGCTGGTTCGCCATCTCTGACCTTTTGCAGACTCAGTCATTGGTTCTTGTTCATTTATGAAGCCATTCATTTGCATTTTTATTTGCACTTTGATTGTACAGAGATCTGTCTGTGCTTAATGCTTGAGGTCACAAGTTATGGTGTTGTCAGTTCCAGGTACGCAGACAGAACTGAAACTGAGAATTGGTTTCTCTGCCTGATTTTAAAGATCTTTTAAGTACAAAGGTGAATAAATCGGTTGGTATTTGTCATTGATATTTTAATAATCTCAACCCATCAGTGTATATTTTATATGTTTTAGTGTTGTTGTTGTTGTTGTCTGGAACCTTTATGCTGCTGCCAGGTCTCCTTTGAAAAACAGATTGTTGATCTCAATGTCTCTCACGGGTTAAATAAAAAGATAAAAAGGAAGTAACGTTGCATATTAACCGTCTGTAGGTTGTGCTGTGTATTATAAATACATACATCACAATGCGTTGTGAGAACAACAAGAGTTGTTTTATACATGGAGTCTATAACTTCTTTATAATCCATGTTTGAGTTTAGTAAAATAAACTTTGAATGTGAAACTCATTAAACTTAAAAACGTGACTGTAAGTTTCATGAATATGCAGCTCATTTATTGTAGATGTAATCAGACCCATGTGCCAAACAGCACGCTCACCATCAATAAAGAGAAAAGACATGATACAGAAAGTATACTATCAGGAAAATGACAATTCAGACAGACAAATGGAGATGTTAAAAAGAGAAGAGGACTAGATGATGATTAGTTTAATTTACCTCATTTCTAATTCAAACATTGTCATTTAGAAAATGAACAAAAACAATAAAAACGTCAATAAAACATCTTCAGTCATGATGCTTTAGTTTAAGAAGGTTCATAAGATGGATTTTTCGTCACATTGTCTTAAAATGGTTTTCAGGAACATAGTTCATGTTAGTAACATGAGAGCATTTATTCTTTTGCTATTTTTGACTCATGAAAACAAACTTGCTGATTGTGCAAGAGCATACAAACACCTGCAGGGCTCACAAATGCAAATGTAATCTGTGTGTTAGCAATTCTTGAAAATTACTTCTGTGAAATGTGCCCCAGTTTTATGGAGGAATCCTCTGCAGGTGTACATTTCTTTAAATTCATCAGTATAATGTTCGAGCTTCTGTTCCTCACCTGTGCTCCTCAATCTGCCTCTCCCTCTCGCGGTACCTCTTCTCCCGGTTCTCCTGCTCTTTCCTCTCCAGCTCCATTCGCTCCTCCTCGTAGCGCTGTCGCTCCTCTGCCGCCTTCTTCTTTTCCTCCTCCTTCCTGATCTCCTCCTCACGCTGGAGAGAAAAACACAGAAAAACAAATCAGCTGAAATGTCACCCAATGATATCCACTGATATAAAATATAAAGAATGATAGTTTTAAGAATGAATCAAAAGTATTGGCAATTATCTGTCTGACAACTAATCGATTGATCCGGTGTTGATGCTGAATCTTGCTGTTCACTTCAGTTTCAGAGTCTCTGAAGCTGTGGAGGGCAGATCCAGTGAACGCCCTGCAGCTCCACAAAGCACGCTGTCATTTTGCATTTTGTTTGAAAGAGCTGAAAGCAACAAAGCTGGAGGACGTAGATACGTAGATAAAGTCAAACGACTTTGTTCTTCACTTTCAATCAAGTCCAAACACAACTGGGATTCACATTAACTGTACATTAATAAGGTTTTAGAGGAAAGGTTATTTGCTTTCTGCTGGAGAGATAACAAGATAGAAAGAAGACAACACTCTCATGTCTATATGTTACATATGAAACTACAACCAGAAGCCGGTTAGCTTAGCTTAGCTTAGCATAAAGATGGTAAATGGGGGGAAACAGCTAGCCTGGCTCTGTCTGAAAGTAACAAAATCCAGAAACCAAAAAAGAGATCTAGTAACGACTTGTTGCTTTGTTACAGGGTTTACATGACTATTTCTCAGCCAGGTAACTAACTTCCTTTAGTCTCCGCTGGTTGCCTGGCAACACAGGAAGTGTTCACCGCATAATGCTACAACATTGTGTTTTTACACTTTTTGGTATAGATTACATGAGGATATAGTTTGTGAGCTTTAGAAGTGCTGGTAGGTGCTGGTTTGTTATCTTTAGATGGAGCCAGGCTAGCTGTTTACCTGTTTTCAGCCTTTGTGCTAAGCTAAGCTAATCGGCTTCTGTCTGATTAATGAACAGAGATGAGAGCGGTGTCAATCTTCTCATCTCTCTCGGGAAAAAATGGATGAATATTACTTCAGAACATAAATGATAAACATTAATGGGTCATTCTACTTTATTACAACCTGAGGCTAATTTTTGTACATTTGATTGGCCTTTATATATCGGTAAAACAAAGAATTAATTGCTTAGATGTAGCAATACAAAGGCGTCACCAAAAAGAAGCGCGTTGGGTCATGAAACAAAAGCAGTCAGACAACCAAACAAGTTGAAAACAAACCTCCAGGTTAGTCTGACTTAAATGAAGAAGAAAATTAAGGTGAACTAAGAAAATATGACCCAAATTGTCTGTCGTAAACATCCATTAGAGTTTATAGACTTTGACTGGGTATATAACTAACATTTCAAACACCCTCACATACAGTTTGACCTCCAAATAAAATGGTAGTGAGTACAATGTCATCATACAACCCAAGCTGTAATGAATGTGAACTAACTAGCAGGATTAAACCGTTTCTTTCATTCCCTTCATCCATCTTAATTTTCCTCCACTCCCTCCTTCTTTCCTGCTCCACACCCACCTTGGCCTGCTCCCAAAACTCCTCTCTATTGATTTTCTTCATCTCCACCTCTGCATTGGTCTTCTCGTACACTGTGCCCTGCATCAGGAGAGGAAGAGGAGAGAAAAACAATCTCTGTTAATGACAACCTGTCCCATTTCTGTCTTAATGTGTATAAGTCACCTTTATTTTCTCTGTCTTATAAACTCACTGCAGCAGCCAGTACAGATGCCTTGTGTATTGTGAACACACAATTATGGTAATAGTTTCACAGATGCCTATTACGTTTCGTTTTACATTCTAACCAAGATCCCGAAGTATCGAGAGATACTAAACATGTCAGGTTTAATTTTGGTAAAACGTATATGTGCTAGATATTTCCATTTGATTTAATGATGCAGCCATGAAAACATAATATGGAGTCTTTGGTTTCAAAAAGCTGGAACAAACTGATGTAAGATGTGATACTGCAGTAGTGGATTTTACTTAGCACTAGGGCTGTTTTTTCTTACCAATATCACAAAGGTCAATCAATCAAGTGTTTGTTGTTGTAAAAACATCTAATTTCCCAAATCCCAATAATTGTGATGTGGTTGATAAACAATGAGAAATTAATAATTATTTTCTCTCTGTTCGTACCACGTCTCCATGTTCTTCGTCTCGGGTTTTCAGGCGGCTCAGGACCGGACTTGCCACCACTGCTGTCCCGTTGGTCAGCCGCTGACCAATGGCTGATGGGTCAATGTCGTCCAGACTGCTGGCATTCACAATGACCTCCACCCCCTGGAGAGACAGAGAGAGACATAGACACTGATGTTATTATTTTCGTCTTATTATTGTTAGTGTTTATAGGTATTAGGTGGTATAGATGTTCAAATGCTTTCACAATTACCCCGAATCCAAAGTGACACCTTCACATTGTTTGTTTTGCCCAATCAACAGTCCAAACCTCCAAACTACCTATTACAAATACAATCAAATGATCCAAAGGAAAAGCAGCATCTGAAACCATGACATCTTTTGACATGAAAAATGTCTTCGACCCTCAATCATTGATTTTCTTAATTGATTTATGCACTACTGGTTTCAGCTGCGCTTGTATAAACTGCTGGATCATTTGATTTCAAATGAAACATCAGATTCAAAACTTGTCATGTGTTTTCTGTGTAAGAACCTTCATTTGTAATTAAACTAAAGCTGTGAAATGTTGTAAATATTGTACAATTTACTTCACTACATTTATCTGAGATGTCGTGAAGTAGCAGTACTTTAAATTTGCTATTAAATACAGTGTTTGAGTAAATGTACTTAGTTACTTTCCAACACTGTTTTTTGCTAAAAAAAAATAAGTTAAATCTGTTGTAGCAGTTAAGTTTTAAAATCACTTAAATAACTGTATATTTGTAAATTTTATATAATTAAATGTCTTGTATATTGTAGCAGTATTTAATATTTGTTAATCATTAATCATATTACAAATTATTTATGTCAATTAAGACTTTTTGTACTATGTATGTCTGTGTGTAGGCGCCTCTGTGTCCTGTCCAAAAAAGGTAATTGAAAGCACTGTCAGTGTGATGAAGTCGAGGCTGTATGAGAACCGTCACTTACAATAATGGCACTTCAACACACACACACACACACACACACACAATAACACACAAACACACACACACACACACACACACATACACTAGAATTCAGGTATTTCAGCATCTTGGTAAGTGCTTCGACACTTTTGATTTGTAACACAAGTCATCACAAATGTTCTCATAAACATGCTATGTCCTCACAGGTCAGTGGGTATTTCATAAAATGTCCTCATATACAGGTGAAACCAACGCACACACTCTTTGGCTGTTATGACACACACACACACACACACACACACACACACACACTAGAATTCAGATATGAATTATCAGACATACAGAGAAAAGGTGGAAGAGACTCATTTGTATCTTGATAAGTGCTTCTACACTGACTTGTGAGGACACATCATAAATCTCCCCATAAATATGTCCTCACAAGTCTGTAGGTATTCTGGTGAAAGGTCCTCATAAACAGGCAAAACCAACACACACTTTGACTGTCATGAACACACATACTGTATATATATAAATAAATAAAATGTCACCTCTGCTTTATTCTTGATCTCTATATCTACTCTACTAAAAATACACACTCAGGTGTACAGGTATGAATACACTGCACAGCAGTCACACGCACTGGGTGGGTGAGAGGGTTGTCATTCAGCTCAGAGAGATTACTTTAAAAAGAGACGGTATTAGTCATGCACTGTAACACACACACACACACACACACACACACACACACACACTCTCTCTCTCTCTCTCTCTCTCTCTCTCTCTCTCTCTCGATCCTCCTACAGGTTTAATTTGCTCTTCTTGCTCCACAAAGAGTCAGTTTGAAATATTCATGGCACAAAACGAAACCAGATTATAAAACGCTTCTGGAGTCAAACATATAATTACACAAGTCTGATACTTATCATAGTGTCACCTTTCGTAATACGACACAAGATAAACTCTAAACTTTACGTTAACAAAATGATTTGTAGACATCACATAAACCTTAGATAAATGACATCTAGTGGTGATTTATACATGCGCTTCAGTCACTTTCTACTTCTACTTCAGTACATTTATCTGACAGCTTTACTTACTTTACAAATGAAGACTTTTTTTATGAAGTTTTATAATTAAGGTCAGGAACAAGGACAACACCTTGAACCCATTTTCACATCTTAACTTAATCTAAAATATCTTCTCTCTTTCATTCAAACACAGGAACTATTGGGACTCTCATACATAGAATGATGACGAGATGGTTTCCCCACTCAGAGTCTCCATGTTCTTTCTGTCTTCCTGCTGCCAGCTGACAACGGTCAATTTCTAAACTATCAATCAACAACCCCGATTTCACCTGTCATCCCTTACCCCTCCATCTACCTACGCTTCATCACACTATCCCTTGACCTTCTTCCCTTTATCCCTCAGCCTTCCTATAGCACCTCATCCCAATACACCATTATCCACAATATGCAATAAACCTGTATTAATTTAAATCCACATAGGTGTCTTGTCTTCAGGGTAAAAAAATGAAAAAAAGCGAAATGTTTTATATTTTAGATCCTTCAAGGCAGCCTTCTTTTGCTTTGATGACAACTTTGCACATTCTTGGCAAACTCTCAGTCAGCTTCATGAGGTAGTCACTTGGAAAGGTTTTAACAGGTGAGCCTTGCCAAAAGTTAATTAGAGAAATTCCTTGCATCAGTTGTGTTGTTCAGAGGTAGAATGGCTCAACTAAGTGAAGAGAAATGACCACATAATTCCAACAAACATAGTTTAGTAATAGTTTTGTGATGTCTTCAGTTTTAATCTACAATGTAGAAAATAAATAAAAATAAAGAAAAAAACACTGAATTAGGAGTGTCCAACTTTTGACTGCTGCTGTTCATATATTTTTTATTTACAGAACCAGAAGCTATAGCATAAGATAACAGGAAATCAAACAATAACATAAAAAGATCATTTGCATCCTTGTTTTCAGAGTATTTATTTAAAAATTTGTAGAAGTACCGTCGTGGGTCTGACCTGGAAGAAGTCAGCGATGGTGGCGACGTGGCTGGCACAGGCACACTTCCTGGCATCCGGCACGTCTTCTCCGACCTGAAAGAGACAGAAAGGGGGGAAGGGAAAGAAAAAGAAAAACGCAAAATAAGTTCAGCAGCAGCAGTTTTCTGCTTAATTATAATCAAATTTCTTCTTATTTATTTTCCATTCAACTGCAAGGACGGTTTTCCCCTCATTCTGGTCTCATCTCATCTTTGTTCAGCTGTGGTCATGATCAATTATTGAGACGGTCGTATCATGTGATTCAGTAATCACAGCTCATTCAAACCAACACAATGCAGACGCAGTAAGCAGCAATTACACGGAGAAAGGGAAAGACATTTCATCTGAATTCATGACAATTTATCTCTCAGTAACAAAATGTGACCATGCTATCTGAAAGAAATTGTTTTCACAGTATATTTACGAGTTTACGGTACATATTGGTACATTTAGATTCATTATTGGGGAATTCCTTTTCATTCTTAATACATTTCTGCACACTATGTCCATTTTTGGCCCATTTCTGGCACAGATTGACCTGGTTTGGCCCAGTTTTCTTACGGTCTGGTGCTCTTTTGGCTGCTGGTGTTGCTGTGTTACATTATGATGGACTCCTCTGGCACTGCTCCCAGTCTCATTTAAACACCAAATGTCTCATTCTTTCTCTCTCTCAGTCTCCATTCACTGCACTTCCCGGATCTTTCTTTCATTTTCTGTCCTCCCCCCCTTCAAGTCTGTCTCTAGAAATTCAGTTTACATAAAACTAAGCTGCAACAGCAAACACGTTTTTTCTTAATGAATGTACCTGCAGTATGTTTACTGACATATTTCATTATTTTTCTCCGCTACATCTGTTGTTGCTGCAGTAAATATCTACTCAGAGCAACTGAAGCGTGACAGTTTTTAGTTTTTCTGTTGAGGCAACTCACAGCACTTTGTTGGAGTCGGTTGAGACACTACAGGCAATAACATGTCTTCTTTCAGACTAGTGGAAAGAAAATATCCAAAATCCACATTTAGGTGTTTATTTGACTTCATCTAGTCTATTTGTGTCATTACATCATTTGCCTCATTTGCACATTCAAACATACAACTTCAGAAAACTTGTAACACAAATAATAATTTTCTTAATCTAAATAATTAACTGGGGACGTTTCATGGTGATGTCTGTTCAAATTTTGACCCTATTCACCAGTCATGTCTCAAAAGTCTGAATTTTACAATACATATCTTTCTCAGACTCCCACTTCCCATCTATATTATATATTCACGGTTTGTACAGAGAGGTTTGTTCATATATTTTCCCTCTGTATTTCAACATGTGAACAAAATAAAACAAGAATTGTGAACCTCTTTCTCTTGTCACCTCTCCTCTCTGCTTTCTCATCATGTAGATGCATTCGCTGCTGATGTCAAGTTCAGAAAGTAAAACATTCATCTTGAGGCACTCAGACTGTGTTTAAATGCTCTTAACCCAGTGTTATCGAGTCTCACTGCGACAAAATGAACTCCAACACTCCCAAATTCTTCCTCTCTTCATGTTAAATCTCCTTTTCATTGTCAGTTAGCTGGTGTACTAATGTCTCTGGCTTTGTTATAAGTTTGGTGACTTGACTCCACTTTTTCTCTGACTCATCTGAGAGTTTGTTTTTCATCCATTAAATGTAAGTAACATGAGTTAATAAAAGGCAAAGTATGGATAAAAAGTTTAGTTTTAACCTAATTTGTTTGTTAAATGTTCTCATATCTGACATTTGTTATATTATGTTCTTCTTACATTACTGTTATGAGAGTCATTAAAAGATTTATTACGTTTGTCTTACTGTAAACAATCTTGAATAATGTCCTTGCATTGAGGGTTTGAGGAGGTGAAATGTAGAGAAAATAGGGAAGAGCAACAGAGGAGGGATTCTTTTTCCAGGATGAACAGACAGACAGTTGATGTTGTCTAATTTAAAACCTGAAAAACACAAAGACGGCTTCTAGAAAAGCCTCATTACCTGCAGGTGGTATATCTACAGCTCTAAATTGCTGCTGCAGTTTCTTGCTGAGGCTGCAGCTCTGTGATTGGATGGTGTAGACAGAACCTGGTTTCAGGTCCTGAAACGTCACTGGCACGATGTGTCCTTGTTTAACAAACTGCTTCATTAAAAATGTGCTATGACCCTTAATGACTCCGATATTCTGGTTTAATACCTTTGAGGACATTTCAGTGTGTGTGCGTGTGTGCGTGCTGCCTGGAGTGTTTGGCATTGCGTCACGTACCGCCCCTCCCCCCTGATCTCCCCCAATGACCCGCCGACTCACCCAGTTGATGAGGATGTATCGTGGCAGAGCGGAGGTGGGTTCCTTCAGGCTGCAGAAGCCGTACATCACCCTGCCACTGTCAAAGGTCAGTGTGATCTCCGCCAGACCCCCTTCTGCACCACAGAAGAAGAAGAGACTTGAGTACAGCACAGTCATGTCTGGTTTGAATGTTTCTGTCATGGACAATCTGTGAGCCAAATACACAAACTGGTAAAAGATTAAAAAATGAATCAACTCGTGAAAGATACTACAAAGCAATCAGAGGTCATGTAATGTAACTCTAGACAATCCTCTAAATGTGTTATTTTAATAACAGAAAATGTTAATCTGCACCTGGATCTGCACAAAACAATAATTAAAATATCCAAATCCTGTCTGGGAACATTGAGGCTTTGTACAAGGGTGACTCAGAGATATCATGTTGCTGTAACACCACATTTTTTATAGTCTGGTTGAACTTTCTAAGAATATAAATAATTGTTTTCTGGATTATTCAATGCACAAGAAAATTTAATTTAAAAAAATCGATTCAAACTGAAGTTGACATGATGGTGATGATAGTTGGTGTTGGATGGTTTAACAGCAAGATGCAGCACTTAATTTATTTGTTGAGTTTTATTTAAGTGTTTTTGCCTCCAACAGACTCAAATTGTTAATATACATTTTGACAGCATTATGGAAATCATCCCTACAGAGATAGATCTTTTCATGAAGGACTAAGATCATATTTGTTTAATCAGTAACTTCCATTACATTGTTATAATGCTAAAATAAACATTTAATTCACAGAGTTAGATGAAAATATCAGGAGAGGAGCAAGAGGGAGGTTGTGCATCAGAGAGGCAGCATGTAGAACCAAAATATTTTCTCTGTAAATTAGGGCTTTATTTCAACCAAACCAGCGCTGGTGATTGTTGAAGCAGTGGACAGACAAACTGAAGACTCTGAGAGTTTTAGTTGGTTTCTGTTACAAAGTTTATGGACACAGTGGAAGATCTGAGCCCATGACGGTGGGCAGTTGCCATGAAGGATTACATTGCAGCCAGTTTTAAGGTTGCTCCATATTGGATAAATTTAAAAAAGTTAAACAATACCAAAGTTACCTTTTAAGTATGTCAATACCTGAAGAGTATCCAGATTTTACATTTAAACACTGATATAATCCACAACAATATAACTCTGATGGGGGCCATACTTTTGCTTTTGTTTAATAGAATTTTCTTTTAATGCTTCTGAAATTTGTTTCAGTAAATTTTGAATGCAGGACCTTGACATTTAATGGAGTGTTTGGACATCGTTATATTGCTATCTGAATAATTCTTCCAAAGTCTGCAGTTTTTGTTTGGGCAGATCAGCAGTGTCATCTTCCAGGCTGTTAGTTTAATGCCTTTAGATTATGATCTTGTTCTCCATATCTCAGCTGTCAAGACGTGTCCACACACACATATGTACAAACACACAAACATGACTGTGGTCTACTGGTTTCAGATCTGAAGAGGCAAATAGATTCCTCTGAGGTTTACAGCGCAGATGGACAAACAGTGTTTCCTCTCCGTCGCTGCTGAAATATTCACGTCTCTCTAAGGAAAAGCTGACGACATGAAGGAAACTAAGATCGTTGCTGGCAGAAGTGGCTCTTCATCATGCATCTTTCCACCATTAGTGCTGCAGATACTTCAACTGTAGTAGGTCCAGTTTATTCCTCTCATGCAATCAGCATTTTTAATATTCGGGACTTCTGTGTTGATGATTACATTAGACTCACAGAATAAGCCGTGGTTCTCATCACAAGCAAATCAACGAAAAAACATGAGATGTGTCCAGCTATAACCAAACCCATTATGTTTAAGTCTTAAAGGAAACTTATTTTTCAACCTGGCCCCTATTTTCTTTGGGGCAACTGTGCACCATCAATGTGCATCCATTAAAAATACTTTCTTGACTGGCTCAGATTGTTATTATTATTAAGTGTCCAATAACATTATGGAAAGGATCAAAGAGTAAGATACTGGAGCAGTGGAAAGACAAACCAAGGTCTTGTGAGTTTTATTTTGTGTCTGTTTGAATTAAGCATTAAGGTAAAATTACAGTTTGTGTTAATGGAGTCTAGCGGTTTTGAAAGAAAATTGCTAAAACTGCTTGAAACAGCAGTTCTATCAATCCATTCAAAGCCAGACAAAAATGATCATTTTACCATGTAACGTTGTAATAACATCGAAATTAACAGTTAATTCGCAGAGTTAGATGTGAAAATATAAGGAGAGGAGTAAGATGTACACAGACATGCAAGAAGTAAATAGACACCTTCATTCAAATTCAAATTAAAGGTGTCTATTTACTTCTTGCATGTCTGTGTAGGTGGTGCATCAGAAAGACAGCATGTAGAAAGTGTTTATTTCAACCAAACTAGAGTTGGAGATTGTTGGAGCAGTGGAAAGATAAATCATCGTCTTGGTGAGTTTTTATTTTATAGTTTGAATTGAGTGTTACAATGTTATGGTTAAAATGTTTTTGCTAATGGAGTCTGGTGGCTTTGAACACGGCGGTAGGACAACAGTCTGAGTCTATCAGTGGAAAAAAACAAGCACTTTTAGTGGACGTACTTTGAGGATGGGCAGTTGCCCTGAAGGATTTCGCTGCAGCCAGTTTTGAAGTTGCTGGCTGCAGCAAGAGTCCTCTATCCTGGACCAATTTCAAAGTACAATTTTGAGGTACTTTAAATAATTTCAGAACACTGTAATAAAACAATTTAATCAGTTATTTTGCTTGTGTTATTTTGTGACTTTTTTGTGTCTGAGGTTACCAGAGTCTCACTAAACACCACATTCAGGTGATATTCAGTCTTTTTAAAAATATGGTATGCTTCTTTAAAGGTAGGTTTCTCAGTTTTCGATCATGCATAAATTAAAAATGATGGATGGAAACATAATCGTTTGGCACTACAGCTCAGATGAAACTCTTCAATCATCAGTACAAAAGATGAACAGATTATTTGATAAAAACAAACAAACAAACATTAAAAGCCTCTGAACATAAACAACTGAAGGACTACAACTCCCAAGGTGCATTTCAATCAGAAATGTCCAACCATTCAGCAGAGCTTCAGACTCTGTTATAAGTCTGTTGAGATTAAAAACCTGATAAAACATTCAACAGCTTAAAAAAAACTTCAGAAAGTTCACTTTCAGATTCTGGGTCAGTTTTGTTACCATGGCGACATGTATTGTTTTTAGCTGCAACAACTTAATTTGTGCCTCTGGTTGGGTAATTCTCCATAGCAACAGGACAATGTGTGTTGTAGTATTTAGAGCCATTTTCCATATCAAAACTGACTAAAGACATAAAAAATGATTTCTTAGAAGCAAAGCTGCAATAATTCAAAACTATGGTTGGTAACATAAACCTATATAACACTGTTCAGTTATGCAGGAGATTGATTTTTGTGCTGAGGAACATTAAAGAGATCACTAAAATGAAACTCCTGACAGGAATTTAAAGTGAGTAAAAAAAAAAAATACTCCTCTCTCTTCACAACTCTATTACAATGAATTGTGTTTTTGTCCTAATTCAAGCACATTGTATATAAATAAAATGCTGCTTATGAGCTATTAAGTTACAGCTTGTGCATAAATAATTGCTTCTATGGTGAAAATATTTACATTTTTACACTCCAAGAGCTCAGTTTTTTTCCTTCCACTGTGTGTGTGTTCCCACTCAGATTCAAGCCATTCGTGTCATGAATTATGTGTGATAAACAAGATACATCTGGTTTCTAATAGGTGTGATTCCTTCTGGTGTATAAAGGTTATGTCCATATGCACATTTGCTAATTTATGTGCAGTTATTTACACGACGATGCAGTGATATGATTACAGTCACAGAGGACAGTCATATGAAATGGTGGAGTGTCATTAAGTTGTAATGATCATGCAGCGCATCATTAACTGTAGTAATGATGGATTCAGCTCTCTGATGGCTCAGTAACAAATCAGGAGACAAAGAAGATGATCGTTTTCACCCCAAAGCAACAGAAGAACCTGCAGAGCTCATCAGAGTTACAACCGTAAATCTGTAGCGGGAAATGATGACTCCACATGTGACACTAAGATATTAACAGAGAGCCGTGTTCATTAACATCTGTAACATTTGGGGGAGATTAAAATTCTTGGACTTACCTCCTGATGATGCCAGTGTCAGATCATTGCTGTCATCCTCATATGTGTACAAGGCCCTGTAAGAAAGACAGAAAAAACAAGTTTCACCTTTATGAAAGCATGTTAGCATGTTTTAACCTTATACAACCACACTTGAAAGCATTATCCTCTTTATCTGCTAAACATCAGCATGTTAGCATACTAATATTAGCACAAAGCACCACTGTGCCCAATTATAGCCTCACTGATTTTAAGTACAAAAGTGATTCACACTGTCAGGTAAAATGGAGTGTACTGTGAATACCCGGATGGTACCCATAATGGTTATAAAGTTGAGTGTGGAGCAATGGGCACTTCTCGCCTTCAATGGTCGCTATTTTGGCTACGTAGCAGAAGAGAAGGGACTACCAGCACTTTAAAAATGGCGGTCGAGGAAGTTGCTGGAGCTGAAGCGATGGTGGTAAATACAGCAATATGTACAGGTTTGCAGCCAAGTGTTGTGCTAATCCTTGACACAGCTGCAATTTGGCGTAGAAGTTTTCCAATAAGTACACAACAGCAGTACTCGAACAAAAGAGACAACCCACTCAAACGTGAGACAACACTACTAGAAGTGTACTAACAGAAATATCCAAGACACAGGACTAGTCTTTGTTTTCACAATACAGAACATATATTTAGCAGATATATTTGCCCAACGTGATTCACAATAGGTGCATTCAACCATTATACAGGATATACAGTAGTGGTAGGACATGAATAAAGTAGAAATTATCAATAATTTTAAGTGGGTTTAGTGCTACAGAACAACATCTCAGACGTGTGATCTAAGTCCTGTGTATGGTGCTCCCACAAAACACAACCATGCTGCTTTAAACTATGCCACAAACACATGATTATAATTGATTAACCTCAGATAACAAATCAGCTGCTTCCTGACGACGACAGCTGAGAAAAATAACAGTTGTCAGACAAGTGTTACAAACCTCTTTATGACCGATAGAGCTGCTTAAGTGTGTGTGTCTGTAAAGCAGATTACTTAGTTTCAGTAATGACTGTGGGAACTCTCTCGGTCTGGATTTCAGAAGCAGGACGTTCATTGAGATAGTCGTCCTCTTTGCCTAAAACTAATTCTAACACTATAACCACGTCTAAACCCTCAAACAGTTCTTTGAATAAGTGACAACTAGACTAAATGTCTTCAGTTCTGGTCTAAAACGTTGATCTTTCACACCCTAACAACTGTGCTCTCTCAGTGTGACCTCTGTTGCCCTCTCCATCATTGTCTTTGTCCAGCAGACACAAGTACATTCACACCCACAGTACATCCAGGCGCATACAGTATAAACTCACTCTCTCACATACATCTGCATGTATTGACACACACATTAACCTCTGACCTCTTTGGGTCAGGTCAAATGAAGGTGACAGATTACAGTTTGGTTGACATCTCTAGATTAAAACTCTTCAACCCTGCTGTAAAATCCATTAACCCGTAGGTCAGAATAAGCCGACTGTAACAAAACAACACTGTGTAGCCACGTTATAACTCATATTTTATCCTTTTCCAATGTTTTATGTGATGTTTTGTATTATTGACGAACACCACGTTTGCATGTACTGGTCGAGATAAAGCTTTTTGCAACTGCTTCCTATTCTCTTGGGTGGTGGAAATCTCTATGAACATATATCTGCGTATGATCGCCAAATCTGTCATAGAGCGACCAAGATTTTGGCACTGGAAGTGTTATGGTTTCTGTTTGTAGTTTGAGTACTATTGATCAATCACCTTTGAGCGGGCTTTGGTTGCTTTGTTTGTAGAAACTGGCAGATAAAGCTTTTAAATAGAGTGGAGTCAAACATACAATATTTCCATGTGAAATGTAGTGCCACATAAGGATAAAGTAGCATAAAATAAAAATACTTGAGGAAAGTACCTCAAATTGTATTTAAGTGCAGAAGTTGTAGTATGTATATAGGTACTTTTCTCCACTGTTTGCATTTTTAAATACATTGCTGTGGGTTTTATTCAACCATTTGACGGCAGCATGTGTTTAAACCATCTGGTGGGTCAGGTGGAGTTAAAGAGGATTTCAACATGTGCTTCCAGCCATTAAATATGATTTCTGTTCTTCCAAAATTGACATGACGTCGGAGCAGGACCCCATGTGAATGAGAAGCATGAAACTCTTCAAAAATAAATTGACCATCAAATCAGGAGAAGCTGTAGAAACTGAATAAGGAGTAGACGGTTATCAAAATGATTTTTTTTACGTATTAAAATGCATGCTGGGATTGAGGTTAAAGAAATTACCCTTTAATCTATCTGGGTTTAAACAGGAGATTATAAATGGGAGAGCAGAGCACTGTAGATTATTGAAGATTATTATTACTAAAAAAAACTCTTCACCAAACTGTCAATCAGCACAAAAGCTCCGAACCGTTGCCAATGACTGATGCATGTATTGATGTCTGTACGTGTGTCATTTGAGCACATTAAGAGTACATCGTCATCGGATAAACTATCGAAAATAAATGGATAATCACTACCTTGTCTTTACCCCATTCAGAGAGAAATAACTACATAAACAGAAATAACTGTCCAAACATTAATGTACAGATAAATACTGACATTAGACCTTCTAGTATGCAGTTATTTGTTCACCCTATAATACTAAAGTTTTATTCGAATAAAGTTGAGTGCAACAGTTCAACAAATGGCTGATTGGACGTACAAACTTGCCTCCATCCGCACTCAAAGGTACATAGAGGTGCCAGAGATAAACTTGAAGGGAAAATCAGGCTAATTGTCCATAAACGTGGTCATTGTGACTTAAACGCTGTTAGCCATGATGGTCAACCCAGAGGGGGCAACTTTTCTGTGTTTACTTTCATTTGCGAGCGTTTAAAGTGATTCATGTTTATTTGGAAAGCTGCAGGAGGCTCGCGCAGCTTGATGTGATAGATGTTGTTTTGCACAAGTTCTTGTTTCCTTTGAATTTCTCAGTGCAAAGTTAGCATGACACATGACACATAGAGCCACAATGGCCGTCTTTATGGGAATCATGTAAAGTTGAAAAATACTGTAAATTCCCTTTAATATAATAACAAAATATCCCGGAACAAAGCTCCAGGACCTCAAACTACCTAAACAACTGGATGAAATCCTGAACAGACTAACTGCACATTACAGATTCTCCTTATATACCACTGCAGATAGTTACATCAGGTCATGTTGAGCATTTTGAGCTCCAACATGAAGCGCAACATGAATCAAACATCCGCAATCGGACGTTGCAGAAACATACTTAGCATTCTGAACCCCGGACTCACCAAGCCACTGTCACCCCACCCTAATTATCTGTAAACCTCACTAAGCCAAGAAATTAAGTTTCCCTTGTTTACCTTTAACAAACTACTTGACTGTGAAGGACTGAAAATTATACACCAAAAAGTAGAGCCTCCGTCAAGATGTTTAATTTCTACAGCAATGTTTGAGTTGACTTTGCTTTGTGAGAATACTATTCACCTTTTTGGAGGGATTTTTTTTTTTGGCTTTTATTGGACAGGACAGCCAAAAACAGACAGGAAAGCAGGTAGATAGATAGTGTACGACAGGCAGTAAAGGACTGTAGGTCACTGCCGGAATGACTTAGCCTTTTGAATATGGGGCACATACTCTACCAGTTGAGTCACCCAACACCACCATTTACTTTAAATATGACAGGTTGGTGCATGTAGTGCAAATTCTGTTCATTTTGCCATAGTAAATAATACATTTGGTTGATGCATTCACAACAACTTCTCCCTTCTCTAGGATAGACTGCTACAACTTCTGGGTATGAGGATCTTATTGCTGGCCTTCCATATTACCTCATCTGAGATGGGAAGATCTTTCACTGGGGTCGGTTCAGGGTAACCTCACAGGTTAGTTGTTTGCCACAGAGGTACACGTATTGACTGACTGGGTCACCCCAAGGCTTGACCATTTTCTTTCTCTCTGTGGTTGATCTACCACCATGTCTTTTACTGTCCATTGTGCTCTTTAGGGAACTAAAGAAAATCATAAACTGTGATGCCACAAAGCACTTTTATTTCACCCACCATGACGCATGGTTGTTCTCAAGACAGGAAAGTTACGTACACTTGCTCTCATGAATGCTACACCCAAAGTTTCATGAAATAATGAGCTAACAGGCAAACAAACATCACCGAAAACTGAGCCTCCTTAGTGGAGGTAATAAAGTATTTCCTGTTCGTGATGTTGGTCTTTTCTGTTTAGTGATAAAAACATGTTAATGTAACATTTGTCTCCTTACTCTAAATGTTACTGAGCGTCTTTCTGCTTGTTAAAGAAGTGATATATTCGTAGAGAAGACAGCTACATATCCTGTGGTTGGCGACCATGTGTCTCTGCATGGCGTTAATGTGTTATGTGGCGTGTATTACGAGCCGGGCTAAGTCCAGATGACCTCATGTCGTTTCTGCCTGAAGCTTTTGTCTGGCCTCCGTCTGACTTTCTGCTGACCTCACCTCCCTTCCCTCCCTCTATCCTGTCTGTTTCTGCCGAGTCACTCTCTGCTTCCATAACCTTTTTATTCCCCCCTCCTCCTCTCTCTCTCTCTCTATCTCTCTCTCTCTTCATGCCAGACTACTGATTTCTCAGCTCTTACATCACCAAAAATCTCTACTCCATCAGCTCTGTTTATCCATCCTCCTTTTATCACTGTCAGTCTAGCTTTCCATCAAAGAAACAGACCCTAGACCTCGATCTAAAGTTTGACAATCACACTGAAATAAAATCAGTCAAAAGAAAGAAACCTACAGATCTGTATAAAAACAAAAACTCACCTTGAAAGCTGCTCTAATTTATATTTTTAGACTCACATTGGGTCAAATGACTACATGTTATGATAAAAACCACAGGTATTATCTATCAGTTCATATCAACTCTGCAGAGCGTTTCAGCTTCTTTCAGCTCAAGCTATTTCAACACCGATGCCACCAAATCTGACACACTGGTACATTAAGATAAGGGTCCACACCATAAGCTAGCAGTTTATGAAGTGATTAAAATTATGTCCACTTTTACCAGCTGCAAGATTTAAAGTCAAAACTGATGTTTGCCAGTTTATAATTCTGCACTATATATGTTACCTACACACCAGTATCTAACCCAACAATGACAAGAAGTATTTCAGGTATTTTCGGGTATTATTCTTGATTTGTTAGAGTTTGTCATTTCCTGGTAAACAATAAGAAACCACCTCAGTAGGCTACTGCCGGTTTTGAAGGTTGTGCTTGGTTGCAGGTCTGGCCATGTTCACAGGAAATTAGCCAGACGCTAGATCATAGCACTACCTGTGATGCATAGCGTGGTGGGGATGCTACTGGCTACTAGAAACACCAATTAATACCCATGACAAGTTGCTCCCTATCTATCTATCTTTTTGCAGTAAACATGTAAAAATGAGGAAGCAAACAGCACTCTGCTTTCTGTTTCATGGGGACTTTAAGTAAAAAAATCCTGGTGGTAGAAAAATGAGGTTAAAGGAGGGATTATAGAAAAAAAACAAAGAGAGCAAAATCAGGGATTAAAAAAGTGACAGATAATAAAGACAACAGGGTTTGAAAATGATGAAGACAAAGGAGAAAAGAGGAAGTCTTTAAGAGTGATAGAGAGAGCATGAGTGGGTCTCACTCGCTTACGCAAAGCTCTATAAATAATTCTCTTTAAAGCAGACAGCTGTTTATTATTCATATAAAGTCCTCATGACCTAGAAACTGCTCAGTGTGTGTATGTGTGTGTTGTTGTGTGTGTGAGCACAGCTGGGCATGTGTGGAAGATGAGATAAGACAGGAAGAAGGAGAAGAATAAAAGGGACAAAATAGATAAAGAGGACATTTACTCTTAATTTTGAGGAGCTTGTACTTTACTTGAGTATTATCATTTTATGCAACATATCAGAGGGCTGTATCGGATATCAGATTGTCCTTTTTAATGCAATACTTTTATTAAAATACATTGCAGACTCTGATTAATACAGAGTACATTTAACAAATAATTCATAATGTATTATTATAGATAAAGAAAAAAAATTGATCCATTGGTTTGTAAAAATTAAAATATTGACTAGTTTACAACATTAATGCATCAATTATAACACTAACTTAATAAAATTATTCTGAAATGGGTGACATCTGTGCATATTGGTGCAGGAAAGAGTCCATCTATGTTCCAACCTCAACTATGGTCATGCGCTTTGGTTAGTGGCCGAAAGAATGAGATCACGGATACAAGAGGCCGAAATGAGCTTCCTCGGCCAGGTGGCTGGGCTCATCCTTAGAGATAGGGTAAGGAGGGCTCCAGAGGGAGCTTAGTTCAGACATCTGATTAGGATGCACCCTGGGCGCCGTCCTTTGGAGGTGTTCTGGGCATGTTTAACTGGTAGGAAACCCTGGGGAATACCCACTATAAGAAAATGGATGGATGAAATGGGCCATGATGCATAATAAAAGTATATTTTGATTGTAATGCTTTTAAACTTTTACTAAAGTAGGATTTGAATGACTTTTATTTGTAATTTAATGTTTTCACGTTGTTGTTGTTGCTTACCTAAAGATCTGAGTACATGAATAAGTGCGAAGAAAAGAAAAAAAAGAAGAGTTGAAAGAGGAGTAGGAGGAGTAGGAGGGAGAACAAACCACCAGCAGCAGGAAAATAGATTAGAGGAATAATGAGGGTTTGAAGAGGACTCAATTAATCAGCTAATCACAAGTGTGGAGGTCATAGTCAATGAGCTCTTGCTCGATCACCACGACCTTTGTTTCATCTTTTCATTCATATTATAGAGAAAACAGGCCGAATTTTCAAGTAAGTAATTCATTCTTCATCATCATTTTTTTTAGCAAATTTGAATTAACCAGTAATTTAAAGCAATTGGAGGTCACTGGAGGAGTGCAACAGTCAGGAGGTAGTATGCCTCTAAACACATAATACAAGGCCATTCAAGTAGGTGGGTGTAGAACCGGAGACTACTTTGAAGGCAAGCATTGGTGATTTTTATTTAATGTGGGCAGCTACAGGTAGCTAGTGGAGCAGGATCCCGAAACACAGTTCAAACTGTCAAACTAGGCAGTGCTGATCAAATATGAATCAATATTCTGTTACTGCATTGACTATTTCTCTCCTCAAATGTTTTCTCAAACTTATTTTAGTTACTGTTTATTTAGAATACCTCCATAATGCCAAACTACTTGATATACCGTAGGTCACGAGGGCTCACTGAGTGGTTCAGTGAAAATGGAAATGATGTGATTCATGAGCTACAGTTTAGTGTTCACAGTCACAATCACATCTCGACCCAATTCACCGATGGGAAATGTACTATATATAGACCGCAGTCGTGTGTGTGTATGTGTGTGTGTGCCCATGCTTCCTTTGATGTGCACAAGAATCACTGCACGGTTTTCAACTGGAGGCGGCACAACAGCTTTCCTCTTTAATCTGTCTTTACTGTAGGAGGCTTTGTGACTTTCATATAACTGATCATTTTATTATTTTTGTCCAGGTTTCTGTATAGCTATGTCATCTTTTAGTGCTGTTAGCACGATTATTTTTCACTGATTACAGTTAGTTATAAGCCGTCACCTACATATGTAGTCCTGTTTCTATCCAAATGTGTTGCAAATTTTAACAGTATTTCGAGTAAGTCCTCAAAAGATAATGTGAATTAACACTTGTTCCCATCCACTACTGTTACGTGACTATTAGGAGTTGGTTCACGAGATGAGGTGGTGCCAATTCTTCACTCAGAAAACCAGAAGAAGACGGCGCAAAAAGATGATGACATTTGTTATGGAATTTTCTATCCTTAGGTTACACGGGGTCACGTGTGGGCCATAGGGTCCTCGGCAGTATTAGTTGTTTGGCTTTGACTGGGAACAGTAGGTGCCAGTCTATCAACACTGTGGTGGCCAGGGTCGAAGAGACCTATTGCTGCCTTCCTAGACATGATAGATAGCCGGCCGTTAACGGTATAATCTGTGTAAACAGACATCTGTGTCTCCAGACTAGAATATGCTGACAATAACACCTCCATGAGTAAAAACATTCTCTTTGGCTAATTCTGGCCGTATAGTATTTGTATTAGTATTATTATTAGTATTTGTGGTGTTATCTTGGGGTTTAAAGTCTATCCACCAGGATGAGTTGGGCAGAATGTGAGACCGACTCAGGCACTTCTGATGTACTTTGAGAGTGTCTCTAATTCTCCTTGATCAAGCGTCAATAAATAATACAGCATAAGACATCAGAGGTTCCTGAACACTTTCTTCCTTCCTGACCTCACCATTGACCATTGACTTCAGTAATTTCTCCACAACAACATTAAAAAAGCTCAACCAGCGAAAAACAATGCAGAAAACAGGATCTAAATGTGACATTTGTGTTTGTTTCATGTATTAATGTGAGGAGGTTTACAACAGATCTGTGTGGAGCGATCATGGATGGATTACGTCACAACCAGGCTGTGAAGTGTTTGAGAAACTTCAGTTTCTCAAACGTCCACTTGAGGCTGGCTACAGAAGTGAGTCAGTCTCCATAAGCCCCCATGTTAAAATGTCCAACTTTACAGCAGAAATAAACATGTTTACAGCCTGGTACAAAAAACAGTTTTGGTCTCTATAGCTAATTTCCCAATTCATGACAATTGTACTGAGGGTGAATTTTTATATAACATAGCATCAATAACAGTGTGGTCGCTTTGATTGACAGGTGGGTGCCATTAGAGGTGGCTTGTTTGAGCACCCAGGCGTCATTCAACCTGCCTCAGCTCCACGTCTTTGCCCATTTTTTAAATTAGCTCAGAGGTAGCAGAGGCAGGACAACCAACATGGCGGTGGCCAGATGCATCAAAATGTTTATAGAAACACGGTGAGTGAAGACTCAACTCATCTCAGCTAAAATTACTCAATTAAACAATCAAACCAGATAATCCCCTTCCCCTCAAATGGGCATTAACAGTTTCTGCCCCCCGTCCTCTCATTTCCTTTCCTCAGTGTTTCTCACTATCACACAATATAAAACATATCTAATACTGTTGCACACATGAAGCAGAGTCTTTTCATCCCTCCCAGTCTATTAAAACAACAGGAGTCTCAACAGGAAGAAGTCACAGAGGCAGAGAGAGAGTTATTTTAGGCTGAAAGCTCTTTCGCACTTGTCAGACTCCAAATCACAGATTCTCAGGATTAAGAGGCAACTAACAAGCCGATTTTTTAAAAATACAGAAGATTAACAAACAGAATCAGAGAGGAGGAACAGAGGAGGATGCTGAATCTCACTTACAGGAACAGGACGTCCCAGGACTGAATAAACACCTCTGCGAGACAGCCTCAACAAACACAGGACAATGTAAACTTGTTTTTTATAGCAGAACCTCCCTCCAGAAATGTCTTGTTTAAGAGGCGATAAGAAGACTAGAAGCTCTGAACAGAAAAAAGAAAAGTGGAACAGACTGATGAGATTAATCTGAACAGGTAAGACCTCAAACATCGCTGACATGCCTGACAAGAAAAAAGAATGAAAGATCCTAAAATCTTCAGATTCGTCTCATTTCTGCTGTTTCTGTTATTTTGTCCACCCCCTGTATCAGCAGTGCATTGACATTGGAGATGTTACAAAAAAGAGGTTGCCAAGATAGACCACTCTCTCTCTCTCTCTCTCTCTCTCTCTCTCTCTCTCTCTCTCTCACACACACACACACACAAATACACCCCATGGGGAGTGTCACCATGGCAACCGGGCAGCATCCCCCATCGTTATCTCGGCAACAGCAGTTTGTGACCCGAGGGGAGCAACGATGTAAAGATAGGGAAGGCGGGAAGGAGAAGGAGGGTGTAGGAGAGCTGAAGGGCAAAACACACACACACACAGCATGTAGAGTGTGTGTGTAGTGTTTGCGTACGTGTGTGTGTGTGTGTGTGTTGAGATCCAGCTGGACTCACTTCACAACTTCAAAAGAAGTCTGCAGACCTGATGTCTGACTCTCCTTCACACAGTGAACAGTAGGAGTGTAAAGATACACCGTGGTGTCATATTTCACGATACAAAAACACAAAATACACAACGTTGTGGTGAAAAAGTAACGTCAGTATCAACGTAATCTTATCAAACAGGGTATATGTCCGGTACGGGGTCGTAAAATCTGAGATTATTTCAAAATTCAGGTCAAGAATTGAACTAAAACGACAGGATGCACCTTCACCTTATGTGTCGACTGGTGTGCTGATAGACAGACTGCAGGCGGCACTGCTGATGTTGCCTGCTGCAGGGCTTCGGATGCAGTCAGACAGGTAGTGCCCACCACTGACAGTATAAAGGGTGGACGCCGTATCCATATCCATTTCAAAAAAAGTTTAAAAGCATTACAATCAAAATATACTTAAACAACAAATAGTACTTTTATTATGCATCATGGCCCATTTCATCCATCCATTTTCTTATCCAACCAAGTTATTGTTCTGATATTTCAAAGTTTTGAATGTCCATAAAGTAGGTCAACATGTCACAGTGACATTTTCTGCCGTTGCTGTTGAATTTATCATTTTATAAGCAACAGGGGAGGACGACCGGTCCAGAACTTTAAGGTCACGGCTGCTGAATGTAATGAAATATACCAAGAAATTATGTATCATTCTGTGAATTGAACTGTTAGGAGGTCCAGATTTGAAAGCACAGTGAGAGCTGGAGAACAAATCAGTGACGTGACCATTTTAATGACATTAAATCACTATAAGAGACTCAATTTGTGTGCTTATTAAATCAGTTTTACATCCGAAAGCCCCAAGCGTGTAAGAATTGCACCAGTTGCCATGACAACCCGATGAAAATTGTCCTAATTTGTCCAATTAGTGGAGGTTATAGAGAAGTATTTAAAGTACCACAGTTTAAGTACAAGAACAAGGCAACAAAGCTGCCAGAGTTTAAGGTTCAAATCCTCTCATAGCTCCGGCCTGGTGGTGAAAAATGGCATCTGTACTACTGTTCTAGTTTCAGACCTCTTCTCAGAGCAGAAAGACTTTTTTTTACTGCTGCGAGCCGCTCTGTCAGCCTTCATACTGTGTCAATGAAGACATAACACGAGAGAGAAGTCGACTTGCGAGGCTCATTTAGACACAAAACAGCGGATAAACTCATGTATTATAAGGTTTTGTAATGTTTCCATGTCAAAAGACATCAACTATCGTGCGAGTAAATTGCAGTAAAAAGAGATTTTATGCATGGAAATGTGTGATAAAACCAAACCCACTATGGTAAACTGCATCTAGTAGCATATAATTAGTGAGGGCAATGTGTGAAAAAGTAGTGTGCAGCATTTCTTTCACTTATTTGTCCAAATTTCTGAAGCGAAGCACGCTTTGTTCCCCAACAAAACTCCAATATTTATCCTCGGGTTTGAGAGTTATGGATTCCTCCTGGGTTTTTTAACGGCCGGAGGGGAACAGAAAAATATGTGCGGTTAGAGAGACGCTCAGAACAGAGACTGTAGATACAGACAAAGAGCTGCGAGGACAGAAGCAGGCAGACAGGGTGCATTGTGGGATGGGACACAGAAAGAGAGAGAACTATGGGGGGATGATTAAGCATTCTGGCAATGACTGTTATTCCTGTGGTCGGATAACATAGTGTGATTTATTGAGCAAGAAACTTACATGGTGACTTAATGTGAAAGAAATGAGGCAGACAGACATGAGGACAGAGAATTATGGGTAATGTTTCAGAGGGAGTGAAGCATTAGGGAACAGCTGTGACTCCTGTTCCTGTCGGTCTGGGAATGTACAAATCTGCACGCCGATCCCATGAGTAAGACACAAGAGTGCGAGTGGCATGATGGGAAAACAAGACGAGTGATGTGGAGCCAAGCTAGCGCCACCACGAGGCTGAAATGCTCGTTACAGAGCAGAGAAGACTGTGGCACAGAGGAGACGTCAAGGCCATTTTAGGGCATCTCAGACTCCTTCGGTATGATGGTAGCTGTGAAGTTTTGCCAGTTCATGAGTGAACCAGCATATTCTAAACGCAGCACAGAAACAGAAGCTTCCTCATCAATTGCAATCAATCTCCAATGTCAGGAGGTTGCGTAAGTAGCCACACAGTGCTGTCTGACAAAGCTTTGTCAAGTTGCAACGCTGTTTTGGTCCGTACTCCACACAACTTCAACCCCGCTGGGAGCTTTTCAGAAACGTTTTGTCCGCCAGACTTTGTTAACTTGCTCAGATTTCATCATTTTTCCACTTTTTATGTGCTTCTAAATATGTAAATATGCTGCATAGTTAAAGTGTTTACAGTACAGTCTGATGACTTTACAGCTTTACTTCAGAACCAGACTGCGGAGTAAATCATCTGTCATGTTTCCAAGAATTATTGGTGTCACAGGTCATGAGGACCTGAAAAAAAACTGTTAAAAATGCTAATTAGTTGATTGGCTTAGTTGATATTTTTATAGGCCTTTTTGACCATCAAAGTATTTCACAAAACAATTGCATCGGAGCAGGCACGTAAAGTGCTGGCCTGCCCATTGGGAACAACTTGGGGTTCAGCGTCTTGCTCGAGCCTGTAAAAGTCCTATATTGTAGTTAGACAGTTAGAATATTAGCTTGTTTGCATCATAACAAGCTAATGTTGGCATTCTTTGCAACTATTTCTTGTATATTAACAGTTAACTTGACTGCATGATGTAAATATGTCGAGCACAAGTGGAAATTTTGACCAGCATGTGGCACTAGAGGAAAGTCATTATGATTAATCTGCATCTATCCAATAGAAGTCTGCACTGACAGACTGACGATACCTTGTTAAAAATGACCCTAAACAGTCATAATCAGAGAGAATATGAGCTAACATTACGACACAAACAGTGAAACCAATTCCCAAAATAACAAAGAGGGGAGCGTTTCTCGTCAGCAAGTCAAGAAGAAGCACAAAATTATGGCTTGAACATGAGTCTGCATGTGTCTGGGCTTGCATTAAATTATAATGAGGGGAGAAAGAAGTCTCCAGTAATGGCTTCCCTGGAGTATATCATCATTGCACTGGAGTGTGGTGCAGAGACAGAGAGAGAGAGGTGGAAGGGAGGGTGAAAATGAATGTTATTTACAGTCTGAGCTAAGAAAGAGGAATATGTTTTTTTTTCTATCCAAAAAAGCAATCATTCTTTATAAAAAATATTATCCAAACCACCTCCAGCTAAGATAACATCAAATACCACAGAAGATGGAGCAGGTCATTGTAATATATTTTGGAGATTTAAAAAGACATTTTAGTCACATTCTTGTTCGCGGCTCATATTCTGCATTCTTTGGATAATCTAGAACTTTATCATCACTGAAGTCTGATCCATAAAATACTTAATATTTCATTAAATGTGTTTCAGGTACTATACTATCTCAACTACACATCTGGTTACTAGGTTCTTCACTTTTCACATTTCATTTTGTACATATTGTTAATAGTATTTAGAGTTTTTGGCAGTGTAGCACCAACATTAGCCTGATTTTTATAGCTGCTTTTTTATTTTACACTTGAGCTTGGAAGAGCTGCCTAAAAATTAACATACATGTGCGACAGACAGAGCTCAGTTTGAACAAAATTAGACCGGTTTCAAAGATTGGACCAATCCCACCCTACTCTAAACACAAGCAGCTGTACAAGAACACCAATGTAACTGACCTAACGCAAGTCTAACTGCTGGATCCCACTGGACAGTGGTTGTGACATGCTGATCGTAGCCGCTCTAGACAATATTTATGACCCCAGCGCGGCTCTCCGCTCTGCTCCTCCAAGAATACGCTGCTATTCTAATTTTGATGGATGCCGCAACCAGCCATGTCAATCTGCACAGAGCAACTTCAGCTGCTAGAGAATGCAGTTGATTTTCAAAATAAGACAACCTGTCCAAACTTCTGATTGTAAAAACAGCCCAAACTGAAAGGATTTAACTATGTAGCCTACTTACTCATGGTAGATGCACATAAACCAGGAAAAATGACCAAATATGAGCAAGTTAACAAAGTCTGGCCGTCGTGGCCATGGCGTGACATCTGATATAATAGCTTATTATACTTGATAAAACAGACACATTTCTGCCAGTACCAGAAAAGAATCCAAGTTCTATATCCACCCCTAATTTCAGGTTGTTTTTCTAGAATATATTTCAGAAGAAATCTGGTCAAATACACTGCAGACAAATATTCCTTTCCATTCATATTTTTCCCAAATAAGCACAGAAATACAGAGAGAGAGAGAGAGAGAGAGAGAGAGAGAGAGAGAGACAGACAGATCACTTTTGCTCTCAGAAAGGTTAGCCAGCGGTCACACCTCAAACGGAATCAATGTTAGGAGCTTGACACACACTTTTTTTAACAGAGAGAAACAGAGAGACAAATCTACATCTGAAAACAGATGTGGCCTTAATGCTGAAACAAGCTTCCAAAATGAATATACTCTCTATTATCCAAAGGTTTTATCATCTGCAGAAGTAGCTATTGTTCTTGTGTGTGTTACATTATGCTGGAAACAATATGAATATATATTTATACTCCAAAACACAACTCCAGTGTCTTGATGTCAAGAAAAATGGGACAAAAGAGGATTTTTCCAAGTCCCTCGGTGTGGGAATATGAGCATGATTGGAGTTCATGTCCTTTATATTCAGAGTTTACTCACTCTGATGTCTCTCATCGCACATCCCTGCCATCATGCTCATGGCTAATAATGGATTCACCAGATGGAAAGTGAAGTTATTTTGCCAAACCAGTAGCTGCTGAGGCAGCAAACTTGAAACTGAGGGAAAATTTTCCATCAATACTCAAGAATTTGGTAAGCAAACCAGCAGTCTTACTGTCTGTTTCCATGTTTGGCAGTGGGTTCTTTGCAGTGTTGAGAATGGGGGAAAAGCTGACTTGCAATTGATTTTTAAAAGGAATACTGCTGTGATCAGCAGTTATTTTATGTTGTTTAAAAGAGCCCAGAGATTTTTAAACAATAGCGAGGCTCTCAAGGCGTGAGAGACGGCACATAAATCGAGAAAGAGTTGAAACATGTTATAACTCAGAGATTTGGATAAACAAAACAAAAAAGGAAGTTGAAACTGGCAAGAAACAGTATTGTGGAGGGACAACCTTCAGTGAAAATGTTTATACGTGATTCACATGATTACACGCCTCACAGTCTGGACTGAAATGAAACTAGCACAAAAAGAAGAAGTTAGAAGTTTTACAAATAAAGTAAAAGAGGGAATTAGCTTTGGTCCCTAAACAATAGGTTTCATTTCTCTTTTAGGCCTCAGGCTAAAAAACATTTCAGGGATCCATGATATGATCCTGCTTTAAGTATGAGTAGAGAAACAAGTTAACTTCAGAGAACTGCATCAGAAAAGAGGTAAAACCCCAGTCTATGATCCTTAGACCTGCCAGGTCAATCCTGGAAATATACAACAAAGATTTCATCTGCCGAGTCTATCTATTCTGTACGGAGAGGTTTTGAAATTTTTCATTGTCTAGGTGAACGTTTGAGAAAATTCAAGGCTTTTTTCATGCCATAGTACAAACCTTTTTTATGCAAGTCTAAAAACTGCCATGCGCTGCTGTAGACCATAGGAAAACAATGGCTTTTTGGTGTTCCTAGCTTCTTGATGTGATGGCCTGCAAAGACAATCAATCACAATATAACAGACAACAGATCACTGTTGATTTGTTGCCCGCTGTTGATCTACCAGAGATGTCTAAAAGGTCATCTACCATAGCGTTCTAGACAGTTAATTGAAAAAGGTCTAGAATATTAAGCATTTAGGATGTCTGATGAAGACTTTAACATTGTTTGTAGGCCAAGAGGTCAAGAATATTTATCTGTTTGTTGTGGCTAGAGAAATCTAGATGTCCGTCGACCAGAGCAGGAGAATGTTTGAGAAAAAACATCTATACATTTAACTACCAGAGATGTCTGTGATATTTCCCAGAGGTTCAGACTGTTTGGCAGATAAACATTCAATACCTTTCTGGTAGATAACCACTGCAGAAATTCCTGGCTGACAAACAGGCCCAGAATATTTATGTGCCAGACACATCTGAAATGTCTATTTACCAGAAAGGCCTTGAATATTTACAAGAAGTCAACAATCTCCTAAAAGAGGTCTACAATAAAAGGTTTCTTTGCCGGTCCAGACAGAAGCACGTTTTGTTTGTCCTAGAAGTCGCTAGAAACGCTGCCTTTGTGGAGAAGGACAGGACAGTCAAAACAGCCTCAGCTGTGGCTCAAAGTCTGTCACAGTGACTTAGTCAGCAGAATACCTTTTTTTTTTTCTTGTCCTAGGCCCTTAGGACACATCGCACACACATATCACCATCCCATCCCGGGTCCTTGCACACTCATCCTAATCAGCCCTCTTGGGACGAAAATGAGGATTTAAGGTTGTGTGAGAGTCCCAGGACTTGGAGGTGTGGTTGAATACTGACTCAGCAAGAGAGACAGCAGTGACAGACTTATACAGCTACACAAAATACACAAAACTCGCTGTTTCTCTACGTGACAGAAGCATTGCATTGTTTTCAGGGTTTCATTGAGTATTCATCCTTCCTCAGTCTACTCATTCTCTTCTCCACACTGAACAATGCAAAAGCGCCTTGGGGAGAAGTGAGGATACTGGTCGATTATTCCAGAAATAGTCAAAATATCCTGACAGACGTGCTCAAATTCTCTGCTTAAGATTCGACTCAAAGTTGAGCAGTACGAGTCTGTCTACAATACAGAAGGTAATTCAATATGTGCAATTGGTGCAGCATTTTAGATGCATGTATAGCAGAGCTGGAAAGATGCTTGAGGCAAAGTTGTGGCTGTTGATGCTGCAGAAGAACTAATGAAAAACAAGGAAAAATTTATACTGTGCTGGGAACATACATGCCTCGGTTCCACTAACAAAGGTTTGCATTGTGAAGACACAAAGTCTTAAACTAAAGTTATAGATGTTGCATTAGCATTGCATTGTGTGTAGGAAACAAGTAAGAATCATTATGGTTTGTTTTTTTTACCTTAGTACCTAACATAATTTACAAGTGTTACGTAACTCACTCACGCAAAGAGAAAACATGAGCAATCTGGACAACTAGAAGCTAATAATGACATACAACAATGTTGACTGTTTTCCGATCCTGGAAGACACCGTTTGATGTGCAACCATCAAGCTTCAGTGATGAAGTGTTATACTGAAAATTAAGCCACAGCATTTTAAAAGGACTAAATGAACTTTTGGAAAGTATGTTCAGAATCAGATTTTCACACAGTGACATGGCACTAGCAGGTCATTTCTGCCTGCACTCTCTATAGAGGCCACAGCAGCTTCCACAGCCGTGCTTTGTGTGCTGGACGGGTTACAATGGACTTCCTGTGGCTGTGGAGCCGCCGTCTCCTCTGCCCCAATCAGAGCTCAGCACTGACCAACACAGCGTCCAGCACAATATTGGGCCGTTGCCATGAGAGCGGCGGACGAGTGTAAACAGAAGGGAGAACAGAGAATGTTTGGACGGGCGAGGGGACATTTGACTGGGACCTGATGGTCTGCAGAGATAGTCCAGGACTCTGAAAACAAACCTAAAAGCTGATTCTATTCAACGACATTTTCTCTGAACTGATAAACGAGTTGTTTGGCCTTCTTCTTCTTCCTGTCCTGACTCTGCCATTGTGTCATTTGTTTGTGGTAAACATGATAAACATTTACTTTACACTTATTCACTCATACTGAAAAGGCTACATGTAGCTTGCAAGAGGCGATAACACCTCGCCTCTGGCTGTCATGTCTTCAACACGGTGTCAAACCACTCAGGACCCATCGCCTCTTCTCCAAACACCTTGTGTTACCTGCCTTCACCTCTAATATTGAAATCTCAGATTAAAACAACAGTGACTCTGGATCCCTGCGGTGTTAAAGAAAGAGGCTGACTGCTCGTGACCCACAGTGCAGCAACGAAATGTCAAATATTATTCCTGACATTCCTCCTGAGTTTTCCTGGTCAGTATATGTCTTCAAGACCTCCACCTCTGTTTCAGGGACCTACCACTACTACTACTACTACTACTCAGATAATCTGTGGCATTAATTTACATATGGAACAACACAACCTGCATGAAAAGATACATCTAAATAAAATAAGATATGTAATGGCTTGGATAGAAAACATTTTAAGAACAACCGTAAGATGCTGTAAGACATTAACACTGATTAACATTAACACAACTACATCGGAACTGAAACGAAACAAGAGCTCTCTCGTGAGCTACTTCCATCAGTTTTAATTCAGAATATTGTTTATTAAGACTTACATCGAGATCGACGAGCACAGTTTTCAGGTAACTTAGCTAAGGTGAGCAGAAGTGGCACCAAAGCTTAATCACATCATATACCTCTTAATGAATAACATTCTCAATTAAAGTCATTGGTTTTCCTGCAGATGAGGATGAAAGTAGCTACACACTCATTTCCTTCTCATCTTTGTTTCAACTTACAAACAATCATAATAATGTGTTATGGCATCTGTAAATGCAGAGCAGATTTAGGAGATCTGACAACGATTTAGCCTCTGAGGCCAACGGCCAATGTTTCTGGGTTTCAATGTAGCCAACAGATATCCTGAAAATAGATAAAGGATATTTGGGCCAAGACTCAACATGCAATAATGATGAAATACACATTTCTACTAATCTCTATAAACAGATAACTGCATAATACATTTTTAGAACAACTCGACCATATTTCAGCCGATGCGTTGGGTTTTCTTGCTCTCCACGTGGACTACTGCAACCAAAGTTCACTTAAACGTGCTTGTGATCGTCAATACTTCTCGGACTACAAATGAAAACTAATACTACTCTGCATTCATATGCAGATATCTGTGTGTTTGTACTCTATACCATGGAACAATGGTCTTAGATCATTCAATAAATCTCAGTCTGAGAAAGTTTTTTCTGATTTGTTGTCGATGAAAACTACAAATTTCTTCTTCTGTGTTTTCTGCTGAGCTTCGTCTTCTTCTTCTGGTGACCTAACCTCAATCACTTCCAGGAGAGGAGGAAATATGCCAGCGTAGAAGTACCCCGCTGGACCAATTAAGAAACATATGATTATTATCATGACTATAATTAATTGTACTGTTGCTATTGTTCTCATAAGTATTATTGTGAGAAACCCTGCTAATTTCCCTTCGAATGAGTCATCACCATTGTCTGGGTGGCTTTCTTTCAATGACGAAGTTCTTCATGTTTCCACGCTTCCCTTATCCCTTCATTCTTTGCGAATGAGTGAAAATGTTGCATGTTCTTTCTCTTTCTGATTTACTCATTACTCTTTCATATTTGCTCATATTCTCAACTTTTAAACGATAAAGCTAGTATCAGCAAATCAGGTTTCATTTCCAAGCTCATTGTTTCCTATTGAAGACTTAAATCCTTCAGACTAAGTACAGTTGTACAAAAGAGGAAATTAGCTATAGAGACCAAAACTGTTTTTGAACCTCAAGTGGATGTTTGAGGGACTGCAGTTTTTGGCTTCATTTCACAGCCATGGAGGTTACTGCTTGGACATACCTAATTTTGTGTCTTCCAGTTGTCTTGTTGTAAGATTATAAGAAAAGTGGATGAATTTGGTGTAACAAAAATAGTTTTTTCTGTTTATCATCTTGCGACCCCCACAACCAGCGGGGTATTTCTGGCAGCAGGATGGTGTATGTGGGATTGAGTCCAAATAAACTGCAATGTGAGTGTTCATGATAATGAAGGAACATGTCTCTGAGTGCAACAGTGTGGCCCATTGATGCATTTCTGCACAACAATGGAGCTCTATGGCACAGAGGAAGAATATATATCAGGCTGATGATACGCACAATATTTGTTAGTAGATATATTCAGTGTTGAGTTTGGACTTTTTCATTTAATCTTTATAACCGTGTCTCTGTTCATTCAGATGCTGCGGGCTCGCCTGGTTGTGTAGTAGCCTCAAACAGAGACGTTTGTGTAGTACAGACTGGTCTACACACAGACCCCTTGTGATTGAACAGTCTCTGGTGGTTGGTCATTGTGGGCTGTCGGCCAACGAAGCCTTTCATCCTGCCTCCCTCTCTCTCTTCTCTCTAATTGCTACCCTATGTCTCTCTGCCTCCTTTTCATTCTCTCTCTCCCTTTATTTAAAACACACACACTCCATTTTCCTGCCTCGCTACATCTCTATCTCCTGCTCGCTCCGCCTCCCCCTCCCTTTCCTCCCCTCTTTTCTCCCTTCATCTAATTTCCGGTGTGAATGCGAGGATGGACGGCGACGTGCCAAAGTGACCCACACATCACATCATACGCACAAACACACATAAATAACCACACATTCAGAGCACACACTGATGGTGAATTTGAAGTAGGTCAGATGACATGTGGCTGGACACATTCATACACTGCAGAGGAAAGAGCCAATTAAAATACATTTGAAAAAACATATTTAACATACTGTAGATGTTATGCATATTTAACTGGAGCCGTGACATACAGAACATTTGATTCCCCCAGAGTTTCTCCACAAAAATGGTTTTCTTGGTCAAATGGATAAACTGCTGAAAAACATGATTATGTTATGTGACGCAAGAGCTCTACTGAGGACAATGTTATTTATAGAAAAGCAGAACCAGAGCACATTTGCACTTGAAAGGTTGCTTTTTCTTATGTTGTCTTTGTTCATTTTTATATGGCATGGATTCAGCTATGCCGGTCTGTTGGTGTAATCAGGTGAATGGTGTGCTTCAGGTACAATCACCTGCGAGAAGTATGTAACACTTTACGTCACATTAACCATCTATTTCACTGATTTTGGTGAAACTTTATAGAGAAAATGTTTTCTGGTTTTCCCTCTGAAGTCCTCCAGTTGCTCTGTGATTTACATAGTTTCCTGATGGACAGCAGTGTTGTAGTACTCAAGATTGTTCTTTGAGACTGGGCTCAAGACCACTTTCTCCATTGTCCAGACAAAGTCTTAGACAAAGAGGCCTCTTGAAATTAGTTCCAAAGACCAAATCGTTGGGTATGTCAGTTAATTGCCTGTGCATTGTCTGATTTATTTGTTAACTGTCTGGTAATAGACATGAGTCAAATCTTCTGGAATAAAATTCGTTTTTTTCTAAACTGCAAAACAGCATCCAAAAGAACACACAGCAGTTTGTAAATGCTGCTAGGCAATGCTTAATGAGGCAACGCAATGTCGCAACCACGCTTCACCACAAAAGTTTACATGAATATTAGCTACCCAAGTAGGCTATATACTGGCTGGTCTTGGTCTTGACTGGGTGTCAACCCCTCAAAGTCTTACTGGGGACTCACACAGGGGCCGTAAGCGCCGTGGAACGGCTGCGCCGCGGTTTAGCTCCATCCTCTGCCTGGCGTCAACTCACACCGGGCGCGTGACGGCAGCGTAGCGAGCCAGCCGTATTCACGCAAGAATCCTGGACGTACGCAAGACCCCGCGATAAACTTTGTATAAAGGAAGCAACAACAACAAACGGCTTACTTTGCTTCTCTGACATGGAAGAGATTATAAAAAGGATCTGTTGTGTCATAAATTATTGTGTGTTGTTCCACTTCAACAATTAGTCTCTCATCGTTCATGTTGAGACCCTTTGATCGATTGAATGCTGACCTGGTGCCACCGGTCATGACGTAATGTTGATGTGAAGTTGTGATAGGCTACATGAACTGCGCATTGTGTTTTATTTTGAAAGGGGCGAAGTGTATTACGTTGATTCTGTGTCAGATTTCCTGTCTGGTGCAATCTGCTCTGTTGAGATTTACGCGGTTTAGCAACAGCTCGCGTCAAAAATAGAAGTGCTACGGAATGATAGCGCTGCAGCGCGGAGAGACGTTCCACAGCACCCGGTGTGAGTGGTCTCATTGATTAGACTGGCAGCGATCAGCTCTGGTAACCGCGGCGCAGCCGTTCCGCGACGCTTACGTCCCCGGTGTGAGTGGGCCTTTAGTTGGTTTAGTTGGTCTTGACTACAACACTGATGGACAGTAAAGTAAACTGCTGTAAACTGTAGCTGCTGTTAGGTAATATTAGCTCAGTTTGTTAGCCGTGCAGCCTGGACTACTGGGGAGCATTTGCAAAATTTGAGGTTTTCAGGCCCAGGGCATAGGCAAATGTTGACGGGTAGTAAAGCCGATATTGTGCTAGAACTGGAGCTGGACAAGCAAACAAAGTAACCGGGCTCAGAAGCCTCTATGGACATCATGGCAGAGGAGATGTGTTGAAATACTGACCATGATGTCACTTCAGTTTGGAAACAAATCTGATTCCTTTGATTGAAAATGTTACTGTACGAACCTGCAGTCACAAAATTATATATTAAGTTGAATCAGGTCTGTGTTTTCTGTCCTGTTTTATTTATCAACAGATCTCCATCGGTTCATCATAAAGTATCCAGCTGTGGCTGACGTGATCTTTCTACATTAAAGATGTCTCCATCCTCCTTCTGTAAAACCACCCAGTGAAATGATGTCATGCTCCTGGGAGCAACACACACACACACACACACACACACACACACACACATATATAAATTTTTGTGCACACACACATTATTACCATCAACTGTAGGGCTGACCTCAGCCCCAAGCACAAAAGATATGACATCTACCAAAGGTCCACCTTCTAAAGATGAATTTTACTGGATCAGATAGAAGGGACATTTTCTCTAAAAGTTAATCCTTTAGATTGCTTGAGAAGTACTGAAAAGATAGTACTATTATAATGTCTTATACACTAAAGTAGGAATCATATTTGTGAACAGTATTATTTTGATGAAATAGGATGTGAGAGACTGAGCATCGTTTTCCAGTAATCATAAACTCCCCTCATTTCCCACAAGTCAAGTCAAGTCCCCGATGACAGACCAGTCGGCTGACTGACTCAGAGTTGGTGGTCTAACATGTTATTGATATGAAGAGCTGCAGATGAATCAGTGTTTTAGCAGCTGGACAACAAATAATAAAACAGTGTTGTTCTCATTTAAGTGGCTCTGAGATGAGTAGCAGCATCTGTCCAAAGTGAACCTACACATGTGTCTGGAGGATGAATACAGCTGCTCTGCATGAGCGCATGGATGATGAATGTGTGTTTGTGTGTGAGAGAGTGTATGAACGTGGGGGAGGTAGCTACATATGGAAAAAGAAGAGGTGGGATGAATAATGGAGGGATTTTTTTTACATGCTTGACATTCTCTCTTGTGTCGTAACACCTTTTTCTTTTCTTTCTTCGTGCTCTCATTCTGTCTTTGTGGACATGTATGTAAGCTTTTCAATACGAACATAATCATTATTATCAACAATTATCAACAAATGTATAGATTTGGATCCATCTGAACTAATGTGTTGGTGTCAGTTTGGTGATTTAATAGTAAAGTTCTTTATATTTTGTCTTTAAATATTTCCTCTCCAACAACACTTAGTTACAGAGTCCTCTTAATCCCTAAATGTCTTTGCAGTTCACTGTTTTGAAACTCGACACAGTTCCCAGTTGAGTGAAGTTGGGGCACTATTGGGTAAGTCAAATAAACCATGGAAATGGTTCAGGAGTACCCTGAAACAGATGGGTTTTTATCAAACGTTACTCAAAAACGTTAACATTAACATGCAGCTGTAGCTACTTGTAGTGCTAAGGGTTGTTCCAGTCTACTCTTGTATAGCTGAATTTCTTTAACCTGATCACAAACGGGCAGCACTAAGCCCAGAATGCAGTGAAGGTGCCCCTGCAAAATATTGTGTCAGAGAGGAAACTTGTTTGGGTGGAACATTTGTGAGCCATGGCAATCAGGGGAGTGATTTGACCAACAAACAGCTAACTGGCGTTAGCTTGGTCAACTGTGAAGCTAACCAAAATGAGTCAGCCTCGGGATGCCAGAAGTCAACCCCGGCAAGTAGGCTACTGTATTCCCTGACCAGGTCAGACTGGCCATCGCTGGTTTCAGAGGTTGTGTTTGGTCCCAGGTCCAGCTGTTTTCACTGGAAGGTAACATAACAGCGCTACCTGCAATAGATAGCGGACATTTGCTACTGGCTACTGTAAACACCAATCAACACCTGTGACAAGTCCTTCGCCATCTGCTTGAACTGTTTTTCGTACAGTAGCTGACAAAATGGATGAAGCCAAATCCTAGCGTCAAAACATATTTTTTTAGCCTACTATTCTGGGCACACAAATGTTAGCAAGTCTGCACAGCCATCATGTGAGATTACAAGAAGACAGTGATGGCCATCAAAAAAAGAAATCCAATCTCGTTCCCCACCTCAGACAGCAGGAAGACACGGGGCGAGCTGTGGTCGCCCGTCATCTCGCTGGGTTGTTGTCCCGAAGTGACGCAGACGGTGAAGAGCTGTAATTAACGGCCAGAGAACAGAGGCACTCTGACATGCTGCCCACCGAAGAGGCTGTCTCACACACAAACACACACACAAACACACACTGTCAAAGAAAACGGGCAGCGCCACCTGTTTCACCCACTCTCCAATTACTGAACTCAGTTGGGGGTTCAGCCTCTCTGCCTTGAGGTGTGAGTCTGTATTTGTCTTATTAATGTTTTACATAGTTGTACATTTTGTATTTAAGGTCACTAACAGTTTATATTGGAGATATTTTAGATTTACGCAGCTCATGTAGAGTGACAAATTCCTTGAAAGCACCAGATCTGGATTAGTGACTGGTCCTATTCGGTATTTTTGCAAGTGCTGCGTCTCTCCCAGAGGAACCATCTGTGGTTCGCTGATTTAAACTGGTTTCCTGGAAATTCTGAATCATGACCAATGCTGTGAATGACCCACCTTCTAGTGTTAAATAGCTACAGTGGGATTAATCATATGCTCATCAAACTGTGGCTTCAGTAGACTCAGCAGTGAACCATAAATGGTGCCAATGGTGTCATTGTTGAGTTGTTCTGTGGATGTTGTTGTTCCAATTACTTGTGGTATAACTTTAGAGGTTTATCTTACTCAATACTAAATAGCTAATATTTCTGCAGAAATCAGCAAAATGATGAATTTCATTGTAATTTAATTATAGCTAGAGATGTAGCCAATCAGGATAGGGATCAGGGCTGATTTTTTGAGGACAAATCCACCTTATTCTGTAATGTATGTTTTCTCAAACATACTGTATCTTATGATTGATTATTATTATGCATATGCCAATATGATCTGTTATAAGCGCAGCTGAATGCTACTTTTACTTAAAAACTACATTTTGTTTCACTATTTGTTTCCTTTTGGAGATAAAGGGAGGCTGTTCCTCACATATTAATCAAACACTAAAAAAAAGAATATCAAAGAAAATACATACAGTACAGTAATCAGTAATATTTGTTTTCTAGAAATGTGAAAGATACCAGGATCTCTATGGGGGGATTACCGTAGCATGTAACTACAAACATATATGATATTGAGCGTGAAACACGATGCTGCCGAAAACAGCCAAAATATAAATATATTCGCTTCTAAAAAAACAAAAACAAACAAAAAAAAAAACAGATGTCTGAGCAGCATCATCCTCGTTCAGGATGATCCGTGCTTGAAATAGATGCATCATTCTGCTGCTGACACTGGCTGCTGGCAGCCTGATGATGATGGAGGGGGATGGTGCAGAGAGCCTGTTTGACTATTCAGCCTGACATGAAAGTCATCGCTCACGAGAGAGCGAAGAAGAAGGAATAAGGCGAATGGAGTCAGCGGGAGCTAAAAATGGTGTTTCTCAAAAGACTTTCTGTATGTTATGTAATCATGGGAATAATTCATTGAAGGTTTCCCGCAGCATCATATTCCTCTGACAGATACAGAAAGCCACAGCTTCACATATGGCTGATAGTAAACATGAGCAATCAGACAGAGGAAGGAAGTGAAACCCTTCAGCGGGTTTACAGGCAGATACTCGACCACCTGCTGTTTTTTTGTAAAACATGGCGGATTCAGCATGAATATTTAGTGGAACAACTTGCTGACACACATTTGCTTCCCTCTCCAGTTCGTTTATTTTTCCTCTCGGAGTGGATTTACTCGATTTGAAAGTCCTTTGATGTATATTATCATTCAAATGGATTCACAACAGGGTTTTAAACACCATTTATTCTCATTAAGTAATTTAGCATTTAAGCTATTGTGCAGTATCCCACCTACACGTGTCCCAGAGGGAAAAATTCAAGAGAATATCTGATTATTTCTGCAGAACAGAAAACAGAGAGGGCATGACAGAGTAATTATAAAATCACTACTTTATAAAGATACTAGAAAGCAAAAATATCTTGATTAGATATAATTAACTTGAAATCCAGCAGGTCAACATTAGCATTTTCAAACTCTTCACTTCATGACTGAAGTGTGTCATGGCATGAGTCTGCTCCAAAATGGCCATACCATTGTACAAAAACAATCAAATTTCTCAGTTTCAATATTTGATTGAGCTTTCTTTGTGTTATTTTTGATAAATTAAGTGTTTGCCACATCATCACATTGTCACTTTTTGGTTCAAGAAGTGGATCCAAACGCAGACATGGTGGTAAGTAACAGTAGGTGGCTAATGAAACAAGTTTAATCGAGTACACAGAAGTCCATACCAACAAAAATACAGAACTGAGAAACAACAGGGACTGACTCAACATGCTACCCAACTCCTGATATAGGCTGTGGTCATCTTGCGACTCGATTACTGTAACACCCTCCTCACAGGCCTCCCAGCCGGCACAGTGAAACTCTTCCTGATGATACAGATAGCTAAAGTTAGCTATATTAGCATAGCTATCATAACTTTGTAGCCTAGCTTAAAATAAAATGTTGATGATACATCCAGTCTTGAGCCGATGCTCTGTTCATGTCTTGGTAACTGAAAAAAGGCAACAAAACTGTAACAAAGTGTAGGAGCCACTCTTTCTGTTTACTAATTACACGAGGTGTTTTAAGTAGATCATGCAAGGTTAGTCTAGGTTTGTAGGTGATGGGAATATACAACCAGACAAAACAAGACAAGAAATGTAAGTAAAAGTATCGATTTAACTTCAATAAATGGGAACCTCGCCAAAAGGAAAACCATCTGAAAGTGCGATACTTGTTTTGATTGAAAAACGCATCAGGAACACTGTATCACCTACAAAGTGAGTATGGACAGTTGCTACGCCAAGCATAGATGAGTTGGACGCAGTTGTGAACATTGTTGCAAAGTCAACTTTGCAAATCCCTGAAATCAACATATTTCTACAACCAATGTGAAAAAACTGAATCCCTCGATCACTATCAAGTAGACTCGGTGGATATGTTGGTCATTCCTGATCAGTTAGAATAAAATAAAGCCTCTACCAAACAGTAATCAGCAAACATCAACACAAATATTAAAACAAAGAAGGGACAACACATGGAAGACTTTCCGTCTTTAATCCAGTACTTGACTTTCCTGATGACTAGTTAACCAACAGAGGTGTAAAAACATTCAGTCTGAACTTTGTGGCTCCATGTGAACCTTTTCTCTCTCTTTCAGACTCAGCTGCAGTCCAGTTTCTATGACGCAGGCTGAGGAATGAATGAAAAGAGGCTTTTTTTTTTCACAGTGATGTTGGCTGAAACCTGCTGCTGGTGTTGGAGTCCATTTCCTCTGTTCAGCAGCACAGAGCACAGGACCAGACGCCGAGGCAGGCAAGGCCCCCAGCTGGAGTTAAAAGCTTTTGTACAGGTGGAGAGCTTTCATGTCCACATGAACACACTCTCCACACTCTTTCTTTTTCCTCCTCCATCACTCCTCTCTTCTCCTTTCATCACTGCACCTCCTTTTCACAAACTCTTCTTAGCCCTTTTTTCTTTTTCTAGAACACATATTATGACTTCTTTCTGTCTAATCCCAACCACTAGTCTCACGTGATTTCACTTCAAACATATGATTGAAAATACACCATAAACAGCCACACAAATTTCCTGTGAACCTATTTACGACATCTATACCGACTGATCGAGGCTCCCAGTTTCATGAAGGGTACTTTAGTGGGTTGGTTGTCTGTCTCTTAATACTTTCTCTCAGCTCCAAGTCCATTAGTTCCAACCAATGACTGTATAAAGAATGGACATAATCTCCGTGACGTCACCCACAGGTTGTGAATCTCTGGCTGTCGCCATCTTGGTAGTCCTGCCTCTCAGCTAATCTAAAAATCGGCAAAGACGTGGATCCTCGGTGGACCTGAGGAGGGCTGAATGACGCCTGGGTGCTCAAATAAGCCATCTGTAACAGCACCCATCTGTCAATCAAAGCAGCCACACTCTTAATTATGCATAACTTTAAGCATTAATATAATTTGAACCGGTGAGTTCTATAAAAATTCACCCTCAGTACAGTTGTCATGAACTGTAAACATGTTTATTTCTGCTGTGAATTTGGAAATTTTAACATGGAGGCTTATGGAGATTTGGCATTTGTAGCCAGCCTCAAGTGGACATTTGAATTACTGCAGTTTTTGACACTTCCACACTGGTTTCAATTCACAGGTTACTGTTTGGTAAATCTAGAAAAAAAGTGATCACAAAAGGTTCATTAATTTCCTAAAACAGTTGTTCACTGTAGTTTTTATCAAACGTCACTCAGAGGAGGAAATCTGCATTTTTTGGTGACTAGCAGGGACTTAGGGACTCAGCAGTGTATTAATCAATATTTGATGCTCAGGTCAGTTTTATACAATGACCATGGACACACACAAAATACTTAAAAATGAAGGTTATATTCAGGCTTTCAATGTGTCTCTGACTTTATGTTTCGGATATTTTTTTTGATTCTTAAGAGACAGACTTCTTCTTCTTCTCTAAACAGCTGAAATTTGCACATATTAACAACAGCAATGACATTTCTCTCCCTGCCTCCACGGCTGAGTGCAGGTTATTGATCGACTCTGTCAATACAGGCCTGCCTTTTAACTGAGTTAACTTTGTTTATGGCTCGACTTAAACGCCTGGTATTGCTGCTGCTGCCCAGAGGAGAAAAACAACAGAGGACATCTGTGTCTCCTCCTTTCTATGAATTGGAAGCCGTCATTTGATTAAAAAGCCTACTGGATGAACGCTGTGAGCTGTGAAATACATTTAAATTCTATCAGGAGATATACAACATTTGGAAAAATGCTGACAGGCTGATGACAAGTTAATAGTTTTACTCATATAAAGAATATCAAGAGGAAAACATCAATCTTTTATGATCTTTTCTCCTTTGCCTCCTTTTGCGCTTTTGTCCATTAAACTTTTTTTCACTCATTTTATTCATCACAAATTATGTGACTTTGTGTTCAATATCTTCTGTCTTTTTATGTCTTATGTGAATTTTTGAATTGGCTTTTTGTTGACAGAATGAATTATTATTTAAATGTAAAATCTGATGTGCATTTCTGCAAAGTTTCTCTGGAGTATACCTCAAACAGCGATTGGTCGAGCCTGTTGCTGTTGACTGATGAGTGACGTCCACTTTTATTATTATTACAACACATATTCTTTTATAATTATAGTTATCATTATTATTATTATTATTGCTCCTGCACAACTTAATCTGTCTCTCTTTAACTCAACTGGTCGTAGCGGGTGGCTGCCCACCAATGGGCTCGGTTCTGTTCGAGGTTTCTGCATGTTAAAAGGAAGTTTTCCCTTGCTATTGTCGCCAAGTGATTGCTAGTGGCGGGAACTGTTGGGTCTCTGAAAATAATATTATAAAGATTACAGTGTATTAGCGGACTGCATGTACTCATATCATATGAAACTTAAATATCTGCAGCATCTATTGGTACTAGTCATGCCAGCTTGTTAAGAAGGGGTTTAAATTATGCTTCAAAGTTGGACTAAATTTTAACAACAGAAAAACTGGCATGGACAGTCCCTTGACAGATTCTATGGGTACCCATGAAACCCCCCTTTAGACACATGCCTACTTTGTGCTAATCCAATGCAATGGGGCAAAGTCCATGCAGATTTTTGCATGCAGTATACATTTTTTTGTGTTTCTGAATATTTCTGCATATTGGGGTGCCTAAACAGTTTTGGACTTGTATAAACTGACTGACTGTAACGCTAAGATTCTTGTGGATTCAATGAGCCCAGTTGTATTAATATATGACGATATTACCTGTGACCTCACTGTATAAAATGACCTATTGTGACCCTGAGGATAATCACAGCCTCATGAAACTGTATAACCACAAACTAGAGACCGAGGGTGTTCAGCTGATAGATGGCTTTCCTACGGATATTCACAATAAGAAGAGATTTCTGAGCCATTTACACAAGAGAAACGCACACCATCCAATCACCAATCTGTGTAACAAATGGTATCAACCCAAAGGTTTGAGTTTGGTTGCCTCCCTTTGTTGGGTTTGTTCAATTCAAACGCCTCTGGCTGTACTTTGCTATGACATTCAGCCTCTCGTTGTCTCCATCCATTTTCAGGGGTGGCTGGCCCATCGTGGGCGATAATGCAACACCGTCCTTAAGCCACATGAAAAAAGAGAGAAAAAAGAGTTTATTTTGCCGGTCTAAGTCTTAATAATATTGTCCAATCAGCCTGAATATCGCTGTACTTCCTAATCAGCAGCCCCGACCCCTTGGGGCGATTTCAGTCAGGTTGAAAATTGCTCCAGGCGCTCTCATAGACTTACATGTTGAGATTTTTTTTTTCAAATTTTGGACCCTACAATTCATTTCTATGGGCTCCGGGAGGGCTTGCCCCAATGTGATTTCGTCATATGCACTGATGCATGCTGCTCGGACGATACGTACAGCGCACGCACGCGTCGGGAGACCGCAAGATCAACATGGCAGCCATGGCTAGCAACTGCAACTCCATCATTTCATTGAGGGAATTACCGTTCAGTCATCTAAGTAATGTTGATAAATTGGCTATCAAAGAATTGGGACCACCCAGACCAAATTTAAATATCAAGCAGGTGTCAACAAAAGTATGTTCAATTCATGTCTGTTGCCATCTAATGGTTATACAGGAAAACCAAATTAAACAATACAATGTAACACTGTAAAGTTAGCTATCTGACTTTTATTTATTATTATTTTACCCATTGAACAGGTCATCTTAGCCATCATTGCAACAGTTGCCCCTTCTGAGAAATTTGTCAGGAGCCGCTACTGTCCATTTTATTAAATGTGTCTCCCAGTGTTCCCAACAGGGTCGTGGACTGGATCTTTAAGTACTGGCTCCTCACAGAGTTAATATACACTCCTGCTGCTTCTAAAGCCACAGAATCGGAGAACGGCTGGAGGTGTTGTCTCCTGGTCGATACTGGTGAACGGAGCTGAGGTTTAATAACTAGCCCTGCGGGAGAGTTGGACCCTTAAAAACGCTGCAGGATGGACACAAGCTGCAAACAAATAAATATCACAGAGCAGAACGCAGCAGGAGATTTCTAGAACTTCTGCAGCCTCCACGGTGAGTTGAAGCCAAGGCGTGAAAGAAAGAGGCTGATGGGAGATGGAGGAAAGGTCAAAGACTGAACCATCGCTAGCATGCAACGGTGCCAAACAACCTCATCGATCACGCAGACAGAACACGTTAAGTGTTCACCAATGTGTTCACATTTAGAGATGAGCTGATCTCATTTGTTTTGGGCAAATTTCTAATTATGTAACCAGAACAGTCAGCAACACTTGACATGTGAATGTGATCACGCTTTAATTACACACTCTGTTAAACAGTTGATTAGGTACACCTCTCTACAGGGACTTTTTCTATCATAGAGTAAACTGGCTAAGTGACTTATTTCATGAATATTTCATATAATATTCAATTCATAACAATAACAGAACAGAACAATTGATAAACTGAACAATAAACTAAAATAGTGAACGCAAATTTGGATTCATTTTGAGCAGATTATTTCCTGTGAATATTTCAACAGAGATGAATTTTCCTAATAATTTTTAGGAACTTTTTGCTGTCTGATATATGTATATTTTATATTTTGAACAATCATAAAATACTTAATTGTCTTATTTTTTGACAGATTCAATGTTTTCTTCTCATTGTTCTCTGAGCTTTTGTTTTAACTGTGTACTTTTATAAGAGAGTGAAGGCTCTGTGAATATAAGTTGTGTTAAAATCTTCACTGTGCTCTTATCCTTAAAATATTGATTTCATTTTACATTTCAACATTTTTAAGCAACAAAGGTTGTAAATAACTTGAGATGTGTGTCAGAGTGCCTTTGCTTCAAAATATTTCAGTTACATAACATTTCTCCATCACACAGCAGAAGCACGAGTGAAACCTGATTAAGACCTCCTGAAATCATCCATCCGAACATTTCCAAATAACCCCACACCCTCAGCTTTCACTGGAATTCAGCGCACTTCAAAGACCTTCAGATGTAATCTTCAGCTGGGAGAGCGATAAGGTTCAACTCAACTCCACCCAAAAAAAACATACAGGACACTGAGCCTCTCACATCTTCACCAACTGTGTGACGTTTCTGTGTGTTTTTGTACAAATTAATACAATTTCTTACCTGATAGGATCAAACAGCATCAGCACAGGAAGAGGTTCAAACATGGAAAAGAAAAGAGAGAAGGGAAGATTAGTCAATTTTAAGAAACCAAAAGAAGACATAGCATTGTACTCGTGCCAAACATCATTATACGTTATAATGGAGTGTTTATGACACAGCTGACTTTCAGTAAGCAAGTACTATTTATTTAAACTGATTCAAGGAGTTTCACTTTCAGACAATGAGGCAACAGTGAACATGAACTTCCCCAATAGTCTGTTCAGGGCTTCACAACATGGCGCAGTAGATACTCTCCAAGTGTCATTTCTAGTGTTTTGATGTGCTCTTGAAGTCAGGTGAAGCAGTATAAACAGGTAGAAAGTTCACATATGCAGATGGTTGAGATGGATGAGTCAAACAAACACTGGACTTTCAAACCACTGTTTGTGTACAATGTGGAACCAAAAGCAAGTTAACTTGTAAGGCTACGTACGGAACATATTTAAGCTAAGTGTAACATTAACAACGCAAGCTTTATTTTAAAAAGCCTAAAGGCTAAAGTCCATCAGGAACAGATGTGACATATTCCATGTGCACTGCCAAATAGCCGAAAGGGAAACAATTTACCTACATAGCATATTTACATATTGAGAAACACATAAACCAATAAAAAAACTACCAAATCTGAGTTAAGTTAACAAAGTCTGGTGGGCAAAATGCTCCGCTTCTGAAATGCTCCTGGTGGGCTCGTGTGACTTCTGTGGAAATAATTGAATCTTTAATGTAATTGTGACTTAATTATTGTTATATTCAACACATCCTATCTGCAGTTTCTAGGTGAAGGAGCTGTTGTGCTTATGCTCAGGAGGTAGATCGGATGATCTGTGGTTCGACTCCCGGGCTGCACCAGTCTGCATGTCAAAGTGTTGATAAGATATTGAGTTGCTCATGATTGTAGCACCATCGGTGTGTGAATGATCTCCCAAACTGATGAACGGTTGGCACCTTGCATGGCAGCCAATGCCGTCAGTGTATGAATGTGTCAATGAAATATGTAATGTAAAAGTGGCATAAGTGTGACTAGAAACTCGGTATATAAGTACAGTCCATTTAACATTTGTGTGAATAATGTTATGGTTGTCGATTGTTGTGGCACACTGCTTTCGTGGCAATCCTGCCACGAAAGCAGTGTGCTTCCGTCTGGCCAAATTCCAGTAAACGATACAGAATTTAAATAATTAAAATTCAAATGGACAGAAATCCCCCGACTGAACCACCAGGATAATTAAAGTCCATGACAGAGACTTTGTAATTCTACTCATCAAGTAAAATGAAGTGTGTCATGAAGCAGCGATCGTCGGCTCTTCATCTCATTAACAGCAAACGATTGTTCTCGAACAGAGACTCAATATGATGGAGTCAGCGTTAAATGTGTGTTCAGTCCAGTTGGCATCTTTTACAGAGAAGCAGCATTTTTTAAAAACCCTTATTAATTCATTCAGAGAGCCTGCAGCCTGCAGACCCGACGGATGCTGCAGTCTTTTCTTTTTTTCAGCCATCATTGATCATTCAGAGAGTCTGAAAATGTCATCTCAAACAAACTGACCAATCACATTACAGGAGGCGGCGTTTGAAAGGTGGCTGATGAATGAGAAATATTGGATTAGATATTGGCTTATGAATGGTTTATGTAATTGCATGACGCTCCACTGGCCAGCTAATGTTAGCATGTGTTACTGAGCTAACACTCCCTGGTCCATCATACAACATATTATATTAGTCCTCCTGTGTCCAAAAACTACATTTATATACTAGTAATTTAATAAAAAAATAAACAGAAAATACCTTCTGACTAAAGCTAAACAAATAGTTTTAATAGCTAAAGATAACCCAGTTGTCTTTGTGGCTACATGTTTTCCATCATCAGTTTTCTATCAATATATTGAAGAAACTATTTAATTAAATGTACCTGCAAACTGATTGTAGCCTTAAAACTGATGACTCACTGTCAACCTACTGTATTTTCACATGGCAACTACGGCATGTTGATAGTTTTTATTGTTAAATTCAGATGCTAAAAGCACTTGGTGAAAGTCAATTGTGGTCTCTTGAAGCATAAGTGCTAATGTGTTTTGATCTAGTAGTAGTAAGCAGGCAGTAAACTGAACTGGCAGTAAACATGAGACAGGTCCTTTTTCTCTACTAACTAAATATGGCAAAACCATTAAGTAGCACAGTTCTGATGGCAATCATAGGGTACCCAAGAAGAAAAGTCTTCACCACTATATATTTAACAAGTTGTACTGACTTGAATTTAAAACCATCCTCTTATGCTGAACAGGCAGGCACGCTGGAAACTGAACTGTGAAGCATCAAGCAAACAGCTTTTATAAAAAGCTAGACAATGTGTAAAAAACTGACGCTGTCCTAATTAAACTGCAGCTCCAGAAAAAAGAGGAAATGACTCTGCTAGGCCGAGAAGAACACAGTCATCACAGTGACTCTGATTTCGTTCTGACTTTCCTTTGTCGAGCTGCCAAGAAGTGTTACTGTGCACTTCAGAAATAAAAGCAACAGCACTGGCACAGTCCGAAAGGAAATCTGGAAATTAGCTGCACCGAATCCAAGAGTAAAAGTGGGTGGATCGTTTAGCAAGAGAGTGGCTCGCTGGGTGGGAGGAACCGCTCAAAAGATTTCAATATTGGTCTTAAATCAGCCTTTGTTCTGCTTATTCATCCACAGTGAGAGACTTAACTGGAAGTCCACATTAGCCTGTTTCATCTTCAAATATTAACTTAATACTTTGTGGAGACAAGATTCAAAACCACATTTATAATGTTTCTTTCATGGAGTTAAGTGAAGTGAAACCACAGAAATGTGTCTCATAAACAACAGTTAAAGGAATAGTTTGGGTTATTTGAAGTGTACTGAGAGGCAGACAGGAGGACCAACATGAAGCGAAGCAACAATAAACTGAATATTTTAGCCACATAACAAAAGGCAAACCTAAAAAATTAAATATCAATCTAAGTGTATGCAAAAACAATATTTTCACCATTTTACCTTGACGTTAGGCGGCCCTTTCAAACAGGAAACTGAAGCAGTTGCGTTGATCTGTGCTCTCTTCAAAGCCACCAGACTCCATTAACAAAAAACATAACTTTACTTCATAGAACACAGGGGCTGCTGCTCTGGTTTGTATTGTATTCTGTTGTGTTGTATGACTGCAGTGTTTGAACCTGCTAGTTTGCATCCGGTGCAGATCGATGCAAAGGTAAATCATCAACTGTTTCCTGTTTCCTGTTAGAAAGGGCTGTCTGATGGCAAGGTACAGCAGTGAAAATACTCTAAATAAAGCGTACAATTAGACTACTGTTGGTTTTTTAGGTGGCTAAGCAGTACATTATTTAGCCTCTGTGCTGGGAATCAGCAATCAATGACCTGAGGGTGGTGCTAGATTTAAAATCTTGGGATCATCAATACATGAAAGTCTGAACCAAATTTCATGACAATCCATCCAGTAGTCAAAAAGCAGCACCATCATATAGCCACTAGCTGCTAACGTGGCTAAAAATATGAAACCTTTTTTTTCACGAATGTTTCTCTATTTTATGTCAGTGTACATTGAATTTCTTTGGGTTTTTTATGGTTGGTCGAACAAAACAAGCAATAAAAGCAAGTCAATGTCTCAGATGTACCAGTAATAGATGGCATTTGTTACTGGTACAGCACATAACATGCTGTAACCTGTAGCTATGAGTCCTCCACTGTGTTTTTAACCTTGTCTCATCCAGGACTATCAACACGCTCGATTTCATCAACACGCTGTTCCACATTCACACGTCTGAGCTGCCATATGTAGGCCGAATGAGCCAACATGGACAGACTTCAGGGCCAGCTGCCTTCATACAACCAGTCAGATCATTGTTAGAGAGATATTTCACCACATCATCTCAAAAAAAAATCCACTACGAAGACAGAAAACCATGCAACTCCCACTTAATAACAGATCAAATCAACCATTAGTGTCTTTGACAAGGAGTCTGCTTTTAGCTTCAGTTATGCTGTTACCAGAAGAAATTATTCATCCCTGCTGAGGGAAAGAAAAACCCTGGTTATTCCCACAGCAGGGCAGAGTACAGTAGATTAGAGCAAAGAGAGTCGGTGACCAGAAAAGGAGAAAGTGTGTCGAGATGTTTTTAGCTGGAGCACAAAGACTGAGTCAGACCAACCTCGGCCTGCTGGGATATCACGTCTGCAGACACAGATACAAGTACAGAGGGATGGGAGGCGGGGTTGGAGGAGGGATGGTTTCATCTTTTACTGGTTAGAGGGTTTGCATGTGCTCTTGGGGGTTGGATTTAAGTGTTTCCCCTCACTGTCAACCTCAACAAAACCAATTAAACTCTTTCATTCCAGCCCCACGGCATCACCATCTAATGGAAAAATAAGTATTTTTGCCTTATTGTGGATTAGAGGCTGTCATCAGACAGTGCTCGATGCCAGAATGCCACATGGGGTCCCAACATGCTGTTTTCCCTGCAGACAGATGGCCACTCTCTGTTCCTTATAGAGGACAGAGGGACGAGCTCCTGTTTGTTTTCATTTCTTTAAGTCTGTAATTGTTGACAGTAAAGAAGAGGAAGGGCAGCCGCTGGCCAGAGTCCAACATGACGGGATTCTGCATCATCCGCTTCAACGCACTAATGCACTAAGATCAGGACTCGCTGCTGCACCAGAGCATCAACATGTTCACATCTCTTCTTCTGGCCTACTTATTCCTGTCAGGCAGGGACAGTTTCAAGTCTTTACAAGCCGTCATTAGCACATTACAAGTCAATTATTTGACTGTTGATCTGCAACATTTTTCCTTTCAAAGCCGAATTTTCACTCAACTGAGATCAGCTGTTAGTGCAGAAGCATAATAATTAAATATTCAAGCTGTGTGGCTCTACAGAGCCTGCCTGTCGCTATCTTATTAATTTTTTATTGTAGCAGGTCAACACTGCAGTGTTTCTGCCTTTAAAGAGTAAGTACGTGCTCTAATTCTGCTACCGTAGGAGCATATTTTATGAATGCAACAAAAGCACAGTGTAGCTACTGATGGGCTAAAAGGCAATGAGGCCAAAACAGCTCAGAACCAGAGGAACCCAGCCACAGTTCGCCCCTATCAATTCAAACTCTTTTGGGTTTTTAGGTTTATTTTTGCTGTTTTTTAGTCTCAAGAAGGAAGTCCAGCCTCAGTTTCAACTTCAACTCAACCTCAAGCTTCAACTCTGGCAACAGCAGCAGCAGAGATACTAGTACACTAGTGACAGCAAGACTGGTACCAGCAGTAGAGGCATAGTAGTATAATTAGCAGCTGTTGTAGTGTAATTAGTGTGGATTTAGTTGTATTGTAGTACTAGAAGGAAGTTTAAGAGGCAGGCAGAGTAATGTTGAAATAAAAGTAGCCGTAGTGGCAGCAACAGCAGTAGTGTTGCAGTAGAATAAAAGGCTAAGTGTGTCACCAAGGCGTGATCAAATCTGTCTGAATATTTTGGTCACCTTTTGTATGTGACTGATCACTTTCTGCAGTCACCATAGTTTACTAATGAGAAACTTTCCATCAACTCTAATGTCATTTAAAGTGAGACAATTTATCTTAAACTATAAAAAAAAAACGAGTGGAAAACCACTCTGACTGTAATCATCGAGTCACATTTACGTCACATAAAAGCATCGTTTAAAGAGATAAAGTGCATCCAGAGCTGCGGTGTTTAAAAGTATTATGCCGAGGTCATACAGTGTGAAGGACATTTAAAATAATGTCTGGCTTAAGTGAACAAGTAATAACATCAAGTCTGCAAGTCCAGAACAACACGTCTATAAAACAAGCTCCTGAAGCTACACAAACCCAAGAATACAAGATCTTGTGTCCTCCAAAGGGGATTAAGCGACCTTTCCAACCACATTATACTTACAGCTGTTTTCTATTAATTTAAACAGTGTCTGATGTAACTGTGCAGAAACAATGACAAGACAATGTGTGCATGTAACAGCTGAACTGTAACAGTTACTTGGGTTTAACCAAGGAGAGGGACTGATGATTTGTCAGGAAAAGACTCGAATCACAAACAGATGTTGAGATATGAGCTGATTCAGTATGCAGAGCTGCTCTTCATGTTTTCTTGTTATATCCTGTATACTGACAGTTTCAAATGAATTAAATATTTTTTTTAACATCTGGTCTGCTATATATTAATGACAAACAGCAGGACATTCATTTGGGCATATATGTTAACAGGAATTTAATTTTAAAACAATTACAGTTTTTAGTTTTACAGAGGTTTTACTAGTGTATAATCACCTGAAAAAGGAATCGTTATGTTTTTGTTATCTTAGAATGAGCCTTTTATATCTACAGGCACTATGGGTCCACTTCTATGGAGTCCATCATGTATCTACAGTAGCTCAGAACAGACAAACTAAACACTCCAGCTAGATCAGGACTTTTTTCACATTTCGCAGCCACTGCAGTTTCTCCGTCATGCTAGGAAGGTCAAGGTGAAAAGAGGTTGTTACAATCAGAAACTACATCACTAGATGCCACTACATACTTGACCTTTATATTGACTAAAAGAGTCAAAACCAGACTGTAACCAGGAGAAGGCCTGGTTTGCAGTGAAGGCATTGGCATATGAGATGGTATCGTCAGCATAAAAATGGACATTGCACTGTTACATTGTGAAATAATTATTATTCATAATAATTATTATTTTCATTGTTTCTAATGAAAGTGTCCATTTATCAACTGAAATGACAATTAACTTATGTTTCTTTACGCCCCCGCTAGGGGGTAGGACTTGCACTTTTCGTGTTTTTTCTTGTTTTGTTTTTTTTACATGTCAAATATTAAAAATCTAATGTTATCTTAATCTAAATGTTGGATGCTCTAGAAAATCTTTTTGTTTTTGTTCTACAGCCAATATTTTCACAGTATCTACCTTTATCAAAGTCTCTACTAGAATGAAAAAGCACAAAAAATTAACACAATAACAAGTAAAACAATTATTTGGTGGTTTTAGGGTTGAGCTTTCCTTTAAATCTTAGACCATCCTGTCGTTAGCTGACTTACAGTACTATTAATAACTGTCTGTGAACATAGACCAGATTTTAACTTAAGTGATTTGCAGTGCAATTAAAAAAAACCTGCATATTTCTTGTGTTTGTGTCTGGAGGCTGAAAATAGGATTGAATTTCTCAGATGTATTTCCAGATCTTAGTGTATATTCATATTCAGCTGGTTCCTTCTACACTACATTGAACTTTTGCAAACTGATAGTACAATGAAAAGTTACCTGAATATAAACCTGAAATATATAAACCTGAAATATATGTACGTATATGTATGTATATGTATATGTATAATTAGACTTTCAGCTTTTCTACTAGTGTGGTCATTTTCAAACCAAATAAATAAAGAAATAGTGAAAATAATCCAGGTACAAAGTTTTGATTCATGCAGACCATCTCTAAAAGAGGATCACATTAAAGGTTTAAAAGTTTAGCATATATGATTTTGTTTGGTTATTTTGGGGACACTGCTAATTGTTGTGATGAAAAAAAGTAAAACTAGATAAAGTAGATAAAGTAACAAATTAAATAAATATCAGGAGATTTATCAGAGTTTAAACATGTGAACTGTAGTTTACTACACAGTTTAGGTGCCGTTAATTAACAGTTTTCTGTCGACCTCAGTGTACGTCTTTGTACATATCGGCTAAGTAGGTCAGACATTTACCTTAGAGTCATGTTGCAGCTCCATTTTGAAACAATTAAATCTGATTTGAGTGCTGAATATAGAGAATATAGCACAGTTCAAACATACAGGGCAACATGTACTGTGTGTTTATGTGGGTAATCTGTGCGTTTACTGCATGCCACGCATGAAAGGTTTTTTGATTGAGTCGGTGCGACACATTTATGAATAAAAGGCTGGAAGTCTTGAGTCTGAGTTGAATGGGAAAAGAAAAATCCATCGATCCGTCTCCTCCTCTCTTTGCTGGGAGACAAACCTATTAAAGCGTCAACTCTAATTCAAGATATCATCACATTTTCTACAAAACAAAACAGTCACATAGCTGAACAGGCCAGCAGAAGCAGACAGAGGAGAGGAAAACAACAAAATGAATTTAAAAACATCCCAAACTAAACTCTCTGACTGAGTGTGACGACCCCAAGCTCTCCTGCCGCCTTATCGCTCTGCTCCAGACCTCCAAGATCTCCCAGCATTTTTGATGCTGCGTAAACGCCAACATGTGCTCGTCATCATCTGGAGCGAGGGTCAGAGAAGTAGGCCAGGGGAAACCCTGCAGCTGGAGAGCAAGAGAGTTTCTACTTTCTACTGGTTTATAGAGACCATTCCTACTGCTGAGTTACAAAGAATTTACACCTTATGGATCCTTCATAAATCACTTTCACCAAACAGATTATGCTAATCTGAGAGATTTGTTTCTAAATCTGGCAGTATTTGTACAGGAAGTCTTTTGAAATCCAGTATTTTTCTTCTTGTCAACAAATCCCAAATCAATGGTGAACATCTCTACTAACAAGTATTGTCTGTATTGAACGCATCCTGGACACATCATGTCACCCTACTTCATTTCCAAGAACAAACCCTGATTATACTTTATTTTGACTCAGTCCAACATACATGCACAAAAAAGATAGATTTATTGTCCGATGATGCAACACATCACAATAAAGTTGAGACAGGATCAACAGAAAACAAAACTCCTGTTTGGAAGTTCATTAGTAACAGGTGATAGTATCAAAGACTCACACGTTTACAATCAAGGATGGGGCCAGGTTCACCACTTTGTATAAACTGCAAATAGTCCAACAGTTTAGGAACATCGTTTGTCACCACACAGTTTGAATTAATTCATGGATTTCACCATCTACAATCTATAATATCATTAAAAGATTCAAAGAATCCAGAGACATCTCTGCATGTAAGGAGCAGGGCCCCAAAACAACACTGTATACCCGTAACCTTCAACCCCTCAGGCAGCATTGCATTTAAAACCGACATAACTGCATAAAAGATACTACTACAAGGGATCAGGAACTCTTGTGGAACGAATGCTGATAAACGCAGTTCCACAATTGCAAGTGAAGAGTCCACCATGCAAAGAGAAAGCCAGATATCAACAACATCCAAAAAACACAGACTTCTCTGGACCTGAGTTCATCTGAGATGGACTAAAGGAAAGTGGAAAAGTGTGCTGTGGTCAGTCATGTTGGTCAGTACAGTACAGCAGTACAGCAGTTTGATACAGTCGAGTCCACCATGTTCACTGCTGCTGACTCCTCTGGTAGGATCATAACAGGGTGTGTTACATCAACAAAAAAGCTTCTATTTGAGAGCAAAGTAAACACTTAACTCTCTGTCCTCCTCTCTCTACCTCCAGTCCTCTCACAGTCAATCGATAACTTCCACTGAATAGTTTGAACGTTATTAATCGCTGAGGGGAAAATGGAGCCATTACAGAGTCAAATAAAAGGTTGGAGATAAAACTGCATTACAGCAGGGTGATGCAGTGTTTGTCCTTGAAACAGAATCGACTGAAGTGTCGCTGAGCAAGGCAGTGCTACGTTATCTGCTGACATTATCTCACTTATAAAACATGAGGATTACTTTTGCTGACTGGAAGCAAAATGTCAATTTATAAAAATAATGAGCCGCCAGACGAGTGAGATTAACAGACATCTTCAAAATCAGCTGCTTTAGCAGAAAGCCGCTGCCTGCTAATCCCTCCAATCTGTGATTCCACTCTGATAATTAGATTAATGGAGCCTTCAGGCTGCTCACAACAAAACCACTGAGACAAGACTCAAACACAACCACAGGCTGATTTACACCAGAGGATGTCCCATTACTGAAGTACTGTTATTGAGATACTTTAAAGGTCCAGATTGAGGGGACCGAACACAACTTCCAAAACCAGCGTTGTCCAGTCTGGCAGGGAATACAGTAGCCTATTAAGGTGGTTTTATTGCCGGGTTTGGCTCCTGGCATCCCGGGGCTGAGTCAGTTCAGTTAGCTGCACAGGTGACCAAGCTAACAACAGCTAGTTGTTTGCAATTTAGCAATCCATCAGGAAAGTCTGTAAATCACCTCAATAATGTAACGTTATTCACTGTTGCTCTCAGAGGATGTATTCAATCCCGGTTCAGCTGCTGGCTGTCCGCTAACATTAGATTCAGTTAGCAGCAGCTAATTAGCAGTTAGCTACTTTAGCAAGTAGTTAGGCTAAAGCTATCCGTCCTTCATGAAACTCTGTAAATCACAGAGAGTTGAAGCTGAACAGATAGAGGACATCAGAGGGAAAATCAACAATACATTCTGTATAAAATATGATCCAGTTTCACCAAAATCACTCAATAAAGTTATGAAGTTGTGCTTTTGTGTAGTAATCAGTGAGGCCCGGCCATAGATGCATGCAGTAGCCCTCAGTCATCACTCATAGACTGTATAAAACAGGAATCATTCAGCTCTGGTGGCGTCATAAGTGAGAAGACACTAGTGCATAGGTGGAGTGTATAGGATCAATTTTGACTTCATGGGGACTTTAAATAAAATATTCCAAGACTTTATTTCACCATCTCCTCCATCTAAACACGATATAACTCAGTGTATGTACAGCAGAAGGTCTCAAGGATGGGTAGTTCATTGCCTTGTGGCAACTTTTAACATAATCTTATGTCATCTAGCAATGCGATGCATTGGCTAGTCGAGTACATCTAACTGCACATTTCTTGTAGATTACTTTGAGCCAAGCATAGTCTGGATTATATTTGATCTTCTCACCTGTACCTGCAGCAACAAACCTGCCAACAAATCCTCATAGTTATAACATGGCGCTAAAACGGCAAAGAATCTTTCTTTCTTCTTCGTCTTTGGATGTCACACAAACTACCATCTTTTATCTTTTATCTTGTTTTAACATTTAACATATTATCTATAATACAGTATGTTATATTTGACAAAATAAAGTTATATTTCAGTTCCTATAGAACTTATACTTCTTTTCTCCCCGTTTCTCTCTCAGTCTCACAGACTCACATGGCAGACCTGTGGCTCTCAGTGGGAGTCTGACAGAAATAGAGTCAAGTGTGACAGCCTGATTCTCTGTTTACCTGCCTGTCTGACTCTGTCTGTCACTGCAATGTTTACTGCCTGAGTTGGCTTCATATGTCCAGGTGAGAACAACGCCAATCCAACTCGTACGTCACCAAAACAAGACGCTGCGCTGCAGGTTCAGTAGGAGTGAAAATATAAACTGTAACTGCAGGAAATGACTTTCCAACTAGAGGGTTTATTTCTAGAGACTGATGCTGACATTTGATAAGCAGCAGTTCTTCATTCTGACTGGACTGAGTCTTAGTCAGCTTTGGAGATAATGTCTGTTGAGTTCGTCTGGGAAAAAGTTGTCAGTATAGTGAACATGCTTCCATAAATACCCTCCTTACATCTTAAAATAAATCTTAGACTTCCAAAACTTCCAAAGCGCAAACCACTTAGCAGATGAATCCACTTCTCTGCTGTCAAAACAGCTAAAATCATTTCTTTCCGACAGAAACTAGAGGACCTTCCTTCAAGTCTACAGAGTTACAATGTGACTAAGAAGGTTGTTTTGAGGTTAATAACTTCTTAATATCAATTTAGTGAAACAATCATTTTGAAAATCAGCTTCAAGATGAGCACTAGAGGAAGTCAATTCAATATTTTTGATCCAGATTCTTCTAGAGAGAAGTTGGAGGTTTTCCAAATCACTTCAATGCAGTCTGAATTTTCATGGAGTCTCCATCTAGAGGCCATTAGAGGAGCTGCATCTTGAGGCTCCACCTTAGGGATGTGCAGATTGATCGAATGTCAGCTAAAATATGCAATCAGGAAATCAGGACCAATGCTTTTGAGTCGCAGATAGCAGAAACCGAACGATGCAGATTTTGTGTTTGTTTACTAGCGGATCTGGACCTCTCCAATATTGTAAATGCGAAGCCGATATAAAGCAGGCTCCTTCCAGTCAACAACAAAGACAGGAGATGTCCTTCAACAGACCAGGTAAGGGTTGTTTCTGGTCTAGCAGTTGTTGATTACTTGTGACTCCTGCCAGCCGGTTAGGACGAGTAAGGAGTCAGCAGTCGTTACAAAACAGAGCAATCAAAAGCCAATCAATATAAAGATCAATTTTCGGTCATGATGGATTAAATTTACACTTCCCTGCCATATTCAGTTTTCAGTAATGAGCTTATCAAAACGAGGAAGTTGAGGGAGAGACGGTGACAAGTCTGAATTTAAAAAATATAATGACTTGATGAATAAAGATTATGTGCTTCATCTGAACTTCAAGGACTTTCAAGCACTTTGTTTAAAAAAAGGAGCTGTTTTCAAGGTGTTCCAGGACTTGAGTTTTTATTATTGCTGCACCAGTTGCTACAACAAAACAAAACAAAAAACAATTGGTATTGGCCTCATATAATCAGATAATCAGGTATAAGTATCTTTGGTATAGAAATTAAGGGCATCCCGATTCCACCGTTGTATGAACAAAGATTCAGATCACAGAAAATGATGTATGATCACATCCTGTCTTTGTCCATGTGTCCAACCATTTCTCTGCCTTCCTCTATAACCGTCTCCTTGTCTTTATTTGTCCCTCTGGACCTCTGATAGGAGGTGAAACTGAAACAGGAAAAGACACGCTCACAAAAAGAATCTGTTCTGTTCCATCACATCCATTTTCAATTACAGGTACCATCCTGCAGTGTTATTTTTAGCCCACATTGGATATCTATAGCCTCCATCTTGACGCATCTGTCACAGACGCTCCTGCTTATCCTTCACCTTTTCTATTATTTACATCCACATTTAAATTTGAGGCTCTCATCCAGAATATTTTACCTCTGCAAAAGTAAAATAAGCCTCCTTTTTTTTTTTTTTTTTAGTAGATGGAAAGCAACAATTCAAATGGTTTAAACAGGGGCAGAGCTGCAGTAAAACGCCTCTATTCCCGTGATATCTGAGTGGTTATGTGGGAGTGAAGAGGTGGCAGAAATAAGAGAAATTAGAGCTCAGGCAGAAGGTTTTTAACTTCAGCGGGAGGTTATTATTACAGCAGGTAAATCGGGGAGATGTAGCAGGAGGGATTCAGAGGGGAAAAGGTGACAGGATTTGTAAAAGTGAGAAGACCGTTTTGGAAAAATATTAATCTGGATGATTTCCTCCAAATAGCTTTCTGCACTAAAGAGCTAAACGTATCACCAGTGTTGGATGACTCTAATGTTCTTGTGGCTGAATTGGATCAACCAAGATCCAAAATTTGGTGGAAAGCTAGACAAATCTAAAGACAGATGCAACAGAAAACATTTCAGTGAGGCAAACCATAAAATGGCTGATATTTTGCAAAAATCCTCCTGATGATATCAGAATCGAGTGCCAAGATTTGAGAGCACACAAGGGCAGATTTATGAGAACAAAACAAGTTTTTTAGAGCCAGAACTGTTATACTTGAGCACATGAAGCACATAAGAGGAGCTGCTGCTTCTAAAAGCACTTCTCTCGTTGTACATTTGCATTTGGAGTCGACTTTTAACCAGAAACATCAGTGTTTCACCACAGACACTTCAACATTATGTGTTTGATCAACACAGGCTTTAAGCTGATGCTATCACAGCCTCCACTCATCTTGTTTCAGGCAGATTTTCCTGTTCCACTTCATCCCAAAGGTGTTGGATGGGGTTGAGGTCAGGCCAGTCAAGGTCTCTGGGAATTACTTCATAGAACTGGCTTTGTGTAAAAAGGCACCGACGTGTTGAAACAACCAAAAAGCTGCAACGACCAATACACAAAGTACGTGGTAAGGGTGAGGACAATACCCATGAGCTTTAAGAGCCAGAAGACAATCACTGTATCATGGTCAGAAAGCTAAATAAACAAATCCCCACAGCTGGATCTAATATTGATCAAAACAGATCGACTTCTAACTTCCCTCCACCATTAGCTGCCCAGTAATCTCTATCAACATATAAATCTGCATATAATGGCAAAATCTGTAGATAGAAGCACTCTGGTTTCTGTCTGTAGTCCGAGTAGTATTGACCAATCGTGTCTGAACAGGCTTTGGTTGCAACAATCTGTGTGGAGAGCAAAAGAGGTGGAAGACATTGGCTGAAATGCAATGTTGGAACCCATTAAGTAATGTCTGATGTAAATTCAGCTTTTCGTTAGCTGAATTGTATCTTTGTCGTCATTCTCGCATATCAAGTTGCTACGGACTGTAGAGGAAGTCTTGGCCAAGATATCCATTTTACAGATATCCGCTGGCTACACCAAAATACATTCCGGGGAGAAAAGAAGTATAAGTTCAAAATGGCTTTTCAAAAACCTGTGGGTGACTTCATGCTTACACCCATTCTTTATACTGTTAATAATGGATACTGGCTGCATGCAACAGAGTCTGAAGCTCTCTGATTGGATGTTTTTTTTACAGCAATGACCAGCAGAAACGAATGTTAAAAGTTGTTATGGACAAAATCTTCTGCACACTTCTACACGCTTTTTCTTGTACAGTTTCTACTGCATTTTACCTTGTTTCATTAAAGGGATCTGTCATTGGTTTATTAAAGGCTGAAATAAGTCTCTTTCACTCCGCTCAGCAGGTCTTGGTATCAGATTTTAGAGTCAATACTTGCAGCCTATTTTAGTCTCCTCTCTGCCTGATATCCAACACCAGAATTTTCAGCTGTCCCTTCCAAAAAACCATCAAAGATGTCCTTGTTTTGCAATGATTTGGCAGCTCACAGACTCTTCTTTGAGTTTGCATATGAAAAAGTTTAAGTATTTGTATTGATGAAGTCTTAACTTCTTAAACCTCACGACATGATGATATTTCTGTCTGAAAGGTAATGAGGTCATGGATCTATCAGATAGCAGATTCGCTCCTGCGTAGATGTACAAAACGTTCGAAATGACCTTTAAAATGCTGCAGATCTGTTCAAACAGTGTGTGTGTGTGTAAATCCAGCACGATCTGTTCAAACAGTGTGTGTGTGTGTGTAAATCCAGCACAAACTGTACCAGAGTGCAGACTAAGCTTCACATTTTACATAATAGCATTTTCCCTGCGTTACGCTCCAGCTCCATGCTTGGCCAAAAAAAACATAATCCCCTCTGTGGAGTGGGAGTTTGTGTACCAACAAGCCGAGCAGATGAAACCACCTTAAATGACATCAAGGGAGAGATGCAAAAAAACAGGAATTAAAAACTATTAAAACATTAACATAGAAAAGTCTCCTGATGGCTTTGAAACTGAAGCATCTTTTATTTATGACCTCACCTCCAATTTATTTTCTTGATTCAGCATTTATGAAGCTGCAGGAAAAGTTTCAGTTCTCAGAGTCACTAATTTTTAATGTTTTTTGTATTTTTAATTATTAAAGACATGTATTTCTCTGCTGGATGTTAAGTATTGACTGTAAATGATGGTACAGGTACAAGAATCTGAACCTGAGTCTGACTACAGTTTTTTCTGGTTGTTTGTTTAAAGTCTGTGAGGAGAGATTTTATTAATTAATAATCACTAATTGATTGTAATTAAAATTCACCCATTTTCTACTGACTCTGTCCAGACAATTCTGATAATCTCTTTTTTATCCAGTTTAACTAATTAGCTTAGCAGAAATATGCTAATAGGATAAGGGAGTCAGCATTCTGACTTATGTCAACACTAAATTAATTAACAAATTAATTAGAGCCAGTGCATTTTTTGACATTACAGTAAAACGAAGCAGGTTGACTCTTATTTTTAGTGAACACCACCATGTTGCCCCTGGTTACTAAAATAACGGACCCAATTTGCACAAAATATTAGTTTTGTTACAAAAACTGTACATTATGTTCTAGTAACATCAATTAAATTGATTTATAATCAACTTTCAGGAAGAACAAAGTTGCAGTAATCGTATGAATTATATAAATATATCCAGCAATCCATGACATTGTTAGCCTGGCTCTGTCCCATGGTAACACAATGTACCTACCAGCACTTCTAAAGCTCACTAATGAACAAGTTTTATGTGTGTGTGTGTTTCTGTGTAAGATTCAGTAAGTGTTTTGTTTAGAAGCAGCAGATGAAGGCAGTGAAGGGTTAAATCATGCAGGAGCATTCAGACTGATTAATAGTTCTGAGGTCTCAAAATGTCACTACAGTAGTCCTCTATATCTCTGCCAACACTGACGTTATCCCTCTCTGGTCTGTCCTTGTTTGTATCTTGTTCCCTCAGTCCAGGGAAACACTCAAACAGTAAAGTACAATAACGTCTAATCGTTTCTGATAAAGGTCCATAAATGTGATTTGAGTTCTGATCTGAGGAGAAGAGACGAGACGTTGAAGGTCACTGTCATTGATTTCGTTTTTTGGCCTCAGCTCCTCAAATCCACTAAAAGGCGTCTTTGTGGACGGACAGCGTGGTGAAAAGTCCTGAAAACAGGATGAAAGACAGATTCGAAGCTCCTGAGTCAGAGCACTCGCAGTCCCAGTCACACATCCGTCTGTTTTAAAGCCGTGAAGCCGAGACCTGTTGGACATTTGGTGCTCGTCATCGCTGCTGCAGTGGAGGAAGTGACACGCCGACAGCCAAGCGATCCACTGACCAGAGACGAGATTCTGAGCAGCGACTTTTAGTTCGCTCTGAATACAGGAAGAGGACTGCGGAGTGAGAGTTCACAACTGTGGTGTGAAGATTCAGTTCATATTTTAATTGCCATTTAAATGTCATAACAATGCAACTTGTATTTCTCAGAAAAGTCTTGATTTATGTAAACTGACTTCCTCGCCTCTAAATGATGTTGATAAAATAGATGTAGGAAGCAGAGACTGTGATTGATTTAGAGAGACATACATGTAACTACAAAAACAACTTGTTAGACATATTGGAGGTAAACCAATATTGAGTTTGCTTTACAAGAAGATTCACAGTATTTTTTTTTTACATTTTTGTCTTTGTCTCAACTGGGTTAGGGTTAGCTTATACCTTTGTATGCTGCATAGATTGTAGAGATTTGCTGTAATGGTAGCTAGTACTCCAGCTCGGAGTACCACCATCATTCCCCACAAGTTGTATGAGCACTTCCTTCAGCCGTCCCCCCAAAAAACACAAATCATAATCCAGGCAGTAATTAAGTTTCACTCAAAACATAGTTTGCAAAACAATGGTTGATACCTATTTCAGTCTGGACCAAAGTGGTGCACCAGCTGACCAGCCTATATGGCGTAAAGTCATAGTAGCACAGGCTGCACGATATTCTGACTTTAAGCCTCAAGAAACACTAGATCCTACACTTCCCATAATGCAACTGTATAACGTCTTTTGTTGCAATATACAATGTGCATTTTCTGCACAGTATCTGAGCTCCTGTAAAATTCGATTAAAAACCACACAGCTGTCTTGTGGCAGTTAGCTTAGCTTAAATCCTTTGAGCTTTCATATAGTATTTGTTCCTGACGTTATCATAGAGCAAAGTGTTTTGTAGCTGTGTAATGTTGTCAGGCATAAGGACAGAGAGGCAGCAGGGTTAGCTGTACCCTGCCAGCACCCAGATGGTCTGAGAAGGATGTGTGAAGCGTGAAAGGAGGATGAAAGAAATACAGAGAGAGAATATTATCTGCCTCTCTCCTTGCTTTCCTTTTAAGTGCTGGTTCTGAATACATCAAAGAGAGCGTGAATGCCCCACGAATAATACGAAACTGTCACTTTGCTCACAAAACACAACTCAATTAACCAGAACTCAAATAAAGGATTAACGTTAACTAAAATATTAAACGCGGAGCACACAAGAGAAGGGAGCTGTAGATTTTTCTCCTCTGACTTGGACTTTAACCAAGCTATGTACATTGGGTTGCTATCATGTTCAAATAGCTGTGAGGCATCGAGCATCAGGGGCTGATTTATTGGAAGCAAACAGCGGGAGCGAAGCAGACTGCCGACTGTAAGGAGCTGCAGGCAGAAGATAACTTCCTCTGTGCAGGAAGAAGAAACATGAGCCGAGTTTCCACCCAGCTGTTTTCGTATTTCTTGTTGTTGAATTGTGCAATGCACATTAATTGGACTGCTGTAGCAGAAACACTGAATAGTAACAGTGTTAGGGTTAGGATGCATTTTTAAATCATGACACGTTGGCTTCTCTACCAGTGGAAAGTGTCTCTAGATTAGGGGTGAAGTGCAGCTTCATTTTGGTGCATAAATGTCTGTCTTTTTTTAATAAAAACTGACATGTGTTCTCATAGCCGTCACATTATCAGTTACAGCTGCATTACATCAGCCATCATTAGTCCTCCTTGCAGCCGGTATCTCTGCAGGATTTAGCTAAAGTGTGTCTTCTATGGGCTGGACTGAAAAACGTAAACCAACCAGCAGACAGTTAACTGGATTTACAAACTATGGTATCAGCATTGTCACAGTGGTCATATACTGTTTTTAGAGTCTGTTAGTTTGTCTGTGTTATTGTTTGACATTTGTGATTTATACATCCAAACCAGCAGCCCCTGAGAGGAAAAACTGCTGTTTTTGTCAATGGACTATGGTGGGTTTGAACCATTGACAGCATAGCAGACAGAGCCTCTTGGTCTTTGAAGTGTCTTAAACCTGCATTCATGCAGCTCTATTGGCTATAACAATAAAGTCTGATTGTATTGAGTGTTAGCCTGTTTCTTCATGAAGTTATGGTCTCAATCTCTAGATTCAAGTCTTATCATGTTGTTCATTGTGTAAATGATGGTCCCATTCAGAGTAAGATAGATGATAAAGTAGGGTATGCTCTAGGAAACAAACTAAACATTTCTAGGCATTTCTTTCTTCAAATGTTTTCACAAACATATTTTAGTTACTCAAAATTTAGTTACCAAGATGGCGACTTCCATAAGCCAAACTCAAGGCTTCAAAATGGTTGTCAACAAACCAAACGTTGACATCCCGGTGGGTTTACACATGCAAATGCAAATTTCCCCGAAGGATTTCATGGCTGCTGACTGTAGCATTCTCACTCAATACTGGACCATTTCCAAGAATTATTGTGGCCATTAGTCACTTAGACACAATAACATGAGAAAATAAGGTCCAGATTGTAAAATTTAAATCTTAAAGTTTACCTTTAAGATTTGGTGACACAGGTGGATACTGGGTCTAACAGCTGGTGTATCTTAATAATCCACGTCCGAGGTTTCAGTTAAAAGTGCCACCAATGAGGGCAACAAACATCTGTCTGATATATCTGTTTACAGTGCAGCCAAACAAACCATTAGAGAGTTCATCTTATTGTTTAAATAGTAGACAGTATCATCCAACATTCAACGTAATACTAAACCTATGGTGCAGTGTTATCTTTTGAATTACATAAAACGCTCACATGCACCAAGAATTGTCTTCCATATTATGTCCAATACATGCATTGTTTCTTGTGAATCCATTATGTGTTGGTCTGCGAATCTGCTAAGTGACAAATAGACGACACCAGTAAATACAAAGACTACCATATAAAATGTAAATATTAATGCTTAGAAATGCCCACATCAAAAATTGGGACTGGCATGAAGCATCACAGTTTTTAAAAGGAAGGAGTAAATGAAATGTGATGAGTATGAACTACATTTTCTCATCTCTTGATTGGTTGTACTGCTGCACCTACCACTAATAAACAATCTTATCTGGTTGTAGTTTTCAAAAGAAACCATCAAACAGCCCGACAACATGGTGGACACTTACAGCTCGATAAACTCGATTTGCAGTTTGCACAGCTCGACGTAAAGATACAGAAGAAGGAGAAGAAATTAGAGGGTGAGACGAGAAGAAGAGGAGTGCTGCACTGCTTGTATCCAGGCAAACCTGCGAGGGAACTACCCACAATGCCCCTGTGGACTCCTGAGCATCAGCTGCCACCCTCCATTTCGCTAAAACACACACACTAACGCACACACTCCAATAAGGCAGAGTGCTTAACTCAGCAAACTGCAGGCCAAGCTGCTATCACTCATGTTTGTCTCTTGGCTCACCCTGTTTTTCAGCGTTTGTGTCTCTATTTTGTGCTTTTCTCCCTGTTAATTTTATAATAATAATAATAATAATAATAATAATAATAATAATATAACTTCATAATTTAATTTATCATAAATATTTTGAGCATCATGTATGTAATACCATTATGTTAATCAAAATATTTGTACGTCTATGGAGGGCCTTTAGGCCTTTGGGAGTGAAACCCTCTCATAGATTGTTTAAATATGCAAATGAGGCATTATCTAATGTTAACTTTTGGTGAAATCTACAGACATAAACAGATAAAGTGAAGTCAAATGAACATGTAATGTGGATTTTGGACATTTTCTTCTCACTTTTTCTGAAAGAAGAATGTTATGGAAGCTAAAAAGCCCCAAATCTCAAAATTGACCAGTGCATGAAGAAGCAACATGTTGGCATGTAGCTTGGATTATTTGAAAGATCAGAGCTTGGACATGGTTTGCAGCTAGACTTGTCCATGGTGTACCTCGCCTCTCACCCAATGCCAGCTGGGATAGGCTCCAGCTCCCGCGACCCGACCCGTTACAGAAAATGAATGGATGGATGATTTGCAACTTGAAATTTGCTGACTCATACACAAGCTCGGAGATCTGTTCATGTCTTTTGCGACTCAGTCATGGTTTTGGTGGCATAGCATTGACTTCAATGAACGCTAGATTAATGTCTTAAACATGACTTAAGGTTAGATTAGTGACTTGTTCATGACTTTAGGAACTCGTCCATGACTTTGGAAACTCTGCAATGGCCTTGGTTACTTTGATTACCTTAACGTTAGAATAGTGTCTTGAACATGAATTTTGGAAGTTATACATGACTTTAGGAATTCATCAACACTGCAATGACCTTGGTGACTTGGACTTTGATGCCCTAACATTAGATTAGTGTCTTGAACATGACTTTAGGAACTCCATGACTTTGGCGACTTTGTAATGGCCTTGGTGACCTGGACTTCGGTGACTCAGACATGACTTTAATGACCGAAACATTAGATCAGTTACTTGTACATGACTATGGCAGGATTGGATTTTTTTTTTTTTGGATTGATTGGGGACTTGAGACTGGACTCCGATTCAACAGTCTGAACCACAAAACCAACACACCATTTATTTACGTAATCTACACGTATGACCAATGCAGTGCACAAAACCCTCAAAGTAGCAGCTAATGCCTAACACCTGTTGTGGTTGTGTTGTTTTCCTGGCAGAACTTTCTGTTTCTTCCAGAATCATTTGTTGGTTGGATCCCTGTGGTATCATGTCGGCTGGTATTGGCTCTGAAATCAAAAGTTTTGGTCTGGCAGCAGCATTACCGCTAGGAGCAGCAGAGGAAAGATTTATCCTTGCTATCAGATCAGATAGACAAACTGTTCTGTGCTCTGCTTGACTGAAAACCACACAAACAAAACTGGGCCACTGGGAGCAAACAAGCTAACAGAATAAAGAAGAGTATGGACAGGAAGACAGATCAAGGATGAAGATGGAGGGGTATAGTACAAACTGTGAGGTGATGTCTGAATGTGCTTGCTTAGTAACACTGAGATAAACACCAGGCAGCAAGAGGTGGTTCAGTTGTACAGCAGGTCATTTTCACTATGTCAGTGATGAACGACTAAAAACACCAAAACTGCAGCATATTTCTATTTCTCATTTGAACTGAAGCGAAAGTCATAAACCTCAGGCTAGTAAAGAAAACAACAAAAAAAACTTTGCAGGTGTAAGGTCCAGTTCTGACTGCAGGATAACAACTTGTGTAGGAATGCCAATTCCTGAGTTGCATAATCACCTACTTTTACTGCCTGACTAAATACCCAACAAATGTTGTCCATCTTTGTTCAGTTCAGGCACCTCTCCATCTACCAGTTTACGCTCCATCCTGTGGTCCATGGACTTGAATCGCCACTCTCTGGTTCCCATGATGATGATAATGACACAGTGGAGCCAAGAGAAGATTAGGACTTGAAGGAAATGTTTGATGATTGATACTTCTGCCAATCAATCCAAGGTAAGTGCCACTTTCCTGTCCAACCTCTGCTCCACCTACACACATATACCCAAATTTGGATTTTATGGTTTTAGTAAAGACACAGATGTTTAAAACATCTAAAAAACTTTTCTTTTTTTACCCATTATAACCTGAGTATATTTTTTCATTCCATCCCTGACAGTAACCAGGAAGATAATGTCTTCTTCTACATTTCTTTTTATATTTTTGCTGTCTTGTCAGCTATGAGGACTGTCAGGAAATTGTTGTCTGTTAAATAAAGTTCCTCTCAGTCTCTTGTCCTCCGGGGCTCAGAGCTGAAGGTTTCACCCCTGCTGAGGGCCGGGCATGTACAGCCGAATCTTATGCTGCAGACACACTCCTGCCATCCAAATCCCTGTTTAATACCAGGACATGACAGACTAATGGAGAAGGGGGTGGGGGGGAGAGGCAAAAAGAGGCAGATCCCCTCCCCAACACACTGAGCCTTTGGCAGGACACCTGAACAATCCCCTTAACATCAAACAGTTTGGCAGAGAAAGCTACGACTGCATCCCATCATCTCTCTGAGGACACTGCGAGGAAAGACCTTATTATCATATTGTTATGACAGTACATTTTACATTTTATTACACTTTTTGTGACATTTGGGAGGTTGGTTATAGCTTCTTTTTTTTAGTTATCCCTCTCCTGTGAGATCTTACGTTCCAAAATGTGAATTTCATCTGTTTTGGAGTGTTGGTCGAGCTATTTAAAAGCCAGTAACATGAATGCCAGAAACATGTCCTCCGGATTGTCCAATATTTTCTGGCATTTTGAAGACATTTTTAGAAGTATGTCTGTTCCCCCGCCTCTTTCTCAATGTCAACTGGGATCGGCTCCAGACCCCCTCCCTGACCCTCTAATGCAGGGATATTCAACAATATTCAAATCACAGGAAGCCAGGTGTTAGTTAATAAACAGATATTAATAACATTTATCAGATGAAATTAATAAACATTAGTTAGATGTGGCAGAACAAGATGACTTCAAAGTTGTAATTGTCTCTTTTCTATCAGTGAAAAAAAGTTAAATATAAAACCGACATGAGGGTATGCAGGTGAGTTTAGATGTGCTTATGAGGGGCTTGTAGTGGCAGCTGTGGCTCAGGCAGTAGAGCGGGTCATCCACCAATCAGATGATTGGCGGTACAATCCCCGGCTCCTGCAGTCTGCATGTCCACATGTCTGCATTTCTGAAGTGTCCTTGGGCAAGATACTGAACCACAAATTGCCTAAGCTGGGCAGGCAGGCAATGTAACCAGGTTTAGCAGCCTTTATAGACATAATGACAGCAACTACAAGACAGAACGTTGGGATGTTGACAAAGCTAAGAAGGGAAAAGGACCAAGAAGCTGCCGTTCAAGAGTAAATCTGGAAATGACTTTTAGTCGTTGGCGAGAGCTTTGTGAAACAAAAGGCTGAAAGACAGACGCAGAGCTGGATGTCTTGCTGTTGGACTAATAAATAATATTAGCTGCTGCTATGTTTTGTGTTGTTGCACTTGCTTGATGTTTGGCTGTTGCAAAGTTGTTGACTTGCTCGTTTTTGATCAGAATATAATCATAACAAATACACTGTCCATATTTACCACCATGGTATTAAACTTGGAAACTGGCATGCAGTATTGCATTAATACATTTCCCAGTATGGGAATCACATCATTCAAATGGATTTTATGATCTTCTGCATTTGCATTAAGAAAAAGCTTTAAAATACATCGTAGTTTTTCTACTGAAACTACAAATGTGTTGGTCTAATGACTGACCAGCAGCTGAATCCACTGGGAAAGAGAGAGAGGGTTCAAAGGCTCAAAACAATCGAATCGACCATCAAACACCATCACAGCACACATGCAAGCATCCAGGTGCATTTGAACTTGTGCATGAGTGTGTACGTGAGTGTTCACACATATACACAAAAGCTCAAAACACTATTTCATCCATCCTCCTGTGTGCGTCTGGCTCGTCCACCTCAGGCACCAGGAAAACACTGAACAGTTATTCCCTGTTTCTCTGCAGGCTTTAGTCTACGGGGAGAGAAAATTATCACCCCGCAAGCACAAAATAAACAAGATCTTTCTCTTGTATGCAGGCTTTGTTTCATGGTCTGTGAAATACATTCAGCATGAAATCAAACATCAACAAATAAGGAAGCATTTGAACCTTTAAAATGAAAAATTTCCTCTTCATCCAATCGAATGACAATCTGATCTATACTGATTTCATTCAGCTCATCTTTATTTCACAGCACAGACAGACAGACATGAGGACAGACAGACATGCAGAGTATCAGCTGTCTGGATTCACAAAGAGGCAAAAAAACAAATCAGGGCCATGTTTCCCCTCCAACAGACAGCATAAGCTAAATCATGCAGATTCAGTCTTGTCAACACACTGGAGGGCAAACTGGCGCTTATGTGCCCCACATAGCAAACTCAACAACCTCCTGTCTCCTAGAAATTACATGTGTATCCTACTCATTTATTTTGCTATATATTTATTGTGGAAAACATAATTAGTGCCTGGATTGGCAACTTCTTTTTTCTTTTGGATGGAGGTGCTTCGTTTGTCTACAGCAACCTTTTTTGTCATTGAATAAACACACTAAGTGACATATTTTATGGATATTTAATTCAAATTTCATATTATATTCAATGCATAACAATAACAGAACAGAACTGAACTCAACTCTGAGCGGATTTATAATCAATGAAATGCTGTTTAAAATCAAGAAAGCCTCTCAACCCCTTGTAAAGCTTTGGCAACCTCCTAGAAGGGTTCGAAAACTCCAGTCGTGGATCCAGTCGTCTACTGCACCTAACTAGCACAGAGGAGGTTGTGGCGGATGGTGTGTAGGACTTTAACACCAGACATCCGGGTTGACATCGAACATGTAGCACATTGGTTTAGGAAAAATGGATGGTTTTCGTGAAGTTCATGACCTTAAGTTAAGGTCAACAGTGAGTGCTGTGCGTGCTGCGTATCCATAAAAGTTTCAATGAACAGATATTTAAAGAGCAAAAGGCAGTCAAGGTTTTGCACATTCAGTAAGAACTTTTTGTAAGTCAGCAGATTAGTTAATTAAACTACTTTCCTTTTTTTACTTTTTCCTGCTATACTCCTCAACCACTCGGCTATTCTGGTGCGATGTTTCCAACTGGATAAGGCCATTTCTGGGCGTATTTTGATAGACTTGTCCGTTCCTGTTTTCTCCACCTCTGGTTCAACTGAGTCAAAATTACAGAAATGTCAAAAACCATTTGGCCACAGTGGTGTGTTCTGACACTGCCAAAATCCATGGATTCAATAAACACAGATGCTAACGAAGCTATTTTATCTCTCCTCTTTCTTGGCAAAGAGAAACATAAAAACATTCAGACAGAAGCCTCTCCTTCAAAGCTTAAATAAAAAATAAATAAATAACTTAATAAAAAACAGGCTAAACTTTGACTTGGCTTGAGAAGAGTTAAATTTGGATGGAGATAAGAGGTCAACGTCTTCATGGTTCTACAACAAAGTACAGTTGCACCAGACTGAACCCTTCTCAATAAAAATGACCTGGACGACTGAGAGCTATCACAGACTTCTTAACTCTGTCGTACAAATACTAACTTATTATTTCAAAGAGACAAGGTTGCATTTGAAACAAGATGATTTTGAATTTGGTAAATTAAATAATAAAACTCATTTGTTTTTCCACTCTCAAAGTATCAGGGGATGCGGTGGAGCCTCTGCAGGGTTTTTCCTGTATGAAAACGAGGCAGATCGTCTACTCACAATCATGTCATGTATTGATTTAGTGGAATCAGACTGAACATCAGTGCACTCACTGGACTGCAGCTGTTAAACAAAGGAGTGCTGACTCTTTATGGACAGCACTCCAACTTTGATAAGTCAAGCTGTGCTCAGCTGCATGCGTGCCAGGACGCCTGCCGAGGCTTATAGGATTGGATGGACAGAGTCAGACAGACAAAGAGAGAGAAAGAGTTTATGACACTGACATTTACATCGACAGTAAACGTACTCTAAAAGCTGTCAGCTGCTTCACTTAGTGTAATCAGATTACAGGAACTAGGGGCTCAAAAGCGCATATGATGAAAAATCAAGTCAAACACACTTCTATCTGAAATAACACTAATAATTCCTGTTCTCATTTTAACAAAGTAAGATGTGGAGGTCAACGTCACTCCAACGTCTTTGTTTGTTTTATGTTTGGAGCTGGAGTCCGGAGGTGATTAGCCTAGCTTAGAAGAAACGGGTGGAAACAGCTAGCCTGGCTCTGTCCAAAGTTCAAAAGTACACCTACCAACACATCTAAAGCTCCTGTAAAGGCAATACAGTAATCTCATGTCTTTATTTGTTGACACACACAGTTTTTCCCAAAATATTGAACTTTTCATTTGGATCAATCTTAATGTGCTAACGATGCCAGTGGTGGTAGAGGCATTCGTATCCTAAAGGATCAGTGTGTAGGATTTAGTAGCAACCAGCAGTGAGGCTGCAGATTGCAACCAACTGAATACCCATTGCCTCACCATATCTTTCCAAGTGTGTAGGAGAAACTATGGTTGCCCCAAACTCACAAATAATGTTTGGTTTGTCTGTTCTGGACTACTGTAGCGACATGGCAGACTCTGTCTCATGAAAACATTGTTGTGAATATTACATTACATTTCTTTCAATAGATCATCCTAGATTTTACACACTGGATCTTTAAGTAACAATACTACAGTGTCAAAATACTTTTTCACAGGTCCTGCATTCAAAATGTTTCTTCAGTAAAAGTATGTCATTATATCAACAGAACTACTGATGGCACTTTAAGACCTATTTTAGCAGCTTTTTAATGTTACAGCTGGTCAGAGCGGAGCTAACCTGAACTACTTCAGTTCTGGTAACTTTGGTAACTATATCTTGGAAACCATCCACCAAACCACTGCCTCTTGGGGCAACGGCCAATGTTTCCGGAAAACAGATAATGGATATCCGGGCCTAGACTTCTTCTGCAATTAGCAACTTGATACACGAGAATTACGAGAAAGACACATTTCTGCTCATCTCTATGAACAGATATCTACATATGAATGTAGACAATGTACAATAATATACACAAGACGCCCCCATGATGTAGGGAGATAAATCTGAGGGGGTTACAAGATGATTAAAGGAAAACATTTTGCTTTTTTCTTGTGAAATACTAGATACTTTCACCTCTTCAGGTGTAAAAATGCTCATGTTTGGAGGCTGTAACCAGGTTCACAAGCAGCTATATTTTAAGGGGTCACTGACCAAAAGCATAGTTAACCACTGACATGCACTATACTGGACGCTAGTACTATAAGTTAAAATGATTATTATAAACAGCTGCATTCATTGAGTGAGAAAAACTCCTCAAAATACTTGTTCTTTTATTTTAAACAGTGCGTTAAAACTGTCACAGCTTGGCTCAGTCTCCTTCTCCTGATTAAGGCTGGAGGAATTAGCCTAATCATTGACAGACATTTTAATAGTATTACCACATGTGTAGAAAGAGGGAGAGGGATGAATATGCATGAGTCGAATGAGAAAGAGAAACATTTGAAGCACAAAGAGAGCCATGGTGGAACTAAATGACTGCACACTTTCAAATCGCTGCCTCCGTCTTCTCGCTGTAACCCACATAACTGAGCGAACCGCTGGGCCTCAGCCCCCGCACACCAACCAACCACCAGTGTGTAGAAGAAGAACTGGCATCTTCTACAGAAGAAAAAAAAATCATAATTCACTGCCTTATTTAGAAGAGGAGATAGAACATGCTGTTTGTTTTGGTTTATTTCTGTCCGCACGTTCATCATCACTCTGTGTTCATCATTTCATAACTGGGGCTGAATCATCCTGGTACTACTGCTGTTAGCAAAATGCCAAAGATGCTCTACTGTCACCTGACAAAATCCACGAGTCCTGGCTACCGGAAGTGTGAGGTTGAAGCCTAACACCGAAAATACACTGCATGCGGAACGGCTCCGGAACGGCTCTGCTCCGGAACGACAGCGTACTCCGCCGTCCGCCAACTCACACATAATCCGTTTGTGATGCGCACTAGTGCGCTCCGCCGGCCACTGAGCTTCGCGAGAACACACAAGATCTCGCGAATTCACGCATAATCGCGCTATATCGCTGGCTGTAGTCTCTTTGACTCCTGCAATGGCATTCCACATCGCATCTTTTTTGTTGGTGTCCTTATAAAAAGGATGTGAGGTGTCATAAATGATAGGTCCTCCAGAATCAACTTCTCCTCATCCATGGTGATGACGGGGTGAAAAGACGCCTGAAAACCTCTCACCTGTTGACTTCAGGTCGGCCCCGATCTGCGGTGAACACAGACTATTTTATTTTGAAAATCAACCGGGGCTTTATTTTGTATTTTGTAGCCGATTTCCTTCCCTGCACAATCTGATCTGTGCTGAATTTATGCGCCGTGCTCCGGCGTCCGTGAAAAATAGAAGCTCTGCGTATGTGTTGTGGAGGGCTGCCGGTCACGCAGTCGTTCCGGAGCCGTGACGCAGCGGAACCGGAGACTGTGTGAGTTGACTAACATTGAAACGTATCGGCTCTAGCGGAGCCGTTCCACATGCAGTGTATTTTAGGGGTGATACAAGTTTCTGTTGGCCAGTACAAGTAGCACATATTTATCAGGAAAACCAATATAAAAGGGCATGTGTTGTATACATCCGTAATGTTTCTAGAGCTGACAGCATCTCGCTTGCATGGCCGCAAAGAGTCTTTGATTTGATAACTACTAATAAATAAAATAATTTGTATTGGGGCAAGTCAGAGTTGACTTTGGGCAAGTAGATTTCTGATCAGGCAGGTGGGTCAGAAACATTAACCTTGAACACAGTTGTTATATTGTTTGTTTGACATGTCTTGCTGAAAGTCAGTAGCGGTTTCTTTATTTCTTTTTTCTTTCTTTAACCTTAAACAACTGTTTTTTTCTGCCTAAATTGAACCCAATCTTAACCACAGCAGTTGCAGATCAGAAAACAATCATATCTTTGTTTTTGTATCTGTCATCTGTCAACGATTTTGAAAGCCACTAACAAATGATGACATCTATAAAATACTCATTTTTCCATGAGAAAAATGACTTTTGTTTTACATATGGATTGGTTTAACATGCAGCACCAAGATGAGCTCATACATGGTTTCCCTTCAGGGCTCTCACTCACCAGACTCATATCCTGATAGCTGAGTGTGTCAGACGGTACATTGGACTGAATCATGCTTTGGAAGAACAACCTACTGCCTCATCAGCTGCAGCGCTGCCTCTTCACCACAACTAACCCCAAAAAAGGGAATTTAAAAACTGAACTCTTCTTCACTGAAACCTTCTCAACAATCAATTACACAACAACGTTATAACTGCCAGAGCTACTGAGCCAGTTGGCAACAATAAACAAATAAATCTGAGAAATAAAAGATGTTTCTGTTCATTCCTTTATTTCAAAGGTAAAATTAGGATCTTATAAACCATCAAATTATCCAACAAATGCTTTTAATATAATTAAATATAATAATATGGATTGTTATAGCCCATACAGTCTCATGGACCATATTTGGCCTATATGGACTATGACCTCCTGTTATGATATTTAAATCAACTTTCTTTAATGAATACTTTAATATGTATTCTATGGAGCTGTTAGACTTACTCATTAGCTGAGTTTGTGTTAAGCACAGTGGAGATCAAACAGCTGAGTGAGTGATTGCAGGTAAAATGTTGTTTTTGAAAGACTAAAGGTCGACTTTTGACTTTCATTAGATAAAAATGTTGTGAATTTTGGAGATCATTACATCAGTCTGTTTTCAACACATTTTGACTTTTGGACTGTAGAATGTTGTAGAGTTATTTGAAAAATGTTTGATCACATCCTTCGTCAGCTGTGACAATGAGGCACTGCCATGTGACGTTCATGTACTTAGTAGCTAAATCTGTCCATGGAAAACTATTTATTCAGCAGATATCTTAGTCACTACAAGACTGAACTAGCAAGGCAGTTTAGTGTTCATATATGTATTATTTATTCCATTTGGGAAACTCCACGATCTCTAGAAAGCTTTAGTGTTAGTTGGCTCTGTTACTAAGGCTCAGACTACTTGCTGGAGTAGTAAACTGGGTTCCATTCCACAAATAAGAGTCTATAGCCATGACTGTTTTCCAGTTATTAGTCAGACTCTGTGTATCTTTGTGGAAGAAAAATATATTTGCTTTGAGAGCCCCAAAATATGAAAACATTATGATTATATGTTTTATTTTGTTAGTAACTGTTGTATAATCACAATATTGCACTCGAGAGTGACTTCAATGATGTTTACTGCATCACTGTCGTGCCAATAATGACGGTAAAGCACACCCTTGAGTGTAATATCGCTCAATTCAACACTTACAGTCTGTCCTCCTACAAACTTGGCCTCTGCTTTCATTCAAATTCTTCACAATAATTGCCTGTTACACTCATGGAAAGAAAAGACTATACATGAAACATCCTACACCTCTGCGGATCCCATAAACCGCGCTACGTTCCACAAATCACTTCCATAAATCCCTAAGCCTCAGCCGTCATCCAGCAAACATATGATGTGAGGAGACAGAGAGAGGCCTCAGCAGAAGTGAATACCTCAAGTAGGGGGATGGCAGCATGAATACCGGTTTATTTCAGTGGATTATAGCACATTTTTCCACCTGGAGTTCATTTATAGACACGTCAAGTGGAGGGAGGCTTCCTCTGCTAAAACATGACATTTCTAGGAGGGAGAAGAGAGAAACGGAAATGGAGCAAACTGAATTTAATTACGGTAGAAATTAAGCCAAGTGAGAGGAAGACGAGGAGGAAAAAACAGATGGGTAATGATAGGAGATGAAAACGAGGAGGGAGTGAAATAGATGGAAATAAGGAGAGAAGGTCTGCAGGGTCCATAAACCTCCACAGAGCCTCCACTAAATCACATGGAGTCTGATCCCCATCAGACAGACCTGGAGGACGACAGGTCTGCGTGGAAACACTTCATCTGTCACTGTTTGGTTTGACACCAGCACCTGTAACCGGCGCCAGGCTTTGTTTTTCATTATCACCTTTATTTCTGTAGGTGTTATGCTCGTATTCACAGCTGCATAGAGCCAATAAAACCAGTGTTAATGTCTGAGTCACGAGGTAATGATTTGCCGTGACCTCCTTCACTTCCATATTTCGTGACGCCCTTTGAGTGGGCACTTTACGAGCAAGGGGGCAGAAATAATATCAAATATGAAATGCACTCTGCAATTTCAACAAATACAATGAACTCTATACATTACACTTACCTATACTAACTAATGTCAGCAGGGAAATGATTGCAATAGTTGAAATAATCAGGCAAGTAAGTCAGAAATCTACTTGCCCACTGTATAGCAGTTTCTATTGCAAAGAAATAGTTTTATTTATTACCAGTTATGAAATAAGTATGGAGACTCTTAGCTGACATGCAAGTTGATTAATTTACTAGCCCGATGTGGCAAGTCAAGGAGTTGTCATCCTCAGTTGACTTTGAGAATCAACAGCAAATCTGATGACAATGGTATCTGTAGTTGATGAGATATTTAGCTTTAGACCAAAATGTTCCACCAACAGTGGTTCCACTCCCACGTACAATATCAATACAGTATGAAAACTGTCACATTATACAGAAGGGATGAGATAAACTTAAACAATGAGTACATGGATAGACATGAGGAGTATTTTTAGATTCTGCTGAAGAAAACTCACCGAGTTCAGTGCCGCGCCAAAACGTCAACTTTCTAAATAAAACACCAGCCTGCTTTCATGCTCTGCTGTTGAGTCAGACAGCAATCACACCCACAGCGCTGGAGTTTCAGTTTCAGGTGTTTCAGTCAACCTGGAAACTCAGCAACACATCACCAGGAGTGTTAACACAGACTGTAACAGTGTTTGAAATAGTTTAAAATAAATTTGTTATTTCACAGAACACATTTCAGTGGAATTAATTCATATTTAGCAGGCTACAATTATATCCATTAGGGGGAGCAGTCTGTTTTTGACTGCTCCCCCTAATACACCTGCACCACCTACAGGAAATAAAAGTGACATATACATAGTCACCATGGCTGTGAAATGAAGCCAAAAACTTTAGTTCCTCAATTGGCCAAGCTGGATCCAGAAATGTGTCTCCATAAGACCCCATGTTAAAATGTCCAACTTCACAGCAGAAATAAACATGTTTACAGCCTGGTACCAAAAACAGTTTTGGTCTCTATAGCTAATTTCCCCATTTATGACGAATGTACTGTGTCTGAAATTTTCTTAACTCAACTGTTAAAATTATATGAAGGCTATTATATGAAAGTTATGCACAAGGCTTAAAGTTTTATACAGTCTATGTTTTCTTCAGAGCAAAATAGTAGCTATGTAGTTAGCTAATCTACATGAACGTTTAGCTAGTTACATCTGATATCTATAATGTTAGCAAAATGCTACCAAACTATCTAGCTAATTTGCACTCAATTGTTAGTTAGCTAGTGTTAAGGTAACTTAAGATGTGACTACATATGTTGCTTCTATCTTTCAACCATCTTCAACACTTGTCTTTTGAACACAGACACAAAGTTTTGCTCAACTTTGATAGGAGCACAGAGAGAAAATGGGCAGGACTTGAGGAAGAGTCAATTAATGGTACAAATGCAGTCTTTTAGTTTTTTATAGCTAATGTTTGTGAGTTTGTATTGGAGTTTTTATACTTTTTATTTTAAATGTGTGTTGAATTTCTTTCCTCTACATTCAACACCATCAGCATGTTCACTTCAAGTCTTCAGGCCTTAAAGTTTGACATCCTCAGCAAGGGTCTTAAAACCTCTTTTGAACAGTGAAATTTACTGGCTGTAACTATTCCTCCTGTATATGTGCTTCCAGTGGAAGTGATGAGTCCTCGTTTTGTGCGAGTCTGAGTTGAAGAGAAGTGGATATCTTCCAAAGTTTGAGCCGCTTTAGTACAAAATGTCCTCTTTGTGTTACCGACTATCCACTGCATTTAAGCACAGTTTAGGGAACAAAATCAACCATATGACGGTTATACAGAACGACTTCCACAATGAAAATGGATTAAATAATAAACATCACATATCTTCCACTTGCTCTCAGGCTACAAAAAAACAACTGACCCAGAGTCTGACCTAAAGAAAAAAGACTTCTCTTTTAAGTCTTGGTCCAGTTGTTGATCGACAGCCGAAAACAAACCAAAACCAAACAGTTAGGTTTGACTTGTTTTTGCAGACCAAATACTCAACGCAAGGACAGAGAAGGATGTTTCTCCCATGTGGTGTCTCACTGTAAGTGGTTCTGGTCATAAACTGTCAGCTGCAGTTTGATGCCTCAGATGTGATGTAAATACAGAGCGGCAGTCGTCCACCTCTCAGAGAAGAGTGTCACGATGAATTATTCCCACTGGTGTCTGAAGTGACAGTGTGATGTGGATGGATCCTCTCCATTTTTTTGTGGTTCAACAAACACCTGCAGCCAGGTGAGTCTCCAGGCCAGTCATGATATGTTATAATCGCTATCATTACTGTTGGTATCACTTTTTTCCTTATTTACTCGCTTTGATAATGAGCATGTTATTTATTACATTTTCTGCCTTTTATCCTTTTATTTTTTATTGAACTGTAGGAGCTCACAGAAAAAAAACACTTTCACTATGATAGTACTTGTATACAGACATTGTGTAATGTCATTTCCCTCTTCACATGACATCAGACTGTGGCTGCTTCACTGAAAACTGATTAAATCTTCATTTGTAAAGTCACTAAAGCTGTCAGATACATTTAGTGACGTAAAAAGTACAATATTTTGGTCCAAGATGTAGTGGAGTAGAAGTAACTCAAATTTGTACTTATATATAGTATAGTATAGTATTTTATAGTATAGTATTACTACATTTACATTTACATCATTCTCAGTTCATCCTGATGAATCATAATGAAGCTACAGGGAAAAGGATGACAATGAAAACAAGAAGCGGTCACAATAAACACGACCGCCTCGTCTGTCGTTATCACTGCAGCTAAAGAGGATCAGATGGAGGCGGTTTGGGGAACGGCTCTGCAGTAATTGTTAACACAGGGAACGGGCAGCCGGCCCATCAGTCAGCAGGCTGCAACCACTCTGCTGATCCAGAAAGCCAACGATCACACCGTGATAGAGGAGGTGGACCTCAAGTAAGCCACCTGTAATGGCACCTACAGCCATTTAATGTAGCGCTAAATGACGCATGAAGACTGAAGCGCAAGTTTAAGATTCAATGTATCTGTCATGTTGCAATGCTAATGTTTTATCCTGGTCCAAGTCGATCATCCAAACAGTGACTTGAGTCAACTCAAGTCATCATCTCTTGTTCCAGGCTGCTAAAATACTTGAATACATTAAACATGCTGTGAAATATTTTGTCTTCTTTCTTGTTGGATTAAAGATTTAGTAGTAATAGTAGTATTTAGTAGCCATAAATCAACATCACAGATGGATGATTGATTGTATTAAATGTGTCAACAGTCCATTTGAGGTGCTCAAACACAGGAAAGTTAATGAGGGACAGGATAAATCCTCCTATAACCTCCTATAACCAGTGTCCCACATCTAAAAACCATATCTCAGCTTCTCTTTGAGAGTGACACATGCAGACAATCACTGAAACGTCAGTAATATTAACTGATGAACTGACAGACAATGGGTTTGGACAAACTCCATCGTCTACACCAGCGACGTAAACATACGAGAGGCTCATTTCAGCTGTCGACCGTCTCCCTCGTGCTGTGTCTTTGGCTGTGGTTTTTCATTCAGGTCCTCACAGGATGATAAAAAACATTTGTCATCGGGAGATGAACACATGTGGAAGGAATAAAAGCTGCAGGCTGAAACAGGGCGAGGCTCGACAGCTGGGACTGCTCCTCCACTTCCACAAACTGATTTACAAGTTTCAACAATTCGCAGAGGCCACTTAGCAGCCAGCAGCTGGGATGGATCCACACTGAAGGTCAGGGCAGGTCGGACATCAACACACACACAGCTGTACAAACTAACGTCTGAGATATAACACTGAATCTACCAAAAATGGAAATACTAAAGGAGTGTAAATTCAAGGAAGGTGCTGAACAACAAATATACGGTTACCTTTACTGTAACAACTGATAGCTCAAATGACTGAATATCAGCACAGTGATTTAGTTATAGGAAGATGATCAGACATGCTGTTACACTGAATTGGTAAATATTATCTTTATTGGCCTCATCCTGTGTTATACTGAATAACAGCACAGCTGAGATTCAGTCATAGGAAGATAATCACAGCCGTGCTGATATTCAATATAGCTCAAGTGTGATCTTGCTTTTAAACAACAGTAATAAGGGATTTTTCTGTTTTTTCTGTATTATATATATCCATAATATATGTCACTCAGTGATAGAAAAAGTCCATGAAGGAAAAAGGTTAAGAACTAGTCATTAGACTTGTCTCTCTTCAAGGCCAGAACCAAACTTGCAAAACTTGAAACCACAAAAAATGGTGAATTTTTGAAACCAAAGTCAAGGGTCTAGTGGTCCCCCAGAAAAATGTGAGTTTCAGAGATGATATTTCCATTACATCCATTTGCATTCTGGTGACTTTTAGAGAATGAAAATAACCAGAAACAGCCAGAAAAAATGTCATAAATCGGAGAATTGTGATCTTGAGACAGTCACTAAAAACAGGAGTCTTACAGAAAAATCTAGATTGGTTGCTGACCCTGGTTAGGATAGAAATTAAAGAAAGCATGATCTCCTCTGACACGATCATTTTGAAATGGAGTCATACAAGAAGAAGAAGAAGAAGCAGAAGCGGCAGGTTAAATAAAGTCAGACAGTTAATATTACAGCAGGACTTTACTGTAAAGCCTCAGACTTGACTGTGAACCCCCGGTGGAGGTAATGCAGTTCAAATTACTCTAAACTGGTCCAGATCCATGTGGCTGGACTGGGAGAGAGACACACCGTTAATATGTCTCATTTACACAGAAGAAACTGTTCTTCAGCTTCTGGCTGCAGACTGATCGGTTTTGTTTTCCAGTCAAAGGAGTCTTGCGGGACACAAAACTGAACATCACCAGGATACAGTCCTTGGGACCAGAAAATCCCGGTCTAATCTTCACAGCCAGGGGTGTAAGGTTTTAGAAGATTTCCAGTATGAGCCTGTCAGACACATTTGGCCGTTAAACCCTCCAAACCAAATCCACCGGTCCATGAATTCCTCACCAAAGACTTGTGGGTTGGTCGGCTTTCAGTTCATGTTTTGTGGGCGTTTTTAAAAGGGCAATGAGAAAGACATGAAGTATACTATAACTGTCAAAAGATCCTAAAATACTGCATGTGAATGTGCTGAGACAAACATTAAAAGCTTCGCTCTGAAGCAAAAAACAGGTTTTTATTATTCCAGTATTACTCAGATTTTTACTTGTGACGATGTAAAATTATAAGTTATGTTATCCAAATTGTGTTTAATGTTTCCTTGAAATGTTTTGTTTTCTTAACTTTTATTTTTTACAATGAAATTCTCTCAACATGTTGATGATTGTTTGGCTTCTTTAACACTTAAAGGATTAAAGAGTTTGTCTGTAGATAAACTCCCACGATGCTCCATAAAAACACCCATTCTGACGTTGCTAGCTCATGAACATACTGAGTCTAGAAATGTTTTTTAAGATAACACACACACACACACACACACACACACACACACACACACACACACACACACACACACACACACACACACAAGCCCTACTTGGCCTCTTGTCAGCAGTATTTACACCCCCCTTCATTGACCTCTTTAGCTCATAGTTTCAGTTTCTATCCGTTCCCAAATCCTCATCAGCTCCCTGTAAACCTCCCCTCCCCCATCACTGCCAACGTCTGCTTCTGTCTGCAACCTTTATTTCTTAATAATATATTAAATTATTTCTCCACAGGAGGAACCACTGATTAACCTGGAGTAGTTGAGCTAGGAGAAACTTTATAAATTGTGTGAAACGCTGTGTACAACAAATTCTTAATTATTTGGGCCTTCTTCTGCAAATCTGGGCAAATGTTATACTGTATATGAAGTTATTTATTTCTTAACATGGCGTTCGTTTGTCCCAGTGTGTCAGCTACTACTGTTCAGCCAGCAGTTCAAAACAGGACATGAACATGTACACACACTCACTACACGATGATATTACTGCCATTGTGGCTGCTCACAAGCTCTCAAACACAAAAAAACAATCAAACAATGATGTTTCCCCTCTCACTCGCTCTCTCTTCTAGTCTCTTTGTATGTCTCTCTCCCTCTCTCAGTCCGAGGCAGTGTTGTGGTGACTCAGAGGTCCACAGAGGACAATCACTGGCCTGCATCCCTCCATGCTTTGTTTACACAGAGACACTTTGAAAGCAACAGAAGAACATGATGAGAGTCTCTTTTTTTGTTGACAAAGATACAGAGAGAGGGAGTGACAAGAAGAAGTTTCCAAAAATATAGATTTATCTTTCAGCCAGAAAGAAAAGGAGGGTGTGGACAAAATGTACTTCTTAGAGTCGAAGGAGGATTTGAAAAGAAAAATCTGAAGTGCAGGAGGTGACAGATGATACCAGGAGACAGAGGAGGAAGAGAGGAGGACAGGAAATGGGGGATGATGAAGAGGAGGTGGAAGAAAAAGCTACTACCCCAAATAAAAGCTGCTCTTTTGAGATTAGACTCTCAAAAACAAAAGTCAACAAACTTCATGTGGTGCAGGTCAGTTGATCAGTCATAAATCGACCTTTGCCAGCAGCTGACCTCGTCAAAGAGCAAATATCCCAAAAGACAGTCACTTTGTACAAAGGTTAACTGTTAAAAACAGTCCAGAGGTCAATAAACTACATTGACTTCCAATCTGAATCCAGTCGGAGGTCAGACTGGCAGCAGCGTCTCCAGGTCTGATGGCTTTTTATTCAATAACACAACAGACAAAGTGGTTTTAAGTCCCCGGGAGTCCAAACTGCCACCTGTGTTTAAGAATAGCACAAGGTTCACTTCTTTCCAAACATAGACTGTATACAAAGATGAACAACACGTCTTCACCCCCTTTTTATAGCAAACCTATCAGAAAAATGAAGACTTGGACAACATTTGGCCCATGTCCCATCTGCTAAAATGAAGGGGCGAGGGTTTATCACCAGTACTGTAGCCAACCAGGGCGTAATCAAGGTCTTTGGTTAAATATCTGTTTCTGTTTTAGGGTAACAGGACTGTAATGTTAGTTAAGAGATCAGTTTACAAATGTTAGTCTGCCAGCTCTGTCTGCTAATCGGATATCACTCTAACTAATGCGTGTTTGGGAAGAAGTCCTCCATAGATCTGCTTGACTGGATCATTTGTCGATGACTTCCTGCATTATCACAAACTAATTTTATTTTGCATGTTCATGATAGGGTTTTTGTGTGTGTGTGTGTGTGTGTGTGTGTGTGTGTGTGTGTGTGTGTGTCTTCTTAAAGTAGAAGCTAGCAGTCTGAGTCACGGACATATCCAGTCATTTACTGCATCACTGGACATTACTTATAGCATTTCGGGATCCACAATCAAAAAATGTCTCTACAAATGCCAAACCGCTAGCTGTTGTTAGTTTGATCAGCTAACCAATCTGACATAACAGGAGCCAAACCCGGCAAGTAAACCATCTCTGTAAGCCATTGTATTCCCTGTCAAACTGGCCGCTGGTGGTTTGGGAGGCTGTGTTCGGACTCAGTTCTGGCTCACTTTAAGGTAGACGATGACATTAGCTCATAGCTTCTTGCAATGCATATCAGTAGGGGTGTAATGCACATTCGCTACTGACTAATCAATATCCGTCCCTCCCTATCTGGCTGGTAGGGAGGAAACACGTAAAAATGAAGAAGCAAACAGCAGTCTAAATATGAAGATAATAAAACCAAATGCGGATTAAAATGTCATTTCTTACTGTGATTATGTTCCTTTAAGCTTGTTATGTGTTTTTATGGGCTCTGTCTTACTCCCATTACTGCCTTGATCCCATTAAGATTGCATTGCTGGTGTGTATTTGAACATATAGTAGCCACAGTCAGGCACAGCAGCCCATGTGTGGCAGTAAAAACATTTTTGTTGAATAAAACTGAAACAGATCAACAGCCTAGAAGTCAAACACACACACAAGCATGCTTTAGTCTTTTCCTGCCTGTTTCATCCCATTCAGGGGCAGCCTTGAGCAAGGCTTGTATTACTGTGACTCTTACAATACTCACACACACATTCAAAGAGTATCACTCTTCAAAATCATTTAAATTCCCTTAAAAAAACAAAAAACACTTGTAATCACAGCTTTCCTTCACCTCGCCAAGTCATCCCTCAATTTTCTCTTTTCTCACTGTGGACAGTCTGTCAAGGCCGCTGATGAATCAGACACATCTCATAATTTCATCAAGGCTGTACAATACGTGATTGACAAGCGGTTTCTGCTTCTGATTTTCAGACTGGAAAAATAAAAACAAAATCAGTTCCTGAGCAGAGTGGAGGAGTGAGAATCACACCTGACTGCGTTACCTATAACACCTCTTTTTAATGAATGCTGATGTGGTTCAGAGGTTAGTTCATGCAAGTCCCTCCATGTGCAACTGAGCACAGTGACTCAAACCAGAGTTTGTGATTGTTGCTTTGAAAAGACAAACAAAGTGAGTTTTACTTTGTGATCTATGAGGTAAGAATTACCATTTGTATGAAACCAGTTGTCAACATTGTGTTGCGTTGCATTATATTATATATATTATGTTGTATATATGATCTCTGAGGTAAAAATGATAATTTGTGTCTTTGGAGACTGGTGGGACTTTTTTTATAGGCACGTTTGTCCCCAAGGATTAGCTATGTTTCTGCCATTTCAGCCTATTTTATAGATATTTTCACATCTAACTCAGTTAATTAAGGGGTCTGTCTCTGTAAGGATCCTTTCCGTAATGTTGTCAGATAATTAACGGTTTATTTCAGACAAACAATCATTGGTGATTGTTATTACAGTGGAAAGACAAATAAAAATTCTTTGGGAAAGTTTTATTTAGTTTCTGGCCACTTTGATTTAATTTCCACTGGTCATGGGGTGTAGTGGGCTGTATTGACCACTTGTTTTGGTCCAAGATGTGCTCTAGTGTAACATCACGTAGCAGTAAATTTCATACATATAATGTTTAAATCTCGCAGCTTGAACTGAGTTTGAGAGATTTAATTCAGCTGTAAAAGCATCATTTTTTTCCCGTCTAACTAGCACAATATTTGCCTACAGTCTGTAGTGTGTACTCTATGTGCTGAGTGTGTGATCATGTGTGTACTATATTTGGCAGATGTCTTGATGAACAGCCTGTTCATCTAAATCTGACTCGAGCTGTGATTTATTTTTTTTATCAAATGTTCCAAACCAAAGAAAAGTTGCACTTCAGCTCAGATCTGACTGCAGAAAACACGATCAGTACAACAAATACACATGTGCACATGCAAGTACATGTACTCAAGTGCTGTACTTAAGTACATTTTGAGGTACCTTAACTGAGTAAATCCGTTTAATTGCTACCTCCACTACATTTTAGAGAAAGACATTCTTCTTTTTACTGTATTACTTTATTATATCTTTAGTTACTATTTAGGCTACTGCAACATTAAAGTGATTTGCACATTGACCTATCAATACATATTTTTTAAATAAAATGCATTTCTACACTATAGTATTGTATCTGTCTGTATCTATCTGTATCTGTAGCATTGTTACGTTTACTTTAAGATCCGCGTACTCCTACCAGCACTCAACTGCTCACTTCTCGTATTTCATGGTCATGAAGTTCTGTTTTTGAGCGAATGTTGAAACTACAAATTTCACAGAGAAACTGTAGTGTTGATGTCTGGTACAGTACATGTAAAGAAATAAAGAACAAAGTATACTGATTGAAAGTCCAATTTCCATACTAATGGTTGCAGTATATTGGATTTTGCGGTTGGTGTCCAAGAAATTAAAGATCATTTTTCTGGTCTGAACAAATATTTGAGATCTTAATATATTACAAGAACTGGATACTGTTCCAAGATGTTCAGTTCAGCAAGACAGTTCATTCATTGGACAGCAAAAAGGCTTCCTCAAGCTAGCACGTAACAGAGCTCATTAAAACCCTCTGGCTAACTTACTGCTGACAAGAATGACATAAAAACTTTTTACATTTAATTTAATTGGGGCTCAAACTGAGACAAAGAGTCATGTCAGAGTTCTTGTGACACTCACAAAAGTTTATTCATAATTTTACTGCCGAACTTGAACCATCCATTTTATTACATTAAGTGAAAGTACAGAGGAAACAGTCCTTAGGAGGCAGAAACCACAGATATGTTTACAGTTATGGTAAACAGTAATGTTGCCTGATTTGGACTGTCTTTAGTATTACAATGATACTGATGTAAGAGGTCTATTTGTAACCTGAAAGGTGGCAGCCTAGTCAGTGGCCTTACACTTCAAAATATGATGCTGTATGATGTCCTGACAAAGTCAGGTGAGGTGATATAAAAAGCAAGAAGGCCACATATGGAGGAGATTAAGGTGGATGGATCAAACCAACACAGACTTTCACCCAGGAGACGACTGTTCATGTCCTGGGTGTAACCAAAGGTCAGCGTTGGCTTCTTTTTGACTTGCCAGATGTTAGTTACTTTACATGATGTTACTTTACATGGCATTACATTATGTGACGCTTCATTATGTGATGCTACTTCATGTAAAGTTATGTCACATGTTTACAGTCATAAAATATCTGCCTATCTGGACTTTGCATGTCTATCTAAAAAACGTGCAAAGCTGACACTAGAAGGGTGCCTACAGCCATTTTTGTTGGGAGCTTGGAGTGAGAAGGTGTTGGAGTAGCTAATCTGTCTTCAGTACTGAGAATTTTTTGACTGAATTATTCACATTATTGTTTATTGAAATCTTTACAAACACCTCCCCCATTACTGCTGATATGGAAGTCTAAATTTGGTTTAAAAATAACAGATTTTAGGTGAAACATAAGAGCTGTTTCAACACTATTTCTATGACCTTTAGACATATATTGAAATCTTATTTGAAAGACAACATGTCAAATCAACATGTCTCCGCAGAATGAAACAGAATCACGTTCACATGATGTCTGACTGCTTTCCTACTGCAAACAAAGATGAGTTCTGTAACTCCGGTTGTAATTTAAATGTGTCCAATGTGTGAAAGCAGAGCTAAAAATAAAAGATGACTGACTTCTCTCTTCTGGCCAATTTGGTCTCTCTCTTCTTTTCTCCCTCCTGCTATGAAACTGCAAGGGCAGAGTGCAAATGATTCACAGAGGAAAAAAAGAAAATCAGAAAAGCTTTGAGGTTACAAACTGCAGGCTCCCTCTTGTACCACAGCGCTCCCTCTCTGAACTCCGAACCTCTGACAGCAGCAGCGAAATGACAGCCTAACACTCCTGGCTGAGTTTTATTTCACTTCACTGACTCGAAGTGGACTGTTCATTTAACAAAATGGTGGATTTTGGCCCAGCGAGTTATTTCAGTCTTCTGGTTGAGGGAAAAATCAACTGCTGTGTTGAAATATTAATATTATTCTGTTTGCTTTGTGCCCCTCAGGTCCAGAGTGTGTGATGTCTTCCCCTTCTTGAAAGTTTTTTCAAGTCACAAAAAACCATGAAGTGATCAATGATCATTGGAGGATTTGCTCATTTTTTCTTTGTACACAGAATATCTTTGTGTTTTGTGTTGTTGATCTGTCTAATCGAAGCCAACAGAAAGTCTTTGAAGCCAATTTGTTGTGGAAACCAAACTGTGTAATGACAGCAATGGCTGTTGCAACAATGATGCACGCTGGCCCAAAAAGACATGGCATCACAACCCGCACAAAATGATCAGAATTTGATCCAATAACATTTGGAAAGTGTATAAAACCCACACGATTGAATAATTTTATCAAAATTTAAGCTAGTCCAGAAACCTTTTTTGGTCTTGATCGCCATTGAGAAGATTTCATAAGATTCCAGCACATCCGTTTGTCTTTATACATCCTTGGGCCAAACAAACTATTTCAGACATCAGAACTATATGGAGTGAATATCAGCCAGCTAGTGGCAGAAATATCGCAACGAACGAGGGGTGGAAGTAACAAATTAGAACTACTCGAGTTATTGTAATTACGTTTTTGTTTTTGTTTCTGTCATACTACTTCCCTAATTTTAAAATTATGATTTGTAAATTGCTGCTTATTGCATATTTATTTACTGCATATTTGTAGCCAACAGCAGCGGAAACGCTGCAAAGTGTCACTGTAGTCACTTCTAGCTGAGTAATCTTTCAGTTATGTAACAGTACTTCTACTTGAGTACAGATTTTCAGTACTCTTTCCACCACTGCAATGAACCAGCCAAGATAAAGAAGATAACCTTTAGCAAGCATGGACATAAAAACAATGCATTAAAATGATCTTCTGTTCCCAACACACCCATTTATGTCCTGCAAGATTAAATGTGTTAATCATTCATGGTTTGTTCTGATCCAACAACATGTTTTTAAATGGCAAAACCTTTTGTGTGTCTCCAACAAAATGATTAAATTTGCGATGTATTTTGTGGTAGGGTGGGTAGAGAACATACTATGCTAACATGTTGATGTTTAGCAGGTTTAATCTTCACCATCTTTAGCAAGCTAGCAAGAAAACCTAAATGTCAGCGGTCCAACGAGAACAGAGGTAAATTCACAAATATCAAAAGAGTGTTTGCAGTCAGTGAGCAGAGTGGACCAGCGAGGAGGTACCAGGGGAAGAAAAACACTGATACTAACCTTCAGTTCAACCAGCACAAAGCACAAGTCAATAAATCTTATCTTTATCTCCTCGGACGAACAGCCCTTTGAAAACATCCAAACACATTCTCCACTGACATCATTCATTTAATTTATTCGGAGGTGGACATCCTCCCTGGTTACTCCCAGATGTCAACCCAATATGTGAAACTCTCAAAATGGTTTCAAAAATGAGAAAGAATTACTTCTCCATCCACTCTGCTGCAGCTGCCTCATCTGTAACAAGCTCTATACTGTACAGAAAACAACAGCAGGATGCTTTAATGAACCTGCAGGTCCAGGATGAAACTGAACACCAATTATTAAGTCCTAAAAGTCTGAAGAGTGTAACCAATACTAGATTTTATTACTTTTTACCTAAACACAAAATATGTGCAGTAGCATATATGTGGTTCATTTATTTATTGTTCTGATAGATTTATTGGTTTAGTGATAAAATCTGTAAATGAAGCGAGATCATTTCAACCCAATCTGCTTGTTTTAAGGATTTAAGTGGCAGTTTCTTACCTTATTCTTATTCATGTCTTAAAATACTGACATCAGTGGTGAAATGATTTGTGGACTGGAAACAAATTTTTAAAAAAATCATTATTACTGAGCCTCATTTTCAAAATGAGATTCAATAAAAGACAAAATTATATCATAATATTTGACAAAGTACAGAGCCCTATAATAGAGCCTTTTTAACCTTGGAAACCCACAAAAATCTTAGCTGAAGATGCACTTACTAGTCAAAGCTTCAGATGCTTGCAGCTCATGGTCTTCAGTCAACTCCTGAGATGACGTTGAAAGCTTCAGGAAAAGCTAGGACTGTAAGTGGACGTTGAGCTAAGATTTTTTTGCTCAAGATCGACACTAGTTACCTAACATACACATTTAGTTTAGCCCTCAAACTTGTCCCCCACCTCCTCCCCCTTGGTATGTCATGCAGATACTTTTGGTCTTACAGGTTTTGAGATATACAATTTGATTGAGATGAAAGGGACTTGTGGTCCTCAAAGCTTTGACTGTGTCTCTGTCCAGAAACAACATTTCACTTCTCACTGGAAGCCATGAAATCATAATTCTTTAGTGTCAGTCCTGAAGTTTTCCTTCCACCTGACTAGTGGAAAATATCAGAAGTCGTCTTTCTAAGTGTCCCTGTGAGACCTGAAACGTGTCTGCTGTTGATTTGTTAGTTTCATCGCGTAGGCCGCAGCCCTACGTCACCCTCCTCGTTCCTCATCATGACGCTGACCTCGGCCTGACTCGTCTGACCTGCAATCTCACGTTTCTCCGAGACATTTACTGAAGGTTACGACCCCATTATGGAGCTGTGCAAGCAGCCGCAGGAAGGGAGGAGGTGAAGAGTTTTCAATCTTTCCAAAGATAAACAAACAAAACTGGCCCTAAGCCAGCAATTTCATCATTTAATGCAAGTGAAGAAAATATAAATGTGCGATAAATGAAGGAGATTAATGGCCCAGGGAGATGATGATTCACAAAGCAGACAACGATTAAAGTGAAATCCTGTTTTGCATGTTGTACTACTGACCCTGTTCTATATTAATCTGAGAAAGAGCAGGTGGTACAGAGAGAAACACAACTACACTTTGTATTGATTTAAACTGGAATACTTGCAGTGGAAATAGAACAAAAAGAGGAGACGAGTGATAGGTCGACCTCAACCAGGACAAGAGGTCAGAGGTCAAACCTGGACATGTCTGATCGGTCTGAACAGACTTCCTGTTTGCTTCCTGACCTGCTGAGTGCAGTGATGGAGACGATCTGTCATTAGAAATATGAAGCTGACTGGAAAATATCTTCCTCTGTGTGATACGTTAATATTATGGTTTATCTCTCATGGTCTGCACAGACAAAATCATCAGTGGTGGAGGTTTCACTGTGAATTTTACTACATGACATTAACACACCGTGTGAGGTAGTGTTCAAAGATGATTTTATCATGTCAAAGGTCATTAAATTTATTTACTGATTTATGAATAAATTACACTAATTAAAAACATCATCTTGGGCTCTTTTCACTATTTTTATTCATCGATGATGACAATAATCAAAAGTGCCCTGTAAAAACAGCCATCATCAGACTAAACTGCCTAATATTTGTGGGTCTTCAGAACAAGGTAGAAACAAAGACAACAACTGGCTGAAAAAAACTTTTAGTTCCTTGAAAGGTTGTTCCAGGTCTACAGTCACGCTGGCATCTCTGAGAGGCTGCCAGGCCATCTTTATTCAGCATGTTAACTGCTAGCTAGCAATAAACACAAGGTACAGCTGAGACTGATGGGAATGATGCAGAATCTGCTGGTGACGGACCAAGATTTAGACACCGGAAGCTTTCTGGTTTCCGTTTATAGTCCAAGTAGTAATGGCCAACTATGTTTTAGTGTAACAGTGTTTGGGTGTAATAGTCCATGTGGAGAGCAAAAGAGGTGGAGTGCATTGGTTTAAATGTAATCTGTTAACCCACTGATTTTGCTTTTATTTACTTCTTATTAAAGTTCTCTGCATTCATATGTAGATAACAGTTTATAGAGATTAGCAGAAATGTGTCTTTGTCGTGTATCAAGTCACTAATCAGACTACACAGGAAGACTCGGCTATTCATTATCCGATTATCTGGATATTCACTGGCTCCACTCGAAGCCCGAAACATTAGCCGCTGCCGCTAAAGACTAAATTGTCATTAGATGATAGCCGATTGGTTCTCCAACTGTTTGGTTATAAACCAAAGTACTGGACAAATTGACCCAACGTTGATGCTTTCCATCGTAGAAATTTTTTCACCCATCAAACCTCACTGTTGCTGCTCAGCACAGATCTGAATGTGACTGTATGTTTGGTCAGTTAAACAGACGGATGACAAGTTACAGCTTCCTTGTCTCTTCTGGTGTTTGTTTTCAGTGCAGACTTAAAATCATCTCCCCAAACTCTCCTACAGATTTTCAGTTGAAGTCTGACTGTTATTCACACAGTTCAATCCTGTGAACATTTCTCTACTTTATCATCTGTTTAGATGTGCCGAAGAGGCCTGAATTCCCAAGTACATGACCAGCGGCTGTTTTCTTCAGCAGTGTTTTGTTTTGCCTTTGACCTCGACCAGTTATTCAGTACTACATTGTGTGACCGACCTTGAGTGTAAATGGAAAGTGTTCCCAAGAGGTAAATAAAGACATTACGTTAAAAAATGAGCAGCTAGGTAGAAATATGTGAGCGAGGAGAAGCAGAAGCAGTTCAACAAGCAAATGCATGAGACCTGAAGCTTCTTTGTCTGATGGCTTCAATTAATGAAACATGACTCATCCACCCTCCTGCTCAGCTCCTCTTACCATCGGCTTGTTCTTTTGTCAGGCTGGCAGAGGTGACTCGTCAGGTAATGGCTTTCTTCAACAGCTGGAGGGGGTCAAAGGGTCATGTGACAGCAGCCTTGGGCCAATGGGCAGCCATGGAGTGCTCAGCATTCCTTAACGTCTGTGGATTGTTTGATATTGGATAACCCTGATTCGCCCACTGCCCTTTTCACAACACTCACCTTCACTACAGTCTGACATTTGCGGTTCGAGAGCCGACATTCTTTCCTTCTTCCTTCAGGCGCCGGATAAAATAATGATAACAGGCAGTAAAGTCAGTCCCATCTTATTTCATCTCTTGTATCTGCAGATAACTTTTTGAACCTGAATGTAACAGCACTGATGTAAATGTATAAAAAAAAACAGACATCTGGAGGCATCTATAATGAAGGTGGTTATAGTCAGTCATAGTTTATCAGTACAAAATCTATCCACCAGCTCAGCAATCTCAAAGGGGTAGTACGGGTTTCTTGACGTGGGGTTGTATGAGAAACGTATCTACAGTCAGTCAAGTCAAAATAAATCTATGTGTAAGCTACATTTAGAAAATTTTACCGCTTTACCTTGCTGTCAGATGTTTACATCGATCTATGCTCTTTCCAAACCTACCAGACTCCGGTGACAAATATTTCACCCAGCAGAACACGTGGGTTGTTGGTTCACAACTCCCTCAATCAGATAGTTTGCTTGCGTTTTTCTGTGACTTTGGTGTTTTATCATGTTAGGTCAGATTTAAACTAACACGTCAACGTGAAGCTCCCGTATTCTGCAAGGTATAATTGCTATTTTTGTCAACAAGCGATATAAACGCTTCAGTTTCCCGTCAGAAAGGGTTGTCTAAATATATTGTACACTGAAACTTCCATTGATTTTTTGAGGTTTGTCTTTCATTACAAAGTTTTTCCATTATTAGAAAGTGAAGAGAAAAAAGGGATGAAAATACAAATGAGCTTATAGTAATTAATACAAGACGAAGAGTCCACAGTCTTGTTAGCAGCTCTGTGAGGATGATGGGAAAGTCATTCAGTTTCATTCATTCATTCAGTTTTGATGATCTCATTAAAGGAAAAGATGAGATATCAACAAAGTTGCTACAATTCAATTGCAGCAAACATGAACGCCTGAACAAAAATGCATGACCATCCAACCAATAGTTGTTAAGATATTTCCCTTATAACCAAAAAGATGATAGCAAAGTGAAGGCCACATAACATTTAAAGTGCAGAAGTTGTGGTGACAGTAGACGTAGATCATAGAACTTTTCTTATCACCATTTTTGTAGCCTTTGAACCGTCACTACTCTTCATGGATGTAGCTAGATTATTCTTAATATTGCATGCAAAGGTTGATCTGATTGGTGACCCCAACTGGGGGGAAAAAAGCTTTACGTATGACCCACTGATCCAGAGATCTGAAACCAGACTACCACTGTACTTATTTAGGTTGTAAAATCTAGCACGACCTCAAGACTGTCTGTCTATGAACCATTTTCCACAGATAGATAGATAGATAGATAGATAGATAGATAGATAGATAGATAGATAGATAGATAGATAGATAGATAGATAGATAGATAGATAGATAGATAGATAGATAGATAGATAGATGAGTGTGTTATTAGGACACAGGGGGGTGTTTGAGGGGGTGTCCCGTGTTGTTTGGCGTCAGCAGTGTTTGGAAATCTCTGCTTTTGTTCAAATCTCATCAAGTGTGAAAATCGGGGGCAGGCCTGAGGCCCTCTGCATCATCATCATCATCATCATCATCTACACTGTCGTGTCTCTGCTTCACCAGATCATCCAAACAAGAACAAGCAAACCTGTGAAGTAAACATTAACCTTTAGGGTTTAATTCTGGATGTGATACAAACGGGGTTGTAATTTGCACTTTCACAGGTTGGAGAGGCCCAGAGAGACTTGTGGGTGGAAAAAATCATTTCCTGCCCAGATCAACAACTTAACGAGCAGTTAACAATGACGTTTTTCATCCCTGGAGAGCTCAGTGTCAGACTGTTGTGACACAAACAGAGTGATTAGAGACTTTATATTACTTTATATATATCTCATGAACGTCTGACGTGTTTGTTTGCTATAAATGTATCTGACGTCTTTAGAAGTGAGCTCTTGAGTATTTAACCACAATATTTTTTGAGTGCTGACAAGTAGCATCAAGTACAAAAATTATATTTGAGGGTTTTTGTATCATAACCAACATTACGTTGTATGCTGACGGTAGTATCTAAACTTTCTGGCATACAACAAGCCTCCAACCGTGTCTTTATTTGATATAGTGCCCACTAAATGTGGCGCAACAGAACTCAAATAGTCGTCATTTCACTTCCAATCTGAGAATTCAAATGTGTTTAAACCAACAAAAAAGCTCAGATTTGGGGAATTATGGGGGTGCTATTGGGAAGTGTAACAAAATCATAGACTGAAAACCTCCACTGGAGATCAAAATGTGGAACCAAAACCACAAAAGCTACAAACCGAAAGCAGAACTAGTGCATTCAAGGCAATCTGACCTCATTTAGACTAATGACCGGCAACAGATGGCACAGGTTCACATTTCATAGTTAAAATGGTGACTAGAGAGTGTTTGGATCCGTAATCTGAGCTACAAACAATGAACGACCTCCAGTGATTTTAAAATTAGAGGTCACTCATCAATCAGTCGTTGTGTGCAGATTGTAACTGTAACAACACCACTTAAAGCAATCACATCCATGTCTTTTGAATAAATGACGATGGGATATTTATAGTGACTTTCAGCTTATTGTTTATCGGTCTGGACAAGAGTTTACTGTTTTCAAGAGAAAAGGCTGAAATATACCACTATACATTACCTACAGACACTAGCTGTTGAACATATTGGAACATTTAGCAGCTCAAGAGATAGATGTTTTCCTCAGGAGGTGGTGGAGACCAAAAACAGAGCTAAGTCAATGTGGACTTGGAAAGATTCAATATATCAACTTAAAAGGTCCCCACGTGGCCATAAAAGTCTGTATTCTAGGTTTAAGGCCTTACTGAATGTGTTTACACGGCTACAGTAGTGACTGCTGGCTTATCATGATCAAGGACAACAGGTTACAGTTTAACTTTAAACCTGCAGTCCTACTCAAAGTCAAATATTATGTCTTCTATTGACATTTACTCGGTTCATTAACTCTAAAAATGCAGCAGCTTCATTACTTCCTGATGCTCACAAACAGCAAAGACGGAGTCAGGACACAAAAACCAAATCTAGTTAACAGTCTTATAAAATTCCTACTCTTAGTGGTACTCTCTTTATTTCATTTGGCATCACTTTAATTAACATTCTTGTTCTGGGTTCACATGCTGTTGGGAGCATCCAGCACTCCCTGACTGTCTGATGCTACAGTGCTACATTTGTTATATTTATTTAAAGGTTTTATAATTAATTATAATTTATGTGTGCAGCTATTAAGATAACTTTTCAACTAGCTATACTAACTAACACTGACTGCTTATTAACTCCTTGATCATAACAGAATATGGTAACTCTCAGCACTGCTCATTTTAGAAAGGTCACCCCCTTGTTTAGATCATAGATGTTTTATTTCATTTCCCCAGGGTCATGCAGGAATTGATAAGCAAACCGCGGGCTAACCAGCTAGGCTAGATGACTAGATAACGTAGCTATTTGAAAACACAAACAAGAAAAACAAGAAAATTCTGAATACACAAAGCTAACTGTAAAAAGCAGAGTTACCCTGAAAAAACAAGGTGATCACTTGCCGTTAACTTAACGGTTAAGTGACTAGCTAACATCGCTAACGGTTATGGGTTGTCTAAAAACGAAGTGATCCTTAAAATGATCAAAAACACTTTAAACAAACGGTAAGCCTATTAAAATATACAAAGCTAACTGTGAAATGTGAAGTAACCATGAAAAACTAAGGCAATCACTGAGGTTGGGGGCTAAGTTTAACATAACAGTGCTACATCGAGTTACCAGCTAACATTGCTAACGGTAAGACCGTGAGGTGATTATCAAAATAATATACTATACTATAATATAATATATACTATAAATGAAAAGCAAATACTAATAAAAAATATACAAAGCTAACTGTAAAAGTGATTTTTTAGGGATGAAAAAGTACTGTATGATGGGTCAGAATAACGTTACGGTAGAGTAAGGAGTATGACAACTATACCTCACGCTACCAAACTAATATGCTTGTTGTCCACGTAAAGAACTGTAGACAGATTATAAACATGTTAGTCCAGATTTTTTTAATATACTTAAATATTAGCTACTATAGACTCAAAACCAAAGTGCAATTCAGTCTTCATGAGCAACATTTATTAATAAAAATATTTGGATTTCCATATTAGATAACTTTATTATCCAAAACTTTGTCTGTGATTAAACAATAATAAATACATGTATTAATTAACTGATGACACTTTCACATTAATTCCCAGCACTACTTCCACGTGAGGACAAGGCCACAAAGGGTGATGATGATGCCCACCCTCCCCTCTTCCGCCCTCCTCCCATCCTCCACCACCACCACCCCTCCCGGCCTCGCCCCTCTCTCCTCCCCGCCCTCGTTTGGGGATGCAGGGGCTCATCAGTATCTCTGGACCAGGCCCCGTATAGCTCAAACACACACACGCACACACACTCGCACACACACCGCTGCATCACATTACATAAAAGCCTGAAATTGCTTCCAGCTGTCTGCGAGTAAAAACCTGGTCCGGGCTGATCCCGGAGAGGACAAACTGAGAGGAAACAAAGCGCTCTGCTTGCACAGTTATTTGTCCAGTGCGCACAGTGTTGCACAGTGTTGCACGGCAGCGCACATTGGACCCTGCAGTCCGGCTCTGACTCTTTAAAACCTGCTGCTCGTGAACTACACTCTCACTTTTACGCAGCTGCGTAATGCGCTTAATTAGGCAAAGACTGAAGATGAACTCCGTCCTGGCGGAGCTGTGGTGGATGTGCTGACACTTTAAAAGCCGGCCTTGTATTTGTGGACTTTCGTACTCCCTCAAATCCGGGTATGGTGATGAGGAAGATGCTGCACGCTGCGCCCCTGTGCCGCCCTGCGCATCCTCAGCGTGCACCAAGCCGGACAACAAAACCCCGAGGGGTGACGGCGAGAGAGGAGCAGCGAGACAAGCGGGGAGGTGAGGATGGAGAGGGGGATTGGGGGGAGTGCATGGCCGGTAGAAGGACTCACCAGTCGGTGTCCGAGGTCTCGTCAATGACGTCCTGATAGGCGGTCAGCAGGGCCAGTCTGTTCTTGCCGAGATTCACAGCCATGTTTCTGTCCCTGCAAGCATCCAGACCGCTGCTGATGGAGAGAGACACGGAATGAGACTACAGAGAGGACGGAGAGGAGCAGCAGGAGGAGGAGGAGGAGGAGGAGAAGGAGGAGGTGCTGACTGGTGGAGACAAAGAGACCAATACTGTCCGAGAGGTCCTAGCGCCGGAATATTACAGCCTGAATAGTCTGATGGGTCCTAGTGCCGAGGTGTCAACTTGTCCTCTAAGTGAACAAAACATCAGCTGATTAAAGTAATCAGTAACTCAAGTATTGAGGTACTTTTCAAACTTGAGTATTTATACTTCTAACAAACACTAAACAGAAATATAAAGCTAAAAACTACTTTAGGTATAGGGTCAAAGGTATAGGAGCTAATCCCAGCTAACATCTCCAGAAGTGAGTCAGTCTCCATAAGTCCCCATGTTAAAATCTCCAACTTCACAGCAGAAATAAAGAGCCTGGTACAAAAAACTGTTTTGGTCCCTATGGCTGATTTCCCCGCTCATGACAACTGTACCGAGGGTACAGAGCAGAGCAATGAGGCTTCATTCAGCCCACCTCAGGTCCACCAATCATCCACGTCTCAGCCAGAGCCACCACAGATGGGTGACATCACGGATGTCCGGTCTTTACACAGTCATTGATGTAGTCCTGCTCTATATGGAAAGTGCCATGGGGTAACTGTAGCTTTAGATTTAGTGCTATCTTAATCTATGTTAAAGTAGTACTCACTGTGATTCAGGCAGGAAATATCAGTGTGGTTTTTATGTTAAAACCAGATCTCACACACACACACACACGATTCCTGAATTGATTAGTCAACGAGATGCATCTGGTGCAATGAACAACAAACAACGAACAGGATCTCTCTACACTCAAAAGTACAGCTCAAGTCACTCGAGATGATTGCAGCCTTGGTGTCTTTGAAAACCAGCTGGTGGTCTATGATCAGTGTCTCTTCATTGTATCATTGTATCAAGTTTCATTGTCTTGATTTTCCAAACACAAATCATGACTCGTGCATTTTGTTGCAGACATGAGTCAGCACTGTGTATTTAGTGAATAGTTAATATTCACGTTAATTGCCTCCAGATGTTAAATTCCCCTGCTGCATCCTGTTTCATATAAAAGAACATCAGACAAAGAAAGCTGGGACTTTGTTACGGGTCTTGTTTGAGGGTATGTCAACAATCTGCACCAGTGTGGACATCCAGCACTCAGACTCTGGACATTTTGGATGTGAACATGTCCTGAAGCCAGACTGCACTCTCTGGGCTGCCACTCTGTCTCGCTCCCCGAGTGGGCACATTTTCTTTTGTGAGTAATACTCAGCAGGACCTCGTCCAGACCGCCCATCCCTCACTAAGACTGTCTGAGTGTCTGATGGTGATGTGCAGCTGCTGAGAGATTTGTGCCTGAAGGTCTGTCTTTAGTTATCAGGGGGTGTTAAGTCGCTCTTTAAAGGGTCAGTTCACCCAAAATACAGGCGTTCTCACTCACTCCTCATAGAGTTTAGCCACAAAGAGAGTTTCGCCTATGTGCTAAAGTTTTCACATATCCACCAACGGTTGTCATGGGGAATATTTCTTTAGATTATGCACAGACCTCAGAGTCAGACCCATTATTTTTTTACTGGATTTATTTATGTAATTCATAAAAAAAAAAAAATCAATTTGCTTTCATTTGAGTGGAATGTGGACAAAATCTGGACATGAGCACACATTATTATATTCTGTCATTTCCATAAACTGACGCTTTGAGATTGCAAGTTTTTGATGACACTGTATCTTAACAAGCTGAAAATCAAACATCACACAGGATGTAAAATGCAGCCAGCTAAAGCAGGGCAAAGTGTAGCGACCACTATCAATTAAAAAAGGCAGCTAGGAGACTATGTAAGCTCTCACTAAGGCTCAATCCAAGAAGTCATGTCAGTTATGTTTTATAGTTAGGTGTTTATTCAGCAAAGCATCACAAACAAAACTTAATGAGATAAACAAGATGGTCAACAGAAAATATTTAAGACTAACTCCCGCCCTTTGTCTGAATCCCGCCACCACGTGAATCATGTGTCTTTTTATCTAATGTGCAAAGGACCATTTATCCTTAAATGTGTAAATGGGTAAAATAACTTAATTTTAATTTTAATTTTATCTTAAGATGTCAGCCATTTCATCTGTAAAAAAAAAAAATTGGTTACCTAAACAACAAAGACTTCATGTGCATAACTACGTCCAAAAGAAAACACAGCGCAGCACAGCGTAAATTCTGTAAAGCAACACTTACGGAGATGGCTGGGACCACGTCCAACTTTTACCAGCACTTAGAGAGGAAGCATAAAGAAAAGTAAGGTAAGTAACACGAGCTAGCTCAAAGAGATTTACTGAATACAGGCTAAACAAATTTGCACTCTCTAAAGCAATGTTTTTTTCTGGATCAGGGTGTGGACCAAGAAATATCTGAGGTCAGTGATCAGTTCCAGCTGATCCCAGTACAGTCACGCTCATACTGTAAGTGCAGTACTTGATTAAATCTACGTCGTGAGCTTCTTTGTCCCACACAGTGAATCTCCCCGGCTGCCTCAAAACCAGAACTGTGTCAGTGTGTCTCGTCTCCCTGCAGCCTCTCAGGAGGCGGGGGTTGTTCTCGGAGAGGAGGTTTCTGGCTGCAGCTTGTTGTTCCTGCAGGACGGACAGGTGGATAATTAGGATGTAGGTCCTGGAGCAGCTACAGGCGGACTCTGATGCTCTGGAATCAGATCATCGTGATGTCCACAGATGGTTTGGTGCAGGAGGCTCAACATCAGCACTAATGAGCACAAAGATTCACAGACATGAGAATTAAAAGTCTGAAGTCATCTTTATTTCTCATCACACAGCAGAAAATTATTGTTGGATGGATTAAAAATGGACAGAAATTTGATGTTTTTATCAAAAATGTAAAGTTTGTCTCGAAGGTGGAGCCAGAGGACAAATCGAAAGGGTATAAAGGAAAGTATACCATATAACTGTCCACGTGTTGCATGTCATATGGTCTGCAACTGTCCAGTTAAGACAAAAAAAAAGAGAATATCTTTAGGAAAGAGAGAAGTCGAAGGGTTCATCCTCAGTATGGTGGCCATTTTGGAACATTTCAGACTCAGATTTCTCAGTTGAAAATTAGCCAGCTGGCTCGTACTCATTTTTTGGGGGGCTTTATTTGACAGAGACAGCTTGAAGAGTGACAGGAATGTGGGGAGAGAGAGATGGGGAATGACATGCGGGAAAGAGCCACAGGTCAGATTCAAACCCTGGGCCGCCGTGGCAAGGACTGAGCCTTTGTACATGGGGCGGCTGCTCTACCAACTGAGCTAAACGACACCCCTTGTACTTGTTATTTTGATGCTAATAAGAAGAAACATTTTGAATGCGGGACTTTTACTTTTACTGTGGTAATAGTACTTATACTCATCCTTTAATTTAAAACTTCGCTTTCTGATTCAAATATCTATAAAATGAACTGATATCATGATTTTCTTTGTACATTTAGATTTAAAACATTTCAGTGACCTGATGGTCGAAGAATTCCTCTTCATGGGGTTTGAAAAGGGTTTTTAAAAAGCCCCCTCGTGCACGATGGACTGAAAATGAGCTTCTTTTCTTCGTGTTTCCTGGAAAAGTTGATATTTAGAGGAGGTTTCCCCCCGTCTGGCGGTGGTTCGTTGCCGTGGTAACCCGGCAGCCTCACTGTTGTTGTTTGTTTTTTTTCTCCCAGGCTCCCTCGGCTGGCATGGAGCCCACATACCTTCCCCTCTGCTCTCGGAGCTCGACGCCGAGGCCGGAGGATAATAGAAGAGGGCCACTTTAATTGGCACAAACAGTGATGTTGTACGAGGTGAACCTGCTGAAAACTCGTTCAGTTTGCATAATTTAGCTTCAGTATCGCCACCACAAGTTCCATGTGAAGTTGCTCGTGCCTTTTTTAATTTTACAAAATAACATCCTTTGAATTGAAGTTTTTCCTGATAAATAAACAGAGAATCAGAGAGGAGGAACACTGCTCGGGCTTCACACATGTGACTCATTCTTAAATGAATAAATAAATAAATCGTTCACACCAACAGTGAACTTTGTATGTTTTCTGTTGCATCATGAGATTATAAATAAATGACTAAAACTGTGTATTTTAATCATTTTGGTAGAATAAACAAGTTCCTTAGCAGCAAAACTTGTAATATATAATTCCGTATTAATCAAATAATATCTGAGAGTTTGTCCTAATCCAGTCAGTGGCCCTTTAACACAAACACACATGACTCATGGGACTCAAATGTAATTCTCTGGGACTCAGTAGTTCAACAAGGTGCACTAACGAAACGAAAAGCCTGGTTAACGGTACCATTATGGCCATGTATACGTCGGTTTTCCGACCAGTCAATCAGAACTGAAGGAGCCTCTTGGATGAGACGTGAAACGCCTTCACGGATCTACAAAAAAACAAAAGTCCAGTTGCCAATGGTTTTCCATTCAATTGAGCAGAGGTACCTGCAGCAGAGAAGTTGAGGCAGAACTTTATTTATTGGTTTATTTCATGTACCAGCCTCTGTGTCTGTATCTGGCTCACAATTTATGCTGCAAAATAGTGACACAAAGACGTTTCCTTTGGTTTGTGTCTGATTGCTTGAGAGAGCAGTGGTCAAGTGACATAGACAGTGAATTCAAGTTAGAAAGCACCTACTCCTTGAGACTCTCAGCTCAGTGTCTCTTTTAGACTTTTATTTCACAAATCTCTTGCCAACGACTAAAAGTAAGTCCAGGGTTTACTGTTGTGTGGTGGCTTTTTGCTAGGTCACTCTCTTTTTGTCAGCTTCCTCCGTCCGTAAGTGACTTTTTCAGTCATTATGGATCAACTTTGGTGAAACCAGATCAACGTCGACAGAGAAAAGATATCAGTGCTGTCAGATCCTGCAGGAGTGCGTTTCTGCTGGGACAGATTCAGGTCTCAAACAAAGTTACTTCAGTGACTATGAGGCAAGAGAATCGCTCATGATCTGAGCTCACGTCCACCTCTCAAACAGACTCGGGACCTGCTGCTAGTCTTCTAAAGGGGGGCAGCAGAGATTGAACCCACATGACACAGATATACAGGACAACACCCTCCCTCCCTCTTGCTGTCTGCTCCACGCTGTCTTAACCCATGACTCACTAACACCCTGCCCCTGCCCCTTCCTCTTAAGTGGGTTGGTTGTTTGTGTATACAGTATGCTAATGTGTATATGTGGGCGTACGGTGGCCTGCAGGTCCCATAAATGTTTCCTCATACTGATTATTCTTGACTATCAGAGTGTCAGATGTCAGTGGAGACTTGATTATTCCTATGAAGAATAAATAAAGCAGCTGTACTGGATGAGAGCGACTCTCAAAAAATGTAAAATCTTCTCTTTTAAAGGAGATTCAGGTCTGCAGAGTGAGCTGACACTAAACTGCCTTCTCTTAATGGAGCCTCTGACTGGGCAAATTGGCCTGTCAGAGGCTGAATGCTGGAGATTACAACCGGCTTTGCTTCCAACTTCAGGAAGGAATAAATAACGCTTAGAAAATCAGTAAGTTTTAATCCATCAAATGGCCACAAAGAGCAGCTTTAAGTTGCTCAGAACTGGGTCAGAAACTCTAAGAAGGAAGAGGAGATTTCTGCTGATGTGTGTAAAAAAGGAAGTTTGGTTTATTCAAGTTTAAATTTATTTCATCTCAACAAACTTGTAAAAAAATAAGTACATTTTCTGTTGTATCAGTTTCATTTAATGAAATAAGTATGGTGGCCTAGTAAATACACACTCATTCATGATTTGATGCATTCAGTTTTTTATTTACATTTTATACAACGTCCCAAATTATTTGGAACGGGGGCTGTATTTGGAAGCAGCAGCTGCTCTAACATACTAAGTAAAAAACACCTCTATGTGGTTCAAGAGAACAAATGAAATGTTTTTGTCATTTAATTTGAAATACTTGTTTTTATTTGTGGAAAGAAAAGCTAAAGGCTTTAATCTGGTGTTAGTTTCACCGCCTGTTACTTCTTCTGCTCCTCTGTGAGGAGCTCAGTGGTTATTGATTGATTTTATTGATCAGCTTCTATACTGGGAAGTCTCTGAAGGAGGAGGCAGACAGGTGGACAGATGGGAAACAAACAAAAGGAAAAAAAAAGACAAGGACCATTTCCCATCTGTAGTCTTTGTATAACAATGAAGACAATGACGTTTCTTTATATTAAGTCTCTCTTTTAGTTTCACCTCTGGATGAATTCACAGCTATAAATCAACATTTGAGCTCCAAAAAAATAAAAGCTCCAAACATTTAAATTCTCTCTCTCTAAGCTCACGTCCTTTAGAGATGGAGTTAAGCCTGGTTTAACACTTTAATTCCTCTTCTTCCATTTTTTTCCAGCTCTCATCTGTCTGTGTAGATAAAGTGAAAGAAAACACACAACTGCACGGATATTTACTCAACTATAAAGTCAAAATATGAAGACTTGGTGGTGGAGAACAGAGGTTTACAGAGAGACATAAAAACTCTGTGGGGGTGAAAAAGTGGGGATTAATTCTGGAGAAATTTACAGCTCGACATCCGCAGAGACTTCAGTGAATCATATAACCAATCGGATCTGGTTTTGGTCTCTGAAGACCCCTGTGGTCTCTAAACCTGCAGCGCTGCTGGACGGAAACCAGAGGCAGTTTTTATATCCTCAATAATCCCCAAACCAACAATCAGAAAATTAAATGAAAAACATTAAAGATCTCCTTCAGGTTCATGACATAGAATTATGCACAATCAAGGTTATTTACATCAGTGAAATAAAAAATCTACTTCTCTTTCCCTTGATACAAATCAAGTAACAATAAACAGAGTAAAAGTAAAAGTAAAACAATAAATTAATAATATATACACAAAAAAATGTAATCTATCTTTTAGACACTCCTAAACAACCGACATAATTAGACATAAAGCCAATAAAGAAACAGAAGTGGATGGTATGTGGCAAATATCATACAATAAAAAAAGAAAATTACACATTTGATGGGTTATAAAAATATGCTTGGAATAATAATCCTTCGCTGTCATTGAAAAATCCAGAATATTCAGTTAAACAGCTTCATGTTTGTGAACTGGAGGCCTCAAGCTTCCACTAGTTGCGATATTACAAAATCCCGCAGAGTTCACCACTTTATCTCGACATTGTCCTTTGCAACAGAAAAGTGAAGCGTTTCTATCTAACTATGTTCTCTTCAAAGCCACCAGAGTCTAATTTTACTTTGTAAAACACAGAAGTATTGTTGTGGGACTTTGGTGTTTAAACACGTGAGTTCAGATCCAAACTAACATTAGCTGCTGTGGATCGAGCCAGCGGTGAACCAGTAACTCCCATATTCTGCAAGGAAACATTAAATCTTTTGTCAAAGGAGTCTGATGGCTTTGGAGAGAGTGATATAAACATCAAAATGGCTGTCTAATCAAGGTAAAGTGGTAAAGATATTCCAAATATAGAGTACACAGACTGATATGAGTGTTTTGTTGCTTCCCCTGTCCACAGCAGTATTGCTTCACTTCATGCTGGTCCTCCTGTCTGGTTCTCCAAACTGGGAGCGTGCAGGCTTGTCATATTCCACTCTGACCCTCAGTGATTATCTTTATAGACATAATTACATGTTAAAAACAAAAGAAATAGAAATAGACAATAAATTGACTTTAAGAATGTAATTCTTCAAATGAATAAACAATTCAACAAAACACTGGATTTTAACCATGGTTTATTTCGTTCATTGTTACTTTTAACGCTTAAAAAAGTACTAGTGGATTAAGAAGTCCCTTTTGTGCCTAAGCCTAACCAAATCTTAAAACAGTTTATCAACAGTGATTTGAATGTTGTCCTGCTGCATCAGATGAGAAAATGTTTCATTTGGATTTAGATTAGATTTTTTGTGTTTTTGCTGCTGAGGAGTTTTCAGTTGATTTATATATATATGGATTTTTTTTGAGCTGATCAAACCAAAGACAAATACTTCAAAAGAAAATATTTATGAGTCCCAAAGGGTTTAAAGTCTGTTAGGATGTGCAGGAAAAATACAACTCACATACCAAACCAGTGAGACGGAGCCCTGTGGTGAGTTCTGTAATCCACAAAACAGAACCGGACCAGAGACACACAGAAAGACTGAATGACATGACATATGTGTCAGCATCTCAGTGAAGCTTTTATGTTTTTAGACAATTAGCATGAGGCAGTGAAAAATATAAACTGCGTCCTGAGATAACAGGTAAACTTACATTTGTGTCTTTGTATGTAACATCATTAATGTATACATTTTTTTAATTCACCAGTTGTAGGACTAGATGATCATCCATGTGTCATCTGATGACTGTAAGTCCAGTATTCTCTTTTTAGCTCCATTTTTGGTCTCCACCACCTCCTGAAGGATATATCTGTCTATTTAGCTACTAAATGCTCCACTATGTTCACAAGATAGTCTCCAGCTGTGTCTGTAGATAGTGTATGGTGACTTTTTACAGCTGTTTCTGCACATTTGACAGCACAGCAAGATGCTGAGTTTCATCGAGGACGTCTCTTATCTGAACTTACTTCTATGTTCAATTTAATTTTGTTTTACTCCTATTTATGTGTCATTTTATGTCGGCTTGTTTTATTTTATATCTTTTCTTAATGCCTGTGTGTTTAAAAGTGCTGTACTAATAAGCTGACCTTATTGCTTCACACACACACACGCACACACACGCACGCAGTGTAGGTAACAATGTTCCTGCAGCAGACTGAGGAATGTGTTCATTTCCTCTGCGGTGTGAATGTTTACACTCTGGAAGTTTCTGAAACTGAGAATAAAAATCCTGGAGGGAAGGAATGTAGAATATGTGTGTGTGTGTGAGTGTGTGGAGAGGTATTACTCATGTTGTGTTTTCACAGTCACTTTGTGGGGACAAAATGTCACGTCCCCATAAAGTTCAAACATTTAAGGGTTTAAATGAATTTAAGTAAATGTAATGTCCTGTGAAGTGATGTAAACATGACTGTGTGTGTGAAATATACAGTGTGTGTGTGTGTGTGTGACAGGTATTACTCATGTTGTGGGAACATAAATCTGTGTAAACAGTCACGTTGTTGGGACCCTTTCCTTCTGGAGACAAAACATCACGTCCCCCATAATCAAACCATTAAATTTTAGTGTGAAGACTTTGAGGTTCCCTGAAGTGATGGAAACAATGCTGTGTTTGTTATACTTAACTAAAGCTAAAACTAAAATGAGGCATTTTCATGAAAGAAAAAAACAAAACAATATTCTATGTTGTGCAAACTAAATAAAATAAAATAAAAACTGAGTGTTCATGTTGTAATAAATATTTTGAACCTACAAATACACTCAAACTAATGAAAGTATCAAAATTACACTTACCTTCCACAACTGAATATTTTTGTTCAGAGCTCTGTGTCCATCTAGTGTTCAAAGAGAGAACTCACACTTTGTTTTGTTTTTTTAAATGGTATTTTATCTTTCATTTATGTACAAGAATGTCATAGTTAATCAGCTGTCAATCCAAAGTAACACCTCGAATCACATAGTACTTAATTAGAACTTCTCAAATCACGTGACTTTTCACAAAATTACATTACATTTATTTTCTTTATTCTTAATATTTATAAAGCAATTACAATTTAATCTCATTCCTACTTAGGGTTGTCCCCATACACTGTATTTAAAAATAATAATAATAATAATAATAAAAAATTTTAAAAAATACTGAGTTTGATAATATTGTGCCTCTGTTTTAATTTCCGTTTGTTTCTTGTTCTTGCTGTGGTTCACGGTCAGCTACCATAAAAGTACAAAAGTGTCCAAAAAGGACAATTACACTGTCTTGCCACCTCCCTGTACTCATACTGAGTGTAATTCATTTGCCAAAAACACGATCTTTAACTGTTAAAGATAAATTTGACTAATTAACATTTTTACTTTTTCTATAAATTTTGCAATATCATGAATTCCTATGGACATGATAATAGTGTAGGGAAAACCTGATATTAAAAGCCCTTTTACGACTTTTCTCATGAGATCATCTGTATGCTCATATTACAAGTTACTTAAAAATGATCTTATTCTCTTAAGATTACAGTTTTTGTTTTAAAATCTTTCAACAGTTGAGTTGGACTTTTAATAAAACTTATTTTCTCAAAACATTTTCAAACCTACAATATACATTTTCCTCACTTCAAAGTGGGCCTAAAACTAATACTCATGTGTACACAAAAAGGGAAATTATATTTATCCATTACATAAAAGATGTAGTCAGAAACAGGACACTCAGGTTTTATTAACAGATTACTTTTATTATAAATATACAGTGTTAAAATGGAATGGTACCTGACACTGCCAGCTTTTTACCGCTTATAGAAACAAAACAAAAAAAATGGAACTGGAGTTTGTGCTGCAGATCTGCAATCATCAAAAATTACATATATGCAACACGAAAAAAAAAAAAAAAAAAATCCCATTAAAGTCAAACTCCTCAGCGTCCATTTAAGGTGCACATGGGTAGCTTGACTGATTATACCGGGAAGTGTCCGTTCTCTTCAAAGGTTCAGCACAGTTTGTAAAGAAAAGAACACGTCAGCTTTAAAGTTGATCTCTGGGGTTTTGTTTAAAGAAAAAAAAAGAAAAAAAAAAGACAAAAACATGAGTAAATGGTGTCAAGTGATAAAAATGAGATCACAGTAAGATGTGACTGAGACATTCATTGGTACTTAACATCCAACAGTTTATAAAGGTGCCACATGCAGCATTTTTAACATCGACTGTCACAGGATGGAAAGGTTGTTTCTCACGGCACTTTTACTGCTGGTTTCTCTCCAAATTCAGACTACATTTCCGATAAAGCTTGTACTTCCCAGAAAAGGATTAATGTTATTTTTCTATAATAAATTTAAACATTTACAACCAGAAATTCCAGATGTTAAACTGGACATGTAGGGAGAACAATTTCCATTTATTCTCTATGGTTTTTCATATAAAAATGTCAAAAAATTCACTCATTCCAGCTTCTTTGCAGGTTTGAAGACGTCAACTTGGCAACTTTTCACCATTTTATAGACTTAACAATAGAGAATTGTTTGATGGCCGATCAAGATGCAAACACCAGAAACATTCTACACATTGATCGAGCTCAAACAATCAGTCAAGTTAATCTTTAATCTGTAAATGTTTTCTTGATTACAAAAATTTATAATTTCATCTATACAATGTCAAAAAATAGTGAAAACTATCCAATTGATAATAAAAATAACTGTCATAGCTCTAGATGTTTCACAGTTCAGTTTTATGATGAAGCAGTAGAGGAATAGTGGCCTCTTCCTGTTTTGTGCAATAAACCGATCCAAATCCAAGCTCACAATTTTAAATCCAGAGAAGAAGCCGCACTTTAGCAGTGTTTCCTTTTATGTTAAAATGTCACATGCGGCACCTTTTAATTTGATCATTTCATCTTCATGAATGTTGCATCACTGTGCGCTCTGATGGCCACTAGGTGTCCCTGTTGTTGAGTCCTGTAGGTCCAGTTTGCTCCGACAGACGTTTGCGTAGCTGAGCAAGCGTCCTGCTGTCGTTTTAACGATAATCCGTGTAATCAAACAGCCACCGCAGAGGCTTTAAACACAATAAAACATCATGTGACAACAGGAGCCATTGTTCAAGTCAATGTCATGAAGGCTGATGAGCAAATTTAACTTTCATTTGCTTACAAATATCAACTCCAATTTTCTCTTTTTAAGTATCAGGCACTTAATTTTAAGTACTTTACATTAATGAGCAGTGCCGTTCAAGACTGATGCTGAAGTAGTGTGCAAAACACTGGATATAACAAATCTGTTTGAACATGCATAACAAAATGTAAACATTTAAATTTTAACTTTATCAAAGGAAAAGAAATGAAATTATACCTAAAGAAACCTTTACAGACTAAAGCTTAAATAACCAAAGAAGAAAAAACAAAACAAAACAAAAAAAGCCTATTCGACTCTCATACTGGTTTAACATGCTGCTCATCTCTAAACTAGAAGACGCCCCCTCCCCTTTGAATGACACAGCAGGCGTTCAAGCCCTCAGTGGCATGTTGTCATTAACATAAAAATTAACATGCAGGAAAATAATAAAATAAAAAATAAGGCAAAATGTTCAGGAGAGTCAGACTGAGATAAAACTGGTCCAGTGGAGCTGTGGTTTGACTGGTGAGTGTCGGTATGCTTGAAATGAACCAGTTTGTACGAAGAGTCGTCTGAAGGCAAAAGTATTTATGTAAGAAGGGCGAAAAAACCCTGCCGTCATTCATGGTGTTGCATTTTGTTGTCCACACGTAAAGTGACAAAAGTAATTTGAGTAAGAAAGAAAAGAGCTTAAAAAAGATAAAACCATGGCTACTTTCACATCTGTTTCGGAAAGCTGTCAGAGGAAGCTCCATGGATCTATTACGAGAGCTGGACAATGCAGACTACCATCCGAGGGACTGCAATTAAACAATTCTTCTGCGCCCCAAAAGCATCGTCTCCAATAAAAGAGACGTCTGTAAAACTGTTGACAAGACACCCACAACCTGCAAACAAGTTGTTTTAATCCATGAAGACCACACAGTTGTAAAAAATTCTTAGAGCCCAGAAAATTAGAGTTACTGGGCACCATTTTCAAGTTCTTACAATTCATCTGTGGGTATTTACAGTATAATTTCTTGCAATATTTTAAGGTTTTCTTATGCATGATTTGAAAATGTACATATGAACAGGTAGATGGAAACAATGTTTTGTAAAAACAAGTGCTGCACGGGAACTGAAGCCTTGACAGGCACAGTAACAGTGATTTAGGGGGTTGGCGAACAGTCAATTCTGAGGCGGTTCAGTTGAAGCGTACTGTAGAGGGGGTCGTGTCCTGACATTTAATCCAACTTTCAGAAAATGACAATCCAACACCCAAGCCCAATTTGAGCTATGTTATTATCTGATGAAGATTTACACCCTGGAGACAGTGGTCAATGATTTGGGGCTTCTCGTGTTCGTTTAAAGACACATTTCGGCTCATCTCTATAAACATTTATCTGTATTATGAATACAGACATTTCTTTAAAAAAGCTAAATCGTTGTCAGATGACAGAAGATGGGTTCAGAGGTTGTATTTGGCCAATGCGTTCTGCCTCTTTTGCTCTCAACAATGACTGTTTAACTGCAAGCAAACCAAAGCCCGCTCATTTATCAACAGTACTCAGACTACAAACAGAAACCAGAACGCTTCAGATACCAAAATCTTGGTAGAGAAGTAGCTTTCTTTTTTCAATTCTCACACTTCTACTTCTGTCAATTTTCTAATGTACAACCGAGTACAACACCATGAATGTCTTCAAAAGTGTGCGACATCATCCCCTTTCAAACGACTGTAACATCAAGACAACAAGACACACAACATGTACAGTTTGTGGAGGTGTTGTCATGTAAAAGGAAACAAATACGCTGTCATTGTTCTCTGCTGGAGGATGTTGGGTTGCCGTCACCTAGAAAAACCCTCACAGCTTTTCTCCGTTCTGAACAGTTTCTGTCACTTTTGTCTTCAGTCGTACAAACTCTTTCATCTGAAGCATACTGAGGCTGCTCAAGTGTGACACTGTACAACAGACTGAGCACGCTCAGAAATACCTCACCTTAATAAATAAAGGTTTACGGACATGATAAAGCAGAGTGAGACACTAAATATACATTTGTAAGATTTTCTGACCTGGTCTGAGACATAAAATCTTACTGCATTAATGAAAATATGACTTTGTCAAGAAATAATCACAAAAAGGAAGAAGGAGTTTCATCATCTTCTCCTTGTTCCTGCTCATTTCCCCCCTCAAGCAAAGGAGAACAATAACTCTGACTTCAACATGATGATAAATGTTACAGAAAGGTTATAGAGGTCTGGTGAGTTCTGGTGGATTAACATGTGCTTTGGTGCATCTGCCCAGCTATGATCTACTGAGTATACATATCTCTAACTCATGCATTCGTTCACAAACAATTCATATCTGTCTCACATGAGGCCAACAGTCAAATAAATCTGAGAAAAACTGCAAATATTTTCATAACAAGTCATAGCATCTTTTAATTTAGTTCTTTAAAAAATTTCCTTAAAACTCTCTGAACAAATAAATCTGCTGTGAGGGATTTCCCACTAAGCTGTTTGAGACTGAAGTCAAGATTTAATGACTTGCTGAGATGAAAAGAATTTGGAGCTTTATCAATTAGAAAAACAAAAACAAACAACAACAACAACAACAATATGGCGATAGCTACATAACTAAGAATAAACAGCACCAGTTAATTTCGGTGTCGTAGTTTGATTCCACTACTGTAAAATAAGAAAAAAAGTTGGCAAATATAAATATGAAAAAAACAAAAAACAAATGAAGCAAATGGGTACAGTAGGTGTGCAAATCTGAACCAACGTCTGTGGCAGAAAAACAAACAGAGTCGAAGGAAAAAGGCTGTGGTTAAAGGGATACCTTGACGTTTGAATATATATATTTTTTTTTAGCTACAAGGTTTTTTTTGTCACAATATGAAGTCGGTGTTTTTGTGTTGGCACTTAAGATGAAAAGGTTTACGTGGAAAACGCCAACAGGTCGAGTGAATTTCACTCGGCGTCGAGATACGATCTGTATCTGGAGGTCTTTTCTGGATCGTGTGAATGCAGCAGAACATATAACAGTCAGAATATGATCGGATCTCAGCCAGGTCATAAAACATCTGTACAGAGAGGATCGATACCACGCTCATGTCTGAGTGCTAAATATGAAGCTACTGCCAGGAAATGGTCAGCCTAGGTTAGCACAAAGACTGGAAACAGAGGGAAAGAGCTAGCCTGTTTCAGCAGCTTAAAACTCACTGATTAACATGCTCAAGTCTCATTAGTTTAATCTGTAGAAGATCTTGTTTTGTTTTTTTTGTGCTGGGACCAGCAAAGACCAACAAACAGTCCATGAACCGCTAGAAGTTTTTGTACAGATTACATAAACAAGTTATGAAGTGTTAGATCTCTACAGGTGTCGGTTTTCACCTTTGGAAACTAGCTTGCATCTGTCCAGTCTGTATGCTAAGCTAAGCTAACTGGCTACTGGCTTCATCAGTTGTGTTTCCATCCAAATGTGCCGAACCGTATTTGAGTAACTCGTCAAAAGAAAATGTGAATCAATGCTTGTTTCCATCCACAACTGTTACGTGAATATTACTAGTTGGTTCATTGATTCGAGTGTGAAATCTTTTGCGCAATTTAGGTTTCTTTGAATATTGTCGTTTCCAAACTTTTCTAAACACAATACTTCAAAATGCAGTCAATTTATTTACCGCACAGACAGGAGTGGTGTCAATCGTCTCACCTCACTTTGTATTTCCCAAAATGAAAAACTATAACCGTAAGAAAACCTGTTCCTGTTGTACCTCCAACAGCTACAGATGAACCCTTCTTCTGCGAAGGAAAAATATAATACACCATTAACTTCCTTTCACCTGAGACAAGTCCGCCATCTGCCTTACTAATCTGAGATCCGATCACAATGAGGTCTGAATGGAGATATTGAGAGCGCTTATTAATATGAGGAGTAAGTGCAAAGGAGACGTATCCAGATACAAACTGAGGATTAAAGAATAACTCTGGTTTTATTCTTAGAAAACCAGAATAAAGCCAGGCTTATCCTTGAATACAAAGTGGAAATGAAGTGTGTGTTTATGGACCAGCATCCAACCCTGCCGTCTACCCAAAAAGCATGCTAGGATAGGCTCCACCCCTCTGAAACCGATAAAGCATGGTGGAAATAATAAAAAGAAAAACCTGAGGTAGTCTGAATGTTTGGGCTACATGTTCACGTATGATCTTTACACACAATTCTTCCTCCTGGAGGCGCTGATGTGACTTCTTTACTGGCTGGAACCTGAACAGCGGTGGTGATGAAGGCGAGTTGACATGAGCGCCATCGTGTGGCCACAGTGGTCTTTATAATAAAGCAAACAGCAGGACTGGGTATCACCGAGTTTTTTTTGTTTTGTTTTTTTTTTGTTTTTTTTTAAATCGGAGATTTAAACCGTTGAGCTTTTAGCTGCTTTTCAAGACTGAAAACTTTGGCTTCTTTTGTTTTGTACACGTTTATATTTCTCAACAAAAAACTCAGGACTCCGGTATCCGCACCTTCAGGTCCAACATCAAGGTATCTCTTTAACTGAATGTGTTTGAAGCCCAGCGATGAAACAGATCGCAGGCCATTTAAGGCACATATGTGTAAGAAAGGTTTATATAATTTGAGCTAACGAGCAGGACTATAGAAACGCTTCACTTGACAAGCTATAATGTGAAGACTGAGGAGCTCCAGATAACATCTAGACACTTTATCAGAAAATAACTATCTCTCTACAGAAGTAGAGTAAAATTTTAAAATGAAACTACTAACTACAGTACACTCTAGATGCTAATTTATGAAGTCTTGATGCATAGCATCACCCATAGATGTAATATTGATTTTAATCTTAAGTAATATGGATCTTATTCAATATTTTACCGTAACATTGAATAGTGGAGTTAATAGTGTTATGAAGGGTTGTGGCAGTGTTTGTTAGAGTCACAGTCTCACTCCTGTTTCTTTTTTTTTTTTACCTTTAAAAGAGACAGAAATCAACAGAAAGAAGGAAGAGAAACTGATTTGTGATTGTCATGAGTCTCGCTGTCGTCATTCCTCTGCAAAGTTCAATCAACGATGTGATCGAAAACCAGAAGAAAAACAAAACAGGAAGTAACAACAGGAGACCAAAAAAAAAAAAGAAACGAAGAGAAGTTTTTAAAGATGAAGAAAAGAAACGATCCCTGCTCCGCGTGTTCAGGTTTTAACCTGAGCTGGGTCTACCTACTGAAGCATCCAGCGTCCAAAACCAACACCAAGACACCCACGGTGGTATCCAGATTCTAAATCCCCGACTTATCTGACAGTTTTCTGATCACAAAATGCTCAAATGAACAGAGGGAATGAGGCTAAAAACAGTGTGTGTCAGTGTTTGAGGGTCCAGCTCGTTTCAGCTCTGCCGGACCCGGACCAGAGAGGAGGCTGGGATCTTTCTCTTCCTGCTCAGACTTCTCAGTTTCACATCGCTCTATTTCAACCACCTCCTCCTCCTTCTTCTTTACTTCTTTCTTAACTGCTACTCCTCCCTCTCCTCTCTCTGTCTCGGTCCTCTGGGGTTCAGCTTTAGATCCCGGAGGAAGAAATTTCCCAAATCTTGTCCCGTTCAGATCCTCCTCGAATTTCACCTGGAAGGGTGGCAGCCCGAGCAGGAAAGCCCTGATCCTGCTTGGGGAGCTCAGGTCTGCGGGTTCCTCCTGGTTCTTCATCTCCACATCTTGCTCTCCTCCTCCACCACCTCCTCCACTTCCTCCAGAGCTGGACCGGTCGCCCGGGCTGAAGTCCTCGGCCTGCTCCGAACAGCCAGTTCTGGGTCTCTTGGATAGCAGTTGATCTGTGTTTCCGTTGATCGACGCCGGACTCTGCTCTGGTCCCTCTGTGCTGGCTCTCTTGGCTGTGAAGCGTTTGCTGAGGTTGAGAGGCAGCGCCTGCTCAGGTGGAGGAGTGATGGGAGAGCAGGGGGGCTTGGTGCTCAGGTCCTGGGACAGCGCCTCAGACAGTCGGCGGGTGAAGGTCTGGAACTGAGACGAGCCCAGACGAGTCCTCATGAGTTGGCACACCTGAACACTGCAGTCGAGGTTCAGAGGCAGGACCCGGAGAGGGGGCAGAAGAGGCCGGGTCCTGGCGTCCCGACTGCCTCCTCTCTGGGCTCCCTCGTCCACGTTGCAGCCCGAGCAGCGGGTGTGTTGCTGGTGCAGCTGGTGGGGCTGAGGCTGAAGCTGGTCCCCGCTGGGATGAGGTGTATCCGGGCTTCCACTCTTGGGCTGCAGGGTGTAGATGGTCGGATGATGCTGGCTTGGGTCTTGAGGCGTCAGGGCCGGGCTCTCCGGGCCTCTCTGGAGGCTGATGCGGTTCCTGAAGACATCCAGAGGGCACACGCCTTTGATGGGGCTGAAGCCACTCAGAGATCCTCCAACAAAGTGGCGAGGCAGAGGGGAGATGAGCACACCTGAAGCCGGTGTCGTAGACTCCCCTCGTTCTGGCTTCACCTCCTTTGCTTTGGACTGGAAGGGGAGGAAGGGGGCGGACATGGGGGAAAGGTCCGGGGTAAGAGGCATGTTGACTGGGAGGATAGCGGGCTGGACGGGCTGCTGGGAGGGAGGAGAGAAGAAAAAGGAGGTCACACAAGTAAAGATCCGCTCCATCACAGACCCTGACCTTACATTATGTAGATTAAGATACAGTGGAGTCTTAGGCATTACCCTGTGAGTGCTGCTGGCCGTCGGTCCGCCTACAGCTCTGGCTGGACCCAGAGGACTCTGCTGGTTAGACTCGGTTGACGCTGCTTTGGCTTTAGCCTGCTGCTGAGCTAGCAGCTTTGCCTGGGCAATCAGCGTGGCCTTGTTCCGGGTGCCCGGTGGTCGGCCTCGCCCCCTCTTCACCACCATGGAGCCATTCGGGTTCACGACCTGCTTAGAGGGAAGACGACTGGAGGTGATTTCAACCGTCTTTAGGAGGATTTTTAACTCTAAACTTAGGACGGACTTTTTTTGGTCAGGATGTCTGGAGATTTTATCTAAGTAAAGTCATTTTCAAATATATCTGGAGCAATTTCTAAAAGTAGTTTTTTATGAAAATATGATCATCAAATTGTTTGTTTCAAGACACTTACAGTCCGAGAAGGAGGAGCAGGAGCAGGAGCAGGAGCAGGAGGAGGAGCAGGAGCAGGAGCAGGAGCAGGAGCAGGAGCAGGAGCAGGAGCAGGAGCAGGAGCAGGAGCAGTTGTGATCTTCTTCTCCTTGGCTTTGGGTCCTGGTTTTCTGCCTCTTGGAAGTGGTTTCCTTCCTCTTATCCCTCTGGGTTTTGGAGGCACGGGTGATTCTGGGATTTTGAATTCAGCTCCTCCTGCTCTGAGGTGCTCTTCATAAGGAAGCATCAGCCTGAGACACAAACAAACACACAGATAGTTACAGGACGGTTGATTCATTTATTTATACATTTTTAGGATGTTTATTTGGGTGGATGTGTCTCTGTCTGACCTCTCGTAGTGTCTCCTGGTGCAGGTAGCAGCGCTGGTGCTGCCAGGACATCCTCCCAGCTCGTTATAAACTACTTTCCAGAGACGGTCCATTGTCACCTACGACACACAAACGTGGAAGTGTCTTACATCTAAAGTCTTTCTAATGTCCAGCAGGGGGCAGCTCCACTGGCTGCAACACTAAGGCCTGATTATATATATTCAACTGAGAAGAAGCTCAATTTGACATCAGGTATCAGTTTCCTCATGACTTTATGGTCTTAATCTGTAGTTTCAAGTCTTCTTTCATACAGCATGATCTTAATTTAGCAAATTATGGTGCCCTTTAGAGTAAAACAGATGATAAAGCAGGGTATGCTTTAGGGTGTGGCTATTTTGTGACTGACTCTCAGTGAGTTTGTTCAGCTTAACACACCAGGCTTATGAAACTCAAATAAAACTGAGCAGTGCTGATCAAATATGATCCATATTGGGTTACTGCGCTGACCATTTCTCTCCTCAAATGTTTTCACAAACATATTTTAGTTACTGTTTATTTGTAACATTTGTGAGCTCCACGCTCTTGTCCAAATATGAACACTTATGGCTCCAAAAAACAAAATGGCGCTGGCCGTAATGCCAAACATAAAGCTTTAAAATGATCGTTATACTACTTACTATCTAAAAAAATGAAATACTCCATGTGTAGTACAGAATGTGTAATAAAGTAACTGCAAATATTCTGTACTCTCTTCTGTATGCTGTACTTTGAGTGTCTGGTGTTTGCAATGAGGAAAAGAAATATAACTTGAAGAAGTTCACTGCTGCAGTCTTAAGTTGTCTTTTCTCCAATCATCGCCCTTTAATAACGTCTTTACACTCACTGCTCTGCTGCACAGACTTTTAGGGGCGTAACACTATGTTGAATAGTATGGTATTGTTCAGTACAAAGCTCAGTACAGTACAGTGGCTGAAATGAACAGCTGAACAGGCCTTTTGTTGTGAACAGTGTAGCACTGAGCTGAAACTGAACTGCCTGTTTCCTTCTGTCTGTTTTTGTTTATTGTGAAGCTGCTTTGTTTTGTTTATTTACTGTAAACTGGCGAGAAATGGCTGATTGTTTCAGGGATTGTTTCAAGTCCACAGATTCATTCTGAAAAGACAAATATGAGTTTGATTGTTATTTAATTTTAAAGAAATCGCAGCATCACTTCCTCCTGCAGTCAGGAATTTTAAAGAATTATCATTAATTGTAACCTATCTTTTATTCATCCTGCGACTCCTTCAGATAAATCTGCAGTGCAGCCATGTTTTGCTGATAGATACGTTTGTTTCCATCGGACAGTCTGTAGCCGGCAGGGAATTAGCTTAGCTTAGCATAAAGACTGGAAACAGGTGGAAACGTTGGCTCTCTCCAAAATGCAACTTTCGGCGACTCTAAAGATCACTAACTGATACATTTTACGTAATCTGTGCAAAAACTGAAGTGTAATCCACCAAATTGCTCTTTTACAAAGGCAGGCTAGCGGTTTCCAGTCTTAATGCTAACCTAACCAGCTGTCTGTAGTATCTTAAGGCCAGAGAAACATTCTCTGGAGGCGCCTCTTGCACATGCTCGTACAGAGATCCTCCATTATATCTATATCTCTTGGAGGTTTGTGTGTTTGATCAGAGTCAAAGGAATGTTTGACCTGCAGGCAAGCAGCAGGGCATATTTACACATTCATAGATCTATATGTACTGAATAAAGGCAAAGGTATCGAGTTACAGCGAAGCCACGTTAAAGGGATTATGGGAGTTTTTCGTGGAAGAAACTTTAAATCTGATAAACATAGATGACAAATACGAATCAAATATCAAAACTATTCCTTTAAATAAGTTAACTAATGTTGAAGTAACTCACCTTTTTGTAGCCTCCGAGTCGTTTTACCACAGAATACATGAGAAAGAGGTCAACTAAGGACAAAGAAGATGAAACATGTTTAAACCAGCGGCCAACATAGCATGACAAGTGGAAACATGCAAATGTGAAAGACGTAGCTGATAAAAGTGCAAATCAGGCTGTAATTCTCAAATAAAAACGCTCAGTTCTGATAAAACAATCTACAACCAACTCTTTTAAATGTTCATGATGGTTTATCAGTCCAGCTACCAGCTGCTAGAACAAAACATATGGCTCATCTGCAATTAGTAGCACAAAAACCCATAAAAATGTGTTTAAACAGAGCCAAAAAATGAGAGAATTCACTTATTAAATTAAAATATTCAGGTCACCATATTAACTTAAAACAGATGATATGTCAGTGTTGTGCTTCAGCTGCCTCCAAGTGGGCAAAAAAAACAACAGTTCTTGTTGTTTAAAATTCATTTTGTGATTACTGTTTAAGTTGTGAAACAGCGTTTGACTGCAGAGATAAAAATGTAACACAAGTGTGGTCATGAAACCAGTCAGGCAGGAGTTCAGAGCTGCACCCGTCTGCATCCTGATAGAAAGCTGCTTTAAAAAGCTGTTTGTAGTATTTGGATCTCTAATTTGTCACCATTTCATTGATATTGTCATATATATTTAGTGTTGTTGTCTGTAACTGTTGCTGCCTCTTGAAAAACATTTTTTAATCTGGTTCAATAAAGGTAAAATGTCTTCTGAGGACACTTTAAATCAGTTATAGCCAGGAGCATCAAACCTGTGACGTTCTTTCAATTCTCAAATGTCAAGAGAACAAGGAAGCAAAGAAAAAAAAGACGAGGGAGAGAAGAAAAGATGAGAGAAACTCACTCTTCTTGAAGCCGAGGTTGGGGACTTTGTGGATGGGTGAGCCCTGACGGTCCATGAAAGCGAAGAGTTGATCCAGGAACAGCTGCTCTTCAGGGTGAGGGAGCCAGCTGCCCTCACAGCCGACCTCCACGCTGCCCATTACATTTTCCTAAAGGGGGAGGACACACAGAGAAGAAGAGACCCAGGTGGTCTGACATGAAACTTACGTGTAATGAGACTGCTCTGCAGACAGACAATAAATCAGATGAAGCTCATAATGTTTGTGTTTGCTGTATTGTTGTCTGAAATGTGTCCATGTCCGTTTACTACATCAAATCTAAATAAATAAGACACCCTACAGCAACCTCTGTGGCTGTGAAATGAAGCCAAACCTGCAGTTCCTCAAACAGCCACTTGAGGCTGTCTCAATAGTTCATGTGTTGTTTTGCTGTCCAGAGTTACAAAAATCAATATGAATACAATCTGGATCTGCCAAAAAAAAACAACAACAACAAACTACTGGACTCAACAAGGTCAAAGACATTTAATTATTTTATAGTTTTAGGGCTGTTTGGCCCTCAGAAAACATCTGCTGCATCCGTTTAAAAAAACAACTTGTCAGTCTGCTCTTGAACCGGCACAGTGTGGAGGTCAAACTGGTCACTGGTCGACTGATCAGATCCAGCCTGGTGTTCAAGGTTACAGAGAAACAAACCCTGACGGACCTCCAGGAAGAGATTCTAACCTTCACTTTCAACAGAAGACCTCACAGACATGAACATTATATATGAACAACAAACCTTCATCCTCTCGATCCAGGACTCTGATTGGCTTGAGGTTGGGGAGTCTTTGCCGTCTCGGCCTCTCCTCTTGCGAGGGCGCCCTCGAAGACTGAGAGACGGACATCCTACAAGACAAAAGAAAGAATTACAGAACACAGCCTGAAATAACGTTTAAATAACAATTAATGAAACATTTATTTTGTTTTTTAACTTTAAATATTCACATTCAAACATCTATGATGTGAATCCGTCTTCCGGAGAAATAGTCGTTACTCACTCTTACAATGAAAACATGATTAATACAGCATAAATGTTGACATCGAACACATCTGTACACATCATAAAATGTGTGTAATGTGCAGAATGATGAATTGTGGCACATTTAAACAACAAAATATAGAAATGACAAAATAAAATGATAAATATTTAAACTTATTGGGACCGGGCCAGATTTAGTTGATTCAGTGATTTGTAGATTATTATAATTTGTTAGTCACCAGGTTGAGTGGAGCTGTTCTTCTGTGTTTTTTGGTTATTAAATAAAAGTTTTGTAGTTAAAAGAATACTCTTCTGATTACATTTATTTCACTGGTTTGCAGCATCCACTCGCCCTTTGTTTCTCTTCTAGTTCACTTCACCTGCTTTTGTTATATTCAAATTAATCCCTGGCAATAAATTAAAAACTTATATTAACAAGTACAACTCGTTTTATGTTACTTCCTTTCCCCAGACAACCTGAGTCATAACAATTACGTTAGAAATAAAATGAGATCTAAATCTTTGTGAGGTTTTTTGTTCATTTTCACCAGTAAAGTATAAAGCTGATGCCATGACACTTCACCATGTTCTTCAAATCTTAGTTAATCCAGTATTTAGAGTACTGGACTAACAGTTTGAAGTTCATCAAGTATCTGCCTCAATAATCCAGTATGCATCATGATCTGTTATTTGTGGTATCAGTGGACTGGTTTCACTCACTAAACTGCCAGGAGAAGCCGGTGCTGTTCTCCAGCGTCGGGTGGTTGAAGGTGTCCCTGCAGTACATCAGCCGGATGGTGGGCAGCGCCTTGACGCCACCCAGGGCCAGCAGGTGGGGGTCCTGCAGCCCCGGCCCCCTCGCTCGGTCCTGGATGCGTCTCTGCAGGGAGCGAAAGCGGCAGTACTGTGGGTAGCTGAGCACTTTGATGCCGTGACGCTCGACCAGGTCATCTGAGGGGAAAAGACGTGACAATGGTCCATAAATCATCATGCAGTTGGTCTAAAAGCTAATTTATGAAACAGATCTTTAAAATAAAACATGTTTTTTTTAATAATATAGTTTCAAGATGATGTTTCTGACTGAACCTCACAGAGACATCTGATGTATTACAACGAATCTCGTGTGGAAAAGGTTCAGGTGTTCATGTGTAATATGACCGTTCACTGTGACTATGAACCATAATACAACCAGCTGATCCCAGAGCTGATCGAATTATCTTTGTCACTTTATAAAACTGATCTGATATTTGATCAAACATATCAAACACTTCCCACTTCCTGTGTAAAAAAAACTAAATATCCCAGCGGACCATGGTGAAAAATGTCTCTGATGCTCTGAAAAACAAAATACTATCTTATTTTAAATATTTTAAAAACACTCACTTTTTAAACACTACTTAAAACACTTCTTAAATAGTGACAGTGACAGAAGGCGAGTCGATACAAGACGTTAAACAGAAAAAGCCAGTGTGAGAGAACATTTTTAGACAAAACATCACAATATAAAAAACAGACAGATCTATGTGCTGTGTTCCACAGAAGAAGAAATGAAAGTTTTAGCATCTTTTGTGACTTGTTCTGTTACTATGAGGCGACCAAGGATATATTGGAGATATTGAGTATTAAGTGGAGATATGGAGGGGTTTTATAAATGAACGGACGGCCAGTTAATTGAAAAGTATGAGTAAAAAGTGAGGAGAGTTAAATGGGTCACTGGCGTGAAGCAAAAGGCAGTTTGGACATCCAGTTTACTGAGAAGATTTTTGGAGGTAAACTTGTAAATTGAGTCGGCATGCATGTTTGCCTGTTGTCATGACAACTGAGTCGTGTCATACTACGACATACCACTCACTACTCTGCTGCTCAACAATAAACGACTTTAAAAATAAATTACACCTAGCCGAGCATACTTAAATTTAATAGCATTAAACCAGAACTTCCTCTGTCGTCCACTATTGTTTGTTATGTCGTTGTTGTTGGTGGTGGTGTTAAAGTTCAGACGCAGCGTTGACACTTCCTGCAAAGATCTTTCACATTATAAGACTTCAAGAGGCTTTTTCTGGTAGACTTTTATTGTGAAACACCTGCGGAAAATGTGAAAGGCATCACTGATGGCAGCCTAACACTGAACTGATTATTGGAAAAAGTGTGTTTCAGTGTTTCTTACTCTCAGTTTTGTCTTTGAGCGGCTCGCTGCTCTTGTTGGCCGCATTGCTGCCGTTACTGTCGCTGCTCTGCAGAGGTTTGTGGAGGCCGTTGGTCCCGCAGAGTGCCGGCTTCAGGCTGCTCCAACCTGCCGGCTGCGCACATGACCATTGCACCAGGTCCTCCACCCGCACCACCATCTTCCTGGACACCGCCAGAACCTCATCCTGAAACACACAAAGATGGTCACCCCATAATTTATTTATTCATCCAGTAAAACCAGCATGTGAAACTCTTCATGAAGTGATTCACTGGAGGAGAAATTAATATTTAAACTGGATTATGTTTGAAATATTCATTAAAAAGGTGCTAAACATGTTGAATAGATCCAGTCTCAAGGCATAAATGTGACCAACTAAATTAATAAATTCATTAATAATTAATATATATATAAACAACAGAAGCAGTCCGCCTCAGGTGAACAGTATGATTTTAGCCAGCATCACCAGATTTACAGGAATTAATGTGTAAAACAACAATGACTCTGCTGTACATATCAACTTAGTTTAGCCTAAACAATGACCTGTGCATTATATGAAGCATTATTGCAACAGAAGCCAAAATATTTCGTTTTCTGTCATGCTGAAGCTGCTGTTTATACTAACACAACACTTCCTGCATGCTTTTAGTGACAAATGTGTTTTTAATGTGAAGTCAGAGGTCCGAGAACTACAGGTCAATTTTATTATCTCTAGAAAATAATATCTTCGATCATAATGATAATAAATAATCTTTCCACTTTATTCTTCGAACTTTGCACATTCTGTGCTGGACAGCAAAATAACTACTGTACAAACTGTCTTTTTATTGTATTTATAATATTTTTCATGTTGTGTATTTTGTCTTTATGCTTCTTGACTTGCAGTACTTTATTGTTTATATTGTTTATATTTTTTCTTACTGTCATGCACCAATTCATCAAAGTTTCCTTCTGATAATCAGTAAAATCAGGCTGATATGTGAAAGTATAAACAGGAACAGAAAGAGTGAAACTAAACTGTGAACTACAGAGCTTGAAATAGTGCAGACTACTTTAGAAAACATTCTCCAGCGCAGAGCCAATCAGACAGTCACAGTTTATCTTAACAAATATTTGAATATTTATCAGCTGACAGACGAAGCATGAGGAAGGAGAACGAGCCAGAAAACAGCAAGGAGTCAAATTAAGTTGAGGCTTGTAAACAAAGACGATCGATGTGTAAAGTTTAAGTGTAATGTAGTTTTTGTTTTTTTTTTTTAATCAGATCTTTATGCTGTATTCTTTATGACTTTGTCACTGTACTGCCCGTCTTTGCTCCTCCCACGCTACACCTGTTCAACTACCGATGATTTATATTCAAGAATACACAGATTGTGACAGAGTGTGACAGAGTGTGACAGATAAGACTAAAGCTTAGACAAAATGAAGAGCTTCTGACGGTTATCCATGTGGCTGAAATAAAACCTGACGAGTCATTCTTTAAATCTGTTAATGTTCAGATTTCATTCATTTTTTTTATTTTGGGGTTTCAAATAACGATTGTCATTGGTGGGGTTTTTTGGATGTTGTTGATATCTGTCTCTCTCTTTGTGTGGTAGAGTTTGTTTGTATGGTGGAGTATCTGGCGTTTCCATGTAGTAATATCTTCTATACAGTTATGTTGTTTTTTAATGCAGTGCTGCCTGAGAGGTCACAGGTATTCAATGAAGAGATGTTTTCATGCTGCAGTACTCTGTTATTTGGATGCATTTCCGACAACATAAAACATGTTTCATTTAACTTATTTACTCCTGAGTGATTTCCCCTCGTGTTTTCAGTCAGATGATCAGCAAAGCGGCCAGAAAGCATTTTGATATTTTCTTTAAACGTGCCTCCTGTGGAGCAAACAAACCGAATGGTTTCACTTTGTATCACTACTTTGCTACTGGCCAGTAATCTGGTGCCCCCTGCTATAAGCCTCGTGGCCCACGAGTATTAATTTTTAATACTTTAAGTACATTTTGTTGCTAATACTTGTATATTTAAGTACTGCCACTTCTAGTATACTGTTTTTGTTCTTACATCATCACATGTGGTGCAACGTTTAAACACAAATGAGGAAGTTTATGACAAATACCCTAAAGAGAAATCAACTTTGGAGGGAACCTTTTTTTCCTGTACAGGACAGTCAGCTCGAGTTTGAACCAAAATAGGATTATTTAAAAAAAAAAAAAAAAAAAAAAAGATTTTAAATTTGTCTAGTACAAAGTACCAACGTACCATCAAAACACATGAAAAGTGGCTTAAACTGCATGTTTGGTCTGATGTAATGTTTAATTTTTAACGAAAGGCTGGTAATAGCTGCTGTGAAGTGGCCAATAAAAAACTAATTAGTCTTGTTATGTCATTTTATCTGTTTACAGCAACAATCTGGTCTGAGGAGATAAAACTTTTACCAGAGTGATCATTACAAGATTTAATCTCTGGTTGTTGAGCTGACAATGTTCATATATTTAACTAATATTTCCTCTCTTGGGCAAACTTTGAGTTTTTAAATTGTCTTCAGTTAATTAATATTTAACGTTCAGCAGCAGAAAACATTTTATTTTGCTTTCTTGACGTGTGCAACACGTCAACACATCTCTGCATCACAATTTATTTATACGAAACAGACGACCTGCAGAGAGAGAGCGTAATTTGCACCAGACTTAGTAAATACCACCCAGCGACGTGTTTGTCCTTTAAATTCCCCTGAATACAAACGCACAGTTTAGAGTCTCCTCCTATTCCAGTTTGTCAGCTGTGATCCGGCTCAGTCCTCAGGGCAGAGACGACAACAGCCCAACCCCCCATCCGAAAACCTCCTCCACCACCTCCTCACATTCCTGCTCCTCCGGCAGCCAGGTGTGAGCTCATTAACATGGCAAAGAGTTTTGACAGAATGTGGCTCTGCAGGATTCACGAATAAACATTTAAACATTCAAGTCTTTTTATTTTGGTAAAAGTCACTTTTTGTGTGTTTTTATTGGTATTAAAAAGTTCCTTGTTACGTAAATGTAGGGACCCCATCACTTTTAAATAAAAGTCACAGTGGAAATCTAATTAAAGTCTTTTACAGACATTAAAACTGTAACATTGCTGACTTCATATTTCTGTTAAAATGATGGAATTTACGCAATATTTGGCATCTGGTTGCATGAAAGGGAATTATAAAGTAATTAAAAGGAGTGTTCTCAGTTGTGTCTCAGGCTGCATTAGTAATTGATTTTAAAATGTATTTATTCATTTAATCTATGTCCATCAAACTCATTGTAACTGATTTATTAAGAGATAAGTGACATAAGTGCTGCAGACAGGACTTGAAACTTTACGGAAACTTCTCCTCAGTGTCCTCCAACCATCCCGAATTCTACTTTTAACTATCCCAAACTTAAACCCATTGTTCCAAATCACTTTTTTATTTCATTCTACACAATAAATATAATTTTAATAAATTGCTTCACTTCATTGATTCACTCTGGTTTTGACATGGGCGCTCTGTTCATTGTTCCCTGAAATTAAACTACCACTCAAAAGTTTGAGATGTTTATTTTTCCTTTTTCTGTCAACAACATCTAATTTTATCTATAAGATAAAAACAGAATAATAATTTGGACACAAAAGTAAAAACCCGAATAAAAATGAAACGATTAAAACTTTCACTTAGTCGATGTCCCCACATTGTTGCTTAACAGAGGAAAATACTGTTGGAACCATTCCCCCCCAAATACCTTCAATTCTGAATTTATTTTCCAGCCCGGAAAAGCAAAAATTATCCAAAATCATGACTGATGCACAGCCATGCCTCGACAGTCACTCAGTGTTTAGACTGAACTTAAGACTTATCTTTTTAATTTGGCTTTTACTTGAACAATAAAGCATGTTATTTGTCTGTTATGTCGTTGTACAGCCTTTGTCCTTTATGCAAACATCACATCTATCTGTAAGGAGGTCTTTCTACAACCTAAAAGCTTGAATGACTTTTCAGAAATATAGAGTAGTCCTCTCAGGGCTTGAAAATAACGTTTTTCCTCAGTGTCCTGCAAACGTCCTGAATCCTACTTTCTAATGCTATTTTTATTGTCCCTGGGACGTCTTTAATTTCGAACACCGAGTCCTCTCAGACATCTGATGGTACAGCATCGAGCTCATGTGGCAGGTGATCCCAAAACTTTTGAACAGTTGCATTTATCTGAATGAAATCATTTGGCCACATTCAGTTTTAATCATTCTTTTAGTCATTACTTACCGTTTCTTGTTTATTTCTATCCGTCTGATCAATAAATGTATCACTGCAAACATAAAATCTGTTTCTAGTTGGTATACACACACTTTGAACATTATTATTTAGCCAAAGAAATCAAAACATCTCAACTCAACTCACTACAGGGACACCGTATGTTTGAAGTAAAAATAAAAATTCCATGGGAGGAGGAGAGGAGAAAGAGGGGGACGAGCCAACAAACTACTTAAATATTTACAACCCCATTTTATCGTCTACAGTTTAATATCATTAAAAGATTCAGAGAATCAGAAGAAATCTGTACGCAAGGGACAACGCCAAAAACTAATATTGGATGGTCATGACCTTCAACATGTCATCGGACACGATTCTGTCGTGGACGTCAATGCATGGGCTCAGCAAACCATCGTCTGTGAACAGAGTTCATCGCTGTATCCACAAATGACATCTGAAACTTCACCATGCAAAGAGGAAACGGTATAAAACCAGATCCAGAAATGCAGCCGCCTTCTGTGGGCCCAAGCTCATTTAAGATGGACTGAGAAGTGGAAAACTGTCTTGTGGTCTGACTAGTTAAAATTGTGTACATGTAGTGAGAAAGTCATTAAGTTGGCAACAGTCTTCTCTCCGTGACGTTGGGCGTAAAGCTTGTGCTGCTTCACATTTTCAAATTTGCACACCTAACAATTAAAATAATATCTCTCTATATAATAAACATAATAATTTTATTTGTGTATGCGAATGGTTGCGTCAATCTGAATAAAAAAATTTAAATCAGTTTATGGCCACAATCAGTTTTTATAATTCTTTTTCCAAATGTACACATAAACATAAAATCATATACAGCTTATTTCATTAAGCATAAACCTGATCATTACATTTGTCATGATGCGTTTCTCTGCTGTCTCAGACTTGTCTCAGGCACTATAGCTATTGTCCTGAAGACAGTAAACACAATGACAGCTTTAATTTTAAGCACCGAGTTGCCTTCACATGACTCTGACGTTCTTCAGCTCAGACTTGAGTTGTGACTTAAGAACTGAGACTGATATGTTGAAAGAATAGTTTGATGTTTTATTTTCAGTTTTTTTTAAATCAGGAGTAAGACGAGAAGACTGCTGTCTCTCTCATATCTGTTCATAAATATGAAGCTACAGTCAGCAGCTGCTTAGCTTAGCATAAAGACTGGAAACAGGGGGAAACAGCTAGCCTGGCTCTGTGCAACCATAATAACATCAATGTACCACCTCTTAAGCTTATCATTAACACATATCTGGTTTGTCAGACAGACCACAGGTTTGGACTGTTGATGAATGCATGTTGTATGTTAAAACTGAGAAAAGGAAGACTTTCAGACAACACCTGAAACTCTTTATATATAAAAGGAAGATTCCTGAACAAAAATAACTTTCAGAAGACTCATTTTTCCAGCAGGAAAATTTAAACCTCTATATAAAAGACTGCAACGGTGGAATATTGAAGTTCAAAATGTGGAAAATTTGGTTTCAGACAAGTCATAGGATTTACATTTGGGTAATACATTAGCCTCATTCCCCAAAGGGGTTTTTCATGTGAAGGCTGAACTGCAGCCTGCATGTGAACTGTGTTAATCAAAAACACTCGCAGCCACATCTGATTCTTCTTTTCTAACTCTATTCATGTGAAATCACTTTTTTTTTCTCCTCGCATTCAAAGTGCTTTAATTCTTTTAATTAAAAGCGGATAATTAAATAATACCAGTAGTTCATGAGAGCCCATTTCTGAGATGTTTTTGACTTTGAAGGTAACATATTTGGATAAAAAAAACAAAAAACAAAACAAAAAAAAAACAGATTATATCACAGAAGTTCACTCCCGTTACGAGTCATCAGGAGTTAAAGAGGACACTAAATATTGTTTTGTTTTGAGGTTTTATCTTTAATATTTATCTATAATATTTATCTATACTTAGTGGTGGAAATGCACTAAATTACTAATTTTATGCTATTTTATACTTAGTCAACTACATTTCAGAGGCAAATATTGTATTTTTTACTCCACTACATATATTTCATATAACTTTAGATTTGAATTATTAATAGAAAATATAACCAACAAGTAAATTATTTCATTATTATTGATTAAAGGGATAGTTCAGGTTATTTAAAGTCACTACTCTGGACAGGCAGCAACAAAACATAAATTACTACCTTTAAAAAAAGACAAATCTAGAAAAATACGTCTGTGTACACTTAATTTAGGATATTTTCACCGCTATACCTTGCTTGACAGCGCTTTCCGACAGAAAAATGAACCGTCGCTGTCTCCAAAGCCAGATTTTGAGACTGCTGTCACAAAATCGGTAATTTTTACCTTGCACAATCTCATGAATTGCTGGTCATGAGTAGTTTGGATCTGGATTAACACCAAAAGTCACACAATAACACAAACAAACTAACCAATCAAGGCAGCAGTGGACCAACAACTCCCATGCTGTGCGAGCTAAAATTATGTTTTTTGTGAAGTCTGGTAGCTTTGAAGAGGATATAAACATTTCAGTTTCCTGTTGGAAAGGGCGAGGTAAAGCAGTGAAAATATTCTAAATATAGCATACACTTTTTTTAGGTTTACAGCTAAAATACAATGTGCTGCCCCTATCCATAGCTTCTACTCATACGCTGACTACGGAAAAGTACTTCCACTTCAAACAACCCAAACTATCTCTTTCAGATGAGATAAGACTTTGACCCCCTCAGGCGGAAATTCACAAGCTAAACAAGAGGCGTAGTTGTTACTTAACCTGCCCTTATTGTTATAAACAAACTAAACAAAAATAAAAAACAAACTACAGCCTCTAAAATTACACAGCTGAATCGACACAAACTGAACATTGTGTCCTTCATGAAGGATTTATTTACAGGAGAGGTTTAGGACTGTATAATTATCAGTTTATTGAATTACTATGACTATAACTTTAATTTGTCATATCCTGTGGTGGATGAAGCCTTATATAGAGGTTTTTGTGTGTTTGTTGGAAAACAGATGCCTATTTTTATTTGTGTGTGTGTATATATATATATATATATATATATATATATATATATATATATATATATATATATATATATATATATATAATATATATATAAATATAATATATGTATATATATATATAATATATATATAAATATAATATATATATATATATATAAACAGTGTGCTACAGACATATTTATACAAATAAATGAAGAATAAACAAACAACATATATATCCTCCCATGTAGAGATGAACAACTCCTCAGGAAGAAGAGCCAGTCACTCCCGTGACCTTTGACCCACCTCTCCGTGCTCCCTGGTCCGGCCCTTTGGCGTGTCCTCAGGCAGGAAGTAGAGTCTGGTGCTGGCCAGCAGGTGGCGTCGGGTCTGGTCCTCCCACAGTAACGTCACCTGCACATGAAGAAGAAGAAACAGAGTTTCAGTTCAGTTCCTCATTTTCAATCGTTATTTTTTATTTGTCATGGGCAATATTTAAGGAGTAATAAATATATAAAACATCTGCACCAATGTCTCATCATTCTTGTTGACCAATGTTTGGATCTTTTAAGAATTAATTAATTAATCAGTTTCCCCTCTTTTAAGTGTGCAGGAAAGAACTTTTTAATGGTTTCTATCCATATTACTATCCTTTTGCACTATTTTTAATTGAACAAATTGTAGGATCTCATGGAAATGCATTTAATTATGACTGAAATACCTGTATGATTATATGTGACAAATCATTTGAATTATTAGTCATTTAGTAAGTTAAGTGACTGCACCTAAAACAGTCTGGCGCCCCTTTAAACCATGTGAATCCATGTCAAACTGCATTGTTTTGTGATTTTTTTGTGATTATATACTTTTATATAATATCTTTTATATTACATCTGTCAACTGAAAATCTCCTGAAACCTTCAGGCTGATTAAAGATCCGATTTAGCTAAAAACACTCTAAAATCAAGCTGAAAACAAGACGATTTGTAACTGGTATTTCACTATACCAACACTTAATCTTTTTCAGACCCTTACTTTGAGAAATTAAGCGTGTTTTTCTCAGAGACTTTGTGATGAAATACAGCAAACACAAACAGAAAACAGGAGAAACAAACAGAAAACTAACCTGACAGGCAGATTCAGCGTCATGTACGTCATGAGTATGTGAACTGAACTGAACTGAGCAAGATTGTGCAAGTTTGGGAGGTCAGACGTGATTCTTGACTGAATCATAATGTTGAGACATTTCAACATTACTGTCACTCTTTCATTTTTTTGTTTGGTTTTATTTTTTCAAACTGAAAGAGTCTGACTAAATACACAGAGTGACCTGCCTGCCCTTAGTCTGACAGTCGGTAAACCAGATCCTGCTGCTGCAGGCCTACTGTGTTTTTACAATCTATTCAAATGTGTGAAGAGTCAAATAGAGCCATCATTTCAGCATTGAAGAACTGACAACTAATCTTAGCATTGAAAAAAAAAAAAACTTTAAATGCTAAATATTCAAGGTTTTCATGTAAAACACACATGTTTGAACATTATAGGTTTACAGTCCTGTTGTTATGGTCCTGTTCTGATGCTCACATGCCAATTGTTTGTGCTTTCAGCTGCGGACAGAGGTCAGCATCGGCACCCAGACTGGTCTGCATCCCCATACATAGACTGTGATGCATAGACTGTGTTCTCTGACACCTTTCAACCAGAACTAGCATTAACTTTAAGCTGTTTTCTTTTTTTTTTTTTGCTAGGCACTGACCACTGCAGACCGGGAACACCTCACAAGAGTTTTGTGTCGTCTAACCATCACGCTTGCCCATTTTTACCGTTTCTAACACGTAAACTATGAGGACTGACAGGAGCCATGATAAAGAAATAATCAGTGTTATTCACTTTACCTGTCAGTGATCATAATGTTGTAGCTGATTGGTGTATATCACACCTTTAAAACCATAGTTTACAAAACAGGATACAGATCAGGAGTTAATCAAACGACATAAATAAACAGCGATGATACTAGTTTCCTAGTTTATTAAAGTGATTTTGTGCGACAGAAGATAATCGAGAGCATGTCGGTGATCTTAGAAGGCCGTCCGCCTCTCTGTGTTTTACTTGGTGCTGCTGCTTCGTCAGTTTTACATGAAAGTGATCAGGATGTTCATTCTGTCAGATTAAACACAAGGAGTCCATACATTGTTGTTGTTGTGTGTCTATTAATTTATACTGATTTAATTTAAGTTAATTTAATTGAATCGTGTGTGTGTGTTCAGTTCAGTTCAGCATCACCTCACCGTTTATCCTTTGTACAAATACATTAACCCAAAACCATTCACTTCACATGCTTCGCTGTCGATACCATCAACCTAAATACAATTCAATCTCATTAACGCTTTTTCAGCTCGCGACCTAAATTGACTAAATATAGCCTAGCCGTGGGATGTAGACTCAATAAAACATACTATTAGTCTTCTATAGGTCATGCGAGCAGCAGCGTAACCCAGTTATTGTTCGACGTGGTTCAGTTGTGCATTTAGTTCAGGTTAGTGATCGTCCACAGTTAAAAAGGGACAACACAAGATCAGCTGACTCGCCATGGGTGTTATACATATGGTATTATTTTATGATATATTTAACATTTATTATGTATACTATATTTTAAATTCTATGCTATATTTCTGTACTGCACTACATATTATACTATATTTTATCGCCCTTTTGCGATATACCAGTATTCATAGTTGTTAGAATGTGTTCTTAGTTGATGTACTGTTTCTCAGTACCATGTAACCTATGACCTAGGATATATAGTTAGGAGCCTCCATGTCTAGAACAGTGCATAGATAGAAGACAACATGTTGACATGTATTGATGAAGGATGGAGGGAGCCCCTAACAGGTGCTTACATCTGATACAGCATAAACCTCCTATATAAGGAGTCGTAAGGAACTTAGTCTTTGTCCATTCTGCAGCATGTGGGAATGAATCCGAGCTTGCATTAAAGCGCACTTGAACTTCAGATTCTGGCCTCATCTTTTCATTGAATCTGCTGATCCAGAAAAGCATCATTACAATAGTTTACAGTCACGTGACTGGCCCTGGAAGGCAACACTCTAAAATCATTTACGTTGTTTTGTGTTTCAGCGTTGTGGTTCTCACTTAATGCTAATATTCTTTTTGTACTCCTTTGTACATTTATAGTTACTCTTTCCACCTGTGTGATTCGTTTAATTTCATTTTTTCCATTTATTTAAATTTTTTCTAAAACTGAACTATACAAACAAATCCAAAAAATAAAAATTGAACTGTACATATGGAATCCAGCTGAAAATGAAAAACTTCCAGCTCAATCATTTCTGGATAAGACATCTGAATGTCCCCTCTGAGGATCTATAGAGGTTTATCTTTGTATAAAGTTAATATGGCTAATGTTTTAGCATCAGTTGTTGATCTGAAGCAACATGATCATTTGTTTGGAGTTTTTTTTGTGTCACTTGATGAATTTAAGTCCAAGATTCACTCTCTCGTATCTGTTTTTGGTCTCTACACCGCCACCACCGGAGAAAAATCTGTCTTTCCACCTGCTAAACCTCCATCACGTTCACCACCTTGTATCTAACTGTGTCCGTCTGTGGTTCAATGGGTTTTTAGAGCTTTTTTGATGATAGCTTTCATGATGAAAGCTTTCTGTGAGCTCGTCGATATCAGTGACACCTTTAAGACTACAGAAATACAGATTATATCAGATTAGACTGAACAGAGAGCAATTATCTCACCTCTGCGATGCACACAGGATCCTGCGGTCCACATCGGATGAAGTAAAACTCCCCAAGCTTCCACACCTGGGCGGGCCCATCGGGTTGAGCTCTGCTGCTCACCGACTTATAGAAGGCATAGCTGCCTCGCTGGCAGGAGGGAGCACCCAACCACTGAGGAAAAAACAAAAAGAAAGGTGGACAGAGTTAAGAGTTTGGCATGTAATCAGCTCTGCAGATCAATCAAGGACCAGAATGGTTGTGTTATTTGTTAGTTCTGAACTCAAAGTTTCATCAGAACTTCACAGATGTCACTGATCATTCCTGTTACTGTTCAAGATCTCACAGCTTTACACGCGCTTTTTGCTCTAAACGAACCTAAATTTTACATGTTTATATAATCCACAGATTGTAGTGTCTTAAATCTGCATTCTTTCTAATGGCCAACAGGGGGCAACTCCACTGGCTCCAAAACAGGAAGCCCGTTTGAATGTAAGCTTATGAGAAAGTGAGATTCTTCTCAGTTGGATTTATGATCTCAGTAAATTGTTTCCTCATCAGTTTATGGTCTCAATCTGTAGTTTCAAGTCTTCTTCCATGCAGCATGATGTTCATTTAGTAAATTTTGTTTTTAGAGTAAAATAGATGATAAAGCAGGGTATGCTTTAGGGTGAGGCTACTTTGTGATTGACAAGTCACGAAACTCAGATCGAACTGTCAAACTAGAAAAAAAAAAACAGCAAACGCAACCCACAAGTCCACTATCATCTAAATATGGTCATATCTAGCACCTAAAAAAACAAAATGGCAATCGGCACAATGCCAAACTTGAGGCTTCAAAGTTTTTGTCTACGAACCAATGACATCGCAGGGGCTAGCAGGTATGTAGCATTTCATGGTATCTTGTGTTGTAGTTGCTGATTGCGTCTTTAGCTATGAAAATTATATTCTGCGAACAGAGCCCCCTAAATCGGACACACTGGACCTTTAAAGTACCAAGAAAAGAAGTCACTAGTGTTAAAGGATATCCTTTCATTAAGTTACGTGTTGAAAAACCTGTTGGTGACGCTAGATGAAAAGTCAGAGAATCGCCAAAGTATTTAGGATTCCTCCTCTGAGAACATCTGAACCAAATTTCAAAACACTCAATCAAAAGTTTAGATATTTGATTCTGGACCAAACTGAATGGAGTATTTTCATCAATTTGTTATTTTCATGCATTCAAATACCTCATATGAAAAATGAAATACATTTTTTTTTTAAACACAGTGTCCTCCCTGCAGTTTCTAGGGCGAGTTTGACCCATAAATTAAGCACAATCTCCATCTGGCATCAAAACCTCAGACAATAAAGTTGCACCATCTTGCAGCACTGGGAGCAGGATATTGTAATACATTAAACAACTTGGAGAAGGAAATGTTAAAAATTAACTTCTCAGACTGTTTAGCATGGAAGAGGCATATCTGCTGCAGTCCCTGATAGGGACTCAAAATACAAATTCAGATATCACTCACAGCCTGTGCTCACAAAATGTCTAGCATGATCACAACCCTGAAAACTAAGACGTGTATAAACCTGTAGGGCCTCAATCATCACAGTGTTCATGTGAAATAGTATAGAGATCATGTTTTGTGCTATAATGTGATACGTGTGTGTTATTATCACAAAACTTTTTATGATATCATGATGCTGATCCATTTTTTTCTTTTTAAACGCTGCCATAACTCTGGACATGTTCATCCTGTATGTGTATAAAAGCATTAATATTTATCTTATTTTGTATAATTTACAGAAATAGTGTTTATTAGTAAACTATTTGCGACATTGTGACTTGTTTCTCACTTATTCTATAAAAGGTATTTTATAATATATTGTATTAATGAAGTGTTAGTATAAACAATAGTTGTGCAGTATGTTGGTGGTAGCTGATTTGCACCCAAACGTCCTCCTTCAAAGTAAAAGCCGTTACCCTGCCCTCTTTTGTGGAATGCTTTTACTTTGAAACAGCTGCAGGAAGCTTGAGTTTGTCAACATTTGTGATTAACAATTAACAATTGTTTACTGCTACCAGGAAGTGTTGAGCTCCGGTTTATCATTTAGTCTTTTAGAAAAATTGTCCAGTGTTTAGATTTCCTATCTTGTCCTAGTCAAAACTCAAAGATATTCTATTTATAAATCAATAAAAAGCTACAAAAATGTTTTAGATGGCTGCAACCAGACAATGTTTGACATTTTAGATTAATTACACAACCAACAACTTAATTTAAATGACGACAGATTCATTTTTTGTTAATTGACTAACTGATTAATTGTTTCAGCAACATCTCTCTTTAATCTAATCACTCGCACTGGAAGCTCAACGTTAAATTAATCAGCATTAAAGTTCGTTTTACCCTAAAATCACGTGATAGAGATAAAATGAGGTGATATTTTCTTCTCCTCACATGAACATTTTTTTACTGCTCCAGTTTCCTTAAACTTCACAGGCTTGTTATTAAACAACGTTTGGACGTTTATTTTGATAGCCGCTCGTGTTCAGCTGTTCTGATCTTCATTTTCATTTTTCAGTTTACACTTCATGTGAAGTCAGAGACATTTATGTTTTGACAACGCGTCACAGTAAACTAAAGCAGTTCTTAATCTTCTCCTGATCAGATGTCAGCGATGACATCTGATCACTGATGAGTGAACATTATTTTAGCTCACAGTTTCCCCTGAGGAGGTCAGAAGATTTTAATTCAGCACAAACAAAAGAAATTGTTTTCACAAAACGGTTATTCTTTTTCTGGAGCTTTCAAATGCTTTGAATACAGATATTTTCATTTATTTGTTGGTCAAATTATCATTTCCAAAGTGAGGAATGGGCTTTCACACTCAAGCTTCAAATGATTAACATAAAATACAATAATTTTTTACATTTTAACATTAATTTTCCTATTTTTTTTCTGTCTTGTTTAAAATATATTTGCATATCTTCTCTTTGTTATTCAGTTTTTTTGTTTGTTTCTGTTTTGTTCTGGTTTGATTACTCCCTCTATTGTCTTGTTTTGTGTCTTCACATTAGTCTTATTGCACTAAAAATGAATTTAATCAAACAATTAATCAATATCAATCAACTGCTTGTTTCAGATCAAAAGTTCAAAAATACCAAAAGTTGGTTTCAGTTTCTTTTCTCCACTTGAAATCATCAAATAACTGAATTTCTTTGACTCTTTGACAGACATAAACTATTTAAAGACGCCATCGTGGATTCTGGGACATTTTGTAATATTTTCTCTATATCTTTTTAGTTGATAGATTACTTGATAATGAAACTTGCTGAAGCTGACTGTGTCCGGCTACAACGATTTCAAAGCAAAAATAAATTATATCTGCAACAATAAGTTCAGTTATCATCTAGTCAGAAACTTTTTGGGAACAATTTTGCAAAAATGCAACATTTTAAGTCATTTTGTGTAGAAAAAAAAAAGTGATTATATTATATATATATATTGTTTCTTTGCATTTAAACTGTTGGAGGAACCAAACAAGCGACCTGACGTCACCGACTTTAACTATTGACACAGCCACACATTCGTCTTACAGGTCTTACTGGTCTCAGAGATGCACTGAAAACCTGTTTAAGGTTCATACACTTGCACATAGATAAAAAAGGAAATACATGCTGCTAACATAAGAACGTAGACATAGTTCAAACAACTATAAATACAACATGACCAAAACACTTTAATATTTAGTCGCTCAGTGTGTATTAATAAACCTTTTTTTTTCCAGCAGTAATTCATCCTGTTTGAGTCGTTTCCCCTTTTGTCACCAAAATGGCGAATGTGCCATTTGGCAACAATGACTCTCATGTTGAGTTTTCTTTATTTAATCTATAGCTCACAGAGCTTCATGTGTGTTTACACTGTGGACAAGATGAAGAGCACTTGATCGCCTTACCTCACAAGCGGCTAATGCTCACTTGTTTGTGGGTGTTTATGCAGCTCGAACAATAAGTCAAGCGGGTTCATATGCGAAATGAAAGCCAATACTGCCTCTGTTGCTGCTGCTGGGTGAATAAACCAGCAGCTTTGATTTCACTGTTTTATAAGAGGAAGTGCAAGGAGCCCCAGGCCTGCGACACCCGGATAAGTGTGTGGGAAACAAAACTAAGTACAAAACCAAAGAAACTGAGGCAGTTTGTCTTAATTTTAAGGATGTTTTGGGGCTATAATGGATCATTTCAAATCCTTACAATTAAATTTTAACAGAAAAAATATACTGTTTACTGTGACCTTTAAGTATCTGACCCAAATTATAATCTCTGTATCTGTCAAGAGGATTGTGAGCAGCCATTTTGGATCCTGAGTCACAGCTTCAGTAAGCAGGGCTGTGCGTTAATGTGCTCTGCTACAAACATTACTCACAGATAACCACAAGCCGGGGTGACTCAGACCAGTCCTAACTCTGAAAATGAACCCATGTATATTAAAAAAAATTGTTCCAGTTGCTTATTCTTTTTTGTTAAATTAAGTTTAACAGTAAGACAGAGAGAAATAATCAGGACTTTGTTTCAAATCAGGACTAGTTTTGCTTCTGTTTGCAGGAGATTGTGTTTGATTTAAAAGCTCTTTACCCTCCAAACCTCACCAAAGTTACACTCTGGTTTATTGGGCTGAAGTTATTTTGGTAAATGTTAGAGTGAAACTTGGCTTTTGTTTAAGTAATTACAGGCACAAATAAGTACATATTAATCCACCAGTTACTTTCTGGGTTAATCAAGTAATCATTTCCGTAAGATGACATCTTTAAATGTCTTGTTTTGTCCGAAAGACACAAAGAGTTAACCACAGAAGAAGCATTTTCCTTCAGATCAGGCGGAACATTACAACATGCAAAGGATCGCGACTGACTGGAGGCAGCGTGATGAGGTCAATGTTATGGAGATACTCTATATTTTTCTCATCTTCAACCGAATCAACAAAAAGACCTGAAGCGACAGTTTGTCTGTTTCACTTAAATCTTTAAGACGACAAATATAGACTTATCAAATAATCTAAAAGGCTGCTTTTTTCGGCAGTGGATTAAAACCTCATTACGTATTTTCTCTTGACTGATTCTGAAACTGGATCATATTTTATGGAGAAAATGTTTCTGGTTTTCCCTCTGACGTCCCCCGGCCGCTCCGCCTCGACTCTCTGTGATTTACAGAGTTTCCTGATGGACCATGAAGTAAACTGCTGCCAACTGTAGCTGCTGTTAGCTCATGTTAGCTAGTTCAATTTGCCTGGCCTCCGATTAGAGGAGGTTTTCGGGACAAGACCGAAGAGGACGTTGACAGAGGACGAGCTTGGTGAAATAAAAGGCTGACAGACAGGCACCGAGCTGGGCTTCTTGCTGTTGGACTAGTAAGTAATATTAGCTGGCTGCTATATCCTTGCTGATGGCTGTTAGCAAAGTTGTCGCTAGTTTGTGAAATATAAGAAATGTAATCATAAAAAATACACGCAGTCCATGTTTTCATTACACTCTGGAACAAGAACTGAAGTTGCTTTATCCACGTCTGGTGAGTATTTGCGGCAGCACGACGATAAAATAAACTACAGTGTGTGTTCATGGTAATGAAGGAACAACAGTGTTGCAGTGACAGTGTTTTTGATGGAGCTCTATGGAAACACAGAGGAAGAAGACACCTCAGGCTAACAGTACTTGTTAGCATACACATCCGCTGTTATTTTTGTTTGCAGCACGCCTGCTTTCTGGACGAAAACATTACATTTAAGGCGATAAAAATCAAGAGAAAACACGGCAGACGTTTTTCAAGCCCTAAAGAAAACACTGCTTCTGACATTGAATCCATCACACTGCCTCTGCTCCTCTGTAATCCTCTGTTTGGGGTTCGAGGCGAGAAAGGACTGAATTACAACAGCTTTACATGAAACATAATATGCAGCCTCACAGCTGCAACATACAGGCTGCTAATGACCTGAAATATCGAACAAATATTTCTCTGACACATTGCTGAAACAAGCCAATTTATCTTTAAACATTTCTCTAAAGCTGCAACCAACATCTACTTTCACTATCAGAATTGTTGACTGTAAAATCATCAAAAACACAAAAATGTTCAGTTTAGAGCTGCAACTGTATTGACTAATCAATTTATTTTGATTTGTTTGTGGTTTTTAAAAGCCAAAATGTCAAATATTCTCTAGTTCTGGTGAACGTCTTTGAGTTTTAGACTGTTGATCGGACAAAATAAGATATTTAATGATATTTTTGACCATTTTTTTGAGTCAAAAAACAGGCTCTTGGCTAACTGTGGTGCAATTTTAGTAATGTGCACTGTTAAATAAATAAACTAATCAATAAAACAAGTAATTTTTACTATTTTCTGACATTTTAGATTTATTTTTTCTGACTAATCCAAAAGAAATAAAAAAAATAACTGGCCTGTCAATTGTTTTTTGCCACTCTAATTTAATTTACAGCAAAGTCTCACATTTGAGAAACAGGAAGCTGAGACTGCTTGACATTAATGTTTGAAAAACAACCAATCAGCTATCAAAACCCTTGCAGAATAACTTTCTTAAACTTCTTTAACATTGCTTGTTGATGTTTAAATGAAGCATGTGAGGGATTTTTTTTTTTTCATATTAAGCGAATTTAAAAATCAAACCGAGCAGACGTCACATTCACCGGCCTTATTATTCACATGAAATAAAAGGCCTAGTGTATAAGCTGTGGGTGTGGCTGGCCGTGCAGCTGCTATCCATTTACTCATGATAGATGTGACATGAAGATTCACCAAATAAAAGCGTATACTGTATTTATTTCCTCCCTGTTCTGATCCAGAAATAGTCTTTTTCTGAACCAGAGCTCCTCCTGAAGCCGTTTGAACACAGCAGCAGCACTCTGGCTGCCTAAATGCACAATATTCTCAAATTCTCACTCCTGTGTTGATCATCCACAACCCCCACCTCCACCTCCCTCCCAGCACACCCTCCCCCCACCAAATATCCATAACCCACCACAGGCAGGGCCCTCCCCGCCCAGCTCTCCCCAAATCCACCCACCCACCCAGCCAGCCACCGCTATAGCTCTGCGGACCAGCTGCAGCAAGGCCCAGGATCAATTTTTAGAAATATACTGAATAAATGTCACAGCAGCAAAAATACAAACGGCAGCTAAAAGAAGCTGCAACATAACAATGAGGTTTAATGTGGACTATCAAACACACACACATACACACTTTAACCAGAAAGCACTCAACATGACCATGAGCGTTATATTTGTGTTGGAGGAATATTACGGTGGAGACAAAATAGCACTAAAACAAAAGACAAGGTCACTGCTGAATGTCACAAACACTCTATACTCTGCTGCAGGAGCAGAAATTATCGAAGCACAGCAGATTAAATAAAACACTCCAGTCCCCGTGGAAACATTACACAAGTGTTATGAAGACACACCGAGAATAAAAGTGATTTAACGTCACGACAGAGCAGATAAAATGAAGCCATTAAACGTACTGAACATCCCTATAGGAGCGTTTAATAATTGTTAAATATTCACTGTAAACTACACGAGTCCACATGAAGACATTACAGAAAGATTTTAGTGATGAATGAGTGATTAAGTCAAATAAAATGTTATAACTATCTGAAAATGTATTAATGAATAGCTGATATCTACATGTATGATATTATACTCACTAGAGTGAAAAATTGACAATCTTAAAGTCAGTATGAGCTGCTATATGAACATTTAGGGAATATTATAAGAACATATTATGATAAAGAAAATGTTTTTTGAGCCCACTGAGGAATATCATACATGATTTTAAGAATTATTAGTACAAATATGATACAGGAAAGTATGAATAACTGTATACAGAGTACTGTGAACAAGTATCAACTCCTAAGGGAGTATTATTGTAATATTATACAGTTATTTATACACATATATGTTGAAATAAGACACTCCATCCGGAATGGTTGCCACTGGCAACTGTGATAAGAAATTTATAACCAATTTTTGGCCTTTTTAATAAAAGATACAGGCAGCAAACAGCAAAATATCCACCCCAAAAATCAATAAATGTTTCATATCTGTTGCGTTAGTGATGTTGTTAGAACCAGAACAACTTTTAAAAGTTAGTGTAATCATATCTTATCAGACTACTCCCTCACAAACTATGAGCCCCTATAGGAATATTATAAGTTTATACTTGATTCAATACAACAAAGAGCGTATTAAAGTAAATATGAAACACTGTGGAGTTTTATAGACCGTGTTAACCTCTAGAAGTGTATTATAGGTGTATCTTACAAGCACTTATGGGGATATAAGACGACAAACAAGAAGATTTAATCAAATAAAGTTAGACTATTTCTTATTTTGTCTAAAAATATTTAGTGTACTATCAAAAAAAGTTCACATTTGAGAAGCTGATATCAGATATTTGAACGTTGTTCTTAAATCTGAGCTGTTTGTTTGACGAACAGCACAAAAATATTCAATTGATCATGATAGACTGTGATAACAGCCAATATTCACATCTAAGAACTAAAACAGTTTTTAAAAAGACTTTCTGGTTTATTCTCAATCCATTAACTGATCAATACATAGTTTGAGCTCTAGTGATTTATCGGTATACACGCTGGAAAAACAAGTAAGTATTTAACTCATATTTGACAAGCTAGAAGCAGTCAGTTGTTCAGTATGAAGTTTACACTGCGTTCCAAACCAAACAATATTAGGCTCCCCATGTACCACCATTATGACTGACGTAGTCCAATACGATTCAGCTTCAAATGCTGAATCTTGTTGAATTCCAAACTTGCTAATATTTCCTGCTTCTAGCCATGATCGCAGTGTTTTGAATCATTCATTTTACCTCTGCTTACTGTGCTTGCCATCACATTTGAACTTATAACTCAAAGAATGAACGCACGCTAACATGACTGCGTATCAGGCTTACATTGAAACAAAATACAGTATAACAAACTTATTTTAGGTTACATTCTAGCGATGTCATAGTTTCGTAGTATTATTTACTTTGTTTAAAAGATATTTCAGAAATTCCTCCACCTACCACTAGAGGGAGTTATCACCGATTACGAACCTGTGAACTGAAATATAAAACTGCGGTCATGGAAAGCACACATGGAGATTTAAAAAAAATATATTAAAAAAAAGCTAGAAAGTCATAAAATTATTTCATGTCTATAATTTCATATAATTAAATAATTACTAGCTTCTCGTTGTCCAGATTACCCGTGTTTTGTGCAAGGGATCTACTAAACATGCTGGAGGACGGCAAAAAGTTTAAATATTATAATTTAATTAAAATCTTATTCACCAGCATGATATCCAGTTTGCTGTATGCCTCTTTTAGTATGTTTATTTTATGTAATTAATTAATTATTAACTTCTTGGTATGCAGATCACCCATGTGCGAGGGAGCTACACAACATCTGGTTGTAAACTGCATCACAGAGGATGTCAAAAAGTTAAAATATTTTAATTTTATTAAAATTTTATCTCATCCCCAAACATGATATGCAGTTTGCTGTGTTCCTGGATGGATCCTAACTCCATTTATTTATATTTTCAACTATAATAAGCAGCAAAAACAAATGAAATCCAACACAACAAAAGTGACTTAAACTCACCATTTACCCTTTGTAGGCACAGTTTTAGGCCTAGAATGAATATTACACGTATATTTAAGTTAATTACAGTGCACCCCATATGATAAGTACTACCATCAAGGGAGTATAGTGTATCATAAACATACTATTATGTACTATAGAAGTGTTATATGAACATCACAGAGCTGCTGCTACTGCTGCTGTTGTTGGTGGTGGTGGTGCTGGGGGAGGGCCAGCTGAAGCATTGCTCCAGCCTAGTGGTGGAAACGAGGCAGGAAAATAGAAGCCACATAATATAATCTGAGCACAGAGACACACACACACACACACACACACACACACACAGAATTTAAGATGGAAACCCTTAATCTGCACCCTGCCTACGTCAGTCAGTTCTCGTGATATTTCTGGGAATAATGCAGTGAGATTTTTTTATTTATTTTTTTTTAAGTAGAGGAGGAAGGAAGAAAGGAACAAAAACCTCCTCCACCACAATATTAATAATAAGACAATAAATAAATAAATCCAAACACAAGCTACATTTGTGTTGACCTTGGCTATATCCTGTTATTGTCACAAGTTGTATAGAGGAAGAAAGCTGCACAAAATTCATATTTAAAAAGACAGATATTATAAAAATATATATAACCAGTTGGATATTAAAAAAGCCACACATGATAAGTCCCTTTCAAAATAAATGACTTTTAATGTCGATTACATGAGCTATTGTGTGTCCTCTGCATGTTTCCTGTGTTTTTTTTAAGCAGCTTAATCCTCGTTATTTTCAAGTACAAACTCACTCTCACACACACACACACACACACAATATTAACATTCCTCCTTAAACTGTAGCAATTACGCCGGAGACAAAATGTCGGGGGGGATTTGATAATAATATCAATATGCTTCCTATTATAACCAACACTACTGCTGCTCCTGCTCCACCTAGTCCATGTCGTACAAATATTTCAAGCGTTAATATCACGAAGGTTGTTTCAAAATTTGATTTGAGGTCCAATATATATATATATAAAACAAAATGTCGGTGCGAACAACCGTTGAGCTAGGCTAGCCTAGTTTTTGTTGAAAAGGGCTGAAAGAGTGGCGTTAAAAGTTTCCTCATGGGCCAGAAAAATTAAATTTTATTTAGCTAATGTTGTGTTTAAAAAAAAAAGGTGGAGTGGTGGGGGTTGGTAAAAAAAAAAGAGAGAGAGAGAGAGAGGGAGGAAAGCAGACTGTCGACACGACACTCACACACACAAAGAAATTAATCATTAACACGGCGAGAATATCAGAAATATTAAACCCGAATTTAACGGCTGGGTGTCGGATACCAAACGCGACAACAGCTCGGTGTCACAGCCGTTGGTTTCCACCGTGAAAATAACAAAATATCAACCACAAAATCTATGGTGGAAAAAAAAAAAAGTTGAGCCCCCCCTCCGGTTGAATAAAGTTGTAATTGCAGTCAGAGCAACTCTCGGTTGGTTTGGGTTGATATGAGAAAACAATCAATACCGACATGAGCCCAACTGAAAAAATGAAATAAAACGACCGTTTTTAAGGCTTCAATTCACGGCGACATACGGTTAAAATATTCACACATCAACAGGTTTGAAGACCCAGCGTGTCCGAGTGATATAAATCGACATTAATGTGTGGAAATTATATCGGCTTTACCTGTATTGCATTGTGCTCCATTGCAGTCCTGCATTCCCTCTCTGAGGCCCCTCTCCGGTTACACCGCCGGGACTCGCCGACACACAAACAAACAAAAAAAAAAAAAAAAAAAAAAAAAGAGAGAGAGGCTTTTTTTTTTTTTTTTGTGGAAATGGGACAGGATCTAGGTGTGGCCAAAGTTTGCCACAGAGTACAACTTAATGTTAAAGTCACAGTGAAACGGTTGAAGCATCTTTAGCTTCACGCACACAGCTGACGTACTTCCGTACTGACACGGAATAGGTGGGGCGGGGTTTAGCTACGAGAGACAGAGTTTTCAATCAAATCCTCCCCAAAAATATATCAAGAAAATCACTGTAGTTTAGTGGGTGTAGCTGTGGAGGAGGCATATGGGCCTTTAATTTTTGCTATTGAGTGAGATCACGTTTTGTGTTTTTATTATTATTATAGCTTCAATGATAAACTGTTGAAAACTTAATGTCAGGATCACTTATTGGCCAGGTATGTGTAAACATGTGAGGAATCTGACTTCAGTTTCACTTAGCTCTCAGTAAACAAACACATATGTAGACATTACTGCTAAAAACAAGGAGCACATGTATAATTATAAATATATGAATAAATAATAAAAAAACAACAACAACATTTGTAGTCTTAACAAATGTCTATTATTCTGTCTACAAATGTATACACACACACACACACATAGACTGACTAAAGATCTGACTATAGTGCAAGGGTGCATAAATATATAGATATAGATATATAACATTTGATCAGCAGTGGTGCACAGAGTGCAGCTCCTTCATAAATTGATGATTGATTGACACTGATTGACCAGAATTAGTTTTGGCCAGGTTTGTGAATACATACGAGGAATTTGATGTGATTGGTTTCACGTTGCTCTCATTGCAAGTACACAGATAGACATAAATACAGTTAAAAACAAGGAGGAGCTTTCTTTGCCTCAAGTTTTTTGTCTCCTTGTCCCTTTTCTTGAAAGTCTTGTGGTCGTTTAACAAGTAAAGTGCCAAACATCTCCTGGTTCCAGCTCTGCAAAAAATCTGATTATATATCGCCAAAATAAATATCTATGATTTGCGTCCTTTAAATTTGGTTCTTAAAGAATAATTACTGATATTTTACAGTTGCACATAAACTTGTCGTTGCTCTCTGGTGGGAAAACTATGTAATGCAGACAAGGCATGTACAGATCTGACTTTTTCTCTCCCAAAGAACATTTGGATTCAGATTCAGAGGTGGTCTGGGGCAGCATGTGGCCACATTCTTATAGCAGTGTGAACGTTAATGTGTCCTGGACCACACTGTAGGACCGCCTACTCAACTTACGTCCTGTAGGAATACAATACAAGCAGTCTGATTTCCATCTGGTTCAATGTGATGTAAATTATGTGTTTGGACTCGCTTACCTGCCAAGTTAAGCTAAACGTAAACTTAAACAAATACACAAAGTTGTTGAGTTTGTGCCTTCTTGTAAACTTGACTTTAAATGCACATTTAGTCTTTTCTTTCCCTGTAAAACAAACGCCAAGTTTGTCACAGCAAAGTCCCCAGACTCCATTTAAAAATCTTGTAATTTGTGAGTTGTTGAGTTTGAAGAAACTTCAGGAACTTTGTGAAACGCTGTCTACGATAAATTCTTAAATATTTTTTGTCTTCTTGTAAATTTGACAAATATCTTTCTTTCTTTGTGTTAGAAACATTGTGTCTGTTTGTCCCAGCCTGTTACTCCTACTGTCTACTACTGTTGAGCCGCCTATGGTGTACCTGTTTATTTGCATATAAAGCAAGAAGTAAGAGCAGATCCAATGGAATGTGGAAATGCATGTGGGGACGCATGTTAATATCAGGTGTGAACAGGGCCAGAGGTGTGAATCAATCGTTTTTCTTAGTTTTAGCCCACCGTCAGCAGTGCATGTGAGAATATTAAGCTCTATGGCTGAAAATGTCATATTTTCACATGTTTTTTTTTGAGGTTCGACTGGAGCTCTTTTAATGACACACCCGCTTCCTCTGTTGTTGTTTTTTTGTTGTTGGCATAGACTGGGGGTTTGGCACCATCTACTATCCATTATCTCATTGCACTGACTCCTAATAATCACATTACAATAAGATGGAAACAAACATTAGACACACATTTTCTTCTGCAGATCTTTTCAGATTTCAGTCAAAATTTGAGTTACATTTAGATGGAAACCATATTTTCTGTGGGAAGATAAACCAGTGGTTCCTGAAATATATTTTTGCTCAGAATATTTGCCTTTTTGCAGAGAGAATTATACTTGTTTCCTTTATGTCACTAAAAGGGAAGGAACAAACAGAGAGAGAGGAAGGTGGGACTGTTCACCTCCACCGAAACATTCCTCATCCATGTTATTAGATCAAGAGGAAAGAGATAAGTGTAAATTAATAAATTAAACCTGAACTACATTGCATAGAAATTAACAAAAAAATATATTTTTTATATCATTACTACTATCTGAATGTTAAGGAACAGCCTTGTGTCTCCAGTGGGAGCACATTTAGCCTGCACAGAGTGGGTTAAAAATACACATCATCCTGTAGCGACTGCATCCAAACAGTCTAAATATATCAGCAGTCTCTTTTTTTAGCTGCCATATTCATATACAGTAATCAAATACTAAATATGCACGTATCTCCATATATAGCCCTGAAATTAAGCTTTAAATCCAAACAGAAGAAGTCCCTGTGGGAATATAAAGCTTGAATATTCATTGACATAAATAATCAGACTGATAACCATGACAATCAAATGCTTATATGCAGATTGCAGTGGTGGAAGACGTAGATCCTTACTCAAGAAAAAGTACCAATACTGCACTATAAAAGCACTCCATTACAAGTCAAAGCACTGAATGCCAATATTAGGTTGGTAAAAGTAAATAAATCAAATAGGTACTCTGCAAGTCTTATATTACTATATAAATTATATTGTGGCATTATTTCACAGATACATTAATAAGTACAGTGATTGAAGTGCTCAGTTCCTTTTTTCTTGAAGTAAAAGTACCAACAAAGTACAACATATAAAAATACCCTGACCAGAGTGGCTTAAGTAGGAGGCAGATTCGAGACAGTTCATTCAAAAATCACCGCAAGCTGTTTATTTATAAAACAAAGTGCAACCAGGTTACACGTGTAACAAAATATATACAAAAAAAGGATAACTTGAACAGTTAACTCACTTGTTGAACTCAACTTATAGCAGCGGAAATTACAACTAATATCACATGTACATCGCCACACCTGATCGGCACTACATACACAGTCTTCTTGTTCTCTCTGTTCTCCTCGACAGAGGACAAGCAACTGCTTAAATAGTCTGTTCACCTGGCATTACCTCTCTGGCTGTACCATTGGTGGAGGTGACTCCACTGGGTTCCTAATTTTACAGGAAGTTTACAGAGATATAATCACATAGTTTAAATGGTTTCAGCCACTAGTATGTTTCAATGTATATTATATAAAATCATTAGATTGTTAATTCTAGAGCATCAATATTAGATTAGCATTTCAGATTGTAAAGCCCTCAGAGGCAAAATGTGTTTTGTGAATTGGGCTGTACAAATAAAATTTGATTTGATTTGAATTTGATTTCACTGTATATATATATATATATATATATATATATATATATATATATATATATATATATATATATATATACTGTAGTTAGTTTAGTCCAGTGGTTTCCTCAGGGGTCGGGCGACCAGATAAATCTGAGGGTTTATTAATGAGAGAGGAAAGAGGAAAAACAAAGTTTTTTTGTTGAAATGTTTTTCATTTGACCTCTTACAGTTACTGAAATGAAACCATGTGACGTGAAATGTCACTTTGGTGGAACTGAAAACAACACAGACAGAGACGGTCTGAAACAGACAAACACACCAAAGGTCTGATGTAAGATTTGTATTTTTTAAAGATAAAATCTATTTGAAAAGTAACTATTTGTTAGATAAATGTAGTGTAAAGAGTAAAAACTACCATATTTCCCCCCATATTGTAGCTAAGTAGCTGAAAGTGTAAAAACTCAATGAAAGTACAAGTACCTCAAAATGACCTCAAAGTACAGAGCTTGAGGAAATGTACTTAGTTACTTTCCACCACTAAACATATAAAAACACTTTTGTGTTGCAGCTACAAGAGGTGGTGCTACATTAAATCTGTAGATCATATTTATATTTATATAATCTTAATCTAATCTGCAAAGTTACTACAGCTGTTAGTAAAAAGTATAATATTTACCTGTGAGATGTCAGGGCATAAAATGGAAATACGTGTAAAGTGGTACCTCAAAAAGGCCCTCATGTATGTAAATACTTACATATCATCACTGGTGACAAAGCAGCAGGAAAATGTCTTTAATTTGTTCTCAGTTTAGTTTTATATCATGTAATAAATATATAAAATAATTATTTTTTTTTAGGGTACCTTTCAGAGATATATTATTATGTGTGTCAAATTATTACTGATGTTTTAATATATATAATCTTACCTACTTTACGTCCCGTTGGATAAGTTATAACATATAATTATCTTTTATTTTGTTTGTAAAATGAAACTCCAGTTGCTTACTTTCCACCACCCATTTCCTGTCTGTCTGCATGTGCTTCCTTCTTGGAGTCTGTCTTGTTGAGATTTTAAGGGTTAAATTTTCGGGATTCTGCTGCCTATACCGCAAGAGAAACATCAAAATAAATATTCATGGTCAGCGTACACACAAAGCCTCTCAACCTCATTGGCTGTGATCGTACAGAAACGTGACACACACAGGACTGTGGCATCCTGGTGGAGGACATACAAGCTGCTGTTACCAGTTATCTCCAGTAGGGGGAGGAAGCACGTGTCTGTTTAAACCTCCACAAAGCTAAAGTGAACACCCCCCTCCTCGCCCATGAGGCTCAGCGTGACTCTCATGTAGAGGCAGGCCTCAACTCCAAACATTCAAATCAGCCTTTGTGCCAATGAATTTGAGTTATTATTCAGGAACTGAACACTGTGCTTTGTGTTAAAGATCAAATATGGTAGTCAAAATCAAACAAAAAGATGGCTGTTATTAAAGTTGGTGGAAAGTATATACATATATATAAGTAAATACAACTTGATACTACATTTGTCTGACAGCCTTTTGTTTTTTTCAGATTACAATTTCACACTCCTGTTGCAGTCATATTAAAATGTTATTATTATTCCGAAAACAGCAATGAGTCAATCTCCATAAGGCTCCATATTAAAATGTCCAACTTCACAGCAGGCTACAGGCAACAGCATGCATGGACATGGTCAAATATCAGCTGAATTTTAAAACTCCATTAACTCCAGCAGAACACGATGAATAAGGGATTTTTTTCACCAATATTGGTGAATTACACTGGGAGGCAATGATAAGAAATGTAGATATATGTTTGGATGTAGTTCAAAACCATGACAAACTCAACATTTCACCCCCAGCAGTTAAATGGATTCATTAAAGTGTATAAAACTAAGTGGAGAGGCAATATCTATATAATACACAGATTAAAAGCAAGCAGCAACCTCTGTGGCTGTGAAGTGAAACCAATGCAGAAGTGCCAAAAACTGCAGTTCCTCAAACGGCCACTCGAAGCTGGCTACAGAACGTGCCAACCTCCATAAGCCCCCATGTTAAAATGTCCAACTTCACAGCAGAAATAAACATGTTTACAGCCTGGTACAAAAACTGTTACCTAATACCTAATTTTGACATTCATGAAAACTGTACTGAGGGTGAATTGTGTAATTATTGAAAACTATTGAACGAGGACTAGCCACTTCCTGTGTCTCCAACTGTGGTGATGTTCAGTTTCTGGGAGCACTGAACTTCATGTAATTAAACTAGTAATTCAATTATTGTTAAATTGGGATATTTAAGCTATGAATATTTCTTCACAAAAAAAAAAAGCAAAAAAGGCTGAATATGATATCAGTGCTGTGGCATTGGGTGCAGGGACACTTCTACTACAGTTAAATAATCAGAGAAAAAAACACATCCTATCCTTTCCTAAACACTTTTCCTTGACCTTGATGTAAAACGTCATTAAGTCAAGGAAAGATGTGACAGAATCTATGAAGACAAAAAAAACATTCACTGCAAAAAGGTTGTTCAATTTCAGGATTATTTGAAGACATTAAAATGTTGAAATGACTTATTTTCTTTAATTTTTCTGTTTTAAGTCTTTTTGAGATGAAGTCATCGATTCAGTGTTTGATTATTAATTATTTTGTTCTTGTTTCATGCTGTGTTGTGTTGTAACACTTTATGTACAATAAAACTGGAATATGAACAAAACATGTTGATTCTACCTTGTCTGGATTATAATCTCAATGGATCAGTATGACTACTGACAAATGAACCCATACCACATTAAGTTAGAAAAATGTCCTTTTATTTATGATTTGAAACAAACGCAGCAGGAGATTTCAACACAACTACTAAAAAGGCTAACACAAAGCTCTGGTTAGCAGGCTGATTTTACTTATCCCTCCGCCTCATTTCTTACACTATTACACTATTTCTCAAACCTTTACCACTAGGAGAGCTGAAAACTTTAAACTTTGTCCTGAGGTTGGCACTAGAGAGAAAACAAAATTGTTTATTCTCTGTATGGGAGCCATTTTAGGCAACATGACATTATGGGATGGTGTGTAAATAGTATATAAATATAAAAAGTCACTTTTCAGGATATTTCATGTGTATATCTACGCATTTTCAACTTTTCACGTGTCATTTAACGCCATTACAGATGATGCATTTTACAAGTTTTGGACATGCAGGAAAGGGTGAAGTCAGGTAACCTTTGGTGTCATTGTAACATCAGGTGATTAAAAAAAATGGTTGGTTAGTTTTAGGAAAACATCATGATTTGGGTCAAAGTAAATGTCACCTAACATTGCTTAAGCTACTTACGTATGTCACGTAACATTGTGCGAGTTACGTAGCTTATGTATGTCACGTAACATTGTGCAAGTTACGTAGCTTATGTATGTCACGCAACATCGCTTAAGTTGCATTATTTACATCAAGTAAGTTAAATGCATTACAAAACATATAGCATAAAACATTTAAAATTCGTCATTGTTGACTTTTCCTCAGGACATGAACAGCTTGATCCTGGATCAAAGTGCTGTGTGGTTGGTTTAATAAACAGTGAACACTGTGAAAGAGCAAAATTTAAGGCACCTTGGAGATCAATTTCCAGTCTATAAAAAATATTTTCCTCCCACAGAGCGACTGACTGAAGCACAAGCTAAAAAACCCTCTTACAATCTCTCTGTGTATTTTCCAGTGTTTATTCCTGCCAACTGCAGGATGAATTAATACATTTCCAGAAAACATTTTACATGCTGCATGTGACCAGCCTAAAATCCTGATGTGCTGTCATGTCTGAATGAAGGAACATGAATTGATTAAACTGATTAAAAGTACATTTTTAAAAATTGAATTGAAGGGTAAATGAAGGTCTAAATTTGTCACATAAACAACAAAAACGCTGGATGTTGTTCACCCTCACTGATAAATAATATAGACGCGATCATGAAAGACAGAAAGACATTTTTAAAAAGAACTATTTGACCATTTCTCTTCAAGAAAATGGATCCTTTCTATTTTCATTTAAAAACAGAAAAAATGATTTCAGACTCGATTCTGTATCATCTGTATTCCCTGTGCTCTTATTAATCCTCCTCTTCCTCCTCCACTTCCTCCTCCTCTTCATCTTCGCCCTCACCATCACTGTCCTCTAACAGTCGGGACTGGAGAGCCAGCCGCTGCGCCACGGCCGTTACCATGGCAGCACCCCTCCCACTGCCATCCTCCGAGACGAGGAAGGTTATGTCACACTTGGGGGCAAGGAGTCGCACCGTCGCCTGGAGCTTCTCGCTGAAACTACAAGAAAAGAGGGAGGAAGGAGACAGAATAGAGTTTTAGACTAAATTTAACTTCATTGACAAATATTGAGATGACAAAATGTATATATGTGACATATATTAAATTAAATATGTATATCTGAGATGTAGAGTATAATTTGAATGCATCTGCTGTAGAAATGTGTTGTCACACACATAAGAGGAAATAATACTGCAGGAAAGAGAAGGGGCGGGACTTTTTCAACACTGCGCTGGTTTGATTGGTGGTATTTTCTCAACATGCTGTTCTTCACACAAAGGCAGGAAGTTGGTCGATGTGTCAACAACCAGCTCAACCTCCTGCCAGTTCACACCCACAGATAGATGTGATTTCACATCTCTTCAAAACTGAGAAAAAGAACTTCCTGGTTCATATTGTATGGCAGCTGTTTCCCGTCCGTCGCATTTGACAGAATTATACAGAATTTTTAACATTCACTGGTGTGTGAACATAAAAGTGAGTGAATATTATGAGTATTAGTCATGAGAGTTTATCAGCCAGACCTAATATCATTTTTCAGTTAATAATAATTTTATAATTAAAACAATTGTGTTAAAAAAAATGTTGGTGTTATCAGCCAGCTGTCCACTTTCATAAGCTGGATCTTCCTTGAACACGGCAACAAGGATTCAAAACTGTATCACTGAAACAATAGAAAAACTAACAAAAGACATTTTGGTGAATTTTATTTGGTTATTTTTTTCCAATGCTTCAATATTTTCTGAGGTAAAATGACCATTTTGGTGAGCAAGAAATTAGTGGCAAAAAACAGCACTGGTGAATGTTGGAACAATGAAAAGACTTTAAAAAAAAGACTCAATTTTATTTTGTTGTTGTTCCAGTTTGAAGTGTGTTTGGTTTGCTTAATGGAGTTTGGTGTGGTTTTGATGCTGGTGCTCTACTGCGACATCTAGTGGCAAGTGAATTTTGTGTGTGTATAAATATATATATATATATATATATATATATATATATATATATATATACTTGTGTATTTATATCTGATTATAAGCCCACAGTCCAAAAAGATGCTCTTAATAGGTCAATTGTAGGCCCAAGTCAGCTGGGATAGGCTCCAGTTACAGATAATGTATGTATGTATGTATGTATATATATCTGGTTATAAGTAAATTTGAAACTGTTGTAAACAATCAATTAAAAGTTTATATACTTAAAGTGAGGTTAAAGGGTTAAAGTGTTCCCCTTTAACTGCAACCAAACACATGATTTGTTTAGATTTTAATCACTTTTAGATACTTATCATGCTTATACGTTTTTCATTTGCTTTCCCTCATGTTCTCTCTTACTTGGGGTGTTTTCTGTAGACTGTCCCATCCACCCCCACAGTGGTCTTCAGATGGTTCCACCCACGGTTGACACGGATACGGTTGGCGAGGGTTGCCAGGGCAGCGGCGCAGAGATGGGCAGAGCGTGAGGAGATGGTGTCGCAAACAAGACGCACCACGCGGGAGTCGACCAAATCCCTCCCCAAACCCAACTTTTCCAGAATCTTCTGAGTGTTTTCCAGACCCTTGTCCTGCCTGAACCAGAGACACAGACAAGAAATTAAGACAACATGGAGGATCAAAGAGGATGTATGAATGAAAAAACAGTAATTTAGTCAAGATTCAGTTTGTGTTTCTACAACAACATGATATTGTAACAGAAGTTGTCTGCATGGACATCTTAATATGACACGGCGGAAATTCAGACAGTGGAAATTCAGAAAAACAGGTAAAAATAACGCCAAAACTTTTTTACACTTGAGAAAAGTTGGTTTATCGATAAAAAGAAATTGTGAAAAGGTCAATGGAAAAAGATTTAGTTAATAAATAATGACGTCCATGAAATGTGGCTTAAACATCCACTATAGAAATGAAAAAGAATCAGGTCATTTTAGGAGACGTTTGGGTTATGAACAACCCTTTCTGATAGGAAACTAAGGCAGCTATATTAATCTTTCCAAAGCCAATAGACTTCATTGACAAAAACCTTAATTTTACCTTGCAGCATAGTTGGTTTACTGCTGATCCACAGCATCTACCTGAAGTTAATGTTAACTACGTTAACTAATGTGTTTGTTGAAAAAAGTCAAACCAAAGTCACACAAAAAAATGACTGATTGAGGCCACAGTGGACCAGCAACTCCTGTGTTCTGTGAGGAAAATTCCTGTTTTTGTCAACTGGGTTTGGTGGTTTTGGGGAACATATAGATCACTATAAACCCTTCAGTTCCCTGTCGGAAAGGGCTGTCTGACGTCAAGGTAAATTGAAAAAGTACTGATTTGGATTGGATGGTTTTCAGCTCAGACAACTCCAAACCACATATAAAGCAGTGTTGATGCCTCCTGACTAAATGTGGATAATTGATTTAATGAGACCCTGTTGGACACTCACTCCTCAATCTCAGAGATGAACCTTGTCTCAAATTGTCCTTGAGTCAGCAGCGCCTTTGAGGTCTGCCCGTTAAACAGTAGATTGGCCTTCGTCAGCTTCACCAGCACCAGCCGAACGATTTCTCCCAAATACATGCCGCTGATCATCTTCTCAAAGCTACAGGAGATGAGCAGAAGAGTAAAACAGGCCAGAAACAGGCCATCAAACACAAGTTGCAAGTTAGATTTTAAAAATAGCACAAACAATTTATTCAGTTTTCTCTTCATTTTGGAAGCATTTTCTGAGCTGTTCTTGTCACAAGAGAATCCTGATTAAAGACTGAAACATGTTGAGCTGTTGAATGGATTATCATACAGATAGTCGTGATCCTCAGAGGATCCTAACAACTTTGGGGATCCCCTTCATTTCTCTCTAGTGCCACCAATCAAGGTTAAAGTTTTCACTGTGAAACACCTACTTGAAGGATCAAATTTGATTCAGACATTCATGGATCTGACTTTCAAGGTTGATCGCCAGAACTATTGGACAAATTGCCATGAAATTTGGTTCTGACATTCATAATAGTCATACGTACATGTGGACACCAGGGTTGATGGACTTCTCGTTCACCTCCCTGTCAAACTCCGTCAGGATCTTATCCAGGGAGCCGTCGTCTCCAAAGCCGCCCCACTCTGTGTTGATGCACATCCGGCCATCCTCGCCCTCAATGCGCTTCACGTTCTTCATTTCCTCCATGTAGCAGGCATTGGTTCCTGTACCTACAGAGGAAGAGAAGTGAGATGGAACATCAAGCAGATTAAATCAGACCATGAAGGCTCAGGGACTGCCTATTGTTCTGACGGCGCATTATTCCAAAACCCCAACAGTCCTTTGGACTGAAAGCCTATTTGTTCAACAGCCTGTCATCCCGAAAACAAAAGCCCACTGCTCTGAATGCCTTTGTTTCTTAAAATACATGCTCTCCCTTGAGTTTTTTTTTTTGCCTTAAATATCCTGTATTATAGTGTATTTGGAAATACAAGAAAGGACAAAGTCGGACGACCTTTGTCAGTTGACCTTTATTTTCATTGTAACCTTAATAAACATGGTGAATGTCAAATAGTCCCAGTTTATTTAGTTTTAGGCATTAAAACTGCTTGATTAGGTTTAGGAAAAGATCATGGTTTGGGTTAAAATAATCCAAAAGTGAAGCTTCACAAAAGTAGTAGTGCCTCCTACCTACATTTCATTCACTGAAAGTTCATTTTCATAGAAGAAATTAAATTTAAAAAACTGATGGATGATATGGAAACAATGAGTAATGTAAAGTTCATGTGAACAGTGATCAGATGTGTTAAAAAGCTGCAGTTTTCATCTCTGTTGCTGTTGTCCTGTGAGTAAATCTTCAGACTAAGACTCAGTACCTCCTCCCATACCCAACGAACTTAATACTCAAAAACTGAAGCCAGTTGAGTACGGGCCTACAAAACCAACACGACCTAACATTCAGTCACCTCAATCTAAACTCACAGTTAAATCAAAAACCTAAGTTTCATTACAACTTGCCACCTATCGGTGGGGTAACTGGACTTGGTTGTGGATCTACAACCAAGTCCAGTTACCCCACCCTTAACACTTCTCAAAGAAAGATGATCTGGACGACTGAGAACCTTTACAGAGTTAGATACGTCAGTTAAGTTGCATACGTAAGTTGTTGATATCAGTGAGTATTCTCAGATCACCAAGTCTTCAGACTTTTGATCCAATGGGACATTTTACGGGCCGTCGAAACAATGGTATGGCATCAAGGGCTCAGTTGCCATCTAGGCCACCATTATTATTTTTAATTTTAACATAAAAATCTAGCACTTTTGTTTGATCCAAAAATCTGCATAACAGCTGGAAGGAAATTAAGACGCATCGACCATCTATATACCATGTTTGGATTCAATCTAAAACATCATCCAACTGTCAGTAAACTGCACTTTTTTCATAGTGTGGACATAAAGGCATGTTGTTATGACAACAGAGAACAGGGACATGGTTGCTGCTCATACTTTAACTCTAATACACAACAATCAAACCTTCCTCGCGCACACATTGACGAGCAGCATAATCATCTCCAGAGGGAGAGCGTTTAATTCATATTTCTCTGCTACAGCACAACCCTCATTATATCTAATGTGATCATGGCTGTCGAGGAGCTTCTACTGTTCACCAGGTACACCACATTATGTTTGTTAGGTGAGACTTATTATGTTCTGTGAGGCTCCAAAACACCTGAGAGGAGCTGTTTTCCATGATTAGCTGTCAGCCTCCTGGGTAATGTAAAATCTACAACAATACAGATTATTATGTATGTATGTATGTATTTGCAAGGCTGGAGTAAATACTGTGAAGAAACATGTATCTACTGTATATTCAAGTTATCCTTTGATCAAACACGAAACCCTTCACAGAGAACAGTAATCGGCTTTTTATTTTTCATGGTGAGAATACAGAAACTTCTCGCCTTCTTACAGTTTAATCAGTTCATCAATGATCAATGTAAGTATAGAAAGTCCTGACATCACTTCCTGCCTGTTTTAACTGTTCAACCGTCAATTTCACACTCAGTTTCACTATTTTCTGCACATTTTGCACCACAAGTCATGATTCAATTTGTACTACCTCTGTACAATGCTGTGACTTTCATTCATTTTCTACAGTCTAATTCAATTTTATACAGTTTTTAAAAAAATTTTTTTATCTCTATTTCTAGTTCTATTACTTATTTCTATAAAAATCTTTATTTCTATTTTTACATAGTTTTCTATTTGTATCTTTGCACTGGTTTAATTTAAATTCAAATGTATCTTTCTATCTATGTTGTAATCAATAAAATCTCATCTCCACGACAGCACTCAAAGCATGTGTGCTAAGTAGATATAGGGTGCGGTCAAATAATCAATTGTGAACTTGTGTGAAATGATGTGATGATGTGATATAAAACTTTGATCATGAAGACTGTTCTGTGTCGTTGACTGTGGAGCTGCGTTCACACAGAGAAAAAACTGTTTCTGGGACTTAGGAGCTAATTCTTCTGACTATTCAACCGTACCCATAATGTTTACCATGATCACCATCTCAGTAGCCTGTTAGCATGCTAACATGTGCTCCTTACCACGAAAGTACAACTGAGGTTTATAAACCAAAGTATTGGATAAAGAATGAAAGCTAAACGTTAAAAGCTAATCAAACCCTTCAGGAAATATGATTGGGGACAGTGTTGTACTCGAGATCGGCCTTTGTCTTGGGACCACTTTTTGAAGATCTCGGCCTCGTCTCGGAAGCGGACGTATGAGAAAATGGAGGTATAGTGAAGTGCAGGTCAGGATTTTTAAAGACCACGACAACCCAATCCATTATGAGAGCCAAACCCCAACCTGCAAAAATATCTGCTGATTAACTGACCTAACCTGCAAATACTAATACTTTTACTTGAGTAAGACTCTGAATGCAAGACTACACAAAGTATTTCTATACCATTGTAATTACTTCAGTAGTGAAACCCAGAGATTCATGTTTATCTGAAGACATCCTGAAGTCGTTTATTTATTAAAATACATAAGGTTACCGATGATCATGCCGATCTCACAGTTCTGGTCCATGTAGCCACAGCTCATCATCGTGCCCACCGTGTCGTTCACCATGGCAACTGAACCTATTTTATAGTCCTGCAGAGAGACACAGCGATAGACAGGTATGCTTCCTATTTATAATCTGTATACCAAATAACCTGCCTACACACAGACACTGTGATACAAGAGAGTGTCACATTGCTTTTAATGAGAGTCTGAGCTGCATAGAAACAAGAGACAAACATAAAATCAACTTTATGAACATTCAAAAAAGAGGAAAGAAAACAGCCCTTTCTGATGGGAAAGAAAAATTGTACTTAAAGTATCAAAGGTGAAAGTACTGATCCTGTCAAACCCATATTCATGTATTATTAGATTATTATCACTATGTAATCAGCATGTTAATGTGTTTTAATTACTTTAGACACTGTTTGCAGGTAATTAGATGAATTGCACATTTGTTTGGCAATATGTGACACTTGTGTACAGTTTTAAACTAAAAACAGAAGTTGAAATTTCTCATATTTTATTACCTAATCTTGAGGTCCTTTGTTAAAATCTAGTTTTCATAACTGGAATATTTCAGAATATCAGTTCAGAACAAGAGGCGACATTTTGAGTAAACTCATCACTTGTATCAGTATCACTCTCTGTACCTGAAGACATATGACGTATATGCTTCACTGTGGATCTTTGTCGCGCAGATCGATTGTTTCTTTGCTTTGTTTTGATCAGAGTCAGTGAACTAACATTATCAGTGGTGCTACATTTGAAACTATGATGCTGTACGTGTACCTGTAGTATCATTTCTGGCTGCATCGGTCTGATGAAATGTTTTGATGTGCCATTGAAGTCAGTTTCACCCAGGAGACCAACATTATTTTTAACTTACTTTAAATTAAGTTATGTCACTTTACTATTATTATTATTGTTATTTTACTTTATGTTATGGCCTTGTTACTGTTACTTTAAGTTGTTCTACGTTAAGTTGTGTTAAATTACGTTGCGTTCCGTTCTGTTACGTTACGTTCTGTTACGTTACGTTACATTACGTTGCGTTGCGTTGCGTACGTTGCGTTACGTTGCGTTGCGTTACGTTGCGTTACGTTGCGTTACGTTGCGTTGACTTTACTCCACACACGTGTTTGACCAAGGGACAAGATATTCAATTGACGTATCACAGCAGCTCTCATCTTGTGCCCATCATATTATAAAGAGTACAGTCTAGACCTGCTCTGTATGAAAAGTGTCATGAGGTAACTTTTGTCATGATATGGCGCCATATAAATAAAATTGAAAAACTGAATATTGTTCAACATCATATTATAAAACATTACAATATTTTTGACTGACCCCTCTCCTGTCAATGGCGTCTTTCAGTAACTTCACCACATCTTCTCCCTCCACTCCGGAGCATTTGAAGCCTTTGGTCCAGCGGATCAGGATGCTCTGTGTCAAGAGAAATTCAATACAAAAGACAAAAATGTTTTTAAACAAGAAGTTAATTTCCTTCAATTAAAAACTATGGTCCAGTGAGTTTCATGCAAGAACATTTCCATATTCATGTCCTTAAATTGGACTTTCTGTGAGATTTTCCTTGGACAGTGTTTAAAGCTAAACTCTGCAAGGTTAACTGCTGTTAACACTACCTTTAATGAGATTTCATCATTAGCATAATTAAAGACCCTAAAATTGTCAAATAAGGCTGCTTTTTCTGCCGTTTGTGGGAAAGTTTCATTAGTTTATGTCTATGTATGTATGTGTGTGAGAGACCTTGCCGATTTCTTTCTGTTCGCAGGGGAACGAGAAGGTGAAGCCTAGAGGAAGAGTTTGTCCCTTCAGATTTTTAGAGACGAGGAAATCATAGAGACAGGCCGCGATGTGGTCGAACAGCTGGACAGAGAGACAGACAGATGTGACATCTTGAACAAAGAAATAAACAGATGACATGATGATTTAAATGACTTAAAATACTATATAAATAATACTAGATTATTTGCAAATGTTGCAAAATGAGGAAGGAAATGACTTGACATGTTTGTTTGAGCTCAACTTTTAAAATAACAGACTGTGAACTTGAGGACAAAACTTATTTAATAAAACCGTGCCGCCGGGAATGGCAAAAGATGTTTTCACTTGATGAATTATCTCAGAAATGTATGGAATAGCTTTTTTTAATGCTGTTATTTCAAGATAATAGAAATTGCCTTTTGTTTCGCTTTCTTGGCTTCTGTATGTTTTCTGTTTTCCTAAATACTTTTTTGTTTTGTGTCACCTGTTCTCCCTTCCCTAGCATGATTTCCTGTGGGATGGCGCAGATCTGACTGCCTATTATCGGCATTTTCTGCTCCTTCGGCACTACACGGACATGAAGAACCCGGAAGTTTGTTCCACCAAGATCCAATGCCAGGAAGTCGCCTTTCTCTGCCAGGAGGAAGTTGTGTTTTTTAGTTATAAAGTGAAAATAAAAACTAGAAACTTAAGTGGACTTGAAATTAACAAAACTTAATGATAAAAGTTAAATGTTGTCCTCGGTTGCCCCTTGAACACTTCAGAATCCTTACCCGTCCCGTCCGGTGTGGACCTGACGAAGGTGGGCAGCATCTTGACGGGCGCATTCTTATGAGAATGTCTCCCCAAACCTCTGATCAGATCCTTCTTGAGCAGAGTAGAAACCTCCCGTAGCTTCTGCAGGGACAGACAGAAAGGCTCCAGGTAGTCCTGAACCTGTAGAGAGATACACAAGAAATATATGTACAATGACATGAATGTATTTGTACAGACTGGATGAAAATGTCTCAAAGGTCTCAAGGCACGCTGTAGGGTTTGTGCAACAATAAAATGGCTTAAATGTACATGGCAGCATGTATTTCAAAGGTTATTAATATTGCTTTGTTGCAGATTATTCACATGAAGCAGACATGACCCATGAGAGAAAACAATGAATAATAATTGTAATACATGTTAAACTTAAAGTGATAATGGAACAATAATCACATGACTCAACCAGGACTAAAAAATTTCAGGAGGCAGTGAGGCAAATAAAATCAAACAATTGAAAGTAACACAAAAATAAAGTGTGTATGAGACAGACACATCTTTTAGCCACAAGATGGCAGCGATTCCTCGACACATGCAGCATCAGAGAGCTGACCACTGATCTGCTGGAGTCTAGGCTGCTTAACTGGTTCTCTGTTGACTTCAGGGAAGATACAAATCAACCAGGGGAACCAGCTGAACAGTTCAAGAAGTGAAACTATTATCATTCTCACCCCTTTGAATTAACTCATACAGGAGGCTGTTCTTCCAGTTCTGATGGACCTCATGGTATTCAAGGAATCTGTTACGTAACAAAGCTGATGAGGATCTGACTCACCAACTCACCAACATCTTCTGAGAGAAACTTTGCCTAACAAAAACAGAAATCCTGAGCTCATCGAGTAGTAAGTAAATGTAGCTAAGTACATTTGGAGTTAAAATAACCGGAGGCTTAGCAGAGTGACTGCAGAGACAGTGTTGTGTTTCAATATGATCTCGGGTCACTTTTGCTTTTCTGGACTGGAAAACAAATTAAAAAATCAAAATTGAAAGATATTTGATGGACAAATGGTTCCATCAATATTTCCCCTGTCATATTTCACTGTGAGGACATCAGCTAAATAGAAGTTTAATCATTTAATTTTTCTTCTTTGGGCCCAGAAATATAAATGATGGTAAATGATACATTTGTTGTCTGAATTATTCTATTTTTTTTTTAATTATCTCTGTTAAATTAGAGGATATTGAAGGAAAGACGAAAAATAAATGGGTGACCCCAACCTTTTGTGTATAGAAATACACAAATACATTAATATTAATATTACTTTTTAAAGCTATAAACAAAAATTAACATATCCAACACCCATCCATTTTCTGCAACTGCTTATCCTTATCAGGGGGCTGCAGCCTATCCCACCCTGGACAAGTAGCCTGTAGTACTTATTTGGCAGTATATCACTCTGCCAAATAAGCATTTTTTTTATTTTGGTTTATTTTTATGTAAAACTTTTAAATAAAGGATTTTTACTTGTAACAAGTAAATGTGTAGATCTGCAGTGTGGTATCACTACTTTTACTTAAGTAAAAGATCTGAGTATTTCTTTCACAACTGGTTACAATTCTTAGAAGGAGTGTCAGAATGAATGTCCGTATCTCGATGGTTTGGCTTTAAAGTAAAGAGAGGCTCCTCCTGTGTTTCTGTTAAATGAAATGTTTCAGACTCATTCTGCAGGAAGAGGCCTGGCTGGAACAGCATGTAATGATCCTCTGGAGATGGCAGCAACAATTCACGTTTCTCTTCCTGTTTTCCGCTTCCTTCAGAGCTGGAAAAAACCTCCCACAGCTTTTAAAAGTAACGCACCAAACTGCATCTTGATTTCTACTTTAACAGTTTTCTACAGAGTGACGTAGAAGCGTGATCACATCTACACAGCATTTTGGTGCCAAACTGCAGCGCAAAAGTTTTCTTTTGGGATTTTTGTGCAAGTTAAATTGCACGCCGACTGGTTAGAAGTAAAACTGAGGTTCAGAGAGAGTTTTAACTTTTGTTGTGACTGTTTTGTTCAGGAAGATCTGTGTCAAGGATCCTCTTAACATAATATAACGAGGAAATAACTGAAAATGAGCGGGTATCAGTAGCACATCAGAACAAAAAACGAATGACCACACTCATAACTAACCAAAAATATGAGCTGACTCACAAAGGATGAATATTAACATAACATCACGACATTATGGTTTTATAAATCTGTTAAATTGCCACAAGGTACACCATTAGATTAGGGTTAAGACTTGGTCTTTGGTTGGTCTTTGGTCTCTAACATTTGCACATGTATGGGAGGGGAGAAATACTGGACGCCTCACCTTGAAATGATGTTCAGCTTCCTGTTCTGTTTCTATGGACTGACTTTGTTGTATTGTCTGTATTGACACTCCTGACAAAGTGGACTTCCTTTTAGGATCATAAAGTCAAATTTAAAGCAGCTCGATTGTTGAACAAAAGTTTTGGAGAGTAATGTTTCAGCAAAGATTGATCTTTGTGTACAGGAAATTTGGGTAAAAACTGAGGTGTTTTCTTCATTTAAAAAAATACATTTGGAACAATTGGTCTGTTAATTTAGCTGAGATCTTCCCACTCCTGTAGTCCCGCAGGTGCAGCTTCTAGATGCCTCTTGCAGAGTACCACAGTGCCACTAAAATAATGCATAAAGTTTGTGGTTTGTGGCTCTGACCCACCACTAACATTTTGGTGATACATCTTGTCGTAGTTTTTATGATCAAAGATCTATGTTTAGCTTGTCATGGTTGTGTCTTTGTAATGGAAAAAAGGCTGTTGATTAACATTTTTCATCATAGTCTTAAGTGACGAAATGAAGCACATTATGGAACACCTCTGTTTGCTCAACAGAACACAAAACACCTGTACAGCCATGTGGGTGAATTTGTGGAACGTGTCCGGGCAGGATGAGTTTGTGTCTGTTAAGCGTTGGGGGTGTTCAGGGACACGAGTGTTTCTGTACATCCAGATTTCAACATTGTGACTGCAGACTGGATCAAAAACAGAATCAGTTTCACCACACCGGTGGTGTGATGGTAATTATCTACTTTGGCAGACTGGCACACATGTTCTTTAAGCCTCTAAAATACCTCAGACAAGTTTTAACACAATGTGCATGCACCTTCAGTTCCCATGGATGTGAACAAACATCCACAGCCGTTGTTTTAATTGAAACAATAACTTTAATATTAACTAGCTATTGCTAAGGTAAGTGTATTTTCAGACCTTTTCCAACATCTATGCACATGCAGTGTTTTCACGAGGATAGGGGACAATTATTTAAGCACTTAGCACACTTACCAAGTATGGTACACTTGGTGCCAATGCCATAAACACAGCAGTTTTGCTGCCAGGTGCTTTACAAAGGAGTAAAGCCTCTTGGAGACTGGCTTCACCTTAGCATCTCTGCTAGCATCCAGGACTGGCTCCCACAAAGTTGACGTGTCAGTCCTGAACACGGACTTTTCGAACATAACCTCTAACCCCACAAATTAATGAGGTGAATTAATGATGTGTTCTTCAGTCTTGGCTTTAACACTAAGTTACTATTGCAGCTGATAAGCTAGTTAGTTGTAAATGCTAACATTTGTAGCTTGCATACAGTTAAATCCATTCCTGACACTTTTGCTCTTTTTATATATCTTTATACTATGTTATCTCCTTCTCTCTTCTCTTCAGCTTCATGTACACCGCTTCAACATGAACACAATTTCTGTTCGGAGTAAGAGTTTAGAGAATGGTGAATTGTTTTATCTGATGGCATACTTTCACAGCTGATATCAAATAGCCACATTCAGTCTGTGTGATAATTTCCCATCCGTCTTTGAGTTCATCCTGGTTTTAGCACGAGGATGTGAATCAAGTCTGGAGGCTGTTACCACTGAGACGAACTCTCCTCTCCATCTCTTCTTCTCTCATGAGTTGTAGTAGTTTTCCATAGGCGTGTTCACTCAGGCCTCGCCTCGCTCTTTCTCTCTCTAGTGTTTCTTCACCTCCTCCTTTGATAGCCTCGTATGCTTTGTCTCTACATGCTTCTACCTGCTTTTACTCAACTTCATTCTTCCATCATGACTCTCATAACAGTTTGGACTATTATAATGCTTTATATTGACTTGATCCAGCCTGCAATATACAGTAAATCACTCTGCCAACACACGTAGTGCTAGAAGTAGCTATATCACATTACAAGTCAGGAATTTAGGATTTTAAGTAAAAGTACAAAAGTATTAGTATCAAAATATACTTAAAGTACCAAAGGTAAAAGGCCACTTTATTAGATATACTGGTACAAACCCATGTGATCTAATGCAACAACTCTGCCATAAATTCTACTTTTACGAAGCTTATAGATATTAATTTAACTATTTATGTTTACTATTGGGGTTGTAGTTTGCAGTAGTGTTTAACGGGACTGCTTTATATGGAGAGGTGTTTCTAATATTTTGGCCAATCCATTTACATGCATGAAAGGGCCATAATTAGACCACACCTTTCAATATAATGCACTCCTGTACAACAACAGTGGCCACGAAGATCTCAATAAAAAAACATAAAGTAGTCATGCCTCTCTGACAGTGTCAACAAAAACCGAAACATTATGAGCTTCATAAAAGTATAATTTATGGCAGAGCTGTTTTATTGGATCACATTGGATTATACAAGTGTACCTAATGAAGTGGTTGGTGTATATTACTTTATACACTTATGGGTAGGTTGTAAGTTTCCCAGGACGGTTAATAAAGTCTTTTTTTTAATTTTATAAAATAATATCATTATATAAGTGTTTCTTATATTTTATTTTCTGTGAATCTGGAAAATTAAAGGTGCAGTGTGTCTCTATTGACAGAATATAATATTCATAACTATATTTTTATTAGTGTATAATCAGCTGAAAATAAGAATATTTGTGTTTTTGTTACCTTAGAATGAAACTTTTATATCTAGAGACTCCGGTGGTCCTCTTTCTAGTCAGCCATGTTTCTACGGTAGCCCAGAACGGACAAACTAAATACTGGATCCAGATTTTGGCATGTTTCACAGCCACCATACTTTATGGTTCTCTCTTATAATGACAGGGTGAGGTTATGGGGGTTGCACTCAGCAACTACACCCCTAGATGCCACTCAATCCTTTAAAATATCAAATAAATGTTGCAGAGTAAAAAGTACATTATTTGCCTGTGAAATTGAGTGAAGTAGAAGTATAAAGCAGTACTAGTAGTAGTAAGTACTGATAACATTATTGTGCTTAAGTAGGATTTAAAATGCAGTATACTGGTATCTTGGTATGCCTTTCTCCCAAACAATTACAGGCACCAATGGCGTCTGTCATCACAACATACAGTAATTATTAAAACAATTTAGTCCACTGGTTTTCAAACTATGGTACATGTACCACTTGTTGTACGCCACTTAGCACATGCATACATCCATGATTATGACAATGAATGGTCACTGTTAGTGGTAACTCAGTGGTCATTTGGAAAATGGAAATACTACAAAGTGAAGTGTGGCGCAGGAGTAGTTTTTCAACAAACTATGGTTCTTGAACTGATTCTGTTCAGGATCAACAATGCAGTCAACAATGATAATAATAATCTTATTATTAGGAATAAACCCTCCTATGAAAACTGTGAGCAGCTTTCTGAGTTGGGCCGTGATGTAAAAAGTTTGAGAAACATTGATTTAGTCATATATAAATGTGATCTCAAAGTCATCTGTCATTGGTCCTGTGACTGAATCAAAATAATCTGATTTTGTAATCTGACAATCCTCCCATAGTGAGTAACAACTTATGAATTTAAAAGTTTTACCAAATCACTTTGGTTTCCAACACTGGGATAAAAAGTTGCCGGAAGTTGCCAAATATCAAAGTTGAAGTACTCATTGTGGACAACAACTTCTTTCTTCAAAGATAAAACTGGAAATAACAATAAAATCAGCAAAACCTACACAGCAACCAATAATAATACATTAAAAAAAACATGATCTTCAAAGTAACTAAAGATTTCAGATAAATGTGGTAGAGTACAAAATACAATATTTGTCAAAAAACAACAAAGAACATATCCTCCTCAGACACGTACCTTACTGAGCGTGTCTGCTGGTATGCCGTCTCCGTTCATTTTGGCCTTCTTGGAAATCTTTGTGTCGTTGTTGCCGTTTGCTGCTGCACTGCTTATCTGGACAGGAGAGGTACAAATGGTCAGTTCATCAAATTTACAAGAAATACTGTGTGATCCAGAGTCATGAAGTGACTCATGCCACCGCCCTAATACACTGAAGGTGAAGTAATGAGGTGATTACAGCCATGATAGCGGATATGTGAAGCTGTGCTAATGAGCTAAATGCTAATATCAGCATGCAAACATACTCACTACGGCAATGCTAACATGCTGATGTTTAGCAGGTATATTGCAGCCGCAGTATACCTGGAATGCGTTGCATCTATGCCGGGGGGAATTTAGCCATAACAGGACAGGAGAGCTACAATTTGCTAACATTAAGCTAAATGTAATTTATTTATGGCTGCTGAAAAGCACAAAATATCATACTTAATACAAAACTGAACAGTATTAATCTACAGACTCCAGGTTTTGAGCCCAAAAAGACTTCTTGGTTAAGATGGTTCCCAAGTTTTTGTTGCACCTGCAGCAAACTGGAGCCCCTCAAGTCTTGGAAAGTTTTATTTTCCCCATCTTACAGGAACTAGATTAAAAAAAATTGCATCTTCTGGGACGTTGTGGAACACATATATAAGACATAGAATCAAATAAAATAAAAAGAAATAATGCCTTATAAAAACAATACAGTGAAATACTAGATGGACAACTTTTCCTGTTAAAAAGCTAACATCCGTGTTTGATTCTTATGACTTCGCTCCCTCTCACAATCCATCACACACACAAGCAGTAATAATAAACCCATAAAACCGTACAATGACGTGACGTTCAGGGTAACAAAGAGGTCAGGTTTCTGAGGAAGTGGTCTGATGTGTCTGTGTGTAGATTCTTTCAGTCAGTAATTGCGGTTGAAAATGACAATCAAATATTTGTTTCTCAGGAGATCTCCAGCTTGACTTACCTTTAATCAATATTGATTTTGGTGCCTGAAGCCAATATGATTTGTGTTCTTCTTCATAGTCCTTGAACAAGCTTTAGGTCAGCTGTATTTATATTAGCAGCTAGCAATGTCAGTTTACCAACTTTGGTCCAGACTGAAATGTCTCAAGAAGTATCTGATAGATTGCCATCAAATTTGGTACAGATATTAATTTTTCCAAGAGGATGAATTTGGATGACTTTGGCACTTCTCTGACTTTTCCTCTAGCACCACTAGCAAGTTAAATTTGTACTCACTCTGTAATATCTCAGTATCTATCAGGTACATTGCCACACAGTTTGGTAGAAACATTCATGGATCCAAGACAATGTATCCTACCAACTATGGTGCTGCATGGGTGGTAACCATTTACAGTAGCTCTGAACACTTCCCTGTATTTTTAGTGTTTTTAATCACCCAGCAAACAAATCACCAAGAATCCTTTTAGTCCAAGATCATACTGCTCAAGTGTTGAGTTCATGTTAAAAGTCAAGTGACATCTAAAAGAGGAACAAGTGCTTATTTCACTTCCATCTACTACCATCATTTTATTGTCCGATGGCAACTTCTATCATGGGAACTGCTCTGTCAGAGGATCTTGACCTCAGGAAAAGTCCCTTAATACTGAGGTCAGGAGTCAGGACACATATGATTACTGATGACACCTATTTCCATCTACAGTCTATCTAACTACACTTCTAACTACATTAAAGAACCACTTAATACATCAATGATAATCCAAAAATGTAAACATTTACAGGCATAATGAGTACTTTCATTTGCTGCTGATACTTAAATAATGAGCTTCAGTTTATGCCGTGGAGCTGTAAAGGTGTCTGAGCTTTTCATGAAGAATGAAGCAGGACAAGTTTGTTTCTCATTTTTTTAACTTACACAGCAGATATGTATACTGTACCGTGTACAAAAGCATGAATTCATTTAATTTGACCTTAAAATGTTGGTGCATGTATCGCCTAAACTTGTTGAGTATTACATGTGCTGTAGTTTAAAATTTGTCCAGAGCAAAACAATATCTCCTAGTGTTGGGAAGTTCAAGTCTTTTTACTGATTCTAACTGATTCTCTCATTTTAATTAGTGTAGCGCTGTAGCTCTGTTGTGTAGACGTGACAAATGAACGACTTCCAACTACATAAAAGAAATACTTAATACATGAATAATAATCCAGGAATTTAAACACTGACAGGCACCTTTCTACATGATGAATACTTTTTGTTACTAATACTTTTACTTTAATAGACTTTTACGTGTATTGGAGTACTTTTACAGTGTCTACAGTGTCATGTTTCTACTTTTAGTTCATCAAAACACTGCAACACAAAGGTTGTGACATCTGTAACCACATCATGACAACACTACACTAGGTTCAGTGGAGTTACTCTTTAAAGATCACATTACAGGACCTGTAACCCTTTTACTCCACCTATTACAACCAATAAGATGATTTCTGACTGCTCTCTTCACACTCAGGTGTCAACCTGAAATACGGACTCTCCTTCAGCCTGGATGAGGATGTATTTGTTGCACGCCTCGGCTCGTTTTAGCTGCTGTAGAGATTTCAACTATGAATCTAATCTATATAAGAGTATTTCAGGTCCCTGAAGGCAACAGAAAACACACCAGACCATCCAGATCTTGAGATGAGCAAACATTACTCCTAAAGTCACAATCATAAAGGTGGAAACACAGCTAAAGGTTTCAAATCTGAGGTTCAGGGACCTCTTTGGGGTCATTTAAAAAGGAAGCAGGGATTGGAACCCTTGAAAAAAAAAACTAAATCTTTCCAAGCAGGACAGAAAATCATCAAGCAGCTGATTCGAGGAGCTTTAGCTCCTTTTTCATTGATCCAGATCATGTGAAAACAGAAGAGGAGTCACTCACCTTCACCACCGCGCGCTCTCTGACAGGAGTCAACTTCCTTAATGAAGACTAAACAGAGTGTGAAGGCTCAGTCAGGACTGAGGCTGACTATAACCCCTTCATGAGTGCGATTTATGTCGCAACATGAGGCTGCGTGTTTGTTTTCTGCGCCGACAAGACACGCAGGATGTCAGGAGCGGTCGTCACGTTTACCCGCGGCGGCACGTAGCCAAACAGCTGGTTTCACGGAACAAACCGACACTTAGAGCCGAGCCAATCATGAAGGCGAAACACCGTGTTGTGCTCCTGATTGAGTCCACGGGAGGGCGGAGGTCGTGGAGTTTGCAGTCCGCAGGTGTATATCTGCGCGTAAAGGCGCACGGAAAGCGCACTAATGCCTCTGTTCTGGGGTCAGTCCAACTCAAAATAAAAAACTACAGTGTGATAGTGATGAAATACATTTACTCAAGTACTGTACTTAAATAAATTTAATTTTTTTTTAGCTTAATGACATTACAAATTAAGATTTTAACATAAAAACAGAGTGTGAGTTCAACTGAAGATAAGTCGCCAAGTACGCATGATGATGGAGGGAGAGGGTGACACTACAACCCAAAATTGAGAAGTTTCCAAAAGTGCTGTCAAAACACAGTGATGTTTCATGGCAGAACCTTTATATATACGCCGTTTTAAGGGAATTTATACAGAATACATTTAGAGACTGTTAATTGTTCTGTTCAGTAAAACACTGAAATATTTCATGGTGAAACTTTCATTTTAAACGACATTTATGTGATATTTTCGTGTCAATTATACAGAAAAACAGAGTTTCTTTTGATGAAAAAAAAAACGTCATAGCAGAAAAAGTTTTTTACAGTAAAATTCTGACAACTACAGTTCTCAGTTTTTTACTGTAAAAACAAGTTGTTGGTTTTGGTTTCTTTTTCTTTTTTTTAACAGTTTACAGGTTGACAGAGCCATAAAAGGGTGGAGGTACTCCTCTGGAGTGAGCATTTATCTGTGTTGGACAGACACATTTCATGCAGTTTTTTACTGGGTTAGTTGTAGATAAATTGCACCATGGCGGTCGCCTGGTTTGAACCTCAGCTGGGGCCTTTCTGTGTGTAGGTTAAATGGTGCCTGCAGTGTTTGAATGCCCTGTGATGAGCTGGCGACCTGTCCAGGGTGTACCCCGCCTTATGTCAGCTGAGATCCTGATGAAGATATGCTGTTATGGAAATTGGATGGATGGATGGAGATTAGAGAGTTCTTTATCATAAGCAGTGAACGATCAACTCTGTTGATGACGGGTGAAGTCATTTTTCATGCCATATTTCCAGGCTTGCTGCTTTCCCTTTGAAGGATTTGAATGTATTTGTTATACTGTCGAGGACTGTCGGAAACAACATCAAGGTGTCACGTTGGGCTTCAATCGATCAATCGATTCATGAAAACAAATAATCACAGTTGCAGTCTGATACAAAATAGTTCAAAATGAGCTCCACCTCAACACACTACAACAGTAAAATCATGCTTTCACATTAAAGTATCAGCCACAGGAAAAATTTTACATTATAATTTTTTACTTGTAACAAAGTATTTTTACAGTGTGGTATAAGTATTTTAAAGTAAAGTATGCACCTCGGTCTGTTTGATCACTTTTGTCCATGTACGTGACAGTTTTTATTCCTTCCACGACGTTCCTCATTTCTTCTAACTCGATTTGTAACAGTTTTACCTGCTAAACTTTGTTGCAACTGAATGTTGTGACATACTCTTACAAAACAACAGTGAGCTCGCTGCATTGCTTTATACAGGAAACATGAACATCAGGCTAGCAGATTAAAAAGTAAAATATAACAATACACAAACCAAGTATCACCTTCATCTCTTCCATGAATGAAACAACACGTCTGCACGTCTGCATCAGTTCACCTCTAAAGTGCTGATACAGCATTCAAGTCCGATACTCTGAGCATACAGTCGAAGAACAGACAAAGAAAAAGTTTCCACGTCGACTTGACAGGAAATATTTCAGTGATAAAGATGGTCCACAGTGAGGAGAATCAAAACAACAGAACAGTTACTTTTTATCTGCTTAAGTGCAAATTTAGCTGACACAGAAGTAGAAACTTTGTGTCATGATGCCGCTGTGATGGAGCCTCGACAGGCAGTTTATGATCTTTAATGTTCAGGCTTTAGATGCATCAACTTTCAAACTTAAATGATCGAGCTGCAGTGAGAAAAGGCGATAAGGATGTGAAAGGAGACTGTTTCGATTCCTATTTTTTATGTGTTCAAGGCTGAAAACAGACAAATCAAACTAGATGAGCAGTTAAATTTTTAGTTTTAGCTCCTCTCTCAAACCTTTTGTGTTTTAATAACATTTCTAAGACGCTCATCAGAGACCACAAACTAAACAAACTGTTGGACAGACAGAAAGTGGAGAAAAAACAAAGTTGTCCTGGGAAAAGAAAACGTTGTAACCTGAATCAGTACGGTGGCCATTTCAGGACATTTTAGACTTTCACTTGTGCCACACCTGTGTTCAGAGCTGAATGCTAAGGTGAACATGTTAAGGTGTGTTAATACCTGACATTTAATGTTACCATCTGAGATTCTGTGTGTAATAATATTTAGCTGGCATGATGATGTCATTAAGGATTTGCTTCTGTACACTGACTTCCATCAGTTGCGTTCATCTCGTCCACGTCTCGCTCAAACGAAACAACATGGGACACTGTCTGATGTTCCTGCTTCTCAAATGTGAGAATCTCCTGTTTTTCTTTGTCATTTATGAACACTATATAAATATCTTTGAACTTTTAGTTGGTTTAGAATTCATTTGGAGACTTCACTTTGGGTAAATGCTAAATAATCATTAGCTGCAGCCCTACATCCACGATGGTTGCCATGTTTGTCTTCACAGCTGCGATAGGCTCATTGTTCGTCCATCAGTGAACATCAGAATGGAATGAGGGTTCCACTTAGCGTACTTCACGTGTACAGCTAGTGTGGTCAATTTCTATGTTTGTAGCATGTTAGTGTCACATGTTAACAGTTTAGTACAGGCTAACATTAGCATGTTAGCATCTACACATGCTAACATTAGCATGCCTTCAGTTAGCATGGTAAAATGTTTAGCATCTAAAATTAGCATATGAACAATTTACTACAGTATTTAGTATGATTAGCAAACGTCATGTTAGCAAGACAGCATGTTGTGTTAGCATTAATCTCAAAATACAGATGAGGTGGCTCCTGTCAAAGTATTTTAGCCTCATGGTGGCGCTAGAGGAAAAGTCAGAGATCACCAAAGTCAGTAGGGTTCATCTTGTGGACAACATGAACGCCTGTATAAGATTTCAGGGCAATCCATTTGATAGTTGTTGAGCTATTTCAGGCCAAAGCGGTGGACTGTCTCACAGTTAGCAATAGTAACTTGTCATATTTCGAGCTAAAGGCAAAAAGACGTGATGGACACTCAACAAATGTTCTGTTAGATGTTAAACAAAGCTACAGTAACAAAAAGGAAATGTTTCAATACGTGTAGAGGTAGTCTGAAACACCTTTAACATAAACAAACGTCATTTAGTGGCACAAAAAGAGTCGTCAGGTTCTTCTGAACATTCAAGTGCTCGTTGTATTTGTTTACCTGCATAAATATAAAAACTCTGACATCAGGAAGTCTTTTCTCATCGTAAAGTCCAACCTGATGACTGTTTGTCTTTGTTAAGGCTCTGCGCGGTTTCCAGTCCTCATCTCCGTCTTTGTCTTGGCTTCTTGGGTTGCTGCTGTTTCTTGAAGTCGATAAGGCAGTCGGTGGCCTCTGAGATCAGCGTGAAGGACCTGATGGGAGAGTTACTGATCCTGATCGCTGAAACGCCGCCTTCCTCCTCTTCGTCATCATCGTCATCCCGCAGATCAATGACATCTCTGAATACATGAAACATAAATCCATGATTGTTAAAACAAAACGCATCCGTCCACACTGGAACGAGATGTTTCCATTTTCTATAATTCTATTGGTGTGTTTATTTGTGCTGAACGTAGCAGCTGTGAAACAATCAGAAAGGAACGTTTTATTTCTCTGATGGCTGTCCATCCGTCCGTCTAGGAGGAGGACTGCTTTTATAGCTTTTATATCTGACCTGATTCGGTCATGGCAGCCTTAGTACAAGAGAGCATTCAAACTGTCACCGGCTTATCACGTCCATACAGATAAACAACTGTCATCGTCATAATGTCAGAGTGTTTCTAAGACGTCTCACCCCGGCTGCAGTCTGGATCCAGACGGCCCGGCCTCTGTGAACACAGATAAACAACAACAACAACAACAACAACAACAACAACATGAGAGCTTTGATCGTCTTATTAGAGGCTCACAGAGCGGCTGTCTTTGACTTGTTTAAAGACTCACCTGAATCTCTGCTCTCTGTTTTCTCCAGAGCTGACAGCAGATTTCCCTTCTGGAAGGACAGAAATACAAAAAAAGAAGTTATTATTCAACACAAGAGATCATAGGTGTTACCAACGTGACATTCCCAAACATCTAAGTTGCAACTGAACAGTGCTTAAAATTGAATCTCAAGTCTAACACGTCACCAATAAACCAATCAATATTCCTGTTGTCACACGAAGGCTGGATTTAACCTTTAAGAAATGACGAACCCATGTGTCACGAACGCAGGAGATTTACTTAAAAACAGGTAATTTATTAACACAAATCATAAAATAAACCAAAGACATCGATGCAGGGTGGATGCCAGCTGTGGGAAGAGACAGAGACTAGATCTAATGTGATGTAGTTACCGGCATGTTCAGTGTGTGACAAGGCTTACCCCTGCAGTCTTCGTCGACTGCCGTTGGATGCAGAGCTCAGTGTGTCTGCTGTAATCGCTCAGAGGAACTTCCTTCTGACAGATGAAACATTTCTCTTGGTTACTGTAAAAAACAAAAAGCAACAACACTGAATTACAAAACAAAACTAAAACACTGAGCTGATAGCTATGACCCGAGGTAACACACACACTTACTTGGTAGTGTTAGAGGGTTTGTTTGTCTCCTCAGCAGCTGCCGCTGCTCTCCTTGTTCTCTTCCTGTGTGGCTTCAACGACACTATAAAGATGGAGGAAGGTTTAACATCATTTAAACTGATGATATGTCTTTGCCATGTGTACGTCTCTTCTCACACTGTCTAACTACGATCACCCGCGATTAGTACATAGCGCTTTGCGGCACAACACAACACCAACTATTTCACTGATTCTGGTGAAACTGGATCATGTTTTATGGAGAAAATGTTTTCTGGTTTTCCCTCTGATGTCCTCCGGCTGCTCCACATCAACTCTGTGATTTACAGAGTTTTTTGATAGACAGTAAAATAAACTGCTGCCAACTGTAGCTGCTGTTAGCTAATGTTAGCTCAGTTTGTTGAGTAAATCTGGGACTGACTTTTAGTTGCTGTCAAGAGCTTTGTGGAATAAAAGGCTGAAAGACAGACGCCGAGCTGGACTTGCTGTTGGACTAATAAGTAATGTTAGCTGAGACGTGGTTGAACTTTTGTCTTACGTCTGAAGCTGTCAGGCCTCCGCTCGTCCACGACGGTCACCTCTCCATTACAGTACGCAGCATGCATCTCGATCTCAGTGACGGGGAAGGATCCCTGACAGATGGGACAGTCCATGCTGGGTTCAGGGCTCTGAGGGACGACGGCTGGTTCCAGTTCAGGAGAATTCGACCTTTGAAGCCCTCGATCTTTTATCTCCTCCACATCTGGATCATCCCTGTCCTCCTCTACCTCCTCTTCTCTCGCACTTTGTCGTTCGAAATCACTGCTGCCAACGGGGATGTTAGCCTTCGTCTTTCTCTCCACTGGAGCTGAAAAAAAGTCACAGAAACTCAAGATTGTTTTCCAGTGAATAAGAGGTGAAACATTTGAAGATTTCAGGCTCTAATGACTTCATTTTATGTCTTATGAAGCTGATTATTTTTGCCTCAAACACCACCAGCACTGAACCTACATAACACTTGAAAAAAAATCAGATCCTGACTCTGGCTTTGGACAACAAAGAAGCTGCCGCATTTAAACATTTCAATGTGTTTCCTCAGTTTTCTACTACTTTTAAAGAAAATCTACTTCATTATTTATAAAGTTTGTTTAGACTCCATAATTTATACAGTTATTCAATGTGTCTGCTATTATTACAACAAAGTAGTTTAACTGCACAACGTCATGTGAATTCATGTAGTCAAATGTTGAGCTGGCAGTTAACTACTGCTATGCTAGTTTAACTTGGTTATTATCCTTCACCATCATGAGAATTCAGCGACTGCCTCATCTAATAACTCAACTACAAAGATGTCAGTTCATTAAAATTTATATTCTTTAATTATAAATGGGGTAAAAACAATCCCTACGTTTAGTTTTAGCATTAGCAAAGGCTAGCCAGCTAAATTTAACATGCCATTTTCAAAGACATTAAACATTATCATTATCTCTGACACAATATTTTTAATATTTTTTTAGTTCTATTAAAAAAAACAGATGACAAAAAGTCAGATTACAATCTTAACTCAATTCAGCCTAAATATGTAGCTCCTGTTCTGTAGACGAAGCTTTAAGTAAGTTTTAAATAAATCTATTTTCAGTATAACTACAAATACTGTTTTATGTTCGATTTGTTAAGCATGTAGCCTTACCGTCCACTTCCACTTCCACCTCCACCTCCTCCTCCTCCTCCTTTTCCCTATCTGGGAGAACCACCTCGACCTCAGGCAGCTCCGGGCTTTTAGGTTGAAGCTGTGGAAAAATCCAGGCAGAGTGAGGAAACGAAATCCAAACTGGAGAAAACATCGTCAGAATAAAAGAGTAGGAAGTGATAAGACTGTGATATTTATTGTAAGATTATTTTTGCTTTGAATTCATGTTGCTGTCATGGATGTTCACCTGGCAGGCAAATGCTGGCGTGTCATCAGGATGAAACAAGAAAAACAAGTTACGATTGTTGATCTATCTAAACAAATGTTTTATGCTCCTGAATGAGCCAAATCTGAGCATCTGATTTATGATTTTGTTACAATGCTGTGTTCAAAATATTCAGTCAGAAAGCCAAAAAGTACACACTATTGACGCTATAAAACACACTAAGTACAGACACTACAGAGGTATACACTAGGTATGATAAGGAACTGTTTTACTCCTCGGATACTGATCTGATGAGTTTCTTTAGGTTTAAATGACACAGCTGTCACGTTGTAAATCTCTAAATCCTTCATCAGTATTTATTATCCTCTAACGTTCACCCAGCTGTAACTTAGTAATGATCTGCTGGAGCTCTGACTGCACACATGAACTCACCTGAGCTTCAGCGTCAGTGTTGTCCACCGTCAGATCTTGCGTCCTGACGCTGTCGTTGTCACTCAGTTGTGTTTCTGTTGTTAGAGACACACTGACTGTCAGCGCTTTATATCATGTCTAAATGTTTTGTTTTTTTTATTAAAAAAGAAAAAAGGCCTAATGTGCGGGACAAAGTGAGCAGAGAAGCCAGTTCAAAGAAGAGGTGGAGCTTCAGTACCTGGACAAACTTCACAGTCATCAGTGTCCACCTGTCCTTCTTCTTCTTCTCCCTCGTTCTTGTTCTCTTCTTCTTTGCTCCTTCGCTCCTCCTCGCCCTTGTTGTCTTCTTCCTCCTCTGTGTCAGCTGGAGGAGAATCAGCTGAGTCACACAGTTTTTTACCTCTCAGTCTGATGCCGCGCCTGAAAGTGTATAAAAATAAATAGCCTGGATGGCTGCAAACATTCTGCATAATGCCAGACTGATATTTTAAATAAACTTAAAGAATGTCATAGTTAGAGTTCTCTTCTATACATGGATACATGTACCTAGACCAGAAAAAAAAACTTTGTTTAATATTCACTTAAAGCAGAGAAGGCATTTTTTTTAAATCATGAGTAATTATTTGTCAAATCTAACCAATAACTCAGAAGCCAAATGTGTGCTTCAGCCCCATTCACTGATTTTATAATCCAATTAACTACTGACATCTAGTGGCAAAAAGACACGACCGTGCTGTTTCATAGTATGCATCACATTTATTATATATTATGTTATATATATTATTCCAACAAATCATTCTTAAATGCACTTTATTTTGCTGACTTTTCTGCTACTGTTTTTACTTTATCTGTTTATATGTACGTATTTGTGTCTTTGTGCTGCTGTGACACCTGAATTTACCCTCTGAACATCAATAAAGGTTTATTTCAACTTATTTATCTGCACCCAGAATGAAACACTCAGCAGAAATACAGGAGCTGCTCACAGCAGCACGCTAAAACTCTGACGACAGCTGACGAGACGAAAACTTTCATTCAACTGTCAGATCTTGTATTTATTTAAATATGAAGCCCAGCCCTTCTTATTTTTAATGTCCTATATTCTTCCTCTTGTTTGTGTCGTTTTCATTTTGGTGTCATCCATCAACACAGACCGTGCTTCAGTTTCCACAAAGTACATTCATTTCTTTTGCACCAGCTGCCAAAATAGTGCATCAGTGCATATTGTACGTATATTTAAAGCATTGGTTCAGTTGTTTTATAGTAAATATAACGTGTTTGTCATCAGGATTATCGGAGAACAGATATTTTAGATAAAGTCTTATGTTGTGTACTTCCAATTGTAAGTACAAGTTTTATGATCAGTTTTAACTAGTCCACGCCTCGTCTTTGTCATGGTTGTTGAGGGACGTTTTTTCGTCGGAGTCTTTGTTCATGAAAGAGTTTCACTGCAGATTTTTTAAATTTGTTTTATTCTTTGAGCCTGAAGAGCTACGTCACTGTCCCACTTCGTTTTTGTCTTACGCCTAACAGGATGCTAACAACAAATGTGTGAGTAGAAGAAGAAGAGCTGGTGACGTTTGCGCAGGTTTTACCTTCGAACAAAAATCTCTTGAGGTGATTCAGCAGGTGACTCAGGTGACGGGGACTTCTGGAGAACAAACAGATAATGCTTGTTGTTTAGCTACAGGTAGTTACACAACCATACAAAGATAAATACACTTCCTGTAGAAGAGTCATTCAACTATTTAAAAGCATAAGAGCTCAGCAGCCTTTGAAATGTTAGATCTAAGTTTGGAATACTGCGTTATTCTTTTGAATCAAGACTCAGCATCCATGTTAAAATCATCGTCATCATACCTCCAGCTGTGGCAGGATGGCCTCCCCCCACTCAGCCTTCTTCAGCAGACACCTCTGAGCCTGCTTCAGACTCTTCTCATACACCTCCATCTGAGCCAGGATCACCTGAGAGCAAAGAGATGAAAAAGTGAGAAATGAAAATAAAAATTCTTCTGGTATTTTGATTTTTGTATTATCATTCATTAATGTGTGTAATGATGGAGGAGAGTTAGACAGATACGGTGGGATTACATCCAACTGTAAATGAAAATATGTACAGTAAAATGCTAGTCTTTGTAAGTGACTAAATGTTCATTATTTATTATTTAAGTAGAACCAAATGTTCACCTGTGTGTATTTGTCTGGGTCCAGGCCTCGTGGACAGAAGGGAACCCCCCAGTAGTAGTGCACCATCTGCCTGCCTGCAGGCTCCCCAGGCAGGGCAGACACCCTGCTGTCTGCTCCCTGACTGCTAACTGGCCGTAGTTCTTGCTCTGCAGTGGGAAGCTGCTGTTGGCTGCTGGATGTGGAAGAGGAGGAAGGTCTGAGTGAGGTGAAACATTCAGAGAGAGTTTAAGTCTTTCAGCTGGAAGGAAACTCTTTGAACAACATGGCCAATGTAAGTCAAATGATCAAACTGGTGTTCATCTGTCCTCTGGTAATATGTATTACATCAGAAACACACTTCACAATGTGTAATGCAGGTTCAGTTTAGAGCTTCAGTTATCTGTGTGACCAATCAAAAAGAGATTAACGTTGATGCCGATCGACGTCACCAGAAACTCTGATCCTCTGACGTTGGTGTTTTCTGTACCTGCAGTTCAACCCGGTCGTCCCTGGAGAAGGCTCAGTCACGTGGTTCAGGGAGGCAGCTCGGCTATCTGTCTGGTGAACAGGTCTCTCCTCTGGGAAGACTGGACTGGGTGAGCCCACTGGCTGCAACAGACGGTGGAAAGAACAGCGAACACTTTCACCAAACTTCTCTTTCAAATATAGTGAATCAACTACATACATAATAGACGACAATAAAATTAGAAGCACAATGACTGCTGGATTAATTTGAAATAAAAATAAACATCTTCAACAGTTTGGACTGTAAATAAAATGAGAACTATGGCTGGATTGATGAATAAAAGAAAAGCCTTTGACATTTGGAGATTTCTTGCATTTGCATTTTTTAGAAATCGGATGTTTGGGCACTTCTCTTGTGTAAATTGCTCAGAAACCTCCTTATTGTGAATATCCATAGAAAAGCCATCCATCCTCTGAACGCCCTCCATTTCTAGTTTATGTATGTACAGTTTCATTTAGTCTAACTTGAGGGCGTTATTTATTCTGCTAGTCTCAGATACCAGTATTTTTACTCTAGTATTCGTTACAGTCTAAATACAGGACTAAAATTCTTGTATTGAACTTATTCCAGCCTTCCAGCAGCCTCTGTACCGTGACGTCGTCGTCCTCATCAGACCACAGTAGCTTCATATCGCTGGTCAGCTCCATCTCGGCTGAGTCGCGGTCTTTGGATATTTCCATCGGCTCCTCCTCTGCATCAGCTTAAACCAGAAAACACCCAGAGACTCACTGACCAACCGGCTCTGATCACAGTGACTTCAGTAATGCAGACATTGATGTCTCACTGTACCTGGCTGAGATGACTCGTTAAGCCTGACATTTTGATTGTGATCAGTCTCGCTGTCCTGTATTCAGAAACAGGAAGAAAAATAGAAATCTGGATGTTACGACTAAAATACTGCATCTGCACTGCTTCATTCAGTTTGACGGTTTAGAAAGTTTTGCAGCTAAACTCTGCAATTGCTTGTTAGTGGAACAAAAAGAGAACAAGAATAATATGACTGCTGCAAATTGTAGCTGCTGTTAGCTCAGTTTCTTAGCTGGGCTGTGAACACAGAGCACTGGGGGAGTGTCAGTGTTTACACTGCTAACACAGGAGCTTTGGACTACAGGGATGAAGAAGTTTTCAGGCCAAGGATCGGAGGGAAATGATGGTGGACAGTGAGCGGGAATTGTAACCGGGCTCAGCAGCTTCATGGTAGAGGCTAAAAGACTGAAGAGGACGTTGACGGAGGAAGCTACAACGAGAAAATCAGAGAAAGACAGAGAAGAAGCTGCCAGACAAGACTAAATCTGGGCTAAAAGCCTGAAAGACAGACACCAAGCTGGGCTTCTTGCTGTTGGACTAGTAAGTGATATTAGCGGGCTGCTATGTCTTGTGCTGTTGCATAACAAATATATATGTACAGCTGTCCATATTTATGAAAGTGGACTCGCCAGATGCTACTCAATGATCCAACAAGTGTACAGACACCTGAACTCACCTCCCTCGGTCTCTTAAAAGGACCCCTGGTCTCGGTTGAACTCTCTTCACTGGCTGAACCTCTGAACTCTGCATCTGAAGGACTCTCAGAGTCATTAAGGTGAATCTTTTGTCGTCTTCCAGTCCTGTTGAACACCGGACTTGTACAGCATCCATGACTCCGCTCAGTCTGTCCTTGTTCAGTCTCTGAGAATACAGGACTCTTGCTGGTTGCTGATCTTTCTGAGGGAGGGAGGTTCTTGGGAAGGTCTGTATTTCCTGGGAATACCGGGCTCTTAGACCGGCAGGACGAGGACCTCACAGAGGAGGTTAAACTCTCCTGAGAGGAGAGCGTGAACCCTGAGTTACAGACACTAACGTGGGGTTTGCAGGAACTTGGAGGCTTCTCATGCTGAGTATTCCTGCCAAATACTGGACTTTTAAAATACTCAGGACTCAGCTGTGTCTCTTCATTATCGCCCTGATCAGTCTCTGAAAATACAGAACTTTTAGGAAATGTGTTGGATGAAGTGAGGTGACTGGGGCATTTGGGAAACGCTGGACTCCTGGGTCGAGCAAGCGAAGGCTTAAGAGGCGAGGTCCCGCTGTCCTGAGAGCACAACACAAACCCTGAGGTTCTGCAGGTTTGCAGCAGGTCCTGGCTCAGCCGGGGGATGTGAACCTCGGCTCTGTGGCCAGTCGAAGGGAAGACGGGGGATTTACGGAGCTGACAGTCGTCGATCTGGGTCGAGTCAGAGCTCTGATTTATTGTTGAGAGAAAACAAATAAATACATGATCATTCATTTGGAGTTTCTGTTTGTGTCAACTCTCTTTTAGCTCTGTTTTTGGTCTCCACAACCTCCTGAGGGAAGTATCTGACTCTTTAGGTGCTAAATGCTCCACTATGTTCAACTGGTAGTCTATCTGCGTCTGTAGGTGGTGTGCAGTGGCTTTTTATCTGAAAAAGTCACGTTGTTATTATGAAAATATTGATTACTTTCATCATAAAAGGAAACTAAATCAGGAAAGTAATATGCAAACTAAAATAAAAAGTAAATATTACGTCATTTATCAAGTAACAATTCTCTGATACCTTTACAAATGTTAAGACTGGCTGCTTTTCTCTGTTCTACAAATTCAATTAATGCTTAAAATTTGGGGGTAAAAATCAATCAACCAACCAAATTTAAAAAGTAAAGAACAGAGATCTTTAGGGCGAACCTGTGGTGAGTCTAGGACGAGGTCCACCGTCTCTGATCCGCAGGGTGAAGGCTGAGAATAGATTTTCTGACTCTGGGACAAGTCTGGCATCTCCATCAGAGGACTTCCTTCTTTTCTTTTCCGCTTTTTATTCCAGGTATTACTTTCATCTGCACTTCTTTGTGCTCCTTGGAAGAACAATACCGCATGGGTTCAGATTCATATGAGCTGTCAGATTATAGATATATGTCTCCTTTCCTGCTGTGATACTTCAGCAGTCCTCAGTGACTCACCTCGGTTCAGGTCTGTCTCTGTTGTGTCCTCTGATGCTCTCTGATCGACAGCAGTAGTCGGATTCCCGTTTGAGTACGAGAGTTTCCGTCGAGAGCAGATCCTGAGCGATGTTTCAGCACCAGACAGTAAACTCTGACTTTGGGAGGACGGACATGGCTGCACCTGGCTGACCATCTACGAGAGAAAAACCACACGGGGCCACATAGAGATTTACTACTGATGTCCTCCAACTGCCCCTACTCAACTCTTTCTGTGAGTTTTCTGATGGACAGAAAGTTTAATTTGTTGCTAAAGTAATCACTAAGCTAGTTAGCTCAGTCCACACTGGGGAGTGTTTTTATTTACACTGCTAGAAAAGGAGCTTTGGACCGCTGAGAGGAGAAGGTTCTCAGGGCACCTTACCACGGCTACACCCGGCTAAAGAGGTGGCTGCATAACATCTTAGATGCAACATTAATAAAATAACAATAACACATTAAGAGCAACTTAAATCCAGAGTCAAACTCTTCATCTTTGTTCATATACATGTGTGTATATATTCATACTAGAACAATAAAGTGGATTCTGTACTCACACTGTCTTGGATGGCCTTCATCATGGCCTCTTCCTCTTTCTGCAGCCTGAGCGCAGTGATACTGGCTTCCTGTTCACTCAGACGCAAGGCCAAGTCCATCATCTCCTCCTCTGTCATCTCTGAAAGAACAACACACACTTTTATTCTCAAAAGGAGCTCAGTAGCAAAATGAGTAAATGATGCAACCATTCCAACAAAACCCTAACCCTACATACAGTATATGTGTAGTGATGGTGTGGCTTTGACATCAAAACAGTTCTATATTATTATAGGTATTAGTAATGTCTGATATTATTGTGTTAAACAGTGTTTATCCTGTATAACTTAAAACAAAAATACAAGTTATGTTATTATTTTGACACCCTGTGTGTCACGTCATGTACCTTTGGGTTTGGATTTGTTTTCCCTCTCTCTCTTGCGTTTTTCTCTCAGTAATGAAGGTGGCAGAATTGATGATGAGGGCTCATCCTAGAAGAACAAGCAATCAGTTTTTAGGTTTTGGTGGTGTCATTTCCCAGAGTTCATAGAGGCATTGTGTTTCACAGATCTGGAGTGACCTTTCGTCCTTTTTTAGCTGAAGAATACAACAAACTACAACCCCAATTCCAAGTTTAGACTCAGTGTTAAACTTAAATAAAAACAGATCGTAACGATGTTCAAATACTTTTTGGCTTTTAGTCAATTAAATACAATACAAAGACAACTTGTTTTTACATTGTCGTCGAGAGCTTCGTCCTCCTGTGAGTTTTCATTAGTCTGTCGGCTTCCGGAGGGGACGTCACTGCCATCCTTCATTACTTGATTCCTCAGAGCCATTCTGGTCTGCTCCTGGGAAACTTTGAACAACAGAGACACAAAAAAAATTCAAATGTTAAATTCCTGGATTTCTTTCTTTAAATCATGTAGCTCACCTGGAAATGCCAAATTATGTGTATTGTGGAAAATGTATCCATTACACTGCTAACCTTTATGTGTCTTGTATTTGCTATTCTCTGTGATTTTTTTAGGAATGTGACGACAGTTTGTAACTTTTCTATCTTGTAGCTGTGACTTGCTACAAGTTGCGTAGCAAACTATGTATGAGGAGTTCTTGTGATAACCTTCAAGGATATAGATAAGGGTTACGGGAAGATTCAGAGAAACAACTGAACTAATCCCATCAGATACAATCCGTAACATCACTAAAAGATTCATAGAAATATCTTTACGTAAGGGGCAAGGACAGAAACCAACGTTGAAAGGCTGTGACCTTTGACCCTTCAGGCAGCACAGTCGGTTAAAAACTGAAAAGTTGACCACAGCCTGTATCAGGAGTTGGGTAGCATGTTGAGTCAGGTAAGGCCTGATTTTTATTGTGTTGTAAACTAAAATTAAGAACATACTGTACAGTCTGATTGTCGGTATTTAGCATCCAGAGCACAGAGCTCTGTTTGTGTCCAGTTGTGATGTGGTATCTTGCCTCTGGCGGTGAAAACTGGACGCTCCCACTCGAGTCCAGAGGAGGATAGAAAGCGTGTCCTGTATGATCTGGGAGAGGTTGAAAATGAAATGCACTTTTTGTTCTGTTGTCCAATGTACTACAACATTAGAGCTAGAGTTTTTCATGAGATGACGGCAGAAGGTCCTGATTTGTTTTCTATGTCGGACGAATGCAGACAAAGGCGAAGTGTTTCCTTTGCTCAGTTTGTGTTAAATACCAACCAACAATGTACACTGAACAAAAATATAAAACACAACACTTTTGTTTTTGCTCCCATTTTTCATTAGCCGAACTCAAAGAGCTAAAACACTTTCTATATACACAAAATAATCATTTCTCTCAAATATTGTTCACAAATCTGTGTAAATCTGTGATAGTGAGCACTTCTCCTTTGCCGAGAGAATCCATCCCACCTCACAGGTGTGGCATATCATAATGCTGATTAGACAGCATGAATATTGCACAGGTGTGCCTTAGGCTGGCCACAATAAAAGGCCACTCTGAAATGTTCAGTTTTGTTTTATTGGGGGGCTGGGGGTTGGAAAACCAGTCAGTATCTGGTGTGACCACCATTTGCCTCATGCAGTGCAACACATCTCCTCCGCATAGAGTTCAGGTTCAGATCAGGTTGTTGATTGTGGCCTGTGGAATGTTGGTCCACTCCTCTTCAATGGCTGTGCGAAGTTGCTGGATATTGGCAGGAACTGGAACAAGCTGTCGTATACGCCGATCCAGAGCATCCCAAACATGCTCAGTGGGTGACATGTCCGGTGAGTATGCTGGCCCTGCAAAACTGGGATGTTTTCATCTTCCAGGAATTGTGTACAGATCCTTGCAACATGGGGCCGTGCATTATCATGCTGCAACATGAGGTGATGGTCGTGGATGAATGGCACAACAATGGGCCTCAGGATCTCGTCACGGTATCTCAATAAAATGCACCTGTGTTCATCGTCCGTAATATACGCCTGCCCATACCATAACCCCACCGCCACCATGAGCCACTCGATCCACAACACTGACATCAGAAAACCGCTCACCCACACGATGCCACACACGCTGTCTGCCCTGAACAGTGAAAACCGGGATTCATCCGTGAAGAGAACACCTCTCCAACGTGCCAGACACCATCGAATGTGAGCATTTGCCCACTCAAGTCGGTTACGACGACGAACTGGAGTCAGGTCGAGACCCCGATGAGGACGTCGAGCATGCAGATGAGCTTCCCTGAGACGTTTCTGATAGTTTGTGCAGAAATTCTTTGGTTATGCAAACCGATTGTTGCAGCAGCTGTCCGAGTGGCTGGTCTCAGACGATCTTGGAGGTGAACATGCTGGATGTGGAGGTCCTGGGCTGGTGTGGTTACACGTGGTCTGCGGTTGTGAGGCCGGTTGGATGTACTGCCAAATTCTCTGAAACGCCTTTGGAGACGGCTTATGGTAGAAAAATGAACATTCAATTCACGGGCAACAGCTCTGGTGGACATTCCTGCTGTCAGCATGCCAATTGCACGCTCCCTCAAAACTTGCGACATCTGTGGCATTGTGCTGTGTGATAAAACTGAACATTTCAGAGTGGCCTTTTATTGTGGCCAGCCTAAGGCACACCTGTGCAATATTCATGCTGTCTAATCAGCATCTTGATATGCCACACCTGTGAGGTGGGATGGATTATCTCGGCAAAGGAGAAATCAAATCAAATCAAATCAGATTTTATTTGTATAGCTCAAAGTCACAAAGTACATTTGCTTCGGAGGGCTTTACAATCTGTACAGGGAGTGGCACCCTCTGTCCTTAGACCCTCGGTTCGAGTGAGGAAAAACTTGATCACTATCACAGATTTACACAGATTTGTGAACAATATTTGAGAGAAATGGTTATTTTGTGTATATAGAAAATGTTTTAGATCTTTGAGTTCATCTCATGAAAAATGAGAGCAAAAACAAAAGTGTTGCATTTATATTTTTGTTCAGTGTAAACAGGTGCTTTATGTTTGATGTTTTTAAAGTAACAGTCTGAATCTCATTTGTTTATCAGCTATGTTGTCAGTCATGCCTTGTGCCTGTAATGTCTAAAGAGCATGCTCTTGTATCACGTATAGTTGTTTATTGTCTTTGTTTGTTATATGTCAGCAGTGTCTTGTAAGTCCATGTTGGAAATGGACTTACTTACTACATAGCAACTTTCAAAACACAGTTACAAAGTGCTTTATAATAAAGCAGAACACAATAAAACAAAGCACAATAACAGTTAAAAGCTATAGATCTGCAAAGAAAGTGAAATAAAATGTGACATAAAGGCCCTTTTAAAAGTGATTTAAACGTTGAGTTTGCAGCCCTGATTCCTCAGGCAGGTCATTTTATGGTCTTAGAGTCCTGACTGTAAAGCCTCTGTCACCTTTATGTAAATATCTGGGCGAGGAACAACCAGGAGCTACGCCGCTTTTCTTCTTTGTTATCTCGTTTTATTCTTATCCTGTTGAATAAATTAAAGTAACGCCACAACATACACCTTTTTAAATGTGCGTTAAACCAGGTGTGTAGCATGACATTACAGGTGTGTTAAGACTGATCCAAAGATCAGTATTAAACCCATCTTAAATAACACAAACTATACAGATTAATCTTAAAGTGCAGCAGAGCTAATGACAGACTACCAACCTCAGGTGAAGTTACCTGATGATGAAGAGTGTCTTCGTCGTCCTCTCATCTGTCCGGTGGGTCGATGTGACGGGATGACACGAACGTGGAGCCCAGATTACCTAACCCTCTGTGTACAAAAAAACCCCAAACAAACAAAAAACAACAGCTGAGTGATGAGATTAAAACGATTTAAAGCAGATTAATTCAGACTCTGGTGAGTCCAGCTCAGATTTAAAGAGTCGTTCAGAGCAGATATCTGCTGTCAGTTAGCTTAACTGACACGGCGCGAGGACAACGGTTGATTTGGAAACAAACTGACCGCACGAGACACAAAAAAACTGCAAATAAAGTTCGTATTTTTGATTTTAGATTTAATTAACAGCGCGGTCGAACAGTGCGTTATGTGTTCGTGTGGTTTTATATCCAACAGCTGCACAAAAACAGCGACAAAAAAAACAATATTGATTTTAGAAACACTCACAACAGAGTTTTCCTGACTTTCGCGGCGCCATGTTTGTTTCTGCTTACGTAATGACGTGACGTCGACGTAAGGCGCGTCCTTTTTGCTGCCTTCAGGGACTGTCGGTTATAATGTTTAAACAATATTCTTGTTGTTTGATTATTTTTCCACAGCTTTTCCCTGAGTTAATTTCCCGAGTTATACTTATTTGTTCACACTTGTTTTAGCACTCACTAAATTCCACTGAAGGTATAACAGATAAAACATTGATTTCCAAGTAAATATCTTGTTTTGCTTGATTTCATCTTCAAATCACTGGCCCAACTTATTTTCATCATGAACAGTAGGTCAAATAAGACAAATACTTTTTTGTTCATACAACAGAATATCAGTCTTAATTCAAAATTATTTTTGCAGTGTAATAATATATATTCCTCTTATTTGATATATTATAGTATTTCATACTGAAATTGTGTAGATTTTAACCTGTCTTATATGTGAAATTTTAAACAACTGGTGCAGCAGTTCAATCCCCAGGGAAAACAAAATTCAGTACCAAGGACAGCAGGCAAGAAAATGCTGCATTCTGATTGGCTGTCAGTGCATTACAGGTATCCACGGCTGCCTCCGGTTTGTTAGGCGAACGTGATAAGTACTACACTACGGAAACCGATGACGTATCATCAACATATATGTACTCAAATAGGTACACATAGGATGGAATAGCACACTTCTTTGTCGTTGGTCAGGAACAGGAGTGTCTGCACCGTTAAGGTATTTGTCTCCACCTAGTGGCGAACTTAGATTTAACAAAAACACCATGTAAGCAATCTCTCTCTCTCGCTCGCTCTCTGTATGTGTGTGTATAGTATGTGTGCTCATAGGATTTTAGATTGAAAAAATGTCGCTGTCTAGTGTATATATATATATATATTTTATTATATAATAATAATTAAGTATTTTGTCTTTTGTAAAACAGTCTTAATTGCTGGTTTTGATGCTGGTGCTGGTAAACCAGAGCACCATACATACAGAAACATACAAGTGAACACACAACGAGGTGAAGACTGGACTCAAATCCTGCAGAGCTGCAGTAACATCAACTTTCCAAAAACAAACGCAACATGTTGAAACTTTGGAGTAGCATGGATTTTTGTTCACCATTTCTTATAGTGGGCTTGCTTACTGCAAAAATACCTAACTGAGTACATATGGGCGGTGAATTAAACATGTCCTTTAAGGACACTTGTTTGGAGACAATCGGGTGATGTTTTAAGGCCTGGACAACAGCTTTGTGGAAAGCTGGATCGATCTGTGGAACTATCTCCATAATGAAGCCAGGGTGCGTGTAGGCTCTACAGGACAAAGCAGGGAAGCTGCTGCGTCTCCAAATCCAAAGTGGACAGATTTTTGGCCAGACAAGTCTTAAAGTTTTTTCCTATCTGTCTCATCACAACTCTGTCTCTCCTCTGGAACTTTCTATACTTTCTCTGAAGAACCAGCAGGCAGAGATGTGCCTGGTTGCAACACAGCTCACTCTGAAAGTTCACTGCTAAATTTGCAACTGGAAACAAGTCACTATGTTCATAAAGTGTTCATATCTGTCATTTGCATCCTTCTGAGCAGAACTCTGCATCTCTTCAGGATTTTTTTTTTGTTTGTTTGCTGTCGGATGATGCAGCATCAGCACACGGGGAGGAGCTGGACTGCTCTACAGCAGCCTCCAAAAGTGCAACATTAGCTCTGCTGCTACTGTAGGAGCCAAGCCAAGAGACACAGCACTTTGACTGATCTTTCGTCCAGCTGTGCCTTGTGCTCTATGCTGACTCTTCGGGCTGAAGCATGTATTGCAGCAATCTGCCGACATGAGTCACCATCCCATCAAAAACTGTGCCCACAGCTTTAAAGAGATTTCTCCCTTGCCTCTTTTCCAAACAACTCAATAAGTTGTATTGCCTCAGTCAAACGTCTTGCTTAGATTAGATTAGATTAGATTAGATTAGATTAGATTAGATTATACTTTATTTATCCCACAATGGGGAAATTTACTCGTTACAGCAGCAAAGTGTGATATACACTACAGAAGTAAAGTAGAAAGGACAACAACAGACAGACGTATCTTATACAGTAATCTACACAATATAAACAAAAAAGCAAACAAGCAACAGACAACGTGCAAAAAGTACTGAAGGTAAAAGTGGCATGTTATAAAAAACAATATTGTAATGTAAAGTGACCATTGATATAAATAATGCAGTTAAATTTGCTGTCCAGAATGCCATCATAGGCCCAAAAGCCTCCATGGTAACTAGTTACTAATTAAAAATACCCAGGCAAGACAGTCCAGAGTGATAGGTAAACCATGTCGGCTGCCACCATATGCTTCTGCTCTGCAGTGAACCTTTTCAGACATGATTCACTTTACTATTTTTTTATTATTGTGTCCTGTATTTTTCTTATTGCTGTTGTTGTTGCTGTGTAAAAGGAGTTGGGCAAAATAAAAATTGCTGTATAAACCACGTGTTTTTACTTGCGAATGACAACAAATCTCTTGAATCTTGAATGAATCCTCATGTAAGAAATACTACCATTGATACTGTCTATATCACAGGATGTTTATGATTAATGCAGCTTATTACATCACAGTACAAACAGAGCTAAACCTCATCATTTAGTTTATTATCATTCACAACACATGTTAATAAGATCCACCTAAAGTTAATGTGTCACACCAACATTAAAAATAATGATGCCGGTTTTTTTTCTGCTTTGATTGTTTTGATGGTTAAAGAAGTGAGACTGTGTGTGTGTGTTTGCACCTTTACATCTTTCTGTTTTTGAATGTGACCCCTGTTACAGCTCCGATTACTGGTAACATGAGGTAAGAACCCAGTGCATACACAGAGAAGACACAACTAGTGCAGTCTAAATGTAGACATGGCAAATATGTATACAAGTGCACAACATGCGGGTCTACTACAAAAATGACCAGACGGCGCTGTAGTTAGAGCTGCACGACAAAATTAGACTAGTTCACTCAAAGATCGTTTGTGCTGGTACAAACACGCGGAGAGTGAGACCTCTTTAATGCCACTGTCTGCCTGTCAGTTGCGCATGCGTATTAGAGCGCCGCTGCTGTAATAGAAATCATGGCCGTTGCGATGCAGACGGAGGATTTTCCGTACTTACCTTCGGGGCCGGCGGAGGGTATGACCTGTTTCTTTACTAACTTAACGTTTATTTTAACAGAGCAGCCCACCGGTGCACTCGGACGTGGCTAATTAGGCTTAAAACGTGACTGTTGCCGCGAAAGCTAACGTTAGCTGGCGTTGCGGAGTGAGCGGAGCGGGTTTGCTAAACTATGCTAAGCTACGCTAGCTGTAGCCGCTTGGGCTCCAAGGTCGATGAGAGCATGTCTGCATCCGATGCTGCTCCTGAATGATTGTGGACCGACTCCTGCCTGTGGACAAGTGGAGACTGAAGGAGGCATCTTTAGGTTTGCTTCAGCAGACATGCACGTTTTTAGGCCAGATGCTGTGCTGCGTTAACCCTGGTCCTGCTCGTGTAAGGCTTCATGCAACGACACATGCTACTTTTGAACTTTTGAGTGGACAGCACTGTGGCTAAAGTTTGTCTGAATGTCATCTTATGAAACAAGTCTGTTTGATATTAATACAGTCTGTCATCAGCGCTGTCAGTCTTGTCTGAGTGGACCAGCTCTGCTGTTTTGTTTGCATACTTCAGTCCCATCTATGAAGCTCCCATCCCGCATCAGTGAAGTGAAGCTGTCAGAAATATGTCAGCAGATATTATCCTGAGTTCTGGTTCATCGTGATATTATGCTTTACCTGGTCTGCAGACTACATCACAGCTAGTTTATGACACTGCTGCTAAGGTAGATAAGAGGGAAGGAGAGTGGATGTTGGCTATCACACATGCATTGTCTATGAGTGATATGAAAGAGTCACCCCCAAATTGTTGATGTAAACTGTAAACAGTTCAATCCACAGAGATGTTTATTGTGTGGAAAGGTTTCCATTATGTCCAGATAAGATGTGTTATGAAACGCAACTCCGAGCACATTTTAAAAACAGCAGGTGTGTTGACCAAAGTGCTTCACAGAGAAACTTAAACTGCGATTATCACAAAAAAAATGTGTCGGAAACCTACTGACTCAGAAGTGCATCGTTGATGCAGATGGTGTGAGATCAGAGAATACTTTTCTTATATCATAACTTTTTTAACAACCGCTCACACACCAGGTGCTAAATATAACACTCTGCCTGTAAGGTGCTGTCATGTCTGAACATTTATGTAACAGACACCTGTGTCCGAATGACAAAAAGCCCTGAAACGTGATGCTACACAGTCCATGGCTAAAAGTAGTAAATTAAATAATGCTCATCCAGACCGACACTGTAAAACACATTGTGACATGTCGTAGTGTTATTACAGTGTCACATCTGATCAGATTTAATCCCCTGACTTCATACTTACATTTGCTTTTAGGTGTTTTTCCAAAGTGACTTACAAAAAAAAGGGGGGAAAAATCAAGATACAAAACTGTTTTAATACTTGGTTTAATCATATCTGTGTAATATATCACCAGTTATTTTTGTCACGTGTCTTTGAGTTGACGCATTGAGGTGAATTCCTTTTCCAGATTGTTTGAGCCAAGAAAAATGACTCAAACTCAGAGTTGGGCCTAAAATACACTTCTGTCTCCGAGTATGGCGTGCACAGATTTCTGCATAGCTGCTTGCGAACATGTCAACAAGGTTGGAGGTCTCTCATATTTTCCAGGCAGGAGTTATTCACAACGAGAAAGAAAGCAATTTAAACGGGGCTTGTTTTCAAAAACTCTGTGAAATCAGTTTAATACAGTCGGACACTGCTGAGCTGTCTAAATGTAAAGTATCTTGATTGTATTATTGTTTGAACTTTTGCCACAGATATTTTACGTCGTGTTATAATTACATTTTCCCAGAAGATGTAACCTGATTTCAAATCTCCTGTTTCTCTCTCTCCTCCTTCCCTGCAGTAAACAAGATGATAAAGGAGCACGGCGACCTGTTTTCTGACTCCCAGTGTAAAGTCTGCAGTGCTGTCCTAATTTCAGAGTCTCAGAAGTTGACTCATTATCAGGTCAGTGAGTCTGCCACCGCTGTTTCAGTGTCAGGGGACTTATTTTTGACGGTGCTACTATACTCGGTGGTATAGAGGGAAGCTGCACATTTATTGCCTAGAGGGCATGATTATTTAATGTGCTCTACATTACATGAATGGTTTTGTTATTACTGTAAGGGCGCGTCCACTTTAAGCTGTCAAGGTAAGTAGTATTTATGAGTTATAATCAAAGGGATTCTGTTATAAAAATTAGGATTATACTGGGGTTCAGATGTTTTAATTCATACAGTGTGTGTGTGTATCCTGTCTTTTGCATGTCTCGTGCACTTCCCTTATTTGGCCTGTGTTTTACTGAGGCTGGCAGGGAGAGATAATTATAAATCAATAGTACAAGGACATGACAGACAGGTTAGGGAAGTATCATTTGGATAAGGAACATCCTGTTTATTACTGAGCAGAAAACCAAAAAAGGATGTTATGATATTATCTGTATCAGTGGGGAGGTGTCCGAGACAGCCCATTTAAAAAAAAAAAAAAATGTATAAGAACCAACTGTTAGAGCTCCTCAGGGAGCCTTTTCTCTGTAACACCTTTTTGTGTGTTGCACTGTTAAACGCTCCTTCTTGTACAAGAATAACAAATTCAACTTAAACTTTGATGCTTTGAATCCAGTCTTCCTTATTAAAGGGTTTTTCTTAAAAAATTCCCATAACAGATTCTTTATTCTCAAGTTGTCTGACGACAAAAGCAGAAAGCAGAGAGAGAGAGAGAGCACAAGGGGACAGAAACAGAGTTTTAAGCAGCGGAGACTCAGCAAACTTTTGGCCACAATGCTAATCACAGTTTGGCTGTGGTGTACAATTTTGTTTTTAGCTGACTGTTTTCCTATTGATCAGGCATTTCAGTGTGGACGGAGGCCTTTGTGAACAAGACCTGGAAACGATAGTGTAGACAAAATACTTTACATGTAAACAGCTTTTTAAAAATTTGCTGATTTTCTATATTTATTAGTGCTGATATGATACCAGAGTGTTGATGCTGGTACCAAGAGATAGTTGGTGTGAAATGTTAAAAGGAAACATAAAATTCCCATCACAAGTTAGAAGAATGTGATGCCTTTTTAAATGTATTTTCTCTGTAGTCACATAAAAACATGAAGGTATTTGATTTGTAACAGTATATTTGACATTTATCCCAAATGTAGTATTATATAACTTGTACCTAGATGACATAAACTATTAATATATTACAGAAATAATTAGATTACATATATCTGAGACTCAAACACAACTCACGAAGGATTTTTATTTGATTCAGTGTAAACAAAAGCCTGAGGTGGTTTGCAAAGAAGGTTCACTGCCAAGCAACATTATTTATAACCTACGTCACAGGTGGAGGTTCACCCATTCTGCAGTGGCTGTTGGGCGTACATCACTTGACGTACAAATGGCCCATACTTGTGTACACACAAACGTTAATTTCGTCATATTTCATGATAGCATTCAACAACAATAGAAGATATTAATAGAATATATGTTATTCTTGTGTACATAACCATATAGAAGTCTAGCAGCTTCACGCAGAAGGGATTATACATGAATACATGTTCAGCTTAGAATACCAAATGTATTGTCCTCTAGCCAAAGTCGTTCAAAAGCAACAGAGCAGCCACCAGAATGCAGAAGCTGCTTCTTCTTATGTCTAACCAGTCATCACACAAATAAACTTTTCTTCTGTACTTGTGAAAATAAGTTTACCGCAGTGTTTTTGGGGTGCTGTATATACTTGTGATAAACACTTGTGCTTGTCTTTGCAGAGCAAGAAACATGCCAACAAAGTGCGTCGTTATCTTTCCATCCAAAGTGAGAAGGAGCCAGCGCTCAAAAAGTTAAAGTCGTCACCATCTGTGAGTAAGAAGTTCTCAGTTTTTACAGTTAATGTCAGCCGAACCCAGACAGCTCACTTACAAACCACTCATTCAAACCAACATTTGGTTGTTTGTTATCACAAACTGAAAACGACCGCGCTTTAAAAAACATTTTTGACCTTGGGCACGCTGAGCAGTTGCATCTCCTAGTATGCTCCTACTGCTTTTTGCACCACGTTTGCCTTCACCCACAGGATCTCCTGTCATAACTGCTCGCTCCCGCGCTCAGTTTATACCAATCCCACTCACCAGGCCACAGCGGATCGCGAGTGATGTTTTTTTTTTTTTTTTTTTAAATCAAGAAGTTCAAACTAACATGTAATTAATGCAAACTCAACCCACATAGCCTCATATCTGAAGTACACTGTAGCTGTGGTCACAGCTGATTCCGCCACACATTCATTTCCATGAGGAACGGGACGGGTCAGATCAAGTAAGATTGAACTCTGGCATGTGAAATCGCTCATTATATAAGCAGCTGAGAAGGAGCGATGGTGCTCCAGTGTGTGTCCGAAGACAGTAACTGAGGTGATAAAACACCTTTAAATAAAACAATGTATGAATTTACTTAAATGAACTTAATCTCGGAGCCAAAGTCTGTTTGTTTTGCATCCAAATTGTCAGAAGGTTCATGGTTTTATTAGGCAGTGTAACTGCACAGTAGTCCTGCCCCTTCAGCATCGTGTGTGTGCAGAACTTGATTAAAAATGAATAGATCACACTTGAGGTGACTTTAAGCTCAGCAAGAAAAGCTGCTGTCCCAAATGCAAATCGAGCATTCTGCATCTTGCTCCCTGGAGGTTTGATTCCAGACTTAAACTCCCAAGAGCGTTCAAACTTTGCATAGTCTGTATTGAGAAAAGCCAGCTGTTTCAGCAAACGGGTGAAATGGTCTGCTAATCTAAAAAAGCCAGCTTTAGGCTTTTAATTTGAGGAATTTAGAAACAGAGAGAAACGTACAGTTCATCCCTTTTTAATGAGACAAATGACGCCCCTTGTAGCCGTAAATGATTGATGTCGCTGTGTGTCTTTGTTAGCAGGACTGTAACAATGGAGACACTGACCGGTCGAAGGTGTGTCATGTATGTAACATGACCTTCTCCTCTGCTGTGGTGGCTGAGTCTCACTATCAGGGCAAAGTTCATGCCAAGAACCTGAGGCTGAAAACCGTCGGTCCTCTGACCCCAGGTATGAATGTTTTTTACCTTTTTAATGACTTTACTTTTTTTTTTCTTTTCTAATGTTGCGTATTGCTTATATCTTATGTGAATGCATTATTTAGATGTTTTTGTTCGTATGTTTTTTTTTCATAACTGGTTCCTAACAACATTTCTATAATTGCTGTTATTGCATCTCCTCTTCAGCAGTAGCCTCCCAAACACCACCACCATCTCAGCCGAAGAAGAAACCTGTAGACGATTCGAGCAGTGCGCCAGCAGCGGCGGCAGCGGCGGCAACAACAACAACAACAACAACCCGGACCGATTCTGTTCAGTCTGCCAGGCCTCCTTCAACAACCCGCTCATGGCCCAGCAGCACTACGTGGGCAAGAAGCATAGAAAACAGATGACCAAGCTGAAACTGATGGAGACGTACGGCCCTTCCACAGCACCAGGTCATAACACACAACCAGGCAGTCACATAGCTGATTCACCCTACTCAAAGACGTCACTCCTGAAGATAATAAAACAAAACAACTATTCTCTTCTATGTGTCTACAGCTTCCACACTAAAGGGCTACCCATGCACCATCTGCAACATTGAACTAAATTCTGTGGAGCAGTACCAGTCTCATATTAGTGGTGCCAAACATAAGAACCAGTAAGTACATGCATCTCATAGGCTGTATTCAGGCACTGTGGTGAAAACTCAATTACTTGAGTGAGGGTTAGTGCGTATTAGCTGCAGTAGTGTGGGCCACTGGCCTGACGTCACACTGCATCAGGCAATCAGAAGATCAGACTGGTCAAACCTTCACAGTCGGCCTGAAAGTCACTGAAACTGAGGCTATCCATGTGGAGTTTATGGACTAAACTATGATACTCTATCTATTGTGTTTTGACTTGGTTTACTTCATGTACTTTTGGTTTGTGTCCGATGGTTTGAGAGGGAGAGAGCGAGCATTGGTAGAGAAACATAGACAGTGAGTGAGAAATAAAAAGTTATTTTCTGATAGTTCATGTCAGCAGTGTGGAAAAACAACCAACCATTTCTGTCTGCAGAAAAACAGTAATGTCTCAAAATGATCTTAAAATGTTTTTTTGTTTTTCTTTGTTTGTTTTTTCTTTTTCAATTAAAATTTTTTAGAGTGAAGAAATCCGGCTTGAACACTACAGAGAACCAAGAAGCAGCAGAACAATCGTACGGTGGCGACAACCAGCACACTGCCCCGGACAACCAGTACGCCCCCGTGGACGACCAGTATGCTCCCGTGGATGACCAGTTTGGCACCGCAGAAGACCAGTACACAGCTGGAGATAACCAGTATGCTCCCGAGGACACAGAGTACTCAGAGGAGTACCAGTTTACTTGAGGTTGGGCTGGGACGGACTGCAGAGGATTCAGTCAGGACACACAACAACCAGCCCCCCTTTAACACATTAACATCATCCTCCATGGACCTTCAGCTCCTGCCAGAGTCTCTTCTCAGTAGCTTTGCCCCTGGAACAGTCCTCTAAATCACAGGTTTGGACCCTGGAATATCCCAACATGTTGTTTTATCATTTTGGATTCCCGACTGAAAAGGTTAAAGGACGTGTATTTGTTTTGTTTCTCTTCTAAAGAAAGAAGCTTCAGCTGTCACTTGTACCCACAATCATGATAAATGATAAAGAATGTCTTCGAGGGTTCAGCTAGTTCCTACTTTAGTTACAAACGTGTGTACTGACTAAAACCGTTCTCTGTATCAGTGTATATTAGGGCTGGGTCTCATGTTAAGTTTGTCAATACTGGTGCTGATATGATCAGTACTTTACTTTAGGAACATAAAACTTTTGTTGAAGCTAAAGCTACAATATTAAATGTTGTCTGTACAAAAGGAGCGATTCAGGTAAATGCTAAATGTAGGAAAATGTAAAATAAAACGGATCAGACCAGACATTGTATGCTGGCTTTCAGTACTTGTGCTACCAAAAAAGTATCAAAATCGAAACCCAGCCTTAGTGTGCATACTAGGAATGTATGATACACTACTTATGTTTACTTTATGTGTTTGACATGTTGAAATAACAGCTGCTACTAAATTTGACTCTTCTTAATTGTCAGGAGGTACATCATCCAAATATTGATGGCCCCAGTTCAAACCTGTTTTATTTAGAAACTTCAATTTATTGCTATAATTTGAATGAAAGTTTAACTGGAGGATGTGACACCAGGAAGTGATGAGACTTGAGACGATGTTATCATCAGATGTTATCGCCCGCTCTACTCGTGGTTGCACAGTGGCTGTTCTCTACTTACAAAAGAGATCGTACACCGGCTGCCGGAGAGCACTTCAACCAGACAACAGATAGGTTTAATTCTGGCCCTGTTATCAGGTTACTCATATTTTAATGTTAATTAGTGACAGCTGATACGATGTTTGTGAAGCGGTGGAAGTGACAGTCCACGCCGGATGAAAACGAGACACTGCTACTGGAATGTTTTGGACAATGAGAAAAAGAGGGCATATTACGGATTTGTTGGCGTCAACGTAGCAAATCATTTTATTAACCTCAGAGTCTACCAGTCGGGTCCAGTGGGGTATTTTAATTGTCAAGCCACTAACATCTAATCAGTACTAACATCTTGTATCAGAGCCACATATAGGCAATGAAAAGCAATGCTGCTTTCCAGTCTATGTTTTAGTTCTTTGGTTGAATATAATTGGTTTGAGTCTACAGTGAATGTATTTATTGAAACATGTCCTCATCTTTTCTTTTTTTTCAAATTGTTTCTAAACCCGTTGTATGAAGATGCAGACATCGGAAAAAAGAAATGAAATCAAGCTTTTGCGCAGCCAGATGAGTCACTGTATCCAGATGTGATAACTGTCCAGACAGATGGAAGAAAAACTGAGGCTTTCTGTCTTGATGCTAGTTTGTAAAATATATATATATATATTAGAAGAATTTTATGAGAACTTGGTTTGCAGTTTTACTTGTCTTTCTTTTATCCGATTTTGAATCGATGCCAAAATATCTCCACAAAGATTTTTTTTTGTTATTTTTCACTGAAATGTTGCTTCTGTGTATGTCATACAGTACCAGATGATGAATTTACAAGATTTAGTTTTTTATGTTACTTAACAAAGCTGATATTTATGTTCATATGGCCCCGAATTCGTCTCAGCTACAGTTTTTACTATATAAAAAAAAAAACACAACCTAATGTTTCAGTGATAGCGTTTTATTCCTGTTTACTGTAAGACTATAGGTTGCATTTCAAAGGAGTACATTGTTTTTCTACAGGACACTATGATACTATTTTGTCATTAGGAATGTGTACAGGAGGCTCATCATTTAATTGATGAACACTGCAGATGATGGAGGTTATTGTGATTTCAGAGAGCCTAAATTAGACCCTCTACTACTTCAGTAAACACCAGAATCTGTCAACAATAAGCATTTTGTAGAAGTTGATGTCATTTTATAAACATACGTTACATTTCAGTTTTCAGGAGTCTGGACAGTGTTAATTACAAAATGGAGAGATAAAAGGGATCATGATAAAAACTCCAAATAATATCCTCATTTCAAATGCAGTGGATCTACTACAGCTGTGAGTTCAGGAAAGTATAAGCTTTTTTTGTACTGTTGAGTTTTATGCTTGGTTTATTGAAGGGTGAAAGATTTTTAAATACTTCCCCTCTGAGTTGTTCAAAATGGGGCTTTATAAACTCTAGAAGAGACTTATGGATGCTCTGTAATTACTGTTCATAGCAGAGATTACAATATTTACCGCAGAGATTTTCAAGAGTGATGTCAAATTAGAAAGTGATGTCAATATTAGAATAATAACACTTTTTTTTAGTCCATTTGTCCTCAAGAGGATTGGTTGAATATTTTAGTACTGAATGTCTTCAACCTTCTGGCTAAAGAGAAGAGTTTTTTTTTTTTTTTTTTGGGATGTAATTTATACAAAGAGGGCTCATACATGTTGTATAGTACATTGTGTATAAAAGACAAATGGCCTTTTTGTTCTCACCCTCATCGTTTGCGTGCTAGATGTTTTGTGATGAAGAGTTACTTTCAATATAAGTTGTGTATAACTGAGGGGAAAAATGCCGCAAAGGTGTGCATTAAGTAAAGAAATGTTTTAAGAGAGTTGGTTTGTTTGTTTTTCCTTCAACACAACACTTTTGGTGGACCGTGATTCACCGACTTGATTTGATTGCTATCAATGTAAATATCAACCGATAAGCAAAAGAAATTGGCGTCCAAAAATACCAACAACATGTTTGAGGTAGTTTAGAAACATTGATGCTTTTAAATTTACAGCTTGTCCAACTGACAGCACTGATTATTGCTCAGCTGTAAAAACTCTGCAGAACTCTAAACTGCCTCAAGTAGCCAAGCCGGCACTATTCGTGATCTGGGTTTTCAAGTCTAAAATCACCATGCTTAATCACAGACATCTTCTGGAGAGAATCTGGAACAGTGGACATTCAGAGACATTCAGATCCCTGACACTCAACTCTTTTAAACCTTTAATTTAGTCTTTGTTCACATTTAAACATTTACATGAGTATCTGAGTGTAATTAATCTAGGGTTTAGCCACACATCCTGTGTTTGGTGCAGGATCTATTTTTCATGGTTTTGGCGTGGGCTATTTTAAACAAAGTGCAAATACCCCAATCTTTAAAGTCAAGACCATGGAGAAACTATTTCCCTACTTTGGTGTGGAAGAACTTTACTGGCCTGCAAAAAGCCCTGACCTCAAGTCATCAATCAGCCACCAATGGGATGAACACCCACTGTGAACCTGGTGCTATCGCCCATCGTCAGTGGTCTTCCAGGCCTTAGCAGGACTGTGGAGAGAGCAGACGAATGATCATCTTTTTGGAATGAGATGTTCAACAAACAAATGAATTACTCACTGAAAAGACAAAACAGTCAAACAAAGCCTGATCTCTGAAGAGAAAACTGACTGAGCCTCAGACATCTCTGTGAGCTGATATCACTCAGACCACATGGTGGTGCCCTTACTCTTTGCTAGTGGTAGACCTCAACAGGACTTTCTCGTCCCAGCACATTAAGAAGGACTTCAGGGTTCAGGCTCAAGTGATCTTTCTTCATATGAGTCAACAATGAGCTCAGCAGACAGACATTTTTTCTTTTTTATTACATTCATTTGTATCCTGAAGATACTGTGAAGGTCTGGTATATTGAGGTACATTTGAGGTAAGGTAGTTGCTGCTTGCTCACATAACTTTAGCTCCACCCTTGGGGTCAAATCTTCGATTTTCTAGCTGTATTCCAAGTCAACATCACACACTGATTTCCTCTTCAATGCACTATGCATACTAAATACACTTGATTCTTGAGGGTGCTGTTGATGGGCACTCAAGAAAATAGAGGAACTTCTCACAATTTGGGGAAAAAAACATAGATGAAGACAGCTCCAGAAAAATATTGGAGTATTAATCTTTGGAGAAAACATTTAGCTTTCCCTTAATGAAGTGTTCTTGGCAGTGGTTTTCCCAAGTCACGTTGGAGGACATATTGCATAATTTCCTGTCAATACAAAAGTTAAGCAAACTCATTTTTAAGTATGTCATGCAACATATATTATTTGTATAGTTTGACGTAAAAAAAAAAAAAAATCCAGTTTGCTTGTTGTGACAAAACACCAGCAAACCTCACAAGTAAACAAACCCAAGCTTAATCGTCCCTCCAGAAACCTGTGGCTGATGTCTCAAAGCGGCTCATATAACAACACAACATGAAAACAAAGTGACAGTGTAAAAAAGGTCACATTTTAGTGATGAACCTTCAGATAACTGTCACCTGAACATACAGCATGTATCGACTTTACGTTTCTTTATATTGACTTCCAGCTCACTATCTTAGTTCACTCTTACAGCTCTCATAGCATCGTTTTCAGCCCCAGCAGGCAGCTGTTTTCATTTAAAAATTGATAAAAACTCATTGTACACTACCTGCTCAGCACAAAACTGCAGACAAAAGAAGTTAGCATCTGGCCAGAACATGGTAGAGCATTTAGCAGAAATACATGGCATCACCCTTTTTCAATGGTGGATAGAAAACTCTATAACAATTAACAGGAGACTTTGTGTTCATGAAAGACTCTACTGCTCTGTAAGTATTCAGGGGCTTTAAAGCCTCAGTATGTGGAGGTCAGACGTTAGACGATTGGACAAACACTTCGTCTGAAACACACAGAGTGTAAACAGTGTTCAGTGATTTTCCTGGAGTCTATAGTTGTCAGTGAGTGTTTATCCACAGCTAATACAAAGATGAATGCATAAAAAACACACAGAGACCGTTCTAAACTTGACACGGTGTCGAGTCAGTCACTGTGAGTTTCCTGGCTGAGATTTCACTGAACCCCTAGACAGCCTTAAATCTTTCAGGTTAACCCCCAGAACTGATGCTGTGGGGTGAATTTTAAACACACACTTGGATGCACAATGAATATGTTATTTTGTGCGTCTGACATGTAGAATTTTTTTTTTCATGCACAAAGAGCGTCTGTTCCTATGTTATCTTTTCCTGCCCCTGCCGAGGACACAGTGGTGCCCAGTTTGACAAATAAAAGGGAGAGCACTGACATGTATATACATGTTTAAATAATTCTGGAAACTGGAAAGTTATAAAATAAATCTCTCATTTCAGGAGTAATAAGTTAAAGAAACAGGAATAATAAAATGAGCATCAGGAACATGACCAAAGTGTAAAGTGTCTGGAAAAGCAATTAATTTTGTAACTGTATTACTTCTATTAACACCAACATTAATGAAGTTTAGCAGTGTAGATGTGTATGTGTGTCTAGTACTGTACAGTATCTGGAGCTAACTGGTGACATCAGGATAGTCTGTAAGAGCAGCCAGACAAGACAATTTGTCTTGGTCTGCTACAGGCTGAATGGACTTCACGGTTAATTTAATTCAATTAAAACAGGCATGTCAGTATTAAAATGCACTTAATGTGGTTTTCATGCAGAAACTGTATCAGGATCCACTAATGGATGAGCCAAAATAAACTGTCTTTTATAGTCAGTTAAATTTGCCTCCTTTCCTTGAAAAATGCTTTGGTTGCCAGAGTGTGTTTGTGAGACACTTTAACTGTTCTGTGTATCTCTAAATTTCTCATTGTCTGCATGTAAACCTAATGCTGATTTGTAATGATGTGCATTATAAATGCAGATGATGTTGTATCCAGATGTTCTTTTCTGCTTCTTTTCGTTATGCTTAGAGGAAAAAGGACGCATTGAATCAACGGTTTAGCCAGTAAATGCGTCAGTGTACCCTTTTCGGTAATGAGACAGGGCATAAAAGAAGTTACCAGGATGTAGCCCGATATGCAATGACTGATGATTGAGTAGAGTAAAATTGAACAGATTGTTTGTGTAAAGAAATATAATGATATACTGCTCCGGATATTTTCAAATTAAAATATTTTGGAATATTTAGAGAAACAGCCTCTAAAATTCAGACCTCTGGAGATGCTCTAACTCAAGCTCAAGCAAGTTAATTTTGCATCTTTTAAAAGTTGGTTAGTAGTGATTTAAACCTGCAATAGTTTTTGGTCACTTGGTGAGTTGATATAGTGAACTTGGTGTTTTCGGTCACCTGCTGAATGTACTATAGGTCCAATGTTCTCTGTTTTTTAGCTCTGTTTTTGGTTCCCACCAACTCCCAAGGGAAGCATATGACTTTTTAGCTGCTAACAGCTCATCTGTGTTCACAGGGCAGTGCAACTGACTGCAGTCAACAATTCAGAAAGCGTAAGCTGCGCTAACTAACTATGCTAGCTAGCTTCCACTTGGAAAATGGAAGCTAGCTAGCCTAGCTTGTTCGTGCTATTGCATCTCCTGTAGTCATGAACACCTCCACATTCTGTGTCGTGTTTGTCTAGTAAGTGTTAAGTATCTCTTTCAAAAATGGAATTTGACAATAGTTTTACTTATCTACTTATTACTTATCTAACTTATATATTTGTATCTCCTTTTTATCCTGTTCAACTCGTCATGAGTGTAATGGCAAAACCTTGAAAACAGTCTTGGCCCGCATATCTGTCATTCGTTTTCCAGATATCCGCTGCACGGTTACATTGGCCGTTGCCCCCAGAGGCTAAATTGTTTTGCGTGATAGCCGATGGGTTCTGAGATTGCTCATGATCAGTGATGTAGACTTGCTATAACTACAAATTGTGTAGCTTAAATCACTGCTGAATACTTTCCAAAACAAGCTATGCGTTTTAACTGCTCGAATGGCAGCACTGTAAAGAGTGAGGTGGCGACCCACAGTGTCAACTAGTTGTTACTTCAACCAGAAATGGTTTTAGCTTTCAGTGGCACAGTACAATGATATTTCGTGGCTACGTGGTCACGAGGATGAAATGCATGGCTTTGTTTTACTTTGGTGTCTTGTTCCATTTCCTGTACTATGTAGTCCATGTGTTCAAAGGATCAAAAGAAAATCCAATCTCATGAAGTTGCTGACGGTTTTATGGCGTCTGATCTTTGCTTCATCTGTCTGCAGGAAAGGGTTTCTGATTCACATCTCAAATCTAAAAGAAAACATCACAGTGTCTGACTCTGCCTTATTTAATCACACAGAACAAAACACTCAGGAAGGAAGGTGTGTCTGATGTAACTGAAGATATTTTAAACAGGTCTTTTTTTTATTTTACAAAACCAGACACGAGAGAAGTACTCTGTATGTTCAGCATCACTGTTTGAGTGTTTTAGAGAGTCAGTACTGATCTCAGTTTGGCTCCTCACATAGAAAGCATTTGTTTAAATTTAATTAATCTAATTTCCCCAGCAAGATAATTAAACTTTCATTTAATTACACAGTTTTAGCCTTGTATATCTCATTACATCAAACATTACTTAATTTGCTGTGCCCGTGCTGAATTTTTTTATTTTTCACTGCATCACGCTTGTCTCTCCATGACTGAACCATCAGCTGATGTTTGTATGATGCGGTGAGGCATCATGTTGCATATTTTGCATGTTCTCTGTTGTTTGCATGCTGAGAAGTGAGGGGAGAGGCGCACAGGTGTCCAGTAGACTCATTTGTTGTTCTAATCTGCAGGACATTTTTAATTAAAATTCAAATATATATAATTTGATATAATTAGCTCCTGGTCAGTGTTTCTTCTGTTTTGTCAGTAAAATATGAATGAATGAATATTTAAGTTGGTTGAATTAACAACAGACAGAGGGAGAAAGCCACTGAGAGAGAAAAGAAAGAGACAGAGAGTGGACATGGAGAGACAGAAAGGGAGAGTGTGGTGTTTTATAGAGGCCTTCAGTCTGTGACAGCTTTCGGGGAGATCATTGTCTTGAAATGGAGACATCCGGAGGCCAAGGCATCACTGTGTTTGACCAGGGAACAAAACAGCCTCCCCCATCCTCCTCCTCCTCCTCCTCCTCCTCCTCCTCCTCCTCCTCCTCCTCCTCCTCCTCCTCCTCCATCTCCCCCAGCCACCATCCAGACCTCTCCTCCCCTTTTTACATGGAGGCACAGGTGGCTGAGCTGCACACTGCAAAAAATAATGATCTTTCCCAAACATTAACCAAGCACATTGAGGCTCCCATGGCGATGAATTCTTATGAGTATGTGTATGAATTTTCTAATACCATGAACGTTACATGATAAGACTTTAGACTTTTATTTTTGTTATTTGTTCAGTTCCTCTCATTTTGAGTAAATTAACTCTATATTCTTCTGAGAAAAACTGAGAGTTAAAGTTGCACTAATAAATATTTTTTTGTGCCAATGTACAACCTGAAAGGTGTCACTTATAGTGATAGTAATTCCTCTCAGATATGGAGCATTTTAGAGTCTTTCAACTGTTTTTGTTTTACAGCCCTGAACTTTTCCCTAGAACACTTTCATCACTCTCATCAGCGTTGCTTCCATCAGCACCAGGCAGCAAAATAAATTGTATGCTTCCTACCCGGCAACAAACAACATCAATTAAAGAACAAGATATTTCCCTCAGGAGATGGTGAGGAGACCAAAACACAGCTAAAAAAAGTTGATTATTGGAAGCACATGCACCTCATGGGCAGAAAAACAGGACTCCAAATGAATGATAATGTTACCTCATGTCACCTGAATGTGTATATAGGCAACAGCCCTTTCACCCAATAAACCTAATAAGGAAATAATATGTCAGTGTTGTGCTCATAAATCACCAAAAGTCTCTTCACACTCCTTTAATCTCACAGCAGTAATGTTCCTCTTCATCTTGATGTTGTTGAGTCATTTAGCATCTGTGTTTTCCTTTCTTTCTATTGCTGTTCTGCAAGGAAGAAATAGCCAGTCAAAGCAGGTGGGCAGATCAGCCTGTCATCAGCTCATTCTCCAGCATGCAGCAGGCCCATTCCCCATCAGCCATCAGTCAGCAAGCCACTTTGTTACTGACAGGTGGCCAGGTAGGAAACACCAACATCTGCCTCCTGTGCTACCTGATGGCTGTGTGTGTTTGTTAGGTGTAGAGGACGAACACTGGGTTAGAGTGTGTGTGGTTTTGTGTGTTCATTGATCCTTTCATCATTTTGTCTCATCAGTCATGTCTCTAGGTGTGCATTTGTCTGTGTGTGTTGATGTTTTGACTCTGTCTGTCTTGTGTGTGAGTAAAAGGTGTGAAGGTGTATTTGTTTGTAATCGTAAATCTGTCATTATCCCAGAGAGTAAACTAAACTAAGCTAAGCTAAACTAAACTAAACTAAACTAAACTAAACTAAACTAAACTAAACTAAACTAAACTAAAGCTTCCAGAGTCAAAAGGACAAAATAATTGGGACATTTTTGTCTTTCTGTTTTCTGTCTTCCTGTGATGATATAGTAGTAGTTCTTTAAATAAAATCATTTTTGTGGGGCTAATAATAACCACAGCGGTGCAGCTGTAGAGAACACATATTTAGACCACATTTTTCCTAAATGAGCCCAGAACAGAAGGAAGTGTTTTAGCAACTGAAGAAAAAGTAGTCACATTTGTTCTTTTATTACTATTTCATAATTCAGATTAAACACACAGTGTTACATGTGTGTGTTCCCGCTGGAGCTGTTATTCCTGTTTCCATGGGTCGTTTGCATGCAAAAAAAAAGAATATTACTGTGTTTCTCTTTCCACGCCAACCAGGCTAACCAGGCTACTCTATTTGACTGTCTCATCAGATCAGCTGACCAATCAATAAACTGATTTCTTTGAGATTTGAGCATCCTCGTTGATGGAGGACCTTGACTGATTTGCAGGACGTGGGAGCAAAGACATGAGGAGGCATAATTAACTAAATGCACAGCACACATAGTCTGAACCTGGCGTGAGTCTCGTGCTTTAATAACCCACAAATCAACCTGTCTTTTCCCATGAGGTGTTAACATTATTTTGTCTATCTCCTGTACATTCTGTACATTGCTTTAGCAGGCATATCAGTAACATAAAGAGAGAGAGAGAGTGAGCGAGAGAGAGAAAGTCCTCCTCTTCTCTGGGTTTCTCAGCCGTCTGCTGCAGGTGGCCGAGTGGTCGGGTTACAACACGTGAAAGTACACACACACACACACACACACACACACACACACACACACACACACACACACACACAGGCACATACATATACACACACCTCTTCCATGACATCTGAAAATTCCTATGGATTACTTCTAATTCTTGTGACAGATGGACAAATGGTGGTGGTGGTGGTGGTGGTGTGTGTGTGTGTGTGTGTGTGTGTGTGTGTGTGTGTGTGTGTGTGTGTGTGTGTGTGTGTGTGTGTGTGTGTGTGTGTGTGTGTGTGTGTGTGTGTGTGTGTGAGTGTGTGTGCATGACTGAGCAGCTGGGAGCACGAGGTAAAACCTGTAGCAGACCAACCAACAGGCTGCTGGGACAAGTCAGACACCTGTTTGAGCCCCCCTCTTCTCCTCCTCCTCCTCTACTTCTAACCCCGGACACTTGATATGTGAGAGAGTGGGAGAGAGAGAGAGAGGAGAGAGAGAGGGGTGAGGTGGAGAGGGGGGTGGTGAGACAGAAACAGATAGAGGAGGAAGGGGGGAATGGGAGAAAACAGCTGGATCAACTGAATGTTTCCGTTTTCTGTTTCCTGTCTCAGATTTGTCAAGACTGTTTCCAGCAGAGACCCAAGAGTCTTAAAGGGGCAATCAGTAACATTTTAAATTCTGTCCAACACCGAATTGTTGATGATTAACACTGACACACTGAGACTGATTTATTTTACCAGATGCTGAAGCTTTGAATTTTCACTTAGACCCCTTTACACTCCACTGAATATGTTATATATTATAGGTTTAGATTCTCAAATGGAAAGCAAACTTGAATAAAAAGGAAAAGACATCAAACCCATTTTTGTAAGAAAAGTCCCCATCATGCTGTCTTGCCCCAGTGCCCCATCGATTCCTATCATCATATGCAAAAATAAATGTCAGAGCAGCAAACTGCATAAATTAATTTAGACTTACAACAATTAATTGGAAATGAATTAGAAACTATTTTGATGATTGATTAATGGTTCAAATATGGTCTATATTGTGCCAAGAAACACAAGGAATGAACATTAGACTAGTCGTAATCTGTACTTTGGTCCAAATTTGAGACTTCCACCCACCAAGTCTTTGTGACACACAGAAAAGGTGAACAGAGAGTATCTGCATGTGTGGTTCCCATGAAGCATGGAGGAGGAGGCATGATTGTGTGGGGTGCTTTGCTCATCACACTGTTGGTGATTTAATTGAAAGTTTTGATGTCTTCAGTATTAATCTACAAAGTCAAAAGGAACAAAAGTAAAAAAAAAAAACATGAATGAGAAGGAATGCCCAAACATTGTGTACTGTTGTAATTTAAGACTGTATAAATTGTTAAACTGTAAAACATCTTAACTTAGACATAAATATTTGTTTAAGTAAATGAGCTGATTAGGGCTGCAAGTATTTAATTATTTTCTAGTGATAATTTATATATGAATAATTTTATTTCATTTAGTCCACAAAATCTCAATAAATAATGAAAAATGCCCATTTCCGTCTCCGTAAGCCCAAGGTGACAACTTTAAATGGCTCGTTTTATCCCACCAACAGTCCAACATCGAAAAGTTTTACATTTTCAAGATGATGGTGATATGCACTTGAAGCTGAAGTTGAAGTTGAATAGATTATCAAAGTAGATTAATTTCCAGTTGAATGACCAATCAATTAATCAACTAATGTTATCTGATCAGTGTCAATATCAGCCTAAAACAGTACTTTTCAGGCTCTGGTCAATATTCTTTGACAGTTAGATCTGATTATTTTGATCTAAATAATATTCATCTCTAATTTTTCATTTTAGTTCTTGAAATAAATACAATTTTACAGTTTTGCGAGGCTGTGGACGTGAAAACATGGTTTGGATATTTTTTAACAGTCCATGTTGTGTACAATCTGCCAGTGTTCTTAAACGTGAAACAGTAATGAAAATCTTTATTGACAACCATCCAGATAATTGTCTGAAACAAACATCTGGCTTAATTTGTTACCTGCCTGTGCACGTTAACAAGATGGCTGAAAGAATTTCTCTCACAGCGACTTTGCTCCAGTTACTCTACTCAGGTGTTTGGTGTCGGTGTGAGCTGTCTTCATGATTTATTCTGTGTCACAATATTTGCTGGGAAACATTGGACGGACAGAGTTGAGAGGAAGCTGTGTCGGCGTCCTGACCGCAGAGAAACAGTGCCAAAGCCACAGTCAGACAACAGGTGAGCGGTTACGCTCTCAGGCACGTCTCATTGATATTCTAACCTATTGCACTTTCCCAGGGAGAGGACTCCCCTGTGGAAACACATTACTGCCTTACAGCTCCCCCCCTCCAGGCTTTGATCCTCTCAATGTGAAGCAGATTGTAGCTGAGGATGAACAACGGTTAATATGACCAGTGTGGCTCAGAGGAGACAGCAGGAGAGTGGGAGTGTATGTGAAAGTATCTGTGGATGTCTATGAGTGAGTTTATGGAGGGTGGACCAGAGGCGCTAACTTAATCAACGTGTGCTTTTGTAAAGGATTAGTTCACCCAAAACACAAACAAAACTCTGTTTCGTTGGTGCATTCAATAGAAAATAAAATAGTTAAATAAAAATAGCAGTGGTGGAAAATAATAACTCTTGTACAGTTCTGAGCTACAGGTACTTGATGCTATTTTATACATCTACTCCGCTTTTAGTAATGTAATTTTTACTTCACTATATCTAGTTACTGTGCAGATAAAAACACATGATCATCTTATAAAATATGCATCGTTTTACCATAATTTACTTTCAATGTAACGTATCAATAATAATAATGTAATTATATAATAGATAATGATAATTCTGCATGATGAGTACTTAATATTTTTATGATAATGTATCAAATGAAAATGATGTGACTGATGTCCTACAGCTCATCTCAGCTTTGCTAAGCTTTATAGTGAGTTTCGGATCATTATTTAGCTGTTTGTCCTCGACTTTACTGTTTTGATACACTCTCAAAGTTCTTTATAGCGTCATTTTCAGACACAGCAGAAGGGACATTGGAACTATTTTCTCTGAGGGGGTACTGTAAATATTGGGGCATGGACAGGTTGGACGGGGAACAAAGTCTAACCCTAAACCCCACACCTCTACTTCCAATGTCTCTGCACAGCAAGCAACTGTTTTCAAAGAAAAAGCTCTAAAAAACTACTGTACACTATCTGCTCAGCACCGAGCAGCAGACAGACACAGTCAGCTAAAAGCTGGCGAACATAATGTAGCACTGAGCAGCTAAAGAGACAAATATTTTCATCAGGAATTAGAGACCAAAAACTCAGCTAAAAGGGAATGATGATTGGACTTAACATATATAAGGTAGCATAAGCACAACAAATGAATGTTAATGTTTCTCCATAGCTGCTTGATGTGTAAATTAAGAACTCTCAAATTAAAAGGTGATGATGTGAAAAAAATGAGTTATTGCAGGTTTAAGTACATTTTGCTGTTAATATCTCTGTATGATTTTACTGCTACAAAAAATATTATTTGCGGTGCATTGTTTGTTTAATCTTGCAATATAATCGGCAGCTTCAAGACAATTAGCCTTGAATGAAAGTGAAAACAGCGAGACAGAGAGGGAGGGAGGTTTCCAGAGTCATACAGTACAATGACTTTCTTTCAGGAGGCTGCAGGTCAGAGCTCAGTGAAGCTCTGAACACACTGTGGTAAAATGAAGCCCTGTCTAAATCCAACGCCTCTGTTTTGGCTGACCTCTGCCCGTTTAAGGAGGCATGGGTCACTGCCCTCCCCCCTCGCGGGATGATGGTCTGCGGATGTCCGCTCGCTGTGCTCGGCATCTCTCCCTCACCTGGGGGTGGAGGATACGAGGTTGCAGGAAGCAGGATTACACAGTTTGCCAAATACCTGGAGATTCACAACCTGGGTCATTAACAGACAGTGAATAAAACATTAAAACAAACAAGATAAGTAAGTTGAGATAATAAAATGAAAACTACATTTAATCTACTTTTAGGGAATCTTCCTTGCTTTCAAGTGTGTTGAAGGACCACATATTCCTTCATGGACTGAGACTAGTAGGGTAATAAAATAGTTTCAAAACCACTTTAATTACAATAATTTCAAAACACATGCAGAGTCAGTGAAGTCAAGGGATGTTTCCTGGTTCCTTTTAAAGAGATGCATTGGTTTAACCATCTCATTACCTAAACCAAACCTTGTGTTTTGATGTATTTTATGAAGGTGGGCGCTTTGGGTTTAGACCATTATAAAGGTGCTGTTTGGTAAGTGAAGTAAGCGGTTGTGGAACAATAGAAGAAGTGTTGCTGATATTCCGATTGATCTTGTTTCACGTTTGTATGAACATGACACGCATGCACTGTCAATGAATCCAGGACACTGTAGAGATCAGGCTCATGTCTGTTTCCATTTCAAACAGTGCTTCCCTTTTTTCACATAGTGTTTTATGTACTGCTGTTGGAGTTCAAGCTTGTGGTTCAGTTATGATTAAAAGTCCCATGTATCTCTTGGAGGTTATGGTATGGTTAGATGGTTTAAACTAAAACAGACTAAAAGACACCCACTCCGTATACTCTTGCTGTGGGAACATTCTTATGTAATTCAGTGGATGAATCAAAAACATGTCTTCACGCTCTGCACTTCACTTTTCACTTCTTTCAATTTCTGGACTTGCTGACGTGTTGTTCTGACGTGCTGCCATATCCCTGATTATCACGTAACAACTCAGTATTCTTGCTTAGCCTTGAAACTAAATTTTTCCTCATAACTAAAAATGTAGAAACAAATAAAGTTTCTACTTTAGCAATTAAGCTCTTAAAATGTTCTTTCACAACGTATTCCTTCAGAGTCATGCTCATGAAGAGCTTTTGTGTTTCAAATCAGGAGGGATAAAAGAGCATGTTAGGCTTCAGAGTGCTTGCTCGGGGGTTTTCAGAATGAGGAGATCTTTTGCCTTTGGTGCCGATAATCAGTAGCTTCTCTTGTTTCCCTTTAGCACAAAAACCTCCTCTGTCTGCCTTCGTTACTCCCTAAGGGAGCTTTCACCTCCCCAGGACAAGACTGAGCCACCTGTAAGGCCAGATTTATACTCTAAGAAGAGGACGCTGCTTAGTTTCTTTTCAGTTGTACCTTGCGAACACTGACAGATGGTTGGTTGTCATGTGTATTTTAGTAGTTTGGAGTTCCTTTGATATGATCTGAGAAGAAATGTGAAAAGGGGACAACTAAACATACTTTTAAGGGATCGTCTTGTTTTCAAATAATGTCTGTCAAGTCTAGATTTTGCAATTTACACACACCAGATGTAAAGTCATATCCAAATTCATCTTGTTTACATAACCAAAAAGCAACTCTTTCCTACCAATGGTAGCCTTCAAAGCCATATGTGTGAAAGGAATACATTTTAAACAGTTCGTGAGCACTCAGCCTCCCTGAAGCCTGTCGATAAGAGGCTTATGTCCCCCTGCAAAGAGGAGGAAGTAAAGGATGATGGGACGGAGAGAGGAAGGGAGGGCAGGAAGGATGAGGGAATCCCTGATGCTCTGCTCCTCAGGAGATCACAGGACACAGAGTGGGTTTACAGGAGATCAAAGGTGAGAGAAACAGTGAGAATCACTTGAGGGAGGGAGTATTTATATGTCACAGTTAAATAAATAATGTCTGAGTCATGCTGATTGAGCAACACTTACAAATATGTTATGATCCATGCTAGCAGCGATGCTCCATGGACGGCATTGTTGGCCTGTCCTTTGAATGAATTGCCATGAAATCTAGAACAGAACAGATATTCATGTTGCCCAGAGCTTGAACCCCACCGACTCTGGTGACTGACTTTTTCTCTAGACCCACCAGTAGTTTAATATTTGTCGTTTCAGTGATGATCACTTGTATGTTTGCTAATTGGCAATCACTAATGGAAAATGTCAAATATGTATTTGCAACAAAAACAAAACATCCAACCTCAAAATCAGGTGGGTAACAAAATGCAGACTTTTTTTTAGCTGTAGTCACAGCGCTGCATGTCTGATCAACCTGGATTTCAAACTGATATATTGATACTCTGATAAGGAATCTGCACGGAACAACTTTAACCGTGTCTTGGTCTGGTGTCCGCCCCCATTTCCCGTCTCTAATCATTTACATTTTTCTCCAGCGTTCACATTTATGCTCCCTTTGCCCCTCTCCAGCACAACCTCAGGGACAAGTTGTGTGTCGAGGAGCAGAAAAACAGAAAGCCGGCGACAAACAGTCAGACAGAGGAGTTGAGATGTCAGACAGAAAGCTGCACAGACCAGCCGACCGTCAGACAGCCGGGCGGTCAGACAGTTGGGACGGCAGACAGGCTGGCGGTGGGCGTCTCTCCGTTAATGAGGTCTGACAGCTTCCATGCAGGCTCATGCGACAGTGAAAGGGAGGATCGGGTCAGATTCAGACTGTTTGATGTCGGGGTGGTGTTCGCTTTTGAAGTCACCGCTCATTTCGCCTCTGTTTGCTTTTTTAAACTCTGTTGTGTCAGACTGCCTGAGCTGCCCGGCACTGGGGCAGTTGGACCCTTCCAGTAACTCACAATGACAGTCAAAAACAAACCACCTGATATCTGCCCGCCAACTGCCCATTACAACCCGCAAACTGATACTAACACCACTTGTCTGGATTGTGAGATTACTCAACATGCTCTTTTTTTCTGTGGTACATACAAGAGTTTCATTCTTAATTGTGCAGCCGGAAGGCTCTGACAATTTTCTCTTTTTTTTTTTGTGGTGTAAGCCAGGAAATCCTGGGTTGGCGTGCCGGCCTGGACGCCGTGTTCATTGTCTGGCTGCTCACTCACTGCTCCCATTGATGCTCTTCATCCAGCTGTAAAATCTGGTGTAGTGCTGAAATGTGTGTGCATGTGGGTGGAGGTGGTGTAAGGGGTTGTGGGGGCGGATGCAATCCATTCTGAAAACAAGATGCCACCCCCCTCAGACCGGTCAGAGTGGGGTAAGAGTGTAGCAGCGTTGGCATCGGAGGGATAAAAAACATGCCGTGTTTGCTTCCTGTGTGCTTCCTCTGCACTGTGTCCTCCCGCTCCCTCACCTCTCTCTCTGCTGGCCGGGGCTATAGGTTTTCATGGCGCATTTCCCCCTCTTCCACCGCGGACGTTCTTCACTGTTTAACAAGGGGCAGATTAGCATAACAGCCTCCGCAGGAACGCTGTCAGCATTAAAAACACACTTCCTCTGGAAGTGGTTTTCTGCATAATCTGATCCTCCCACCAACACCACCCCCCAACCTCAGTGTAGAAAACAGTAACACCACTCCCACTTTAGCCCTCTGTTTCCATCTCTCCCTCTTTATCTGTCTGTCCCTCTTTGTCTCTCTGTCTTAAGGCCCTACAACCTCTGATTCTTGATTGATTCTTACAGATATAATAAACATATTCAAACTAGAAAGCTCTACTTTTAAAACAATGCACAACTGTCTGCCAGTGTTTGTGTTTTGGGCTGTTAAAAGACTGAATGAGGCGACTTACAGTGAAATTTGTTACTGTTAGATTAACATTTAGTGGTGCAACAGTAGAAGAAAGAGGGTTGTTTATGTATTTACGAGTGTGCCCACCAAGCACGAAAGCCCAAAACCACACATGACAGCAAAACACAAGAAAACAAAGCCAACAAAAATGCAAGAACATCCTTTGTTTCAGGATATTCCAAGCACAAAATTTCAGCTCTGCCACATTCCACCGCAAAACCCATCCGGAGGATAATAAGGCTGACTCTTCCGATTAAAAAAAAGGAAAATTGTTTTCCTTGCGGAGTCATCCATATTCTCACGTTCCCACATCCGGATCAGGAAGCAGCTCTGAGCACAAGGAACAGGTGGATCCACAGCACAGTCAGCTGGAGACTGATAGACTCTAAAGATACACTGATAGACCAGAATAAAATAGAGCAGAGTAGAGAAAGTCTACTTAAATTTTACTCTGGTCATTTCTTCTCAATTGATATACTTAATTACTCTGCTCTGTTTTACTGCACTGAAATCAGCTTCTATCAGCATCTATCCTCAGCTGTCTTAAAACAAATTTAGATTTTGTAGATTCTTCTGCTTTCTTGATACTGGTGCTCCCTCACTCTCATTTACTGTCTATATCGCTCAACCAATGCCTGCTCTCTCCCTCTCGAACCTTCTGTCACAAACCAAAGGAAACTTCTTTGTGTTACTATTTTGACGTCGAAGCTGGATACATGAAATAAACAAAGCCAGGACACAACAGGTAGGTTGTCATAGGCAGTCATAGTTTAGTCCATGAATCTACCTGGATCATGCTTAGTTTCAGCGACATTTCAGGCCAACTGTGGAGGTTTGACTGGTCTGATCGTCTGATTAGTTGCCGCAGTGAGATGTCAGGTTGTGTTTCTCCAAAAGTTCAATTTAGCTCAACTTCTCTGCTGCAGGTCGCTTTGTGTTTATTCGGGCACCCTTTGCAGCCCACACTGCCGCAGCCAAAACACATTCCCCCCACTCAAATTAACGGAAAAACCTGCGTTTCTGCCGCAGCACCAAAGATGGTCTGAATCAGGCCTTAGGACTTGTTTCTCTACTTTCCTCCACTAACCTCCTATAATAAAGTAGAATAGGTGCACGGACCCGTAATCGCACAACAATAAATACACACATACACATGTACAGCATGCGGTCTCTCTCTTGCACACATACACACACACACATACTTGGGGTGGACAGATAGTGCAGCGTGCCAGGACTTGAGAGGAAACAGATTGGAGAAACGGTCCAAGTGCATATTTTGGATTTCAGATCAGGTTTCAGCCTCTCGGCCCTGCAGCACCGGATAGATTTGATTACGGCAACAACCACAGGCCAAATCTAATTAGCACATTATTCACAGCAGGATGTCAGCCTAGTGTTTCAGCATGAGCCACAACGTCTATACAGTTTCACGGTCATCAAGAGAAAGCTGATGGCCTCTTTGCATTATGCCTCAGTGTGCGTACTGATTGATAAAAGGGAAGTGAAAATATAGAATATACAGAGAAAACCAGAAAAGCTAAGAGAAGACAAGCTAAATGATACATAGGCAATATTGTTTTACACTCATTGTTGAATAAATAACTTCTTGATGACATGAGGCTTTCTACCATGTTTTTATTCATAAATCATAATTTGCCAATACCACTGTGTGAGGCTCAGTTTTCAGACAGTAAAATCCAAAATGAAAGGTGACACCACACAAAACAGGAGAGTGCTGTTTGACTCGCTACTTCACTTCACTTCAGAAAAAAATCTGACCTTAAATCTAGTTTCAAAAAACAACTTCCTGTGTATCTTATGAAAGTGTTATCTGAATAGTTTTTAAAATTGAATATTGTATAATATAAATTTGTAAATATGTCTTTCACTGTATTTTGAATGGCATTTCAGTTACTTGTCAATGCTGCAGATGACTGAAATATGTATAAAATAATAGATTTCCAATGCGTAGCACAGCTCAACTCGACTCGACTTTGGTACCCCTAATTTGTTGTCCATTGTGGACAGTACTTTGGTAGGTGGAGCTGATTGTCAGAGCAGGATACAACAAAAAGGAGGTTTGGTCTTGAGAAGCTGCAGCCTTTATTAACTGACAAACTGTAACCTACACAGGACATTTACTGCAAGACTGACAAATTCACTGCTGTCCTTTTCCTCTGAACTGCTTACGTTCACTCTCTTTTTTGCTCATCCACACATGCACACAAGAAGGAGCTGCTCCTCTTATAGTTGACCACAGTGTGGTTTTGTGGACTGTCATTTTTGAGGGAATTTAAAAAAAAAGTGCTTGCTATTGATAGTAGCTTGGCTATTTAAAAAATGTGAGGTTTATGTAGGATATCCTGTGTTGCGTGACCAATCAGTGGTCTGCATTGTTTTGTCACGCCACTTTTTAGTATCAACTCAGCTTGCTTGGAACACACGACCAAGGTGATGCCAAAAAAGTAGAGTCAAGTCATACCATGCAAGGGAAAATTAGCATAGGATTCCATAAACATGTTAGCATCTGTTTGAGGCTACTTCAGTGTCAGCATAAGATCAGCGTACTTATACTGTAGGCTTACAATCACCATGCTAACATGCTGATGAGATGCTGATGAAGTAGATGGATTTCAATTCACCCTAAGGTGAACATCTCTGCATCATTTTAATGCAGACGATCCAGCTGAGATGCCCTTTTTTCAGCTTCACTGGAAATGTCTCAGCTTGTCAAATCATCTACAGTGGACCTGTTATTCAGAGGAATGAGAAAAATTACAAACTATCAAGTGCTGTTACTCTGGAGAGATCAAAGTAGGTGGACAGCAGCAGCATGTAGAGTATGGTATACGTTAGTATTAAGACTGTAAGAAGTATGAAGCCAGGGTTTTGCCAGAGTTTTGAACAGCTGCCTACCATTTAAAACAGAAGACTGATGTTGGGCATTAGACACAGGAATGACCACTCACTGTCTAAAAGTACCCTAACTCTGTCATCACACAGATGCAAAGACAGAGGACGTTTCTATCACAGTACTGTGAAAATCTCACATTTGTGACTATAGGCTGAGAGTTCCTCAATGGGGTTTAGACTTAACTCACTGGGCACAGTGGTGTGGCTTTGCTGCTTGACTTGGCCATATCCTGACTGAAAGGCTAGTAGGAAAGGAAAGTTGCATCACAGAATTGAAACATTATGAGGATCTGTGAGGGATTTGGTTTTGTTCATTGTTCACTTAGAGCCCCGTGGCTTGACTTAACTGCTTGAGTTGGACTTAGTTGGTCACTTCCTACCAGTGATTTCTGGACCACCCAGACATCAGATTTGTTAAGTTGCATGGACTGCGTTGCACCATTTCTGCTCCAAGCAAGAAAACTCCAAGGTTTATGAGCATGTGAGAAAGTTAACATTAAGCAAGGCACTAAAATCTCATGCCATAAATTTGGTTAGGGTTTGGCTACTAAAACTATGTGGTTTGGGTAAGATTGGTTATTTATAGAAAACAGTGCTGACTATTGGAGACAGGATGTGAACTTTACACATTATGGCTGCCTTTGCTACGTAGAGAGGACACTAACTGTGAGACTGTCTGTTACGAAATGACAAATGCTTTCATTCTTTTGGTGATGACAATCTCTGGCTGTTTGTGAAATTGTTCATCAAGCAATTAGGCTTTATTCATTAAATATGAAAAATGCTTGCTTCTTGGTTCTCTGTTTTTAGTATACAGGATGTGTCAATTACTAGAACATTAAATAACTACAAGCAAGCTAAGTGGAAACCCTTCTACTATCCATTTACAAGTTAATTTTATAGGTGATCATAATATCATAATATTTACTTTAGGACAGACCATAGCTTATAAGGGCATGTGACTTCTGTCTGCGATTGGGGTTAAAGGTCGTGGTTTAGCTTCCTTTGCCTGACTGACAGGACTGACCTTACCATCCATGCAGCTCAGACTAATCTACACAGTCACATTAGGACTGATGAGGTTCACCAGAGGTAGGAAGGCAAAAGATTCAAGTAAATTAACAAGTGCAACACATTCATCAAAATGTATTTTGATGAAACAATAATATTGGTGACTAAAGTGTTCATCCTCTAAAGTTAAAACCCTTCCTCTGTACATTTTCAACACTGCTTTTGTATCAGGTAACTGTAAATCATTGAGACTTGAGGTGGAGCAGCCGAAGGACATCAGAGATAAACCAGAAAACATTTTCTCCATAAAATATGAATCAGTCCACAACAAACAAACAACAAAATGATTTTAAGCTCTTATTTTAAGGTACAAAAGCTACTTAATGTTGCTAAAACAGATGATGTTACACTTTGGTGTCCAGTTGAGGATGTTCACCTGGGCAGTGACCTGCATGAAGAGGCAGCTCTTGGGGTTTGAGCTTCATCTGAACTGTATGTTAATGTATGCTAAAATGTTCATGCCAATGCAGTCTAAAAACACTCTGCAAACTCAGATTTGATCTAAGGTCAAACAAGTGGTTTTCTCCCCCGTGGAGAGACAGACTGTCTGTGCAAGACTTGGCGACGGGTCAGGACCAAGTTTATACGTGCAGCTTTAGAACAAATCTGTTTTACAAGTGGTTTGTTACATGAGTTCTATTGTTTGTCTGTTTGCAAAATTGTTTGCTTTTCCAAGAGTCAGACAATTTTATGGTTGCCCATTTTATGTTTCAGACAATGGATGATGCAACAGTGTATGTTTACATACAGCAGTGGAAAAATGATGGGAAAGGTTATGCTTCGTAGCCAGACTAAATACGTCTGCAACTAAAAATGAGCACTTGGCTGAACGTATCTAGCAAAACTCAATCATGACTCAGGGTCCTTCGCTTGCACTGTTCAGTTCGGGGCCTCTGGGGACGTGACCTCTTTGTATGTCAAAGGTCAAACTCATGAAACTCACCTTTCTCTGCTCAACAGGGAGAAAGGCTTTCACAGCAAGAAAAGGAGACATGATGGTGTCAGAAGAGAGATTCATAATCAAGCTCATGTAATATGATCGAAAGATCCAGAACACTAGGCATAACATGAGACAAGCATGTCTCAAAGAACATTTTTTCTACTCAATCAACCAACAGCTCTATCTGAAAAACAGAAAGAAATTGACAATCAGAAGTTGATTTCATTTTAAAAAACACAACTTTCAAACCAAGTTTGTCTCGACACTTATAGGTGTAAAAGTAATTGTGACCCAGTCAGTTCTCCTTGACAACTCTTCGTCACACTGTCCCCTGAAAAACCACCTCCATCTGAGAGCTGGTGAAATTTCAAGCAACAGTAATGTAGTATTGTAGAGATTTCAAATTTATGTGAAACTGTCAGAGTGAGCCTCTCAGTCCTCCCTACCGACTCTATGATGGACTGCCTGTTTACTGATGGTGATAATGTGAGCAAAACACTTGAAATGTCTTTGTATATACGTATATACATTTATATATTTCTGAATAACTTGTCACTTTTTCTGTTGTTAAGACACTTTGTTTGCAACTGACATGTTGAGCAGCTGGGTCCTTCAGTTTACCAACGTCATCCTCTCTGCAGTTGGACTGAAGCCACACATCTCTTCTTTTACTGTCCTCTACTTTGCAGCTGCAAACAAAAATTTATAAATCGGGAGTTTCTTATTGTTTGATGTGCAAAATGCAATACCGAAACTTTGGTGGTGGCATGGAGCCACTGGGCATTTCTGCAGTGGTTGGTTCAACCCGAAGGGAGTGTGGTCATCCTCAAGACAGGAACGTGGCGTATGCCTGCTCTCATGAATAGATGCAGTCAGATGAGTCTGACTTGGTCAGCTACGTAAATATTTGCAGACATTAACGGTCAGTTGCACAAATCTCCTTTTTCTGATGATGTATTGTTCAGTTTTATCCACTAAGTGATGTTTTTTTAATCTACATTGCAATGATGTAAAACAGCCGATGTCTCATTAAGAGATGTGGCCTCTGTGAAGAAGAAGAAAGTGTAGAGTAGAGGGTCGATGGGTGGGAATGTTGGGATCACGTCAAACAAAAATGCTGTCTGTTAAGAGAGAACACATCACTGTGCTGTTCAGATTTAGACCTCCGAGGAACACTTTTGTAACATTTCTGTACTCTCACTGTTGTTTGCGATGAAGACCTCCCGGCTGCCCTGTGTAGTTTTGGGCCCCAAAAATGGCTTCCAGGGACATGTGACCTCCTAGGTTCAGAGGTCAACATTCAGACAGCCCAGACTCACCTTCCCCTCCCTGATACGGAGGACAAAGCTCACATTGAGTCAAGGCCCTGGAATCTGTGGGGCTCTGAAAGTGTCTCTCCAAGATTTAGTGATATTCTGTTAGGGCAGCTCCCATCAGCTTAAGAAAACAACTGTATGTTTTCTGACTGGACAGAGAGCTCCTGTTCATGCTAGTTTTTACTTACCACTCCTACGGTTATAATACCAGCTCTATATGTCCTTCCCGCCGCAGCGATGTCTCAAAATGGATGATGGAACACCACCTTCAACTCAGATGCTCTAAAAGCTCCTTTCCACTGCGTGATTTTGAGCTGTCTGAGACGTCAGTTCAGAGTCGTAAGAGAAATGTTGTAAAATCTTTGGTTGTTAATCCAAAACAGTGGTTCTGATCATACTGTTAGATACATGGCCGATTTGGAGTTCAGGAGACCGCTAAATTCAGGCAGACAAAATTTAGGATCAAATGCTGACGTTGTGACAGCTGCTGCGTCATTTCACAAGTGACATTTTTGAATAAAGTTTAGGACTAGACTAAACTAGACTAAAAGAAATGAAAAAGATGTTTGAGTGACTTTGACAAAGAACAAACCTTTGGCAGCAAAAGCTCTTTTAGTATGATGTCTGTTGACAGTCTGTCCATGACAGGACAAAAAAAAGTTGCAGCTTGGAAAGACTTCAAGTGCCAGAAAAATCTAAATGCTACACCAAAATGTGGTTTCTCTAATCCAGTATGTAGTTATATCAGGATAAAATCATCCTATTTATTTTATTCTGTCTAATTTGGTTCTTTGAATACAGTAATAGACAATGTGTTTTACATTATTCTCCACATTGTTTCCATTACTGTTATACGAGGAGTTGTTCTGAGAAAATGCACTTCCAACATGAGAGTTAGTGCATGATTGGTGAATTTCTAGAGTTATAGTTTGTAAACGTACACCAATTTTAACCCAATTATATAGTACACGAACATATAGTGATAAATATACAGTAACAAATTCCTACCATAATTCTCTTGTTAAATGTTTATTGTTAAATGTCATGACACTTTTTGTATTTATGTCTTTTTGCTCACAACCCAAACTCCCCTTAGGTGTACTTATTTTATTTTGTTGTGGACAACATGTATAAGTATTTTATTATTTTTATTATTATTATTATTATTTTATCACACCTGTAAGAAAGGGAATCATTTGTATTTGAAAGTGAGTTCAGGGGTCAATCTTAAATAGATGTGATGTGATGGTGATGATTTGATAGATTTGATGATCCATCTGTCTGTGGATATGCTGCACTTTTGCAGGTTTGGACCTCACGACTTTTGTACATGTTGAGCTGGTCTTGAAGAGGATCATGTCAGACACACTCACCCACACATGAAGCACAGGCGGCCCTTCTGTGATTTAGTGATGCTTTTCAGAGTGGCGGGTTTTCCTACAAACGGCTTATGAGGAAAACTGAATTTCAAAATCCTCCTGAACCAAAGCCGACCAGCTGTGTTGCGTTTCTCTAAAATTCTTCCCTCAAAACTTGGAAAATCCATGCAAGGAGAATTACTGAACTTAAAATTCAATATTAATTTACAAAAGTTACTGGATCAACTCAAGGTTCAAATAAATAAAAAAAAAGGAAAAGAAATCAAATTTCTTTCTCTTTTTGTGTTCGAGTCCTCCTCGTCTCTCTTTACAGTGCACCAAACACTATTATAAAAATAATCAATGCAATAATAATAACACAAGTTCCTCATGCACTTTCTGCCTTTACAATGACTGCATTTATCCAGGCTGAAGGCTGTTAGAGGTCCTGCCTAGGTCTTGACCTGCAGACCTTCCACTAACAACCTCCAAAACAACAGCTGGCAATGGTAGGAGATAAGGGAGGGCAGGATGAGAGGAGAGGAAGGGAGTCTGAGGAATGAAGGATGGAAGTTGATAGGAGACGAGGAGTAGTGGAGAGAGGAGATGTGAAAGTGGCTAAAGGATGGTTGGGTTTCAAGACATATCAAAATACTCTGAATAATAATTAGTCTGATAAGGGTTTGCTACCAACAATGTTCATTTTAAGAAATTAATTGCTGGTGTCCTGCGTCACTGAAAGGTGTATTCTCACAGGGGACGATTGGCTTTCAAACTAGTTGTGATGCCACAAAAAACAAAACAAAACAAAAAAACCCCCACAAAGAATGAACAGAGAAACTTTCCCCCTTCAGCAGATGTACATGAAAACATACTTCAAAGGTCAAACTGTGCACATACATCATTCTGTAAGGTGACACTCAAACATCCAAGTGAAATAACTATAAATCACTTTTTTACTGAGAAGGAATAAAAATCAGCTACAGAGCGAGCTCAACATGAGAGAGATAATTCTTTACTTTAAGCTTATCAAAGTTGAACTCGACATAAACGCATTGTGCAATTTACTTCACCTTCTTCCCAGATACTTCCCAGAAGATGGACCCTTTCTGGAATTTTCCTCAAGGTTTACCATCAGGATAAAATGTCAGCTGTTAAGACGTTTTCTGAGCATGTTCTTTCTCCCAGGAAGATGAACCATTTCAATTTAATGACCTTGTTGTCTTTCACCACCCTCAGGACATTTACTACTCGTTTTAAAATTTATTCAGGGGATAAAGGATTCAAAGGTGCAAAATAAATAGATTAAATTATATTATAAAGATTTGAACATTAATAAAAATGCACCACCAGTAAAGGTTCTGGATTCTCCCTGGTCTAACCACACACACACACACACACACGTGCACACACACACACACACACACACACACACACACACACACACACACACACACACACACACACACACACACACACACACACACACACACACACACAAACCAAACTCTGAGCCAGCCCAGCTCAGCTTAAAGATGTTTTCAGCTGTTGCTGCTCGTTGTATAAGTGACTCTTTGTTCCCTAAGAGCTTTGCCCCCTTCCCTTTTCCTCCCTATTACCTCCCTCTACCACCTCTCTATCTCGCTTTTAGACCCCCACCCCTCCTCTACATCCTCTCTACCTCCACCCTAACCTTCAATCTACCTCTCCCCTCCCCTTCTTTCTAACCACTCCTCCTTCTCGAGCTGCCCCTCTGTCAAAATAAAATGTCTTTACTAAGTGATCGTTAGCTTTCCCTGCAGGTCTTGGCGTCACTGGTGTTCCATCTGGGTTGTGTTTTATGGATCTTCTGAGTACCCTTTACAAATTAAAAAATGATGCAACGGAAAAGAATTTGACCTTTTTTGACCTGTAATAACTTGGCATTATCCAAATAATTCTGAAAATGTTTCAGGTTCTTCTTTCCTCAAGATCTCATCAGCGGCTTAAATCAATGCATATTACATTTAATAAAGAAATTAAAAAATCAGTCTCTCTTTGTGAAATTGATGATTTCATAATGTCAAACAACACAATACTACTGTCATCAACAGTATAAAAACCATCCTGAGACAATCCAGAGTCAAGTGAAATTTCCTCATAGGGCACAAACACCCAGTGAAATTCTTGAATCAGCGTCAATTCAATTTCTCCTGTTTTCTCCTGAATGTATTAGGCTGGGGATGTCAACAATGTGTTAGTCCATTTCTTAAAATGTTTGGACTTCTGTCTGTGAAAACTTTTCACAAATATACTTTTTCTCTTTTTTAATGCTCAGGGATTTCCTTAAACAGATGGACAAACTCCATTTTTTTTAAAATAAAAATGTTCTCAAACAGCATTTATTGGGAACTATTTTTAGAGGTGGATTATTACACTTTTCGGTCAACTCAAAGTGAACAACACTGGTTCAGTTCATGAAATAGAAATGAACATATCACCCAATGAAACAATGTGGTTCGCTGGTGTGTTTTTGGAGCTCAACAGCACACGAATAAGACTGTCCACATCAAAGCTGGTCAGACTTGAAAAGATATCTTTTTTAGCCCTCTGTCCCTGTTAAGCTGCCGTTTCTTTCAGAAACAGAGTTTTTTTCAAAAATGGTCTCCAGAGTGGATAAATCTGTGTGGTTTTATGTGTTTGGGTTTGCTTTCTGCAAAAACAATGATGTAAGTCAGCTCAGTGAGGCTGTACGGCAGTAAAGTTTCTGTTGTCTCTATCCGTCTCAGGATTACTAGTTTTAAACGTCAATATAACCAAATATAGATGTTGTCACAATCAGAAAATAATGATTTCATTAGCACAGCAACAGTCTATGACTGTTTGGTTAACCGGTAGTATCTATGAAAACAGAACAGGATTATTGATTGAGAATTATGGAGGCTATATCGTGATTTCTGCTTCATTAAACAAAGTAAGGATTATCAGGATCTTTTATTAAAAACATGAATGCAGCATTTAAATGGAAATAAAAATATAACTAACAACAACTAAGTTTAATCTTTAAATTATTATATTATAATTGATGTGTGAGTTTAAGAATTAACTGTAAATCATTTCAGAAGTATTACTTTCATGCTGGCACAGGTCCACCCTCTCTGAATCGTGTCTATCCGTCCCTTCTATGACTTCTAATTTGGAAGTAAATCAAAACCACTCTTCCTCATAAAAGTGAAAATACTCTCACTGAGGTGGCATTCCAGCAGGCATATTTAAAGAAACCTCAGGCGCACTTGCACATTGGCAAAACTCCAAACTCTTTGTATGACTGTCCATCTTTCCCTCCAAACGCCCATTGTAGTCTGAGCCAAGTAGGGGGCTTGAGGCTGTGCAATCAGATCCTTGGATCCCTCCTGGCGTTTGTTCCCCCGGCTTGTTTCCACTGTCAACACACCACTTGAGAGAATTAAGGGGAGCCAAGTACCTGGAGCTCAGGAGGTAATAAAGCAGTCAAAGCACAATTAAACCTTCAGAAACAAGTTGAGTCAAGCTTATTTCATTCCAATTCGCAACACAGAGATTCAGTTATAAAGGATGCATGTGTGCAAGCAATGTGATGGAGAAAAAATACTGCATTTTTTAAAGCTTTTTTTAGACGCCTCATCAACAGAGAGAGCAGTTGATTTTCAACAGCAAGTCACACACACACACACACACACACACACACACACACACACACTATGCATATCAAATTTAACGTTTAGTCTTAAAAATGTCAAATAATAAGTTACAGGAGGTCAAACTGTGTTAAAATTGGTAGAATAGCATCAAATTCTTACATCTGAGGAGCAAATGTTTGGTATTTTTTCACCAAAACACGCACACCCACACCCACATATTAGTACAATTGTACACATTGTGTGTTTCAGTGCTCATTTAATTCTTTCCCCTGAGTAATCTTCTTCATCCGATGTTAAACCTCACACAGCGACTTTCACACTCCTGTCAGATTCCTTCTGCGTGGCTGAAAGGCTGACTGTATCTGGGTGGGAATCAGTTTACACCACTGGATGATCCATGAAAGATGGTTCTGTGTGCGCGACTGTGTGTGTGGGTGTGTGTGTGTTTGTTCAGAGAGAACTGAAGAAAACATGTGAAGCATGTGAGAAAGATTTAATATAAATGTATTTACTAAAATGCAAACACTGTATGTGTGTGTGTGAATTCACTTTCACTTTATTTAAAGCACTCTTTCGACATACACATGGCCCTTGGATATCAATTAATATTAATTATTTAGTGACATTGAGTAACCACAAAACTTCGAAAAATGCCAAAGGCCCTCGCTAGAATCAGTGTTGGCACAGGGCCAACAAAGATTATAAAAAGCATCTGTTTGGAATATTCCACAGGTAAACAGGTTCATTTATAACAGGTGAGCATATCATGATTGGTTATGAAAGGCTCAGCTATTCACCAGATTGTAAAAAACTGCAAATGGGCAAATAGTCCAGCAGTTAAAGGACAATGTTTCTCAATACACAGTTGCAATAAACTTACGAATTTCACCACCTACAATCGTTAATATCCTTAAAAGAGAGAGAACCTGAAGAACTCTTTGCATGTAAAAGTCGAGACTGAAAACCAACAGCATGGCAATAAAAACCAATAATGCATAAAGGATATTACTACATGGCTCAGGAACACTTTGGTGAAAGCCAGACATCAGCAACATCCAGAAACATCATCAACTTCTCTGGACCCAACAGAAGTGTGCTGCGGTCTGATGAGTCCACATCATGGAAATCATGGACATTGTGTCCTGAAGAGGAAAAGGACCATCCAGGTATTTACCAGCACAAAGTTCAGACCAGCATATGGTGGTATCTTGTGTAACTTATCCATTGGTGAAGGCATCATTAACGCTACATAGTCACATAGGTTTTGGAGCAACATATGCTGCCATCCAGATAACATCTTTTATTAGGGATGTTGCTACTTATTTCAGCAAGACAATGCCAAACCACATTCTGTACATGTTACAACAGTGTGGCTTTGTAGTAAAAGAGTGCAGGTGATAAACTGGCCTGACTGCAGTCGAGACCTGTCTCCCATTCAAGCAGCAGCCTCTGGTGCTGGAAAATGAAGCAGATGCAGAAGTGCTGTTATTTCTCAGGCGACCGCTCAAGACAGGCTGCAGAAGTGAGTCAATCTCCAAGAGCGGCCGTATTAAAATGTCCAACTTCCTGGTACAAAAAGCGGTTTTGGTTTCTATAGCTAATTCCACGTTCATGACAACTGTACTGAGGATGAATTTTTATAGAACTCACCTGTTCAAATGATATTAAGGCTTAAAGTTACACATATTTAACAGCATTGTCACTCGTTTGACAGGTAAGTGCTGTTACAGATGACTTATTCAAGCACCCAGGTGTTATTCAGCCCGCTTTAGGTCCGCCAATGATTCACATCTTTGCCAATATTTAGATTGGCCGGGATGTGGAAGAAGCAGTACATCCAACATGGCCCTGTTGCATATTTTTAGATTTAAAACAGTGCTTTGGAAACCTATGCCATCACTCAAGCGCCCTCCATTCTTTATACTGTCATTGCTCCCATTGAAAATGTGTGGCACATTATGAAGACCAAAATACAACAACAGACCCCTGGACTGTTGACCATCCACAGTCGTATATCAAGTCACTTCCAAACTTAAAGTATTAGTTCTGTAATGTTGCGTTGAAAGACTGATTAATAATTTGTCTTAATTGTAATTGTTGATTTTTAAAGTGTTTGAATGTTAATGTAGAGGAGGTCACATTAAACAACTTGACTAATCAAGTATTTCCCTGGAAGAAAAACACCATCAGGAAATGTAAGTGTGTGAAATTAAATGCAAACTGCTGCAGACTCTGGCCGCTCTCCAACTTGCTCCACATCTGTCCATCTCACTCTGTCAGTTCATTCATCTGCATTATTCCTTTCTCTCTCATTTTCTCTCTCCCTTATTATTGCTGCTTGTGTTGATTGCGGTTGTGGTGCAGCATGAAAACATCCACACGCAAACACACACGCATTGCATACATTCCACATTTAGCCTTAACGAGGCAAATTAAATCGTGTTTTTGATTCCGCAGGAAATGAGCAACGAGTGTTGTGTTGTTGGGGAGTAAATGAGATTGTAAGAGACGAAGCCAAGAAAGTCTGGATTCGTAACCCTCAGGGACACGAAGAGACGGAGAAAGTGGGATAGAGAGAGTTTAAGACTGTCATGCATCACGATTTTTTGTTACTCTTTACTCTGCGGTTTCAAAACTCATCATTAACAGTTTGTCCTCATCAGGGAGATGAGGAGATGATAGTTTATAGTGTTTGGCAACTTTACATACGATAATGACCATACCAAGACAAGGTCCATGTACAGTCACGCAATGCCTGTAAGTCTTGACTCTTGATAAAAAAAAAAAAGGTTATGTATCCAAATCTTTTACGAGGCATTTTAATGCTGTAATATTGTGGTTTGATGCAAATAAGGGTAACATGCCAACACTAATTAAATGCAGATTAAAAACCACTGATGTTAACACAAAGTATGATGGAAAAACTTACAAAATAGAATTTAACTATTTTATGAAGTCATGAAATAAATAAATTTGCCCCTCTGATGCCCGTGGGAAGAATAGGGAATTAAAAGATAGAAAAGTATCCATTCATATATGTAACTTTTGTCTCAAATTGATCTGCAACAGCAGTTTGGTGCTATTAAGAGGCCTGCAGAGGCTCCTTAAACGGTCAAGAAAATAGTATGCTCTAACTTTTTGGCTGATTGTTTTTTATGCATTAGCAAACATTAAATACATTTTAGCATTTTTACTTGAAATGAACTGTACACTGAAAAGAACTGCCACATACCTACAAGTCATACTCATAAAAACCTCCCAGTCTTTCTCCAAGTAACTAGTTAATCTAAATGTTTCATGTGTGAATAACTCAATCTTTGTGCATTGTCTATATTTGCAAAAATTTTCACATTTAATGCAGCTTCAACTTTTTTGTTGAGATGTTTTAATTTATCTGAAACAAGATAACGAAATCCTAAACAAGAACACAACAAACTCAAAAGTTTTTTCTGTTCTTTTGTGTTGTAATGACGATCATGATATTGTTCACCCCCCTTGTAAGTCATCTTATTTTGGCTTGTTAATATAACTCCTTCCTTCCTTAGGTTTTTAAAATCGTATGCATTGACGAAGCAGCAAACAAACAAACTAAATATCTAAAACATTTTAGCAGCAAAGTGATATTTCCAAACCTAAATGAGAAGGAGAGTAAGAGAGTGAGTCAGATCCGCGGGATGCTGGGTAAACCATAAGTGCTGACAAACACAAACTCTTTGAGAGTGAATGTCAGAGGCGAGAAAGTTTATTCATTACAGAAATATCTGAGAGATGGGAGGGGAGGGGGAGATCTGACCACGGAGAACATTTGGTGGTTACACAGAGACACTGGATGTTTGTCCTGATGAGAGAGCAGCAGTGAAGCATGACGCTGGTTTCTCCAGAGTGGAGAGAGTGTAAATTCTTTATCATCAACAGAGATAAAAGACTGAAAAATACAGACCTCTGACTAAGATTTTGGAGAACCACAAATGAAGACTTTGCATAATTCACATTTTACGTGTCAACATTCAGTGATGATCATAAAGTTTGATACGACAAGATTCATTCACTTCAAGGGGCGCTGTGGGAAAAACCAAACCACTGCATGAACATCACATTCAGATTAACAGATGTCACAGAACAAGATTTAAAGTATCTGCCATCTGTGAGGTTTGTAGAGATTTAAAAAACAATTAAAGACAGTGCAGGATTTTGGGCAAAGATCACGGGCTTCCTGCAGCTTTCCAAAAAAAAAAAAAAATGAAGGATGTGGCAGGGAAATGAAGGATGCCAGGGCTCAAGAAATGGAAAGAAATGGAGTTGAAAATGGGCCAGGAGGATGCAGGCATGTCTCAATGAGAAGAATAATGTCAGAAGATTTTAATGTTAATTAAATAATATGTTGTCCTGGACCTGTAAATATAAAGGCAGGGCACATTCACATGGTGTGTTGGTACTAAGGGAAAAGAATGCAATGTACGTTATATTATTTTTGTGCCTGTGGAGTGTCACACTACATGATTATAGCCAAAACAATTCTCAATAATATATATTCATATATATACATATTCAGTATTATCATGATATCAATTGAAAAAAAATTGATGAAAAAACAACAACAGCAACAGAAATCCCAGTCAAATTCATCTCTAACCTTTATTGTGTGTTTTGTCTCTTTTCTAGCAAATTAATTATACTCAGCTGTAACACTGGCAACCAGCATTAAGGTGCATGCCGCCATGTGGAACTATGCTGGAGTGTGAATTACAAAGCATGGACAAAAAGAAACAGAAATTATGTAAGAGGCTTATATCATCGTAAGTGGATAATGCAATATCAATATTTCATGTTTATCGTCAATATAGTGACACCCCTCCCTCCTCTATTTGTGTATTATGTTTCCACTAAACAAACGAAAATAGGTGGCCCGAGGACTCGAGGTATGGTTGGGAACTTCGCTTGCATGTCATTCCTCATCTCTCCTCTCAGCTCCTATCAACTTTAAGCTGTCAAACATCTGATAAATGAATAAAATCCCCCCAAAATCAAGATTAATTTACAATACAACTATTAAATGACTCACGTTAACAATAGTCCAACTATCAACCAGCAGTGAGTCTCACCAAAGTCCTCAGACAGTTTGTAGGGCTGAACGGCTTCAGCAGCGAGCTACAGTGAGACCGAAGGGGAAAACGTGTCCGTCAGTCACCGCCTGCAGTGTTTAAAGCTAAATCTTGAGTTCATGATACTGTTTAAAGTTGTAATGTCCTCATTTCAATCACTGGCAGTTAGTTTGGTGAGTTGGCAGGACAAAGCAGGTGAAAGTGCACGGCTGTGGCTTATTTCCTAGAAGCAGGTATCAGTGCAGACCAGCTAAAAGGTAGAAAAGATTTGTTTGTTAAGTAAACACAAAGTGTGTGTTTTTACAATGTGGAGTCGCCTGGTTCATCGTGCAGGTTCCTCTTGGCACAAACTTTATTTTTCACTGAATTGATCTGTCAACACGGACTAATATCTGTAACTTCCTGCTGATTTTTTTTTTTCCTGTACTCTGCAGTCAGTGTAAAGAAATGGCAGAGAAACCACCTGCACTGGGATGAGGTCATGTGAATTTCTTATTAGCTGCCCATGGATGTGGTGGTTGTAGCTTTGAATGGTATCCGTGGCAACAGGCGTCACGGGGCCCCCCAGCAAAGTAGGTGGCTGTGAACGTGGAAGTGGGGCCCTTGTGACCTATTTAAGCTATTATTTATCAATGTGAAGCTGTAAAATAAATTTGAGCACAGAAATAAACAAATTTAGGAAACTATGTTCTTATGTGGTATGAGTACAGTTTAGAGTTTACAAAAACCTAAAATAATAAAAAACTGTAGCATGAAACAAACGATACAAAGAAAATAAAAAAACACCAAAAGAGCTTTCACTGTGCTGAATGTGAATGTAAATGAAGTACAGTATATAGTGTGCAAGGTTGTATTGTGTGAGTAGATCCCATCACCTCACCCCTCTGCCCAGAGTAATGTCTTTTGACGCGCAGTTTTTCTATAATTTGCCGATTAATGCGAGGCAGATGCACGTAATGCTTCTGTGTGTGGAGCTGGCCGGCCTCAGAGGCAGCGGGAGTGCTCAGGCTATGAGATAATGCCAGAGAGAGGCCAGCCTGGGACTAACACTGCTGCCACTGCTGCTGCTGCTGCTGTGTGTGTGTGTGTGTGTGTGTGTGTGTGTGTGTGTGTGTGTACACAGTCACACTAAACCCCAACAGCGGATGTTTTACATCCCCTTTCCGCTCAATTACCGCCTCTCAAGGTCACAGATATCTGTCCAAGATAACTTTGCGTGTTTTCTCGACCAACTACAGCCACGATTTTTTTCCTTTTTAACATGTTGTTTTGCATCTTTGCATTTCAACAAAAATGCGAGTCACAGGAGACTATTTGTTTCCTCCCATAAAAGGCTATAATGAGCACTTCTTCCTCATAATGACTGGGTCTCAACCCTAATGCAGGTCGTAAACGTTACTGTGGCGTTCTTGGCTGCAGTCTGAGGCCCTTATTGTTTGTTGGCTCTCTCCTCGTCATCCTCGCCCCGTGACTTTTTTTTTATTAGATCCATGATAGGATGAGTTTTCTCCCGAGCTGTTTGCGCTATTTGTTTGCTCATGATCACTTAATGGATTTAATGGGTGTGTGTGTGCATGTGTGTGTGAGAGAGAGATTCAGAGAAAGTGTAGATTGTGTAGTTAGTGACTCAAAACTCTCTCTCTCTCTCTCTCTCTCTCTCTCTCTCTCTCTCTCTCTCTCTCTCTCTCTGTGTGTGTGTGTGTGTGTGTGTGTGTGTGTGTGTGTGTGCATTCCACCCGGCGACTCGTCCGGCCTCTCCGGATCTCAGCGCAGCGCGTCGCTCTAATCCTGCCTTCCTGTTTTCCTGCAGGAGAGATGAGGTGGAGAGGAAGAACAGATCTGATAATTAGCCTGATAACAGTCACAGTGAGTTTACCTGGAAGACAGCGAGGAGGAAGTAAAGGACAGAGTTCAAGTCACGCCAGCCAACAATTTCATTTTTTATCAGTTCTTTTTCACTTTCTGAATAGACACTGTTAGGTGACTGGAGGTTGGAACACATCCCTAGGAATTACTTCCACGGTGGGGGGTTTACAGTACGTCCTGTTCACGATCAGTGCCACTGTGGGAAGTAGTGTGCCCTTGAAGCAAACCAGAGTTCTCGTCCTGTCACAGATCCACACCACAGAACTGGTATTTTTATCGACTGTAACCACAACCCTCAACTAAACTTCTCTAACCTTAACTATATCGTGATATCCATGCACAGATATAGTAGAAAATGAGAATTTTACAATGGATGACAACATCCATACATCAATGCCGCTGTGGGAAGAAGTGTGACTGACTGTGATACATTTGATCATTTGTAACACAAAACCATCTGAGAAGTTGTCGTTTCAAAAGAATTCAGGCCAGGTGATCGGATCAGGCCAGGTGATCGGATGAACCACCTATCTATCATTATTTATCATGGGCAAACTTCAACCGTCAGATCAAGATCAGATCAGCTCGACAAACCATATAACAGTCAAACTCTCATGTCATGAGCATGGATCTCTCATCCAAGAAATGCTCTCTAGTTCTGATGTAACTGATGCTAGCAGGATCTACACTAACCAGCCACCATTGTTGTTTTTGAGCAAACTGTCCACACATACATCACCACACAATACTAATGTTAAACATGCCTACAGCTCACACTGTTGATGCTGATAGTTGTTCATTGGACGCCGAATGGTCTGTAACCTCCTAGAAACAGTTTCCGTTGTCTGTGCTTGTAGCGTTTTTGTGTTTTCTCGCTTTGCAGCATTTCTTCAAAATGTAATGTCAAATTGGTGAAGATGTCATTCTTATTGCTGTTAATTTGCTTGTGTTTTGTCTATTTGTTTTTTTCTTAGCTTGCAGTGCGTTGATTTTGGAAGTCAAAGCCTGTATACATGCAACTGGAAGGAGAGAACTCAACTGAGTCCAAACATCTGAACACTACGTTTAAAAAATCTGTTTTTAGTTACCCAACAAAACAAAAATTAAGTAGAGATTTTTAAGGCACACTGAAGATATAATTAAAAGAAAACTTTATGTGAGCAAATGAGGCAAAGGTTATAAACATCGAGTCTGCAGAAAAGTAACCTAAGAGCACTGTCCAATTTTTAGACTGAAAGCCATTTATTTTTTGAAATTCTGCTCTATTTCCTGCCATGAAGTCCAGCAAATATTTTGGCATGTTACAGCCGTAGCGCCAAATGTTGTTGATTGAATTATCATCTATTGAGTTAGAAAAGGTGAAAGGAAATACCAGAAATCAATATTCAGTTTCTTCAATACCTACAAAATGCTTGCAAGGGATGGAAGTATGTATTAAATAGTTACAGAAACATATTTATTGAATAAATGACTTTGACCTTGTGTGATCCGACTGACAAGTGATTCAGTTTAATCACAAAACAACCCTCCAGTGGTTTTGGATTTCCTGAAAGCTGAAATATCTGTCCACCACAACCTCCTCACCCGCTGTGCTTTCCATGTAGATGGAGCCTCATGCGGTTGTGTGATTATTAGTTGATGCATTAAAATACTGGCGAGTTTGTTTCTTTATTTTCACTTTTGGCTGAATGTATGAAGTATGGTCAACACCAGCAGACACTGAAAAACAGTAACAACTGGATCAAAAATGAAAGAAAGGTCACAAACGGTTTCATTCCTTGATTCTTTTCTTAACATTGAGAGACCAGATGAAAGGTTGGATGTAGATATAAAGGACTAAATGAAACGTTATACCTCCACTGCTCTACATTTCAGAGAAGAATGTTTTCTTCCCTCCACTTATATCACACTGTTAAAGTACTCTTTACTTAATTGTTACTTAAGTAATAGTATGTAAGTGTAAGCAGAAAAATGTACTTAAATTATCAGAAGTAAAATTACTCAATTAATATTTATTACTATTATAATATTATAATATTATATCATTACATTTTTATGATTATCTTTCATGCAAAAACAGGATTTTACTGTTGAAGCTCATTGTGAACTATTATTTTTTGTATGAGACTGCAAGTTATGAGTATTTAAATCATAGAATTATTTCCTGATTAGTTTCTCCATTAATTGATTGATTGTTTGGTTTTCAAAAAACACACTTCAAAATGCTTGTTTTATTATCAAACCTCAAAATGATTAAAAAATAAATTAAAAAAAGGAAAAGCTGCAAATCTTCACATTTGAGAACCTGTTTATTAGTTGCCAGTTAATTTTCTGTCATTCAACTAATGATGAACTGACAAACTGCTTGAGCTGTACCTGTATATACTGTTGGATAGGATATAACAAAACATATTTTATAAACTCTTCATGTTTTGTGTGTAAGTGGTTTTATTTAAGTAAAGGATATGAGTGCTTCAGCACTTTATTAGATGACGATTCAACGATTCAACTTGTTTCACAAGTAAAGCAGTTTTCTGATATTAAACCAGTGTGGTTAAAAGTTTGGTTCGCTTAGGCACAACCAACATCTTGGCGTATGTTCATGAATGTTCACATATACTGTATACATAATCTGTTACAAAGTGAAACAGTTGAAATGTTGCACATACTTTATAAATTATCTGTCGACTGACTATCCAAATAAAGTATTGGATAAAGAATATGTACTCCACCTCTACATAAAGATGATCCCTTCCCTGGTCTCTCCTTTCATTTTCTAGACCAAAAGAGACAAGCAGAGTGGACAGATGTGAGGACAAAGTGAGCGAAAAAGAATGAAGAGATTACAATAACATGACTCCTGCTGATTCTGCAGTGAATGTTACATACATCCTGTGATCATGTTCACATTGACTGTGTTCACACAGGCTCTGCCTTGTTCCCATTGATGTCCTCAGGAACATTACAATCACTTTTTAAACGTCCACTTCTGAGAGGGAAAGAGAGGAGGGTAAAAGGCGAGTGCTGGATGGTTTGTTTCTGCTGCTCTGACAGTAATGAAGTGTCTAATGGGGAACTGTCAGCAGCTTAGAGAGAGCAGAGACCTCGAGACACTGTGGAGACACAGTACACACACACGTACACGCACATCCTATATACATACAAACACACCCGCTTGGTGACGCCTTGGCAATTACCACCCACCACCAATTACTGCAGCTCACACATGGTCATGGCTCTGAAACCTCTCTGCCATGTGTGGATGGAGCTGTGATGTGGTCGCTGAAGCACTAACAGACATGAAACAGAGTTCCTAAAAACCGCTGAGCGAGGGCGTCACGATGGTGCAACAGACCAAAGAGCCATGTGCAAATCAACCTGAAGCTGCACTCTTCTGTAATGTACAATTTATCACTATTTGCATTTGCGCAAATTTATACCACAAAGACTCCTAAAATGTTTCATAGTAAGATTAAGGTGGGATGGATGCAAAAGTTACTGAAAAATTAATGTTGCTTATGCTATACTGTTTGATTCATGTCTGTGGGTTTTAATATATGCACTTAAGGTTGATTTAAGTGCCTGTCTGTCACCACTTTATCACCAACCATTTGAAAGAAGAATTTAATGTCAAGTTTTATCTTTCTGATGACAAAATCCTAAAAACCTGTCTCTGCCAGCCACAAAGTGCTGAGTTCACACTGGAAAAATATCTTTCCTCATATGTTTATATTGTCTTCATATACCAGTAATAATAAACATTGTTTTGTTATGTATTTATATCAACCCCCTAGTCTTTTTTTCCTCCTGAAAAACTGCATATCGGTATAAAGAATAACTTTGATCAGTGATATTACCACAGATTCGATTTTTGTCTGCCTCCCCCGTGTTCCTTTTATTTTTATCATTGGCCACTTTTCAACAAGCTGTTTCATTATGACTTAAACGTAAGTGAAGCAGGTAGGCGAGAATGAAGCCACCTGTTTTTTACATTTCTCCACAGTTTTGTGCCAAATCCTAAACAGAACCATTAAAAACCTGCCTAAAACCTGACATACATACATACATATTAATTAAAAATATCAACAAGCATCTTGGCTGGAAACAAACCAAGGACAGCATGTACAGCATGTGGTATATGAACCTTAACCACGTGGCACCCAATGCTGCATCAATTAAAAAGTAAGTCTAAAAGAGCAGAAATATATTTTTAATGTTTATGATGTACAATGTGGTGTGTTAGAGTGTTGACATACACAGAGCCGTGGCCTGTCACAACACAACAGGACCCTACCGGACCAAATTACACTACATATAATACATAAATAAACTGAGTCTTGGTTACTGGGGACCATGAACGCCTCTTGTTTTTAGGACTCTTTGGTCAAAATTAATTAAAAAAAAAACATCATCAGCCTCTGCAGCTCTGTCACATGAGCACGTCCTCCATGTTAACCTAAATGTTAGCAGGCCCAGTTAGCATGAGAAAAGAGACAAGAGAGTCAGACAGACACAGTGAGAGGTAATAAGTCATCTGAATGGGGAGAGATGAGACAGACCCCCTGCCCGGATGACATCTGCTGTCTGTTTTTCTTTCACACCTTCTCTATCTTCTCTATCTCTGCCACCACATAATACATGGCTGTTAGCTGAAAAACCTCTTGAACATTATGTCAGTTTATCCAGTTTTGAAAAGGTTTCTTAAGCCAAAGAGGAGGTGGAAGCTTCTCAAACCACAGAAGATGATCTGATCATGGAATTTATGTTGGCGCAAAACACTGACCAAATCTGGGGTTACAGGGTTTTCACATAGCAATAAATGACATGATAATTTATTTACATTGTTAAAATGTTTGCCTTTATTTGATAGTGGCTGTAAAGACACAGACAGGAAATGAAGGGAGAGAAAGAGAGAGACCGGAGTGACACGCAACAAAGATGCCTGGCAGGAATTCAACAGCGGACGTTGCGATTATGTGGTATGCATCTCGACCACTCAGCAACCAGACATCCTGATTCATTCATTCATTGAACCTTTATTTAAATCTCAAGGAATCATTGAGTTCATGCCCTCGCTTGCAATGATGTTGAGCGTACAAATAAAATAATAGATAAAATACAAACACACAAAATATATTGATTATTAAATTAAGAAAATAGACACAACCGAACACAGTTAAAACAGAGCAAAGTAGTTTGTAATTATGATTTTAAATGGACAGTTGTGTTTTTAAGTTTTAATGTCTTTAAGTGTGTACGGCACAAAAACTGAGCAATTTTCCCAAAATTGGTAGGACTTAAGTGAGTCAAATAATGGCTATAAAGCCAATTTAATAAGTAAGACGTATATGGCACGTTTATGGGCTTTATTAATAACGTCACATCTTTCTCTCTCACCAACCTTCTCATAAAAGGTGCAACGATAAATAGAATAACTCACTTGTAATAACTCTTACAGTAAATAATAAAGCTTAGATGAGATGCTAATTTAAAAAACACTGCACATTTGGGTGTAAAATAATTATTCTGGTTGTGTGAGAGGCACAGGCCGCTAAACACTTAGCCAGCATTAAAGGCTGAGGCATGCTTGAAACAAACTAGTTTGTATAAAGTGTCGTACACCACATCTAAGGTTAAAAGTGTTAATAGCTGTTCTGAGCTGATAATGACATGAAATGGATGCAAAAGTTGGATTGTTAGTTTCAGGAGGTTAGAGAAATTGTCGGAAGCAAGGAGTCAGGGGTTTTAGATGCTGTTCAATGATCCGACAAGCACACTAGAAAAAAAGGCGTTTTGTACAATGTATTATATTGTAATCTAGTATCTACACCCAATCCAAAACCAGCTCTCGCAGGTGATGCATTATCATTTAAATATGTGGATAACAGCTCACATTTTCAGACAACTCCGCATGGAAAGTATTCATAGTGTTGCGCTGGGTTGTTCACATGAAAACTGACAGAAATACTTGTGTAAAGAAAGAAAAAAAGAGAGCTTAAGAAAAAAGTTCAAACCCTGGCACAGAACAGCTGGCTAATCATGGCATGAAGTGGGTGTGAATGTCGGGTCATCTGTTGCAGAAAGTTACAGAAATGATTGGACACAGCGTCCCGCCTCAATCTGATGTTGGGGGGGAAGCTATTCGACCGTCTGAGTAGTAGTTCTGATGGAGTATACTGGCCTCTTATGTCCATTGTTGTGCAATCTGATCAACACAGTTGGCTGTGTTAATGTGTGGGAAGCTGGAGAGGGATCATGTCCTTGTTGGTTTATGTTCCATTTTTAAAAAATCTCATTATGTAATTTCCCATGAAAAGGTGAAATCTTGATAGCAACAGAGCGCCTGAAAGGCTCCATAGTCTTCATAGTCCATCGAGCTTTCATTCACAAAATACCTTACTTTGCAGAGTAGTTTTCACTTGTGTTATTAAATCCTTTATTTTTCCACTTAAAGAGACGTTGGCTTCACTGCTGGAGAAGTCTAGCCAGCACTAGCATGTCTGGGTTCAGATCCAGAAATCCTTCCCCATTAAAAAGAGTCAGCCGTTAAGTTTTGGGTCAGATTGGATTATTCACACATATTTCTGCCTTCTTCAGACTCAGAGACACAACCTTTTTTCTCTCTCCCGCCGTTATAAATGGATCTCTCAGGCACATTTTCTTGCTCTCTCATGCAGCCCCACTGTCTCCCTCACTTTCTCTTCATGCATGTCGTCTCTGCATCTGTAACACGACACATGCAACAGATGCTGAGACTCTGACAACTTTACAAATGTTTGCGCGACCTCTTCGCTGACACCTGACAACGTAGCATCAGCAACTGCTCTCATTAGGAAATATATCAAGACTCCTGGGAGACGTTAAGCTTAGAAGCTTCACTTTTTTTTCATCAAATCCAAGTTAAGCTCTGCAACAGCTCAAAGGTAAACAATTTCAGTCCAGCAGCAGATGGCTGCCTTGATTTGTTACGCAAAACTCAGACTAAAAAAACTGCACATTTAAAAAAAAAAAAGTCTCGGTTTTGGTCTCTGTAGCTAATTTTCACGCTCATGACAACTGTAGTGTGAATATTTATATAACTCACCTGTTCAAATTATATGAAGCCTTAAAGTTATGCATAATAAAAAGCTAGTTTTGAACCCTGGGACGTGTGGCAAGGACTGAGCCTTCGTACATGGGGCGGATGCTCTACCAACTGAGCTAACCAACACCCCATACCCATTTAGACTGACAGGTGGATGCAGTTACAAGTGGCCTGTCTGAGCTCCCAGGCTTTATTCAGCCTGCCTCAGCGCCACCCACCATCCACGTCTATACCCATGTTTTGGAGCAGGGAGCTAGTGGAGTCAGGACTGCTAAGATAGAAACCTGTCGCCTGAGTGACGTCCCAGATACAACATCCATGTTTTATACTGTCTATTGCTCGAACCAGTCCAACTCTGAATCATTGTCTGAACCATCAGTGAAGGTGGAGACTGAATTCACTGTAATTTCTTCAGGTCGTGCAAGTGGCAGCCAGCCGATATACACGGTGAACTACAGCTCAGTGAGTTTTGGATGCAACAGATGCTGACGTCATATTTAGTGATTAAAGTGGCTAAAGTTAAAACTGAAGTGAACGCTGTGCAGATCCAGTCAATATCAACATGTCCCCTTTGTCTTGATAAAAAAAGATCAGTGACATTTTGTCCCCTACAAGATGTATTTGCCAATGCGAGTTCGCTGAATGTAAATGTAATACAGTCAGAGACACTTACTGAGAAGAAAATTGACCATTTATGTGATTACCCAGTTAGATTTGCTGGAAACAAGTTCTGGCATTTGACTCTAAATGAATCTAAGCACCAAAAGGATTTTGCAGAGAGCACTAATCGCTCTTTATAAACTCACACATAAACATTAAATCTTGGCTATATGAGCAATATCAAATAGCGCACAAGGAGGAGGTCAGTGTGGTGGAAGGAGTTTGTATCTCCTCCAGTCCTGTTCCACCTGCTGTCCATCGACTGTCTTAAACGAGGCCTGAGGGAGCAATTTAGTCTTTGGGGTGTGACAGTCTCCCCTGAAAGCCTTCTGCTGACAGACCAGCTGGACAGGAGTTCATTGATGCTTTTTACATTGAGCAGGCTGATCTCAGCCAGCTACTGACCTTCACTAAGTGTTGTCTGGGGGATAATTTAATTGAACCCTCATTTTCTGACCTGAAACCACTTAGCATGGAGCTATAAATTGTAGAAATCTAATGCTGACCAAAAGCCACAGCTAAAATGCTGCTTTGTTTGGCTTAAAGCACCATACATGGATCTTTGTATGCTTTGCTCCATTTACTGCTAATTACATATACTTAATGTTTAATTTGCATTCCTGCTGACCATTTTCAAAAACAAACTGTAGTGCTTTTGGGTTGTTTTCAGTGTGTTTTCCTACAATACACATAGCTGGTGTTTTCATTCCATGATAAAAATCAATTTGCTGAATGTTTCAGGTAATCTTACCAGGTTACAGAGTACATTTTAAAGGATAATTACAGTTTATTACAACTGGGGTTTTGTTTTCATAGACTTTTGAATCAGAAGAACAGAGAAAAAATAACTTATATTGAAGGGATCCTTCAGTGGTTTTCAAGATCTGATTAACCGCAAGTTACAGTATGTTTATGTGGATTGGAGGGAAGTTGGCTTCAATTTGTCGCTCTCATTGTCGTATATTTGCACTGTTTGCATCACATTTTTCCCCCTTTGCTCTGTAGAGATTCATTAAATGTGTGATGAATTTCTTCACTGACTACTTCTTCTGCAGTCCAGTTACACCAGCTAGAAAATGCTACCAATAATCAACCTATTGACGCTTTTAGCTGTCGGCCTTTGACCAGTCCCGTGCAGCTCATAGCAGCCTGTCGAGTCTCTTTACTGACCTCAGACTTTTTTATATGACAGTTGCCAACTGAGTATCACCCAACCTATTATTACCTGTAGTAAATAGATGGTAAAGTATGGTGTTACCTACTTACTACTGACAGAAAATTAACCCAAATTAACCCTGTTATAGCAATATAACCATAGGCTATTGACCAGTAAGAATACCAATAACCAGCATTGATACCTGTAACGATTCTTAAACCATCAACCTTAAGCACGAATGTCTTTTTGTTGCTGGAAAGTTTTAGAGCTTGTTACTTACACACGTTCTCATTTAAAAGATTATTCTATATTTGCACAGAAAGAAGGATTTTGCTTGCTCATGGTGGGAATTGTTGAGTCTCTGTAAATAATATTATAAAGAGTAAAGTCTAGACCGGCTCTAAGTGTATGGAAATTTAATTATACCCACAGCAGACATTTAATGTATTGGATCTGACAGAATGAATACAGTCACACACAGTATTTAAATCCAGTTGACAAACACACATAACAAATCAGCAGTAAATATGTGACACATCACATATCACACATCACACTCTCAGAACGCACACACACACACACACATACACTGTCTCTTGAACATACTCATCTTCTCTTCCTGAACTTTGTTCTCACATATTCATCTTTCCATCTCTAAGAAACACACTTCTTTTTATCCTTTCCTCTCATTCACACACACACACACACACACACACACACACACACACACACACACACACACACACACACACTTTCCTCCCTCTTAACCTTTTGGTTTCCTGACTTCCTGCCTCCTTGCAGCCTGAAAGCCGAGCCAAATCAATTAGTCTGCAGAAATTACAGAGCAATAAATAACGAGGGCCAGTCGGCAGCAGCGGAGACGGGTGGAGGGGAAACCAGAGTTATGGGGCCCCTCTTGTCTGCATGTGCAGCTCAGGATGCCGGGGCCTCTAACAATATCACAATATGAGCTTTTAATGTGCTTCACTGTTTGATATTTACAGAATGACTAAATCTGTTTGAAGTATTTGGCCTAAGTACGGAAACAAGAGGGACTAATATAACCTGAACCTTTCCTCTGCTGGTGCATTTTATTTTAGATGTCATCTTGTGCACTGCATGCTGGGAGAAATGACATGTAAAACTTTACTTATTGTTAATCAAATGTCTTCAAAAATGAATTATTCTGTGTTTCATTTACAGAAACAGATTTGTTAAATATATTCTTTAATAGATATTACCATAAGCTCCATCTGTCTCTGTTCTGACCCTGTGGGGTAACAGCAGACGCCAGGCGGGGGGTGTCTACAGTTTTAGGGGTGCTGCTTTGTCCATGACTTTGGGCTGTCCTCTTATGTTACCTGATCCGGTCTGTTGCAGATTGTCCCAGCCAAAGCATCTCTCTGTCTCTGACATACATGCACATATAGGCACACACACACACGTTCAAGTTTTCAAATTATAATGTCTTCAAACAGAGCTATCAAAATCCATAATTTCTCCAGTAATATGAGAGGTATTAACCTTACATAATACTGTTGCATTTTAAAGCTGTAAAAAAAAACCCTAAATTGTCCTTTCGCCTGACTTTTTAAGACTGGAAAATCACCACATGAAATATTTCCAAATTTTTTACAACTGCTGCACATTTCTTGTATACACACATATTTGCACACACACACACACACACACACACACACACACACACACACACACACACACACACACACACACACACACACACACAAACGCGTCTACATGTTTGTTCCTGATCACCAGAGGGGGTCAAATCAAGTTGGAGAGTGGATCATGAAGCAGTGAAACTGTACATTGGCATGTGTGCAAATCTTATTTGTAATAAGGCTTTAACTCTGACAGTGATGTCTGGATGTCCTCACTGTCTCACTGGATGTCCTTGTTGCAGCTTTTTGGTCAGAAATGGTTGGCAAGCAACATCTTTTCAATTTGTCTCAGAAGTGCTCAGAAGTTGCAAAAACAGCAACAGCTGGATAAAAGTGAAGATCAAATTAGCTGCACATGTTCAGGATCTAAACACTCAAATCTGATTCTGCTCTTACAAATGTGCAGCCAGCTTTTAAATGTTGACTTGAGTAGTGCTCAGAATTTCTTTCGTGTTCACTCAAATCAAACTGCCTGTGTCTCAATCGAGTCAATCGGCAGTCCCACAACAATACACAACTATCCATATTGTTAAGTAATATAATAATAAATAGTATGCAAGGGTTACAATCAGTCAAAACAGACATTTTTGTTAGCAGAAGTGATGGAAATATAATGATAGCCTTGTGAAATAACTGTTCTGATCAAACTCATTGCACAACAGTAGAAACTGCTGTACTTTTTGACCCTCTGAAATGTTGAATATACACCAAGACCTCCCAAAGATGTCACATCCTCTCTCTTTTCCATGTACTTACAAAGCTCCACTGTGGGTACTGGGCTTAAGTGGTGCATATTTCAAGCATTTTGCATTTCATCAAACTACCACAAACCAGCCAATTAAAAACAGCTTTAGTGTCTGCTTCATGTGAGCAGCTGCCTGGTCAGTAATTCAGAGTTTTCAATCCTGTTTTGCACAGTGCAATCTATCTATCTATCTATCTATCTATCTATCTATCTATCTATCTATCTATCTATCTATCTATCTATCTATCTATCTATCTATCTATCTATCTATCTATCTATCTATCTATCTATCTATCTATCTATCTATCTATCTATCTATGCAGAGTGCAGAACTCTTTAATGTAACTGGTTTCCTCTCTGGGGCAGGCTGTGTCAGCAGACACTAGTATGTATCCACTTGTGTTATGGCTGCTTCTCTGTGTGATAAGCTGCTCTCATGTTGTCCCAGTGTTAACTCAACATCCTATGTCCACACTCTCTTCCTGGCCTTATCACTCACTCTGTGTGTGTAGACAGAATCACAAATACTTCCGGAGGTCAATAGATAAAGTAGAGCAACAAACATTGCACTGGACCCTACACACACACACACACACACACACACACACACACACACACACACACACAGTACAGGACTACAATTGTAAAGTGTGTGTGTGTTCCTATGGTCCAGGGTTCAATGTGCTGTGCCAAAGGGTTAAACTTTAAACAGCGATAAACAGAGGAGTTGCTCCATGCATGCTCCAGGCTAATTAGATTTTTAAATGGCAAAAAGTCCAATGAAGCAGTCCAGTATAAAGCAGTATAAACTACTGGGAACTGCAACAACAAAACACAAAGTATTATCATGCACATTAATAGCAGTCTTTTATGAACCTCTGGCAAGAGCACCAGGGTGTTTGGAGCACACTGTCAAATTCATAGTCATTCTTGAAACAATGGGTCCTTGATTTTACACAAAAGCTTTTCAGTCTAGGCTTCTGATTTCAAGCCAACATCCACTGATTTTGCTGTTTGTTAGCAGATTGCATTAGCTATAGCTAATGCTAACTTGAAACGGTGGTCAGCGATGTTTCTGATCGCTTTAAAATGAGAACGTCATAATATCAATATGCACATGATGGCTACATACACAGGACAATACTAAAAGAGGGACATTAAAGTTAGTCACAGGCAAAGAAGCAGCATCAGACTGTATAGCAGGGTAGAGCAGGTTATGACTAGAATCAAAAGTCCTATACGTAAAAAATGTATGTTCATATTTTAACAGTATGTTTCACTTGAACTGCAGATGAATATTTCAGAGGATGAGAATGATTACTAACCAAATGGCAAACACAGTCACATAATGAGTCTGGGTAATTTTTATTAAACTTTCCAAAACTGGACCAGAACAGTAGCTAACGGTACTTTAAACTTCCGTCCCAAACAGAGCATTTATCTACCATAACCTCTCACCACATATAATATTGCTGTAGCTATATTATGTCCTTCATCTTTCGAAATAACGTTACCTTACAACTGTAAGTAGTATGTTTGCAGCATTATGTTATGTTGTAATGTAAAAAATAAAGACTTGTCAAGCGTTAAAGGCGTGATGCTGACTTTTCAGCTCACCTACATTAATCAGGCATGATCTGTGAGGACCATTCTGTTGTTTTCTCATTTCTTTCTGTCTTTCATGAGATGATGCTTTTCCTCCATTCTTTCTCTCTCTTTCTTTTTTTTTGACCTCTCAAACTCTTTATCCCACTGTAAGTTTACAACTCCTAGGTAATCAGAGACTTTGAGAAGTAGGAGGCTGTTTGGGGTTGGCATGATACCATTTTTGGCACAACAAACCTTAAATATTTAGGCTGCTACAGATGAGAGTCTATTGCTGTTGGAATTTTTATGATGTTATAAGGATGACGAGTAGAGAAAGATGAGACAGATATTGTCAGCAGTACAGTTTATTTTACCTCTGACTCTGACATTTTCCTTTCCTTTTTAAGGATCGAAGCGTCTAGTCTCTGTGCCTTCATAACAAATATGATCCTTTGATTATTGAAATTCACCAAGTGATGATAACTATTGTTGATTCAACAAATACAGACCGGAATTTACTGAAAATGTATCTGGATTATGTCTCACTCTCTTTCAAAGCTGACAGTAACAGTTTCATGGGTGGCTGAGGATGTGGGTTTAAACCCTCAAACCGTCTGCTCACAATTACCATGACCTGCAGTTCATTCAGACTCTGGACTTTTCCTTCCTTGTTTGGTGTATTTTTGCAGTTGAAGACAACTTCGTGTGAACTCACGCCGCGCTGAATAACTGCGCCAAGATGCCTCAATCTGAAGATCTCTGATGCTCCAAGAAAACTGTGGTTTGTGAAGAGTGTGAACGTAAACACACAGAGAAACTGGAGAGAGCAACTAAAAAAACAAAAGAAAGTTCAGCTGTCCAATAAACAGTCTGCTGGTAAATTTAATGCAATCAACTCGTGTTTTGTCATTAACGTTTTATTCCCTTTAAGTCAACTTTAAGGTTCTTGTTTCTATTTTGAAATTTGGACTCACAAAAAAGAGACTTCCCAGTATGCTTTGTTTAAGAGCTTGGAAGAAGTCATATGATGGAAACTTGCTGTGTGTCTTTATATGTTAAGTCAAGTTTGTTTCTTTACCTAATCATGACACCACTGTGAAAGTTTGTGTTGAATTCTGTCCCTACCCATTTACACTTATGCTTTATTAAGGTTACTAGAAGCAGACTTGTATGTTGTCTTCTGCATTGTTTATTATTTAAGTTTATTGAACAAATTGTGAAACAACTTAATACCAGTTAAAGTTCAGCTAAGTTTCAGTTAAGAAATTAGAGCTCCATAGCATTTTAAGAAGCATGCATTATGGGGGTTTGGAGTGGATGGAGGGCCAAAACACAGACAGTTTATCCACTTACTGTAGATTTATTCTATATTATTTTACAGAGTAGGTGGTGTTGTGGTCGCTACTGTCATTAAGCTAACTCAGCAGCACCCAGAAACATGATGAAAGTCAGTAAAACTGGAGTCTGAGGGGTTTCTAGCAGCAGCAATAGCTCATTTGACTGAATGGGAGCTGGATTAGTCGTCAAATAGAGTCCCACAATACAGACTGGACCCTCGCTGACTAATCAGACGAGTTGAGGAGGAAACAAGTCAGCAGATATATTGGCTGCTGAGTCTAACACTGCACTCATATACAGTACTCACCCAGCAAAAACACACACACACACACACAAACCAAGCCCTGAGCAGAATATTGATTGGAATGAACTACAACAAATTCAGGCGTTGGTCCAGTGGTCAGTTTAGCTATGTCTACAATCACAGAAAAGAACATATTATCAACTTTATAAACAGATTATAAACAGGTCTGTACAGCTGGAAATGAATGATTTAAGGTTATACCACTCTTATATCTGTCAATCAGCCTATCTTAGAATAAAGAAAATGTTGATTGAAAATGAAAAACAAAGATTTTTTAAAAAGTATACAAGACAATTGGTGACTTCCTGCAGTTTCTGCTGGTTGCCTGGCAAATGTGACCTAAATGTAGCTTATTTCTCTGGCCTTAAAATGATGGACTAATATTAAATGACCTCAATTATTTCCTTTTCCAATACTAGGTCAGTAGAGGTACAGCTGAGAAACACACACACACACACACACACACACACACACACACACACGCGCACACACACACACACACACACACACACACACACACACACACACACACACACACACACACACACACACACATTCTTCCTATCTAGAGTTAAGCAATCACAGCAGATTGAACACACTGTACTGTGGAGATAAGAGGGCTCTGTGTGTATACATTACACATGTAGATGTTTGAGTCTCTCTTTGTGTGTGTACACCACATAGGGCTTTACTGTCACCCTAAATATGGTTCAGTTTAAAACATTGATGTAATAAAATAACACATGGTACTGACTACATTCCTTAACACCTGTATCCTAAACCTAAACTACATCCTGATCCAAACCTTAAAGGTGCCCTGTGGAGTTTTCTTGTAAACAAACAAAAGTTATGTTTACATTCAGTGTTGCTCACCATTGTGTGTATCCTTAAGGTCTAACAAACTTGTTGAATGTGTTTCCTTTCTCGTAAAACATTTACAAAGCCAATTCTTTTAAGTATTTAATATCCAGCATTGTTTACTCTCTTTCAGTCTCCTTGTCTTACCTGGCACATTGTAACGTATCTTGGCTTGTTTCCTCCGTGGTGCTAGAGGTCTAAAACTCCACAGGGAACCTAAACCTGAAACTCAACTTCAGGACGTGAAAAGTGATTAAAACGACTCACTCTCCAGAAACATCACGAAGCCAGAAAACATCCTCTGTGACTCAGTTCATTCTGTCAGAGGTTGTCCAAAGAAATTTGCAAAAAAATGCAAACAAACCACTGAATCTGATTAAATGGTCTAATTAATTTGCAGTTTTCCCTTTCGTTATCTTAGCTTCCTGCTATGCACTGTGGTACTGCCAGACTGTCATCTGCTGACTGCATAAGAACGGGTAGAGGAAAAAATGAGGAGAAACTAGGCTAATGGTCTGCACAGCAGACATTTTGAATTAGGGCTTACTAAAAGTAATGATGAGTAAGTGTACCAGTAACAGTGACAGTGAACCAACACACATAATGAGGACCAAGTGAAATCATTGATACACCTGTGAGTTTCCTGATATGATGTCTCTTGATGTCTGCTGTGTAAACAGTCTCCACAAGTTTATACATCTATTTTAATCAGGTGTTGCACAGTCTGAATGTATTACTGCAGATCTCAAGTCTGTGTGTCAAGTCTGTGGTTGCCCATTATCTTCAGTTAGTACACCTGTCTGCTATAAAGCAATCATACCTGCCTCAAACTTCATACCTCAAACCTCCTGTCCTTGTTGCATCATAGGCCTACTCATGGTTTTGTGCTGTGTGTCCAGCTTAGGACCTAATTTATTTTATGCCCGTCTATAGTCAGTTTATTTGTTTGCCTGCCTGTCTGTGAGACTTACACCTATGTTACAGAATTATCTGTCAGTAGTTAGTTCAGGATCAGGTCTGATTGTCCCCGGCACCCTCCATAACTCTAACAGTCGATCAGAAAGCTCTCTGAACCTGTGAAGACCCACTGAAAGTGAGCAAATTGCACGATATTGCCTCTGCCACCTCTTACTAATCGCTGTAAGCAGAAAATAGTGAGTATTTTGCTCTTAAGCAAACATGTGTAGACAAGGAACCTACAACGTTCTCCAATAATTAACGGGACTTGTGCCAAGCAGAACATGCCTCAACCTCGCCATGGATGTCAACCAATTAAAAGTTTTATTTTCTGCATTTTAAAACTGCATTACACAAATAATGCTGGTAGTTATAATTCATGTTACGCACGCACACACACCTCGAGACACAAATCCCAGACTGAGACTTTTATCTGTTCAAGCAGGAGGGGAGCTCAGAGAGAGAGAGAGAGAAAGAGAGAGAGAGAGAGAGACTCTCTGGGTGATCAAGATTTATTGTACATGGGAGATAAGACACACACACATACATGACAGACCACACACCATGTACACAGGAGATAACACACACACACACTGACACGTAATCATGTACACGTACACAGTGAAGTACCACACACACACACACACACACACACACACACACACACACACACACACACACACACACACACATACTTCAAAAGGCTTGGGCTGACCGGGATCACTGCTGCCCTCTCCTCCCTCCTCTTGACCTTTAACCTCCATCTCTTCATTCTTCCGTCTCGCCGTCTCTCTCTCCCTCTCTGTGTCCGTCTCTGTCTTTAATCTTTCTCACATTTGTTTCTCTCCCATTCTGCTTAATCTTTCCGTTTATCGCTTTAGTCTCTATCCTTTCCTATCCAATGTTTCTCTTTGAAACTCCTGAAATGAAAACAATGTACACATTTTATTAACAAAAGTAGAAGCAATATTTTTTTTTTGTCTTTTTTCTTTCTGGAGCAGCACAAAGAATTCAAGTTGCACAAATTTAGACATTGTGGAAAATTCCAGTTTCATAGTTTTTGTCATAATTTTGGTAATATTTAACTCACTTAAACTCACAAGTTAATTGCTAAGCTCTGGGAACTGAAGAAGACAGGTCAAAAAACATGAGCAGTCAGGTGATCAGACAGGTTGGGAACAAGCCATCAGATTAGCAAAACATGTAGAAGAGCAAGACAGTAAAATTATTACCTCAGAATTAAGGAGTTTAGATAGTCTGGATAAGCACAGTCTAGATGTTCACAGATCTCATTTGTTAATTTATTGACTACAGTGTTTTTTATCACTGAAACTAGAAACTAGAAAAATAAGTTGAAAGTTGAAATAACCTGCGATTGTCCTTTTTAAAGTGGCAATGGGCACAAACTGGCTCAAGGAATTTACCTTTTACACATATTAGCTGAGGACTCTTGCACTCTGCTCCCTAGACATTGTTTCCACTCACCTTCTACACCTCATTCATAAAAACAATAAACTGATTGAGCTACTACAACAATGAGATGTGGCTACAATCACCAACTGCATCCACCATTTAGCTAAAACCCCAATATCTGGTATGTGAACACAAAATGAGTTTGCAACAGGAACCGTTACCGTGTTGCTGTGGCAGCAAGCTAAGGAAGGTCAACCAGACTTCCAAACTCCCCAGCACTGTTTCCCAGCCCCTTGCTGGTGCTGGGTATTCTGAGATAGATGAGTAATATAATCTTGCAAACATATTCGGGGTCTACTCCGGGGTCTCCTTCGAATTGAACATCTAAGGGAAACCTCAGAAGGTAGAGGGAAGTACATGGGTCAGCTTTAAGCCTGGGAGCCCAAGTGAACTAGATAACTGGTTACCCCCTCTGCTTGACAAGGACAGCTTACTATGCAAAATGGGGAGAGGCCAATATAAACTGATGAGAATGATAACAACCTGTCAAGAATCAGGATATGGCAGAAAATGTTTTATGCAAAGACAGAGACAAGGACACAGCTGCTTTATTTTAAATTATACTTTATTTCATATAAAAACAAAACAATAAACAAATAAATTAGATATTTCTAAAATAATTCTCTTGAGGAAATGTTTAATAACGCTGTGATTGTTTACAGTTTGTATCTGGGAGAAGAGCAGATAACTGGAATGTATAGATGCAAATTTATCTGGACACTTTGTGGATATAAATGAGAGAGCTTCATTCCAAAATGAGTCATCGACAGCTTAAAATGCAAACACATGAGGAGAAAAGATACATGTTTCCTTCATTGACAAAATGGTTGATTGGTTTTACACAGAGGGAGATGCATTTAGATCATTTTGGAATGAAACTCCCCATTTTCCTTTAAACTTTAGAACACTTGAAAGAAAAAAAAGGACCAAAAAAAAGAAATAATGCTGCAATACAAACTGGTAATGCAAAATGAAAGGCAGAGAGTACGGTATGTGTGCCAATTGCAAACTGTCGTGACTGGGCTGACCTTTGAAGGATCAGAGATCTGCAGAAAGACATCATATTTGCTGATACACTTTTGTAGAAAGCTATTTCCACACAACTGTCAGTGATTATTTTGTTTGTGTCTCAATTGTTTTGCCTGTGGTCAGATTCAGGAGGTGCACTGAGACTCAGTTGGAAATGATTTTAACCCCACAGGGGAATTTTCTGCAGCTGGTCCCGGTGGCAGTGGCGGAGTGGTGAATCTGAATTAAGATTTGTAATTTAAAAGATGGTGGCTATAGGGATAAAGATATGGGCGTTTGGAAGAGAAGAGGAGACATTAACATAATAAGAGCCTCTTCATTTGCACACAAGCCCAAGCTATCCTCACACCACTACCCCCAAAAACTCCCTCTGGTCCATAGTCACACCCATTAAGCCTGCAAAGCCTTCATTGTCCAGCCAGGCTGCGGACCTGAGGACCCCTCGCCAACAGATTGGGCTGGGTGAAGGGTTACAGCCAGACAAAGGAGGGTCCCTCCCCCTTCTCCTCTATTTGAAATCAATCACACAGGCTTTCAAATTCAGTACCCCCACCTCCCTGCCCTCCTCTCCTTGTCAGCAGTGACAGTGGGCTTGGGCCAGCTCCCCAACAGAGTCCCCATGCTGAATCGTCAGTCCTCCTTTCAGGATGAGTCCCACCCTGGACACACTGTCTCTGACAAAGTGGTCATGTAGGCAAAGACTGAAAGAGTAAAGCTGTTGTGAGAGGAAGATAACGTAATGTGTCTCAAAGCTTATGTGTTTGTTTATACATGTAAATGAGTCCAACTCATGACCTTTGGGTCTTAACATAAGAAAAGTATTATTGCTTGTCAGATCTGGTGGTCTTCGTCCAACAACAGCAACAAGAACTGGGCTCCTTCTGGTATTTAACCACAAATTGTTCAGTTGGACTTGGAGGTCGAAGCAGCTTACTACAAATGGAGGGTTTCATTCCAAAATTTCCCAAAGTTAAGCCATCTTTAAAGGCTCAATCCATAATTTTTTGACCACATGGATTTGAGGTTTGAGCTGTCGAAGGGAAATGAGAATTTGGTGTCTCAGTTGGTCATAAATCAAATTACGGGCTGATTTTTTTCCCCCCGAAATGTTTACTAAAGTTATTAATTTGAACTGATATCTCACAGCATCTACTGATTTCTGAGTGGATGCAATGTTTTAATTTACACTTGGGAGATCATTGGAGATCTAAATTGAATATGGTGGAATTTTGGAATGAAACCTGAACATGGAGACAGTGTGACAGGTTTGGCACGTGAAACACCCGATTAAATTCCTCTCTCCTTTCGCCTCCAATAACCTTCATTTTTGTGTCATTCAGAATAATTTATAAAAGGCAATCGTCTTTCTGTGGTTGATATGTACATACAATATTTTAATATTCTAATATATTCACAGGAAATCATAAATTCAGGCATTTTGCTGCAGCTACAGCCACTTCTTAGCACAAGAGATCCTGAGATTTAAGACCGTTTTCTTTTTAAATAAGCAACACAAAAGTAAAATAATCTTATATAAAGAGATTTATATTTAACAATCAGTTTCTTCTTTTTATCATAGCAAAATAAATCTTTTTTTTTGTTTGTTTTGTTAAAATGTCTTTATCACCGAGGTTTCAGGCCCTGGTTTTGAGTTGAGTTTGTGTGATGAGATCATTGTCCGTCACCTCTCCCTCAAAGAGAGTTGATCAAAGAGGTGTTTTTGAGTACCAGGGTCTCTTTTGTTGTTTTTAGTGCCACAGTTTTCCAACATTACAGCTGTTCTTGGGCACAGGGCCAGAGCTGATAGTCCATAGTTTTGTTTGTCCTCTTTTCTTCCGTTCGTTCTTCAGCCCACAATGAAATGTTTTTCTTCAAACCTTCACAATGTAATGAAGCCCACAGGCCTCAGTGCTCCGCGTGCATACATATGTGTCTGTGTATGTATTTTAATGTGCGTGTATAAATGCCCACCTATATCTAAGAGATTTTTCTGGTGCTAATAATGGAGGTCCAATGGAAAACTTAATGAGAATAAAAACTTTAACTTAACTTTAGAAATGCAGCTGTGGACCTCTAAAATAGCTGCCAGTGGATGTGTTATATTACTTGAAAACATCAAGTAGTGATTCCCCGCTTGTAATGTTGTGTTCATGTCTGTATATGTGTAGGTGCCTTTAGTTGTGTCTCTATCGGAGCGCCGTCTTCATGTCTATCCGGGAGCGCACGTCCTGATAGCCCAGGAGGCAGGGGTCGGTGGACAAGGCATCGTGGGTGAAAACAGAGTCGTTGTCAGAAGAGCAGGAGCTGGACGTGTCCTCGCATGACGGGGAGTACTGCTCGAAGGGTGTCGACAAGTCCAAGTACTGAGGGTAGAGAGGAAGTTTAGAAATTAGATAAATATTGGCGTCTCTGTGGAAACAGAAAAATAAACTAACCCGCAGATAAATGTTTGTTAAATTGGCAGTAAACAGCAGTGGAAACTGAATTTGGTGTGCTCTCAAAGGCTGTCAGATTGCTGTTGAGCATGCCGTTCATTTAATGGTGTCCACTGCAAAATAGATGCAGATGGAGAGAATTGCAGCCATCGCAGTTTGAGACCACCACGTCAGTTTTGAATCGGTTTGACTTGAAAAATTTTGTTTAGAGACACAAGAACTGTGAATCAGGTGATGGTATGTTGGTATTCTGTGAAAAATACTCTGAAATTTAAGCAATTTGCACACTGCAGACAAACAGTGTGATTTTGTTTTTGTTTGCATGAGTTTATAAATCCTGCATTCTCTCTGCGCTGAAGACATCTGGACAACAGATTGTGAAAGAGAAGAAGAAAATGTGTGTGTACATCTTGAGTCAAGAGCACATACGTTGGCCTGTGTGCGATTTCATAGGAGGGAGTCAACGCGTGAATGTGTCTGTGAGTGTGTTTGAAACCCACCTCGTCGGAGATGGACAGCAGCACCCTGTCCAGTTCCTCCACCAGCTGCTTGAAGGTCGGTCTCTGGGTGGGAACAGCATGCCAGCACTCACGCATCATCATGTAGCTACGGAGAAGAAAAAAAAAACAACACACACAAAAATTATTTCTACAATCCAGACTTCAATGAAACAAACATTTGACATTTTCAGCTTTGCAACAGATGTGGCTTTTCAAAGATACAATTAAGTTTACTGCTACTGTAAGCCAAAACTATCCTAAAAAAGAATCTGGCTGTAGTATAGACGGGCATGGTTGCTGACTGTAGAAAATTAAAGAGACTTAAAGAAGAGGACTTCCTGCTTACAGTTCATGTGTGCAATTGGAGGGTTTGTCCATGCGGTGTCCTTCCTTCAGCAGCTTAAAGAGCTCCTCAACGGGGATACCAGGGTACGGTGAGCCACCTAGCGTGAAGATCTCCCACATAAGTACCCCAAATGACCACCTGAGCACAGATGAAAGGAGAGGAAAGATGATATTTATGATCAGGACACATGTTAAATCAAAGATGTTTGAATTTTGGGTTGTCTTTTACTCGTTACATCGATACTGTATGAGAAGTTGGACTTACACATCGCTCTGGTGTGTGTAGACTCTGTCAAACAAGGCCTCTGGTGCCATCCACTTTACTGGCAACCGTCCCTGTAGAGCAGACATGAACACATTAGAGCTCCACCTTCATGTACCACAGCAACACATTTTTCATCTGAACACATTTTTCTGTGTCTGTTTTTCAATCAAATTCTAGCTCTCTGTGCTTGCCCTCCCCCTCCTCTCTCCTTGTCTCCCCTCTTTTCTAATTAAGTCCCATTAAGCCTGCTGCCAATCAGAGGAAAACATCAGACATCTGTCTTGAGGAGTATTAAAGCCATGAAAGGAGCCAGGCAGGAGGAACCTGGCTGAGGAGTAGACATGTTTACAAGCAGGACTGATGAGGCCGTTTTTACTGGCGAGGTAGGTTTTGCTAGAAAACGGTCACTCACGTTGGTGGTTTTCTTGTAGTAGTCAATCTGGTGGACTCCTCTGGCCAGGCCAAAGTCAGCGATCTTCATCACGTTGTCCTCTGTCACCAGAACGTTTCTGGCTGCCAAATCTCTGTGGATGCACTGCAGAGAGGGAAGAAAGAGAATTAAAGACTGACACAAAACCCTAAAGTGAGCTTAAGGCCAACTGCTGTGTCTCCAGATTAGAAGATTAGCATAAAGTTTAAATGGTCCTGGTTAACAGGCTCAAAGATTTAATGTGTAATTTGAAAAATGGGCTGAATGCATCATTTTTCAGTTGTTTTTAACACCGCTTTACTTTTAGTATAAATTTACAGTCTTGGCCAAACATGACATTTGAAGCAAGCTTCATTATTGAATGCTCTTTTGAATTTAGACTTGTGACATGACACGTCCTTCTTTGTTCCAAGCCGTGGTTTGGAGCGATCATGTAAAAACACGGAGGTAGGGGAGGTAAAAATGATTCACTGCAGATTTTCTCCAAAAATGAAAAGACGCAGGAGTCTAAAGTCAACATACAGTGCCTCATTTTAGTGAACGCAACAAAATTAAAATGTCTTTATATAGAAACCCGGGAGTTTAAATTAAAAACAACCCTTTGGGAGGAAAAAAGAAAGGCACTGTTTGCCCACATTGAATGGATGTCATTAAGTTTATTTTGGTTTTCATTCGAAATAGACGTGGGATTTGTGGGGACGTGCGAAATGAACCAGTCTTGGTTTGTGGGTCTCCCTATAATGGAGGGTTAGTTTCAGGCTCCTGCATTCTTAGGAGGCCATAGAGCCAGAAACCTGATGCCTACACCCAGACGAAGGTTCTGCTGCCTGTTTGCTAACAGATTTATGGCAGCACTAAAAAGGACAAAGCCCTGCGACGGAGGGACAGACAGATGGATGGAGAAGAGTAAACAGGACTGAAGCTGCAACCGCTTTCTGCTCAGGAATGCCCGTCTGAGACACCGGCTGGCAGACAAAGAGAAGTGTTGATAAGAAGCACACATGCATGCTGGGTAAATGAAAGGAATAGAAACATGGGGGGTGGGGGTGGGAAGAAAAGAAAGAAAGGGACGGACAGAAGCACAGTGGATGGCAAGAAAGATGGGGGATCGGAAAGAGAAAGAAGAGAGGGGGAAGGCTGGTGCTGCCAGACCCGTCTGGACCACACTCATCCATCTGAAGGCGCCCAAATCCAAAAACACTGAATTACACAAGAACTTAATCATGATCACAATTCTCTTTAAGTCGACACCAAAGAGCTGATACTGCAGCTGCTTTAGCGCTTATACAGCGCATGAAGTCTCCGGCTTAGTGTCCGGCTTTCATTTTGTGGCTGTATTTCCTGCCCATGACCATGGACACATTTTACTGTAATGAGGTCTGAAGAGCTTCATGGGGCTGAAGCATACAGAAGAAAACAGAGCAGCAAATCCTTAAATCACCGATTATCAAAATAGCTGTCAATTAACTCGAATCGAATAATCAATAATTCAACTCATTTCAGCAGAGTTTCCCGACAAACTTCCGTTTGCCACCTCTTTCACCGATTAATATGCTTGCAGAAAAGATTTACAGCCACCAGAGATTCAGTTGGCTTCTCAGAAACTTCTACAAGTTATTTCCTCTCTTAAAAGTGAACGTACCCTTTTAGAGGCGAGGTACTCCATCCCTCTGGCAACCTGGTAGGCACAGGAGAGCAGATCTTTGAAGGTGAGCTGCTCTTCAGGCACCTTGGTCACATCAAAGGTGTAGTCCATGCCTGGGGGTCGCCGGGCCCGCAGGTACTCCCTCAGACTGCCTTTTGAGGCGTACTCCACCAGCACATACAGAGGGCCTGGGGGGGAACACAAACGAATGAAAAACGATGAAGGGCTGGGTTGTTTCTATTGTTGTTTTAGCCTGAAGACTTAGGACCACCATAGTTGAAACACTTACTAAATTAGGGAGGGAAGTAAAAGAAAGGCATTGTTTTCTCTCCAATACAAGGGTGTGTGTATCATAATTAGTGTTAACAAGAAGGAATCTGTCCTTTAATCATTGCTGTAATCATCAGAGCCAAGAAGGCCACCAGTTAAACTTTACTGACTTGTCCATGAGTTGATAGGCAGAGAAGATCCAACCTATTTACCTAAATAAGCTATTTACCTGAAGCAGGGTATGCTGGACATAGAAATGGATTAGAAACTCACCATCCTGTGTGCAGACTCCGAGCAGGTTGATGATGTTCTTGTGTTTGTCCATCACCTTCATCAGCTCCATCTCCGAGATGAGGTCTGCCAGATCTTTGTCCGTGGCATCATCTGAGAAAAAATAGATCTTATTTAGAAATGCCCTCTCCACAAAGAGCAGACCTTAGCTAATCTCTACAGGTGTTTTTGTGTCTGTATCATTTCTTTCCTACCTTTGAGCATTTTAACTGCCACAGTGGTGGCCTGATCTGGACAGTCCTTGTTGATGCCGTAGGCCTCAGCTCTGACCACCTGACCGAAGCAGCCTTCTCCAAGAGGCTTGCCCAATGTTAAACTAAACAGAGAGAAAGAGTGAAAGTTAGTAAAAATAAGAATGTCCAAATGAAAACTGTACAAATCCATAATTTGGGGCTCTGGTTTCCTAAAACATAGGTTGGGCAGAGCCAAAAATGGGCTGTGGGCCTGTTTCTTTTTAGGTCCCTAAATGACGCGAGAGCTACAATGTTAAAATGAATCTAAATCCTAGAAGCCAAACTAAACTTAGTGAAGAAATACTTCCTTTGCATGGGGAGAGTTTTTAAGTAAATTGTGTTACTGAAACACAACATTTCAAAACACATCTCTTTCATAATCATTTAAAATGTGTAGGTGTAATTTCTTTCCAAAATGTCATCTACATCTTTGAAAATGATGACAGAGGTGATTTTAAATTGCAGATAACTTACTTTTCCCTGGGGAACTCCCAGTCTGGGTCGTAGGGCAATTCAAACTCCATAACACCAGCTAGCATGGGGGAGCAGCTGGATGAAAGGCGAGCCACCCTCATCAGAGACGCACTGGACTTCCCTGACGAGTTGGACTCCACCGAATACTGAAGGAAAAGATACAGAAAAGGAGGATTTAGTTATCAGCCTTCAGGAACATACAGAAAGGTTTCAAATGCACTTTTGCTTCGGACAAAATTTTGTAGTCATAGTCGACTACCAGCTAAAGCAGCTATTAGAAGATGTATAATGCCATGTACCTGTCTGCGAAGAGGAAACTTGGAGAGCTTCTGGACAGGAAGGGCATCAAATGGCTCCCTTCTTGGGTGGACCTGCATTCGACACAACACCACGATGACGATGGCCATGATCAGAGCCAGGAAACCACAGGCATAGATGATGATGTCGGTGTACTTGGTCTCCATAGTGTCCATTGCATCTGCTGCTTCCTCTTCTATAGAAAGAGAAGGAACATTTTTATAAAAAATTCTAAATTAGTCAGTAGCAAGGTATCATTTAGAGCAACAAATATCAGTGTATGTAGTGTAGCTTTTTGTTTAACTTTGCCTGTGAGTGCAGTATTTGGCACCAACATTACAAGCATTTTTGAAGAATTAAATTTAAAACTATTCAAGCAATTTAGTAAATTCTTTTCAGCAATGAATCATGTAGCCTTCTATTAATTTTTTACCTGAGATGACGGTGAGCCAGGCAGACTGGTGGGCAAATCCAATTGAATTTCCAGCCAGACAGGTGTACTCTCCTGCATCCTCCATGGTAACTTTGGACAGGTAGAGCACCTCCACCTCTGACATATTCAGACTACCGGTCTGCGTAACAAAAGCAACATAGTTAGAAGAGTTAGTACACAACAATCATCATGATTGCCTACAGCTTCTTTAAAAGTTCCCTTTTTCAAATGAATTACAGCTTCAAAAAATACCAGCTGTGTTTGTCACCAACCTTGAGGATCTGAACGTAGGGTGTCCCGTCAGAACCGTAGCGGCTGCCGTTCCTTTCTATGTGTTTGAGCCACTGAATGTGAGGCTGGGCATCACTGTAGACCTTACAATGGAACTGGACATCGCTGCCTACCACTGCTGTGGTGTTGGCTGGTAGACCGGCCTGCAGGATAGGCCTATGTGGGGATCGTTCTGTATTGGGAAGAAATCAAAAGAGAGATGAGCCAAATGGGCAGTCGTGAAAGATTAAACTCAATCAAGCATTAAACTTCAGATAAACCAGTCAGAGCTTAAAGGATTTTCTTCTTCCTGGGGCAATAGTTAAAAGGTGATTTGGGGACATGGAGACGGAGAACATCCAGATATTTGGCGGGTTAACACCTGGCAAACATGACTGCTTTGTAAACAGACGTCCAAAAAATGCCCAGCAGTTATTCCTGTCACCTATAATGTGTTTGTATGCTGGCAAAAGAGCAGAAAATGTCATTTTGAGATGAAAATCGGTGCCATTAGCATGGCTCTTTGTCAGCTGGTTGCCGGGCTCTCTTTGATCTGTGGTTACTCTCGCTCTCTGATCTCGTTAGTTGTCTCGTTAGTCTTCTTCCCCCGACGACGGGGACGGAAACTGACCCCGTGGCGGAGAGACAGCGAACAAATGAACAAACAAATGTGCAGCCCCCCTCGATCTCCTGTCACAGGTCAGGTAGAAAACTTGTGTGGACGACTGAACGTCCCCATCCTGCCCACAATGACTGACGTCAGGCACCCCTGTCACCTTCTACTCAACCCCTTGGTTATCCACTACCTCATACTGGAGGCTTTTATTTGAAGGCATGATACTTTGCCCACAAGTGCTGACTAATAATTGTTGCTATTGCTGTCAAGAATATTGTCAGTCACATTGCAAAGTGTTCACAAGTTCACGAAAGACTAATGTCTTACTTCTGCTTTCAATTCCATAATTCATACATTTGACAGAACTTTTTAATTAGCTTTTGAAAACACAACATGTAACAAAATGTTGAGTCCAGAGACAAAAATATGTCTTACCCAGGACATCAAGGACGTAGCTGTGAGTGATGGACCCATATTTGTTCTCCACCACACAGGTGTAGTTTCCTCTGTCAGAAGGAACAACGCTCTCCATCACCAGGCTCCAGTGTTGGTGTCTCAGCTAGCCAAAGAAACACAAAATATCATCAGCATGGCTAGACAAGAGGCATAAACAATGAGGGAGCAAAGAAGATCACAAATACCATCCTCACCTTAATGCCCCCGATACGGTGTTCTCCTCTAAATTCACGTCCATTTTTAAGCCAGCGGATGCTTGGCATGGGGCTGCCCATGGCTGGACAACGAAACTTCACTGTATTCCCAGCAGGAACAGCATAAAGCTTCTTCTCCATACGCTGAGTGTGGGTCCAATAGGGACCTGTATAAACAAAGACCGACTGTTAGTTTGGATGCTCTGCTGAAGCGTAGAAGTTCATTTGCACTAATTCATCAATGATTGCAGATACTAAGCAAACAACAACACACCTCTGGAGAAGTAAACCTGGTCATTTTCGATCTCAGCTGATGAGTCCTCCAAGCCGTTATCCTCATCGTCGTCCCCTGACCCCACGGAGTCTGGAAACATGACAGATAGAAGCAATATGAAGAGAGATCTAGAAAATGTTGGCAACCATACATTATTTTCAAGAATGTGGTGAACAGTCTTTACCTGCCACAGTGATGGTGAAGTTCCTCACAGGCTCTTTGGTTCCCCGGAGAACACAAACATAAACACCTGAGTCCTCGTATGTTACATCCGTGATCTCCATGATAGCACCACGGATCTGGATGCGGGGCGTGGGCAGAACCCGGCCTCCCTCCTTGTACCAGTTTACTGCCATGCCAGGCTGAGTGCTCATGTCGCAGCGCAGTTTCAAGACATTGCCCGGCTCTAACAGAAGATGTTCTGTCGTGTCTTCACTGAGGTCCTCAAGAACATCTGTTAAAACATCAGGAAACAAGTGTTAGCATGCACGATGTCTTTGATTTTTGTTTCTTTCAACTTTTTATTTCATTCTTTCTTTCTTGCCTTCATTTTCTACCTCTTTCGCTCTTTGACACACATCCCCACACATGCCAGTCAGCAGATTATTTACCCCTCTAAAGCAAGTAGCCATCTCCTCAACTATAAACTTCAGCTCTTCAGCCCCATTATCTCATATAACCCCACCAACACACAATGAAATTACCATGGAGACCATGAGGCCAAACCGATCCAACCCTCCTCCACATACCCAGACCCTGTCCTTTTCTCTCCCTCCTCCTCTTAACACTGCAAACTCCCCCCACTTTCGTGCTCACTCCCCCCAAAAAGAAGAAAAGAAACGTGGAGGAAGAGAGACTAAAGCTAATGAACATGTTGCAGCGTGACAGTGGACGGAGAGTAAATCTGAGGGGCGGTGAAGGTTCACTGGAGATCTAAGTGAGCGAAGGGAGGAGAGAAGTTCATTCCAGCCTGGGGAGGAGGACGCGTTTGAGCCCACACAGATGGCTGCCATACCATCTTCAACAGTCTGTACTATCATGTCTGCTTACAGCAGTATACACTTAACCCCAAGTATTTCAAGCAATTTTCAGAACCCTGTAGAATTACAAAATGATTGTGATTCTACAGGGATCGTTTTGGTTTCAACGAGCATGATAATGAAGTTACTGTACCGGAGGGGATTTCAGCAGCAGTCAGGTCAACAGTTCGGGAAATGATGGTACCTGTGGAGGTGACAAGTTGAGGTTATAAAAAAGTATGTTACTATATTATAAATTAAAGGTCACATGATCCAATCGAGGTAATAGTAGTGGGCTAAAAGTCACACACTTTGAATGAAGCTGAAAAATTACATCTGAATGGTACAAAAACTATGTTGGAAAATGTGGGCAGGATCTCAAATGTGTCTCACCAGGCAGGACCTCTAGCCATGCTGACTGCATGGCCTGTACTGTCTGTCCCGCGTGGGTGCTCTCAGCCATACAGATGTACTCCCCTGCATCATCCAGAGTGATGTTGGACAGATGAAGTGTGTTCACCTTGGACATGTTGCTCTGCAGGGCCTACGTGGGGGGGAGATCATTTTAAAATGATATTAATATGATGAGGCCAGAATCAAAACACTGCCTGAGTGTAACAATCAGATTGTTTTTTATCTGTTTTTTGTCCTTACTGTCAGAGGCCTGAGGCGAGGTGATCTTCCCTGGCTCTGTCCTGGTGTGCTGACCTCCGTCTTCAGCCACTGCACCTTGGTGGACGCCGGCCGGTGGACTTTACACATCAGTTTCGCCTGACCGCCCACCACACCCGTCGTGTTTTCTGGGTAACCTGACACGATCAGAGGCCTGGAGACTCGAAGATCTGGGTGGAGATGGAAGCGAAAAAATAGAAAATTAGTCCTAATTTTAGACACTGTGGTCAGATTCATTTTCATGGTTGACTTTGAAAGCATGAGGAACTGCCTGCTAACTGACACCACACTTGAAACTATTTTAGGACATTCTTCTCTGAAAGAAATTTTTATTTACTCCTAAAATGAAAACAAGAACCAGATTCTATAGTCTAGAGTGAAACTGCTATAAACCTCCTCGGTCTAAGTGTGACCCAAGTGAACAAGACAAAAATTGTCAAAACACACCCTGGTGGTTTCAGTTTACCTCTGAAAGGTCTAGCAGCAGAAGTACACCATGTTCCTAAACAACCACTGTCATTTAATGCTACCAGGAACTGGCGATAGAGTGCCCTGATAACCCGGCAACTATCGTGTCACCATCAGCCACAGTGCCCTCCATTCAGTGGGTCACTCGCCCATTTATGTGCTCGCCCACTCACTTTTCGGAGCATATGTGCGCCCTGGCCGGGGACCTCGCTTACTGCTCAGTCACTCAGAACGAGCAATTTTCCAGTGCAATTTTCTGTCTGATTGCTTCCTGCAAGCGCTTAGTGAAAAGGCAATCTGTTCCCTTGTCGGAGTGAAGTGCTGGCTTTTTTCTAATCGCCCAGAGTACATGTAGAGGTAACGCTTTCAGAAACAAATACACAGTTACATTGTTGTAAGTGGAAAATCAGGAACGGTGATTGGTCAAAGCAGCCAAAAGGAAAACAAATAAAAAGATATCTTTTCAAGAGTCTTTACAGCTGGTCTTAATGTGAACACACTCATCACTTAAGTATGTTACAATTGCATGTCCTCTGATTTCAAAATATTACGAATCCCATTAAGAACCCAACAAGCCACACATTTTGATTTAATGGGGCAAATTTGAACACAATAAAACAATCAGCTGTAAATCACAGAGATGGACACACATACTTAGAGCCATGCTAATGAACTTGCAGAGACAGGGACGATGCCCTGGAGTTGAACTCACGGCAGAGTGTGAATTGTCACCCAGAGGCGAGGGGGCAAACAAAACACAACACAACACAAACAAACCGCTCGGCTGGTGTGAGCCAGCCGGCTGGGCTGGCAGCAAAAACCCTCTGTGGAAACCAGTTGGGACAATGAAGAGTTTCATGCCCTGAACTGGGAACAGAGCAGCAGAGCACTCCAATACACCCGGTCAGTTTTATTAGCAGGACTATGCTGGAGAATCAATGAAATTTCATCCTTTCAGGATCTGGTCTGAATATTCTGCCTGACCAGCAGATGCACTCCTAAAAAATGTCAACCCACTTATTCTGGGGCAGAGATCAAAGCAAAAGATGGCATTCTTTGGCACGCTCTTAATACTGCAAATTGCTTACTGTCATTGTGAAATTAAACAATGAATGGCATTTATTTCATTTTGTGATTCTATTAAAGATACTACACATGTATTTTAGTCAGCATTCAAAGGATTTAAGTTGCAAATTTCCTGTGTTAATATTTGCTCTGTAGGGATGAAGAGCAGATGAAAGCACAGCAGGAGACAAAAACTGTTAAGACTTTTATATTATCTGCAATGATGTGGCAAAAAAACAGGACTTAGAATACATTTTTTCTGAAGGAAGAGGGAAAAAAGCATAGCGGACAAGTCAGATCCCTGCATTTAGCAGCATGTGGTTAGTAACATTAGATGTATAATTATATTTGGAGAGCGTTGTGATTTATTTTCTCTTAGAGCCGTTCAAATTAGCGACATGACAGAAAACGGCCAGAGACTGAGAATAATTTAAACAGATTCATAAACACTTCGTCAAGAAGCTTTGTTATGAAATACTCTCCTTTAGAATGAGAAAACAATCTAAACATATCTTATAATGTCTTTTTTTTCATCCTAAATAAATCCTAAACTCTCTGCTTCACGGCCCCCCAGAGAGAAGACTGAGTGACATCTACTCTGTCAGGAGTCTGAGCAGTGCATTGTGGGTCCCTCTGACCCTCATCACCTCTCCTCTGTTGGACTCATCTTTAGTGAGGTGGGAATCTCTTTTCACTCTTTTAGCTTGCATCAAGGGGTAGTTAATCTTTTTCTTAGTTGTTGAGGATTATGACGTCCAGGATCTTTGTTTCTGTGTTTATTTTGGCTCATACTGACTGAAGAATACTCCAAAACAGGGAACTATGAGGAAAGTTTGATTGTGGAGATATTATTTGACTGGTTGATAAAACTGGTTTCAATTGGTTTGTTTCTATGTAAAAAAAAAATTCTTCCAGCTTGAAGCTCATTCTTGCGATCACAGATTTGTGGAGACGTTCTTAGAAACTCCAAAGCACCAAGATAAAAGTTGCGATGCTGCCTCCACAGCTACAACATGCATGTTTTATGACCTCAAGATATTTCAATTATCAGTCTTCATTTGACTCTTTGCTTGTTTGTCTTGTAAATAAACCTAAAAGGTGTTTCTGGGCCCCCTCCCGCACATTGTCGTCTGAACAGCAAGCCCTGGCTGGCCTCACTTGGCCCTCCAGTACAGAGTGGGGCCACAGAGATGGAAAAGAAACAGCTTCTGTCCTCGATGCCTCCAGGGCAACAATCCACTTTGTCTTTCATCAATCTGCACACATCCTTACAGAAATGTCACCCTGAATCCTTTAATTTGGAAAAACTGATTTACAGCAAAGGAGAGATAAGTAAGTTTCATTTTCAAAGATGCTGATTGTATTGAACAATTTGACTGATTACATCTTAACATTTTAATAGAACTTCAAACAAGACAATGGTTGGCTTATTGCAGGGGCTTCTGTTTGGAAAAGCATGAATGAAAAAGTCCCTGTAGCCCCCCTCTTCATCCTCTACAGCTGGCACACAGCCAGGCAGATTTACACTTCCGAGCCTCAGGGCCTCGGACGGATCAGGTAGCAGAGTTTACAGCAGAAAAAACACTGAGAACTTTTCCCCCCCTTCCTCACTCCATACAACACTTCACTACAGACTCTCTGTCATTTTCCTGTCACCTTGACTTCCTCTGTGGCCGTGGCTGCCAAGAAACTGACACTTTTCCAGGAAGGGAAAGTGTAGTGATCGAAACATTTACAGATGCATTCAATCAGTTATGTTCAGACACTGAAACTAAACAGTTTGCTCGAGAGCAAATGTTAACAGAAGAAGGAGTGATCCAATCTGATTTCTACAAAATGGATTCAAACCAGCAACCGTACAGCCACACACATGCTTATCCAACCTTTACACAACACAAACAACCAAACGTATGAAAGGAACCTGTTTGTTTCAGGTCTCACCCTCATGCTCTGCAGAAAAAACAACTGAGGTCTTACCTTTGGTTCTTCCTTCATCAATGGCCCTGGCCAAGACTATTTCCATCAAACAGAACAGGAGAACGCAGAATGTGCAGACCCTTGCCATCTTCTTGACGTGACGTGTGTGTCTTGTGGTTAAAAGGCAGAAATATACGTCTGAAGCCTGGAATTGGCCTCACACTCCGGTCTCTGGCATTGGAAACGTCAGAAACCCACAATGTCTCTAAATCTGGATCCTGTAGAGGCAAATGAAACACACATACACAGGAGACGGTTATCTGTTGAGCAGAAACTTGATTCTTTAAGGGGATCTGGCTGGAGAGCAGCTAAAGACACAAACTTTTCTGTTCAGTTTTAAACCAGGTGGCAAAAAAAACACAAACAATTGTGCAGACAAATAGTTAAAGAGCCTGTTTGGACTGTGAGCAGCTGTATTCTTAACCAGATGTCCTGCTAACTGTCCCGCTCGTCTGCCTTACATTGTCCAGGCTCTCCTGCGTCATGAATAAGAAGCAGGGCTGTTACCGCCTGTTGTTTGTCAATGGATGGCGCTCGGTCTGCCCCAGGATAATGGGCCCTTGCTAGAAAAACACTTGAAACTTGCCAGGAAGCTACAGAATCTGAAGGAGCAGCAAAGAGATTCGACTGGCAGCTGATGAGACTTCAGGTTCAAGTCGACATACATAACAAGAAGCAAAACTGTTGTTACTGGAGTATCATGTACTCAAAGTGCCTGGATCTATATTTGACATTTCTACCTAAAAAATGACTCTTCTGTCAATCAACTATTGATTGACCATAGCTCAAAAGTTTCAGCTCAGACATAAACATGTTTAACCTTTTTAAACTTAAGAAATGTACTGCTGTTATGTAAATATTTTACTCTAATAAAGTTACCTGACTTAAATAAAAAACAACGTCCAGTTTCCTCAAATGTGCATCTCTGTACAAGTTAGATATGCTCAGTGGTGATACCTGAATATCACCTGAAGTCCATGAGTAAATATGATCCTACTTATATTATTATTTAAAAAACTGTCGCCATGAACTCATTCTGCAGACAAAGAATAAAAGTTGGTCAGCCTACAGGATCACTAAACGAATACTACTGTGATTTTTCTGCTCTGAGTCGGGCCAACTGCGCACAGGCGCCAGACCCTGGTGCGTGCGCTCCACGCATGCAGACCGCGCCCACACACACACACACACCGTTTTAAGAACCAGCTTGCTGAATGAAACGTATTCTTTCTTAATTAAGGACTGAAAAAAAAACTGCTGCTGCTAATTCCGCTGGCACACTGCCTTGCTGCTGTGTTCAGCTGGAGCCAAATACCCGCACTGTATTCTACTTTTCAGTCAAGTTCGTCACCGTGGACGCTTTTATTTCTAATGCACTGAATATTTCTGACACGTAAATCACACTTCATAAACCAGTCATATGCACTATTTGTCACAAACTGTCCTTGTAGGTTAGAATCAACCTAAATGCTACCAAAGACAAGTTGGACATGTAACTATTTATGTGTTATACTGACTTAGGGTCACAGTGTTTGCACGTGTGTGCTGCCGTCAGTCAATCAATACGATCAATTCAGCAGAGCGTCTGACACATCCTGTGATCAATAAAACAACCAATAAATCAAAGTTAATGGACTTTTTAAATATATTTTTTTCTGTGAGTGCCCTTTCACAATTTTCTTGCATAAGTGTCTGATCAGGACTGTCATAACTTCATGAGTGAAAAAGTAGCCATGAAATTCCTCATGTTTATGAACTGAATGTGGAGATTGGTATGATTTGTGGTCCACGGAGTTCAAACTCCGCTCTGAGCGACACAAACTCTTTTTCTCCAGACAAATAGTCCATGTGGAAGGTTCAATGTCTAATAAGTGACTTGTTTGGCTGTGTGTGTTGCAAAACACAACAAGTTAAACTATGCCTGATATGAATGCAGCAGCTTCTGTCCTGCATTCCCTGTTTAAAATTACAAAACGTGCATTAATTCACTAGTTTACAATGCAAATGGGGACTCCTGGTCGGTGGAGAAATAGCCTTATTTCAATAATCTGCTTTGTTTTCTAGAACATCACTGAGAACAAATGTAAATGTAGAAAAGCCTCTCATTAATGGCAAGACGTGAGGCTTTAAGTAATTGAATATGGGGCTTATTTAAGCCGTTTTTAGTCGTAATGTAACCCACACTCCGCAACGCCCGCTGAAAATGAATGAAACAACAACTCTCCAAGAATCTCCAGCTGTCTCCGTCTGTATTCACCCACCTTTCCTCCCGGTCTGTCCACGCAGTGATGACTGGCACCAGGGGAGAAATCACTCCTTGTCCCGGTCGATACGAGTGAATATTGAAATCCTCATTTGGAGTTCTTGCCTTTCCGAAGTATCCTTTTCCAAAGCAGTCTGTGAGCGGCTGTTATGTATCCCACTGAAAACGAAGTCGAGTTTATAAATCCATCAAAAACAGCCCCATGGAACATGAACGACAGCTGCCGGGCTCTCCTGGTGACCGGAGGAAGGAGCCGTGATCCACTGGGCAAAGTCCACTGCAGCCGGCTGCTCAGAGCGCTAAATCCATGAAGAGAAAGAAAACCAAACCCGGAGGGAGAAAGTGGATTTTTTTCCTTTCTCGCTCTGAAAATGTTTAAAAAAAGATCCGACGAGGCGAGACTATGAAAGACAGAGATTGATCAAACGTGCCCCGTAGCTCAGAGTCCCTTCTTAGTGGATAACCCTTAACGTGCGTCTTTACGCAGCGCTACTGCAACTTCTCTCCTCGGTGAATTTATCCCGGTGAGATCTGAGCCCTGCCGCTGAAATGTGGAGCTCAGTCTCTTCAGTCCGCTTCCCTTGTACAGCACAGAGAGAGAGAGAGAGAGAGAGAGAGAGGAGAGAGAGAGAGAGAGAAAAGAGAGACTGCGTCCTCAACACACCGACTCTCCTACAGCACTCCGCTGCTCTCCGGACGGCAGTCACAACAACAATGGTCTGAGAGCGGCCAGGGGGAGCAGGAGGAGGAGGAAGAGAAGGAGGGAGGAGGGGAGAGAGAGGGGAGGGGTGCGCTTCTGTTACCCTCCTGCATCTCCCCCCCAGACACACATAACCCCCCCATCCTTTTTACAGAGCTGGCAAATAAAACCCAAGACCCTCTGCCTCTCCCACCTCTCCACAGCTCTTTAAAGTTGTCCCTGGAACCAGAAATTACTAAACATTTATACATTTCTGAGCAAAGTACACTTTTAAAATAGTTTGAAGGGCATCTGTCAATCAGCCACATAGATCACGTTATTAAAACAACTTCTTTTTATGACGCCTCATAATTTATTGCGGGTTAATTGTCCTTTATGCAAACAGAGCATTAGGGCCTCTTTAGGAGACGCATTCAATTAAGTTGCTGTAGTGGGTGAATGCTGTGACTTGCCTCCACGTTTTAATTGCATCAGTAAAAGAACAAGACCCTGTAATCCCATTAGCTGCAGCAGAGAATCAAGATCAGCCCTGTTTTTTTTTTTTTTTATCAGCTTAACACTCCAATCCTTAATGTGTCCCTGTAACATCTATGAGTTAATTTCAGGAGGATGTTACAGATCAACAAGAAATGTGGATTTTGATTAACAAAAAAAAAAAAAAAAAAAGTGGGTCAATGAGAGTGAGACATTTCAGTTCTTCAACAGCCATTTAAGATCAGCACACAGAGGAGATAAAGATGACACCTGATAATGACAATAAAGTGATAAAAATGTAAACATGAGATCACATGAATACACTCACATGAAAAATCATTAACTTTTCCTTTTCTTCACCACTTCAGTTTAGTTTGCGTATACATGAATCACTGTCACACCAGTCTCTGGTTGAAAAAGTTGAAAACAATGGACAATACATCTCTGTCTGGGTCTCACCTTCATAATAAAAGATTGAACAAATAAAGAAGAAACAATTCCCTTTTTCTTCCAGACCTTGAGAGTTTCGCTTTAACTCTTCCTGTACTCTCAGCCATTATTAGTGGCTTTTGGGGGATTTGATGTGTGCATTTTTCATCACTACCTCACTAGTAATCTCTGTGTATCCATATTACATGGCCAAATGTTGTCCCTATAGATACCTTTTGTTCCTGTGAAGGGACATCATAATGCTGCAGCACACAATTATATTTTAGACCATATAGTATTTGAAGAATATTTTGACTGTTTTGACAAGCTCCATAAAGAAATGGTTTCCACATTTTGGTGCAGAAGAACTTGACTTCGTCCTTACCTCAACCCCATCCTTCATCTTTGGGATGACCTGGGACCCCGGCTCTGTGCCAGACATTCTCGCCCCGAATGGAAACAACTAATCCCTGCAGGCCCGTTCCAAAATCAGGTGGAGAGCCTTTCAGGAGAGTGGAGGCTGTTAAAGAAGTAGATTAATGCTCATAGCTTTGAAATCACATGTTCACTTAGCACATAGGGAGAGATGTTCACATATTTCTGGCCATATAACATATAAAAAATTACAGATAAGAAATATATATATAGAAAATAAGTAGACATTGTTTGGATTTATTGGATCCACGGATCTTCCTAAATACTAAAAAAGTGTTGGTTCAGAGTCGGTTTCAAGTCACTCAAGTTTGCCAGTTAGCTAACCCATATCAGTATAAATGCATACAGCAGTTAAACTTCACCAGTAGATTTATTTCAGCCTCTGAGGAATCCTTAAGTATTATTGTTTTGTCACTGCAGGACAGTTTTTATTGTGAAGAGAGACAGGAAGTGCCGGGGAGAGAGAGGGTAATCACAAGCTACAAAGGTCCTGGCCCGGATTCAAACATGTTATGTTACCTGCTTTAACCAAGTGAGCCAGGAGAGCCAGTGAGAGGACACTCAAAGAAATGTTTAACTAGCGCTCTGTCTGCTGAAAAGCTCTGCCAACTTTAAAATAACAGTTCCAAATAAATCACAAAAAGAGTTGAAGAAACTGCACAGTCCGTTGACTTTTATCTGCAGGTCAAACTCCTAAAGTGGCCACAGTATGAGTGAGTTTAGCTGAAATTTATGTGTTTAAATAAATTCCAGATTTGACCTTTGACACTGCACAGTGGTACTTCAGGTCAGACAGAGCTTTACAGCGAAAGTCAAAGTACACGAATAAAAGACTCAGAGTGGAAGTCATAAAGCAGATAAGAGCTGTGCTAATGGCAGCCGGCGCTACGTGCTCAACTTCTGGGCGATGTGTTTGTGTCATACCTGAGCATGCATGCATGTGTGTGTGTGTGTGTGGAGTAGTGTATTACTCATTATGGGGACATAAATATGTGTACACACTCTCCAGGAAATTAATTTAAGTCAATATGATGTTATCTGAAGTGATGGAACCTGTGTGTGTGTGTGTGTTAGAGCTGATAGATTATTAGATACCTGTGTTTTGGGAGGGGACAGCAGTGTTAATGTTATTGCACTGTGTTGTTGTGCTAATGAGACACAGGTGGGATTGTAGGCACCTCTATTGCTTCACACACATACAAATAAACTGACACACCCATAAATTAAGCATTTAAAGTAAACAGAGTGTGTTTTGGGGGGCTAATTTGATCTATTTACCATCAACTTATGTGCCAAATTAGATACAATAAAGAGATTACTTGGCTTGGCTGCTTTCTGATAACACTTCTGCACAATGCTGACATAGTTATCATCATCTCACATCGCGCACATACAGTATAAAGTAATGTCAAATGACACATAAGCAAGACTTTCAATAGAGATCAGAATGCATTACAGACACATTTTTAAGAGGGAGATACTGTTAAAAAGACCAAACTCACGACTGCTGTGGTTATAGGAGATGAATCGCTTTTAAGGCTGAAATCAAAATGATCCTCACAGGTAAAATCATCCGTTTACAACTAAATAAGAGACACCACTTGTTGCTTTGATCCTAGTCTTATTCGACACACCTGTGGGCCTGTTCCACTATGAGAACTTAACAATCCACAACTTGAACTTTAGTGTTTTTTTTAATCCTGAAACATGCTTCAGGTTTATGCACAATGCTTCATTCTGCTTTTCTACATGTCCATGTTTTATATTGGATTGAATTAGCATGCTTTGGTTTGTTTGTTTTCTTGGTAAATATGTGAAAGAGTGTGTAATGTGAAAGGACAGATGTTGTCAGTTTTATGCTCTGTTTTGTGGTCAGAGCAGTTGTGGGAAAGAAGATTCTTTTGTAGCTAAAGAAAAGCCAATTTGGGCTCAAAATGGTAGCATTTACAGTATTGCAGGGACTTGGAAACTCACTGTTGCCATTTTCTGAGAGAACTATGTTATCTGCCCCCCCCCCCCAGCTTCCAGCCTTTACACAAAGTTAAGATAATCACCTAGTCTCTAGCTTCTAGCAATGTGATAGCTTCTAGCTTCAGACTTTTATTTTTAAAACAATGTCACCTCTTCCCGCTGCAGCTATAAAGACTTTTGATTTCCAAAGTGGTCTGCCACACATTGTTTGAACCACTTTTTTTCTAGTATAACCAAGTCCTCTCTGCAAGAAAACAAATAAGTTGTTAAATTGTACTATTCCTTTGACATTTGTGCTCTGGGAAACATCAGAAATCACTGAATGACTGAAACAGAGACAAAGGAGAACAATCAGGTGAAGATGGTTCACTAGTAACCTATAACAAACTCAGCATCACTGTTATATAATATCTAATTTTGCCACCCTGTATCCAAATCCTAAATACACAGCGTAATAGAATCAAAAACCTCAATCTGAGCTCCCTCCCCTAGACCAGCACCAGACCCTCCGTCCCACCTCTTTATCTGATGACATCAGAGATACGGGGGATTTCTCCTGACCCTCCCAGTGCCCCCAGGTCCAGATAGCATTGATAGCCTCCTGCATACTGATGTTAATGGTAATGGAGAATACCAGGGCTGGTTGGTGCCTGACAGCTGATAACAGATTGGGGAGCAGGAGGGGTGATGTTGGGGTAAATGATAATCATCGGGGTGAGGTAAGGTTAGGAGTGTGTTTGTGTGTGTGTGTGTGTGTGTGTGTGTGTGTGTGTGTGTGTGTGTGTGTGTGTGTGTGTGTGTGTGTGTGTGTGTGTGTGTGTGTGTGTGTGTGTGGAGGGAAAGTGAGGTGGAATAAAGGTCAGGAGGAATGTGTGAGGTGTGGCTGGTCGCTCATTAGTCTACTTCACAGCAGGGACACATTTTGGAAACATCAGGTCCCATTTACATTTAAATTTCTGACTGTTTAGTGAATGCTCCTCTGAAAAATGACCATGTAAACAATAGTGAATCTTAATTTAAAAGAATATCTTTTTTTCTCTTGATCCTGCAGCCACACTAAAGGCAAAAAACTTTCTTAGAACAAAACTGATACTTTTTATAGGCTACTTTTGAAAGTGGAGTGATCATCTGCCTACTTGCACCTTGAATGCTCACTCTTTATGTCTCACTTGTTTAATTAGTTAAAAATCGTAAAAACAGCCATTAGTTGTTTTGTTGATGGTTATGTGCTGGACTGTTTCCTGGCTCGTGAGCTTTAGACATGCTGGTTGGCAGATTATGTTACCTTAGTTGTTTCCATTCTTTATGCTAAGATAATCTAACCGGCTGCAGGCTCCGGCTACATATTTACCCAACAAACATGAGATTGGTATCGATCTTCTCTGTTATGCTGTGACTCACAGAGCCTATATTTACTCATAGCAGTTTGTAAAAATAATCTTCCAAATGTAGTTGCAGAAATAAGAAAAAACAAAAACACTTTATGCTTTAACTTTTTCACTGTCTAGACAATTTAAAAATGAATGTAACCCGTTGATGCTGTGACCTATTGACCCTCTAGACAGCAGCGACGAACATGTACCACGCAACTAACTCTGCATATGCACAAAAATGTTTGCACAAAGGTACATCTGACTAGCACAGTTCAGGACTGATCATTGACAGTGGACGTAGTAGGAATCTGGCAAATGTAGAGGTCAACTTGTGACATAAAGCATAGCTGTGTCAGGGATTCTCAGAGTTTTGTTAAGTTAATTGAAATTAAAATGGAAGCACCTGCACATTTATTGCAAACATACAATGTGTTGTCTGAGCTTTCAGTCAAACAGGGATTCAGTGCATCAGGGCTGTTTGACCAAGAGCTCAGACAATAAACTGTTTACAATGGAGATAAATGTGCAAATTTTATTTTTTATTTACATGATTTCTTTGTATCCAGCAGCCTTTTGACTTTTGGTAGTGTGTGGCAGCTTTGCAAATTCAGGCAAATTAGGCCAAACATCATGGAGATTTTCACAGATTTCAGTAAGTTAGTAACCAAAAGTCTCCTCAAAAAAAAAATGCATTGAAACACATGCGACTGAACAACACAAGACCTTCAACTAAAAAGCTAAAGCCACATAGTATTCATGGAATCTTGTGGCTTCTAAGTACTGGTCAGTGACACTGTCTGCTCGTCCCGACCTCAAGACTATCAACTCCCACGCTGGATGGGTCCTGAAGCTCCCATTGTTGTGTGTTTGTGTTAATCATTACCTGCGATGTTCGCAACACAATGGGACAAGCTGAGAGTACGGGCTTTGTGATGCAGGGGAGCGCTGCTGCCAAAACACAGAGCTGAAAGAGAGACAGAGCCAGAGCTTGAGAGGGGGAGGGGGGGTTAGAGAAAGGAACAGAGAGGGCAGGGAGGAGGGTCCCACAGCAAGAGACCTGCTATTAAAACATGTCATCTGACGTTCTGGTGGTCCTGTCAGTACAAATGCATGCAGCCAAATTTTGTTCAAACCCACAAACGTTTATTTTGAACCAAAGAGGAGATCTCAAGATACCAAATGTGTCAGGTTGAAATTTGGGGAAATGTGTTTAGTCTTGAGTTTGGATATTACACATCATATAGCTACAGAACTGAAACAAGCTGATATTTCTGTCAGACAGTGTGGAGCAAGATGATTTTAACCACTTTAAAGCTACTACAAGGGAAACAAAGGGAGCTTCAGCAAGTTCTTCAGATTTCCATGCACATGCTTCATTATTTAGAATCATGTTTTAAAATAAATCATTTGATTTCTTATCTGTTTGTGGACAAACAACAAACTAACAAATAAAAATCAGATAAGAAAATAACACCATTTTCTAACATCACCATCATTCTAAGATCAGATAAGATAAAACCACAAGAAATAGGCCAGAGACAAACAAGATACAGATAAATAGAAAAATTATATGGAGATAAATAAATCAAAGTTAGATGAATTTAAGTAGTATATTCTGCAGAGCTTTTTGCAAATTATGTTCAGTGTTTTTATATCTGCACGTAACTACTGTATAGTTAAGATTAGGGAGAGATCAATTTAGTATTTATTGCTGTGCACTATTTGCATTTGTTTACAATTTACAGAAACACTTGACTTGTATGTAGAGATTGTAGGTTGTTGTTCAATGTTGCACATCTACTTTTGTGTACTTGTGTGTACACATACACAGAAATGTGATTCTGATTTCATTATTTTGGTTCCTAAAAAGGTTAATTGTCAGGATGCAACCTGAGTTCCTGTGCTAGTACTGAATTTTAAAACTGACTTTCAAGAGATACTTGTCTAGAGCCAATAGCTGCTTTTACACACCAGCTGTTGAATGCAGGAATGGTGCACTGTCCTCCGGCTTGTGGTTCTGTATAAACCGCACACATGGAATGGAGGTCATTGTTGTTCCACCTTTGAGCCAAAAGTGGAGGGAGTAACAGAGCTGTATCAGTTTCTATGTAAAAAAAAAAAAAGAGTTTGCTTTATTTAGCCTCAAATACGGCCTGTTAATGTCTGGTGCTTATTTTAAGATTTTTAGATTTTGTGTTTGATTTGTTTCTGGTAAAACTGACTAATTTAAAAAAATGCAGTACAGTTCATTCTAACTGGTTTTAAAACTATTTGTGTCACTGCTGTTCTTTTTGTTTGGCTTGTTGTTCTGCTACACATTTACCCCCTAACTCTTATTGGACATGCACTAACTTGAGTTTCTCCTCTTGCCCCTCAACAACACACACACCTACACACAGCCAGCTGTTTACATGAAGATGGATATCAATGACTGCCACTGTTTTCCCTCGCCTCTTCTCCCTTTCTTCTTTGGTTGCCTAATCGCATCCAGCAGGGGAGTCCTGTTCCCCCCTCACACATACAGAAGGCTGAACCCTGCCTGAACCCTGCTGCTTTAATTAATCTCACTGACTTTGTTAATTATTTGTTTGGCTGGCTGACTGCCTCTGTGTGTGTGCGTGAACACGTCCCTCTTTGAAGTATTTGGGACGTATGCCACGGCTGAAACAACCCCACCTCTGATAACCTCGAGAGGAGAGGAGGATTCCCTCTTTCTCTTCTCTGTGATGTCACTTTTTCTCAGATTTTTCTGTGGAGATGATGTTAGGATGCTTCTTCGATCGAGTGAAGTGACGAGAGCAAGTATACGAATGAACTGGACCTACTTTACATATCTCTTTTCATGTTGTATGGAAATGTTGTATAAATCACAAAAAATAATAGATATTCAAAATATTTAGTCTGCAGCTGTTATACTTATGAGGACTCCAGATATGGACTATATGGATATCAAGAGCAGTTTTAATGTTTTGTTGTCTTTTTTGATCATATTCTCCTGGACGGCTTTTGCTGTCTTAAACATAACATATTCCCTCACCTCCATGACATTTTTGGTTTGTAGAAAAATGTTACAACAATTAATGGATGGATTACCATGGAATTTGGTGTAATCATTCATATTCCCCCTCCCTTGGATCTTTATGACCAAACAGCTGCACAACTGATCACATCCCCATCAGCCTAAGTTGTAGTAATGTCAGCATGCCAACACACTAAGACTAAGCGGGCTCAACGAAGCCTGGTTGTTGTTCAAAAAAAGTCACCTGTTACAGAACCCACCTGTCAATCAGAGCGGTCAAGCTGTTAATTATGCATAACTTTAAGCCTTTATGTAATTTGAACAGGTGAGTTAAAAAGCAAAGAACAGCACTGAAGGCATTTGAATGACATCAGTACGAGTTTGACTATGTTATATGGTCCACTGATCTGATTGGTTGAAGTTCGTCCATAATAGATGGTGATACGCAGATGGTTCGTCCAGTCACCTGGCCTGTATTCTTTGAAAGCACGTGTCCTTTTCCAAATACTCCCCAGATGGTTCTGAATAACAAATCATCCAGCCCAGATAAATATCACAAACTCTAAAACATCATCGTGAACTTTAAAGTGTAACTAAACCCTCAAACCACTTTTTTTTTTTCAGATGAAGACCAATATACATGAGTATTTAGTATTGTTCTTGACCGATTCAGGTCCAAATGTTGACATTTTAGTGTAAAGTATTTAAATCTAAATGGCAACCACAGAAGCCACCAATTATAGAATTATACCCTTTCCCAGCAGTGAACAAATATATTAATTGAGAGAAATGGCTTGAGCTTCCACAGTTTGATTATCGAGCCTGGACAATAAACAGTCCTTATGATATTAGCAAAACTTGCTACATTAATCATGTCATATTTATGACCATTTCCTCCACTGAAGCGACAATCTGCTCTGTTTAGCAACATGATGAGATTAAACTAGCTGGACAGCAGCAGGCTGTGGTGTGTGGTACAGGCTGTTAATGCGATCGGAGTTACTCAAGAGGCATCGCCACGGAAGAAAACGTAACACATTATTCAGTGTCCAACACTTTCCTACAGTTTACATGTAATATACCTTCTTGAGCAGTAAAAATGTTGAACATAACTAACAATGTAACATAACTGACTTGTTTTTATCTTATGTTATTATCGTTGGGTATTTTATTCCATTTTATTTTTGTACTCGTCGTAGCCTTGAAATGTTTGTATAGCGCTTTATCCACAATGTATGAGGAAAAGTTGGTCCCATCCACATATAACCGTTTATTTGTAATATAGATGCTATTACAGAAAATTTGCTTGTACTAATACACAATATATACAAAACTCTCACTGGTTCACTTGCTGTAAAGGGTCAGTGAAGCATGTACCCATGTTTATAAAGGCACATGTGTATGTAGTTTACTGACATGTGTGTTGTTAGAGATAGTTGGCTGGCAACAGAGGGATTGCTATCGTCCAAACACACTGTGTGATATACCCAGGATGTACATGCAGACACATGTTTGGTTAACCTCAACACTGAGGCTTGAGCGAATGCAGACTCCCGGCTGAAGTATTCTGGAGGAAATCCGGTAACGTGTTACATATGGAGGGTATTATTCATGATTACAGTTCAATAAACAGAAAGAGAGGATGGAAACGGATCTGCGGTCTGACTCTTCCTCCTGACCTCCTCTGCTTTCTCTCGTCTTCTCTACATCTTTCCTGTCGTTTCTTTCTCCTCTCATCTCATCTCCTTTTTATTTCTTCTTCTTTGTCTCAGGATACTTTCCAAAGCTGTGACACAGTAACATGTTATTTTTGTGCTTGTTTTGCTTCTCTGCGACTCCCACCTTTACGAAACTGCCAGAAAACTTGACAAAGTTATAAATTACAGTTCTTTTCCACTAATTTGCTTCATTAATTTATACTGTAATAACTTACATGATCTTTATTTTTCAGTTAGTTTTCAGCTACTTTACTACTACTACTATTATACTACTTTATACAATACTACAATTCCAATATGGCAATATGTTGTACTGTTTACTTCACTACATTTATTTAATACTTGTATTTACTAGTTTCTTTTACACTGACTACTATGACTACTGATGACATGATTACTATTCATCTACCAAGTAGTATACTCGGTATTGCATATAAATTGGGTCAACACGGAGAAGCTAAAACACTAAAATGTAGTCAATGTAATGCTAAACAAACAAACAAACAAACAAACAAACAATAATATGAAGTTATATTATATCACCCTGAAAGTATCCATTCTACACAATTACTTTTAGTTTTGATATTTTAAGCGTATTGTGTTGATGATACTAAAAAAAAGTTTTAAAAGTGGTTTTCATTTTAAGTGCATCAAATTACAAGAAGATTAGATTAGAAGATAGACAGTTTTCAACCATTGTTGACAAATTTTTCACAGTACTGAGTTGGCTTTTTCAAAACTCTTCACATAGTCAGCACCACAGAAGTCAACATGGAGTAAAATTTTGCTTGCTTCTTGTCATGGATTGTATGACAACACCCTTCTGGTTATTAAAATGGACAAATCTGCAAATGGCTTACAACACTGTCTGCATTTCCCTCGCTTAAATTCAACACAGTGTAGCGACTTATGAAACAGGTACTTACACTACAGGATGGCTATTTCACATTCATCAGCTTTAGTGTCAGACATACATCATACACTGTGAAAACTAGTAGCTGGCTCTAGCGTAGAAAACAAATATTTTCATCTGAGTGTTTGTTTTATTCTTTGCTGCCCTCTATGAGAGACATGTGCCAAGTGAAGAAAGGCAACATGTGTAATCATGTGGCACAATGATTCAGCATTTTCTTTTAGCAACAGAGTGGCCCATGCTAGGATGGTGGCCCTTTTCCTTCCACTTTGTTCTCCAATCCTCAGCCTCGTAGAAGAATTATTTTCCTCATGCATGTGGAAAGTTTATGAGCACCAGCTACATTATGTCTGAATATATTTGTAGAAGATTTCCAGGGATGGATCAGGCTTTAAAGAGATTATTTCCCAGGTGGTAAGGTTTGATGCGGATGAGAACTTGTAGTGAACTGCAGAAGACAGAGTTAATGTAAAGGGTATAGTTTTGCATGGCTTAAAGTCTGTGTATCTGCACTAGTGTTAAATATTTTTCAAAAACAACATGTCAGTGTCATTAAACATAAAACAAGCATTTTTATTTAAATTTTTGTAAAGTTGACATTCTGACAATATATTGTTCTTCTCATTTTCATCAGACAACACTCTGAATGGATGGAGACCCCATCTGGACACACCAGGTCTCCTCTTTGAAAGCCCTCAGGTCTTCGCTCCTCCACCTCTGTAGCCTGCTGCTGTGAAGACATCAAAGGTCCTGAGCGCCTGGCGTCACAGTAGCTTTTGCTAATGGATCCGCCCTCTCCATTGGGGCAGGAAGCAAGGCAACCCCTCCTTCACATTAAGAGCCATGTACTCTAGATCTCCAATGAATGACCCTCACACACCATGTAGTCTCTTGTTGGAAACTAACACCTGCAACTCACGATATTTAGTTCAATTCCCAGAATGTATCGTTAACATTTGTCTGCTTTTCCTAACTGTCCAAGGCCAAACAGATCTCTCTTTTTATACATGTGCTAAATTTATTGATGATTTCTCTTTTCCATCATGACTGCTTGTGAATTGTGGATCATTCTTTGGTGTTGTTATTTTCTCACAATATAAGGTCTGTCTATTTTAGGGTTTTTATATATCAGTTGGGTTTTCAGGTCTGTTTCAGAGACATTGTCACTTATGGCAATTCAGTCTAATTATAGATGTACTTTGGATTTGTGTGATGGTTTTGTTTTTACATTTAATGTTAAATGCTGTTTTATGAGAAAAGGGGGACTGGTAGAACGGGGGATGGTGGTAATGGACAGAGGAGAAGGGGCCGCAGGGTGATGTTTGGGTTAAAAGGTGGGTAAGCAGGGGATGAAGGAAGGGTTTGGATGGAGAAGCTGAATGCTGGAGGTCTATTTAGAAGGAGAATGGGGTGGGGTCTCTGTAACTGTTACTGCTCCCTCTCTTAATCATTGCAATATCAACCACCATCCACTAGTTCCTTTTAAACCTCTTACTCAGCCATAACATACTTCAGTTTGCACTTAAACTCAGTCAAATCAAAACACACAGACACACACACATAGACGCCCTCATTACAATCAGCAGAATTCACTGTTTCAGGTCAAGATGTCCATGAATCCATTTATAGTTCATATAAAAAGATGTCATCAGATCTTGTCTCATAATCATCAGATACTTTATGACTATTATTCTTCAGCATTATACTATCCGAGTGATTGTTGTCTACACAGTGTGAAGAGGAACTGCTAGAGCAGCAATGGGCCAGCTGTGGCTCAGAAAGAGCAGGTTGTCCACTAATCAGACGATCGGTGGTTCGATCCCCGGCATGTCGAAGTGTCCTTGACCAAGACAGTCCATTTAGCAGCCCACACCTTCATACTCCATCACTTATTCCTTCCATCCCAATGTACCTATCCTTTTCCTTGCTCCTCTCCCCCCCTCCCCAGTGAGGAGGCCACCTCTCCAGGCTAGATCTCTTCCAGTAATCCCCTGGATCAGGCCAGCCACCCCCCTCATCCCGGCCCTCCTCTGCTTATTAGATCAGGCCCTCTGTCAAAAAGCAGGGATCTGGGGTCTCATTGTTTGGCCGCTGATTAAGAGCTTCTCACATTGGAGGATCAGCCGAGTGAAGGAGAGGGCACTGGGAGTAAAAAAGGGGGGGCGGTCTTTCTTTTTGTCTGGGGGGGTCTTATGGGCCACATTGTTGCAGGGCTCAGAGAAGGCTTCTTTAGGTAGGTTGGATTTGGGTGACAATGGGATGTTAGACGATAAGGGATTTAAACCTTAAGCTCATACTTTTAGGGCCTGTGGCTGTCCATTTGTCCTCAACTTGGTGACGCCCCAGGCCATGAAGTGACATTGAAGGCAACATCTCAATATAAGTGATTAATCACATCAAAACATCTCAATATAAACTGATTGATTGCATTAAATCCCTGGCAGGAATGTCGTCACTCACAAATAACTAAGTGGAAGATGGACGATTAAGACATGCTTGTGTTTTACTCATCACGTGATTCTTACGTCTCTTTGTGTTAATCAGTCCATATTCAAAGAAAATTTAAACTGCTTTGATTCTACTAAATATGGAGTGCCACAAGGTTTTGTAGTGGGCCCTGAACCTTTCATTTTAGATGGTGAAACATTTTGCAAAATATATATCACATCTGTTTTGATTGCAGACCATTTAAATGGAAATTAAATGGTTAGATTTCAGAAACCAAATTTATGATTTTGATAGATAAAATAATTATGCGCTGGAATTAAAAATAGTCTTTCTCAAAAACCTTATTTTGTAACAAAAGTCTGTTGAAAGCATGTCCATGTAACTTGTTGTACAACTGTTGTAGCAACAGCTTCATCAAAATGCTTTAAGATACTACTGATTTATAACAGCAAATTGCTATTAAACCATAGTTTTTATTCCAGTGTTGGGCTCAAACATCACTATCACGTTCACAATGAGCAATTTAGAGTCTCCACTTAATTAATCACATGTTTTTTGTGAGAAACATGGAAACTATACACTGAAAGGTTTCAACAGATTCAAACCCAGGAACAAACTGAGCTTATTTCTAAAGGACAGATGGAGACCTAAAGGGCTTTTACATAATTAATGATTTTTAATGACTCATGAATCATTAACAGCATATTTGCAACAACTATCCTCCAGGGAGTTTAGACAGTAAAGTGGAAGTTTAAAGCAAACAGAACAGTTAATTGTTAAATAAAATACTAGTATTGATCTTAATCAACACCCAGACAGTTCCTGTGTGGACTGCTGTGTACAACACTGTAGAAATTGGTATTTTGTGATTTAGCGTTCAGTTTTAGACTGCCATATGGTGGAAATATAGACAGTTGTGCACATATATTTGTTAGGATTACATTATATATGGTAACTTACTGTCAAACATCAAACAGATACAACACAAGACATAGCAGCCAGCTAATATTATTTAGTAGTCCAGCAGCAAGAAGCCCAGCTCGGCATCTGTCTTTCAGCCTTTAGTTTTACAAAGCTCTTGCCAATAACTAAAAGTCCATGATTTATTCTTGTCCGACAGCCTTTTGCTCAGTCAGTCTCCCCTTTTCTCTCTTAGTTTTTTTCATCAACATTCCCTTCAGTCTTTTCACCTCTGACATTATGTCCAAAGAGGCAGCTGAGCTTGGTTACATTGCCTGCTTGCCCAGCCGGCCAAAAACCTCCCCTTGTCACGGGTCAAAACACCTGTAGTACAAACACTAAACTGTGCTCTGAGCTCACAAATCAGGCTTACAAGCTGAGCTAACATTAACTAACAGCAGCTATGGTTTGTAGCAGTTTAATTTACTGTCCATCAGGAAACTTACAGAACTGAAGGACATCAGAGGGAAAACCAGAAAACATTTTCTCCATAAGATATGTCCCAGTTTCATCAAAATGAGTGAAATATTTGGTGCTGAGTGCGAGAACAGGCGCATAGGGCACAGAGTGGGAATGGCGGAGACACTATTTACCTGATTACAAGTCAAGGTAACATCCAAATAATTTAAAATCTGTTAGATTAGATAGGTAGAAAAGTTACACAATGTTGCTTTATTATGATCATTTTGTGTTAATGCACAAGGCTTTTACTTATCAAGAACACTCTTTTTTCACGTGGAGAAAGAAGCAAACCCATGACCCCATTCAGGTCTAAACTCATATTCTAATTAGCTGTAGTTGTAAAGAAAGACGTTAGTTTGAAGGGACAGTGATGCAGCATTCCAGAGGGATTGAGAAGCCATGTGGGAAAAGCAAACCGAGGTGTTAATCTCAACAGAGTGACTCCCCTCCCTTCATGTCCCATCATCCTCCAGGGGGATATTCTTAATCCCACAGTCTCTCTGGCATCAACTCATTCATTCCCTGAAATGAACCAGGCTTTCTTCACCGTCACCGGACACACAAAGGGTTAATTAAAGCTGGTCAAGCTGGAATGCGAGTGGACGCTTTGTGTTTATCGCAGATGTTGATTGGCTTGGCGTCGAGGAATATGTGTAGGGATGTGAAAGGAATCACTGAAATTTACAGAGAATTTGCTGCAGAGGTGGAAAGCACATTTACTCAAGTGCTACATAAAGTACAAATTTGAGTATTTATGTTTCATAGAGTTTTATACTTCACCTTATTTATTTAACAACTGTAGTTACTTGTTTCCTGTGTTCACTGTTAGAGACACTCTCCTTTTTAAGGCCTTTACACCTGAAACTCTTCATCTAATGGCTGCTCACCCTTCTTCCAGTACTCCTTTTCAAATATGAAAACTGATCTAAAATCCCCAGAATTACAGAATGTAAATACAATGAATGGTTGTTGCCTCAAACCAATTGATCTTTGAGGTGAGGTGACCTACTTGGCCACTATTAAGCCCTAAAATTGAATTGGTTATCTCATCGGTATGTTCAAGATTATTGATCTGCTACATTTTCCTAAAATGGAGCCAATTCAGCACTAACTAAAATAAAAATGACAACGTGGGATCATATTGGGTTACATTTTGTTGAAAATCTAAAAACTCTTCTCACCCTTCTTCAATGGTACTTATGTCTATACTATTCTATACCTCTATACTACAATTCTATACTTCTTATGTGGTGTGTGTTTTCTTCAGTTTGTGTTGTATTGCTGCTGTCAGCAGGTGTGTCTTGGCAGTGGGCACGGATCAGAGACGCTTAATCGTCGCTAAATCTTTTATAAAAGCACAAAAAGCCTGCAGACATACAACAGCCTGTGTGTGTGTGTGTGTGTGTGTGTGTGTGTGTGTCCATACCTCACTATCACTACCGTGTAATTCTTTAAAGACACGCATACAGAGGTAAACCTCCAGAGGAAACACACCTTTCTCTGAGAGTGTGAATGAAGAAGATAAACAGCAGTGGCGATAAACCTGGAGCTGAGGTTTTCTTTGGGACACCTGTGTGAAGAAACACCTGGGAGAGTATCAGAGCCTCCATCAGGTCACCTGGAATGATGCTCACATTCGCCTCTTTCTTTGGTGATTCCTTGACTTTTCTTCTAGCCCCACCACGAGGTTGACATTTCTGTTTTCGAGAGAAACGCCTTGCATTACCGTAAGATTTGACTTTTTTTTTTGACAATTTTGAACTACTTGCTAAACTAATCCATTATCCACAGCTGTGCTTTGTGCTTATAACACTAAATTGCAAATGTTAACATGCTAACATGCTCCTCACAGAGCTGTTAGTGTGTCTGTAGACTCTTGGTCAAGTTTGAAGGATTGTGGTCAGTTTAACTCATGGTTAGGTCCAGGTTTCCAGGTTAGCTAACATTGTAGCAGAAAGAAGAAGTAGTGTTACTATGCTTACTTGTAGCTTTAAATACACTGATTTAAAAAGCTGCTTAAACTGTGTTTGTGGTGTCACGTGACACAACTGTGGATCGCAAGGTCGTCTTGATCTTAAAAAAACATAAAGAAGGTATACAATTAAAGATAAAGATAAGAGAAAAGTGCACAGTTAAAACAACCAGAGAGGTAATAGAAGAATGGCCAAATGTCAGAGGGAAGAAAACACTGAATTTGTCAAAATAATCAAAATAAAATTTAATGTAATGTAATGTAAATTTAATTAATGTAATATTCACAGGAATTAATCTCAGTAATGCTCAATATTCATCCAATTGCTCATTTTACACAAACGTCCTGCAGTTATTGCAGTTACTATTCGGGTTAATTCGGGATCAGCACTCCTATCATAGCCACGATGAAATGAAGCTCCACTTGAGCTGTGCAAAGTAAAATGCCTTGCTCATCTTTACTAAGGAAGGGCGGGGAGGCAAGTCTTTCTCACTGTCAATACTCCCGGCTTGCCAGGGGATCGGGATTTTAACAAACCATCATCTTTTTCCCATCCCTGACAAAAGAAAGTCATCTCTTCCATCCACACCACCATCATAAATATCTCAGTTCAGAGGTTGACAGCTCAAGCTTGATTCGTTTTCACGCATGTACATATTTGGATTGGATCCCTGTCAAAAACAATTATAATGGTCCCCACAGGATTTCAAGCCCCCTTCCCTCCTGAGAGGCGTCTGCTGTCAAGACTGCTTGGATGATTTTCTGGAGTCGGGGTGTCCACATCTGTGCCTGATTAGCACAACAATAAAGCCCAGCACCACCGAATTAATGAGAAGGCATCTTCAGCCCGGACTCGAGGACCCCACTGACAAAGACGCTATACAACCACTACACAAGTGTTTTCCTCCAGATCCATTAGGCAGAAACCTGCCACTGCTGCAAAACAGACTTGATCATAAAAAAACTAAAAAAAAAACTAAATGTATTAGGCAAGTCGGGATTTTCATATTCAGAAAATGGTCCTTTGTGCTCCAACCCGGACAAGAATGTAAACTGGAAAATAAAATGAGGCTAGAAATAGAACCCAAAGAAAATGAAAACATTCACCCACCGCCAAAATTAGAGGGGAAACCTGGCTCTACAAAGCGTTACCATCGATCTTTTCAATTAAACAGCAGCTTGTGATTCTCTGTTTTTCTAAAGTCAAATTACCAAAAAACTTTCCCATCTGTGCAACCTGTTGTTAAGGTCACCTCCCGAGAGTCTGAGAAGCCTTTTTGTATAAATGCAAAATAAAATTACACAGGAGATGCTCTCTCAAATATACAAACACATACTGTATGTTTAAATTTACTGACGCTGTCGGCTTACTGAGTGGTAGACACAGACAACAATGGCTCTGTCATTATACAATGGCCCGTGTGTGTGTGTGTGTGTGTGTACATCTCTCTTTGTGGGGACCAATTTGAGTTTTATACCTTGGGAATGAGGAGATTTTTGCAAAATGAGGATTCAGTTTGAGCTGAACCTTCAAAAGACATCAGTGTGGTTGAGGTAAATTGGATTCATTTAGGTTAAAGGTTCAGGTTAGATATTGAGTTGTGATGGTTAAGGTGGCAGTATACTCCATCAGAACTGCTTGACAGGCTTTCAAATAGCTTTGGAAACCTCTCTCTGACGTCCAATGTGTCTGACCATTTCTGCAACTTTCCTGAACTGACAAGCCAACTTTTACACCCACTTCACATCTTCAATGCCCAGCATGCGGAGATGAGAAAGTGACTTTGACCTTCTCTCTCATGTTCTCTTTTATTTGTTACACATTTATTTCTATTAATTAATGTGAACAATCGTGTATGACACTATGAATATGTCTTCCATGAGACAAAAATGTAGGAAAACGTGTGGCCTTATCCCCATATTTAAACAACATTGCCTACTCCACCTGGTGATGACGACTTTTTATCTCACCTTCAAGTGTAGTCTATTGGAAGAACCATAAACACTTTCGACTTCTGGCGTGGTTGGACGACACATCGTACAAACTAATCCTTAAGATCAGGGTTAGGGGCTAGTATGGGAATATAATATGTCACTGTTTTAAGTTTATTCAAGGTTTATTTGTCATATAAGTATAAATATGTGTATGCGTGTGTGAATTATATACACGATTCTTATTTTCAGATATTTATACACTTGATAAAATGTCTTAAAAGCAATATTTGGAAACTGAAGACAGTGTTTTCTTTTTCTTTTATATCTTCAACAATCTACCAACATCCACACACTTGGCAGAGTTTGTAACTTTCCATAGTGAGTGCCTTAAAAGCTGTTCCATCTGTCTCCATCTAGTTAACATTGTGTCTTTTGATTTTGTAGCACATGCTCTTTGTAATTTGATTATTCAAAATGTGCACATTTTTAAAGCACACAACACAAACTGTAGCTTCAAATCAACTCATCCCAGCAAAATGAAAAGACAGACAGGTTTGTACAGTGGCACACAGCATAAAGTTTAGGTTATGATGGAGCATCTGTTTCTGACCTGCAGCAAGTCGCTCCTTCTACAGGAGAAATTTAAGCTCTACCATCTGTGTACGGAAAAACCATGAAGGCAAAGAAGACAAGCAACTGATTATAAAAAATGTAAGCCCATGAGTATTATTCCCTGAAGGTTGTACATCAGGATCATTTGTAAGAGTACAGCAGCAACAGTAGAAAAGTACAATCTCTTTTCTGCTGCTACTGATGTATGTGTGAATCCATCAAGTATCTATACAGCCTTCACTGCCTTTAAATTCATAATCTTTGGTTAAATATGATCTGAAATCACGCCATTCTGACAGAATAAAGCCATAGAGATCAATTTTATGTGTGTAAAACAGAAAGACAGTTGACTTTTGTCAGTCTTGGATTACAGTATGTCAACATGTATGTTGTTCTGGAGGTAAACAGCAGCTCAGCTGATTCAGTAAGCAGAGTTTACCCAGCCTGACTCCTCCCCTAGCTGTAAATGGTCAATTAATCTAAATCTCTTAGTGTTTATTAGTCTGCGTTAGCTAAATGAGTGTAGACTTCTCCTCCCTCTTTGGGCTGTAAAATGAAAAAATGGTGTAAGAAAAAGAGACTTGCTGATTGGCACTGACGCCCTGTGTGGCCTTGGAGGAGTGGAGGGAGGTGGGGGGTGGGTTTCTCTGTCAGAGGGAAGTTTTATGAGGCCCTGTAATCACCAGGTGTTAAACTCAACAATTAGGAGCTGCTATTTTGTCGCCGGTTTATGGCAAGAGGCTAGCTAGCTGCTCAGTCGGGAGGCAGAGGGAGGATGGTCTGAGCTGGAGTGTGGGGTTTCGAGGAAACACAATGGATCTTAGGCTTTGGTGTAATAAACACTGAATGTACAATATTTCAGCTTATTTACATATTGTTTAAGGTCAAACAGGTAGGCATGTTTTCAATCAGAATTCCCTCATCAGTGAAATTCATAATTATCAGTTGTATTATAGCTTTTATGTAAGCGTGACCTGCAGATATTGTTATGGCCAGTTGGGTGCCCAAGTGGTTGGAAAAAGATGTAAAGGTGCCAAGTGCTTTCTAATATACTGACTCAGAATAACAATGTTCTTCATGGCGTTTGATTAATAAAGATTCAGATTTAGTTAAAAAGGTACACCAATCTACATCTTTCTATTCATGATGGGTCAAGTGACTCGATTAAAGGGGTCACTGATAATGATGGACACGAAATATTACCCAGTTCCTGCCAGCTCTACAGAGTGCTTTAGCGTCTTTCCAGCTCATTGTTTTCTGGCACTTAGCCCTACTGTTTGTTTTTGTCTTACTCTTCAGCACTGGTTTAAAACTCCACTGTACTCGTGCTCATCATCAAACGACAGAGACAAAGTTGTCAACTAGCTGAAGAACATATTGGAGCATTTAGGAGATAAAGAGCCATATATTTCCCTCAAGAGTTAGCAGAGATTAACAAGAGCTAAAAGGAGTGAAATCAAAGTCAAATTTATCACAAGGACACAAACCTGACTCCAAATAAATGCTAATGTTACTCTGTAACAGCTGGTCAAGTGTTCGGTAACACATTCTTCATAATATGTCAATGTTTTACAGTTTTTCCACTGCCTCTAGGTGGCCAAATATTATATATATAGTATATATAATTCTATATGTATATATATATATATATATATATATATATATATATATATATATATATATATATATATATATATATATATATATATATATATATATATATATATATATATATATATATATATATATATATATATATATATATATATATATATATATATAGTATTAATAATTCTATATGTCAACCTAAATTGTTCTTTCCTGCACCTGATTAAACAGACTCTGCACTCTCTGGGTTGTCCTTGGTATTACTTTCAAATCTGAGTTTCTTAAAGTTGCTCAAAACCAAAAAGCTACCATGTTCATGAAAAATAGTGCTGCAGATATGGGGGGAAAGAGTTTGCACAACATTTGAGTGAGATTCACCTTTTTGCCAGAGTCACGTGCTTTGGGATCCCTGCTGTTCAAATGCACATTATCTCACTGAAATGAATGGGGAAGCTGTGTTCTTTGAGGCAGTGCTGATCTCGGTCTGAACACGAACTCTTCACACATGGTGTCAATGAAAGGAATGGTCCCCACCCAACATTTAAATTACAGGTGTACTTTTCTGAGTCCACTTAGGCCTGGGAGGCGGGAATGTTGTGTAATTGGGCCGGGAGAAGATTACACACTCAATTACTTCAACCCTACACAGCCTTCCTCACTTCTCACCCGACTTCACTTTCTCTTGAGTAAGTTCAAATGATAATGATAAGAAAAGCGTTAAATATTTCTCTTTTGGTGAAAAGATCAGGAGTCAAGTCTTCAGGATCAAATGTGTGCCCCTTTTTAATCCACTTACCAGACATCAATTTCTTAAAGAACAACTTATTTTGATGCTGATGGTGAGTATATTAAAGAAAACTGACTAGAAAGGTTATAAGATGAGCATGTCTCTTTAGGCAAAATAACTAGACAATGTTTTGTGATTCAACTTTGTAGTGGAGGATCGCTGCACGCCGCGTCTTTAGCTTCCAAATATAACAACTATTTTGACAACATTTTGATCAAGCAAAGACTTCACCTTCATCCTTGTTTAACCAACATTTTACACCAATATTAGTTTTATTTTTCCTTGTTTAGTCTGTAAAATGTCAGAAAACTAAAGATAACGTCAGATAAAGGAATATGACATATATGATACAAATACAATACAAATCTTCACTTATTAGTTATGACAAAGCTGCAGTTTATAGTTACCAAAGATCGGTTCAATCTGCGATAGGTTGTGTAAGCAGACTAAATTCAGACTATGAGTTAGCTACGCTTCGCAATCATTCCTAGAATCTTTTTTTTTTCTTTGGGTATGTTGAAAATGCAGATCCAGAGCAAAGGTTTCCCTCCCTGAACTCTGCTTATCTAACCTTACCTCACCCTGCCTGACCTACCCGAGCCTTCCTCACCTGATCTGCCTCCCTAAGGTGACACTGCTCACACACCTGTCAACCAAGGGTGTTTTTAACTCTGAGCACCGGAGTTAAAAACACCTGAGAGCAAATAGATCATGCTCTCTGATCTGGTCTTTTAAAGTTCACTCACATCAATGTTGAAGCCCAACAGACCGCTAGCTATAAGATAAATTAATGTAATCATAACATCAAACGTGAAAAATTAACATAGCTAGCTAGTTAAATAGCTAACTATATTTTTTTGGCCTGTGTGCAACTTATTTGTGCTTGCAGATGTTAGAAGAAGTGGACATCTTAGTGTTTTTTGGGGGGTTAGGGTTAGCAGAACTTGGCATCAGCAGCAGAGTTCCTCCTTGCAATCTCAGTATTTAGAGCAGAACTGTAACAAAGGCATAAATGGCAAATGTAGTACTGGTTGTATTGGCTCAAAAACTACTACTCAAGTAAAGAGTAAACATAAGAACTGAGTAGTCATTCACATGAGTGAACTTCTTTACTTTATTTTTGCTGTTCACACTAGAATACTAGATACTGAAATTGTCACAATGCTGGTACTGGCAAGGAGAACCCAAAAGCAAGACTTAAAAGCAGACAAGTTTGAGGGAAAATCCGTTTAGTCAATCGCAGGTACAGGCAGAGTCGAAACCAGGAGATCAGAAAGGCAAACAAATCCGACAAGGGGCAGGCAGGAATCCAAAGTACAAAACAGGCAAAACAGGGTCAGAACGAGAAGACAAATCGGGAATCGCTGGAGAGCTTGGCAACAACAACACAAGACAATCTGGCAGGGATGAAGTGGAAATGGACCAGTATATATATGCTGAGGGGCTGATGAGCAAATGGACTGCAGGTGAGGAGATGGGCGGGAAAACCAGGTGAGGGAAATGAGCTGATAGAAAGGTGGGATCTGAAATGACAGGAGAGTTAGTAGAGACATGGAACCAATTAAAACAAACTGAGTGAAACTATGTTACAGAAATGTGTTAAAAGTTGACCATGAGACCCCGAGAAGAGTCCTCAAAAAGGACGGGACAACAGGGGTACTGGTATAGTCATAAGACTGGACACCTATTTGAAAATGAGGCTAAAACAGAACCAGTTCAGCGCTGCACTCTTGAAACACTGTTGGACGGAAGAATCAAAATCAGTGCAACAAAACCAGAAATATCTTTTGTTTTATTGTAAAACCTGACATCTACATTACCTGTAACTCTACCGCAGCTAGCAGAAAATGTAGCCTTGAACTCCTAGCCTTGAGCAGGGATGAGGAGTGGACTACAGAGGTCTGGTTCACTTCTTTGTAACTCCATCCCTGGATATTTTTTTTAAAGTTCTGATTTAAAAGCAGGAGGTTGGCAACACCCAGATTAGATAAATAAGTCATTAATAGCACCTCAAAGTCTGAAGTAATGTGGATAAGGAGGCCGTCAACTGGCATCAGTCAGCACAAGGGCATCTCTACACAAACTGGGAGTTTTATACTAGATTTCTTTTCAACTAGTACCGGGGCTGCTTACATTTTCGTGTGAATGTGTGTGTTTTGAGTGTAGCTGAGAGGCCAGTAACAAGGGGCAGGTGGTCATGGCTGTCCAGCTGAGCTCTCCTGGGAAGAGATCCCAGGTCACCTAGGTCAGAGGTCAGTATCCATGTGTTTGCACATGTGCACGTCCACATATTCCAGCATATTGTAGTCTGTAGGTAGGTGTGTGTGTGTCAACTGACATGCTGTCATCAGTGTGTACAGACCCACAGCTGCATGGCGGCTGATTGGTCTTTTGGGAGATCAACAGAGGAACCTTTTGTCCCGTTAAACAGAGCACACAGCTCTTGTCTTTTTGACTTTTGAAAAAAAAAAAAAACATTGCAGAGTTGGAAGATAAGCAGCAGCATCCTTTTAGGAACTGGAAGCATCAGGATTTATGGGAATTGTGGTCTTGTCTTGGAAACATTCAACCAAAAAACTATTTTTGTCCTTTGCAATGGAAAATGACGCCATATAACACTGTGGGTATTTCTTTATTTGGATAGGGTGCAAAAGACTAACTTGCTATTATTACGCTCAGTTGTAGGTGATACTTAGATATTATTATTTTTTTAAGAAATTAGTATATCCACCTTATTCCTAATCCCATGATAATTCAGATTATTCCTTTCACTGAGCTGTTGTATGACAGGATTAGCAGTATGCTAGAGGATTTTGGGATTTGACAGCTCAACGGAAATGTTTGTAATTTTGTGATAAAGCACTTGTTCTTGCAGAGTTAGATAATACCACACTCACATTTTCATGCTAAATATGAAACCACTGCCAGCAGCCTGCTAACTTGACTGAAAAAAGGGGGGAAACAGCTAGCCTGACTCTGTCAACTGCCTACCAGCACCTCTAAAGATCATACATTTACACCTGATATCTTGTTTAATCCATTACTTGTTGATTCTTTTTTTGTTTTGTACATATTGAACAAATGGGATATAACAGATAGCAGTAAGTTATCTTAGCATTAGCTAAGTGATGTGGCAATGTGGGACTTTGCTCTATGTCTGCTTTAAAACATACATGATACTGTTTCACCTCCTTTAATACAACGTGCCCGACTTTATTGCTATGCAAGTACTGATAAGTCTTCATTGATAGCAAAGTAATCCATATTTAAGTTGCTGCTAACTTTTGCAGAAGCTGCTTCAAAGAAAGGAAGTCATGCCCATAATTCAAGGTATCATGGGGTGAGAAATAAGATGGATAAAAAACCACCTCTTCGAACAACCTTAAGTGAAGAATGTGAAAGAAACAACCATTGAAGACTGCGGTGTGTGAAGGAGAAAGCTTGAACAAAGCGATAAAACTGTGGCATTGACACTAAAAACTACCTTACACTGCACACTGTATGTGAAATATAGGTAACTCCAAACCACAAGCAACGTTATCACACATGTAAAAGACACACTGAGCAGGGCAGAGTTGCAGAGCTCAGTATGGAAGCACTTTGAGCTCTTGGCCTGAGTGGTGAACCGTGTAGTTTCGTGGTGCCACACGTCTTTCCTGTGTTGGTTTATGGATGTGTGGCGACATAAGTGATTCCAGGCGTGTGTGGTAGCGCCGTGACGCAGATCCAGCCAAAGAAAACTCTTCAGACAGACGTGTGTGCATGTGTTTGCGTGCGTTCTCAAACCTGTATCAGTAGTTGGTGTTTTTAGATTGTGAAAGTGAGGAGATTTTGCTTGTGTATTAGTGTTTAAATTGTTGTGAGCGTGCAAAGGTCAAAATATTTGCTCTTATGTGTTTTCTTAATGTCATCATATTTTAAGAGCTGTAAACGCTGCAGATTTACTGAGTGATGTAGAAGAGGAATAATACAAAACATATCCTGGCCTTTTCCTGCTTAATTGTCTTTGTGTGTGGATCACTATGTTCGTGCATTTATAAGCGCAACCCACACTCTCCCTTTTTTCCCTTGAATTGCAGTCATTATGTCCATTAATTACCTGTGAAATGGCTCTCAGGCAGAGGCAGGCTTGCTGCATTCAGGCTGCCAGCAGGCGATTTGGGTTGGCATGGAGCCATCAGGCCAAATATCCAGGGCAACACACGCATACATTTAGATTTTATATTTCAGCCCATTAGCACAGAATCCACATTGATTTATTGTGACAACAAGAGGGGATAAAGCCCTCTTTTGACCAGGACAACTCAGAGAAGATGCATCATGCAATAGAAAACTGGGAAACAATCAAGGTACAGTGCAACTAGGACATATTAGTGCAGCAATAAGTACTGTGACAGTTCTAGAGGGGTGTAGATCATCATCTCCAGTTGTTTGTAGTGCTAGGAGAGGAGGTACTCTCTGAAGAGCTGGGTCTTCAGGAGTTTTTTTAAGGTAGAGAGGGACGTCCCTGAACTGGTAGGAACTGGTAGGACAAGAGCAAGGTGTCGTTCATTGGAGGCACGTAACGCGTGTGAGGTAACATATGCCTGTATAAGGGCATTCAAGTTTGACACTTCTGCATTGACTTCACAGCCACAGAGGTTGCTGCTTGGTTTCAGACTACTTTGAATGCAACATGTCCAGCAGGTACAGCACCGCATAACACGTGAATAATGTCTAACTTGTCCTGCCACACTTTTCAGACGAAACGTGAGTTTCACTTTTACTTTATGGCAAACCGACCTTGTGCGCACTGCTTAAGAGAGTAAAACAAATGACACGGTTGAAAGCGGCTGAGAAACGGTTCAAAAAGTTGTTCTACAGTCTGTAGTTATTGAGCAAACACCTGCATCGCACAGAAAGTTAAAGAGAGGACAGGAAAGTTCAGGTCAACGTTTAGCACGAGCGAACAGCTGCAAAGCTCTTCCAAAAAACCAAACTCAGTATTTTATAAAACAGGTCATTAAAAAAAGAAATGAATATAAACTAGTTCAGATTTGGGATTGTGAACCGTGCGACCTGTGGCTGATACAGCTGCCAGTGATCAGTAATTGGCCCCAAAAATTCTGTTCGAGCACCGTTAATATTAACCATCAAGTACTCAGCGAATACATGCTATTATACATTTGAAAATGTATGCAAGGAAATCTGTGGGGCTTACTGAGAAGGCTGGGAGGTGTGGGGCCTCACCCAAAGAGATTTGGCGAATATTAGCTACGTGTTAGCTAAGCTACATAAGTTTACTATATACTGTCTGGTCTTGGTCTTTACTCTGTCTCACCCTGCCTTGGTCTTGGTCTTGACTTGGGTCTCAGTTTAGCTGGTCTTGACTACAACACTGATGTAGGGGCTTTAACTGAATGGGTAACATAGATTTGTAGTTGTTGAATATGTTGTACGGCCCAGTATAACACACATGAGAACTTGTATCACAAACAGAGGCACATGTGTAATTTAACCCCATGGTTTGGTTGAAACCACTTTAATTGACTCAGTCATGAACAAACAAACAGACGCACACAACACACACTTGAAGATGCCCGCAAGCGTTTACTCATTTATACACAGTAGCCAACAGCAAATATGCCTGTGATACTCTGACCACACATGGAGAAACACTGCGGCTGGAGCTACTTGTGTTTGAAGTATCTCACACACATACAAACAAAGTCTCTCTCTCACACATACACACACAGAAGAGTTTAATAAATCAATCAATAAATTGAATCATTCAGAAAAAAAAAATCACTGCATTTTCTTGATCTTTACTTTTTCTCATGCCTAGACAGATGTATGAATGAAACTGTTAAAATCTGCTCCAAAAACAAACAAACAGCTTTAAATGTAAAATAAGTCTGTTCCAGTCGACTAAACGAGCTTCACTGCAGCAGGAGACACCAGGAGGTGTAATCTTGCCACAGAGTTAGCTACTCCACAAGTTTACAAGCTCCACAAGCTCGTGCACAAGCACAAGCTCCACATTTTTAACCTTAATTTGTTTACATTTTTGGCAAATGTGAGGCCTGCGGCTAACTCACAAGGCCTTTCTCAGTCAACATTCTTGTCTCTACTTGTATTCTTAGTAGTCAGGTTTGTGCATTTTCATGCACCGATGATATGCAAATATTGGTTCATTAAAATAAACAGTAGGTGGCACTAATTCTATTAAATCAATATCAAAAAGGCGGCCACAGTGAGATGTAACTGAAAGCAGTTTTTTTTTTGGATCCACCAACTTTTCCACTTGAGCCAAGCATAAAATAAGTTTTTGTGATATTTTTTTTATTCTTAGTACTGTCCCAATTAAAAGTCCTCATTTAGCTAAGCTAAGTCCAAATGACCAGAAGTGTTTGAGCAGTTTATCAGGGACGCTTTGAGAGCCGACTGGAGTATGAACTTGGATCTTCCAGAGGCATAGGTGGAGGACGTAACCCAGACTCATTTAGTTAAATTTAATTTTTGAGAAATTAAACAGTTCAGGTTTTTAACATGTAGCTATTTATTATCTAACCAAGCATGAACCCCCGGTCATCCTGGCCTGTCAACGTCCATGGTCATCCCACAGAGAACAATTTTATCTCTACAGGCTCTTTAATAGTAGTTGTGAGTAATTTACTGGCATCAATGGCGTCTCTGTAGCCTAAGCTACATAGCTGCTATTCATAAAAACATATCAGGCATGAACAGACATGGCAAATGATAGCTTTTCTATGCCTTAATAAAAATAGCCATGGTGTACTTGACTTCAGTAAAAGCAGTGTAAAAATACTCCAAGTACAAGTCATGCAGATCAGATCAGATTTTTAGCTAGTTAGCTACATTTCTCTTAATAGTTCTCTCCTAATCTAAAATACAATTTGTCTCTGATTGTAGTGGAGTATAAAGTATTAAGAGTGAATGTTTGTACCACTGAAATGAACAATATGCAGTGTACAGGCGTGTACTGACTGTAAATAAAGCAGAAACAGTTTGTAGTACAGTTAAAATGAGAGTAAATTAACTTGATATGATTCACTTTCCGGCATTTACATTATAATACAGGAGTGTACTTTTGTCTCAGTGCCTGTCTTTAGAGTGGACGGTCCGTTCCCAGCATGCAGTGCAATGAGGCCCCCAGCAGCATGCATCGTCTCATTGAAAGAGCAGCCAGGTGGAGAGGCCCATTCACTGCAAACTGACCTTGACAGAGTTTGATTGAATCTCGCTTCCTCCCGCTGCATCCCTCCCTGCAGCCCAGGCGGCAAAAGTTTCTCCCCCCTCTTTCCCTCCAACTCCTCCATCTTTCATTCACCTCCTCTGACTGACACGTCCAATCAATGTGCTTTTTGTTCCCAGCTTGAGAAGTTTCTGTGACTCTGTTTCACTTGTTCCTCTGTCCATCTTGTTTATCTCCTCTCTCGGCCTTTCTCTCCCTCTCACTACTTTCTCTCCCACAACAGGATGAAGATATTTGTCACGCTCCGCTGATTCCCGTCTGCGTCCTCTTTCTGTCTCTCCGTGTACCCCTCTGTTTCCTGTCTGTCTCTCTGTCTTTCCCTCCCTCCACCGAAGGATGAAGACGTCTGTCTCACACGACTGCTTCCTCTCTCACTTTTCAGTCTTTAACCTGACATCACATTTGCTGTTTTATGTTCAAACAAAAGCAAAGTCCTTAATAATGACTTTAACAAAACAGATAATTGTTTTCTCAATTCTGTGTTTTTCCTGTTAATATACAATCATTTATTACTAACGGTTTCCACTATTATCATTTAAACTTTAAAGAATGGGACAAGTTTAGGGATTATTTGACTATTGGTCAACATTCATTAAAATTTAATTTGTTTTTTGCATTTTATGTGGCTGTTTTACGATGGAAATGAGAATAAGAGTATCAGTAACTGATCGAGAACAAAGGACTACAGCCTTGTGGGAGGCCCTGTGAGGCTCTCAAGGCTGAGTTGTCCTTGAAACAAAGTAGTTTGTACGATGTGTTCTTTATCCACATTTAATGGCAAAAGATTTTTTGTCTGTTCTGAATGGCTGCACTCGAAGGCAGGGTGAAAACACTCCCATCTCAGAGAGGGCTAGAATAAAAGGACGGGTGCAAGTGGGTATAAATTTAACAAATTGTAAAAGAAAGAAAATTATCGTTGGTGAAGTCAATGTAAAAAATGTCTGGAGGGTGGTGTGGGAGTGAAATCATGTTCTGAACATGAACCTGGTTAGATGTGTTTGTGGACAGATTTTACGGATATCACTCTCTACCACATTTCATGGAAATATACCCAGTTGACCAAAGACGTCACCCTGCTTCCAGCTCATGAAAAAACTCAGAAGATCAGTGAAAAATTGTGAAACATTGTCTGGGAACCATGAATATCTCATTTCAAATCCTAGGGATAAGGGTTATCTATAAACTACGATTTAACATACTGAATTTAATGACCCTCCACTTGTTGTTAAGATATTTCAGTCAAAACCAGAAATATCAACTTACTGGTGGTGTGCAAGGAAAAAGCCAGGAGATTCACAAAGTGTTTAAGATTCATCTTCTGGGGACCATGAAAACTTTGTGCCAATCCATGATCCAGATGTTATGATATATCAGTCCAAACTGATTTTATTAAAAACTTTGTAGGTTTTTAATAAAACCTCTTGGTGGCACTATGTATGATTATATTTGATAATTAAACTGACCTAAAACTAGATTAAATAAAGGCCATCTTCAACCTCAGGGGACCACAAGCGTCTGTGCAGTATTTTATGGAAACCCATTGTCAATTTGTTGAGATATTTCAGCCTCGACCAAAGTTGTAAATTAATGGATATTTCCATACATAGAGCATCAAAAAGTCATACATTGGAAACTTCCATGTTCATTTTGATTCAGATGGGTAATTTTTGTACCAATCACATGATCAACCAGGGACAAGTGGATGATGTTGGTGTTTGCGTCCCCATGATTTAATGAGTAGCTGACCAAGAGGTCAATCTCCCAACAACAAGTTGTATTTCTGACAGACAGTGGGAAAGTTTGGGTTCTTTATGTCTCCCTGCAGGCTGCTCGGTTGGCTCTGCTTTATCGTTGCGAAGGATGCCTGAAGGGAGCCTGAACATCGGACTCTCATTACGTTTATCTGTGTGTCTCAGCCTCTGCAGTCCTGAAATAGAGAATGATAAACAGCACTGATGAACAACACTGTACCTCACAGTGGTTACAGGTGATGTCATTGCTCAACTCCTCTGCCAAAGTAAATCTGCTACGTAATGAACAGACAGCATGGATGAATGGCACTTTCAGTGTTTCAAAACAAACTTTTGTAGATGAATTTCCTAAACAAACATTGATTTTCTTGTTGAGTTCATAGTACATGTCAGCGTCATGGATTCTTGAGAGCTCCATATCTGATTTCATGATTCCTCCAGCTCCTTGTAGATGTGAAGATGACAACTCTTAACGTCTAAATGTGCACATCACAGTGACAAGAGAAGAAGCAGGGACACAGCATCTTCACTCAGATGTTATTCCAAATTACAGCAAGATATTTTGGGACCTTTCCTTTTTTTTTGACACTCTTGTTTATTTAAAACAGATGGTAGCAATGCCTGAGGTTTGAAGGTTAAAAAAAAAACATTTTGAGAAAGAAGCTCATTCACTTTATTTCATAGCGTTAGAGGAGAAACTTAACATCCTCTTATGACATGAGTAATATGAAGCTAGCACTGGAAAAAAGGCTAACTTAGCATCTCATTTGATTAATGTGTTTGAAAAAAATGTATAAAAACAACAATTCACTGTTTTTACAGGGTGTTATTTCTTGGTTACACATTGACAGTGGAGACTACAGAAAGTTAATGGACCCAGAAAATAGTGCACTTAACTATTTGAAAAAAAAATGTAATTATTTCCTATTTTGGCTTTCATTCCATACAAAGATGAAAACTTAGCTTCTGCAAAACTTTTCCAAACTTGGTTACCTAAAGAAGAGAAACATTTGATACTTTAATGACAGTGTTATAGGCCTTGGCGTGGACATGGCCAAAGAAAAAGGGGGGAGGTTAGAGGGTGAACTGACAGCACAGTGAAAGTGTGAGGGGTAAACGTCCTGAACCCCGATGACAGATGTCTGTCGTGTGGTGCTCGTGAAACAGAGGACAGAAACTGGAGCAGATAGTGAAGAGAGAGAGTTAAAAAGACAGACAGCAAAGTAAGACAGACAACCAAAGTAACTGTGGGCTGGTGGCTGTGTTTAAATGCAGGAAATTACTTTCACACTTAGAAACATTTATCTTCCACTGCAGCGTGACCAAATTCATTTTTCAATTTGAAAACTATTTTTTATTTTTAAATATATTTTTGCTGACAAGATGGTGCAGATGGATGGAAATTGGATTGGACAATTTAATTACACCGGTGTTCTGTGTGCTACTCTGTTCATTGTTAAAAGGGAACATTGACACATTATGAAAATCTAATAGGAAGTCTGAAATCACACAGACCAGGATCAGACACGCTGTACACTTTTCTGTTTGTGTGAGACATGAAACATGCTGCTTGATAATGGCAGCTTCTGTTTTGTATATCCGTCCTATGTGATCACGAGAGCCGCATGGTGATGTTACAGCTCAGTAAAGGCTTCTGGTTCAATTCACGGTGCCTTATACTGCTGATAAAGCTCAGACCAATGCATTTAATTTAGTGTATACTGTTCCACATGTTGCACATATGTGATGATGTACCCTAGAGACAGTTCCAGACCTAAACTCTCAGACTAACACTAGTTGCTACAGTGTGTGTAATATTTTTCCGTTTTTAGGAGATTTTAAAAATTCTTTTAGATCTCTACTTCTGTTGTTGGTGGCCAAAGTGGTGGGATTCAAACAGCTTTCAAATACACAAGGTATTTATTCACTGTGAACAATCTTATCTAGTGTCACTGTTGTAATTTTATCTCCTTGATATTATTATCTTTTAAGCAATATTTAATTTGAACCGTGTAATAACAGATATTTAGATAAGATAACGCTTTATTGAACTGCATTGTTGTAGCAGTAGAGGGACAGAAATAAGTAAAAAGAAAAAGAAAAAGTATAAAATAAATCAGAAGATATATATACATATAATAAATATAGTCTAATAATATAATATAATGTTAAAGTAATGTTAGTTTCCGCTTTTACTTTCCCATCACTAGAATTATGGACGTTAAAATGATCTTAATTCAACTCTTTTATTGAAGCTATACAATGTTTTTAAAAAGTAGAATATTCACACCCAAGTGAAAGTGTTTTAATGGCTGTATCATCCCATCATATGGAAATATTTTACGCGTTGCGTAGATCATATTATACAAAAATCAGCCTGATATATTTGGTATTTTTGGAAACTTTAGGATCTCCACTGAAATTTGAAGTAAAGCTGTACTGTTCTCACTATGTGTTATACGTCCAGTATGTAAACATAGGTAAACAGCAAGCCAAACTCAATTTTCACGAGCCAGGAAGCGAGCGCCTTGCTCCTTTATTTTCCAAAAACATGACAGGTGAAAGACTCTGAGTAAAACTGTAAACAAAAGAGAGAAAATATCTCTTATTAGCACACTAACACAACCAAAACGATAGGCTAAAATGCTCCTCGATTAGCATTAATGCTAACAAAGTGATTTACTGCTATCAAAACAGATATACAAAAACGAGCTTTTCTTCTAAACAGAAAATACATGTAAGACAGTCAAACTTGTGCTTTAAGGTGCTGAATTACCAAAACTTACAGCCATTGCTTACGAGGGTGTCAAGACAGAGATTAAGACGTTAGGAAAACTTCCATCGTTTGTCGGAGCTTCGTTTGTTACAACTCGTCTGTCCCATAATACCTAGCGTATCTCTTAGACGCCTTCAAAATAAGAGCATACTATAAAATGGTGTAATCAACGTAATATTATCACCCTTTTTTAGATGTAAATAGTATTCTCTTTTTTAACATTTTTAACATAACATGAATTAATGAGATAAATTAAAGGGCAGATCATAACTTCCACCAGAGGGCAGAACAAAAGCTCTGCGGGTTTTAACAAAATTTGGCTGCAAAACATGAATTTGTAATGACTGACCTGGAAAAAGGTTGCACTTTTATATTTCATGAGGTTTTGTGGCTAAAGGCACAAGGCCAACGGACACTCACAATCTTTTGTAAACTTAAAGCTCACAGCCTGTCTTCACTGACCTCTCTCTCTTCTCTCCTTCTCTCTCTCTTCACTCAAAGCTAACAGAGCATGAAGCCTCACAGGTGTACACGAGCTCCAACAGCCTGGAACTGGGTTTACACTCTGTCAGCAAATCAGTGAACTGCACAGTAAAAATAAATAATCCACTTTAAGAATAAGTCTGGTGATATATTTTTATTGTAGTTCCTAAAAAGTGCACCATTTAAAAGGTGAATTTGGATTTATTGCAGTGAGGTTCAAAGAGGAGCTTATCCAATTACCTACAGTCGACGGCGCCTGGCATGGCCCCAGTTTGGAGAGGCAGAGTACAGGGTACAGAAGCTAAACAATGCCCACATTAGAAAAAATCAATGTTAGTTTACCTGAATACTATGTTTAGAATATTTTCACTGCTTTATCTCGCTGTCAGTCAGCCCTTTTCACCCAAAAAAAACATAGTGTATAAATGCTCTCCTCAAAGTAACCAGACTTCATTGACAAAAATAGTTTTACCTCGCAGAACACAGTTGATGGTCCCCCGCTGCCTCCGTCATTTAGTTTTTTTGTGTGTTATTGTGTGACTTCTGGTGTTTTAACACATTAGTTCAGATATAAACTAATGTAAGTTTCTGCAGATCAAGGCAGCGGTAGACTCCCATGTTCTGCAAGGTAAAATTATTGTTTTTGTGGAGGATGTCTGGTGGCATTGGAGACAGCGGTGAAAATCCCCTTTTTTAGGTGGCTAAAATAAATTTTGTTGGTGCTCATGTTCACAGCAGTACATTGCTTAGCTTCTGTGCTGGTCCTCCTGCCTACTTCTCCAAACTCTGGACTAACTGTCTACTGTAGGTAGGTAATACAAGGACTATATACCTCATACAACATCGTTTCAATAAATTCAAACTAAACTTTAAACTTCTGTTACATTGTCCTGTAACATTTGGTAAAACTACAGGGAATTATTGAACCCTTTTTGAAAAATGAAACTGTCAGTCTTTGGTAGGAAAAAAAATGTAAATGAGTGTAGGGAAGTCAGAAAGTTTAAAGCTTTAAGCTGTTGATGATTTTGCTAGCAATGAGGTCCTTATCCTTTATAGATATTATCCTTTGTCCTCCTATCCAGAGTGTGCCAATCAGAGCCTGATGTTGTGTAAATATTTTCCACTGGAGCATACTCACGTAATTTCAGATTTTAAATTTATTTTAATGAAAGAAATTATCCATCTCTCCTTCTTTTATGACATTAGTGATGTGTGTTGTTGACATGTCTGAGTGTGTTTGTGTTCGGGGTGCTCTCTGCCTCCTCTGTCAGTCCTTTAAGACTGTAGTTTGTTTCCCAGCAGCGGGCTGCTATCAATCGAGCCTGCGGTCAGTGATCATCTGCAGCTGCTGGAACAGGCCCACTTATCAAAAAGAGCACGTGTTCCTGTGATGTGGCCCTTCAGGCCGCTATCAGGGGAGAAGAGTCGACCCACAGTCACCAGCCAGGACGCCCTTTAGGTAGGCGGCTTTATCAGGAGTGTGGAGGCGTGGATGGAGGAGAATAGGATCAGATATAGATTTTAGGCTACTAAAATGTGTTTGCGTCACAATCACACCAGGGTAGAGGAGAATCCTTTTCAGTATCCAGACGTACATTGAACCCTTTTTTTACACTCACATTTGAATTAGCTTTAAGTTGTATTAACACAGTAAAACCAGTTTTTCATGTTTGTAGTTAGAACGAGAGAGAAAAAATAAGAATCTTAACAAACATAACATTTTTTATGCCTTATTCAGAAAAGACCCATTAAATCTGACACAATGGAGCCGTTATATTGTGAGACCTTCCTTTGCACACCAATGGTTGATAAGAAGTTTGTTTGAAAAAACAGAGAGAAAATCGGATGTAGAAGTGCTGGAGAGTGCAGCTTTCTCAAAGCAAAGAGAGGCATAACTTCATCATAACTTGCTGCTACGTTGCATTCTGGGTGTAGATATCGGCGCCTTTTCTCTCAGTACGACTGGCGGCACCAAAAGCTTTAGTTCACCACTGATGTTTTAATCTTTTAAACATTTGTTTGCTCTTCAATTCTGCTGGAGATGCTGGAAATATGAAACTACTATAGGCCAGTTATCCAAAGGAATAAAAAAACACACACAAGAGGATGCTCATAATATTTAGTATTATCAATGACTCAAAGCCTTCTTGGCTCCAGAGGTTTAAACTCTGTTTGTTTAGATGAGTTTTGTTTCACTCTTGCTTCCTTTATTGATAAATCTTTGCCAGCGGTGTGAGAGATAAACCAGGAGGAGGTCTGTTATTCACAGAGATAAGCTGTGGTATGTCCAGCACACACACTCTCTCTCTCACACACACACACACACACAGCTCCCAGCACTGATAACACTTTGCTCTTTGATGTGACTCCTGGAGGCAAGTAAGACTGATTGAGGTGGAAAAGAGAAAAGAGTGATTGAGAGGGAGGGAAATTGAAAGAGATTACAGGAATAGCTGCAGGGATGTTGTTTTGTGCTGTGTTACAGACCCCTCAGCCTCTCTCTCTCTCTCTCTCTCACACACACACACACACACACACACACACACACACACACACACGTTACGATTTAGTCCTTATCAGTCCACCTTCATCTTCCCTTTCAGGTGGAGATAGTGTCTGCACAAGCAGCTGCTTCAAACAAATTTTAATATTGACGACGTTTTGTAGCCACAGGCCGGAAAGGAGTCCTGTGTCAAGTAAAGCAAGTAAGACAATTAAACTATAAATAAATAATATTAATGTATACATTTGATTTATATAGATTGTATTATATTTGCTTATTATTATTACATACATTATTACGCAATTATATTACAAATTTCAAGCTGTATTTTCTAAATAATGCAGTAAGTATTATTTATTAAAAAAATGAAGAAATGGTGCAACTCCACTTCTTCAAAAGTAGGTAAGCAAATATGACATTGTCACGTGAATTTGAATGTTTCCGTTAGTTCAGCTGAGCCATTTCCCCTCTCAAATACACCTGAATTTTTTACATATTTCTCAGGTTCATGTTGTCATGTTTCCATAGCAACACTTCACATACACGGCCCAGGGTTCAGGGTCACCGGGTCAAATATAAAAGCAGTACCAGAGCCAAAAGTACCAGATCACTTTAGCTAAAGTTCATTTTCTAGTTTGAGTGCTGAGAAAGTGACATACAGGTTAGCATGTGACGTAGGCTTTCAGTAATCTGCTACTGCTACAACAACTTCTTTATATCTTATCGGCAAAGAGAAACTTGTCAAGCATCATCTAATTAAACATCAAATACATACCCTGTCAAACCCTGAGTATTCTTTCATGTTGCCTACTGACAGCCATTTGCAACAAAACATTGTAACTAAATAAAGGAAGTTTGAGTGATCAGCAGTGTGCAGGACGTCCTGTGCACCACACTAAACTCCTTTATTAGCTTGAGTCGCGTGTTTTACCTGCACTGTCAGCAGCCCTGCAGGGAAGATGTTCTGTAGTGTAGTCTGATTTTATAACCAGACTATGTAAGCAAGACACACTTTTACTTTCTCTGAATGTGGGGGGATTTGATGTTTCCACATCACAGATGACAAAGGACGGCAAATGATGTCAGAGAAAGCAAAAGTACGAGTCCTGCTGGCACCATGGAGAGTGTCTCCTGCTGGGCTCCAGCCAACTGGAACAAATGGACACAGTGTTTCTGACGCAAAGAAATAAACAACTTAATGTATAACATTAGACTTTTTTTAAGCGAGTCTGGGGATGTTGTGGTTACTAGTTCCACGGTAAAATCAGTTCAAAGTGACAGAAACATATAGTTTGTATTCAGTGACCCAAATAGAAATCAGCCATTACTTTAAATGCTGAGATGCGTCATTCCCATAAATCTTTATAATCCAGCAGATGAACGAGTAACTCCTCAACACACACACACACACACACACACACACACACACACACACACACACACACACACACACACACACAAACACTCCTTCCTGCAGGATGTTATGCTGTGAAATTTGAGTATGATATGAGAAAGCAGAGGAGGAAGAAAGGAGTAGAAGGTGTGTTTGTGTGCGTGTGTGTGTGTGTGGGTGGTTGTGTGGGTGTGTGAGGGTGTTTGCTTCCTGTAGGATGTTATGCTGTGACCTCTGAGGATGAACCTGGGGTGAGTGTGGAGGCTTTTCAGTGCATCGTGACGCTAATAAGATGCCTCCGTCTTGTGTGTGCGTGGCTGACGAAACCCTGATAAGGTTGATTATGTATCTGTGTGTGTGACTCCCTATCTGCCTGGACGAGCGGCTCTTCATGCTCGTGGAAGTAAGTACTTCAGCAGGCTGATAGCTTGACTGTGTGTGTGTGTGTGTGTGTGTAGAAGACACTATGCTGGTTAAAAGGAATCAAAAAGCCTCGACATGCTGATTATTATTACAGGAACAGTGAGCACGAAACACCAGATACACGTCTGACACGCTGGTTTTGAGCTTATACTCACGCTTTGTGCTTTTGCTTTTTCAAAAATTTTCTGAAAACAATATAATTTATAAAAAAGTGGCCTTCTCAGATTGCCTGGACCTCATTTGCTTGACTCTCTTACTTCTGCCCCTCCCTTCATCCCTCCGTCTTCTCCTCCCATTCTGTCAGCGTCTACCCAGGCAGGAAAAATAAACTTGACCCCTGCATCCTGGCGAGAGGTGACCTCCCCACCTCCGCAGCACCTAAACACCTAAACAGACACACACACACATACACAACACACTTCTCATTGCTTCCAGCCTCCTTTCTCCTTCCCTTGAATTTTTCGCCTGCTTCATCTGTCGCTTCTTCACCCTCACTGTCTTTTCCTCATACTGAGAAACATCAAAATCTACTGAGTGTATTGAAATTGGAAGCATTCGTGGTAATTAACATCCTAAACTAAGAAGGCAAACATGGAAAACATTATCCCTACTAAACATCTGCATGTTAGCATTGCCATCATGAGCATTTTAGCATGCTGGCGCTGGCAACTGGCTCAAAGCACCACTGTGCATAAGAACAGCCTCACAGAGCTGATAGCATTTATGTAGACTCTTGAAGTGACTGTAGTGTTGTTACTCATTAAGATGAAATTCATCAGTATGCAGTACAAAGCCATGTCTGAAATCTCCTTCCCCTGCAAGAGAAATTTTGGCACTAACCAAACAGACAATGCAACAGTCACCCACACTCAACCCATCGACTGGTCAGGTGTTTGGAGGTGGTCAAAGTACGCAGGATTCAAAAACAACACTATACATGCCTTTAAGGAAACATTGTCCGATTGGCTCAGTGGTAAAAGAAGTTCTCATATCTTTTACTTTAGTAAACATAGCCATAACATTCTGTAAACATAGTTTGCTACAAGAAAAGTCTTACAATCGAATCTTAAACTTAAAGGTCCAGTGTGTAAGATTTAGGGGGCTCTATTTGTAGAAACAACGGAAATACAAAAATTCCTGCTTGGAACAGGAGGTGAGGTGAGGGGACTGTGGCCATTCAGAATGTGTATAAACATTTTTTGCCTTTAGACATGGTCAGTTTGTACCAACTAGTGTTTCCTAAGACCTTGAAGAGTCACGTAGGAGGAGGGAGAAAGACGAAAAGGAAGTAGAGCCAGCACTACTATAGAGAGAGGAAGAGGAGGGGATTGGTTGGGAGGTAAGGTTGAGAAACTTGCTTTTGGCCAATTGACAGGGATGGAGGAGAGGGAGTGGACGAGGAGGAGGAGGAAGAGGAGTGCAGCGGCAACACATGGTCCCAATTTCATGGTTGTGGATGGAGGAGTGCTGGCGGATGCGGGGGCAGGAACAGGCCTGCAATCTGGAGACATTAATACCTCAGTAATAGTCACATTCACTTCCACAACCAGGAAACTACTGCTCTGGACCTGCTATGTACGTATGTGTGTGTGTGTGTGTGTGTGTGTGTGTGTGTGTGTGTGTGTGTGTGTGTGTGTGTGTGTGTGTGTGTGTATGTGTTCAGATTATAGCACTACACAAATTACTCAGTCTCTCACTCTCTCTTCCTAGCACATATGCACACACACACACACACGCACACACACACTCATGCTGAGACAGAGCAGACCATAACAGAGTAGTAAAAGGCAGCAGGGCAGAGCAGGACACCGAGTGCCTCACTTCCTGTGCCTCCTGTTCTTCCTGAGCTCTTAATGAGACCTGTTACAGTAAACCACCACCTCCTCTTTCAGTCCATCTCTCCTCTCCTTCATCCTTCATCCTCCTCTCCCTCTTTAACAATGGGTCAAATGACTACATGTATGTTCAAAGAGTCACTCAAAATAACAAACACATCTGTTTAGATCAGATTATGTAATTATATTTGCACTTCATTCCTGAGTCTATACACCGTTTAAATCCTCTTTCTGTGTAAACTTTCTGTGCTCAAAATAACCCAACATGCACTCTGGAATGGGACGCAAAAATAACTCCATATTATTTCAGCTCATTTTGGTTTTTACAACCCATAACTTTTCTGTTCTGGTTCACTCTCACTGCTTTCATCAGGCAGCTGTTTTCAACGAAAGAGCTTTAAAAACTGACGCTATACGCTGTACGCTACCTGCTCAGCGCCAAACAGCCAACAAAGTTAGTGACTAGCTGATGAATGTAGTGGAGCATTTAGCAGCGAAAGAGGTACTGTAGGTATTTTTCTTAGACGTTTGAGGAAATCAAAGCAGAGCAAATTAAGAGTAAATAAATTAAGAATAATAGATTTGAATTCTACATGTGGCAAAGTAAATAGGGAACTGTTTGTTGACATTTCAACGTTGTGATTTATTGGTGTTAAAATCAGTTAATGCATGAAGATAGCATTTAGGATTCAGACTTATTTCTTCCCAAGAGTGAGATGAGACAAATCTGTCTCAGTGTCTGAGCTTTAAATACAGAGCTGGAGTTAAGATATGGAATAAAGAAGTAGCTAGTCAACATGACAACATGACAGTGAACATCTTCTTGTTTATTACTCTTTTCTACTACAAAAGTGTAGAAATGACAAGTTGTAGTTTAAGAAGAAGTTATGTGCTGGAACTATTTCTTGCCAACAACAGAGGTTTGCCAGGTTTGGTTGAGATCAGAGGCCATGTCGATGTTAGGAGGTTTTCCTTTGCCTAAATGGACAAATAATATGCTTCCACCTCTGGATTTTATGGTTTTCTCTTCTGTATTTCAAAAAAGCATCTACTTCTTTAGGTGTATTTTGACTGATCAAACTCTTTTCCCAAATATCAGACCAGTTGTCTGACATACATTATGTACGAAATATCAAGCTGTATTGGGCAGCCACGTGGGAACAGGTTTTCTCCAAACATTTGTGGAGATTCAAAGTGTCAGACATCAAATGGGCTTCTGTTCATTGCTTGACTTTTAGAAAACTACTTGCACATAAACACAGAGACACACACATAGACTCATGGTCTCAGTCAACACTCTCACCACTGTGTGTTTAACTGCAGCCCCTGGACTCTACCGGAGGTGTTTCATCACTGTCAGGACTGGTTTGAAAACGTCCTCTGTCAGGCCACACTGGCTGGAGACGCAGGCTGCTTAAAAAGAGCCACAGACCTGAAGGCATGCTGAAAGAAGCCCTTGGTGCGTCAATGGACCGCTCACTGTGAGAGGAAAGATGGAGGGAAGTTGCACACTGTATGTAAACGAGGGAGAAGTCAGTAAATCACTTTGATAACATCTTTCAGGCTGAAGCGGAAAAAACACTTTTTCTACTAAATGAACACATTTTGGTCTGTGATATCTTTTTCTAAAGATTGTTGTACTTGATTAAGCCTCTCAGTTGAAGTATATCAGACGCAAAACAATCTCCAGGGGACACTGTAGATTTCCAAACCAGACCTGTTCAGGTAATAGTTTCTCTTGGCTTTCAGCTTGTTTATGTTGAATTTTTAAACCATATTTAGTGGTTTCATTTCAGAGGACTGATTGAACAGAGTGATGTAAATGTACACCCTAAAACAATCTGACAACTTTGATATATATTTCTTAAAAATCTGTTGAAATGTCCATTTAAGGTAATAAAACCGGTACAAAGTTACAAAGTCATAAACGGTTGCCACAAAGGGCTTTATTTCTATGAGTGTTATTAGTGGTATTCGTGATGGCGTTGATTGTATGTTTAAACATTATATTCTCCTGGATAAGTACAGTTCATTCAAATTTTCCTCTCAATGTTTTTTTCTTCCATGTCAAATAGATTTCAATCCCCCACTGCTGTATGTGATACTGGTGTGCCACAAGGCAGTATACTGGGTCATTTCCTATTTTCTCTGTAGCTTTTAGAAAAAGGGTTTAAAAATTATAGGATCATTTACATTTCCTCTTATTCACTGCAAAAACATTTTCATGTTAAACCTGTACCAATATTTCAGTATGTACAACAATTACTGATGCCAATTGAAGTTAACAATTCTATATTATCATCTGATAACTTGAACGATACATTTTGCTGTTCGCCATAGCTTGAGCTGCTTGAACACGATTGTAGATTGTAAATTTAACTTCTCAATATAGGACCAAATTTACTAACTTTATCAACACACTAGTTAGGCCATTATTATCCCGTGTCCCATAACCCAAAGCTAGCAATCATATAGCTCTGACGTCTATGTGACAGTTTTGGATGGTCCTCTTAGAAAGAATGTTGTAAATACTCGCTCGAGGGAAGGAAATCTTTAAAGCTACTTATAACAAAAAAAATCCATGTCAGGGGGGTGTAATAAAACAAAAAATGTATTTTGATTCTCTATAATGTCAATAATAACCATGTCAATCATTGTGGACATTTAAAATAAGCAAATTTTTGCAAAGTCATTTAGCCAGTCCTTATTTCTTCAAGCTGACAGTTAGGTTAAGAATTAGGATTATGGTTAATGTATGTTTTATAACAAGATGTTTTAATGCCCTCCATCCGCCCCTTGTCCATCCCACAACCTCTCCCCCATCCCTCGACCGCACACGCTTAGATCTCTGCGTGGTGCCGCTGCGTCAACCCAAGCCTGTATGGCGTCCTGCATACCGTTGGTTCAGACCACAAAACACACACTCTTCAATGGCTGCCCTTTAATCGGAGGACCAACACACACCCACAGTGCTCTGGGCTTAGGCCTTTAATGATCAAAATAGCTTCTGAACACTGAAGAGAAGGGACTCTGAAGTTATGTTTTCACTGTCGTCTTTGGTCAAACAGTCTAACCAAGAAAAATATTTATCTTTCTTTATTTTTATGGGTTTGATTTAACCAATCAGCCACCTGTAGATGTCACAGATGTTTGGTAATATTAAACCCTAAAGGTTGTCTTCAGACAGTTCATTTTAAGATTGCTTCAGAACATTTCAACTTGTTATAATTAGAAACATGCTGATGCAATACACATTCTTGCTCATGGTTTTATACTATCCAACTTATCTACAGATGAAGAGAATCAAGGTTCACCATCAAACATGGTGAAGAAGAGAATGTAGGTTTTAAAGGTTTTAGAAAAAGTGAGTCTACGAATGTTTCATGAGAAAGAAAAAAAACATTCAGTGTGTTTGTTGGGCCTCAAAGATACACACAAGTTTGGTCATTTACAAAGAATGTAAATAGAAACTTTGTTTACAAGAAAAAGGTCTCAACTACTCAATAAACAAAAAACTTAATCATTTTGTTTTCTTCAGTCAGAATTGCTGAAATGATTCCTGGGTCTTTAAAACATAGAAAGAGAAGAACAAAACTATAATTTAACAAATATTCAGGTTCTGTTTAATTGGTTAAATGTTGCCAAATCATATACATAAACAGAGTTGTGCAATTTATAGAAACAGAAGTGATACAAAGTACATGGAGAGCAGCAAGTGGCTGCCTTAACTATAAATAAATAAATATTATTTTAAATAAATGAACACATAATTGTAAAAATCACATTTAAGATCACATCCAGGACAGATGTTGCTCACACAGCATCTTTCCCTGGATCCCTTAGCTAAGGGAGGGTTTCTGTATTTACTGACCGTCCCTCTTATCCTCTAAAGGTGTCAGGGTCGTTCAGGACATGCTGGAGTATACAGTTAAATCTCTGAGGCACTGACACATCCACAAACATTAGAGGAAGATTTGTGGGTCAAACGTGAAAGCCTCGCTGTCTGTGTGGCTTCCACGGTGGCGTAGCTATTCGTTTTTCAAACTGTCGCAGTTGGATGATATCCAGCTATCTAGGAGATTTATCGAGGAGAGGGATGTGGTAAAAAGGAGTGATTGAAATAATGGGGGTGTATTGGAGGGAGCAATGACTGGAAAGACGTCTGGGTCTAATTTATGGTCCCAATAAATCCCCACTCTTTACCCTCTAACCCCTGAACCAGCCTGGCAGCTCCCTAAAATCTTAATCACTCCCCTGCCGGCCCCCTCTATATCCTCATGGGGCGAGAGAGAAAGGAAAGAGGGCAAACAGTGGCCAAATTATTCTGCTGTAAAACCAAATGGCGTCCTTGTAATCACCTGACTGCCCCATCAGCCAGACAGCAGCTAAAGGAGTCAGCCAATGAGACAGTTAGTTATTCAGTGAGTTGTATGGCTGACAGCCTGGCTGGATGACTTACTTACAGAGGCTCTTCTAGCTTCAGCACACACACACACACACACACACACACACACACACACACACACACACACACACACACACAGGTCTATTCCTGCTTATCCTTATGGGACAACTCTGAAAAAGCTTATTTTGTCTTCCTTGTGGTAGTCTACCCACACTTTTTGCCACCAAGACTTTTATTGTGGATAAATAAAAATAAAAAATCTATTGTAAAGTGTGTGGAAAAAGAAAAGAGTCACATTTGCTCTGTAATTCACAAACACTGTTGCCAGATCTTGTGGTTTTCTGCCCAATTGGGCTACTTTTTATTCGATTTGGGTGGTTTTTCCCAACAAAGAGCTATAAAAGGCTACATTCCAGTTGATCAGCCCCTCGTCTTCTCCACTTATAGACCTTCCTTTGAAACTTTTGACATTATTGTTTTCAGCTCTGTGTAGATATCTTACATCTGATCATATAAGTAAATATTTTATATGTTTAATGTAACATTATCCAGAAGACTTGGTGGAGATTGTCATATTTTTCATGACTCTTTTCGGATATGCCTAATTGTACTAATAAGACATAATACACATACACATATTTATATGTATATTTACCTTTTTGTATGTGCATAGTTTTTATGTTTGTCTACGTTTACCTGTCAAATTCTCTGTTTTAGTTTTTTAATTGTACTTATGTCTATATCTGCATGTGCTACGAGAGCAAAGTGTAAGTTTTTTTTCAGACGCATTCCTCTTTATATTCCTATTTATACACATCAGGTTAATTGTGGTTTAATTTTGACTGTGATATGTTTGAAAGAGATTGATCAATAACATCTTGAGAAGATACACTTAATCTGTCAAGAATAAATCACATTGTCACAATCATTTCATGAGAAGTGGTACAAATATTTTATTCCAACAAAAAAAGAGTTAAATGTATTAAAGTGTTAAATTAGGAGATCCAATTTAAACAACAAACAGCAAGAATTTATATAACCTAAACGTTTTTTACTATGCAATGCAGCAGCATCCAGAAATCCACTAAGTACTTTGCAGCATTTCAGTATGATTCATTCATTCTGATTCAGATTCAAATTTCACTAATATGTTGCCTACACCTTACCAGCATCAAGATGGAAAAGATTTTTGTTATATCTGCTTCAGTACAATGGAATAATTGAAGTTGTGGTTCAAAGTGTCCCTACAAAGAAGTTTTCAGTCATTCCCTGCCTTTAGTATCCACAGTTAGTAGTAGAGCTTGAAACATGTTCTCATTTGTGTGTGTTGATAATAATTAGAATAAAATCAACCATTTTATCAGGAGGGATTACAGGATTTCCTTAGGATAAACAATTAGCATGACAAGGACATAAATCTCTGTCTGTCACTAGACTAGCTGTGACCTACAGTGTAACAATATTGCCACATTAAAGCATGCCTTGTGTTTTTTGAGCTGCCCTTCTCCATTGTGTTGAAAACAGTGTAACAACCCGACTCTTATTGACTGACTTACTGACTGGTTAACATCACTCCCCCATAAACACTCTTGCTGACATTTTATCTGACTGACTGCAGCACTAACTGACCAGTCGGCGTCCTGGATCCTGCTCGTCTGGCTGCCGAGCTGGCCAACCTGTCTGGTTTGCTGTCAGCTTGGCCGAGTAACTGGACTCGCTGACTGACTGACTTGTTTCCTGGCTGACAGAGTGGTTGTGTCAGAGTAGATTTATGTTGCCTAGCCCTGGTGATAACTCATGTCAGACACACTGAGCTCCCCACGGGGGAGCAATAAAACCGCTCACTGTGTTAACCTGTTTTCCCCTGAATCCAGTGAAAACGCTCAGTCGACTGCACAGGGTTTGTTGATGTTTACATGTTCATTTTTGGCCCCTGCCTGAGCTTTTATCCAAAGTGGCTGAACCCAACGATGCAATAAGCTTCAAATTTCTCATTTCTGCATTGCAGCAGTCAAAATTAAACTAGTCATACAACAACAATACAACAAAGTTTAAGTGTTTCCGATGTTGTTTTCAAGTGATGTGGGGCATACAAAGTATTATTTTCATTACTGATTAATCAGGCGATTCATAATTTCTATTTAACATTTAGACTGTGAAGCATCAAAAACTCGAGAACCAAGTCCATCACAGTTTCTAAGGTAATGTCTTAAAATGTTTGCTTCATTCTAAAGATACTCGGTTTAAAATTATATAAACCAAAGAAGGCAGTCAATCCTCACATTGGAGAAGTGAGAACCGCAGAATGATTTGAATTTTTTGCCATTTTAATTTGTAAATGACATGAAATCAACCAATTTAAGTACAGGACTTTGACACTTGAGTACACGGTTTAGGTCTGGTTTAGGTAACAATATCACTTTGGCTGACTTGTTGGTTAGGAGGGTTGTGAGTGTCTGAACAAAACCACAAAAACTTGGATGCTTCAGTTGCTACAAACAGACAATCTAGAAAATAAATGAAATGTGTTTTAAATTTATGGAATCAACATTTTGTGACTTGGCAGATGTTATTTAATATGTCAATTTTCACATTATGCAGATTTCTAAAAGAAAATATGTCTGGCATTATATTTACTTCACTATTTACTAAAACATCCAACAGTAAAAAATAATTTAAAAAATGCTCTAACTTCTGTAATCTGTAATACTTTTGCATGGCATTAAAATTTTTAAATTAACTTTTAATTTATTTAAACACTTTTAACTTATTAACATAAATTAACGTGTCTTTTCTCCAGACAAAACTGGTGGCTTAGGGCGTGTTAAATGTAAACAGTACAATTGAAATATTATTAAACCAACACTTTGTAACTTTTCTTCCTTAAAATTACAACTTAAAAAACATTTTGATACAAAACTGACCAATAGGAAGAACAGTGCCTCCACACTGTGTCCTGTATATCTGTTCTTGCACTATGTAACTTGGTTGATGATCTCCTGAAAAACACTTTGCAGCAGCAATCACTAAAGCACTCTAAATTTGGTGAAAATGTTGTCTGGTTTTAACTCTGATGTCTGCCTTCTCCGTGATTTACAGTATTTTTTTAAGGACCATAAAGTAACTGCTGCTAACTGATGTTAGCTAGTTAGCTCCTCTCAGTTGACAGTACTGCTTGGGATTTGATGGAGTGTTGGTGTTCACATCTTTGCGCCAAAAAATAGTATGAGTTGCTTTACATGAAGTATAGTTGCAGTATAAGAAGCAGCAGGTTGTATGGAGTGTCCAGTATCCAAGCTACTTTGTCCGGGTTCGGCAGGTTCAAGTCCTTGACATTCAAGGACAAATATACAAAGGGCGCATTTTAAGAGTGTGGTGTCTGAGAGACACTTAGTCGTGAGGAAACTGCAGCTGTAAAGACAAAAGAGGAACCCAGAGGTCTCATAAATCACCTTTTAAGAATCTAACACTCACACCCACTTTCAACAACAATGACAACCACTTCCTTTAAGGCAACCACATGCTCCAAATAACAAGCTAGAAGGAGGATTCTTTAAAAAGGGGGATCGGATGTTTGTCTCATCTGCCAGATTCTGTGCAGAGGGTAGACCAAGCCACCAACGCATGCAGGGTTAGAGGTTTGATACCTCCAAGTGTCAGAGGGCATAAATTACTTAAAAGCATTCATTTACTATATTGGGACCAGACAGTGTTTTGAGATGTTTTCATTGTGAGAGTCATTTTGCATGGACATTTAACTTACTTGAGAATCTACAAAAGAATCATGTTTCCTTATTTATCTATTTATTATATTCTGTACCTTTAAGCTACAAGGACACTGCAAGTGTTGTGTATGAATCCTAAATGATAATATGAAATGTATTAACTGTTTTAATGCAGTTTTTATAGTCGTACATTTTGAGTAAGTATGTGTGGTGAGTCTTCTGTATGGCTACTGTGCATCTTGCAGGTGTGTGCTACACATTGGAACTATAAAAACATGCAGGCCAACACCTGCACCTCTACATTTCTGCAAAAGGAATATTACTGTGAATGGTACTTTCACAAACAAGCAAGTGAATCCAGATTATGAATGATTTGCTGCTCTGCAATGGAGAGCAGTCATGACAACTGGATATATTGAGATTCAGTCTGTTGTGTTAGTGCAGTGTGGACTGTGTGTGTGAACCATTACAGTCTAGGATAAGCAGGTAAACAGTGTTTTTTTCTATAATAACAACACCTGTAACCATCCATCCATTTTCTTTAACCGCTTATCCTTATCAGGGTCACGGGGGGCTAGAGCCAGCTGACTTTTGGTGAAAGGCGGGGTACACCCTGGACAAGTCGCCAGCTCATCACAGGACACATCAACCATTCACACTCACACCACACCTACGGTCAATTTAGAGTTACCAATTAACCTATTAAGTGCATGTCTTTGGACTGTGGGAGGAAGCCGGAGTACCCGGGGAGAACCCATGCAGCATCTCTGGGAGAAGAAAGAAAGGCCCCAGGGTTCAAACCAGGAACCGTCTTGCTGTGAAGTGACGGTGCTAACCACTGCCGCCCTACCATACCTGTACCCTGCCTCATGCCCAAAGTCAGCTGGGATAGGCTCTAGCCCTACCATGACCCTAAAGATAAGTGGTTACAGAAAATGGATGTATGGATGGACAATGTTTTTGTTTTCATAATTTAATTGAGTGGTCTCTTGCTCATCAGCTACTTCCTTTAATAATATAGAAAAAGTGTCAGTTGAAAACAACAGGTTGTCTGGGCTTTTAAAAAGTCATTACTCAGCTGATGTGAACAATTACCGTCCACTGCAGCCAAGCAGGCCTGTAATTGTTTGTGCATGGAGCCCCGAGGATGTGACTGATTGGATGTCATTAAGTCGTATGTGCGTCAACAGACATGTAGCGAGCTTATTACAGTCAAACCTCGTTCTCTCTCAACCCTACACTTTCTCTTCAGAGGGCAGCTAATAACCCAGAAGGTCCAGGTGGCAATTTAGGCCTCTGAAGTTTTAAATGCTTCCTACTGTAAGACACAAGTACACCCACACACGTAATACTGGCTTTATTCTCACACAACATAAATGATAATTGGACCAAAATGTATATTTTCTCTTTACCCATAAACCTTTGTGGTTTTGGGGATACTTCCTGAAGTTGGTTGGGAGGATACTTGTCCAGGGTGTACCCTGCCTCTCGCCCTAAGTCAGCTAGGATAGGCTCAAGCCCCACCAAGACCCTGAAGAGGATGAGCAATCACAGATAACGGATGTAGTTGTTTTAAAGGTCCAGTGCGAACGACTCCAGGGACCTGCGACTGTAGATATAAAAGTCTCATTCTAAGGTAACAAAAACACAACAATTCTTGTTTTCAAGAGATTATACTCTGATGAAAACACATATTATATATACGTATTATATTTTGCCATATTCTGTAAATAGAGCGCTGCAGTCATACACTGGACCTTTAAGAGGACAGACACTCATATTGTTCCCATTGTATGGGCTCCACATGAAGTCAGATGGCATCATTCAAATGAAGTCTGACAAGCAATCTGAATAAACCCTCCATAGTTTAAGATAGTGGTGAGAAGAATTTTAAAAATCTGGAATGTGATAAGCCACATGGTGGTCTCTGAACAATGAGCTCCATTCTTATCCTAAACATCTCGTGTTTGTTCCATATCAGATTCACCAAACTTAACTTGGGAAACTTGACATGAATTGCCCATTTTAGCCTGATGTTCATGAACAGATCCACACTCATAAGATTTCATTATCAGCATAACCTATAAGCCCCTAAGTCAGCTATTCATTCACACCATTACCAAATAAGAAAAGTAAAACTTCACAACATCAGAAATCAGCAAACGAAAAGTCAGTAGTGGTGTGACTGCCCCGATACCATCCATACAATATTTTTTTCTGTATTGGTTTATTGGTTTTTATCTATACACAATATCTCTTGCATTGCATTACATTAAAATAGTTTTTGGGGGGTGATTTTTTAGCAATTTTATATCTGAATGGAGGGTCTGAGAACAGATGTGTTGCATTCTGTAGAGATTATAAAGCGCCCTGAGGTAATATTGGGATCTATAAATAAAAATTAAAACAAACATCTACTGAACTATGAAAGGTGCCAATACAAATGATAAAATCGAAAAACACAATTATTCCTGTTAAATTTGTTTTATATTTTATTTTTGTTCATTTGTGTATCATATATTTGCACAAAGTATAGTCACATGAAGGCATATTATAATGACTGGTCAAATTAGTGTTTTCCTGCTGTGTTCATAAGACTGATCACTCATTTTTACCTCATACCGACTATAAGAAAATTTGATAAATGCCTCAAATTCTCTTAAAACACACTTAGGAACAAATGTGTTAGAGTGAGTGGTTCTTCAGCGATCTAGAGAAGTATGAGAGCAGATGATAGATGTTAAGACCTAACGCTGACTGCACATAAATTAGGTCCAGTTCATTAAGAAAATTACTCTACTTTTCAACAAGTTGGAAACATAAAATTAGTCTGTCTTGATAACTGCTGGATATTATACTGTAATTTTCTTTAATAACCCACACTCAGCTGGCTCCAAGTGCCTCAGGGTGTTCAACATTAATGTCAGATAATATCTCAGATACTTACATGATCTTTGGGCAGATTGTGGCAGCAGTTTTTCTTGTGGTGCTGCGTTCAGGTGCTGTGGTGCGTAAAGAGTTCTCACAGTCTAACCTAAAAGGCTTAACTCCCGGCACCATGACCTGTAGACCATAAAACTGACTGCGAGGCACCAAACACAGATGATCCAGATAACTTTGTTTCACACAAATGAAATAATCAAACACAGAAATGTTGTGGTCAGATTAATTTAACTGACAAATAATATTTGCATTTCAGTTTTGGCAAATAAACTCTTCCAGAGGTCAGAGCATCTTCCAGTCCTCGCATGTGGAAATTGTTTAGAGGACTCAGTGAAAGCAACTGCAGCCGGGAGGTGCTGATCTGTCGGTGGAAACTCATGTGATCCTTTTAAAGAGGGAATTAAAAACATGTTCAAAGACAAATGACTTCTGCAGGATTTTATAACACTGTGATTTCATAAGACTGTTTTATAGGTAAACTTTACAGCATGAACAGAACACAACAAAGAGTAGAGGGAGTTTCTGTATATGTACCAACAATATACAACCAAATCCTTTGTGTCTGTAAGTTGTAGCACTGTCTGCTGTCCATCGGGATTAGTCAGCATTTTAAATTTGCAGATTTAAAGAGCAGCTGGTGCTGTGTGAGTCTGTACTTAAACACAGCATTGCTTTGACCATATTGTGACCATATTTTCACCCTTAAAGGGATAGTTTGGGTATTTTGAAGTGGGGTCATATGAGGTACTTATGCATAGTCAGTCAGTGTATTACCTACAGTAGATGGTTGTCAGTATATTGCCAGTTTGGAGAAGCAGACAAGCTGAGCTATGCACCACTTTTTTAAAGTGCAGGAAAACATAATTTAGCCACATAAAAAAAGCCCACCTCACAAAAAAACAATATCAGTTGAGATGTGAAAACAACTAGAACCTGACTGTGGCAAACAAAAACAAACTGGCTAGGGTTGTGAGAGCAGCAGTACCAACAAAAATCATCACACATCTGTATGTGACTGCTGTATACAGGAACGCTTTGTCTATTGTTGTTGACACTGAATACTTTCTCCTCTCTGAATGTGAGCTAATACCCTCTGAGGGATATTTAATGGATCATTTGTGCCCTGTGCAATCAATATAATAAACCAAAAGCACTAAAATAATCTCTTGCCAGGAATGTATCACTGTACTGATGACAGATTGTGTTTATTATTTTCATTGTGTAATATGAACTGTTTTTACTGGTGACCCCAAGACCAATTTTCTGCGCTGAGGAGGGACAATTAAGCTGCATTTTTATTTTACTGTATTCTGTTGATTCTCATGAATACAATGCTTCTAGTTTTTGTTTTAAAAAATCTCAGAGGTTAGAGCGTCCTTGAATGCATCAGCATGGGAGTTTAAAATGGTCTCTACTGAAAACAGCTGTGCCAAACATGAACAACAGAACTCTGACAGGAGCATAAAGCTGTCTGAGCTGTCTGAAATCAAACTAAAGGCTTTGAGAAACAGCAGTAACGTTCACATGATTTGTGGTTAATGGGCAAAGTCATGGGAACCATCAGGACTTTAAATTCTTTAAATTCAGGAAAAACACAAAGTATGAATGATTCCCACTCTCCTGTAAAGACTTCAGCGTCACTATTATACATTGTTACATATTTTATTTATTGGTGATGATAATTCTGTTAATAATTCCTATTCTAAGTGTAGACAATTGACCCATATTAAGTTAGAAAGGTGAGTGACTGAAGTGGTTTGACTGGAATAAAAGCAGATTAAAGTTACTTTAAGTAAAGGTTTATAGTAGCACTTCATCACTCTATGTCTGTTATTTACTGGTGCTGATGATGACCAAGCGGCAGCCTCCATGGATGGCAAAATAACTAATTTCCACATTCATGACAACTGTCAACCCTCTACTGGCAGCGAATTTTCCCCGTTTAATCATACTAAGACTTAAAGGCATGTGTAATTAAGAGCATGGCCGTCACAGCCGGCAGGTGTTAGTAACCAGGCTTCATTCTGCCTGCCTCGGCTCCACCCACGCTCCACGTTTTTGCCCATTTCTGGATTAGCTGGGAGCTAGTGAAGGAAAATGATGACAGCCAGAGCCACCACACTCTGAGCTTCACAAACATGTGGGTGACATCATGGAGATTACATCCATCTTATTAATACAGTCTATGGATAAGGATCAAAATCCACAGGTGGGTTCATGTTCTGTAATGAGATATTATATTTTACACCTTTAGCTGTAATATACTGTGGTCAATGTCTGATGTTTAATGTTGTCTGTGCTCCAACTCCAACCAAAATATTTGAGACTTAAACATCACTACTTTTAAAGAAGTTGGCATGATTTGCAGCTATGAATTACATTTTGCAAAATGTGCCTGCAACATTCTTCCTCTTCAAATGGAAAATGTGTAATTATGAGTTGAGACTTTTCATGTAGACTTGAATATAGTAAATATCTTAAGTGTGAAAATACAGTATGAGATTATAGTTTCTAGTAATTAAACACCAAGTACAGACAAGAGTGCTTATTAAGACTGGAAGTTAAACCAAAGCAAAACAATCAAGTGTCTAATTAACTGAAGACTGCAGCAAATGTTTTTATGTGTTGCACTGAAAGCTAGGACAGTTATGAGTGGGAGTCATGAGTGAAATGCCCCTTTAAGCCCCTGAGAGTCTCTGTGGGCATGTGAAGCACATGGAAAAAAATAAGAAAGAATGTAAAGAAAAAACAAAGAAGAAGAATAAAGCTGTCATCACCCACTAGTCATCTTCATCAGTGAAATATGTAATTATCAGTCCGGAAGAGCAGCCCTCTTCCTCCTGTTTATATTCTCCTCTTTCCTCTGTGAATGTGTGTTTGTTTTCTCAGCCGCCTTCAAATCTCGCTCTCTCTTTCACACGCACACACTCACACACACACAGTTCATAGACAGATACCTCTAATCCTTTGTTTGGCAACAGTGGCATCAGGAACCCATCTGTTGTATTTATGGATAGACACTAGGTGAGATTTTAAGATCAGAAAATGTAGAAGACATCACATCTAACTTTAGCCATGTTAGCAACCGTGTTAGCAGCACAGCTCTAGGGAAGCTAATGTCTGCTGGTCGAACACTTTCATCCACACTGAAATATCTCAACAACAACTGAATGGATTGCATGAACTGTAATAACTTTGGTGGCCCCATCCATCCATCCATCCATGCATTCCATCCATCCATCCATCCATCCATCCATTTTCTTCTGCTTATCCGGGGTCGGGTCAGGGTGGCAGCAGGTTTAGCAGGGCATTCCAGACATCCCTCTCCCAAGCATAGCATTCCAGCGCTTCCTGGGGGATCCCAAGGCAGTACCCAGATAAATGGGTTATATAGTCTGGACTTCCAAAGAAAGGTGCCCAAGGGGCATCCTAATCAGATGCCTCAACCAACTCTGCTGGCTCCTTTTTAACGCAAAGGAACAGCAGCTCTTCTCTGAGCTGCCTCTGAGTGTTTCAAAGGGTGAGCCCAGCCACCCGGCAAGGGAAGCTCATTTTGGTTGCTTGTTAGCTCATGACCATAGAAGAGGAACGTAGATGGACTGGAAAATCGAGAGCTTTGGCTTCCAGTTCAGCTCCCTCTTTCCCACAACAGTCCGGTACAACATTCGCAGTACTGTAGATGCTGCACCAAAGCCCTGAACCATCTCACACTCCATTTTCCCATCACTTGGGAACAACACCCAGAGATATTTGAACTCACTTCACTTAGGGCAGCAAGTCACTCCCAACCAGGAGGGAGCATTCCACCGTTTTCCAGCAGGGAACCATGGCCTCAGACTTGGAGGTGCTGACTCTGATCAGGGGTCCTTTCATTTTTAATCTAGCACCACCATTTTAATTTGTTCAGTATTTCGGTTGTTGAGCATGCCCTGAAAAGTAATATTCCTGTCAGTCTCAGCTGTACTCTGTGTTTATTGCTAATTGATAATCGCACAGAGGATAAATCCGACTGACTTCCGCTATCCCTTTTCTGCAGCATCATCAGCTATCGTTTAATGGTGATTTAGCCTCTGAGAGCAAGAGCTAATGCTGATCACAGGGCATTCTGTAGTGTAAATGTGGTCCAAGTCTTGTTATCAAGCTTCAGCAAACTTCAAGGAAACTAACTTAACTTAAATAATTTCCTTTAACAGGTAGATGTAGCCAGCATTGTTAAGTATGATAACAAGATATCAGCTGATCCAGATCAATCACCCTGATGGGAAACTCTTTGGAAACTTCTTTGGCAAACAAACAAGTTAACAGTTACCACTGTTGAATGTAAAGACTTCAAACACCTCAACATTTTGTTTACATGCCCTCAGTAAATCAAACATGTTGTAGGAGAGTCAGTTACCTTTGTTGAATGTAGACTTCAAATCAGCATTTTGTTTACATGCCCTCAGTAAGTCAAACATGTAGGAGAGTCAGTTACCTTTGCTGAATGTAAAGACTTCAAATCAACATTTTGTTTACATGCCCTCGGTAAGTCAAACATGATGTAGAGTCACATGTGTCCAGAATCCAGGAGGTAAGGATTTCCCCGGGAGTCTCATCTCATGCCAAGAACCAACATCACATCAAGAGACTTACCGTGACTCATCCATGAAGAACATTTGCCTTTTATTTTGTTTTTTTGTGTAGTTCTGCTGGAGGAAACACTGACATATCAAATATATGTTTGAACATGTGATTCAGTGTCTGGAGCGCTGCGGTTCATGTATGTCTGTGTTTAATAGGGCACAAGTACAGAGCACTGGTTCCCCTTTGAAACAGAGAGGCGAGGTCCAGACTGGGGGTGTCCCCTCCCCCCTCCAACCAGGCAGAAGGGGCAGCAGCAGCTTCTACATTCGAGACCAGAGAGGATCCCAGTAGGAGGTTAATTAAAACAAACTGGCAGCGCTGTCGTACACGCAGATGTAGGTGAAACAACTGGAGCCTCAAAGTCTCTGGAAGAAAAGCAACCCCTGCCTCTAATAAGACCATGTCTAGAGTAATATGAATACATTTGAAGTGACTGTTTATGTGGTTCATGTTAATTAAAGGAATAGTTTGACATTTTGGTCATATATGTTTATTTGTTTTCTTGCTTAGAAGTTCACAAATATGCCAACAAAGCTCACTGATTAACATGTATCTAGTTTTTTTATTTGTGGATGTGTTATGCGCTGGAATTCTGTCTGCACAAACAGAAATGTTTGTATATTAGATACAATTGTTAATTAATTAATAATTAGTGAACTTAAAGGTGCTGATAGGCACATTTTGCTTCCTATCAGCAGAGATAGAGCCAGGCTAGCTGTTTCCATCTGCTTAGGTAAGATAATCAGCTCCTAACTTTAGCTAACTAACACACAGATACACAAGTGGCAAAAAAAGCATATTAGTATTTTTTAGTATGCATTATTGTTTCTTTAAAATGCATATATAATGCATGTAATTGCAGTATTGTGTGATAATTCACTGTGGGTTCATCAGCACGAGCGACTCCTTTTACATTACACATTATTATCTGATCCATTGTTAATGTAAGACTACTGATTATAGCAGCTTAAAGTTTTCATCCACACTAACGTCTTACATATTTTTTTAATATAATTATATATATGTTTGGCATCAATATGCCAAAAAGCTGTCATCAGTTTCAGCCTGAAACACCACTAAGTGTGTATTCATTTGTGAAGATATACCTGAGATCACGTGACAATACACAGCTCTGTATTCACCTTTTACACCGGCATTTTCAAACAGATCTACTTTGTCAGAGAGAGAGAAAAGAACGCAGCTTTAAATGAATCAATATCGTGTAGAAATCTTGATAACATCAGACAGATGTTTGTGACTCTAATCTTTTTGGTATGTCTGTGATTGCTGTGTTTGTACCAGTGATGACAGTTTCCTTCTGTTTGTTTGGCTTTGTTTGGCTTTCAACAACAAACCTCCAAGACAAGAGGAGGACCAGCTGCTCTGATCAGTGGAGGAGGAGGAGGAGGACGGCAGGGAAAGTGACCCTCACTTTCACCCAGAGGTCAGCCATGAGGTTGGGTTTGTTCCAACGTAATCGCAAGTTTAAGTTGTAAGACAAATTGTACATTTGTAATTTCAGATATAATTTCACTAAAATTGAAGCTCAGAAACAAAATGCTGTTTGTTCAGTGCTCCACACCAGTGGAACTTTTATTTGACCAGCCAGAGGGCTACTTGCTTTATAGGATAAGTGACATATTGTCTGCAACAAAGTAATCAACAGGAAAAAAGTAAACAGCAAAACACAAGTGAATCTTTTTTTGTGGATGGAAACAAGCATTCATTCACATTTTCTTCTGACGAATTACTCAAAATGAAGTTAACATTTGTAATATATTTGGAAGAAAACATGGCTTGTGACTGTCAAAAAGCAGTTTTCAGCATTGGCATTGATGAACTTGAAAAATCTTTGCGATCGCTAATTATTCATGATACTAGAAATGCTTATTAGTTTATTACCTATACATTAAATAATTAACAACTGCAATTAATAAATAAGTAAAATCTGTCCATTGTCAATCAATAACTGGAGATAAAACATGTCATCTATAGCAACAAGGTCTCTCCTTTCCTCGGTAAAAGTTGCAGCAGCTCGGCAGCTTTGAAAAGGTCTTAAGAGGGAAGTCTTGTGAGACATTCTAATAACATTACTGAGGACTTCTCAAGGTGAGATAAGATGCTTTGTGAATTAAGACATAATTTCTAGCCTGAGACCCAAAACTACAAAAGCTTTTCCTGATGAAAGAGGGGAAACAACTTCAAGAATCTAAAGCAGATCTAATCCTCTTTGACTTAATCCTTTTAGATATAATTTAACCTGGATGACTGAGAATTTTGACAGACAAAAATGTGCCGCAATACCAATGATATTCAATAAATAGCTGAATAACTGAACACATATTTGTCACAAGTACCAACAGGCTGTGAATGTGATCAACATTCAATCGTGTATTTTGGCTCATTTTTCTGAGCTTTAAGCTGCAGGCACCTGTCTGTCTCGAGAGCCGTGGGGGCGAGACAGTCTGACAAGAGCCCCGGTGACCGGGAGGCTCAAACTGTCACCAATGTCTGACCACACAGCTACGGGTCAGTCTACACAGAGACAGACAGGGAGACGACGACCGACCGGGGTCTCCTCCAGAAGACGTTAATGATCCAGAGACAAAGAAACAGAGCAGAGATAAACACAGAGAAACATGCAGTGGCTGCCGTTAGAGGCACCAGTGTTATCCATCTGACTGACTATTCCCACTGAAGTACATGAGCGGTATTGATAAACAAAATTATGAGATAATGTGACGTGTCTGCACGCTTCACAGTCAGCAATCAGAGAGAAACAACAGCTTGAAAAATGCTTTAAACTGAATCCAGATTTCGAGGAACACACAGCTGTTAGCTTTCTGCTGTTCTTCTGCACTGAATCAGTTTTATCAGATTATTCTTCTACGAGCAAAATCAATACCATATTTTAAGTCAACATGTCCTGGTTTAAATTGGTCTAGGGTTGAGACTGCTGGTTTTGAAATTTCATAAATACCTTTGTACCCTGCTCCTCTTCGCCGCTTGAGGGCTGCCTTCCCTGTCTTATTTCTGTTGTAAAATGAAGCCCTTTTGATACATTTCTTTCATAATAAATCAGGTTTTAGGCGTAAACAAGATTCTGATTAAATAAAAGGTTCCCTAAATGTAAATGTAGCTAATGAAAAATCAGTCTGTAGGGAACCAGAGGGTGTTCACTACCTGAGCAAGGTACCGAACCGCTAACTGCTCGCAGGTCGCAGCTACGTGGCTGCCCATGACTCCAACATCTCTCCACGTTTGCATGTCTATTAGCCCTTTGTGTTTGTGGTTGCATTTCAGGCCTATATGTGTGAAACATGAGTGAAAATAATCTTCTTCTTAACTCTCTTGGTATCATCTCAACTAATCTGCATCCTGAGTGACATCCTTTAAGATGCTGGCACTTGAATCAGCCGTTAAAACTCCAATTTATGGACTCATATTGTCTTAAATCTGCACACCGTTGTGCACTGACTGTATTAGAAATGTATAGCAGACAATGGCGATAAATGAAGGAACCATGACTGGATAATGTAAAGCATATAGCATTTGTCAGATTCTGACTGCTAAAGGTGAATTTACGAGCCGACAGAGGAAAGTCCCAGCAAAATAAGAAATTCCAGAAAATAGTGCGAAACGTTTTTTTTTTTTCACACTGTCTACTTCATTGCATACTGTAGCTAAAATTAGACACTTTTTGCCGGTGCAGACGTTTATGAACTCATAACTCACAATAGACATGAACAGAACAGGTAAGTTCCTTCTCGCTGTTGCTCAGCATGGAAACTGAAGCAGACAGAGGCTTTTTTGTCTGAGCTGTAAGGGAGGGAGCACAGGCGTCGCACAGCGCCGAGACGTCCTGACAGGCCGCCGGCTGCTCTGACCAATTAAAAGGTGAGAGGAGAGGAAGAGCAGGAAGTCAGGAGCCAAGCAGAGAGCTGCCCAGACTCCCCGAAATACTGGGCTCTCTGTGAAACTCACTGTTTCACTGGTATTTGGTTCTAGCTTATTATGAACTTCAAGTTAGAGGAACATGTAGCTGATTGTTTTATTTAGTTTTTCCACGTTTTTCTGCATGTCTTTGAGTTTAGGTCACTCAGATCCAGAACACACAGTCACAGTTGTAGTTGCAGTAAAATGGCTGAAGACGAAGCGTCAAAATATTCTAAAATATCTGTGACACATACAAGATCTACAACCATGCGAGCAGCTGTGTCAGGCTGTTCTAACATGTTCACAGTGACAATGCCAAGATGCTGATGTTAAGCAGTTGTAATGGTTACCATCTTAATTTAGTGTGTTCGATAGTTCTGTCGCTACACTTCCATGTTGTACACCGTGCTCACTATGTACTTCTTGGCGTAGTGCGCTAATTTCAGTGTAGGGTAGTGTTATGTATGACCATTGCATTCTTGGAAATGACAATTGCAACATTTTAGCGCTTTTTCTTCTTTGCAGAGTTGCAGATTTGCGGAGCATTAGCAGCAACAATTGACCACCCAAATAAAAATATAAAACATATGTGCAACTTACATTTGCATATCACGGTATTCCCCGCAATGGCTTCAACTCCAGCGCTTCCTCAGCAGTCATTTTCACAACGCCAGTCATCCCTCCCCTTGACCAAACTCAACCTTTTGACTGTCCACAATAGGTACTCACAGTACACTGCATTTTGCACATTGCGAACGCACTTATGTACTCAAAAAAGTAAGTGTAAGAATGGAAGTATGAGATCTGAGACACAGTGAAGTACAGCTAAGGCTGATAGGAGTGTCCCTATTGCAGGTAGGGCATTGAACAAATACATTTTTTTACCTGATGATGGTGAGAGGACATGTCAGAGAATCACAAAAGTTACTATAATTTATCCTCTGGGGACCATGAATGTGTACTTTGTACTACTACTTCCATCAAGACCAAAGAGGGAAATCAACACTGAGGATAATGTGGCTAACCAGTTGCAGTCAAAGTATTTAAAAAAACTGTCATGTCATTTTAAGATCGGCTCAAGAGGAAGAAGAGAAGCAGAAAAGAGAGGACCAGAGCTGATGATGAATAAACTCATCAATCATCATCTTCATCAAAACAATGGTGGCTTCAAGACAAACTATCCACATCCGAGGCGTGTTTGTGAAGCGTCAAACCCACTTCCAGTTTTTTTAATATATCTTGAAAGAAAAGATGACGAAACATGTTTTGCTCTGGTGTTTGAATTCTCTCTGTTAGTCCAGAGCTTTTACAGCAGCTTATCCTAAACTCACAGGCTGTGAGCGTTCTGATTTCTGATTTCTTTTGTAGTTTTTGTTATTCTTATTACTCCTAATCCAATTATACTCATCATCCTTGCCGAGGTCATCTGGAAGAACTAGTTGTTGTTTGAGGGTCAAGGGGAGGTGCTGCTCAGATGGTGGGCTGGTTGGCCTCAAACTGGGCAGGAATGCAGGGGCATTTCAGCACTTCAGATGAATATCGAACATTTGGGTTAGGGTGACAGTAGTTTGATAGACAGGTATAAGTAATGAAGTCAGATGTTTGCTCCAGGACTGACAGCTGTCAGCAGGTTCAAGCAGAGAGATTTGAGCAGAGCTGCTCTGGTTTTTGTATCTATTTCTGTGACATTGTACAGGTCAAACACACCTCTAAACTGCTGCTCTTAGTTGAAAACTTTGGTATTTAGTTAATGCTGAGGATGAAGGAAGTGTGTCTAAATCCTGTCCAGACCTTCCTGCTACGACAGATCCACACCAACTTTATAAAATATTAGAAGAAACCATCTGTGAGGCAGTTTGTTTACCAGCTCTGTCAGACATATCTTTATTGCTATACTAATTTTAATGCAGGTCCATTACATTGTAAGTTGTATAATGTAAAATTCAAATGTGCTCAGGACATCCAGACGTGAATGTCAGTTAGTGAATATACTTGTACCTCAAAAAAAGAAAGATAGAGATTGTCTGGGATGAATGGGACGATCAGGAACCTGGATAATGTTAGAAAACTTCTAGGGATATGAATAAACCAGGTCTGTTATATATCCAGGATAAGACTCATAACAGATAGTGTGCATATGAAGGTATAACTGACAAACTACGTGGATATCGTGACACAAACCAGAGGTTGATTGAAGATGGATTAAGTAGAAAAACAATAGGTCAATCATTTAAATTTGGATCTTGACTGAATCTTCTTTCTTTATCCATTAATTGTGGCAGTAAGAGTATTTTAAACAGTACGCTGCTGTGAGGTCTCGCAGGTCCAGCAGTAATCTCAGTGTTGATGGTTTTGGTTTTTTAGAGAGAGGAGACAGCAGAGAGGCTCACGGTCGTCTTTTGATGAGGCCAGATGAGACCTTCAGCCACATTCCTGGTCAGTCTCCTGGGCTGCAACTCGCCACATTACTGCCTGCTGTCCAAACAAACAAGGCCAGTCCCAGAGGGCCTACTGAGCCGAGACGTGCCAAGCCAAGCCGGGACAAACCGCCCACCTCTGACGGCCGTAAAATATAGACTCTCAATTTTTAACTCCAGGAACAAGAAACTTTTTCAGTTAGTCACAAACAAAGTCGTTCCACATGTTGTGGTACAAGCTGTTGTTGTCACTAGTGATGTCCACACGTCACCAACCCATCACTGGAATCTGTTTGTCCCTGAAAGCCATGCATTTTTCTGTCACCACTCTGTTTTGGAGGTGTATATGTTATTTGTTGTTGTAGAGGAGTAAACTCAATTGACCATTTGCTAAAAAACCTCCCACAAACACCCATTGTCCAGTCATAGCTTAGCAACTGTAACTAGTGGGTGGGCGTGTCGAGTTTTCCACAGACTGAATCAGTGGAAGCTGCTGCTGTAGTAAGAGCAACTGACATTGTGCAAGCTACATTTCTTGGCATGTCTGGCTAACTTGCTTACTGCTTCCTTCCAAGGCCAAGGAGGACATCATTAGCTAGATATTTTAATTTACAGGGTTGCAGGTTGTGTTTTTAAACGTTTATTAGCACATCAACAGTGTCATATTTTCCCAACGTGCCAACCTTGGATGCTGTGAGAGTTTAGGCTAACATTAGCATCCATGCCCAAGGAAGTTTACACTCCAGCCAAACCTATCACCCAACACCAAAATCACCGGACATATCAGTTAGTCCTCTTGTAACTTTAAATATGAAAAGTATGTGAGCTAAAAAGGGTTATGTTAAAATGAAATAATAGTCTAATCTCTTTAACTTTTACTACAGCTTTACACTGCAATACAAGAACAATGTTCGTTAATGTGTTTTCTATGGTTGTCATTGTCTGTAAGTAAGAATTTCCAGTATCTGCCACTGTTATCATTGTAAACTGCATGTGTGGCATGAGAATGGACAGTTTGATAGGCAGCAGTAACTTGTCCAGGCTTGGGGAGTAATGGATTACATGTGACATGTGAAAAATGGGGATTACTTTACAGGATTACAATTTAAGAATACATTTAAGAAAATAGATCAAAGATACATACATACAGCATACATGAATGCATAAAGGAATTAAGTTATGTTACTCTAATATTGTGATACCTGGAAGAATATTCACAAGTTACACACCTTCAAATGATACTATAAAGACTCAGTCACCTGCTGAGTGTGCTTAGCTAAGAAAGTAGCTACCTGCATTGCAGGTAGCGCTGTGTTCTAGTGTGCCATCTACATGTTTGGTCCCACGACCACGGCAGAGAACACAGTAGCCTACAGAGGTGGGGGTTTTTTGCCAGGTCCTCAGAATCACTCATAGACTGTATCAAGCAGGAAACACTTCGCTCCAGCAGCATCACAAGTAAGTTTCATTGGATGTATAAGTATACACTCCCAAGTGCAGGATGAGTCATCAACAACTTTTTATCATTTATTATTTATGAGAAAGTCTAAAATATCATGAAGAAATGAAGCAAAAATTACTTTTTTTTCTTTGTTGGGCCAGATACTGGAGTATAGGTGACTTATAGCACTAGACATATGTGATAAATTTTGACAATAAATGATCAATTTTGACTTCATGGGGACTTTAATACTTCATTAATTCTATTGATTAGTCATGACTAATAAAGGAAACAAAGACTAGAAATTAAATAAAAACTTTTTTCTAATGTAGAGTGTTTATGATTCCACATCTATAGCCTATTTTTCACTGTTTGTGACAGCTGGATAAAAATAACTTGTTTTTGCATGCAGATCTGTGTGTGTGGGCCTTTACTATAAGTGTGTGTGAGGATGAGAGAGGGATGTGTGTGACACAGTGGTCTACTGCTCGTAAAAACACATGCCACAAGGTTTTTGATTCACCATAAAAACTTTACTAGACCATTTTTATTTAGCAAGTATTCCTGAAATGTCCTCCCACAGCTTGATTGAGCCAAGACTGAAGAATAGTCACGTCTCTTTGAATTCACAAGAAGGAAGAGCTTATTTAAAAAATAAAAACAAGTGGAACAAGTGGGCTGTAAAAATTACAGCGTGATATGCATCAAGAATGGATCATTAACTTCATAAATATAATACAGTCTGCCACACAAGGACACGCTCGGAGGTAGGCCATTAATCATGATTAAAGAAACACAAATGTTCTGATTAAACATGCCAGATGAGCTCCTTCAAATTTAAAGTGTTGATAGTAGACTGTTTTTTAAATATACATGTTATTGCCTAGTTAACGAAGGCAACAACATGTGCATAAGTTAGGTTAGGATGTCAACTTTGAAAACACCTCAGGACAAAAAACAAAAACAAGGTGCTGAAAGATGCTTGTGATGAAGGCAGAGTCGGGTGTTAATTCTTTGTGGGTTTGTCCCTACAGGTCATCCCTTATGAAAAGATGATTACAGCATCTTTAACCACCTGTTTTTGTTGCCAAGCTCTAACCATGCTATAGTCATAGTTCATTTGCTGTAATCTTAAGCTTCATATTGCTGTTGCCACATGAATTTAAGAAAGCAAGAATTTTTAAATGTTGGTTGCCGTGTCATCGATCATAATCGACATTTTGCACAATCACCCAACATCAATGTTTTTGTGTGGCAACAGGGTTGTTGCTGCTCCCTTTTGTGTTTAAATGCTAAAATTCAAATGTTTCAAGCTGACAGAAGAAGTAGGGAACTATGCTTTATGTAATATTAGAGGACAGGTTCATCCAAATCACCAAGAAGGCTGACTGTAGACACTGAAAACTGTCACTGGAAATCATCTGTTTGTTTCTGTCATAATGCTGTACAGTACAAACTACCCTGCCCTATGCAAATCCGTCATCCATCTGTTTCTCCTTTAAGCAGCTCTCCTCAACTTTGAATCTCAAATGTAAAGACAGAATTTTACATTTTAAACAAATTATAGTATTTACATGAAACCAAACACAAGCAGACACCAGACAGACAGTTCAGGAACATACAGAAGATTTATGTCCATGTAAAACAGGAACAAAATGGGCATAGTCTTGTTTGTTATAAAAATACCATATCTATATATATATATATATATATATATATATATCTAAGATTATTGTGCATTTGAAGCACTTTAGAAATCTTCTCTCTTTATGAAATAAGGCAGCGTTCACAGTTCAAATTCAAACATGGACATTTATTGCAGCTCACCCCGTAGTCCCTTTCTATCAACCATTGTTTCCATCCAACAGTTTAACAAGTCGAGGAGAAAATGCACAAAAAATAATTTTGTTTTAATACATTTTATTTGATGATTTAAAGGCTATACTTTTCACTAGTTGGATAATTATAAAAGACTTGAGTTGTGTTTTAGAAAGGAAGCCTCTTTTGTGGCTGACTGAAGTTCTTTGTAATATAATTGTTAAAGATCCCATCCAGACATGTTTAAAGACATATGAAGATACTCTCTGAATAATCATTCTAATAGCCTTGTGTGGTTTTTATACAAAAAAGTTCAATTTAATATTCTGAAAAACTAATTTATTATGTCTACGTGCAAAGTCCTGCTCCTATGTCTTCAACTCAGAGACTTCTGGTGTCAAACTCTATGCATCATGAAACTTAAACATTCAAGTTACAGTAAGCAAAATATAGATTTTTTAATGTAAGCAGGACATCCAACTCCCTTCATAGACTTCCACCAGGCTGTCCTGGGAAACTATAAAAACTTCTCTTTAGGCATGTCAGTCTTTTCCTTAACTAAGAAGTCACCAAAATGACAGCCTATGTACATTACGCTGGGGACTTCACTTCACTATGATCGTGTCTAATGTGGCTAATATTTCACAGATAGTATATAACAGATTGTTTTGAAATGCATTCATATCAGATTCTATGTTTCATAGAGGGGGGCGATCATCTTAGAAGCCAATATTGTGGATGCATTTATTACATGTAAGTGAGAATACTGATTATCTGATTTACTTTGTTCATTGAATCTTTTGTTTAAATATTTTTAAACTAAATAAATCTAACTAAATCTAAAAACCCAACACCATCAACTTTTTCCTTGCCACCGTCGCCAAGATGGTGATGCCGATTCACAACATTCATCTGGCGTTGAATTGAGTGGGGTGTGAAGCTAAAAGTCTTTATCATGGTTGTCAAATCAGATTGACATGTAACCTTTCAAAGCAAATCTGTCAGGATGCCAGACTGTGACTGGGGTGTGTTGGTATGTGTGTGCGTGTCTTTGTGTCTGCGTCTCGGTGACAGACAGAGACGTCAAGTCATCAAAGAGGACAATGCGTCTGGTCCAGAGCTGAACTCTGGGAGACGGAGACAGACAAAGAGATGGTGTGATAGGTGGAAGGAGGTGACAGAGAAGTAAAGGCCAGTGGGTGAAGCTGTTTCTGTCGCCACCTGCCCCCTCGCTGTCTGAAAAACTGCAAATTAGGCAAATGAAGCTGCAAACAAAATATTTTCTGAAGATGCAATCGGCTAATTTTCTTTCTCGAAACATTAACTTTGCAGCATTTCGTATTTGGTTTGTTTATGTTCACACTGCACTGTTGATTTTGTTTGTGACTTTCACTGACAAACTTTAGGAATGGAGGTTTGGTGAACTCTGCCTTTTTGCTGATGATGTAGCTCTTTTTGCTTCATTGGATCGTTACCTTCAGTGCACACTGTGGTGGCTTGCTTGCAGCTGAGTGTGAAGAAGTCTGGGGCCACAGTACTTTAGCTTCCTGTTGGGAGTTACTGCTCCAAATGAAGAATTTTAAATATCTTGGTCTGTCGAGGTGAACAGAGACTGAACATGAAGGCATCCCTTAAGATCCCTTACACTTATTTTACAGGATAGGGGACTGCTGCTATCTATTGTACGGGTCATAGCTGCCTATGGGCATCCTCGCAGGTTAATCAGGATACATCTTGTCATTGGGTGTCCAGGTTCAAGCTACGTGTAGTCATGTTAGATGAGTGAATGTTTATGTCTGTCATAGGTTGGCTAATATGATTTTATGTCTGCAACTGGTCTTTGATAATCTTGGTTTTATTCTGTCCTTTGAACAAAACAAAAGACTCAGTCCAACATGGGCAAGGACAAAAGACAAAAAAAACACTGAATCAAATTAAATAATAAAAGCTTGAGATTGCATGTAAAGCTTCATAAATCTGAGGCATGACAGGATACAAACACTAAAGGTTTGTTTAAGTTGTCCATAGTGGTCCAGACTGCCTTAAAGCATGATTAAAACATCTCCATTACAGACTTGAACGAAAGTTATCACCCACATATTCCGTTGACATGTTCATTTTTCTGTCTTTGACTAAACGATTTGGCCTCTTTGAAGCTCTGTCAAACTCAACAGGCCTCTTGTGTATAGACAAATGATATTAGCTGAAAATCTTAACACCAGTATGATTGATACTTCAGAAGGGCCTCTTCCATGAGATGTTGATATTCATTGAGTGTCTCCCAGTGTTTGGTTTTCCCCACTGACCAGTGAGCCCATGTCCAGAATCCTGATTGGTCTGTCCCGTCTGCTGCCACGGCGCCACGGGGGGTCGTATTGTGGGCCAGTGGGGGTGTCACTCAAACCCCTCAGAGGAGAAAAGGGAGGGAGGTGATTTAGCATTAGGTCATCCCCACCCCTCCAGGTCTCTGTGGCTCTCTGACAGGTCTCATCATACAGGGGACCTGCCGGGCAGATTGACAACTCAATGAATCGACCAGTGCCGAGCTTTTATAAGCACCATTTCACGGCTTCACTCTTTGTATGACAGCAACCCAATATCCCCCCTCCTCACTACAACCCTCAAACTTTCTCTCCCCTTCCCTCCTTTCTTTCTTTCCACAATCCAATCCTGTCTTACCACTGTCCTATCTCCGTTGGGCTGGTTTCAGATGGGATGTACAACTCCAGTTATTATGAGTGAAACAGCCACTAATAGGAACTCAAAATCTATTAGAGCTTCAAAAAAGTAGATTTACATCCATGCCAGAAAAGTTTTTTTTATCTCTGATCTACTCAAGTGGGATGTTTGAATCAAAATCTTCCTCCTCTTGGGTATATTGTACGATTAATTTAATTTCTTTTGCAGGTTTTCTAGAAACTAAAAGTTGCTTTCTACAATGTCTGTACATGGCCGCTATGGTACGATAATGGTTCAGGTAAGGTGAACATGGTTAAGAACTGTGACAGGACACAAACTTCAAGTTCCTACATGAACAATCCCTACTGTCCCACCTTTATCATCCAATGTTAATGTAATTCTTGGGGATACTGGGCTAAAATGAAAGGAGAGGCAGAAGGATGGAGGGAAACGTGGATGCAGGGAGAGAGGGATGGTGGAGGAGAATGAAGGAAGGAAGCAAGGAGGGGAGGGATAAGTGCAAGGCATGGGAGGGGATACCGTCACGCTTTGGTGCCTCTCAATTGAAGTCTGAACACCGGCCACAAAACCCGGCTCACTCCATATACCTCATCTTTGCATGTGAAAAGACGGCTGCATTGTCCGGGCCTAACTGCACATTTAACCTGTCTGGAATGAAAGAAAGGGGAAATTTCTCTCCCTGTCTCTCCCCTCACACCCTCTCTTATCTTAACAAACTAATTAGCTGGACATTTCTCCTGCAAAGACGACTTCTTTACACTTGTGCTAAATAGTGAAAAAGCAGCTCTCGGATGTTTAATTTTTAGCCGGAGGGAGAAAAGCAGTACTTCTCCACCTTTTTTCCTCTTGTTTGTTCTGGATTTGGTCCTCAAGGATCTCCAAGTGGTGTGTTCAGAAAGATTTAAAGCCTGTATTTGATGGTCACTGTGTCCACAGAACAGAAATAAAACCTGGTGGTTGATGTTCAGCTTCACATGCAGACATCAAGGGTTTGACAGTGATGCACAAATTTTAATGAGACCAAATTCTTGTCACATTACGCAGGTTTTTCGTATTTTTAGTCTTTTAAAACTGCTATTTTTTATGACTATATTATTAGTTTTTATCATGTTTTTATTCAATAAAAAAAGGAAAACATAAACACTGCTGTTAGAAACACATTTTATAATTCTGTTGCTAAGTGAAACTACATTTTCTACAACATAAAAAGCTTGCAGTTTAATCCAAACAGTGTTAAGATGAAAGTGATGTGCAGCCATTTCTGTACTTAATAGTTAAGGGGAAACCTAGTTTTCTTTCACCAGAATAGATGCATAATGATCCCAAGCTTTTCTGCAGCCGTGTCCACAGAGAGCCTGCCGCTCATGCTGAGAGCCCGACTGGAGATCATTTCTTTCTGCCAAAGCCTCCGGCTGTGCTTTGGGTTTAAAAAGGAGGGTTGTTTGGCTCTAAAGTAGCACTGACCAGCACAGTCCAGCTGAAAGTGTGTTTGTCTCAAAGACATTAAGCTACTTTAATAGTTATTAAAGTGTTTATGGTATACTATTAACCATTCAAAATCATCTATTAATGTTCAGATCAGTCAGGGAGACGTTTCTTTAGGTTGTCAGGTTGTGAAAAATCTACTTGGATGGTGTATATTCTTCTCCAGCATTCTTCTCTTTGCCTTTTTAGAGAAACAGTGGACAGTTTGACTAAACTGGAGAACCAAAATTTGACCAAAAGTAATCAGACAATCACAGAAACTGTTTTCACACAACTATGCACAAGTCCAGTGGGTCAAAGTAGAGCCAAGAAGTTGGTCTGGAAACTGAGATCGATGTTTAAAATGAACAGCTTGGTTAACAACTTTACAGTCTGACTTGTCTGATTGTCTGACTGCTCAGGCATCAGACACCTTTTCCGTGACGTCTCCATAAGAGACGGTGTCATGAAAGAGTAAGTATACCAACAACTGCCTTACTGGTATTGGTTTGTGGAAAGTCTTGGTTGTCAGAGTTAACCAGACAGACAGGGAGTCTGGTGGAGCTTTGACAGTCACTAGAACATTCATGCCCCTCTGAAAGATTTACTGTGGCACCACATAATCTTAGCCCTGCTGTTCAGAGTGGGTAACGTTAATGTTACTGTTCGTCTGCCCTCAATAAGCTCTGAATATAGCACAGTTATCAAAGTTTCCATGCTTTGAATTTACTGCCACAGAAGAGAAACAAACCTCTTCTTCAGGTCTTCATGGCATCTATGAAAACTACGTGACCTAACCAGGCTGAATTAAACAATTGTACACACACACGATTGTATTCCAAAAAATGTTTTTAGGTGCAGTTACTCTTAAATAGATAGATCGATGGCCAAACTTACAAAAATAAGACCTACTTTGTGGTTCTTCAATCTTTGAACCCTGTTTTCAAGCAATTTTAGGTGTATTATCTGAGCATTGGTAGATTTTCTTGTTCTTGGTAGATCTTCTTACTTAGGCCTGCTTATAATATTGAATCTAAAATGCAGACACAGATGGTGACACGTTCTTCTGAGCTGCACCGTTACCCTGATGCTCTGTCATGAATACTGGCTTCCTGAGGAGTTGAGTCCTGGAGAGAGGACGCCGTCTTTCTACCTGTGAAGCCGTCAAACATCCAACTGGGGTTTGTTTGTGTCGGCAGTCGAGTTGATCCTCAGCAAGAGTTCTCTCAACACAATGTCCAGCGCCCCGGCCATCTATCTCTGAAGCTCAGCCGAGGGGCCAACTGTAAGAGTGTCTCAGCCAGGGGCCAGAGCAGGTCCAAAGGCCTGGTGCTGGGAGGCTCTGACAGGGGCAGCTGAATCCCAGAAGCCCCTCAATGCCTCACTCATTCTTATAATTAGACACTTGGAGAATTAACTCCCGCAAGGTTAAGATCTGGCTCCTATCCCCTACAGCTAGAGGAGAGTGGACTGAAAACAAAGTGTACACTTGATCATTTTTAAATCGTAAATTTCAATGATCTAAAGATTTGTCAGTGTGGTGAAGAGATTTACTGCCTCTGGCCTGTTTTCCAAAATCATCCATCATTTTTTTCTGGTTAGAGCAAATTCTAATTTAATTTGTCTGTTTTTTAACAACCGACATCCAGGATACCTCACGACATCCCAACAGAAAGATGTGTCAGAATTTGTGCTGAGAGGTGAAACTTTTCCTACCTTTTGAGCCAGTATCAAACACGCTGCTATCTATGATGCAGGTTGTGAATAACGGCATGATTGGTCGGGAATCAACATGTAGTTTGTTATGTCTCTCAGTCAAATCATGCCAATAATCACTTAATCTGCATTGCCTGAAGGTAATGGCATGACATAGCTGTCTGAGCATCTCCATGTTTGTCAGGGTGAGGGGGATCCCACTCCTCATCATCTTCAGGTTTTTGTTGACTTTTTTATTTTTAAATTACATTGCATAAAGTTGCATCAGGTACCCTAGACGTGATCTAATGTCAGTGGGTCTAGTTTTGTGTCTACTTTATTTGATGATGCTGCGGCACACTATTTGGACTGGGTGTTTAGTATGTTTTTCTTTTAACCATGACCACAGTGTTTTTCTAACCTTCACCATACTGTGACTGTTATGCTGGTAAAATCATTTCAAAATGTCATTTTTAAAAAACGTCTCCATCGAGCACAATCTGAGGTTCCTCAGATGGTGATAAAGTTAAATTTTCTAAGGTTAATACTATTATCATTTTAATATGTCCGCTCATAAATGGAGCCACACACGGTGGACTGACATCCCAGCAGTATGTAAAAGTGGAGAAAGAGAAGAAGCTGTTGTGAGAAAAGTTTACAGTTATCCTTTCTGTTGTTCTTAAAATGTGTCATGCACGTTGTCTAAGTGTTTCTGTATTTTGATTTTGTGTCTTTCCTTTTCTTTTCTTAGATATGTGATAAGCACATTTCTTGAAAAAGTGATAATTCTATGTTGTTTACATGTTACGCTTATTTTCTCCTGAGTGTTGGCACATGCCTTGTGTGTTTTCCTCTGTACTTCCTGTGCTGGAACATTTTCTCGCTGATGTTTCCGCCTGACATTCATCAGTGTGAATATACAGCATCTCCTCCCTGCTGAAGCCCCCACTTTGTGTGGGCAGGTGCAGCTTTAAATGACTTGACATTTTTTGCAGTGTGCAGAAGGTGGCAGGTTGTGATCCTGCAACCCACATCTCATATACATAATCCAGCAGGCAGGCGGGCCCCTGCTCTGGTTGAATGGGGGGGGACTCTCCCTTCCTCTGGGGACATTTCAGGGCTGAAAGAGAATCCTCACCACCCCGCTACCGGGGGCCTGTGGGCACAGTGAGAAAATGAAGACCTCTGCGCCCCTCTAAATCCCCAGGAATTTCTCATTAAGCAAGGGTCCCGGGCTGCCGAGGGCCCTCTGGGCCCTCACCCACCCCCCGTGAGGGGTCTCCCTCTCTGGCAGGGAGAATGGAGCTCTCCACTCCACTTTGTGCTGGTGGACCCGCTACCAAGGCCTGTTATTCACCTTCTCCTTTCTCACCAGCACAAGAGCTCGCTCCCAATCATGCTTTTAAAGCCCTCAGGACTTCCTCTTCCTTTCATTCTTTTTACATAAGTGTGTGTGGGTGTATGTGGGTGTGTGTGTGTGTGTGTGTGTGTCTCTGTGTGATGTCTAATAAGACCAAAAGAGAGAAAGGCATAATTGAATTTGACATTTTTTAATGGTATCCTGAGATATTTTTGTCTGGAGGCGCCAAAGCTGGAATGAAGCGGACTCTCATTTCAAAGAGTGTTTTTTTCTTCCTCTTTTTTTCACACGTTGTTCGTGAGTACAAGTAGGATTAATGAGGATTATGTATATGAGGAGAGGTAATGAGTTTTGATGAGAGTAGGGAGGATATTTAGTGTAAGATTTCAAAACATCTCAGCGAGTCAGCTGCCCCCGACTTCTCCTGAAGTCACTTTATCTTCATATGTTTTTCTGCGAATATACAAACATGACACCAAAAAAAAGACAAAATGCATGACAGAGATTTTATGTTTTAGGCTGAAAAATGTAAATAAGAAGAAGAGACAAACCCCGTTTGTGTGTTTGGTTTCTTCCTTAAAGAGAAGCTGTTACCTCCCCTGTGTGGAGAAGAGCTGCTGCTACAACAAGACTTCATCCCACAACGTTCAGTGTGCAGGCATTCAGAAAAATGACTTCGTCTACTGACTACCTGTTCAAAAAGGTTAATTTGTCTAACGGTCTTTAAAGTCTGTAACTGAAATAATATTTTAATAAAGATTCAAATGTTTTTTTTATATATAAACTTATTTTAGTCTAAATGTAGTTTCTAATATTGTATTTTAATTCATTTAAAACATAATAACACATTGACATCACACAGTATGTTAGACTGACATATTTTCTGATGTGGTTACAACTTATAGTGGTGGAAAGTAACTAAGTACCTATACTCAGTACAGTACTCGAGTGCAAGCTTGAGACAATTTGAAAAAACTTTAGTATTTTCATTAATTCTACTAGAGTAGCTGACATTTCAGAGGTAAATATACTTTTATTTGATAACTTTAGTTACGTTTTACTTTGATTCATGTTATAATCCACAATATAATTAACAAATAAATTGTAGGGGTTTAGATATGATGAGACTTTTGTATCAACTATGAATAATATGACAATCAATAATATGATGTAATGATTCTGAAATAGGAGATTCTACATAATGAGTTTAAGTATATTTTGATGCCTATATCTTCGTACTCTTTCTTTACTAAAATTTTAACGTACATCTTACTTATAAGACTACACTGGTACTTTCACGTAAGTAACTGATCTGAATACTTCTTGTGCCATAGCCTACAGTTTATTTTGTGTAAGTCATTATGCTTTTAATGTAACAATTAAGGATACATTACCTTATATTTACCTTTATTTCTGTTCAGATGTAGATCTTTGCGCTGTCTCTAATTATTGAGCTACATTTTCCATGTATTTTGGTTTATTTTTCATCATTTATTTGTATTTATTTTTTATTCTTGGTCCTCGTTTGCAACCTGCTGTAAAACTCTTTGTTCTATGATCTATAATGATGTTCTATGGTGTACAGAAAACAAATGACTCTGTTACACTGGTGAATCTCAGGTGAACAACACTGGGTGAGACTGTCAGGTTGAACTGTCTTCAGCCGAATGTGGTGCTTAGTTCTGGTCACAAAAACATAATTTTTGCTATCGAATTATGTGTCCATTACTGCCCGGATGTGTTCTGTCGGACAGCAGAGAGCAGCTCCTCTGGTCACTGCAGTTTGAGCCTCAAAGGGCTGATATCTGTCTCCATAGCGATAAGATGATTCAACATGTGGGGTTGTTGGTCAGCAGTGACTCAACTCCAGGTGCTGAGTTTTTTGGCTGCTTGTAACCCCTAAAAATGTGTTTCCTCTGGTGGCGCGTCCTCATTTGTCCTTGTGCTGTTTTGGTTCTGCTCACGGAAATGATCATATGTGTAGAATAATGACATGCAGGATGACTCGCATATGGTAGCAGCTTTCTGGTAGAATCATTGATTTGTTGATTTTGGCTGGTGAAATGCTGGTAACACGATTTACAAGTTCCTATTGGTACCTAAACGCAGGTACAGTGGAAGAATACAAGACTGTGATTAACAATTAGGCATTTTACTGTGACCTGTGCAAAAGTAAAGCCTTGATATGTGTTAACTACAGTAAATGGACAATATAAATAGAAGTCAAGCAAGAATGTGAATGTTGACTTAGACTTAAACCAGCAACCCTCCAGTTCTAAATCCAAGTGCCCAAAGAGTGAGCTATCATCACTTCGAAAGTGACCGGGATTCAGTGCCCTTAGACTTGTGAGTACATGCTTTTTGATTTGTGTTTATACTGTGAGTCTAGTCCCCACCTCTCAAAGTGTGTGAGTTAAGACTGCGTGTTCATTTATTTACCTAATAACTATAAGGAAGTGGCTTCACTGGGGATTGAACCAAGGACCTTCTGCGTGTAAAGCAGACGTGATAACCACTACACTATGAAACCACAGGGTTGAAGATCAAATTTAAATTTAAAAAAAAAAAATCTGATCTCATTGGTGAAGTCATTTCCAGAGTGTTGTTTTTCTCTGGGTTGTTTGTGTCTGTGTGTCAGCCCTCTGATGAACAGGGTGTACCCTGCCTCTCGCCCAAAGTCAGCTGGGATCGGCTCCAGAATGGATGGATGTTTTTCCCTGTTAAAAGGGTTTTTTGGGGGAATTTTTCCTCACCCAAATCAAGGGTCTAACAACAAAGGGTGTTGCATGCTCATAAAGCTTCCTGAGGGGAATTTTGATTTGTGATTTTGGGCAAAATAAAGAAAATCTGACTTGACTTCTCTCATCTGGATTTTGGCAGCTGTGCAGTTCTCCAAATATAATATATATTTTTGTGAAATGTTGGATAACTTTACCTTTTTGGCCTCAAACAGTCATTGAAATGAAACCAATGCGAGAGGTTTGTTTGTAAATCACTTTTTGGTGGGACTGAAAACAACTGATAGACATTTGAAACATAATACAGGACCCCAACCAGACACTGCTTTCCACTGTATGATCGCTAACAATGTGTTGCATTTAACAATCTCATCATGTGTCTTTAATGTAAAACTGCAAATAATTCATTAATCTCCAAAGTAATAACTTGAGTAAATGTACTTAATTAATTTTCACCACAGCCTGAAGTAATAAAAGTGGTCCTAACAACAGAAATATCTGCAGTGTAACAGAAGTGGAGCAGAGAAGGGGAACGAAACTGAGACGAAAAGAAAAAAAAGTTGAATTAGAGAGAGAGAGTTGTCCCACACAGGCCATGACAGCTGACAGCTGGGTTCAGCGGGGGTCAGAGGTCATGGATTGGCAGCAGTGGGGGAGTGAAGAGGAATCTAAAACAACAGGAAGACACACACACACACACACACACACACACACACACACACACACACTAACACACACACTAACACACATATTTCCGGGAGAGGAGAGGAGCGCGGGCCTCCGGGACTTTCTCTCTCTCGTGTGACAGACAGTTGACTAAGACTTCATCAGTGTGTGATGTGAATGCTTCCTCCAGCATATCTAATCCAGGAGCTTTCACTCTGTGTGTGTGTGCGTGAGTACACGTGTGCGTGAGCACTCTTACATGCTACCCGGCCCTGCATGCTACTATCTTTTGAGGACCAGTTAGAGATGAGTTTTAGACGTTGGCAGTGACTATTTTGGCGAAGTAAGGATATCTTTCCCCCATAAGGCAGACTGTTTTAGGGTTAAAGTTTGAAGAGGTTAAGACTCATTTCATATCCGCAACATTCTCAATTTGTTTCAGGCAGGGGACGTTTGTTTTATGCCATCCCTCTTTCTTCCTATGATTCCTGGTATCTACACCGTCAAACTGTCCAGACTAACGTGTCTGATGGTCAAATGGCTTCAGAAATCTCCCTCCCCCAACACCTCTCCGACGCCACTGTGTCCGACTATTTCTGAATGTTGGATTAACCAGGCATGCAAAGGCGAGAAACAAGCCAAATTTTCTCTGTAGCTCTCTTTTTTCACTCTTTATACAAGCATTTCTTTCATTTTTTTCACCTGTATACCCAAGTGCAACACTATGTCTTCCAGGAAAGACTGTCTGACTGTCTGAAAATATGTACGGTGCCATTATCCCTCCCTGTGACAGCTGGCTTTTTACTCCACTCCAAATTGTTGTGCAACTTTTCAGATCATCAGTTTTGGAAAGTTACAGAGATGGTCGGACACCAGGATACCACCAATCCCCCACACCAATTCGACATCAGAAGGTTTGCTTTGAAGAGGTTTCCAAACTTACTGGACCATCCGACAAGCAAGCATGGCTGTGGCCAGTATACTCAGGCTGTACCAAATTTCACAGCAATTCCTCCAACAGTTGTTGGGATATTTCAACAAAAGACAAAAAAACATATGGTGGCACTAGAGGAAAAGTGTGAGGATCACCAAAGCCATTAGAATTAAACCCCAAAACACTACACCAAACACATTAAGGTATTTAAGACTCATGTCTGATTCTGATTATAAGTTTCTGAATCTGTGATAGTGAGGAAAACAGTAAATTTCTCTTACACCACTCTTTGAACTTCTCTTGAACCAAATCACACAATTTTAGGCTATCATACGAGCTGGATGATAATGTAATGCCATATTTTTAAAACCTCCATTTACCGAGGACGAGGATCACCAAAGTCTTTAGGATTCATGCTCTTGGGAACATGAATGACTTTGTGTCACAAAGAACAAGAATAAGAATTCATTTATGAATTCCCTGTTTCACAACAGTAATATTACACATGCAGACACAAGAACATGCGATTGTTGTGAAGAATGACATTGTTAGGCAGTTAGGAGTTCAGTACCTTCTTCAAAAGCACCTTGGCATCTCCTGGACACACCCAGTCATCCACAGTCAATACTGACATGCTGGACTTAAACCAGGAAAACTCTGGTTCTCAAGCCAAGTGCTCATGGACTGAGATTCTTTTCCTCACCTCTTCAAAGTGTGACTTATTTACTGAATAACTATAAATCAATGGTTTCACTGGGGATTGAACCCAGGACCTTCTGCGTGTAAAGCAGACGTGATAACTACTACACTATGAAACCACATGTGGAAAAAGAAGAAAGATGTGAAAGATTAGAAATGAATAAAAATGTGATTCACATTACTTTATTTTGAAGGTGTAGAATAATTCACACCATGGGTGATGTCAGTCCCACAGACTTTGTTTAATATTTTTGTCACTTTAATCTACATTCATGCATTCATGAAAAAGACATGATCCCAAATAAAGATTGTGTGTATTTAAGTGTGTCAAAAGAAGACGTCCCAGCTCACACCGACAGTCAGATGTTTGCTTTGCTTTAGTCATGTTGTTGGAACATTGTTACACACTGACACAGCCTGTGCTGTGCTGCCCTCTAGTGGGCATGACAAGTCTTTACAAGGGAAACTACAGAAGTACAGAAGCATCATATCACCATATTATTATATAACACATTATTGTATTGTTAATACTCACGCATCAATGTGTAAATAACATTTCACCGTTGTAGTTGAGGTGGGGCTGTTTACACTACATACAGTTCTTTAGTTTAGTCCATCAGTTCCCAACCTCTGACAGGCCCCCTGCAAAGGCCCACAAGATAAATCAGATAAGTAATGGGAGAAATCTGTATTTAATGTTTGGACTGTTCAGTAATGTTTTCCTTTTTTTGTGCAATATTGGATCATTTTACTTCATCTGAAACATGACCAAACAGTGCACTGTCCTTTATAAGCTTACATATGTGTCAGATAAATGTAATGAAGTCTAAGAGAAAACATGAGTCAACACATCAGAAAAAGTTTGACATTTTGGGAAATATGTTTATTCAATTTCTTGCAGGAGAAGATCAACATCACTCTTATGTCTCTACACTCAGTATGAAGCAGTCTGCTAACTTAGCTTAGCATTAAAGACTGTAAGACTGAAAGACTGTGTGTGTTTTGTGTGGTTTAAACAACAGAGATATAACTTGCGAATTAGTGAACTTTAGAGGTACTTGCAGGGGTATTTTTTTTTTACCTTTGTTACCCCTTGTTTCCAGTCTTTATGCTAAGCTAAGTTAGCCAACTGCAGGTGATAAGCACCTTGTAAAAGTTCTAACATTCCCTTTAAAGGTCTAGTGTGTCAGATTTAGGAGGCTCTATTTACAAAATAAGGTTGTTGAACCGCCATGTTTCTATAGTAGCCCAGGGCCTTTTTATCTTTCTCCTCTACTGTAGCATCTCTGTCACAGTTGAAAGGAGAAGGTGAAGCAATGGGTTGCATTTCAGCAACTACATTAGTAGATGTCACTGAATCCTACACACTGGACCTACATCGGTCCAACATTGGTCATGGCTGGTCCTGATATGTGGATTTTATACAAAGTGTTGTGCCACCATTGTTATGAAGAGGCTGTCTGCCTTCCCATTGTTTTCCCTTCCCTTGTGTTTCTCACCTGTCTCTCTGTGTTTTGTGTAGCGCTGGGCGTGGCCTCGGGTTTCCCCACTCACCTGCCAGATCACCTCACCACCTGTTCCTCATCAACCATTCAATCCCTGCAGTATTTAAGACTGGCTCAGCCGCTGAAATTCTGCCAGATAGTTCAGTCTGCTTTTGTGGAATAGCTCCATGCCACCTTGCAGCCAAGTCTAGTTCTGTTTTTGAGTTTTCACCTATACTAAGTGTTACTAAACTTAACAACTAGAGTGTTTTTCTGCGTGTATATTTTAAATAAATAACTAAAAATATATAGAAACCAATTTTGTTTACTACATATGTGTTATTTCAAAGTAATATCTTCAAGCTACAATGTACAAAATACTAGAAATAGAGAAAAAACATTGAATGAAAAAGTGTGTCCACATTTTTGATCAGTACTGTATGTCATAAATATATTTTTTTATTCAATAGGAACAAAAAGTGCAGGATTTTATATGAATCTATGTAAAGACTTTTTACAACCTGTAAATCCTCAAACTTCCTAAAAAGCTATAAGAGCAGAGGAGAGCCTCCATATGTGAGCCAATGAGCTGTCAGCGTCATGAGTAATGTCCGAGGGGGGAGGAGGGAGGCTGCAGCCGCCTGGAACAGCCTGTTTTCTACCATCCCTCCCTCCCTCCCTCCCTCCAATCTTCATCCCTCTCCTCTCTGTTCCTCTCCAGCCTTTACAGGAAGAATGAAGCCTTGTGCTCGACCTTGCCTGAGAGAAGAAACGAAGGAGGGCGTCTTTGTTTTGTATCACAAAACACAACATGTCGACAAGCTGCACATTGGGACATTACATCATGAGCCATCTTATCCTGAAACTCTGACTGAAGGTCACAGGACGTGACAGCTGACAAACATAGGCACATCTTTTTCTAATGACTAATGTTTTTCTTTCTTTTCTCTGAATGGACGGCATGACTGATTCCTTCAAGTTTAAAGGGATAGCTGACAGCTTGAGAAATACTCTTATTCCTTTCCTAGATGAGAACACAAGTATGAAAATAATAATAGCATAAAGCTTGGAAACAGGGAGAAACAGTCTAGTTAAACAAAGACAAAGACTACCAGCACCTCTTAAGCTTACTAATTGAAAGGTTGTATCTATGGGGCCATTATTGTAGCAAAACTATTCACAAATGTGAGTGGAAAATGTGAAACCACGTGTGTGCAGTCAGATCTGTACATGTCAAAATCTGTTTTCAGATTCATAAGTGTATTGTGATTTGTAATGTGCACCTGTAAGAGGTGCTTATCTGTGTACAGATAATCATGGATGAAAACTCTAAGAAGTCATCAAATTTGTCTTTGTGCCTCATGCCTCAGTAGCTATTCACAACTACTTTATATGATGATAGCCTAAATGGTATATGACAGTTAAAGTAGCTTGCAAAATACCAATATGGGCACTGAATTTTAAAAATTTACTGTTTATAAGGCCTCAAATGAGGCAAGAATTAAGTTGGAAAATCGATAGACACTTCTAAATTTTCAACTCTTTGAGCAAAACGTTCTTGGACTTTTCAGTGGTTAATATCTATGTACGCACTTACAGACTTGTCTACACATTTACAAATTTATATATATATAATATAGATTTTTTTATATACATTTACAAGTTTATGTACAAGGTTTATGTTCTAGGACTATTTCTTGGCCGGCAGTAGTGACTTGCAGGAGAACTTCTTGCTGGAGTACAAATTAAACAAATAAGACGCAACATGTTAATTAGTGAGCTTTAGAAGTGTTGGTGGGCAAATTCTTTCATGTTTGTTTCTTTCTGCGACAAGCTAGTTGTTTCCAGCCTTTATGCCACACTAAGCTAACTGTCTAGTGGGTAGTGGCATTGTCTTCTCATCCAAGTCTAAGCAAAAAAGTGAAAACAGATATTTCCAAATGATTTATTACTTATTTTTTAAAGGTGAGATTAAGGTGTTATACACATTATACTACATTCCTACATTAGATTAGATTCTAGCTTCAGCAGTGTTTCTGGAATATCCCTCATATTTTCCAGCCCTGAAGCCATAAAATATCCTACTTGTGTATATTTACATTACACAGGTTCAAAGTCTATTCTTTGAGCTGTAGTTTTCTAGGTCTAACGTAGGTCTAAAAACCAGCTAATGATAAGGTCATTCCTGAGCTGGGAGGTGCCTCGCCGACCCGTTGGCCACCCTCTGATACACCCCTGACAGGTGGAGAATAATCTGAACTGAAGTATTGTAATAAAATATATTCCATGTGTATGCTAGCACTTCTAGAAAGTTTTATTCTCAGTTATAATTAATTAAGTTATAATTATAATCTAATTACTAGAGTATTTTCTTTTGGGCTATTTTATACTTCTACTGCACTAAATTTGTTTTTTGACACTCAAAGTTACTAATTACTTTTCTACAATGCAATACTTTTCTATTAAACTACCCAATAATTACAACATTAAGTAATAATGTTCAATAATGCAATATATTTTTAATAGTACATCATTTGGAAAGGAACGTTTCTGCATACTGATACCTTTATTTTGCTGAAAAAAACTTTTACTTGTTAGACTATGGTGTTTCTACTTTTACTTAATAAATAAATCATCTAAATATTTCTTTCACCACTTACTTTACACTCCGTTAACTGTTTATTAGGTACACCAAGCTAAAAACTAATGCAGTGTAATTCAACAGTCCTGCAATAAATCTTCCCTTCATGAAGGTTATAATGTTCACTTTTTATTTAAACTGTTTCAGGTTGGTTTAGGTTTAATTTAGGGTAATTTTAGAGGCTGTAGTTTCCACTGCACTTGAGCTGCATTACGTTACACCGATATTTATTTATAACCAAAGCCTGTCATTAAAGGTTTTGGTTTAAATTGAAATAAACTGAACATTATAACATTCCTCAAGTGGCCATTTAAGGAATTGCAATTTTCGGCACTTCTGCATTGGCTTCATTTCCCAGACACAGAGGTTGCTGCTTGGTCACTACCTTTACTTGTAGTTAACTATATCGACTGTCTGTCCATCATTTTTAAGATGAACTATTTCAAATGTTTAGCCTTTTTTTATGTTAGCCAACTAATGTGTATCCTTTACTACTAGTTAACTATTTCAAACATTCATTCATTACTTTAAGCTGTTTCAACTTCTCTGCTCCTTTGCTAACTAATTTCTTCATCAAATTGTAATTTTTATTTTTCTCATTGAGCTGTGACACAATCTTTACACATTTGCCACTTACGTTTCACATTTGGGAGCGATATATTAGAAAATAAGAAATAGGCTAAGGAACTGTGAAATGAGGGTCAGACTCATAAAGCAGCTTCAGAGCTTTGTCAAACCAAACCCTGGTTTGATCTAGCAGTGCAGAGTGGGTGGAGTGGAAACTTGTTCTGACTAATCGGCTCACAGCTCCTATAAATGAGACTGAAACCACGTTAATGGCGGTAATGACAGCGACTCACCGGGGCGGGGGGAGTTGCACACCGCTGCCGGTCCGCGGCGCTGTTCTGCGCGGCACAAGAACCGCAGCAGGCCCCGTCCTGTCTGCCTGTCTCTCGCTCTCTCTCTCTTCTCCTTCCCTCTCCCGTCTGTGTCTATAAGTGTCTCTCTGTATTTATTACCAAACGCCTTCAGTCAGGATCGAGCCTGAAATGTAAAACGCACGCCAAATCCTCCGTGTTTCCGTCTCAACCGAGCACGAAAAAAAAGGAAACACCGGTGAAAGTGTGGAGCTGATTCACCGAGAATGTTTGCAGAAAACGTGAAACATTCACGTTAACACTCCTGCAGAGACTCGTGTTTTCTTTTTCCCTTTGAGCTCAACAGTGACCCAATCGAGCTTTGAGCTGCTTTTATATCACCTCGTTATTAAATCCCTCCAATATTTCCATGAGGAGAGGAGGGTTGTGTGGCGGCCGTGTCGATCATGAACGCCGTTTCCCATATCGCCTCTCGGTGACAAGAGTGCAGCATGTGTGTGAGAGGGGAAGGGGGGTATTTTTTACACCTGAATCAGCCCCTATACCCGCCCTGCTTGTCCTCACTGACATATCGTCCCCTAATCTCCAAATCTGCACATTTCCTCACCCTTCAGATCAAACCCACTAAAACTGAAATCTCGCATGTCTCTCAGCTGAGCTCCGGCCGAGAGCTGCAGTTGTTTTTCAGCTCTCACCCTCCTCGTTTCTGAAAAAATGAACGTCTTTCTTTCATATGCACCAAAAAAACTGTAACCAAACAAGCACAGCCGACGCTTAAAGTGCCATTTAATGTTGTGTTTTTTTGCTGTCAGACGTGCGTTTGGCACACACATACACACACACACACCAGAGGATAACTGTGCCTCAGTCCCCCCCTGTCGTGGCAGAAAACGCTCATAAGACAGTGACTTTGGGAGGCATAGCATGTAAAGAAAAATGTTCCTGCCGTGGCATGGGTGATTCAAGACTCAAACAGCCTCCAGAAACACCTCCAGAGCACAGCAGAGGTGCGCTTTGAGCCTCAGTTTCTCCGTGGCTGGGTGAACTTTATATCGAGCATGTATTAACACTTTGTGGCCTGTTTTTTTTTTTTTTCCTCCTCTAAAGGCTGGAGGACTCCATTTTGAAGGGACCGGGTGTGCAAGCTAGAGAGACTACACACAGCAACTCGTCTCAGGAAAGGAAACCCATCTGTGTTTTCCGGGTAGCCCTGCTGCACCATTGCTTCTCATTGCTGGTGTTGGTGGACATCTTTGAATTACTTCATTTCATTTGATTTCTATCGTCTCATCTTCAGGCGCATGTGTGCTTGCCCCCAAAGTGCGTGTCGGGGTGTTTGGTGAAGAAGATGCCAGTTTGTTTGGCACAACTTTGGCATGTGACATGTCATTAGTGATGCCAGCCTGGTTTGAGGTTAATAATTGATGCTTTTAATTAAGGAGAGGGGCGGGGCGATTTTTTTTTTTTTGGAGGTGTCGTGTGGATGTCCGTTTTTTCGTTTTTGTTTTTATGGCTGTCAGCTCAGATTTTTTTTCTTTCTTTCTTTTCTTGAAGGGAGATTTACGGCCCCTTCTGTGCTCCATGCTGTGGACCGGCTGGGGAGGGAGGCAGTGGTGACGACTGGCAGTGCACAGCACAGTCAGAGAGAGAGAGAGAGAGAGAGAGAAGACTGACTTTCAAAGGGGGCAGGCAGGAGTCTGCAGGCAGAAAACAAGAGAATAAATCCAAAAAGACGGCGAATTAGAAAGTTATCACAAAGCAAAAAAGGGGGGAGTGTCGCTGGAGGAGTACAACACGCCTGAATTTCTATTTCAGGGGCCGCTGGACCAGGCTTTAGCGCATGTAGAGAGGTGGAGGAGGAGGGAGGGAGGGGGGAGGTGGTGGGGGGGAGTGAGTGAGTACATTTCACAGGCCTAGTAGTATTGCCGCTGGGTCTCTCCTCATCCGCTTTCAAAAAATTGGAAATTGGCACATTTAAACGCCAGAATGAACGGGGTGAGGGTCATGTTTGCGGTGGCCGACACCGGAATGGTAAGATTCTCGCGACAGATCCCGTGTCATGTGGCGTTTTATCCGTGATTTTGTTGTTTGATGCACACATAGCCTGCATCTGTCGGAGGGGAAGCCTGTGGAAGTGTGTGTGTGTGTGTGTGTGTCACTGTGTGTAGGTGAACTTGTTTTTATGCCGTCGTCTCGTGTTATGTATCGGTTGTGTTTCTATCTCGTGCAGTCATGGTGCCACTGCAAACCACAACGACACACACGCACACACACATGCAGTTGCACACACTAATACACACACGCGCTCACACGCGCATGCACACGCGCACGCACCAACGGGTCCATTTTAATTCGTGTTTACAGCGCCGGTGTTGATTTTTTCTTTTTTCTTTTTTTTTTTTAACATTACGCGCTATGATAATCTCACTGGCTTTACTGTGTGTGCGCGCCGCATGCATGTGTGTGAGTTTACAGGCTGCTGACCTTATCGTACTTGATGTCATTTTCATCATATCGCGATAATTTCTCCTAAAACGCTTTTAGAGAGCTCGGGGTTGCGGTGTTTGCGCAGGATCTCTGCCAGAGATGTCACATTAGGTCGATCTGCTCGTCATCAGTAAGTCTGTTTTATTTTGACATCATATGAAGGCGGACTGTGTTATTTTTTTTTTATGTTTTTGATGTCCGAGCTTTGCTTTTTCCTCTCGCCACTTTTAAAAATGTCTCATTACCAGCTGCTCGAGATAACTTTAGATGAGCTGCAGCGAATAGAAGAGCCATTGGAGGGACATGCCATGCAAAGAAACACAGTCTCTTATAGGAATAGATTGCAGGGTTATAGAAATTATAACATAAAATAGGTGGCAGCCCTGCATGCATATCATAATGAGCTCTGGTGTGACGGAAAATCTGCAGTGTTATGTTTCAAAGTCATCCAAACGTGAATGTTTATGATTTTGTTGGTGATAATTTTACTGTTTCATGTTTCAGGGAGGAACCATGCCAGCATGAGTGGGCCTTACACAGGCCCTGGCAGGGAGACTCATCAGTCCAGCTGCCCTTTGACCCCCGGCCGTGACCTCTCCACCCACTCCTGCTCCTCCAGACACCATGACCACACCAGGATCGGACTAACCATGTCTGCTGCCACCTCCTCCCTCAAGCATGCATCTGTCTATGGGTTCACACAAAGGGAGCACTCCTCCTCCTCATCCTCCTCCTCCTCCTCCTCCTCATCTTCCTCCTCTTCTTCCTCCTCCTACAGTCCTCTAAGGAGGTTGCAGCATCTCACCTCCATGGTGAGCCAGCCTGACCTGGTCCTGCCGATTAGGGAGTCAGGAGAGAGGAGCTGGGAGTGGGGGATGAATAGGAAGGAGAGGGGGAAGGACTCCTGGGTGGATTGTACTAGCAGTGGTTATTCTGGTACCCAGAATACAAGCAGGGAGGAGAGCTTTGGTAAATCTTCTGCTGGACAAAAACAACCAGTGGTTCAGTCTAGAAGTAGAGACGCACCGGCAGCCAATCGGAGCGATCCAGCAGTCTCTGAGAAAAAGACCGAAGGTTGTTTCTCAGGCCCGCCCAGCCCGGCCTTCTCTCTCGACAGCAACAGCCCCTTCGCTAACGGTTTCCTCCACTTTGAATCCTCTTTGTTTGAGGATGACGACAATGATGAAGAGCGGGAGACCGCGTCACCTGTGGAAGAAGGCTTGCAGGACAAACCTGAGAGGACGGGGAATGTTCTTCAGTCCACTCCTGGAGACTTAAATTCAGACCCTAAGGATGCTCTCCTGTCATCAGCCAAAGTCGTCACTCGGTCCCAGTCCTCGGGTCAGCGCAGGAGGTACTGGGACGGCTCGGATGACGAGTGGGAGAGCGACACTGAGCTGTTCTTGCTTGAAGACAGTCCTTTTAGGCATTCAGTGGTAAGTTTGACCCTTATCACCATGAGTAAACATGTCACAAATTGCTCTTGTGGTGTCCAGAAACACAACATAGAAACAGGTGAGGACTGACATTCACCTGACTATAAAATAGTTGTTATAGTGCTGTGCTACTTAACTTCTTCCTGTGCATGACCTGGAAAACTGAACGGCTCACTGCTTTTCACCTGTCATAACAGTGTAGTAGTCATTGTAAATAATGGGTGTGCACAGGTAAGACACAGCTCCACAACTTTAGCTATGCCATTGATAAACATGGTTACAAAGAACTAAAGGAAAACTTTAGGTTTAAAGGTTTTCAAACTGTGTGCTGTGAACTGCGAACATAGAAGTTATTTACTGTGGATGGGGCATCAGTTAAGGTAGGTTAGGTTAAAAACCCTCAAAGAAAAAATCACACACCTTCTGAAATTCAGTCAAATCTGAACATGCAGACATGATATAGTGTGAAATGTACTTTCTAAGGATATTGTAATAACACAAATGTCCTTAGAAATGAAAGAAGAATGTCCTTATAACTCCAGAACGTGCCTGAGAATCATCACATCTTTAAGTTTTCTTCAGCGTCATAGTGAGAGTATTCTGTACATCCACAGGTACATTACAAGCAGAGACTGCTAACAGGCAATTTAGCATACCTTTATTGCCAAAATATGAACACATAAATAGGCTAAATAGGCTAAAGTAAAGGTGCTCAAGTTGTAGCCCACCGCTCCATGGCAACATAATGCTTCCTGTTTACATTCCCCAAAAATTCATGGGAACTGTAGTTCCCAAAACTTAGATGCATGATTATCCCCCAAATAGACAAAATCCATTAACATTTACTTTGTTTTGTGTTGCACTATGAATATTTTTTGTATGTTGAAAACCTCTGGACATACATAGAAAAATCTAATTAATCAGTCAAGTTAATACAGTCAGTTTTGTCCACAGAGGCAGACTTTGAAAACCCCAGAACTGACTCATAAATAAACATCAAATAGGTCTTTCCCACTGCAGGAGTGCCTGTAACTTAATGTGTTTGTCACAAGTTCTGCTTTTGTTTCGACCGTGTCCTGCTCAATTTGGGGACACAATCCTCAAACTACATTTTGGCACTGCTCAGGAGGTGACACTCAATCCAAAAAAAGAGGAGATAGCAGCACACCAATAACTCTGATGCAGTCATTTTAGTTTTACTCTCTCCAGGACAGCAGCCATCTGAATGACAGAATAGAATAATGACATGTGATCAAACCAGTGAGCCCACGAGACCGTCATTGTGAACATAGTAAAGACTGCAGACATACTGACATAGCGGGAAAAGCACAGGTGTTGCTTAATGACATTAACAGTGGCTTCTTTCTACTCCAGTGTCGCAGTAAGCTGTGACTGTGAGCCAGCATGCATGATACAAGGACCCTGAAAATGGAGCAGCTAAACTGAATTCAGCCGTGATTCATTTTGTGGTTTACACCACTTTTCAGCGTGTCTGAAGAAAGTCCATAGGATCCTTAGGCGGGTCATCTGGGGCAAACAAAAGCTTCCATGTGGCTCTCTACAAGCGTTTATCAGATTTTGATGACCTTTGTCTGTGTTGATGGCAAGGTCACAAGAACACCTGTTAGTTACAAATTCACAATTTTTATGACAAAGCAAACACCAGAGGAAAAACTGTGTTGAAGGTTAAAGCTTTTCTTATGATTATATTACTTATGATCAGAAATTAGCGAGTCGACAACTTTGCGAACGGGAAAACATCAAGCAAGTGCAACAACACAAGACATAGCAGCAAGCTAATTACATACTAGTCCAACTGCAAGAAGCCCAGCTCAGCGTCTGTCGTTCAGCCTTTTATTTCACCAAGCTCTTGCCAAACAACTAAAAGTCAGTAGCAGATTTACTCTTGTCTGGCAGCTTCTTGTTCCGTCACTTTCTCTTTTCCTCTTCTTCGCATCCCCCCGTCAACGTCGCCTTCGTCTTCAAGCCTCTGTCAGGTCTGAAGTCACAGTCCAGGCCTGGCTAACAAACTGAGCTAACATTAGCTAACAGCAGCTATAGTTCACAATGGTCTACTGTCTGTCAGGAAACTGTAACTCACAGAAAGTTAAGGAGGACGTCAGGAGGAAAGCAGAAAATGTTTTCTCCATAAAATATGATCCGGTTTCACTAAAATCAGTGAAATAGTTGGTGGTGTGTGACTTAGCACCATGAAGTGTTAGACAAAGTTACACAGTGAAAGAACAGAACAGACACGATTTATTTGATGAAGTCAGTGTAGCAACAAAATTATTATTGATGTTATTTTATGGTAGGAAAGTTACATAATGTTGCTTTAACTTGCCATTTTTTTATGTGGATGATCCAACTAGTGTTGATGGTAAATATATTCAATCGAAGCAATTAATTCCTCAAGGCAGGAAAGTTCTTCAGCTCACGGAGCCATGCCGGCAGTATCTACATGTATCAGCATGCATTGCACTTGAGTTTCTGATGCCCACATCCACTGAGCAAGCTAAGTTAGCTGCTGGGTGCTAATTAAAGTTACACAACTTTGACAAACAAATTAATTCCTGCAGGTTGACCAATCTCCAAGCTGAAAAAGCCATAAGAGTATGTGTCAAATGACAGCGCTGATTCTGGTCTTTCTCTGTCAATATAGCATGCACTGATGGATTTATTGCTTTAGTTGGCTATATTTACCATCAACACTGATTGAACTCTCTGGTTGAACACAACACGCTAGGAAGTCACTATTCCTGTCTAAGAAATAGTTACAGCACGTCACATTTGGAAAAAAATCACAACTTGTTGTTTTTTCATATGTTAATTAATAAACTTTAGAAGTGCTGGTAATCTGACGTGTACTTGATGATTTTAATTGTGTCGTTCAGTTCAAAGACTGTTAGTCACTGACTGTCTACTACTTTTTTTAGTAGTATGTTGGGTTTGTTGCTATTCAAGTTCAAGCTGTGATGTTCAGCTCACTATGAAACGAGGCCTATAAGCCAATTTAGTCAGTGACATTGGTGATTCAGTAATGTGAGTTCAGTTTGACACATTTACAAGCTAGCTGCTTAACTGTTTTAACACTAAGATGAGCCAATCATCTCCTAGCTGTAGCTTTATAAATTACGGACATATGGTACGACAGCGGTATTGACTTACTCACCTCAGAATAAATCATATAAATGTATTTCGCACAATGTTGAGCTATCCCATGAAAATGGTCCAGCTATGGCTACATCATAGCAGCAGCCGGTATCAGCTCTCTGTCCAGTCCTGCTACATGCCAGTCATAACTCAGGCCTGCTCATGTACCCCACCACTCCACTCATCCTGCTGCTGTGAGCAGTTCCCATTTACACAAAGGATATACTGTAGAAGCCGATCGTGCTACCAGGTTGTGATATGTTTCTTGCTGCGGTTTGTGTTGTGGTTTGAAAACTGTTGTAGAACAAGAGAAGACAAGCTAAAATTAGAGCATGTGGTGAAGATTGTTGGTCACTAACTCAAAGCTTTGACCTGTTCTCTTTTTTTACCTGCAGTTTGGTGTTAATGTTGTATGTGTGAAAGACACACAAATGTGATAAAACATTAGATTTGGGACTACGCACATTTGATGATTTTAAGTAAACAACAATTGACATTCTGTTTTTGCCTCTCTTTTATCTTCTACCTCTACAGTATGTTTTTTTTATATTGTTCAATTAAGTGAAAGTTATTGATTAAAACAAGCCCATGTTGGAGCATGAATGTTCAGTTTTGACCTTTGGAAACAGTATATAGTGAAAAGAATCTAAACACAAAGCTTAAAAGTAAATAGTTTTCACCACATGTCGCAGCCGTCATTCAGCACTGAATGCGGAAAGGTATCAAGTGGATCTTTGTCCTCACTAAATAAGTCAGTATTGCTACCTCCAACACCTTTGATGTTTTCAGATATACACCTCACAGTTGGCTCACATTTCCACACTGCCGTAGCAGCTCGGGAAAAGACACGGGTCAGATGAGGTCAAAGAATCCACTTAACATACAAAATCTGTCCCATTTTCATTCGTCTCATCACATTTTTTTTTCTCTATTGTTATGTTGCCAACAGCAAAACAGCCTCAAGAAAAAGTCTTTGCCGCCTGTGAAGTTTTTAGAGGGTGAAGTTATTTGGGCAAAGTTTAACCGAAGACCATGGTGGCCCTGTGAGGTGATCGTTGACCCCGTACAGGGAATCTATCATAGAGTGAAAGGTGGGCCTGAAACATCATTGACATTATGATTACCAAAATGAATTCATTGTATTTGTATTTGCTTTAAATTGTGTGATATGTGCTATGGGTTATTTTGGTCAGCAATTAATTGACACCCCCGGCTGATAGCAGAGCTGTCTTGTGTCATAATTTTTTTTATTAACAATATATATAAAAAGTTTAAAATATTCACTCTCAGAAATGTATATTTTCCTGTGAACTTTTTCATTTTTGTGCTACTTCTACTTCTAATAAATCATGCATATATTTTAGAACAAATGCACACTACATCTTATCAGCTGATGATTCATATTTTTGTCATGTAATATGTCATTCTCATAATTATGACATGAGTATGTACATTTGATTGTAGTCATATAGTCAGAAAGATCACGTTCTTGTATTTTAAAGCTCCCTTTTCTTAGTTCATGCATTCTCGTACTTCCTGTGCAACATGCTGTAGTTTTAAATTGCGTCTGAGAGTGAGGCTGATGTTTTTTGTTGTTGTCTTAGAGCCCAGTGACCGGCCCTGTCGGCTCTACCATGTCAGGACCTTTGGGGAACCTGTGGAGCTAACGTGGGTAGAAGAAAAATCAACTCACACTTTCCATGGAGGCTTTGAATTTGAACAGCTCCCCCTACTGCGCAGGAGGGGGAAGCAAAGAGAGCAGAACTACAAATACACTGTAATTACTATTATATGAATGAGTACCTGCATGTCCTCAGACTTTCAAATATAACTTCAGTTACAATGATGATCATAAACAAATTCTTCTGTAAACTAATATGTGTTCAAAGACTGAGCTGTGTCTTTATCTTTCTGCAGATTGCAAAGCGTTTTCAAAACTCTTGGAAATCCAGTGTGGCAGAAGCCGAATCTGTTCTTCCAGATAGACCCAAAATGACTTCCTCTATTTCTTCGTCCATAAATGATGCCTTGCATGACAGTTCGACAGCAGAGAGAGTGAACAAGGCCCATCCAACCTTTCCCCCGTCTACTTCACCCACCCTTCCTGAGACATCGCACTTGACCAATGGATCCATTTTATCCCCAGTAATATCATCCCCAATAACAACTCCAGCAAAGCCAAGCACTTTAAAGAAATCTTCTGGCAAGAATAAACCAAGTAAATCATCGAGGGATATGAATAGTAAACACTCTAAAAAGATGTTACGTAATAGCCCTGACCAATCAAATAGAGACAATGGAGAGTGCCCATATTCTGATCTTGACTCAGTCCCCAAGATTTTGTGTCCTAAAGCACTTGAACGTCAGCCTAAGCTAGTTCCAACTAAGCCATCTGTTACAGTTGTCAAAGAGGCGAAGAAGCAGCCAGAGATCCAGAGTGGTCTTTGGTTCAGTAAATCAGGCAAAGACAGACGACCTAAAACAACCAGTCCGATGTCAGACCGCACTCTCTTTAGTAAGGTGCCCTGTAAGAAAAAGACAGCATCTGTTGTAAGTAAAAAGACACTGGTTCCTGGTGCCTCCTCCTCCAGTGGTGGGCCCAGTGACCTGTCAGGGTTGTCAGACAAGCATAAGACTCTGCTACCTGCTGAGGCAACCCTGTCACCTGAACAGACAGGACATTTGAAGTGTAAAAACACCCTGGTTGCTAATAGGCATTTTAGTTCATCTGGCAGTCCCCCTGACCAGTCAGGACTGTCAGACAAGCAGAAATCAATGGTCTCTGTTGAGACTGGTGTGCCCTCTGACAAGTGTGGATACTCAAAGGGTAGACAGACAGTCAGTAATACAACTGACAATGTGACTGGAATAGTGTGTGACCAATTAGGTAGTTCAGATGTCAAAAAGGCCTTAGAGTCCAGCATTACACTCAAGTTCAGTGACCAATCCAGGTTTTCAGAGAGTGTAATGAATCGAACTGAACATGACATGAAGGTCTTTGTGATTGACAGGATTTCTGACCAAGCAGAAGAAAAAGAAAGTCACAAGACTCTAGCATCCACTTTAAATGTTGACACTACTGACCCATTAATAAGACTAGAAAAGCAAACAAGCCTGGTCTCTAAATGTAGGCTGCCCTTTGTTAAATTAATACGTAAGGACGTAAAGGGTAGGAAGTTCCTAAACTCCAGTGTAACCATTAGTCCCAGGGACAAACCTGAACATACAAAGAAAGAAAAAACACCAGATACTAACATGACTATAATATCTGCTAAACAATCAGATTGCATGGACAGAAAGGCAAGTGTCTTAATAGATGAGATAGTCAGTTCAGAATCCATAAAGGTCTCAGTTAAGAAGTTAAAAGCAAGTGGTGGGACTGGTATTCTTCGTCTCTCGTCAGAATCATCACAAAGTAAAACTATTGTTGACGCCAATGTGGCAAAAGTGTCTGATGAGGTAGGTAGCCCAGAAGCAGAAAGGATACCAGTTTTAAAAGTAAATGCAAGCAATGTGACTTCTTCATCCTCTAACCAATCAGACCAATCAGAAGGTAAGAAGACTTCTGCCTCCAATGTAACAAGCATGTCTTCTGACCAGTTAGGTAGCTCTGAGCAAAATGCTACACCTGAAGAGAGGACAGTTTTTAATACAACAACTCCGCCTTCTCCCCAGCATGGGAATTTAGCATGTAAGAATGCTCATGTGCCTGAAAGCCCGTCTTCTGAGAAATCCAAGAAAGTTGTCCACAAAACAAAGCAGGTTCTGGATAAAGTGAATAAAGTCGTACTACAAGAGCAACCTGCCCACCTCCCAGCCAGCAATCGGCTGATGACCAGAGCCCTGGAGGCTATGCAGAAGGTGGAAAAGAAGAAACGTGAAAAAGCCCGAAAGGAGGCTGAGCAGAAAGATCTCTTAAAATCATACAAAAAGTCTGAGGACCATGTGTGCCACTCTGCACGTAACTCCACTTGGAATCCTGAGTCCAAACGGGACCATTGCACTAAAACAAAATCTCTTGAATCTCATTGTAAGGACAATGGTGAGTATGATCGGGACACTGTTTCTAGCCGTAACACCCCCCCGTTTTCTGAGTCAATTGACTTTGAAGTTGATGTCAAGAGCGAAGATGAAGACCTCTCAATATCCTCAACCCCACCAATGGACTTCATACCTCTTACTTCTAAGGTAAAAGCAAAGAAGGAAGATCATTCCTCTGACAGGTCATCACCTTCCTCACCATTTTCTTTCATGAATGCCTTTAAAAACGTGCAGGAGGTATCCTTCCAGTCCCTGACCAATGAGGGTGATGGTAAACCCATCTCTTTCAAAGCAGACACAAACTACAAGTTCAGCACTTTTCTCATGATGCTGAAAGACTTGCATGACACCAGAGAACGGGAGGGGACCCCATTAGAACTGGAAATTGGGCCACCAAGTGCACATGTAAAGGCAGAGCCCTTAGTGATGCCTGGGGAGGCTACACCTGCAGGCCAAGATCAACAACTTGATCATATTAATAAAAATTCAAGTCCAGACAAAATCAAAGTCGCACGCAATGAAGACAGCACAAGTCAGACATCCAAGAGGCCCTACAACAGAAGGGGTAGCTCCACTGGGGTGAAAAAGAAAACCAGCCGCAAAGTGCCTTGTCGTCCTGCCAGGTCTGGACCTGGTTTCCCAGGACTGGAGTCCTTGCCATCAATGGACTCTTCATCACGAGTGCAGTCCAGAGTACAGTCCATGTTGGCCTTACAGACCAGCAACTGGGAGAGGCAGGCAGGAAGTGGGGACGGAGTAATTGGAGAGGAAGAAGAGGAGAGGTGGAGCAGAGTGAATGAGAATCTACAGAACATGGTGCCTTTGGATCAGAGGGGGTGCAACACTACGCTGTGTTTGGAACAGCAGAATGGCCTTGTTGGAGACAGCACTGAGAATAATGCAAGTTTGATGCGAAACGCTAGAGAAGGCGACAATGCTCCAACAGGTGAGGACATTGTAGTTTAGAAACATAGTCTGACCCATATCCCCCGCAGTACTGCACAACCATCCACAAAAATATTATGAATGAGGGAGGTCAGAGGGGCACACAGGGAGAGACGTGAGTTACTTTCATTGAGATGAATGGAGCAGGTGCATGCTGGTGGTCTAAACACAACTCAAAGTTTGCTATTGTAGTTTAGCCTACAATTTGCATCAAGGCACACTTACTGAATCAAGTCTTAACACACAGACATGATACATATATTATTAGATTCATTGTGACTAACACTTTCTTAGGATATTAACTTAGATATCCAGACATAGACAATAAGAGAAAATGTGGATCTCCAGAACTTGCCAAAGTTCTGCAACTTGCAGAAGTTTTTTTTCAATAACAGAGTAATTTGGTATTAGTTGTGTATACATCCATAGGTACATTGCAAACAGGAACTGCTAATAGCTAACTCGACAACTGTTAATTAATTAATAATTAAATATAGAATATGTATAGGGTAAACAAAATGGTTGTAGCCCACAGTTAACTCATGACAACATTATATTTCCTGCTTAAAGGGAGGGTAGGGGTTGCAGTTGTCTTGATTTTTATCTGAAGGGATTCCACAGTGTCAGATTTTGAAAACCACTGCTGGAAGTTGTGTATGGTATCACGTTGACAAAATATAGCCATATTTTAGCCATATTTTGTCAATCCGATGACTGGAAAGAGGAGAGCGTATTGTTTTGCTGGAGTACTTAGACACTGTTAAACACTTAAAATCACACTAATTCCTCAGTGCAAATAACCACACCGAGAGCACCCTTTTGCTCTTTTTAGTAATGAGTTTTGTACGTGATACACAAATGGTAAACATTTCTGCTAAGCTTTTTACTGTTTAAATGTTATTTCCTGTGATTTCTACACAATACCCCATTCTTACTAGATTGAATGTTTCACCTTACTAGACTCTTGGCTTACAGGGATAAACAAAGACCAAGTTTTCACAGATTCTGGAATATTTTATCCAGTGTATTTAGCACAAAGGAATCACTAATAAAAGCTAATTACAGAAAACAACCCCAGAAACTCATAGTACTATGGTTCTATATACAGTAACCTATCAAGCTGGAATACCTAGTAGAAGAAAATTAAGTCTAGTTAACACTAAAAATGTTGGTAATGAACATAAACAGTAGTTAAATCATTTGAAATACTTTTACTAATCTACTGTATGTACCATGGCCATAGAAAGTATGTGTTGGCATGGCAGAGTCTATTAAGCCACAATTATCTATAGCAACAGTTCTTTTTATGGTCACTACTGCTAGCAGTTGAGCTAATTCTCACTGATGAAACTAATGAGGAAATAAACAGATTACAAATAGCTTAAACAACAGCTTGAACACTACTCTTTTTGCCTGTGGTAAGAAGCCTTGGTATAAGTGCACTAATAGACTTAAAAGATACATTTCAGTCAATTGACAAAGGGCTGTGCAGTTCAGATTAGAACCCTGTGGTGAAAAACTGGAATATTTCGGTTTCTATCGCTCGATGTATCTCACACTATAAGCAACAGGAATTTTAAAAAGCTAGTGTCTTTTCTTATATATCTTTTGTAGCACATAAACGAATACGAAAACCAAGCAAGAGGCTGATTGAATGGACTGAAGAGTATGATCAGATTTTCTCCACGAGGAAGAAAACCAAAAAGCCTCTCCAGTTGATTGGAAAGGTAAAAATCATACAAAGTAAGATCTGTTGTAACTTTTTAACTATATGTTGTTAAATAAGTCTCTGGTTTTAAGCGTTCAGTATCACTTCTTGCAGCTACACATGAAACTTGTATCAGCAATTGACAATGAAATAATTTGTTTTCTCAGGCCACTCAGCCCATTACTCCCGTGTCCGAACCCCTGGGATCGGACAAGGACACACATGACCACCCATCCTTGAACTTACTTCCTGAAATACAGACACCACCTCCTGAGGAAATTGCTGCAACCACACCCACTGAATTACAAATTCCCAGCACTGAAAATTCATCTCCCCAAGATGCACCTGTGCTTTCCATCGACACACTAACCCCTCCCCCTGAAGCTGATCCTTCGCTGTCTGACGGCCTCGTCAAAGATACCGGTAAGGCATTGTTTGTGTTTGTGGATCTTTCTTTGCACCTTAACTGCTTTCAAACTGTGTGGGCCTTCTTGATAAGCGTCAATACACTACATTGCCTAAAAGAATGTGGACATCTGAACAAAGTGTGTACATCCATATGTGAATATAACAGCCTGTACCCATCTGGGAAGGCTTTCAACAAGAAAGCTGCAGGACTTTGCTCTCATTCAGTCACTTCACCATGAATGAGTTTGGCTGCTGATGTTGAGCAATGAAGCCTGACTTTTAGTCAGCATTCCAGTTCATCCCAAGGTGTTGGATGCGGTGCATGTGCAGATCAGTCAAAATCTTTGATACCAAAGTGAGAAAATTGCTTGTTATGGACCTGACTTTCTGCATAGGGGAATTATCATGTTGAAACAAGAATAGACCTTCCATGAAAGGTTTCCACAAAGTTGGAAGTACACAGCTGTTAAAAATATTGTATGATGGAACATTAAGTTTTCCTGTTATTGGAAGTAAGGAGCGCCATAAAAAACAACCCCAGACTAAGTAGTGTTGGATATCCAGATACTGAAGGTAAAGTTTGACTGATTACACCATATGGGGACAAGCCACTAGAGAACACTAGCGCCATCATCTCAAAATATTCAACTGGATACAGTCTTCTCTGGTTTATCTGGCACATTTTCTATAAAACTTTCTAAAACAAAAGCCTCTTGAGCCAACTCAAGACAACCAAAACAAAGCAGGGTTCATCAACTGAAGTCTCTGTAGATGGGGCAATCGATCGTAAAATTAAATTCATCTTCAACACTCTTCATTAACTTTAAATTTAACTAGCTTAATTGCAAGTGAAAGGGAAATTATTCCTGAAAATGAAATGTAAATCAGAAAGAGATGGTTTCTTGCCCAAGGATAAATGAGCACTCTGTCCCACTTTAAGATCCTATTGGTTAACCTTTCCTCAGGCAACTGAGCAACACTGAAAAAACCAAGCCACAACCAAACAATTTCACATCTCTGCTTTAAAAGACATGACTAAATCCATTTCTTTCCGTTTTTATGTGAGTATGTGTTTTATATTGTATAAGAGGTCACAGCTGAGCTAACCAAAGAAAGCTTCAATCCAGTGAGAATACTCGCCTGGGGGAAACTCCAAAAACATTTTCTAGCTTCCGGGCTTACTTCCTGGTTATGCTGAATATGCATAGTTGTTTGTTGTTATGTTTCTCTACCCTACCCTAACAAATGAACCCCCTTCCAGCAAGTGTTGTTTCCAATCAAAGATGACCTTTCATTCTCGTCTTTACCAGATGATTTTGTTTGATATGTTCTGCAATTATTTTGTTTGGAGGGAGTCCCATCGTCCTGTCTGTGTTAGCTCTCCTTTATGTTGACATCAAACTTTTACGTACCAGTTTGATAACATGAATGAGTCCTTTTATATGACATTCAATTATAGGAAATGCTCCTGTGCTGGGGAGGAAGCGCAAGAGGAAACCCACTCAGAAGATCCTGGAGTACTGTCTGGAGGCAGAGGCCTCAACAGGCTCCAAGAAGAAGGTACAACATGACCATGTTCTGTTGTGTGTACATTTATTTATCTGCAGTGTATCTTTGTTGAGCTCACTATACAAATGATTTATACTTTGAATTGTTTGGTATGAAAATTACGTAAATGAAAGTTAAAGAAATCATTGATGACATGTAGTTAGTGTAGCTGCAGGTTCTGGAGCTTCTTAAAAAGCTCTTGATCTTAAGATGGTTCATAAGATTGATTTTATGATCATTTTAGCCTAAACATGCTTTTGGGAAGTGCAGTTTTTAGGTCTGTATGGATTTACATAAAACAGGTTCATGCCAGCAGTAACTTGCACACAATATGGGAACTGACTACGAGTCAGAGAATAGCTTGTTGAGGAGACGTAAGAGGTCAACCAAAGCTTGGCCTACAGACACCCTCACTGAAGAGGAGGTAATGTTGAGGAACGATACTGTTCAGGATCAGTGAAGAAAAAGAAAAAGAAAATCTTTCAGGGTTTATTTATCACAATATCATGTTCGAGGAGGATTTTTTCATGCTGTCAGTTTGACGGGAACAGTTCTGCTAATGTTTCTCTTGTCACAGGTCAAAACACTGAAGAACAATTCAAATCCTGCTTCTCAATCAGGTCAGTGAATCATCTTCTTCAATGATCAGTTTTATTTGTGGAGGAATTTTGAAATAGAGCAAACTGAGTGATGTGTCCCAACTCCCAACAGAATCTAAATTAGATGAATAAATAATTTAATTTAATTTGATTTTCTTGCAGTTTTTCAGACTTAACTTCCTGTGGTAACTGGTTCCATCACGTCTTTCTTTCACCCAGATTCTGCGCCACCATCTTTAAAGTCAAAGAATAAGCATCTCGCAGTATCCAGCTCGACACCAACAAACACAGAGATTTCCACCTGTACACCGTCGCCCCCCATTCAGACAGATCCCCCTCCAAGCTCTCCTGCGTCCCCAACTCCTGCGCCGGCCCCACCTGAACCTGCCCAGGTGGAGACAGCATTAGCAGATGTTGATGCTCCTCAAGCTGAAGACAGTAAAACTCAAGAGGTCAAAAAGGACAGAGCAGAGTCAGAGGTCAGCAGTCCTGTTTATTCTGTATGTAATTTAGTAAATGATGCGTGAAACTGTGCTACACACTGATGTTTTGATTTTCCACTTGCTATTCTTTTACGCTGTCGAATTTGATATCTGGATCCATATTAATCAGCTGTCTCAGAGTAGAAAATCAGTCTTTAATTGGCCAGAATTCACATATTTGGTCCTTTTTAGGCCTAAACGTACAAACATTTCATCAGTTTTTCTAATGTAGGAAATGAATCTTCTATCAGCTAATATTTAAGAACTCTGGTGGTGTTATAACCTGTTAGCAGTCACCAGGAGATGCTGTTCAAATAAAGATAACACATGTATATGATTATGAGCCTATTAAAAGATGCTGTTTGAAAAAAAACAAACATTTTTGATTGAAACTTAGGAGAATTGAAACAGGGATGATTCTGTCACAACCAATGAATTCAACTCCTACAGCTCTTCATTATTCATCATTAATAATTATTAATCATCACACTCAAAAACAAACTGCATCTGAATAAGCTGTAATAAGTAATAAGCTGTTCAGTCATTTGTATAAATTTCCCAATGAACATGAACAGAAATAATTTATCTTTAACGGTGAATATGGTAGCAGGATGTGTAGTTAAACGTGAGTTGGAAGAGATCAGTTGTTTTCAGTGGAAATTTTCCCAAAACCAATATAATAAATGTGTGGTGCAGCACCAATAGAGGCAGTTTAAATTGATGCAATTAGATGATTAGGTGAAGTGACACAACTGAATCAAATATCTACTCATTTACATCTTACACCTATATTGTTAGCTATATAAAAAGTTATATACACTATACCTCAAGTATACAGATATGCATGATGGATCATTTGTGTCATGCACATATATATCTAATATAACAGTAAATATAATTACACTGGGGATGATTGATAAATAAAGGTCTTGATTTATTGCTTTTTTCCCGTTTGTCTCTTAAGGGTGACCCGTCCAGCCTGGATCACAGCTTCTCCTCCATGAAGGACGACTTATCGCTGTGTGATGACCCACTTGTACCATCAAGGAAGATCATAGGGGACCGAGGAGGCCCTGCCTCCATGAAGGAGAACATATGTCAGGTGAGCTCCCCCCCAAGGGTTCAATTTGCTGATGGAGAATGGTCTTTAGAGCTGCGTCCTCTTTACTCTCAGAAGCTTCCTGCTTATGCTTTATATATTGTAATCGCATATCTGAATGTACCATACTGCCTTCTGCAGTGTTGTAGTCTACTGTTTAAACTGCATAAGGAATGCAGTACACATGTCACACTTCCACTAAACACACAAAAATATAACCTATCCATCTGAACATCCAAACAATACTAGTTATTTAATTTTCTCTTTTTTCAATTTAATGTGATAATCGTAAATCAAAGTGTGTTCCCACTTTTAAGGTTTCTAGCAAAGAGATTAAAGATGGAAGATTAAAAAAAATCAGCAGTTTTGTGTCCTTGTGGAGAACTGCTTTATCGTGGAAAACATGTTTCAACACTCAGCAGTGGTAACGTAAGTGTATATTGTATTAGTCTGTGGATGGCCAGTGAAAATAACATCTCACTTTCCCTGTCAGACCACACAGGAAATGGAAACCCACCACACTCAGAGCTCCTTTGAGTTACTTTTATTATATTATGTCTTTTTAAATAGGCTGTTTTTTGTTTTTTTTGTTCCAGGTATGCGAGAAGACGGGTGAGCTGCTCCTCTGTGAGGGTCAGTGCTGTGGAGCTTTCCATCTGCCCTGCATCTCACTGGCTGAGGCCCCGAAAGGGAAGTTTGTCTGTCCTGAGTGCAAATCAGGTATGTCTGTGGCTAAATATGCAGTGTAATCCCACTGGATTACAGAGTATAGTAAATAAATCTGGTATGATTTAAAAAACTTCTGCTAGTCAGGATCAGGATAGTGTCTCTGGGCAAATGAAAAGGACTGACATTGTCCTCACTGCTGTATATACAAGTCTTCTTCTCTCCTGTCTTTGCTAGTGCATTGCTGCATTTCTTGGCACATTACTGCCACCTGTTGATAAGTGGAATAATGTAAAACCATTGGCAGGAATGTGTATCTTATCGAGACTAACAAAACCGGGAACCCAGTAGATGGAACCTTAAAAAACATTTCCATAGTGCTGGAGTTACAGATCAGTCTAAAACATCTTTGGGAAGCAGATCCCTGTTCTTGAAAACATGGAGTCCATTCACCAGATACCATTTATGCATTTATTTATGTTTGTTTGCAAATTTAGCTTTATTATTATTTTTATTTTATTTATGGAGATATAAGCGTTGTAAGGTCAAATTGGGGATAATTTGCGTTAAATGTTGTATTTCTAATGGATCTCTTGATATAAATGTCAATATATATTTTTATTTCTTTTTCTCAGGCATCCACACCTGCTTTGTATGTAAAAAGCGCAGTGAGGATGTGCGACGCTGTATGATTCCCGTGTGTGGGAAATTTTACCACGGGGAGTGTATCGCCAACTTCGCCCCGACAGCACCTGTGAACCGAGGCTTCCGCTGCTCGATCCACGTCTGTCTCACCTGCTTCATCGCCAATCCCAACAGCTCGTCCATCTCTAAAGGTGAACCACAAGACGATCAGATCATTTACTGTATTTACTTGTGTTAGTTTGTGCATCTTCCATGCTAAGACTGTTCTCGTGTTTGTCTGTAGGTCGTTTGGTACGGTGTGTGCGCTGCCCGGTAGCCTATCATGCTACAGACCTCTGCATGGCAGCAGGCTGCGTTGTCCTCTCCAACAACAGCATCATCTGTCCCAACCACTTCACTCCACGCCGCGGTGTCAAGAACCATGAACACGTCAACGTCAGCTGGTGCTTCGTCTGCACTGAAGGTACGGCTTTAGGAACATGTAGAGTAACTTCAGCCCGACCTGGCTTTATTCTTTGAAGCCCCCAAGACTGAGTCGAGTCCAACTGAACCAGTAGTTCAACATTTTGGGAAATGAGTTTATTTGCTAGATGATAGGATTGATGAAAATCTAATCTAATGTCTGCACAGTAAATATGAAGCTTGCACTGGCAGTTGGCTAACTTAGCTTAGCAGTAGCATGAACCAGTTACCTGACAGCCAGTGAATTAATTTGTCTCAACCAAGAACTACTTACATAACTACGTAGACCCATTGTAACACAACAGTTTGTCATTTTTACAGTTCAGTTTTTGTACAATTAAACCAACAAAACAGAGATGCTTACGCACATTAGCATATGCATACATACATTAGCATATGCTAACATGCCAAATTAAGATGTTAAACATCAGTATGTTAGCATTGTCATTGTGATTTTGTTACCGTTGTGCTAAGCTAAGCTAACCAGTAGCTGGCTGTAGCTTCATATTTACCGTATAATCATAAGAGTGGTATCGACCTTCTAATCTATCTCTCTAAAAACCAAAACAAGAGGTTAAAATGCTCCGTACAGATACTACAGACTAGTGGTAACCTTGATGTAGCTCCTACCAGCCAGTGGCGAGCTAACCTTTACATGCACGCACTAGCAGCAGTCAAAAACACCTCTGTCCTCCAGGGGGCAGTCTGCTGTGCTGTGAGTCCTGCCCGGCTGCGTTTCACCGGGAGTGTCTGAACATGGAAATGCCCAAAGGCAGCTGGTACTGCAACGACTGCAAAGCTGGGAAGAAACCTCGCTACAAGGACATCCTCTGGGTGAAGGTTGGGCGGTACAGGTCAGTGGCGAGACTGCAGACAGTGCTCATGGTGCAAATATGCTACAGATGGATAATGTTGGTGATAATTAGATCAGTTAAACAGATGTTTCACTCCAAAAAACTGTCAAACCTTTCCAAACGTCCAACACAGACCTGAAGCTCAGTCAAATGCATACAATAAACAGACACTTCTTATTAAATCGTTATCTTGCCAATGTTGTACAACTCCTTGGTGTTTTTTCCTCTCCCAATCTGAAAAGGTGGTGGCCAGCCGAGGTCAGTCATCCCAAAACGATCCCAGAAAACATCCAACGGATGAGGCACGATGTTGGGGAGTTTCCTGTTCACTTCTTTGGCTCCAATGACTACCTGTGGACCTACCAGGCTAGGGTCTTCCCTTATATGGATGTGGATGCCAACAGCAAAGAAAAGATGGGGAAAGGTGTTGATGCCACCTACAAGAAAGGTATCCAATGGGCTCAGCAAAATGTCTTCTTCAATAGATCCTAAAAAGCGAAAGTCATCCTTTGGTTGACTTTTTATAACTGTTGACTTTTTATTTACCTCCTCAGCTTTGGAGGAGGCGGCTGTGCGATTTCGTGAGCTGCAGGCGGAGAAGGAGCTCCGTCAGCTTCAAGAGGATAGAAAGAACGATAGGAAGCCCCCTCCATACAAACATATAAAGGTCAGGGAGAAGATTTCTTATCTTTGTTTAGTCCAAAATGCTTCATTCTCTAGTTTTCTTCAAATATGAAGCAGTGGTATCTGTTTTAGTTACAAAATTTTATCTTTAATTATAGGGCCTCATATATCAGTAGCAGGATACATAGCTGGGTTTTACCTAATAATCCCAGTTTGCTACATGTAAAACTGGTAAGCCTCCACTGTAACTGTAAGTGGTGACTAACACATGCATATTATATTAAACGTTCCAAGACAACCGGTAACCATGGAGGAAGTTTTGGTTTTGTATTAAGCGGGCAAATTAGGAATAAAGGCCCGTCTCTTATATAAGCCCATAAATAAGAGTGTATATGACACATCATTGGATTCACTCTTTAATAATCCTTACATGTGATTAGGAATACAAACAATTGTACAGAGGAGAGTTCACGTTTCCTTTCTGACTCATTTAGGTGAATCGACCAATAGGAAAGGTCCAGATCTTTACAGCCGACCTATCAGAGATCCCACGCTGTAACTGTAAGGCGACAGACGAGAGCCCGTGTGGGATGGACTCCGAGTGCATCAACCGCATGCTGCTGTACGAATGTCACCCACAGGTACAGAAATCTCTGGACCACGAAATGTTTTAAAGATTTATAGATGTGATTTAAAAATTTGCATTAGCTAAATGATTGGTCTTCTTTGTGTTTTCCTCAACACCTCCCTTCATATTACCCTTTAGGAACAGATATTATTGTCTAAATAATGGTTATCACTAATCTGCACAACAACATCAAATACTTTTCTCAAGAAAATTGAACGCAACATGTACTAACATTACACACCCCATCATTCCTTTATCCACCCCTACCAAACCTTAAGTGGCTTCTTTAGCTCTTGTGATAAAGGGAGCACAGTATGTTGTGATATAGCTGAATATAAAGTATCTACACTCTGCTATACTGTTAAATTTTACATACAGGTTTGTCCGGCGGGTGAGCGGTGTCTCAACCAGGCGTTCACCAAGCGTCAGTACAGCCAGGTGGAGATCTTCAGGACACTGTCTCGAGGCTGGGGGCTCCGCTGTGTCCACGACATCAAGAAGGTGACTACACTGCTGTCATAGTACTGTTGTACTACTGGTACTAGTACTTATTCTAGGAGGTGTGGTTGCTGTTCAGTGAGAGTGGATTGGTCTAAATAATGAATGTTGTTCACTCAGGGTCAGTTTGTGAGCGAGTATGTCGGGGAGGTGATTGACGAGGAGGAGTGCCGGTCCAGGATCAGACATGCCCAGGAGAATGACATCTGTAACTTCTACATGCTGACTCTGGACAAGGTACAGCTCAGAGCCAGAGTGCAACTGTGTCCCAGGTCCATACTGCAGTATGTACTAAAAATGAATGTGTACTTTTATAACATGACTTAAGGAGCACCTTGCTCAGTAAGGATCACACATGTTCATAGTATGCACGTAACAGAGTGAGAGACTCCCAAGAAGGCACCAAGAAGTTGATGCTTTGTTTCAGACATGTGTAACTGTCTGTTAGGAATGCTCATTTGTGTGTGTGTGTGTTTGTTAGGATCGAATCATCGATGCTGGGCCGAAGGGGAACGAAGCTCGCTTCATGAACCACTGCTGTCAGCCAAACTGTGAGACACAGAAGTGGACGGTGAGCGGCGATACCCGGGTGGGACTCTTTGCTCTCGTCGACGTCTCTGCCGGTACGCTGCTTCATTTAGAGCTGAAATTTAAGCAGATTTTTCAGCAATCTGATCAAACATCCCGTGCAGACAGCTGACAGCTTGTTTGTGTGTGTATGTGTTCAGGAACGGAGCTTACTTTCAACTACAACCTGGAGTGTTTGGGGAACGGGAAGACGGTCTGTAAATGTGGGGCATCAAACTGCAGCGGCTTTCTGGGCGTCAGACCAAAGGTGACAGGAGTGACATAAATGAAATACTACTACTAATACTACTGCGTATTGTTAAACACTTGAGGTACAAGTTATTTCAAGTGTTAATTTCTTTGGCTGGTGGTTGAAGGAAGAGATTGTTATGTACTAAAAGCACCATTAAAACCTCTCTCTTCTCCAAATCAGAACAACCCTCCATCTGAAGACAAAGGACGCAAGCTGAAGAGGAGGGGACACGGTAAGAGGAAGAACAAGGTGGTGGTGACCAAAGAACGAGAGGATGAGTGTTTCAGCTGTGGAGATGGAGGACAGATGGTGTCCTGTAAGAGACCTGGCTGTCCCAAAGTTTACCATGCTGACTGCCTCAACCTCACCAAGAGGCCTGCAGGTTGGTGGCTCTGCATGAACGCAATAACTGACTATCTCTTTTGGTACAATATGTAAAACAGAGTAACAAAACAGCTTATTAGCAATCTCAGTAGTCAAATTGCAAACTTGAAAAGTCAAATCTTTAGTCACAGTCGCCTTTGTATTTTTCTTGACGTTCATATGTATGTATGTATTCATCATAGGTCGTTGGGAATGTCCGTGGCACCAGTGCGATATATGCGGTAAGGATGCGGCGTCCTTCTGCGAGATGTGCCCCAGTTCCTACTGCAGCCAGCACCGAGAAGGCCTGCTCTTCATTTCCAAGCTGGATGGCAAACTGTGCTGCAGTGAACACGACCCCTGTGGGCCTGAACCGCTGGAACCAGGGGAGATCCGGGAGTACACGCCCGAACCCAGAGCTCTGACCTCGGGTCTGGGCATGGCCGTCATCCCCTCGGCTGCTTCTAACACTACCACCAGTGCGAATCCGACCACCAGGAGGGTCCAGGAGGTCAGCGCCGGCGCTGGCATGTGTGCTTCCGAGTCACTCCCTGCTTTTTCCATCCCGGTACCCATCACTATACCTGTCGCCGCGCCTCCCGCCTCACCTCCCCCCAGCAACACCGACACTCCCAGCAGCCCGCACGTGTTTGACGTCCCGCACTACTCGCCCATCTCCTCGTATGAGGAAGAGAGGGACGAAGAGGAGGAGATGCTGGAGGAAGTGGAGGATGACTCGGTGGAAGAAGGTGAGGTGGGGAGGCAGAAATCAGATCCTCACGAGGAGGATGGAGAGGCAGTGATGGAGGAGGTCGGGGTGGAATATCTGGACGAGGAGGATGAAGATGACGAGGAGGAAGATGAGGACGAAGACGAGGAAGAAGAAGAAGAGGAGGAGGAGGAGGAGGAAGAGGAAGAGGAGTGACACACAGTGGATTATTATTTACAGTGGCACAGGACCTGGAGGCTGAACAAGCCCTCACAGTCACTACACAAAGAAGATTAACCAATCACATTACCCCAGTAGCCCAGTCTGTCGCTGTTTGTGTCCGATGAGCAGTCAGATGTATGGAGGACTTTTTTGGACAAAACTAAATCAAGACATAAATAAATTGTTTAGTTCATCAATGAATAAATAAGCAGCATAAATACTGTATAAAATCATGTATACATAGATATTATTTATTTAGTTTTGTCCTAATAACCGCACCACTTTCCCGGACCTCCGTACCCACTCGCTGTAGAAAACGGTTCATGACACAGTGACTTTGCACACACTGGTGCTGACTTCACCTCGATATGAGGTATCTAGACAAAGAAAATCAAAGAACTGCTACACAGAACGTGGGGATTGTTGTAAACATATTTCACTCTGATGTACTTGTTTTCTCACATTTTGACCAATTTCACCTACTGGTTTGTTTTGGTATTCTTTCAGTAGTGTTTAAGGTGTCATAAATGTCAGTAGTTGGAGACAGTTATTGTATCTGCGGTATCACAGAGCCGGTGTGTAGGTGTTTGATGAAGACTACGCTGTCGCTTGTTGTCAAGGTAGGGTGAACTCTTCGGTCTTCAGCCTAAATGACTTTGATTTGGTCACACTCAAATCAAATGGTGGCCAAAAACATAAATATATTCGTTCTCTGTCCCCTCTAGTGATCGCACTCTGATATTTGTCCTTTCAGTCAGTGGACACGGAGGTGGTTGCTTCCATTCACGCTCTCCGGTTCTGCTTGACGCCTCAGATCATTTGACGGTGCTTCGATAGCTGAGTGCTTCAAAATTGGATCAACTATGAAAATATGATTGGCCTGGTGTAGTCTAACCTTGAGTGAGAAAACTGTGTGGTTGCTAGTCACAGCTGTTGAAATATCATGTAATCTAATGAAGTTACATTTTTAACGTAGATACTGAGAGTTTTAGCTGCCAGTATCAGGAAGAAACTTTTTTATAAATTTGATCATGTCATACCAAAAAAAAAGATCTCAAACTGACGAGGAGTCAGTGTTGGACTAAGAATAGTTTTCATGTCAGGGCAAGAAAGCCACTGAAAAAGTGTTTGTACCATCATGGGACACTAAAGCTGTCTTATAGGTTATTTGGCAGCTTCATATGGAGACTGGTTGGACAACAGGTTTCACAGACTGACACTCCTAAAGCTCATATCCACCATCATCTAACACTGGGCAACAAAAAGCTAGTCTTGCTCTCTTGATCGCTGGTGGTTTGAATGCAGAGATAGCACTAAGTTTGCTCCAGTGTGTATACTGTGCTCTGTAGTGATTATTTATATACTTTTTCTGTGACGCACAAACGATGACGAGGGAGAGTCTGGGCCTTCGCTCCTTGTTCCCTCCTCATCTCGACTCTCCGTCGAGGGGAAACAAAAGTCTTCGATCGGATGCGAGACACTTGAAACGACGGACTCCTGCCATGATGCTTGCACTTGCAGTATGTGTTCTTGCCACGTGTTTTCGCTCTGTCTTCAAGCTTAATATTGTCCGTGTGTTATCTGCCAATGCCTTAGAATGTATTTCTTTGGAGATATTTTTAAGGAATGGTTTGGCGTCTGTGAGAGCCAAGTGTCCCTACTAATGCCTTTTTACAGTTGCCCAACAAGCAGTGTTTCATTCCAGTGTAATTATGACCTGTTAGATCTCCACCATTGACCTGTTAAAACAACTGCTACATAAATATATAAGAAAAAGAAGTTATGAAATAAGTTTTGTACTGGCCTCGTTCTTTTTTCAGATGTTAGTCTAACTCTATAGTGGAATCTTTTTGTGATAATAGCATCTTTAAATTATTTTAGGCATTTTCAAATACTCATACATGGCTGTTAATTCATTTAATTAAATGAAATCCCATAATTCAGCATTCTAGAAATATCTAGTGAACACAAATGCAATTATTTATTCACCCATGTGCTTTAAAATGTATTAAAGTCATTCACCTTTCCTGTTTTTCACAGTGATGTAAAACAGATGTTCTAGTTTGGCTCCATTTTGGTGACTTTGTTAGAAATAGTCTTTCTCTGCACACCAGAGAAATCTTCTTCCTCCTCTATGTTGAACCGCCATTTTTCTACAGTAGCCCAGAACAGACAAACAAAACCCCAATCTAGATATGGCCTCCTGCCTTTTATGTACATTTTGCAGCCAGAGTTTTTCCCTGCATGCTAAGAAGAAGAGGGTGAGGCATCAGTAGGGTTGAATTTGAAACTTCACTGCTAGGTGTCACTGAATCCTACACACTGGCCCTTTAATGGTCTTGGGTCTGTTTCTTTCCCAGCTCATTCATTTCAGGGTGTCTATTATATTTTATCTTCCTCCTCCATCCCGCCAGTCTCTCTCAGCCACTCATCCACGCTTAGCCCACCCAGTAAATCAAAATTAAGAACAAAAGCTGACATTTTGCAACAAGTTTGTTTGGTGCAGAAACTGAAACATTTAGCTCAGAAGAACTGAAGAAATGTGTAAAGCGAGTGTCTGCTTTTCAGAAAGACCAGATCTGTGCTATGCTAATTAGCGTCACTTGATATGTTGCTGCTAATAACAAAATAACAATATTCCACAATACCTTACGCAACAAATACTTTTTACCACAAACTATTTGCTGTGTTCTTAACTTCACAGTTGTGTTTTGTAAGTTTATCTAAGGGGTCAAAGAACAGTTCATCTCTATGTTGTTGACTTTGTCAATAACAACAACTGGAATATGTTGGGAAAATGTTCAAACAGGGAAATCTGATGCAATAATCAAACAGTAACAGGAAGTGAAGATGCTGTGGTAAACTTTATTTTTTACCTTTCACAGCTGTGTTGTCAGAGATGGGAGTACAAAGCCTTTTGGATGCAGAATAAGAAGGTGTAGTGAGTTGAGCAGCCCTAAAATGTGACTTTCCACTGAGATTTCAATGTGGATCCGATGTGGGGTGGGAGATGTAGAGTACATCTCCCATCCCCACACCAGATCCCCCCTCTCGCTCGACGACCAAACCACAACGTACCATTTTTTATGAGGGTTCTCCCTTCAGGTCCCTCCTGCCACTTATACCCACATCTGCTCACAGCCAGCCCTCTGTTTGCTCTAGCAGTCCTAAATACCCAACCACTAGATACATTCCAGTCAGAATCAGTTCAGACCAGCACTGAATCTCCACTCGCTCAGTCGCTTCTCTCGCCAGACTGACCGATGCTCAGTTCACACGGCGCTGATAAATACCAGATCTCTTACAAATAAGACATTTATTTTAAACGACTTTTTTACAACACATGATCTGGATTTCCCCGAATTCAAAGGCCTCTTAGATTCTTTTGATCTCACTCAATCTGTTAATGCACCAACACACGAGCATGGGCACACTCTTGACTTTGTCATTTCTCCTGGGCTTTCAGTTTCCCTCAGAGAAATAGTCGACACTGCTATCTCGGATCATGTCCCTGTTGTTTTCGACTTTGCTGCCACCCCACCTGCCAATAAGCCAGTTTCCCCAGCTTTCAGACGCCGAATCTTTACTCCATCAACGGCTGGGGAGTTTGCTGCTGCCTTCAGGAACTCTCAGCTGCTTGATTACTGTTGGCTGGTTCCTCCCCTTTGTCCAGACAGCCTACTCTCCACTTTCCATTCAACATGTTCTGCGATTCTTGACTCTGTTGCCCCTTTTCGCCAAAAAACTACCACAACCAAGTCAGATCCCTGGTTGAATGACTACACCCGTCTGCTCAGACAACAATGCATACAGGCTGAACAGCGGTGGAAAAAGGATAAAGCGCATGTATCCCTGGGCTGGTTAAGGGACAGTTTGGCTGCCTACCAGAGAGCTCTAAAGGAAGCCAAGTCCAAATATTTGTCCTCCATCATAGCTAACAGCTCTCATCATCCAAGACTGCTATTTAGTACTATTGATTCTGTCGTTAATCCACGCCCCACTGTCCTGTCCGATGCCTCCACTGCAACCCTCGAAGAGTTTGTGTCTTTTTTCACTGATAAAGTGGCATCTGTCAGGCAGAATATCTGTAATATGAATATGCCACTTGATGATGTCTGTGCTCCTCTGGCACAGACTGCTGTTTTTGAGCGGTTTGAGACAATTTCTCTGCCGTCTTTTACTAAGGTGGTTAGTGGCATGAAACCCACGAACTGTCCCTTAGATACCATTCCAGCCAAGTTTTTGAAGGAGGTTCTGAGTTCTGTTGGGTCAAGTCTGCTTGTTTTTATAAACACTTGTCTTAGCTCAGGGTCTGTTCCAGCTGCTTTCAAACACGCTATGGTTAGGCCCCTCCTAAAAAACAACGCATCTTGACCCCTCTGTGCTCTCCAATTTTAGACCTGTCTCCCACTTGCCTTTTCTTTCTAAGGTCTTAGAAAAAGTTGTTTTTATTCAATTACACACACATTACACATTACAATGACATTTTTGGAGATCAATTCTATTCTTGATAAATGTCAGTCTGGTTTTAGATCCCGACATAGCACCGAGTCAGCACTGTTAAAGGTGCACAATGATATTGCCTTGTCTGTGGATGCTGGGAATCCTGCTGTGCTGGTGCTGCTGGACCTCACAGCGGCCTTTGACACAGTCGACCATGTAGTCCTTGTATCTCGCCTAGAGCAGCACGTTGGCATTCGCGGCACTGCTCTCCAGTGGTTTAGGTCATACCTGGCAAACAGGAGTTTCTCTGTCGTGATTGGTGACCACTGCTCCTCAAGTGCATCCCTGCCCTGTGGGGTGCCACAGGGATCTATTCTCGGCCCTATTCTGTTTTCATTGTACATGCTACCTCTGGGAACAATTATAAAAAAACACAACCTGTCTTTTCACTTTTATGCTGACGATTTGCAGATATATTTGTCCATGAGACCAAACGAAAACATTGCACTTTCTAAGCTGCTGGACTGCATTACAGATGTAAAGCTGTGGCTGGCACAGAACTTTTTGCACTTAAATGACAGCAAAACTGAATGCATTTCGTTTGGTTCACAATCTATGTTGAATGTTTTCACCACAAACTCTGGCACTCCGGCCCCCCTTTTTAAATCACATGTCAAAAATCTTGGGGTAACATTTGATAATTGGCTCAAATTTGACAAACAGATTAGCTCTGTTGTCAGCACGAGCTTTTTTCAGCTCCATCTCTTGACCAAAGTGAAGTCTTTTCTAAGTCGGCAGGATCTCAAGAGTGCAATCCACGCTTTCATCAGTTACAGACTGGACTACTGCAATGCCCTCTACGTTGGCCTCAGTCAGTCCTCAATTTCTCGTCTCCAACTTGTGCACAACGCTGCTGCCTGATTTTTAACAAGCACGTCCAGACGCGAACACATTACCCCTGTGCTGTCGTTACTCCACTGGCTTCCAGTCTGTTTTAGAACTTATTTTAAACTTCTGTTGTTTGTTTTTAACGCCATTAATGGCTTTGCCCCCTCTTACTTGTCAGAGATTTTAACTTTTTGCAATTGTGGCAGAGCCCTGCGCTCTTCGGGTCAGCTTCTGTTAGAGGTCCCTAGGTCGAGATTTAAACAGTGGGGTGATCGTTCTTTTTTCTTCACTTTTCATTTTTCCACTTATTGTTGTCCATTTTTAAACGTTAAATACTGTAAATGATTCGATGGGTTTGTGCGCAGCAGCATGAGGCGGAGATGGTGAGGAAAAAGTCCAGGTGAAAAAGTCAGAATCGTTTTACTCTCTCTAACAATACAAATAAAAACACAGGTGAGTTGTTAGCCTATTTCTTGTCGCACTTGTCTTAAGAACATTTCAAGGTTTTATCCAACAATGACGTGTCAAAAGGATCAGTGGTTTTAGAAAGTTAAAAGTAAAAATTTATGTCTACAAAAAAAAAATTCAAAGCATTAGATTTATTAATTTTAATGCAGGGTTTCTGCAGTGTCATGCCTGCAAATAAGGCCTAAAATCATTACTATTAAGTACATGAATTTATTAAAAACACATTTTTGTCAGCACTTCCCAGCTGTGTGTAACAATAATTTTAAGCAATATTATTATCAATTAATTAAGGTGTCCTCAACCTTTATAAGCAGCAGAACATTATGATTTCATCAAGATTAGTTTAAGTTTTTGCTAAAATTGACCTAAAGTTGTCTGTTATGAGACTGTAGCTAGCAGTAGTGATAATGTTCGAGTGTAATGGTGAGACTGAAGAAAGATTAAAACAGCCTCCTTCTTTGTTACAAAATTCACCACTGCATCCCTCAATGCAACACAGACAGCTGTGAAAATGCTCACGACCTCGAGGGAAATACAGGTGTTATTTCTCATATAAGCACAGGTGACAGGCTAAACCATGTTAAACCACAGCGTTGAGGATTGAACTGTGAAAACACAGACGCTCCTTTTTGGTGGTTTCAAAGTGATTTTATTTGGCTTATGGTGAAGTCCCTTCTTGAGGCACAAGCTTTTATTTTCTGTCAGGATGGGGGGACACTTTCACTTCAAGTGAAATAAGAAAAATAACACCAAACTGAATGCAAAAAGGGGTTGTCAGTATGCCACAAATTCATTTCTGAAGATGCAATAATGCAAAGATTTGATTATTTACATTACACTTTTGTATATATTGCCATTATATTGACAGTTTTTTCACTCGAATGCATAAAAAGCTGAGATATTATACACAAGGGCAAAAAAATGCACTATAAAATGTAAGGTCTGTCAGAGCTTTGAAACATTCTTTTAACAAGCTTTTAATTTTACAGAACATATTTGCACTTTACACTGGTCTGTCAACAGTCCTCAATAAAAATATTTTGCATTGAAATATCAACACATGTTACAGCAACACTTCACAGCAACAACATGGAGAGAACTGATGAGCGCGTCTATTTTATTTCCCCACGTCCATAACTTAAAAAGGCAATAAATTAGTGACTTGAGCCTTGACGTTAAATATAGATGCAAATATTGTTAATTGAGATGACAGTTCCATATTACAACATACACGTTTGTTTTGTTTTTTTTCCCGTGTGGGTGAAATCTGCAGTTTCTCAACACACTGAAGGGGAACTTCGCTCTATGACCAGAGCTCGTCTTTGCAGGAGCTCCTGCACTGAAGACTAAAAGAAAATTTAACAGTCACATTTCCAGAAGTGTTCTTTACATTTTAAATAACAAAATAGAAAATTTAGAGTTCAAACGTAGAAACATGAGTCGTTAAATTTTCTTTCAGTCAGCTGATATAGAGGCATTTTAGTAACCGCCACCTTAAACCCATCTTATTTTATTTTCCTTGTGACAAAATAATAGCTTATGCAGCAAAATATAACATTTCAGATATACATTGAACATCCCGTCACTGTGGATGTATTATAAGAACTGGATATTGAACTCCAAGATGGCTTCCATTTATTTATCCAGCTTCCACTAGTACTTCTACATGGTGCGGCCCACTGGACATCAGTGTTTCTCCTGCTGGCTCCATAGACTTCACATTAGGATGACATCATGGAAATAAAAATATCGTTTCTGGGCTCTGGGAGAAGTGGCACCATATCCAGTTCTGTGAATACATCCACGACTGGCAGGGCAGAAGTTGTGGTTATGTCATGGTAAACACTCAAGAGCCGCAGCTCTGGAAAGTTGATTTTGGACACACACAAACACACTTCCACACACACACAGTCCTGCCATTTCTACTGCGGGTATAAGGCCTTTATAGGATGAAGATCATTGGTATCATCTCATTCATGTCTTATACCAGATTTGTGAAGGTATAAGAAGAATTCATTTCAATTATGTGTTACTGAGAACATAGGAGTGTTTTGTTTGACAGATTACATCCTAGTTAGCTTCACTCCATTCGTCGATATTCGTGGAAGATGTGCAGGAACAACAGATGGGTTTCCACAACAAGGTTAAATAGAGTTGGAGGTAAACAAAAAATGCTGTAAACAAACCATTCACCCTCCTGCAGCACTGCAGTTGCTACAACAATAAACAGCCTCAATCAAGTTTTCTCTGCCGGTCCATGTTTTTAACATCCTCACAGCTTCCGATTGTTTAACACTGCTGCAGGTTTGGGAATACGTTCACTCCCATGGTCCAGCTCAGAGGAAGCGACAGAGGAAAAGAGACCAGCTGATAAGGATAAAACACGGGACAAAAACTGGGTGAAAATTGTGAACGTTGGATTTTAAATCCCTATCCACCCAGTATGAGCAGAAGTAGATCCTCTTCTGTAAAGTCTTGCAGCTTTCAGTTCTTTATGGCACAAAAGAAAAACATAACTAACAAGGTATAAACATTTCTGCTTCATTTCTTTTACTTGGATCCCAGTTCCACAGCACCCATCCAGCATATCCAGGTTTTACTCCAGCCCAAGGAAAAGTGACCATTTCTGTTCCCTTCCTGTTGCTCAGCATCAGTTGTTATGGCAACAGGAGTAGAAATATGAGTCTTTCTTCTGGCCCAAGTCGACGCCCGTTTCCTCTGCTGGAACAGAGGAAGAGACTTCATGTTCAAAATATTGTATTTGCTTTGGGATCAGTTCAGGACAAAGATCTTCTACAAAGATGAAGAAAACCTGACCCCTCACATACTCTATTTCATTAACTTTGATTTTTGTATGCATTAAACAAACCAAATATAGCGTGTCAGTTAGTGACCTTTAGAAGTGCCGGTAGGTGGACATGGTTACCTATGAGCAGAGCCAGACTAGCTGTTTCCCACTGTTTCCAGTCTTTATACTAAGCTAAGCTACCCAGCTGCTGGCTGTAGCTTCATAGTTAGCTCAAATATTAAACCAGCATCTGTCTTCTCATCTAAATATACTTGGAGGGGTCTTCTTCCACATGTGCTTCACCTGTGGTGTCCCACAAGGATCAAATCTAGGGCTACTGCTGGGCCACATCTCTCTATAACAGAACATTAACTTCCACTGCTGTGCCAGTGATACACTGCTCCAAGCTCCTCCCACCACCAAAACATGGTGACTCAGTTAATCAGTTAATAGAAATCTCTACTGCTGGTTGCTCAGAACTTGAATCTAAATGTAGCGCCCGCCCCCTACAACAAAATGTTCTTAAAGAGTTGGGGTACAACTTAAATTTAAATTTGAAAAAACAAGTTTGCACCAATCTTATTTATATTATTGTATTTATAACTTGCATCAGAAAAAACACTCACCTGTCATATACTGGAAGGCTGTGCTGTTGTAATCCTCAGCAACTTTTTGGAACAGCTCGTCTGTCAAGCAGAAGAACACAGAGGCCCGTCATTTTCCGTCACTTCATTCACACATCATGGCCTGACAAAAACTAGTCCACTCACATTCCTAACACACAACACATAAGACCTATCAAACAGATAGCATTATGTTTCAGAGAGGCTCCTTTTTCCATGGCGCTAAGGGCATGTTCACTATTAAATACTTTATGCCAGAATAAACTCAACATTAAAGGCAACAAACAAGCCACTGCTCTTGTTCTCGAGTAGAATCGGACTTAAGTTATGACAGGAACACTAGTACGACTGCACATAACACTACTGCTAATACGAAAGTATTGTTGATTAGAGACATAATCACAAGAGGATGCTCTCTTAAGTGAACTGAAATGAGTGACGGACTATCTGGATAAATATACACACTGGTCACCTCTGTGCAAAGCCTGAATATCTATGACAATGTTTTAACTGTGATTACAAGGTCCTGCTGAGGGTCAAATTCTGATGACTTGAGTCCACACTGTGGGTCATTTTCTGTGCTTACAGCAGCACTTTATTCTCTTTATTTACTTTTTTAAAATTGTCTCCATGTACTAATCAGAATACATTGTGTGCTTTGAGATGAGGCAGACTCTTCAGCAATCACGCCATCACATCTTGCTTCTATTTCCTGTTTATTTGAATGCCAATGTCTTCGATGTCTCAACTTGACTCGTCTTAGACAGGGTTAGTACCAAAGAGCAACTGCTTCAGAAGACCTCCTTAATATTGTTGAAGAGTTAGTTTAATAGTTTTTCAACAAAAGACTATTTTCTTACAGTGGTGAAACAATCTCTCTCTCTGTCTCTCTCTCATCACATTTATGTAACTGCCTGAGTGAATGAGTTCAAATGAGGTAAACCTGAGTAACAGAAATTTTCCAGTTCAATTCAGATCCATTAATGACTTTTCTTGTTTGGCTTTCCTGAAGAACTAACAGTGTCTGCTACACTAAGTGTCTGAGCTCTACTGAGTTCTACTGAAACATATTATTTTACTATATTAAAGTACGATTGTGTGATTTAATGGAGTTTTCTTCCAATAGCAGAGTTCTTACTGAAACACACTTCCTCAGTTCGCAGACCATGAATAAATACAGCTGTGCCACCCGGGTTAAATGTGTTCTGCAGATGACTGAAGGGTTGACTCACCCACATTATTTCCTGTTTTACTGGAGGTCTCAAAATGCTGCGCACCAATCTCTGTGAAAGCAAACCAAAACAGGTTAAAGGTCAGTCAGGTCGTGGCAAAGAAACAAGACATGAGGTCTGTCCATGCCTATAAATCACAAGATCACAGAGGCTGATAGAGGTCAACGACTTCTTAAAATCCTTTAACCATGTTCAGGACATTTACAAGCACGTTAGTAATGTCATTATTCCCCAGTCTGGGTAGTAACAGACTCAGAAATGACCATGCGAGTCCTCATTAAATGAATAAAAATAACTTTTTCAGGTTAAAGAATTAACACAGCTAGATTTTTGAAAAACCTCATTACTTGTAAAGCCTTGAACTGGCTTCTTAAACAAGATTTCATGGTTCACCAAGTTCAATTTAAGATCTTTTTAATATCTCATACGCAATTTCTATATATATATATAAATAAATAAAAGCAATAAAATATAATTAACCAATAAAAATGACATCTACATTTGTCCATTATGTGTCAGTGAGCTTCAGAGCTACTGTATCTAGGAGTAGTGACAGTGCTTTCCATCTGTCTGATTGCTCTGACTGAAACTCCACATATAAGGACTGAACAGACTCCTGCACCTCAATCCACAGTCACACCAGTCTCACTCTCAGTTTACAGGCAACTCCTGACATCCAGAAACCAGATTTAAAAAAAACATTTTAAGATGTTTTAGAAGACATTTAAAGATCTACAGCAACAATATCTTCAAACATTAAGATATTAAGACATTCAGCTTTGTTATCAGCTGTTCTTCTATCACCTTTTGTCAGACACACACACAGTTGATGGTGTGCAATGTGCTGTCAGCCACTGAGCCGACTGTCTCACACCAAAAGACAACAGTGGCAGTGTAGTTGACCACAAAAAACTTCAGCGTAATATCATTAAACTGATTTCTTAAATAGTTAGATACTGTATGAACAAATGAGTGTGCACATTTAAATATGATACCAACATGGATCTGTTGGAACATCGGCAGCCTTCTGCTTGTCAAAGATTCATGTGATAATGCAGGCATTTTAATGAAGGCTGCATGACAGTAATGTACTGTATCAATTACACACACACACACACACACACTAACAACTGACTTCTACATTAAGGCAGCCTCTGCAGCCGGCTGCCACGTCAACATATTACAAGGGAGTGTTTATATTTACATGCATACCAGTATAATGAGCAGTAACAGAGGCAGATTTATAACAGTTAGTCTGTATTTACCCTCAGCAAAGTCCTGAGCATCATGGTAATCGATTTGGCGCAAGCTCCGATCTCCTTCAACCAGGTCGTTCTTAGTGGCACACAGGTAGATCTTACAGTGCTGGAGTACGCGACACAAACAAAAATGTTACTAAGAGAGACGCACAGAAGTTCAACATAAAACTTTGAATTTTATCATGCCAACTAGCTGAGTCTATTATCTAAATACAACACACCTTGGTACAGACTGAAATGTGTTCGCTGGCATCAAACTTACGATCAGATTTATAATCTTGTTTCCTTATTCTTTGGTCAGATATTGATCAGACAGTTGCTGCACAATCACCACAGTGACTACATATTTATACAGAGAAACACAACCATAGTTTCATGAACTGCTAACAAGCTATACAAAGTTGGCCTTTAAGTGTTCATGACAAAGCTCCATTACATTTAACTTCACATCAGAAAAAGTCTCTTACTTCCTCGCAGTTCTGCAGCTCCTTCACCCAGAACCGAGCTCGCTGGAAGCTGCTGCTGTCAGTCAGATCTGAAAGACAAAAATGACAAAACACAACCATGTTCAGACTTTTAGTATTCCACAGATGTTTCTATAATTTCCTTCAGATTCGAGTATAAACACAACTCTGCTTACAATGCACAATGAGAGTTACAATGAGCTCTCACTGTTTTAGCGATTTTTCACAAATAACAAATAACTCTGCAGTTAAGGTTTAACAGTAAAACAAAAGAAGATGGAAGGGAAAGAAGCCGCTGGTCATCAGACTTGTCAAAAGATGTTGAATAAAACATGACAGCAGTGTGAGTAACATACTGGGAAATGCCATCAGTTCTTTCCTAAGAGATAAAGTTCCTCTCTATGTGGAAAAAAGAAACAGAAACCATTCAGAAAAAAAACTACATGTAGCAACCCTTAACCTGTTGGACGATCGGTTTTAACATCTGGAGTTGTCAGTGTTTAGGTTAGGTCTCTTTTTTGGGTTCGGTTAACTTCGCATACTACACAACCATCCGTGTCTTCAGCCGGCTCCAAAAAACTCACATGACAGAGCTCTTTCAGTTTTCAATTATTACCAGCATCAAAAACATTACATGGCTTTTTCTGGGCCCATGAAATGTTATGTGACTGCCCCTTAAAGGGGCAGAAGCTGGATGTTACGACCATTTCTCAATTAGTTTTAGGAAAGCAAATCCTGTGTAGTCAGCCTTTCTTTGCTGGCAGGTTATTAAGCATTGTGACAACAAATTTACTTCAGAATGACACCTATTTGTAATCCTATCTATGTGTTTTTCTCCTGAACACAAACACTTTTTTTTTTTTTACAAATCAGAATTTCTATTTCTCATTTTTAGCTGAGCTACTCAACTATCTTGCAACAAAAGAGGTAACCCCAGGAGTACCTCTGATTTGAAAACAGTATTTTTTTTTTTTTAAGTTTTAAGTTGTCTCACAAATATTAAGTGAACCACTGCTGCTGCTAGTGCAACTGCAAAACTGTCCTGGAGTTATACTGTGTCATGCATGAGCAAGTGGTCATGATCACACTTTTATTTTATTCCCTACACTTACTGTGCTTACATCCATTTGTGGCAGAGAGTGATGATGGGAAGGTCCACCTTGTTGTGTTTACATTCTTTGATTAAATGTGATAGCGGCTAGCAAGAGGTTTGCAGTGGAGATGGTTACACTAGATGAACAGATAGGCTTCGATTTCTACCAACATCACTTGAAGGCGAAAACACAAGCAACTCAAGCTGAACAGTTCGTGTGGTCTGTGTGTGTCTGTGTGGTATATCCATGGCCACTGTTATCCCAAAGAGAAGTTGATGTTTTTAAGTGGTGCATGAGGGAGCAGAGCAGAGATTTAACCCGCTGAGACTGATGCACAGAAAAGAAAACAGAAGCTTAACCTTTAACTAAGTCCAAACTAGCATCTGCTGACAGATTGACATCATGTATTCATCTGATAGAAGGATCAGTTACACGATGTTCAGTTCCTCATTTAAAACAGCACATTATGTGACCCTGTACATCCAGTTCTCTATGCCGTGATCATAATTTAAATTTGCATGTCATAGTCGCAGCACACCAACGCGTCACACGGTATAAAGAATAGAGCACACAAATGTCAGACAAGACAAGTACAAACATAAAGATAAAACATATGCCCTTTTAAGCATGTGCATGCATACAAAGTGTGCAAATTTATAATCCAGATGTTCTCCAACATGAGCACCAGCGGTTGAGTTACGACACCTGAAAGCTGTCTGTAATAATTATTATGAACAATGTAGATTTACCATAGCAGACTATGGCTGCCCGGGCTCCTCTGTAGTAGATTCGGCTCATAGCTTCATAGCGCTCTGATCCGGCTGTGTCCTGAGTGAGACAGAGAAGAGAAGAGTGAGGCAGAGGAAACTGAGAACCACCAAAAAGTAGACAGGGTGAAATGATAAAAGGGAAAGAAGACACCACGATGCTAACTGCTTCCTGTTGAACTCTACGTTAAATGCTTCTGGCCTTGAGTATATAGTTGCACATAGTCGACATTCCTACAACCCCCATACAGGCTTTAAATGCTCTGTAATTCCCAAGTAAAGAGTTCTGAGGCTCCGAGCTAATTTCCCCTCGCTGCTATACAGTTGTCAGAAACAGTTTATATGTCTGTTATTAGAATAAATGAATACGTTAATTAGTTATTTTCCCACAGAAAAGCCTTCCTGCATTCTGCTGTGGGCTCAGTCAACTGCTTACTGCTTTTTTAAAAAGATGACAATGATGAGGATGAAAGGAGGTGATGCGTCTGGCTATTAGGCTGTTGTTGGGGCACATTTTCAAATCTTGCACTCACGCAGTACATACAATGAAATCAAATTCATATCAGGTCTAACTCACCCATATTCCCAGGGTAATCACTTTCTCTCCCACCTGGATTGGTTTGGCAACAAAAGCAGCACCGATAGTCTGTCAGGAAGAAGAAACAAGCGCAGTGAAGCATCAGACACTCACAGATGGAAATGTCCCTGTAGACTGAGGCTACTCTGAATACTGAGTTTGTTCCTTTATTAAAGTCGGCTCACCACGATGTCCTACACCAACATAGAGCTTCTGCTCTACAACTTCATATAACTGAAGTTATGAACATATCATAGTGTATCACTCTCAAACAGAACATAAGAGAGGCATGTCTGACAAGCTTAAACATTGATATGTAAGATTTCTACAAAAATGCTTGTCTAATACCAAATCATGACTGCATCCTGAGTTTCTATCATGCTTTTATGCTTTAAGATGGTCACGGACTTCAGCATAAATTACCACGACTTCCCCAGAGCTAAATATAAAAATAATGCCTTTCATCCAGGCAGGCAGCAGAGGAGGAGGCAGTCAGCAACAGGCTGATATGGAAATTGAAACGGGAGCAGCTGACACTCACGTTCTGGTACGGGCCAACCAAGAAGCGATGATGAACGTATCTCTCCACCAGACTGGTCTTCCCCACGCTCTCCTTTCCAAGCATCACCACTTTGGCATCCACACGCATTGCACTCATAGTAAATGGGTTTGGAAACGTCCAGGATGAGACCGCAGCAGCAGAGCAAACAGGAGTGGAGGTGGAGGGACGGGGTGGAGGGACGGGGAGGTTTAGTTTACAGGGCTGTGGCGAGAGGACAGGATACACAACAAATGAGCGGCAGCACTAAAGAAGTCGTAAATAATATTCACCATGGGAGAGACTAAAAATATTTATGCATTGAAAACAATGACAAACTGGGAATTACCAAGTTTCTATGGGATAATTTACAAATCTCTGTACTTCCTCTTTTCATCTGTTGTGTCTGCAGATAACTGATGGATTTCTACACTTCAGTTAACTCTACAGTCACCGTTATAAAGAATATCTTCATACTTTCAACAAAACTGTAAATGCCAAATCGTGAATGAAGACTGCTGCTAAAGAATATGTCAAAAATAATATATTAGGACATAGCGGTCTTAAATATACAGTTTCTAACAAACATATGAAACAAGAGCAGTAAAAGTTATATAAGCGGTGTACTTGACTGTGTGTAGCTCTTTGTACTTAAATAATACCTCACAATGGCTAATAATATATTGTAAAATGACCGAAGCTGCATTTAAATGTTTGACGTTTTAACATTACTGTGACACACCTGAATTTAAATGCAAAAATAAAACAAACATATCAGATTTTTATTCCCGTTTGTCTAGCCTTTGACTTTCACAAGCTGTACCGTTAACTACACGTAGCTGTCCCTTCAAATATTTAAACTTTATGTGAAAACGACTTCATAAAAACAAGTAAGTGGGGTTCAGTAATGACAAACAGCAGCCTGACGTGAACTGTAGCTGCTCCTCCTAATCAGGCTTTGAGATCTCAGCTAACAGCTAGCTCACATCAGCACAAAACATTTAAAACTCACCTGGACGCGAGCTGGATTCAACAAATCTCTCACAACATCTGATTTTATCCGAGCAAAGGGCCAGTCGGAGCTGTCATCCGTGCCTACCAAACCTGTTTTGAAGTGAACACGGTAACAGCCAAATCGCTTGTCATCTCTGCCCTGCCTCGCTGCTGCTAGCTAGGAGAGCGTTACTACCACTGTTGCGCAACGACTGGAATGAGCGTTACACGCGAGCCGTCAGTTGGGTATCGTTACAGAGAGAAACGGTAACCGGCTGGCATTGTTCCTAGTTAACGGGGGCTCGGTTTTCTGAAAACAAGTCCAGATAACTGCAGACAGTCCGCTGGCTGGAGACAGAGCTGTTATTCTGACGAGGAGGACTCTCCATATGAGCTTTGTTTGTTTGGGTAGGAACCATTGAGACGTCAGGGATGGTTTCCAAGGCAAGGAAGTGACCGAATTCCATGAGACAATCACCGGATATATGAACACGGTGTTATTATTTATTTACTTTTATTTATTTATTTATTTATTCAGTCTGTAGTTTAATTGTTTAATTACAACACTTTATGCAGTCTGTAGTTTAATTACTTTTATTTATTTATTCAGTCTGTAGTTTAATTACAATACTTTTTTCAGTCTGTAGTGTAATTACTTTTATTTATGTATTCAGTCTGTTGTTTAATTACAATACTTTATTCAGTATTTTGTTTTCATATCATATACAAGCAGTATATTGCTATGAATAAATAAACAACATTTTTATAATCAATTAATTTATTTAAAGCTGTTTCATTCATTCCTAATTTTTGTATTTTTGCTGGGAGATAATCAAGGAACCATAAAAATAATGAACACATGATTAAACAATGAAAACTAGCTCCATAGCAAGAAGAAGCTGATTGGACAAGCAGTTAATGATGCCGCTTAGGCTCTGGCTGTGATTGGTTCAGAGTTCATGAGGACCCACCCAACAACCATGCACAGTTACTGCACACACACACGCATACACTCTCACTCAGAGGGACAGAGAGAACCCAACATGGCTGAAGCTGAGGGAAGCGAGATAACTACTGGTGGGATTTTTCAGGAGATCTTCACCTCCCCGCTCAATCTGACCCTCCTCAGCCTGTGTTTGTTCCTCCTGTACAAAATCTTCCGCGGAGACAAACAGCCAGAGCTCGGCGAGGTGGAGAAACCTCTGCCTAAACTGAAGAAGAGAGATTTTACTCTCGCAGATTTGAAGCCGTACGATGGACTCGAGAACCCGAGAATCCTCATGGCTGTCAACGGGAAAGTGTTCGACGTGACCCGGGGGAAGAAGTTCTACGGGCCAGGTAACGTTACCCGAGCCGTTACGACTAACGTAACGTCACCAACGGCAGCTAGCACAAAACGGCCGCTGCTTTGCTGTGAAACGTTGTTGAATGATGGCAGTTCACTGACGTTAATATCAAATTTAAGCATTTTTTTTTTTTTGGCATAAAGTTGTTTTGTTCGTGAAAGTTAACGCCACACCCCCTTTAGTTTGCTAGCTGAGGTCCCGTTTCACAACACAGCGCTGCGTTAGCCTTGGAGCCACAGATCGTCTATGAGACAAGTGGAGCTGCTCTGTAGTTCAAGAGAAGTTAGCCGCCGCCATGTTTTCCAAAGTGACTCCGTCTTTTTTAATTTAAATTTTAATATATCACTTTCAATAATAATGACTTTGATAGCACTTGAAACAGAGGGATAATGTTTTAAGCAAACTTTATGTTGTTACATTGTATTGCCTTATGGACTCATAGAGGAGATGCCAACCAAACGTTTTAATATCCGAGCTGTAAGGACAGATAATTTGCATTTCATACACAAAAGCTATCTGTACGTCAAACAGTTATTTTCTAGATTAATTTTCTGGTTTATATAACATCAGAAAACTGTAAAACAAACAAACAAACAAAAACAGTAATAATAAAATGTCCATCACAATCAAACGATCACATATGTTGACATGTCCTACAAACAGTCCTAAACCCAATAAATAGTTTAATATATACAATATTTAGTATTGTGTTAAACAGTCTGGGTAGGATTTAGTAGCATCTAGCAGTGCTGTTGCAGATTTCAACCCTCTCATTTCATCATTTCCTTCTCTAGTGTAAACCAGTAACTATGTTGGCTACGCCAAAAAACGACAAAAAAAAAATCTAGATCCAAAGTTTAGTTTGTCCGTTGTGGGCTACTGTAGAAACATGAGGACCCACTGTGTCTGTAGATATATAACAATAACATTATGATTCTCATTATGAGCTGATTACACGATTTCTGCCATATTCTCTCTAAGTCTTACACACTGGACCTTTAAGGCAAGAAAAGCCATCAATCGTTGTCTTCAGGGCCAGTTACAACTGGCAACATAGAGTTACAGCAACTAAGTTGAATTCATCCGTCAACTCTTATACTTTTGTCCCAACTTTCCCATCATAGAAAGAAGAATCTGCTCTGTCATGCTTCGTATGTGACATTTCTGTTACCTGGAAACAGACCAGAGTCAGACCTCTTAGTTTTTGTATTATCTCAGATTGTAACCTCTGTTGCGTGTAACCTCTGGCCAGAATGATAGCGCACTGTCATGCAAACTTTAAGTATACAGCCCTAAAGCCAACAGGCTCCAGGGTTAGTTTTATCAGCTATTGTTGTTGTTGACTGAATTTAGCTATTTAAATAAAACTATTTGCAGCGGGGGTGGGGGGTCGATGATCGAGGTTGGGTACTGTTTGAAAGTTTTGGATGTTTTGGTTCAGATCAGCCACCAGTCACATGCTGCTAAAATATGCAACTGACTTCACTCAACAGCCACAAAAAAACAAGGGTGATCTATTACTTGGCTGATGGACAGCACCCTGCTACAGATATACTTTACCTTCACTAGAATACAATTTAAAAATGGAGAAAAAAAATCAATTTAAATGAAGAAATATCTGATCAAAGAATCTTAAACATCTAGATGAAAATATATTCAGTCTGCTGCAAGATAAAAAGTATCAGTTATATACATTTATTATATGATGCCATTTTTAAATACAAAATGAAGCAGCTATATTTTTCTTTCTGGATACATGGACTAGAAACTGAGTTGCAACTTGGGAAACGGTTAAAAGTTGTTGGTGTTTGTCTTTCCTTAAAAAATAGTAGGATGTCCCGAGGCTTATTCTTTTTGTAAAGGCAAGGCAAACAAATGATCAGTTCTTGTTAGTTTTTTTTGCCATTGTTACTGCTGCCGTTGTTTTGCCTCCACCTCAACGTGTGCTCTGTGCGTCATTACTGTGTTGCAGAGGGGCCGTATGGAGTGTTTGCAGGCAGAGATGCATCCAGAGGTCTGGCCACGTTCTGCCTGGAGAAGGAAGCCCTAAAGGCGAACACGACGACCTGTCGGACCTGAACACCATGCAGCAGGAGAGCCTCTCTGAGTGGGAGACTCAGTTCACATGTGAGTGGTGACCATAATTTAACTCATTGTAGCCGAAATACATCACGGTGCACGGTTTTATCGATTAGGCCTATTATTATGTGTTTATTTGTTTATTGGTCAGATCCATCTAAAATGGATGAATTGACAACATATTAGTCAAAGAAACAATGTGCAGAGCCTTCCTGTGTGTCATTATAACACAGGATATTTACCCTTGGATATGCATGTGCTCCGTTCCACCCTAATAATAGCATAATAGTCATCATTCATTTTGTTTGTTTAATTTCTCCTATGATATTCTTTCTATTCTAAGTGTCCAGCAGCGTCGATGCATGAGTTTGCCGTAATTGTTTTGCAACGCACAACGGCCAGGAAAAACACGAGGCATACGATACCGATGGATCGGACAATTTGAAACCGGTTCTTGATTCTCAGCCCTAAATATATCACACTTTTCTGAAATACGATCAGAGCTGAAATGAAATTTATCGAACCTATGAGGCAGAAGAATTAATATAGACGTACAAACTAAAAACTTACAAACTCAAGCAGGCCGGTTGTTAAACGTTTAGGACAATTTGTGTCTCATGTTGTAGACTAAACAATTAATCAAAAATAATAATGGATTAATCAATAATTGAGATAATTACCAGCTATTCATCTTGAAAAAATTGGTTTCATGGAGACCGTGGAGCTACAAAACCTCGAAAAGACTGATTCTAGCTTTGTCCTTGAATTTCTGACATTGAGATTGTAAATACTTTCCTTTATCTCCTATTATTCCTCACATTCCAGTTAAGTACGACTACATCGGCAAGCTCCTGAAGCCAGGAGAGGAGCCCACAGAGTACACGGACGACGAGGAAGGAAAAGATGGAAAGGAAGGAAAAGACAAAAAGGAGGACTAGGAAGTGAAAAGTGACCAAGAGGGGGAAAATGATGGATGCCTTAATGTTTGTTTGTATTTTTGATGCCTGATACCTGTTAAGGCCGTTCTTCCATCGTCTGTATGCATTCTAGTATTTTTGGACCATCACAAACTCTGGATTTTAAACGCAGACTGAATTCCATTTATCTCTGTTAATCTTATTTAAAAGTCGGACGGCATTAACAGTTAAATATATATTGCGTTCTGACGTAGAGTTTAGTTACTGTAAACCTAAAAATGGATCGGACCAATTCCAACATGTGATGAAGCTGCTGATGGCTGTACGTACGTAGGTAGGTTGAGACTAGTCTGAAGAAGGAGATCAGCTAACCTCACTAACAGCACGTCACATCAGTTTGGCTGCAAGTTTGTCACAGCTCTGTTCTATACTTTGTTAATGTTGCTGTTGATGCGTCGCACGTTGTACACATTCCTTTCATCCGAGGTTCAGCTCAGCTCACATTAAAGAAGTTATCTCAGGAAGTAGTTTCATTAAAAATCAAGAAAAATATATTGAGTGTTTGACACCAGAGGGCTGATTTAAAGTCAAATTACAGTGTGTTTTTTTTAACCTGGGTCTTGTTCTTATGATTGCGTCTGCTCTGGGTCTTTGCTAACTTTGCGCTCGCCACCTCCGCTATAGAGATTCAGGATGCACTGTAAACAGTTTAACAGTCATGTCAAACGTTTGTCTTTCACTCAAAAACTAGTTTGGTTATTTGGTACGTTTCCCTGAAAATGTGCTACAATAGCTAATCCAGTGGACTCATTTCTGTGTTTACTTTTGTTTGGACTCAGAGACGAGCCTTTACATGATCCACCTAAACCTAATTAACCAAAAACGGTTCATCTAAAAGTTGACAAAGACATTAATATAATTTGAACAGTTGAGTTTAAAAAATAATTCTGCCTCAGCACAGCTATCGGGACTAGAGGCTATAAACATGTTTATTTCTGCTGTGAAGATCCCTTTAACGTGGGCGCTCATGGAGACTTGTTCTGTTGTCAGAAGTAGTTCGCAGTTCTGCATCGGCTTCGCTTCACAGCCACAGAGGTTGCTTGGGATGGATGCAGTTATAACAATGAGACCCAGGCTAGAAAAACTTTCCTTTGCAATGCAGCTAGCTGAACTGAACACTGATGAGCTGTTGTAAAGATTTTTATACATTAAAGATGTCACATAAACACAGATGCAGATGAGGTTTAAGCACTTTCTCTTGATAAACTGTACCATCTGTATATCTAGCAGTTATATCCTGCTTGCTTAAAGCCTTTATTTACCATTATGTAAAGTGTGAAATGGTCCAAACTCTCTTCTTCAAACTGTAAGAACACAATGTTTGTTTAACCCAACAAGTGTATCTGCTGATCTGAGCTGTCTTGTCCACTGATATATTTGTGAGATTTTCAGTGTTGGATACCTATGGAGAGCCATTACTTCTTAACTAATCCTGAGATTTTTGCTGCCGTTCTCAGATTTTCTACTATTTTAACAGATGTTTTGAAGCTCACAGTGACAATCCAGGTTGTTGCATCCAGCAGCGTGTTTGTGGTGCTGCTGCAGAGGCCGTCTCAATCTTCAGTGCAGTGACGTCAATAAAAAATTTGATCTACACAAAAGATTATCATTTAAGTCATTTATCGAGCAAAGATATATACACACCATTCCTCCTCAAGCCTCTCAAATATAAAAATTTCGTGCTTTTCTTTGCTATTTACAATGATAATTTGAATTCTTTTACATTGTGGACTTTAGTAACAAGTAATGTGCAATTATTTTAAAAAAAAACAACTAAAATATAAAACCCTTATTCACATGCAGTGGTGTGTTAGTGTTCAGTACTGTAGATCTCTTTACCTGGTGCAGGTCTGAAAGTTTAAAAAAAAAGGCTTCACTTCAAACATTTCAAAGTCCAAGCTGCTGTCACTTAGCACTGTTTTGAATTTTAAACATGTAATTCAGCTAATGGTTTGTTTACATTATTTTTGACACTACATTGATGATAAAAAAAAAAGAATCCAACATTTATTTTAGGAAATATTTAAATGCTGTAGTTATATGGCAGGACTTCATGTTTCTCTGACTGATCTGTCATCGTCCCTGAAAAAACTGGAGAGATCGGCCACTTTCCATAAAAACAGATTCAATGAGGGAACCTTTTCAGTATGCATGCACATACATAAACTGAATGTCATAATATTGTTATAATCCTGAAAATGATATTTTGATTTAATAAAGAAAATGCAGAAAGTTAAGACGGTTTGTGAATTTAAATACCTTTTATATGATTTTTATTGAATATCATGAAAAATAAAATGACATGACCTGTTGATGCAAATAAGGATTTATTGAATTAAAGCACAATGTGGCTCTTCTGTGAACTATGTTAAACTGAATTAGCCTCTTTAATATCTTATAGTATAAAACACTGAAAAATGTTTCTGGAGAGGCATCTACATTTTCTATGATAATTAGATTTAAATTGATATAAACAATTAAAAAATATGTGCCTTAATTCAGCACTTAATTCATAATTTGTGCATCTGTACCATGTTGAATAGTAATGTAAATCACATTAATTAAAGGAGTTAGTGCAGTTAACATAAACATTTTTACAAAATGCTGCGTTATTTCAGCATGTCTCATGTTAAATATCACAAGAGAAATCCTTTTCCATGCATTATTTGAATAGAACATAGAGCAGTATCTGTTAACAGCAGTATACTTCGTACACTTATGTTATTTAGTATTTGGATGACTACAGATTACTACATTTTGTGTCGTACTTGCATTTAATCATGAAAGCAAAAGATGTGTCAGAAGTGGGATTCGAACCCACGCCTCCATTCGGAGACCAGAAGTCCCGTCTCTACGGAAGGAGCTTATCCTTGAGTCTGGCGCCTTAGACCACTCGGCCATCCTGACACGGTGTTTTAAACGAGTGCCTGTTCGACTATTATCCACGACAGCTTCCCCATGAACGTATTTAGCGATGATGGTGGTCATTGTATTTATATATTATATAACTAGTTGTTGATTTGTGTTTGTTTAATTTTACCAGAGTCTTAAATATTTTTATCTGACGACCGTTTTAACGCTTTCAACGTTGAGTGGGTCTGCGCATGCTCATATATTGGCAATCGTAACATCCGCCGTGTGTACGTGCGGTGAGGCAGCCATATTAAACTTCCGTTCTTCAAGGGTATCTGAAGGCACCAGGCGAGACAACATGTACCGGTTCGCTAAAGCTGCAGTCAATATCACCGGTAAGGGCGATTCATACATACATTTATGTTGTCTGTATGTATTCAGATCAGACTAATACCAGTCGACTACAAGTTTAATCAGCCTGCCGGTGGTCTGTGACCGCGGTCAGCGTGCTAACGTCAACAGCCCAGTGCTAGCCCGCTAACATTAGCGAATCCCGCTAGAGTCAAGATAAGTCTGCAAATATTATGAATTATGTTCGATAACCTAAATTAGTTTGGGGTTTTTTCCGCTCTGAATTAAAGCGCTACTCGAAGTAGCCTTTTAACATGCTTAGTTTTAAAGATGCGTAGTCGAGGTGTCCTTGTCCGACATACAGACCTGTATAATAACGATTAGCGAGCTAACCGATTGTAATGTCCATTTCCTATGCTCGAAGTTATGCCAACATGCATGAATGGTTGAATATTATATGCTACGCTGGATTGTTCAGGTGATGACCCTGAAATTTGACACCGATAAGGAAAGGGCAAATGAGGACGGTCTTTTCAGCCTCAGACAACATGTTGAAAGGACGCTGTTATTTCCTTGTAGTGTAGTATAATCATTCACAATAGCAAGACATGGCCTATTATGACCAATAACAAATGTACGACATGTCACTGTCCTTATTTATGTTACCTTTTTGGTGAAAATCATTGCAATGACTTGCACGGATCTACATCTTAACTTTTGGCGCTAGTTCAAATCAAACCATAACTTGTCTTTTAATCCAGATCTAAAGACGTATTTGTTGCTTTAACAGCAGGTGACTCTGTATAAAAGAGTTCATACGAGGCCACCCTGTGTCCACATTATGAATTACCAGGACCAAGGCAGATAAAGCCAATTTTGATCAGAATATTCAGCTTTATGACCATATTATTTTATCACTGCTCTTGTAATTGCACCCTGATTGTGTCTTTATAGCGAACTGCAAAATGTTTTAACCATGAAAACTGTTGTGTTGTTGTCCAGGTCAGGCAGCGAGGCAGGTGAGGCATGGATCCTCCGCCCAACCGGACTTCCACACCAAGCACGGCACTACTGTGCTGGTCGGTGGAACTGTCTTCTGTGTTGCTGTGTGGTCATACGTAAGTATTTAGCCTTTGGCTTACCTTGGTGTGACATTGGGTTTTGAATTCTTGGCAATAACTAGGTCTTAAAGTGTTGTTACACAACAAGCACAAAAATGTGTGGCACTACTCTTGGATAAACAATGTTTCTGTCTTTTTGCAGGTGCTGACTCAGACTGGCCTCACCTGGAATCCGTCACCTGTTGGTAGGATGATGCCTAAAGAGTGGAGAGAGAAAGAGGAGGAGTAAAGAGCCTCCATTACAGACCTGCATCCCACCTAATAATAAACCTTCTGGTTGTACAGATGAATAATGTGTTCATACAATGAATGCCTTTGTTTATTCCAACATGTTACTTTGTCCAAATAAATTAACTGTGATTCTACTGATGATAAGCTGTGTCATTCTCTGCATGCTGTAGCCACCATTTATCTACCACAGCTGTCGATAGGCTTCTGACCCCCTAAGCTGACGTGTTATTGTTCAGTCATGATAGAATTTACATCTGAATACTCATATTCATCAATAACTCTCCCCCACAGCAAATTAATGCAAACTGAAGAGCTTTGTTTTTAATCTGTTTACCCTCCCCGATTTTTATACCTGTTTGTAAGTGTACACTTCTAGCACAACATCTAACACTAACACTGCAAACATAGCTGTAGCATTTTATGGTAACTAGTAGAGGTGGAGCAAGTTTTAACTGGTTTCAAGGTTTAGGGTTCAGATACACAAATTTGTATATACATTTTGGACTTTTGTTAAATATTTGGTAGTTTCACCATCAGAGAAATTTTAAGGCTGCTCGTTGAAATCTGCAAGATGACCAGGGACCCTAGTTGGACCTTGCTGTTTGTAAGAGGGTCTTTATTTAGTATATTTTGTTCACTGATTATGTTTTTTAATGTAACATCTTACTGAAAAGTAACCAGTACCTCTAGGTGCAAATTGCTTTTACAATTATGCTTTATATACTTAATATTTTGATAACTACTTTTGTAGTTTTAAAATTATTTACTATTGCTGAGTACTACCAAGTATTCTCAGGTTTTACTTAAGTAAAGTAGCAAAACTACAGTGTAGAATTCTTATACAACATCAACATAAACTTACCAAGTACTAAATACTTGAGCAACAAAAGAAAGTTAAATATTCATTTAGCAGAAAAACGTCATAATGGATTATGATTTTTGATATATAAATGTGAACATCATACGAGCTACTTTTAATTACTTCATATACATTTTTTATTACTTAATATACTTCTAGGCAGCTTGTGATTAATAATATTATAATCTGTTTATTGATTATATTTTGTATGTTTCTGGAAAGTAAAAAAGTAATATCGTCTCTGAAGTGTAGTGGAGTACAAGAAAGTAGCAGGAAGTAGAAATACTCCTGTACTTAAATGTAGTTCTTCTGTAAATGTACTTTTATTTCCATATCAATGAAGTTAAATAAGTCATCAGAATAGCGAGATCTTTACGTCACGCTACAGACAGCAACCGGATCCAATCAAATACAACGCTCTCCTCCCGCTGTAGCCAATCAGCAGCAGGGCGTGTGCTCCGTCCCGCCCTGCGGCTCTCCCTCCGCGCTGCGCTAAGGTCACCGCTGTCATTCGGTAGCTAACCAGCCGAAGGAAGCGGAGGAGACCCGGCAAAGAAGGTGCAGCAAAGAATCAGCAAAACAACCAACATGTCTCTGTCTAACAAACTCACCCTGGACAAGGTGGACGTCAAGGGGAAGCGGGTCATCATGAGGTGAGCGTTTATTGCCTAGCTGACGCAGTTAATCTGAAATGGGATTATTTGACGTTAGCTCGCTAAGTGACATTTTGGACACGTTTTAGTCCCCATAACCTGTCCTTCAGGTGGGGACAAACTGTCTGGCACTCCTATAATATTAACATGAAGGCTGTAAAGTGACGGTTAACGGTGTGTGTGAGTCAGACAGACCATTGGGCATGAGGCAGGAAGTGAACTTGGTTGTCTGTCACGTTTTCCATCCATGTTACGTGCCCGTGAGGAGATGCTGCATGGATGGACCCGATCGCATCCGAGCTGTAGTCCAAGCCAGACCTTCAAATTAAAGCGTCAAACCTTCAATTTAAAGTACACTAATGTCCAACCTTTCATGGGGTTATAGATATCAAAACATATGCGACATGCTTCTTTTGAATAAGGAAGTTCAGCAGTCTTTCAAACATTTTATAATCAGATAGTTTGACTGTAAAACCTTCAAATCAAACCTTTAAAACCTTCAAATTAAAGCACATAAACATCACTGCAATAATCCAAGGTTTCATAGGGTTATACATTTCAATAAATGCGGGTCACACATCTTCAAATAAAGATGCTCAGTAGTCTTTCAGGCATTGAATTTTGATTATTTTGACTGTAAAACCGTCAAATTAAAAGGTGAATACTCAGTCTAACTGTGCGCTGAGTGATGTCAAACTGCAGGAGGAAGAAGCAGGAAACCTCACATGTTCTAAACATGATAATTTGGCAGCGTTTGACAGATAATAAATCGATTTGATTTAGTGTTAATCAACTAGTAGACTTGAGGCAACAAGCTGTTTTAGTGCCTTGCAGTGTAGCTCACATAGGTTTTAGTCATTTCCTGTCTAGTCTGAAGTACAGTCTCTTTAGCTGGAGGGATGTCCCGCTGCCTGCCTGAACCAAACCTGAAGTATTTTTTTAATAAGAAGAATTCATTTGAAATGCAGCACTGTTATTTTACTATAAATGTACTTGCTGGATGTTTCTACACACTGTGATGGCCATTGACGATGGAAGTGCACTTGAAACACTTGACACCCTCTGTGGAAATGTCAAAGAGCCATTTTGGTTTGCTCAGCTCGGTGATGCAATGACAGGCAGCATAGGACAAGGTTCACCGGCAGCAGAAGCCCCCATCACACACTACTCAGTGTTAAAAGGTCAAGTTCACTCGTTGAGTTTTAGTTTCTCTGTAGAGACTAACAATTAGACTATAAGTTACCTCTTATCACACCTGGGGCCTGTCATAGCTTGCTGCTTGTGTGTTTTATGAACTTCCAGCTTAAGACACAGAGCATTGTGTGAGCTGCTGGACCTGAATTAGAAATAAAGGAAGGCAGGACGTTGCTGTAGAGACCCAGTGGTGCCCGACAAAAACTCTCTTCAGCAGGCAAATCCAGCAGAGGCTGGACACTGGCTGTAGAGACATGTATCTCAATAAACGGAGCCAAAGAGAATTTTCCTGAATGAAACCCTGACAAATATCAAGAGAAGAAGAAGATGTTGTTTTAAGTCTTACCATACTGCTACCAATTTAATAAAATGGTGGTATTTTTATATTATTTTTGGACATTATGAGTCCTCACTAGCTCTTATACACCCAGTGGCTGTCCAGGTGAGAACTATATACCTGTGCTGCAGCTGTAGTTCTTCACCCATCAGGGTTTAATTCATCCACTGAGCTTATTTCTTGTCGCTGTTGTGCTATTTGATCCTGTCGTGACTTGGTCTCGGCCTAAATTCTAGTCTCTATGATTTACTGGTTAAATAAAGGTTATATATATTTCTCCAATCAGAGCAGCTCTGTCTCTGACAAATATCTCCCGTGCGTTGCTCCATTTGTTGAAACGATGGAACAAAGCCTTCATCACTATGCAGATCCACACTCAAAGCAACAGATGGAACGACATAAGAGCGGAAAACTACCGCAGTTGTTAGATGATTCTCTCTATACAGGAGCTTTTGATCCTCTCAATTGCTGACTGTCGAGTTTCTTCCTAAGACAATGGGTTGCTGTGTTATAGCTGTGTGTGTGTGTGTGCAGGCTGATCATGTGTCTCAGTGCATGAGGTCCTCAAACAGAGCGCGGAGAGGTGGTTATGTAACTGCCTGGAGTACGAGGGATGCAGCATGTTCTCACGAGCTGCAAGCGTGCATCGCTGCATGGCTGCATATGCAGCCGGCTCACTGGGAGTGGCAACACGAAGGCACTAACGATGCCAGTGAAAAGGCATTTTGGATTAAATCCCACAGCTCATGGAAGTGTCTGAACGTGTATGTGTTGGCTGTCTTTTGCACTGATGCTTAATAATTACACAGGTACCACGATGCAATGCAGCAGCTGATTGTTTATTATGTAAGAGATTGAAGGGGTGGATGATGCAAAATTGGGTTGGACAGTGGATGTTCTTGCTCAGAATTAATGAGAAACTCAGCTTTAATGCTCTTGAACTAATGTAGTTTAAATTAAAGCCTCAGTCTACACTGATAATGTTGGACTACGTGTTTAATTCACAGCCATGTGGGAAACCTGAAACCTGAGAAGTTACTGAACCGCTGTAATGCCTTGAACATCTCATTAGTCTCTCTGGTAATTAAATGTATTTCTCTTTCAGGGTTGACTTCAACGTCCCAATGAAGGACAAGCAGATCACAAACAACCAGAGGTAAAGTTTAAAATCTAACCATTAAGTACAGCTCCTTTTTAAAGTTGTGTTTTATCCTTTTACAGACACTGAAATCAACATTTATATAAACACAGTGTAATCAATCAGATAAAGAGTATGAATGGATTTGTTGATTTTCAGGGTCAAGGCGGCTGTTCCCAGCATCCAACACTGTCTGGACAATGGGGCCAAATCCGTCGTGCTGATGAGCCATCTGGGACGTCCTGACGGAAACTTCATGCCTGAGAAATACTCTCTGGAGGCCGTCGCTGCTGAGCTCAAGAGCCTGCTGGGAAGGTTAGTTAATAGACTTGATTGTGTTAATCCAACCACAGCCTAACTATTTCATGATTGTGTCTGTCAGTGTCTCATTCTTACATAAAGACAGAGCTTAGACTGTCAACATGTTAAAATATTATCATATTGATCCACCAAATGCCTTGCACACACACACGTCCTTACTGGTCCTCTGTGACTTTACAGGGACGTCACCTTCCTGAAGGACTGTGTGGGTGCGGAGGTGGAAGCAGCTTGTGCTAACCCCGCCACCGGATCCGTCATCCTGCTGGAGAACCTCCGCTTCCACGTCGCCGAGGAGGGAAAAGGCAAGGATGCCGCCGGAAACAAGGTGGGTGTCATATCTGTCTGCGACATGCAATGGCAGGTGGTTTATAAAACATTATACCTTTTGTGATGAAAGCCTTGTTTCCATCTGTTCATTCACAATGAAGCCCCACTGAGGTTTGGGATGCCCAAACTTGTCGCCCTAAAACCAACAACTCTAAGAGTTGAAGAGTTAAAAGACTGCAAAAGCATCTTCGAGTCTCTGTCCAGCAGACTTTGCAGGGTCACCTGGAGGAAAATGCACAGTCACTCCAGCTGCAGTGTCCCTCAGAAATAGTTGAGTCACCATCTGATGACGTCATAGTCAGGAGTGCTGCAGAGACTGTGTGTGTCTGCAATCTTCTCCCAGTTGCAACCTACTGTAGTGCACTAATGTTAGCCTAACATTATTTGATTTGATAAACATAGTGCTGTTAGATGGAACAAAATATTGTGTCAGTACCACGTACACTGCTTGCTATTTCCTCAAAGCAAATCTCCTTTAATAGACATGTAATTTAATAATTTTTCTATTTAATTTTGTCAATGATGGTGACTCATAAGAGTCTGCTCACTACAGAAGCACACTAGTGTTTATTAAACAGGAAATGGTAAATGAGAGCGTGACGACAGACACAGCATTTGACCTTAATTATCCTGGCCTATCAAATGAAGTTGTGTAATAAAATATAATGTATTATTATATATTTTTCCCTTCTATATAATTCTGCTGCAGTGTCACAGAAATACTGTTTCAAGACATTAAAAACAAAACATTTCTATTATTAATATTATCTCCTCTGAACATTTAATTTGTCCGCTAGGATTCAGCTGACTTTGACTTCAGACTGTGTCGAGCCTGTTCACAATTCTGTCTACTTCAGTCCTCTTCCTTTTTTACAATGAAACCAGTTAAAGGTGCAGAATTATTGTTCTGGGATGTTCATCATTCAAAAAATATTAACAGACGTTATCAGCAGAACGTGAAGAACTAACAGACATTATGTGTGCCTCGAGAGAGCCACTGTAGCGTTCAGTCTGCCTTCAGTCCAACATGAGGATGAAGAAGTAGAGAATCTGATGGCGCGGAAGAGCAAAGCAGCTGCTAGCCAACAGACAGATGCTGAAGCCGTGTACTGGCAGGAGGAGAGTTTTATTTTTTAAACTTGTGAGATTAAAAAGTGGATTTATCTTCACTCTCATCCACCCTAATGAGTCTTTTTCATTTGTTCTGCTGGGATGCAGATATAGCTACAGAACCAGGCTCAGGACCATCGTCAGACACTGTATAAATGTTGGTCAGTTGATCAGCAGCGTTGACCTGCTGACATTTATCCTGAAGGTCAGCAAGTTGTCTCGACCGGGACGTGTTGCTTTTCTTATCCTGAGGGCCTGGTTGGTATGCGGTGTGTGTGTGTGTGGGTTGGTTTCTACTGTACAGCTGTACTATATCAGACAGGAATCTCTATTTTTAGTTCATTATACAAACATTTCTCAGAGACAGAGCTGAAATAATCACACTGATGGAGTCGAACAGTGTTAGTGGAGCAGAAGTTTGCACAAACTCTCCATGTGACAGCATTATAAAGTATGAAAGAGACACTAATGCAGTACATGTCCAACAAATACAAGAACAGTATCCAGTCTAACACAGCAGTCACTACTGTGTGGACTGAAATGTAGGAACCATTAAGGAAGCATGTCTGACATTTGAATGACACTGAAGAGCTCTCTTGACCTTTTTCTGCCCTCCGGTCACACAGCCACGACCTTTGCCTGTTAAAGTGCAGCAGGAACCTGATCCACAATGACCGACTGATTGGACACACATAGATGCACACATTAATCTTGGGATCACTGTAGTTACAGGATGACTGCTTAAACTCATTAGAAATGATTTGATTGTGCTGCCTCTGCTACAGAAAAGTGTCCATGTACTTCTTCTTACTTCATTCTTTAGTATTTTACTATTTATTTTATTCTTTCCTGTCTTTTCCGTCCCTCAGACCAAGGCCTCCCAGGAGCAGATTGACTCCTTCAGGGCGTCTCTCTCCAAGCTGGGAGATGTTTATGTTAACGATGCCTTCGGCACAGCTCACAGGGCCCACAGGTGAGCAGGTTAGGCCTGGATACAGTGGCGATACGACAGCGATATCTGAACAAATTCAGAAACATCTGCTGTGTTTTCCTGTGTCATCCTCTCTCTCAGCTCCATGGTGGGAGTGAATCTTCCTCAGAAGGCGGCTGGTTTCCTGATGAAGAAGGAGCTCGACTACTTCGCCATGGCTCTGGAGAAACCTCAGAGGCCCTTCCTGGCTATCCTCGGCGGGTGAGAACTGTTCATTTCAACAATTCATCAAGTTTGAATTCAGACTGTATACACACCGGCTTCAAAACAATACAAGGAACTGTGTCGGGCAGGATTTGTAGCTTCAGGCACCACAATACAGCCCAGGAAGTCAGAGGTTTGTAACACTTTGACAGGAACTCTGGGAGGTTCTCACAACGGCAACTTGTCTGATGATCATGAGGTAAACGGTAGAAAGACACCTTTCACATTACAAAGTCATCTATGTTCACTGCATGTATTTGAGCAAATGTCAAGATTCAATATTCAACCGGTTGAAAGTGTGCTGAGGCTTTCATTGCAGCCTGTGGCTCTTTGCTGCATGTCATCCCCTCTCTCACTACCCAGCGCTCTGTCTCTCTACAGCTGTCCTATCAAATAAAGTCAAAATAAAAAAAAAAATTTAAAAATGGTATCAAAGTATAAAAACACATAGGAAGATCATGACAAATATCTCTTTACACACACACACTCTCACTCAAAAGCTTAAGGTGCCATGTACGGGTAAAATGTGTCGTCACGTTGCATTAGAGCAAAAGTTGAGCCAGGTTCAACTTCAGTCTGAACTCTGGAATGATTGAACCCCAGTACGACATTAATGTTTAACCTCCTACGCTGTGTTTTACATTGGGCAGAAGAAGAGGAGAGTGCAGTACCTCCAGACCAAACCAGGCTGAAACGCTAAAACAATACAGTTCTTATAGGAGATACCGTCTGATTTGAACATTGTCCTCTCCCTCTTCCAGCAGCTTCTCTTTAAAATACCCAGATGGACATCCAGGAATAGAGACTATAAGCTGATTATGTAATCTGTGGTGTCACAGTACACTGCTTTCTTCAAGGCCCTATCACTGCACAGCTCTTGGTGTGCAGATAGCGAGCAGGCAGAGATGAGAGGTCACACACACACGCTGTCAGCATGTTGGATACACTTCTGTTTGTCTGTTAAGTTATTCTCTAACAGCAGATCAGCAGGACTTTTCAGACATTTTTTTGCGTGTCAGGGCTTTAGTGCTTTGTTTAGTGGAGGGTAAAGGTCAGTTTTGTTTCATCTAAAAACACAAAGATCATTTTTACAGACATAAAACTACAGCCAATGTTTGTCATCAGTCAGGACTACAGTGATCACACCCTGAAGGAATTTAGCTAACAGCATCCTGTTTATCAGACTTATTATTTATTACACATGTTCAGTAATAGAAGCTACAAAATGTTAGAATTCCCAATCATTAATATGTGTAATTAAATGATGAAGTAAGTTGGCAGAGGCCTGCTTCCTGTGATTTTGTGTGTCTGTGGAGCTGCAGGTTGTTTTATATTTGGTTGGTCATCTTTTCTTGTGTTGGTCCGAGCTGGGTGAACACACAGAAAACACTGGCTGAAGCTGCTGTAAGAGACGCTCTGGTTAACTGCACCGTCGGGGGGGGGGCCCACACACGGGATTTGGCCTCGTGTCAGAGTCCATTTTAGCCAGAGTGTGTTGTGCAACTGTCACTTCTGCTCAGTGTCCAATCACCTTCCTCAACTACACAAACAAAGGACGGCAACCATTAGTGTGTCACGATCAGCGCTGAGTTGGCTGTCAGATGACAGTCAAACAGATAAATATGTGTTTGAAGTCTGTGAGAGACTTTGATCAATGAGTTGTTGGGTAACAGCTAAATATTTAATATTTAATAACACCAAAAATTGTTAATAATGACGACCTGTGGGAGTTAATATGGAAGGGGCTGAGTTAGTGGAGGTGTGTTGCTTCAAGAACCAGTAAGAAATCGTTACGATACAATCCAGGAAGTTCAGTTTGAGTAACAGATTATTGCATTTGAAAACTTGTCAGGAGCCAAAACTCTACTCAAGCAACAGTTTATTATGCTTATCATGGCGACAACTACTTTATCTTTAGTGTTGACAAACTGCAAAGTTAATAGCAGAGAGGTGCGCCAATTAATCAGTTAGTCAATAAATGAAGGTGAAGCATAATGAGTGACTTTTTTCTGTTTTATGTTATTGTTGCATATTCAATTTTATTTTTGAATTATTTTAATTCTTATTATTTAACACATTAACTCTGTTTGGTGTTTAAATAAAATGTATCAGTATTGGAATTGACAGACAATTAGATGATCTCTTTTGTCTTATATGATACATTTAAAAATCTTTGGGTTAATCACACTAAAAAAGCCATTTCTACTCTGGCCATTAAAAACTGATTGGTATTTTTTTACTGTTTATTGGCATTTAATATACAGTTTTATTACATTTCATAAACCAAATGATTCATTCAGTAGTACAGTACAGATCAGACCTTTGTTGTTGGTTCTTAAGTCTTCTCTCTACACGTGTGCTTGTTTCTTATCTGTACTGATGTGTTCCACCTCTGTCTGTGTTTCAGAGCGAAGGTGAAAGATAAGATCCAGCTGATCAACAACATGCTGGATAAAGTCGATGAGATGATCATCGGCGGCGGCATGGCCTTCACCTTCCTCAAAGTCCTCAACAACATGGAGGTGAGGAACGTTTACAGAACATTAACAGAACATTTCAATCCCTCAGTATCTCTAAAACACACACGCAATCCATACTTTTAAAGTAATGAAACTTATCACACACTGTACAACTGCTCAGGGCCAAACAGACAGTTAGTAACTAGTTGGTGAACATAAAGAACATTTAGCAGCTAAAGAACCTGAAACTTCCCTCTGGGGTTGGTCAGAGGGAGACCAAACACAGAGCTAAAAGGCACTGAATATTGGACTTTGTGTTCATCAGCTAAAAACCTGGCTCAACCTTTAGCCAGTATAAAATACAAAACAGGTGATGCTTCTCTCTGTGACAGTGTGAAAAAGTAGAATGAACCCCGTATGACTAAAAAAAACATCAGTATTTGATTTCATGTGTTTCACAAGCTCAGTGTCGTCATCACGATTACAAGAGCCGACGTGCTCTCGTAACCGAGCTGCCGGACTCGCTGTTGAACGTCAGTGGTGTTCAAACAGACTTGTGCAACTTCTTTGTTCTGTTTCACAGCTCAGACTGAGAAAGATTTGAACTGATAAGCTTTTATTTAAAGGGTCAGTTCATTCAGACAACACTCAACAGCTCAAAAAAAGCACATATTTGTCGTTGCCATCAGTGTGAATGTGAAATCTGTAAATGTTGGCATGTATTGAAGACTCAAAGTGCTCAAGACTCCATGGTTACATCACATTTCCTGTTCACATACCCTGAAACAGGGACTGTCCTCTTAGAGTGAGATTGTCTACCAAATAGAAGTACGACAAAGACAAAGGGATAATCTAGATAATCTTCTTCAGCAGAGAGTAGTCCCAATAAAAATTGTTTCTTTTGTAAGAAACATTGTTGCATGCAGCACCACGAACAAAATTCCAACCACCTCTATTGTTGAGGCAAAGGCAGAAATCTGAGAATCGTGGACAAATAAAGCTATCTGCACGGCTCGATACAGCTACAGAGTGGAAATGTTGTCTTTTGTGAATTTCGGTTTGAACGTGATTCTCTGCTGTGAAACGAACAAAGCAAAGAGGTTTCACAAGTTAGTTTGAACAAAACCAACGTTCAATACCTCAGATTTCCAAACACGTCTTTTGTTGAACCTTTTATTTCTCCCAGTGACAAATAACTTTTATTCTATCAGTAAAAGAAGTCTCCTCTTAGAGTCTAATTGTGACAAAAAAAAGCTATCTGTTTTGATACTTTGTCAGGTTGTTGTAGTAATTGTAATTTTATTTTTGGACTTCAACAAGCACATCTTTAGACCTTCAACAAAATTCATAAATCAGTCAAAAAACGGACACAAATCTAGTCCAAAAGTAAATACTAATTAAACCGTCTGTCATAGCGTCATGGTTTGCAAACTTAAACACATCAAAATTAAATAACCTTTCAAATTTGTGATCATCTGAACACCAGAATGTTTCATTCAACAATGAGCTCTCTAAAATCCTCATAACTTGTTCAATACAAAAGAAAATGGGACTCAGTTTCCACTTCACCCAAAGTTCACATCTTGAGTTCACATCTTTATTTTTTAATGTGCCAAACACATAAACTAGTTGCTAGCTGCTGTGTGTTAATTTGTCCTTTCCCTCTCTCCCCGGTCAGATTGGTACCTCCCTGTTCGACGAGGAAGGGGCTGGCATCGTCAAGGACCTGATGGCCAAAGCAGAGAAGAATGGCGTCAAGATCACGCTGCCCGTCGACTTCGTCACTGCTGACAAGTTTGATGAGAATGCAACCACCGGCACTGCAACCGTTGCTGCTGGCATCCCCGCCGGCTGGATGGTGAGAGAAGATTTATCTTAAACTTATTCATCCAGACGGTCCAAATCAAGTTAGACTCAAACGGTGTGAATTTTTATAATAATAATAATAATTTCCTGTGCAGGGTTTGGACTGTGGACCAGAGAGCTCTAAGGCCTACGCAGCGGCGGTGGGCAGGGCCAAGCAGATTGTGTGGAACGGCCCAGTTGGTGTGTTTGAGTGGGAGAACTTTGCCAAAGGGACAAAGAACCTGATGGACAAAGTGGTCGAGGTGACCAAATCAGGCTGCATCACAATTATCGGTAAGAAAGACAACAGGGGAGCCTTTGTGTGTCCTTGTTTTGTTTTGATAGTTCAGTTTAAAAATTATTCATAATCGGCCACTGGAGGGCAGCACTACTCCGTCACACCTTACTTATTTACCTGCTCAGTTTTCATTTCGGTTTCATTTGATGTGTTTTATTTTTCAGTGCATGTTGCGCTGTGATATTTGTGTATATTATTTGCACCTGAAGTTATGATCTGAAAGTTTTTGCTCATTTTTCCATCCTCATGCTCCTGATGAAGCACTGAGTGAAATCTGGTGTCTCTTAATTCTATTTTTTGGATGCTGTTCAAAACACTGCAGCACTACATGAACCAAAACCTGGGTACTTTTTTCAGTCTTATGTCAATGCAGGGATGATAGGTTAGATTTATTTTGTGACAGGTTGGCTGAGCTGTGTAGTCCTGCTGTCTCACAAAGGCCTTTTTTAAATCCTGTATGAATGTTTGTGTCTGTGTCCAGGTGGGGGCGACACCGCCACCTGCTGCGCCAAGTGGAACACAGAAGATAAGGTCAGCCACGTGAGCACAGGAGGCGGCGCCAGCCTGGAGCTGCTGGAGGGTGAGTGACGATGACTCGGTCCTAAAAACACCTCAGACGACCTTAAAAATGTTGTTGTTTGGTGCTGAAGCTGAACGCTGACTGTGTCTCTCTTGTGTCCTCAGGTAAAGTCCTGCCTGGTGTGGATGCACTGAGCAGCGTCTAAACTTCCCATCAGCCCACTGGTGTGTGTGTGTGTGTGTGTGTGTGTGTGTGTGTGTGCGTGGATGTGTGTGTGTGTGCTTGGATGTGTGTGTGTGTGTGCTTGGATGTGTGTGTGTGTGTGTGTGTGTGTGTATATGAGAGACGTGTCGCTATTCAAGCAAGATTCCTGTTTACTCCTGAAACCTCCTCAGCGTGCAAAAGAACGAACCCGACGCCTGCTTTTCAGCCATTTCATCTTGTGTTCGGTTGTTTAAGTTGTGATTTACGTGAGAATCGTTTTCTTTGCCTCAGATGTGTCGACGCCGTCTGTAACAGGTCGAGCCTTCTGCCTTACTTAAACATGCTGATGAAACTCGTCGAGCTGCAGGAAATATGAGTCACACTGATGGTTGAAACCTTTTAAGACATACAAAGATCAAATGGCTTGTTGAGGTGGAATTTGTTTTTTTGCTGAAACACAGCACGATGTCACTGGATTCATCTCAGACGTGTCAGGACTTCTGCTGTGTTTCTTTAGAAAAAGGAAGAGGAGGCAGCCGCTCACCCACGAGATACTTAAACACTGGTTTGTATGTGTGAATGTGTGTATTACTGCTCCACCTTTGCATAGCCACCCTGGGAAACTGCACCACCCTCAGTGTGAATACATACATTATATATAATTATATATAGAGAGAGAGAAACGGTTAATGTGATTTGTCGTGTGTATCCAAACGTTCTGTTCTTGTTATTGTCAGCTCTGGTCGTCCGTCTTCTCTGGTTGTTTCTGAGTGGCTTCGGACTGAGTCGTGGTGTCTCACATCTCAGCTGAGCTGTTGAGGATAATAAAACCATCTCTGTGTAAAAAAAAAAACTTTTCTCTGACCGTTTCCTCTTTCTTGAGCTGTGAAGCAGAATTCACTCACGTAAGCAGAGCAGAGAACAGTCGTCTATCAACTTACAGGAAATCCTTCAAGAGCTAATGACAGGCTTTTTAACCCTTAAATGTGACAACTGATTCTTTGTATTTGGGACTGTTTGGACCTCTGCAACAATGTCATCTTTCCCGTTTTTAGGTCTAGAAAAAGTCAAAAATTTCCATATCTTGAAACCCCAGTAACAAAAAGATGCTGCATTCAAGAGCAGGCTACAGCATTATTGTACCACCACAGCTGCTGAACAGGAACAAACCAGTCTACAGGCTGAACAACAGACTTACTCCTGTTAGGCTGATATAAGTGATACTTGTTCTTCACATAGAGGAAGGATTTTTAATACAAAACATTTTATCATCTTATAAAATATGTAGCACTGTTAGTTCAAACCTCAACCTGTTTTAGCGCTTAAAGGTTAATGCATCTATAAGAAAATGAAGAACACTCTGAAAGGGATCATCACCATCATGAATACCTGTACGTCTGATAAAATAACCTTTCCTGAGAATATTTCTATTGTTTAACTTGTAATAACTGATTATTTTGTCTCTTCTGAAACCATTTTTGTGAACACACCAAGCAGTTAAAGAGCAACTTTCTCTATTTGGACTTGTGTTTGTGTCCATTTTTTTTGGTCTCTACCAACTCCTGAGAGGAATATGTGTCTCTTTACTGACTCCATGTTCTCCAGATAGTTGTGCTGTGGTACTAAGCAGGTAGTGTTCAGTGGATTTCAGAACTTTTTTTGGTGCAAGCCAGAATTAATGCTATGTGAGGTATGTGTTAACCAAAACCATAACAAACAACAAGCTGAAAGGTGTTAAAAGCCGAGGGAGGCTGCAGCTTCAGATGATAATTCATCACTGTGGGAAACCCTTTTCACATTGCCTTTAAGTATCACTACAATACATAACTATAAAAATACTGATAGCCACTTTAAGTAGTATTTTGTGGAGGCTCATATGATTATCTTCCTCCTTCATACTTAAAGCTCACACCAAATTCTTCAGTATTTGCTTTGAGGTATTAAAATGATCACAATTAAGATCCATGAGCATTTTATTAACACGGTTGCACATCACATATAACAACAACAAACAAACAAACAAACAAACCAAAAGACAACCTTCACACAACAAAGTACAGGCTGTGCGGGCCGATGTTCTGCGGTGCTGTCAGTCGTGTCCCCATCAGGAGCCCTCACCATTTTCATTCACATAATCTGGTTCGTCTGTTACAAAAGAAGGTGGATGAATGGTTAATATTTGAGCCTTGAGATACAGAATATGTTTAAATATTTATGTGACAGCTTCTACCTGAACAGAACGTCTGATGGCTGCAGATCTTGGTCCCTGAAGTTAATTTAAAAAAATGTTCTGAGCTAAATTCTTCATTACATCCTGTTTGCAACACTGGTGAAAACTGAAGTCATTATTTTGCCACGTAGAGATCTTTAAAAGTCACAAAAAGCATCGAAGCATTTAATTTACTAAGAGGAAAAAACACCATTGAAGATATTAAAAAATCTTAAATATCTTTACCTTGCCTGTCGTAGACAGTAATACTATTAAATGTTTTCATGTTTGAATGTGAGTCTGAAGATCTTGAAGCAGCTATAAACTAAAAGTGAGGTTGTTTTTGACGAATTTAAATGAATTACTCATTTCATCTTTGTTATTTATATGATTATTGTTGATACGTGTTATTGCTGAAGTGTAGAAGGGAGTCAGAGAGAGTTAGACCGAAGAGTTAAGTTGCTGTCAGGGTCTCAGAGGTTCCTTTACTGTTTGGGGCGGTTGAATGAATTTTTTATTGTACATTTATAAACATAAGACTCATTGTGGTCCCAGTTTTCTGCTTGTGTTTCCCAGTAGCTGTATTATTTTACTGTACAACTTAACCCTAAGACCAGTTTTTCTCATTTTTATTTTTGTATGTTTAGAAGTGTATATGAGTACTGCATCCTCACAGTTCTCACAGTTCCTCTTTTGTCATCATGTAGATGTAATAGGTACTTAAATATAATTGAAATTTTTACCCCCTATTCCTTAACATTTTGAGCTTTTCTTTGATTTGGTTCTATGGCTGCAACTAACAACTCTTTTTCCGATTAATCAATTAATAGTTTAATTTAATCGTCTATTAAATGTCAGAAAATACTGAAAAATGTCCAATACAGTTTCCCAGAGCCCAATTCAACATGCAGTCCAACTCTTCAAAATCCAAAAATAATCTGTTTCAAATTATATAAAACAGAGAAAATCATTAAATTCTCAGATTTGAGAGGCTGTTTTTTAATCAATAATCAGAGTAATTGCTGATTCATTTCCTGTCCTGATCCACTAACTGTTTATTTGACTAAAAGTTGCAGCTTTGCTCAGGTTAATTCAGTCTGTAGCTTCACTTCTGCTCAGGTAGGCTCCAAAAACTCAGAGCTCAGAGCCTTCTGTGAATAAACTCAACAAATAAATGCTGTTTCTGACACTCACTGTCTTCTTCCTCCATAACTTGGTTCAGGAATCCAGCGTTCTCGTAGTCGTCATCGTCTGTTTGGTGAAACAGCAGTGTGTGAGTCGGCGGATATTATCCTTCACATTTTCACACCTTAACATATACGACCCGTTAATGTTGTGGTCTATCATCTATAATCATGCGATGATTGAACATACCATTTATGTTTGCGTAGACACCCAGAGTCTGATCATCCTCTAAAAAACATAATGAGAGCATGAAAGTATCTTAATTTATTTTATATTTTTATGTTTCTTATTGTATATAAGTACAGAGGAAACAGTGCTCACCAGTTATCCTTTTGTTAGTCTGTTCATTTTCATACACTGACAATGCAAGTGGAGCTCTATAAAACAACACACAAACATGATATTATTTAAACCTTTTGTTCAATGTGTAAATAGATATATACATTCATGGACACATCCAGAACATCCCAGCTACACATAGTTACAGTTATATTAATTTATGTAATTTATATAAAAGAGTAACTTAACACTTCTTTACATTAGTAAATGACATGTACAATCATTTTATCACGCTAAGGATTCTGGCCTTTCCAAGAATACATTCATTCTGTCCAGAAATGAAGACCAACGAGAAAGAAAGTTTTCAAGTACTACACGTACTCTGTGTTTTTTTTTTCTGGAAAAAAAAGTCTCTCCACCATTTATCACTGTTATTAATATTTTATAGTGAATCAATGCTGTTATTTAGTCTTAGAAATAACAGTAAGTGTGCAGCTCTTTTACTTTTTCTTGCTCGTAAAAGTAGCAGTACCACAGCACACAAACACTACAAGTAAAAGTCATTCAATCCTAAAAGCAGAAAAGTACACAACTACAATAAGCATAATGATAGAATAAATAGTATAATACTAATAGTATATGACCTTGTGCTGTTTTTCTATATATTTTTTAACTTAAGTGATAAAATGTATGAAAAGAGAAGAAATACTTACACATATATATGTTTTGGACTTCCAGTGTGAACTGCAACAACATTGTATGAAACGATGTTATACAATGATACATATGTGTCAGAAAATACAAATTCTTTCAAATAAATGTGTTTATTGTGTATTATATATGCAAACTTACCATCTTCGATATTCTGATAGTCATCATCTGTAATACAAGTGATTAAACTTAAACCTCTTGTGATTCATTCATCAGTTTATTTCAGATTTATGTGGAATAATTACCATGGTCAAATTTTAACCTCAATTCTTTGCTTTAAAACTGAAACTCTCCAAGAAACATGATGAGCTTACCTGGTGAAAAGGACTCAGGAACTTCACTGAAAAGCAAATCGACAGATGACAGACATGCAATAGACTGATAGATAGTTGTATGGACCGACCAACAAAATCACATTATATACAAATATGACAACATTTCTGCTACACTATAAAATACTTTTGAAGAATATCGTGTCTTCTCATGTCACACTTAGAAAGTCAGTTAGAAAAAAGTGTATTTTGCGTAGACTCGAGTTGATTCAGCCCAACTTATTCTGCCAAATTTGAGACCAAGAGATGAAAATGAAGAAGATATATTTGGAGCTTTATTTCATCCATTACTGACAATTATCTCACCGCCGGACTGGCACAGTCAGAGAGAGATGGAAAGTTTGAAAAAAAAAAAAAACCCTGACACAATAACAAAAGCGTAGCATCAAAACCTCCCCTGTGGTCGTGTAGATGCTGTGATGTTCAAGTAAACGTAAAAATGTATTATGTATGTAAGTAAAAAGTACTCTGTTAGTTTCTTTGAAGGACTTTTCTATCGGCTGGTTCTGTGCAAAGACACTTCAGATCAGGTCAGTTCTGTTTAGTCGTTTTCGTCATGTCATGGCTTTATGTTCTGCATGATTTGCACCAGTGTAGCAAAAGATTTTAAAAAATCAATAATTCCCCTCGCGTACCAAACCTGATTTGAAAATGTATTTTGTGCAGATATCTGTGTAAAATGTGGGTGGACATGTTGTGCGCGTGACTGTTAATCAGTGTCATTGTGACAAAATCAGATTAGCTGATGCGTGTCATATCATACATACACTGTGGTTGAAGGTATCTGATTGGTCCTGGTGACTGAAAAATAAAACAACAAAAAGGTATCAAAGTTAATTAAATATGCTAATTAGTGAATTACTAATTATCCGGAGCTGTGGTGAGTAACATCTCTTGTTCATTTACCTCTTTTTGACTGGGTCACAGCAAACACACTTCCCCCACGTTGGCTGTCAAGATAACATTTTATTTACTAATGATGAAGAAATATCTTCTACTGTTAAATATGTATTTTATCAAAATGTAATTTTCTGTCATTGTCATTTTATTTATTGACAGTGATAGTTGAGACAGACAGGAAAGGTTAACAAGCTCAACGTTAACAATGTGGAACAAATACGTAGAAATACTCACAATGTCTGTGGGTTGTATATTTGATGCTCCTCGTGAATGATCACTACAAGAAATACAAAGCAGTAAAATGGTTACATGTGATCTTTTTTTAACCTGCAGTCATGGTCAGCACAACACCCTTAAATAGGCCCGAAAGATTCTGAAAGATTCCACCACAGACGTGTGTGCAGTTACCATTCTTACACATGGCATTTATACAAGTCAAAAGAGCTTAAAAATAAACTGAAAAGTAATTGTGGGCTGCCCGATGTATGACTGATCGCTCGGTATGCTTTGAACGGTGTGTGTTGATGCGTTTGTTTCCAGCCACCTGTTTCTGTGTGTATGTGTGTGAGACTAAAACATCAGATCTGTGTAAAGCAAAGACACAAAACAAAAAGAAACTGCATATTTCCATCGTGTTTGCTATGTCAGAGATTTGACTGGTGCTCTTTTTATAACTAACCAACACCTTATAGTGGATGGAAACATGTTCATTTGCATTTTCTCGAGCAGATTTTCTAGAAATTCAGTTAAAATCAGCTGAATATGGATGAAAAGCTGATCATAGGGGCTATGTCCAACATGTTTTGCATTTTTTTTTGCAGTGGATGTGTGGAGGTGTGACAGTGCGCGGGGTTTGAACATCCATCCATCACTCTTCATGTGCAACACAATGAATGTCTAGACTTAAACTTATTTTAGTTTATGGGTCACATATGGCCCAATTTAATCTAAAGTGGGCCAAGTCAAGTATTTTACTTTATGATACAAACAATGTGTCAGGATCTAGAACTTATTTTCTTTTCTATAGATATAAATAAATATATATTTCTATTGCTGCTCATTACACAAAAATCTTATCTCAAAGGTAAATTATACAATTTTCACACTTTCAAAATCATCCAGTCGGACAGATCTGACCTTTTGGCAGGCTGTATATTTAACAGGCTAGACTGTCTGAGAAGTGCGTCTCGTTACTTTATCACCATAATGCCATGCAAATCACTCACTGCTAACATTTCTCATAGAAATTAGAGCATAATTAATGTTTTCACGGTTCAGTGTTGGCAGGTCGGGTGATCAGGTTTCAGTGCTGTTTTCCCGCCTTTAGCCTGAAGGCACGTGTACATACAATAAGGCCGGAGTAGCGGCCTGCTTGTCCTCAGTGCCCCAGATACGACCACGTTGTGGCTCTTTTGATGCTTCAGATTTTGTTTTGAAGCACACTTCACAATCATCACAATCTCATTTGCTTCTCACGCTACTGATAGAGAGACATACAGCATAATCTTTAATCTTGTACCTTGCCATCTTGTACCTTTGTGTATGTCGCTCTGTACTGTACGGGTACAGTACAGAGCACTGGTGTGGGAAAAATTATACAACATAAAACCGCGGCCAGTAATCTACAGTGAATCAAAAGTTTAGATTGAAGGTTTATTGGATATATAAAGTGGTAAGAGCCCAAACCTACATTTGCATGCGCAGATCACAGCCTGTTCACACAGTCGCTCACACATTTGGTCCAGTGTCTGAAGCACAAAGCACTTACTTGATTTCTTTTTGCAGCGCAGACAGAGCAGAGACAGCAGACTCAATGACACCACTGACACAACAGTCAGTACTGCAGCCAGCAGACTGGGGTCACCTGTCATACCTAAAAAACACACAAAAAAAGACAGAAATAACTCAACTATTATAATTAACTATTATTAACTGTGATCTTGAAATACTTCTCGCTGTGGATTGATACAGTCAACAAAACGGATGTTTTTATTAATTAAGAAAGATTGTAAGATTATGTTACCGCAAGCATTACCGGTCAACAATCAACAATCTTACTCTTTGTCATGGTTGAAGTAGCTGCTGTTTTCCTGTTAACAAGGCAGAGTGAACCACAGGATGTGGTTGGCTAAAACAAAACTTTGACATAGTTCTCTTTGAACCTGAGGAATACACTCACATGACACTCACAACGCGCTGACATTTAAGAAGCATCACACACCCTTAAGCAAGTCTAAATTATCATAGACAATGAGCTCGGTAATTTACTTTCATTTACAAGGGCAGCCGTAACTTTAACACAGTCTTGGAGTCATTTATATCTGTCCATATCTGCCAGAGCTGGTTTCACGAAGGTATACTGGGCTCTCTGCTCTGTTATAGAGGACAGATGACAGAGTCAAAGTTAAATAACTCCACACTTTCTTTAATAGCTATGTTTCTAAAGTGATACCATTGTTGACCCACTTCCTTACTCACCACTTTTCATTGTTTTCAAGCAGCTGCTCGATTAGCACGTTTTTGAACAGGCTTAATTTACCCAGAATAAGTCTGATAGCCAAGATGAAAGATCTCAGATGTCTATCTTAAAGTTTCACACCAGCTTTGTGGTAAAATGAGTAAAATTCAGTGGAGCTGAAAGTTAATTTGTCCGTATAGGGGTCAAAGTAACTTTGAACTTCAATCTGCATCTATCTATATACACAAATACCAACCACCTTTACTGTGAAGACCCTTGAGGGGACTGAGAGTTAAACGGTCAGAGTAAAAACTGCTCCACATCAGAGCAATGATTTTCAGACAGTTGTGAGACAAGAGTCAATTATAAACGTACAAAATCATCAGCGACCAAGCTTGCTAACTGTCTTTTTATTATGTCCAATCCTTAGAATGAAATGCCACACCCAGTGTAGAGAGAACAGAGAACAGTTCAGAGAACTGTTAGGTGTGTTTCCATCCACTTGTTCTTATGTCCTTTTTTATTTGTGCACAGTGCAACAACTTGACTGTAAGGAGTGCAATGGAAACACACGTATACTGTCTGACTGCTGTGGGTGGGGTACAGAGTTAACTAATTAACCTAAACAGCAACACCCGTTTCTGTGAAATGAAGCCAATTTGAAGTGCCAGGTCCATGAACGGCCGCTTGAAGCTGGTTACAGAATGAGTCAATCTCCAAGTCGATCAAAGTTACACATAAACAGCATGTCTGATACGATTGCTAGGTGGGTGTCTGTTCCACCTACACTCGATGTCTCCGCCATTTTTGGATTAGCAGAGGAGGCACGCCTGTTAAGATGATGATAAAATGTGTGCACAAATCACTAATTTTCACAAACCACTAACCTGAATTAATCGTTTGTGTGCACAAATTGACAGAATGTAGAAATAAATCTTGTTGTTAACATTTTCACATGTGTGTGACGGCTGTGGGCAAAATTCAAAGTATGCCTCTCTGTTCAAAATCAAAACACTGTACTGTAATGCAATATAAATAAGCCACTTAGATTTTATGCAGGGGATTTTGGACAAAGGGATACATGACGGGTTCAACCTGTTGTCTCGGATACCCTTAAATTCTGGTTCTGATTGAGGTCTGAACTCTTGATTGGCCAAACGAGAACATGTACATTGTTGTTTTGAAGCTCTGTGTGGTTTTAGTTGTATGTCTTGGGTGGGAGTTGTACTGGAAAGTAAATCTTTCCACAGTGGTCTCTGTCAGACTGCATCACATTTTCCTTTGTGTGTCTTCTCTGTAGTTGTTACATTAATGCCTGTATAAGGCTTTTAGGCTCTCCTACTGCAGAGAAACAATATCAATAAAATGCCTATTGTGTATCGATATTGAGACACGTCAGTACAAGGTAGAGGAGGCAAGAGGTTAGAGAATAAGGAAAGTTTGAGGGACTTGAATTACACTGTGTTTTGCACTTTAACATGTTTTTTTAATTACGGATTACTGATTTAGTAATCGCAGTGTATTGAAATATTGCTATGTGACTGACTAAATATTACAAACACCTCTTAATCCACGTGCCGCTCGTTCAGCTACGTTCTTCGAAATGACCGTGAAGTTGAATTAACACCTCTTTAAAATGGTTTCAACAAAACCTGAACACTAAACTTTCGTGAAAGTAGGATTTGTGGCTGTGACTGTATTAGACCACATTCATTTGAGTTAGGTGGATCTAATAAACTGACTGCATTTATAACACAAACTACATTTTCATGAACTGAAAATCGCACAGCCTTCTTAATCGCTAAGAGTATGTATCCCATAATGTATCCCATGTTGCTGCTTCTCTTGAATGAGTATGTGATAAACAGTCTTTTTTTTACTCCATTGTCCTTGAGTTATTTTATATATTATAATTAAAAAATTAATATAACTACTCTGTACATTTCTCCTGCCCTCCTGTCGTATTTCATATGTAGCGGGTAAAGTACTTACAGTGTAATTTCATTGTCATGTTCACTGCAGTTCCCTCCTAAATTTGTCACAGCAATACCACACTCAATGTACTCCATTACAAATAAAAGTTCTGATTTTAGTTCATGATTTTACCTTTTAGTACAACAATACATGAGTAATATCACCAAAATGTACTGGAAGCAAGTGTATATCATAGCGTTTTATCTTGGATTATCAGTACTAATGCATTCATTAATATATATGTATCTGATATTTCAGCTAGTTATGGTGAAGAAAAAATATAACTGTTGCTTAGTTAGCGCCAACAATGGTCATAACTACTATCAAATCAAATCAAATCAAATTTTATTTGTATAGCCCAAAGTCACAAAATACATTTGCCTCGGAGGGCTTTACAATCTGTACAGGGAGTGACACCCTCTGTCCTTAGACCCTCGGTTCAAGTGAGGAAAAACTTGCCCACAAAAAACCCTACTATGTAACTTAAGTAACTAACAAGCTACAGCTATCACATCTCTGTTTCTGTCTCTGTTTATAAGACATCTATCAAGTACAAATACCTCAAAACTGTTCTTAAGTTGAGCACGCTGCTTATTTTTGGGGTACTGTTATGGTACGTTGGCTGAAATAAAATGCTTCTGTCAGTGGACACAGTACAGAAATGCTAATAAAACACTTTTCTCAGCAATCTGATTTTTTTTCATCACTGTGTCCTTTTAAATGTCACTCTGGTCACATTTATGTTTATCTACGAATGTAGACATTTTATATATGCATAAAGCAGATATAAAGTTGCTGCTTTTACCTTCAGTGGTGCCGCTGTCTTCATTCTTCTCAAGTTTAAGACGGTAGCAGCATTACCAGCTGTACTTCCTCTTTCAACACCTCGCCACATCCGTCACACTCAAGTAGGCTCACATCTACAGCCTGTGTGTGGTTTTAAGTAAATGTTACACACAGGACCTTTAAAGCAACGTTATGTATGTCTTTCTGCACAATGTAACTTTGTACTTGGGGTACATTCACCCACAAGAACGCTTTCTAAGTCTACACATGCCACCGAATATTTCATTGGAGAAAATGTTTTCTGGGTTTTTTTCTGATGTCATCCTGCTTCTCCATCCCAGCTCTCTGCGGTTTATACAGTTTCCTGATGGACAGTGAAGTAAACTGCTGTGAAAGTTTTGAAATTGGTCCAAGGAGTATTGAGCAACAGTGCTACAGCTGCAATACCGGTTGCAAAATAATACAACTATGACTTTCCCACAGTTTAGCTCTACAGGAGACAGGCTAACCAAACAGGACACATATAGTTGTCTGGAGCATTCTGCTAGTCTAAGGATACTACAAGGAAGAAAAACATGAGAATATGATGAGTATGGTGATTAGGATGACTACAAGAGAGAAAAACAGTTTACATAGCAAGTTGATATTAGAAATAGTTCAAACTAAGCGTCCTGATACAATTCTGCATCCAAAATTTTCCATTAGAGCGTAGTTGGCTTTCTGGCGGTGACACAACTGTCTGTTCTCTCTTTTTCTTTTCCCTTTAATGTTAGGTAGTAAATGTGGCGTCCTTTATTAAAGTTACTGTGTCTAAATTTAGCTAACTTAACTAATTTAAGGTACAAACTGTAGGAGCTACATCAGTTTAGTCACTTTTTCTTGTTTCATGGAGCTGAAAAATCAGCTTTGATGCTCCGACATCTTAGTACTTTACTGAGTCTTGAGTTTATTATATTGCATTTATAAGACAGTGGCTCCAACTTAAATTATATTTGAGGGGGAAGTAACTGACTCAATAAAAGCTAACTTGCCTAGCCTAGCAAAATAGCTTTGAGGTTAATTCAATGATTTCATGTGGTGGAACTACCTTTAAATCACATACTTTAATGTATTTAATCAATAATTACTTTACTGAACAAGCCTGCACGTCCAGAACACGACATCAACACCAAATTTGATGCACAAAGCTTAAATATCAGTCTGTAGGATTTAGTTGCAGCGGTGTAGTTGCTGATTGCAACCTCCTCGCTTTAACCTCCTTCCTAGCATGAAGGTTGAAACACAGTGGCGCCATGAAGAGCTTCTAAAACATAATGCATAAGAAAAACAAAGAGCCAGTGGAGTAGGGATATCTAAACCTTCCTTCATTGCAAAAGTTTGCAACATGCCTCATTCCTTCTTGTTTCAAGATACATTTAAGAAACATTTTTAATTAAAAACAGGCTAATCTTGTTATGACGGAGCAATACAGTGCAAACATTTCACTGCATGTGCAAGTGAAAATTAGAGTGTGTGAATGTGTAAAATCATTTGATGATTGCGCCAGCCACGACTTTTTTTTTTTGTGTGTGAGACTCTCTATCAAGAGATACCAACTATTGAAGGAAATCGTTTGGGACGGCAGACAGAGGATGTAATATGCCACTTAAATTAACCAACTCATGCAGGAGTAATGAACACAGAAAACCTTTATTGTTACAACTGTCGGTGAAACAAGACTAAATATGATCTTTGGTTGACAACTGGCCGACGGGTGATTTCAGGGTTGTTAGTGACTGTTTCACTCCGGCTCCTTTTCTTCTCCATGGGTAATAATGTAACACAGGTTCTTGTAGTCCAGGTTTCCAGCAACATCCAGGGGAAAGTTTGTGAACATCTGATTAATCTAAAGGAAGGGAAGATGGATGAAAGTAAAAACTCAAATTTAGAATCAATTGATCAATAAAATTGATCCGTGTATGTTTGAAATGTTAAGATATAATCTATGGAAGCACACTGAGTTGTCTGAATCTGGTAATCAGCATGCAAAGTCAACTATCTCATATACTGTATATATTTTATAGTATATAACACATACTTCTGCTTCTCAACCTGTGGTTATTGATTTTACCAGAATGCATGTGTGTATTAAAAAGTCAAACTCTTCCTGTTTCTTTTTTATCTATAAATATATATTAACAGTAAATAATTACAACTTAGTTCAGTTCCCAGTGTAAAATCCCAACATGGTCATAGAAGCAGAAGTGTGACATTTTGAAGAAATAAACTGATTAGTTAGATGGGTTGATTGATACCACTCTCATGTATACGGGGAAACAGTTAGCCTGGTACTGGTAGGGGGAAAAAACTCTCTCAGGCTCACTAACTAAACAAACAAAACATAACATGTTATTAACAAACTACTTTGCAGTGTTGGATATTTGAAATGAGCTGCTTTAAAATCAAGTAAATTGACTGAATTAGTGTTAATTATGGATTTATTTAGATGTACAGAAACTCCCAGCAATGTTTTGTAGTGGGAGATACTGTTGCTGACCAACTTGGAATGATAACATGGAGGCTTTTTTTTGACCTAGATGCTTGTAATTTTGGTCTACAAAATACAGTGTGAACGCAGCATCAGTGCACGTGTGAGAAAGCCCTCTGTGTTCACCTCTCAGTGCTCCTGTAGCGTATAACCGAATTTCTGTGGTTAGTTTTAAGTCCTGCATTTCTGTTCACAGTTTCATGTATCACTTTCAGCTGTATCAAACATGTTAATGCTCAACTGCTTCACATTAACGGTTTCCATCTTTGAATGATACTTAATCTGTGAGGGTTACCCTAACGCAGCATGCCATGCAGGTTCTCTTTTGGTTTGTGTCTTATAATATTAATTATCTGCAACACATCAGGCAAGACTTCTCAGCGTGAAGGTACTACGATATCTATTGTTGATCTGTAACTCTTTCATCATGGTAGGCATTATGGAATTTTCTATCCTTAGGTTACACGGGGTCACGTGTGGACCTTGAGGTCCTCGGCAGTAGCAATTGTTTGGCTTTGTTTGAGGACAGTAGGTGCCAGCCTATCTAAACACTGTGGTGGCCAAGGTCGAAGAGACCTAATGTTGTCTTCCTAGACATAAAAGATAGCTTGCCCTTGATGCTTCTTTAACATAAACAGACAACAGTGTCTCCAAAATGTGCTGACGGTAATGTGAGACCGACTCAGGCACCTTTTCTGTACTTTGAGAGTGTCTCTATTTCTCCTTGGCCAAGCTTCAATAAATATTACAGCATAAGACATCAGAGGCTCCTGAACACTTTCTTCCCTCCTGACCTCACCATTGACCTTTAGCAATTTCTCCACAACAGTAGGATTTTTCTGTAAGAGATGATAGATGTGCATTACCTCGTCCTCTGTGAACTTGTCAGCCTGAGACATGAGGTGGTATTTGATCCTGTGGAAGGAAAATGTTATTTTTATCTTTAATCTTGACAAATATATATATATTTTTTTACCTTAATTAATTTGAGCATTTTTTATTCAGTAGAAAAATAGATGATTTGAACTTTTTTGCATGAACTGTACTGTAATGTAACTGATGACAGTGACAGTATACTGTATAATATAAAGAGTTTGTTTGTTCTGTATAATAAAGACGTGTTCACAAAAACAAAACAATGAACTGTCTATCTTCTACACTTAGTTTTAAAATGTAGCACTTTGAACCAGTAATTATCAAAGAAATACTCTTCAGCATATTCCTACGTGATAACACTGCTCACGCTAGTGTCACTAAAACATCTCATCAATTTTTTCATGAATTGCCATGAATTTTGGTACATGATAATCCATCATGGTGCCCAGAGGATGAATCTGTGATGATCCCCTGACTTTTCTCTAGCGTCACCATCAGGTCCAATACTTTGATTTATGACCAAATACCCTCAAAATTAATTCCATGTTCACCAAATCCAGCTGTACTAAGCTAAGATGTGACCATGGAAAACATTATACCTGCTAAACATCAACAGGTTAACATTAACATCGTTGTTACCACGTTGACGTTAGCATTTAGCTCATCGTGGCTATACTGTAAATACATACTCGTCTCCTTTTAGGATGCCTTTTCCTTCAGGGTCAAAGATCTTGAATGCGTTGAGAATGGTTTCTTCTGGGTCAGTTCCTAAAAGATGGAACATGTTTTACAAATCCAGCTTTGATACCAAAAAAGACAATAAAGTTCTGTACTGGCAAATAAAAACGAGGGTCCTTCTGTTATTGAGCTTCATAAAGGAAGCAACAAAACTATAAATAAAGCATCTTCACTGATTAATGCCTTTGTAGATTAACTCTGCCCATGCCCTGCTATCATTAGCCAGATGAAGCAGCCAAATGAAGATGAAACAAGTCGAGAGAAGTCAGCAGAATCTGTACGATTCACATGGTTTGTTATGTTCATCATGCAGCTGTAGTTCACATATATCCTTACTAACCTTTGAGCTTCTCACCAAACATAGCTAGGAAGATGGTGAAGTTGATGGGGCCGGGAGCCTCCTTCATCATCTCATCCAGCTCATCGTTGCCAACATTGAGACGACCTGCACAAGAGCATACCGACAGTTAGGCCTTGGTGGTATATAGCTGGAGCCTTATGCAGAACCAACAAGGGTTTCAGTTCCTTTACAGAACAATAAATAAAGACATTCTTGTGCTCTCTAAATAGTCAAAGCAGAACTAAAAGGGAGCAGTGACCTGTCCTCATTGTGAGGTTTTCAGGCAACCAGCAGAGACTCCAGGAGTCAAGAAATAGTTTCCCACATAACCCTGTAAAACCTACAAATGTTTTGTTGTTTTTTTTGTACAAACTATATAAATTATAGTGACCTGTACAGGTGCTGCTTGGAAGATTTTGTTCGTTGTTTAGTCTTTGTGCTGAGTTAAACTAACCAGCTGCTTGCTGCAGCATCATATATCACTGCGTATACGTATGACAGCAGTATCAATCTTCTAATCCCCTAAATGTGAAACTCTTACTTTATTAATATAATTTTGTTTTGAGTTATGCTTGAACCAAACTTGTTTATATGATGTGTTGAACTTATCTGAAGATATGTTCAGACTCTGTCATTCAACAAGGACTTAGGTTGAAGCAAGCATTGGTGAAGAAATCCAATTACCACTACTGACATTGTCAGTCAGAACCAAAAATTCAAACCCCCTAAAGAACACTTGATATATACAAATTTCTTAGTAAAACTGAGTATTCATTTCAGTTTGATTTGGATCCCTAAAGGTCCTTAAAACCTGTTTTGTAGTCTACGATAAGCGGCAGCTCACCCAGAGCAGCATACGTGTCTCTCAGGTCCCCCTTGTCAATGAAACCATCTCTGTTCTGGTCCATGATGGTGAAGGCCTGCAGTGAAAGACACACAACATATGTTATCATTTCTCACATTTTACAGCAATAAGGCATCTTCACCTGTTAGTGTGCATGTTTTCACTTGAATCAAACACTACCTTTTTCACAGATTAATAGACTTTTGTTCAGCCTATAAGTCTAAGAACCACCTAATTTTAAACACTGTTGGCCAGTATTCAGGAAAAAAACTGTAATCTCAAACTAATTGTAATGGTGGAAGACTTTACTTACCTGAAAATAAGGTTAAGGCAATTAAAAGTAGACAAGTAAAAGTCGTTATTCAAAATCTGAACATTATTACTCTAACTTAGCATAAAGACTGGAAGCGGGCGCAAATGTTGTGTAACTGTACTTGTATGTACGTTACCTTAACTGCACGTATGCCACATAATAAAGATATCTATTCTATCATGGCCTGCTTGCTCAGATGGAATTATTTATGACACGAGACTTATAGAAATATAGCTGCCATACATCGTCTCACCTCCTTGAACTCCTGGATCTGTGACTGCTCAAACATGCTGAACACATTGGAGCCTGCCTCGGCTGTCTTCTTCTTTGCCTTCTTTGGTGCCTGAGAATGGCAGAAAGATTGCTTGTATATAAAGGCCCACTTTTTGTCATTAATGTCTGAGTATTTATTTGTGAATTTAACTATTTGACATCACTTTATTTTGATACCAGCAGTTGGTTTCACTTGAAGCTTAACAACCACTACACTGGTAGAGACAGGCAGACATATTTAGTCTTCTACCCAAATGCCCTTATTGGTGCATAATCTTTCAGTACAGCTGTGATTTGTGATTTAGTGGAATGTAGTTTTTCTCTGATTACCTTACTGCTAATCCCTTTAATACCTAGTGATAATTTGTGTCTTCCTTTTCTTTTGTGAATCTAGTTTCATTGTTACTGCACAAATTTTTTACACAGGTTTTGGTCTAACACTGGAATTGTTTTTTTGATATGTAGTCACAATCATTGAATTTGTTGTTCAAATCCAATCCGTCCAATCTTCAACCTTCAGCCTTCAATCAGAGTGTCTTTACCTCAGTGCATAGCTATGCAGAGTCATAAGACAATGCTCCAACATGGGCATTTAGCTTCATCTATTTATGTATTTGGCTTAATTTCAATGACACCGAAATGTAGGAGTCACATGAGGTGTGCAACACCCACTGTGCCGGACACTTAGTTGTTGGATCCCTAAGAAGAACACATACAAAGAAGAAGAAAACGTGAAAAATAGCCAAATCATGAGCAAGTTTTCCCTCCACTTACATTATTTGACAGACATTTTTATGCCACACCTGTTATCAAGAGATTTGGATACATAACCTTAACCATACTTTAATTGTCATGTGAGGGTTTTCCATTTTCTGTAACTGTTTATCCTCATCAAGGTCACGGGGGGGCTGGAGCCTATCCCAGCTGACTTAGGCTGAGAGGCAGTGTACACTCTTGACAAGTCGCCAGCTCATCACAGGTCACATAGAGACAAACAACCATTCAGGATTTTATATAAATATCTAACGTAAAAAGTTAGTTATTCATATGTTTGAAATAATCTTTCTCCAACATACAATAACTCTGCACCTTCATCCTTGTGTACGGACTATAAAGTATCAGACATAAACTGGATATTCTTTCAGAGTCCTGGGACGACCGACCCAGGAGAAGAGATCTGAACAAATGAGGTGAGGAGAGCAAACACATTAAGGAGGATTTGAAGGAGAAGGAGGGCAGTCTTACCATGGTGAGAAGTTTCCCCACACGCTCTGAACTTCCTGAGAGATAACGTCCAAGTCCCAGTCTGCAGTTATATAGACCTGACCACATCAGCCACCTGGGCTAAGTTTAGACAATTGGGGGTGGATCAATATTCCAGGTATTCCTGCCTTATAGAGACCGAGCACTTCACACTTATCTTCATCATCCATAAAACTTCTATTGTTATCCATTGTATTGAGAGGAGAAGCTGTCACCACAGGACGAGTATGGGCCATGGACAAATGCTCATACCTGAAGCTTCATCCAGGCTAATCATAGCTCACAGTAGTGCCCACATTAGCTCTATAATAAAATAATACCCCTGAGGGTTAAAAGGGGCTTTAAACATTAAAGTGTCCTTTGTAGGCAAATAAACAGTTTGATGTTTTTTGTTTACATTTCAGTTTCTCTCAAATTGAGTGTGAATTAGAGCAGCTCAGGACAAAGGTAGAGCAGATTAATTTAAGTACTTTACAACATGAAAATTACTTTATGTGTAAAGAAGCATTTGCTGAACCTTGAGTTATTAAAAAGAGCGCTGTGATGGATCTTTTGTGATTCTGTCGCACGGCTGTATCGCCAACTGGTGACCAAACAGCCATGAAACTTTGGAGAGACATATTTTGGATGACTGATATGTTATCTTAAGCAGGTGTACATTTATATATCCATTTATAGTGCGTGGTTTCTATGTACTGTATGTGCCTATGCGCATGTGTGCACACAGTAGTACAATGATTAAATGGGACTTGGATAGTGTGTTAACAACACAGTGTAAATGTAGAAAGCAGAAGAAAGTTTGAAAACATATTTCGACAAAAAACTCTAAATGTAGTGTGCCATGGTTAACTTGGTTGCCTCACAGCAAGAAGGTTCCTGGTTTGAACCTGCTCATTATGCACATTTCCTGTATACTGAGAAACAAATTAAAAATAAAATTTGAAAATTTAAGACAAATGTACAAATTTTATTCAGACCTCAGTTATCATATATCTGTGGATTCTAGATAGTTTTACGTGTTTTAAAAAATCCTGGCAAGTGAATTTTATTTGTTCTGTTGTCAAATAATTTTACTTATTTCAAGTTTCCATTTAAAATTACCAGTGGGTAATGTGACATAGAGTGCTTATATATTTGCCACCATGCAACAAACAGAAAGAGGGCCAAAGAGCTTGGCTCAGTTGTTGTATTAGCTGGTGCTTATGAGGTAACATCCTTTTAAAAAAGAACTCATCAATGAACTCATTATGATGAAAATTTTAACCACATCAGAATCTTTAACATCAGCATGACTTCTTCTATATATTTCTTATTTCAGTCATCTTATCTTGTGAAAAATATTAGAATTAGCATTAATTGTGATTTTTATCATTCTTTTCGTTTCTAAACCAATTCAGAGAGGATTTTTAACCAATTATACTCGTTCAACGAGTTAAATGACGATTAAAGGTCCAGTGTAAAGGATTTAGTGAAAGTACGTGAGTAAATTAGTAAATGAATACTCTCCCACATGTCACCCTCTTCTTCCAAGCATGAAGGAAAAACTCTGAAAAAGGGCTCATTTTAAGACAACAAACCACAACAACACAACAGGTGACAGTTTTAAGTTTGTTTTGTGTTTCTTGTTTTATTTTGTAGTTCTCTCCTGTGTGTGTCTTTAATTTCTACTTCCTGTCTTGTTTTCCCGGCCTGTGTTTCATTACGCACTTGTCCCTTATTGCCCTGCCTGGTTATTGGGATCCAAGCAGCAAAGCTGCGGGAATCCATTGTGTTTCTACCTTTTCTTCTTCTTCTTCTTCTTCTTCTTCTTCTTATTATTATTATTATTATTATTATTATTATTATTATTCTTTCTTCCACCATTGGAGTCCATGGCAGCCTATAGAACCGTATGGTAAAAAGTTGTGAAATTTTGCACATTAATTAAGGACAGTTGCATCTTTAAAATAGTTACACTCTTCATGAAACTGAATGTGATGCTTGAATGTCTGATATGTTTCCACATTACTTTTTATGACTTCTGGCCACTGCTTGAACAAAATAACAGTTCTCCTGTTCATACATAAATAATTGCAAGTCGCTTTTTGAGCAAGTTTATTTTTTATTTCTGCAACACTATGAAAACTAGAAACTAGCATCCCAACAGGCTGGCGCCGTCTAATTTCTGGTGGTCCTGTTGGCTGGTGTTCCGAGCCATAACACGGAAAAAACACGTACAACATTATGAAAACTGAAAAGACAGTAATATCTAATCTAACCAGCTACTTGGCAAACTTTATTCTTCCATTAAAGTTCAGTCGACTCAACCGTAAGCTCAGCCTCTGGAAATGTGCCACTCTGCTGTTTTCATGCAGGAGGTACCCAGAGTGCAGGTGTCAGTTGGCGGGAACAATGTAAATGAAACAAGTTTATTGTTTGCTGAGTGTTTGTACTTGAGAAGATCGACTGGGATAACTAAATAACGCTTGTAAATGAAAAAATACACAATATATTGTATTTTGAACAAATGCATATTAAATTCAAACGATACATTTTCATGTAAAGATACAAAGTGAGATTTTTATTGTTAATTTCACAGATTTCATTTATGTTATATTTACAAATGCTCAGAATCACTTTTTTCAGTGTATCCAGCACTGTTGATTTCATATAACTTAATTAAATTTTTATGGTTTGGATCGATACTACTCTTAAAATCACACATGACATGCAGCTCCACTGGATTGGTGTCAGTTTGATATTATAACCGTAAGCTTGTCTTTGCTGTCCAGCCTAAAAGCAGCAATCTAAACACTCCACGGCCACTACTCCTCTCTCTTTGTTGACCACTTGGGGGCAGTGGAAACAACCTGGCACACAACACTGATACATGGTGGATTTACAGAGCAACATTAGCGTCAATGTGAGGTCTTTCCTCTGGTCGCCTGACAAATGTAACTTTTTAAATCTGTTTTCGTCTCTACCATCTCCAGAGCTCTTCAGCTGCTGAATGTTTTCTTGCTTGTCACCACGTTTAACTTACAGTTCATTTGTGTTTGTTTATATACAGAAGCGTATTGCTGCCATGCCATACAAATAAAATGGATGATTTTGTTGTGTAAATTTACCGTGTTTTGTACCCAACATGAATTCTTGAATGTAATCATTTTTGTATAAATTTTTTTATATATATTATTCATTATTTGTTTGACTTCAGTTTGTACTTGATTATGATTATTGAATGCTGTTTTTTAATGATGGTGCAGACTGGGTCTTGTTACTTATTATTAAGTGAAAGTGTAAACAGAAGTTTGTAATTTAAGAAGTGGCTCGTCCGTGGATTTACTGAATCTTTTGTTTAATCTTTAAACCCTCAACAAGCAGCACTGAACCTAAATGTGTCTAAATTTAATAGTTGCATGCTGATTGTTTTATAGATGTGCAGACCAGATTTTGATGTTTGTTGTTATTAATTCATAATATGGTTCAAAGCTTGTTCAAGTGATTTCAGAAGTTAATAGTTGGAGATGTGAATCAGTTTTTAAGCTCTTCATGTGTGCTGTTTGACTTAAATTTGTTGTTCCTGGATCAGTCTGGAGTTTCTGTAATTTCTATTGCATTTATTAGTTTGTCCCGTTTGAATAAATCTACCGTGACTTCTGATATCTTTTTTTATTTTGCCTAATTAAAAGAAAAGAAAAGAAAAAGAACTTTTGATGTTGAATTACACAATTATTTATCAGTTGTAAGGTCAGAACAGAAAGCATCCTTGATGATGTAGTTATCAGTTTGAAGAAGTGCTGGAGACAGTGAGAAGTTGTGTACTGCTTCTGATTGTATTGTTGGGTCATTAAATCCACAAACACATTTATTACAGCGGCTCCTTACATTTTAAAACTGTCAACATCTTTTTAGATGGTCATATTGGTCATATTTAAAGTTTATAATGATTTCATGAAGACTAGTATCCATCTTTGTTCAGTGATGTGACTCTTGGTGTCATCAGCTTGTCCTGATTAAAAGGTTGATTAGAAATATCTAACATAAAATCTAAATCTAAAACATGAAATATGATTAATGTGGTAAGACTCCAGCCTGTATTCAAAGGCACAATGCTGTAACATTGTTCTCCCTCTTCTGTGTCAAGGCATTTCGTACTGCTGCAGGCTTCTTCAGCTACAGAGAAGCAGCATCTTGAATGGTGAGTGCACCGAGCACAAAGAAAAAGAGAAGCTGAGTTTAAGTACAACTGGAATAAATGCAGACATTTCTGTGGAAAATATATCTTATATAACATATAACATAGCAGATTATACATTGAACATCTTCTTTTTTACCCTGCACCCCCTCCTGTTCCCTCCCCCCATTTCCCCTTACTGGTACATGTATTTATAAAGATATCTATATACATATATGCCTATATATACATACATACATACACATACAGACACCTATACATACATATACATATACACACATATACATTAAAAAATATATACTTAGATACTCATTAAAGTAAGACCCTGTGGTTGTCTTTGACGGACAAAACAGTTTTAATGTTTAAATTTACACCTACTGTAGTGCTTTCTGCTTTCTGAAAACTGTGTTTTGTTTACTTAATCAGGGTTGGCCTGGTGGAGTCCAAACTACGACACCTGGTGGGGACGCTCGAGAAGAACGTCACCATTTCCCTGGCCCATGTGAACTCACAGTCCACCACTGGGCCCACAAAAGGAAATGACAAGTAAGGACACCTAGCCCTTAAATTAATATTATTTATATCTAATCCATTACTCTTTTCTATCAGCTAATTGGTGCTATATATTTACTTTCAGTTTACAGTCAAAAGTTTGATAAACTGGCTTGTTAATTTGGTGGTTAGATGTCTTTTACTTTGTCATCTCATTGCTCTGTATTTCTGTCTGTTTCAGAGGACTGAGCACCACGTGGCAGATTGGCTTCCTCATCAACAGGCAAATGTCTAAAAACAGCATAGACCTGACCTCTGACCTCCTGTCCTTCAGTGACATGAGTATGTTTTTTCTTTTTTAAATTCAGTAGAAATTGAGCAGTGTTTTGTGACATAAAGGATCATATTTTTATTTTGTGCTGCTGCAGTCTACAGCCTGGCAGAGCGCTCTCACATCTACGAGGAGGGAATGACCATATCTGCCTCGTATCAAAAGAGGCACAATGGGACTACGGACAAGAAAAGGGCTCTACCTACACCAAAGCCCACACTGAGCAATACCAATACCAATGTTCTGCAGGCTCACAGACCACCGGTGAGCACAGGTCAACCAGCCAAGAGGAAAGTCTGCTTTGAGTCTGACATGGCACCTAAAAAATGCAAAGCTGACAAGGTATGCCAACCCCTTCCATGCATCGATGATGAGAAAATAAATTAGTTTCAGTTGTTTCTGATGTGAGGCTCGGCTCATTTAAGATTGAAAGAGTAAATATGAAGCTACAGCCAGCAGTCAGTTAGCTATTTATATGTTTGTTTCCTCTTCCTTTAACATGCTTAGTACTTGTGGTAAATCAAAATGAATCCACCAAGCAAACTCTTACTAAAATTGTTACTATACAAAAATATTTTTTTTGTCCTGTACAGGAACCGATGGCTGTGACAAACAAATTGCCTGCAGTGTCCGCAGTCACCACAACTCAAGACTCCTGCTCCAACTCCAAGAGTCTTGTGAGCTCACAGAGCACTAAGAGAGCTGGTGACAATGAGCTCGAATCATCGGGCAAAAGATTCAAACCTGACCTGGTATGTTAAACATCTTCAAAGGCGTTCTATTAAGTTTCCATACACTATTAAGTGTAAAGTTAAACTGATCTAAAGATGTTCCTGTTCTGTGACTAACCTTACTGTCTGTTCCTTCCCTCCCAGAATCCGCCCACTGTGGAGCTTTCTGAGGTGCCTCCCAACCCCACCAGGTCTGTCACAGTGAAGAAACAGGCCATCAAGTTCCAGCTCCTCAGGTACAGCACAGGGTTAAGACAGAAACTTCCTTATAGCTGCACACAAATCTTCTCTTATCTACTACCATGTGCCACATATGACAGACATCCTCACATACAGTATTCATGTCGAGATTCATAGAAGACTTGTTGTAAGGTAGACTGATAGAGCTGGATGAATGTCACACTTTTCACCACAAGAGGGCAATGAAGCCTTTCTGCTGGCCTCCTCCTCACCTGCATAAACACACTGTTCAAAGTGGAGTATAAGTCTGACTGCCACAGTGTATTCTTTCAGTATTCCTTTATACTGTACAGCCAGTGTGGTAGATGGTCACTCTCTTCATAGTATCTTTATGGCACCCATGGGTGACCTCTTGGGGGAAGGGGTGTTTCATGCTACTCCATGAACTTGTAAGTCTTACAACTCTGTTCCTTCTTGTATCTCCTACAACAGACGAAACTGACGGAGGCACGGACTGGTCGGCGAGCTTCACGATCACATTGTGAGCTCAAGAGAAGAAATTCCCGCCGGCCATTCCCCCTCATCCTCTCCCCCTCTATTCCCTAACCTTCCCTCACCCCGTTTATCTCTCCGCTCCTCACCCCTCCTTGACTCTTTCTTTGGTCGGCGAGCTTCACGATCATGTTAAGATGGGGGGAAGGGGTGTTTCATGCTACTCCATGAACTTGTAAGTCTCACAACTCTGTTCCTTCTTGTATCTCCTACAACAGACGGAACTGACGGAGGCACGGACTGGTCGGCGAGCTTCACGATCACATCGTGAGCTCAAGAGAAGAAACTCCCGCCGGCCAGTCCCCCTCATCCTCTCCCCCTCTATTCCCTACCCTTCCCTCACCCTGTTTTTCTCCATCACCATGGGAACTTCTGGTGGTGCAGGATTATTGTATATGTTGTAAATATTGTATATATTGTATATATTATTATGTGGGTTTGATGTATGTTGTCCTTTTGTTTGTTCTTTGTTTTTACAATAAATGTGAAGTAATTTGATTGAATTATAGATGTTTTATTGAATTTAATAACGTCTGATATCCCCGGGGTCAAAATGACCCCGCAGCACAAAGTGGTGCAATGGGGAATATTGTCACACCATACTGTAAATTAATATTGACATGTTTTATATGTCAGTTAATGAGTTGGAATAAAGTCAACTAAAAATATGTAACACAGAATTGATAATTGATAATTGATAATTTATACTTTATGCTATAAATAACAGTCAAACCAGGCCAGGGTGGACAAAGCGTAAAAAGTTGTGAAATTTTGCACATTGATTAAGGACAGTTGCATCTTTAATTTCACTGAGTTACATGTTGTCAGTAAACATGGTCTAGCGCCACCAACGGGTCAAAGTTGTACATTTGTGCATGTAACTTTTGAACCGTTAGCCCGATTTTCAAAAACATCATTGGATTCCTTGGATCATACCGAGTTCAACGCACCCTATGACGTGAAAATGCGCCATGATAGATTTTCCGCCATCTTGTATTTTGTTGAAAGTGAAACAAAATTTTCAGCGGTCGCAAATTTTTGAACGATTCTCACGAAAATCGGCACAGACTATCTTCAGACCAATCCACACAAAACTTAGGAGATGCATTTTTCAATTTCGACTTCGTTTGCCCGCTATAGCCAAACGAAATCAGCGGCGAAGGCACTGACTTCAATGTGAGCTCATATCTCAGGAACGCTTTGGCGAAATGAAACCAAATTTGATGGTATGTTTAGAGCAGGGGTCGGCAAATAAGTTTGGACCCGGGCCAATTTTTTTCCTGACAATTCCATCGCGGGCCATGACCATGCTTTCCTACTGGTAAAAAAAAAAGGTTTTCTATGTTTTCTATTATATTAAAAATAAACATTGTTTAACTTTAAAAATGCATTTAATTTAATTTAATTTAATTTAATTTAAAACATTAATTTGCTTCTATGTGCTGTTATTATGCCCACTGCTGCATCTCCTGGCGTCTGTCATGAAACAGGCAACCTGCCCTAGCAACCTGCCGTAACTAATGTATACAGCAGCGCAGATCTGTTTCCCCATGCCGCTGATGTGCATTCACATTTTTTAATTAGGCTATTTGATATCTGAGCCGACCTTGTTTGGTTTTCAATAAATGTTGTGAAATCTGTGGAATTGTTGTATTTTTGACAGAAAACATGAGGTTTAAAATATATATTTAAAAATATATATATATTTTAAAATAAATCAACGTCATCTAGCGGGCCAGATATAATTGATGGCGGGCCAGTTTTGGCCCGTGCGCCGCTAATTGCCAACCTCTGGTTTAGAGGCTCTGTCCCAAGTGCAGAAAAGAAATCTGGTGTCATTTGGTCTCTAGGGGGCGCTGTTATTAGCAAAACATTGTTTTTGCTCGCGTCTCTTGATGTGTTTTTATTTGAAATGAAATTGTGATATCCGCAGATACTGTGGGTTTCCCCATTGATAGTTCATGCCAACTTTTCATGTTAGCCAATCGCCAATGGCGGCGACGCCGCCAAACAGGAAGTTTGCTCATATCTCGGTGACACTTTGACTTCTGAAAAACAAATTTGGTCACTTGCATCGAGACTCCGTCTGAAGTGCGCAAAAAAAAAATTGGTGTCATTTGTCCACTAGGGGGCACTGTAATTAACAAAATTGCATTTTTGCTCTTTTCTCTTGACATGTTTGGATTTGACACAAAATTTTCATATATGCTGATACGTGTCGAAAGATCTCAATTCAGGTCCTTTCAAAATTTTTCACATCAGTGTAAGATTGCGGATGCCATATTGGATTTTGGCGAAAGTGAATCTAAAGTTTCAGCTGTTTCAAAATTTGGTCAATTCTCACAAAAATCGTCAGACACGATCTTCAGACCAAGCCGCAAAAAAATTAGGAGATGGATTTTTCAATTTCGAATTGAATCGAATTTTCGAATTTCGCTACAGCCTATCGAAATTGGTGGCGAAGGCGCCAAATGGGATGTGAGCCTATATCTCGGGACCAGGTTGGCGTATCGAAATACAATTTGCTTGTACATCTCGAGACCCCATCTCGAGGGGACAAGCCAAATTTGGTTCAATTCGGCCACTTGGGGGCGCTGCAATTAGCAAAAATGTAGTGTTGCTTCGTATTAGTTGATGTGTTAGGATTCAGAACTGAAATGTGATGGTTGCAGATATTGTGAATAAATACTCTTATGTAAGTAAGTACTATTATTCCATGATCGACCAATTAGCTTGGACCCCTCATTGCTGCTTGCAGCTATATTTTAGTTCTTGTGTTTCCTTTGTTTCTTTGTCCGTCCGTTATATGTCTGGTAGTTCTGCGTGTCTCTGTAGCTTACCTGCGTTCCTGCCTCTGTTCCTGGGTTTCTATTCTTAGTCCTGAATTTTATTTATTGCATTTTTGCCTGGACCTCCATGAAAACTCGGGTTATTGAAAACATACTAATGAACATCGTTCTCCATTCCTGCAAAGAAATACTACTAAATCTTTACACACTGGACCTTTTCCATAAATCTCCTCCTCTTATAACGGATTTTATTCCCTCGCGGCCAGGAGCACTCCTTGACGTGATGACGGTATACACTCGTGTCACGTCACAGCACGTATGACCGAAGACAGCACGGGCCCAGTCCAAACTGCTAACCTAACACTTTGGATTAAATATTCAGCATACCTGTGGTTACTCAGTGTTTTATCATTTTAAAGGGAGCATTACTCCACTTCCGCTTTCGCTTTGAAAGCGAGGTGTGTCCCTGTAAGCCGCTCGCGCCACACCCCTCGTGCGTTGTTGTTGTTTTCATTAACCGTCGCGCGCTGGTGGCTGTGGTGGCTCGTGCTACAGTATCGTCCCCTGATTTGTACCGAGAGTTGGCTCGCCGCGCGCATGCAGCAGAATGGCTCGAGCGGTTCTAACGGTTCCGACGGCTGCAGCAGGGATCGTCAGTCTCTGTCCTTCAGCCCGCTGCCCGCCGCTACTACACGGGTAAGGAGGTTCATTCAGGAGAGACGGACGCTGCCTCTACCCAGAGTGATGGTGGTATTCTCGGCCGCAGGTGACACCGAGAAACCGGGCGATGCCATGTCCAGCTCGGACTCTGCGGAGGACGAGTTCCGAAAGCCGGCCTCCCCAGCACCGAACTTCACCCTGAGCAAGCCGCTCCGCTCCGCGCTGAGCACACAGGAGCAGGAGGTAGGCCGCTTCACCCGGTTAACCATGTCTAACCAGTAACAAACCACAATCATATGTCAAGTTTGAAACATTAAAGTACTTCATTATTATAAACACAAGAGTTATGACACATATTACTTAATAATAATACATAAGTACACAAGTATTCACTCTGTTTAACCTTCACTATAACCATAATAAGTATGCTCATAGAGGCAAATACTTCATTTTATTACCAGATTATTATATTGTTTGCAGTGCATGGCTATTTACAGGTGTCAGTGGTGGCTTGGGCCAGCTGGGCCCTGTCATGATTGGCTGTCACATGACTTAAAGAGTGACCACGTGACATGTCCAGCCTGCTGAATAATCCTCTTATATCTGTGGTGTGACAGTGAAGTCTTGGCTCCTCCTCACACATGTTAACAGGTCTTTGAGTAATCCAAAGATAAATTAGATGATGCACCATTTGTGGAGATATTGTGTGCGTGTACAGTTAAATAATAGCACTGCAATAATACAGAGTGTGGTTGAATTAAATATTAACAACCGCTCTAACAGTTCAGCCGCTCATCTCCTATTATCTATAAGGAGGTCAAAGGATCATGCACACCAAGTTTCAGTCCTCCCGGTCAAATTAATATAGACAAACATCACCGGTAATATATATGAATATATAAATATAGCCCGTGTTAAAGCCACCAGTCAGAGGAGGCCAGCAGCATCTCCCCGGCATCCATTCAAATTAAAGTCAATTAGGTCTTCCAATTGTAAACAAACAAGGTTAAAAGATAAACTACTGTACTGTAGGTGGGCACATACCATCTAACAGAACAGTTCAATTCAAGGAAGAACCAGACCGCTACATATCATTCAACATAACATTTGACGGATGAATTAATCAGATATCAGTCTAAGAGCAATAAGTGAAACTTAAACACATCTTTTCCCATACATCTACACTGAACATTTATTTTCATGGAACAACAGGAAATGCAACTGACAGTGAACAGACAGTAAATCTTTCAGTCAGTTGGTATAATGGTGCTTCTAGAGGATGTTTAATTGTGGTGTGGTTGTATAGCTACTTAGATTGAGGTCTGGATGGTATTACATGATAATTGTCACCTTTACCTTGCTGACAATTAAAAGATTTAAAAGCCAAAAAAAAAGCCAAAAGCCAAGATTCTCCATCCTCACCACAAGCATAAAATTGCAAAAGTAAAGTCAAATCTACTATTCAAATATTTCCAGGCTCAATATTTACAGGTGTGAATGTGAGTGTGAATGGTTGTTTGTCTCTATGTGCCCTGCGATGACTTGTCCAGGGTGTACCCCACCTCTCGCCCAATGTCAGCCGCGACCCTAGTGAGGATAAGCGGTTACAGATAATGTATGTATATTTGACTTTTCCCCAATGATCTGAATAAGTCACAAAATTTGTCACCAGTCTTTTTTTTTTTTTTTTTAGAAATAAAGCTGCTTGGAGAGTGTTAAAAGTCACTAAACCTAGCAATAAAGTCACCAAGTGGGCAACGCTGGTCGATTTTGTATGTGTGTGTGTGCTAGTAGTGTAGTGTAGAGCTTGTGCTTTACATTATTTGTATTCGAACAACTAACGATTAAAATGATATTGGCTTATATTTCATGATGCATAAATGTAATAGTTTCATTTGTAATTTCTCTGCTGTCCCAGAAATGCCCCAGATGCTATTTTTATTGTCCCTGGGAGAACTGGACATCCTAAATTTCAAGCACTGGTTTGATAAATGTTCAATGAAATACCCAGCTATAGATGGTGTTTTGTGTCACCCACACTTTTATGATGTGTAACAATTATTAGAGTCTCACAGGGCTCGTAGCACAGTTTCCAGACTTTCATTTTTGTTATTTACCAGTTTTACTTCCATTCGCATGTTGAAGTTTCCAGAGGTCATCTCTCTGAATGTTGGGGGCACGTACTTCACCACTCGGCTGTCCACGCTGCGACGATTTGAGGACACCATGTTGGCCGCCATGTTCAGCGGGCGTCATTACATCCCTCGTGATGCCGAGGGACGCTACTTCATCGATCGAGATGGGACATATTTTGGGTGAGTAGCCGCCATGCGACCTGTACCCTGGCTTTGAAATATCAAATATCAACAATAGATCTGCTATTGATTCATTAGACAGAAAAGAAGACAACATCATTATTATCACAATGATTTAATGTAGCTGTTTGTCCGCAGTCTGGTTGAAGCAATATCTTCTGCTGAGTACGAGAGAGGAGAGCTGGAAGTGTGTAGATGGCAACTCAGAGAGAGAGACAGCGGAGCACAAACATTTAGTTCCTAAAAAAGCTCACACTGCAGTCTGAAAGTGGTTTTAAATCTGCTGATAACAACTCATATTCTGACATATACCGAGATATCCATGAGTCAGGTATTCTATGAAACAAATTGGTCCCTCTGCCTTCTGCCAGAGCTGTAAACTCATTTGCATATCCACAGTATTTCTGTGCTGCTTTTCTCTGACATATTTGCCTATATGATATGTTTACGTGTCAATCACACAATGGCCATTAGTTGCACGTCAGTGTCTTTCTGCATTGTGGAGGAGTAGAAAGGGCAAGTGGAAAGTTTCAAGCAAAGTCAGTGGGGCTAATTAGATAATTACAAATAATGAGGTGCGTGGGATGTCCCTGTATCACGAACCTCATCAGAGTTGAAAAGACTTACTTTACTGAGATCTGCGAAATGTTTGTTCACCGCTGAGATCCATCAGACAAAACAAATCAGAGGATAGTTTATTAAATTAACATCACAAAAGCAATTACAATGAACATAAAGTGAAGCGATAAACATACAATGATGTGTAATATTCCATTTAATTGTGAATTAACTGCCCAAACACAAAATAACCAGACTAAAGAGTGAGCAGCCATGCTAGCAGTACTCAGGCACAGTGGTGCTTTGAGCTAAATGTTTATTTTAAGTTATTTAAGAATTTAAGTCTGGACCAAAGTGGTGCACAGACCAACAGACCGATATTGCCATCCCTCTCCACCACGTCACTAGTGTGGTTAAAAAGCAAATGCACATTGCTTTAAATATGAATGTGATGACAAGCAGAGCGGAGATGTACAACTTACGTAAGAAGTGGCTTGGGGTAAGGTCAGTTCTGTATGAATGCTCCTGTGTGAGGTGCATATTAAAGATTTAAAAAGAGAGAAGTGGCAGAATGAGAGATGGAAGATATGTATGTTATTAAATAAGAAGAACTGACCCACTGCAGGTGTACTCAGCCACTCAGAAGGAGCCTTTTCATATGGTACATTAATACTGGTTGGCTAGGTTTTTAGCTATTGTCTTTGTGGAAAATAAATCTTCTTCCAAGTTGCTGTTGTGTTGTTCACTGCAGCAGCTTTTTCCTCCAGGAGTTCTTTGTATTTTTCTGCATTCATTTCACCCACATTCATCCCTCTTCACAAGCCTTCCAGGTTCTGCTGCAGGGGGCAGAATTAAAACTGTACTGGCAAAGTCTGTTGATACATTCAAGGATGAGTTCAGCTGTCAGTAGCTCTCAGTATAGCAAGAGAACAAATGAAGGTAGAAGGTCAAAAATGTGTGAGGGAAAAAGTGCAGATTGAAGTTTTTTGTTGTTGGTGATCTTATCTGTCACTCTCATGGTTGTTCAGCGCCAAAAACCTTCCTGCTCCACAGAAGCATCCTTGGCTACTGGGTTCATTCAAAAGCCGCTCCACCACCGGCCAGCCAAAAAAGAAAGAAGAAATGTGACGACTAAAGAGCGTACTGCTCCACCTAACAATCAGCTCGACGTCAGCCAAATTACCTTTCAATTTCATGACATTATTTTAAGCTGTTGTCATCCACCTCTAGTGTATGGTAGTGCAAAAAACATGTGAGTCGTGGGTGATATAGATAAAATCCTCTGTCGCCATATTTAATTTTGTACAGGATGTTCAGGACCATAACAATATCTTGAATATTTGACAAATCAAGTCTTAACAACAATGATGCAACAATCATGAAAACACTTTAAAGCAGCGTGGCGATCCTGTCTATCGAGTGATTTATGCACAGTGAAAGAAGTGCAATGTCATCTTAAACTCTGAGAAATTGCAATGGGAGTCATTTTTTTATGTTTTATACATTAATTAATATAATCTGTAAGAAAAAATAATAATTATTTGCAGCCCTAAAGACAAAGTAGCTCAGTCAGGCACAGTTATCTGTGTATGGTGAAGTTGGTGTTCAATTTTTACTCTTTGACTTAGAGGACTTGTTTTCTATTGATTACCATTATTATTCAGTGTTTGAAAACAATACGAGCACATTTACCATTTAAATTCTACTTCCATTATTTATTTATTTGATTTGATTTACATCAGAGCCAAGTTTATCAGGTTGTAATAAGGTTATGTGTGGATTTGTCTCCATCCACAGGGACATCTTAAACTTCCTCCGTGAAGGCGAGCTTCCTCACAGGGACCGAGTGCGAGCGGTGCACAGAGAGGCTCAGTATTACTCCATTGGCCCGCTGCTGGACAGCCTGGAGGACACTCAGCCACTCACAGGGGAGAAAGTTCGACAAGCTTTCCTCGATCTGCTGCCCTACTACAAAGGTAACTAAAGCCTGTCTCTGATTTAAAAAACAAAACAAAATTGACATACATTTGTTGGCAAATTTGGCACCTTTAAATCCATGCCGAATTAGCTATTAAGAGTTCCTGTTTGCAATGCACAACTATCACTGGATTACTCTGATTCTGAAGAAAATTTTAAAATGTTACGATTCAAAGGAAGGTTCTGGAGTTGTAATTAGATCATCACATAGTTGATGGATGTTTATTTTAGATAATGATATCCTCAGAAGTTTCACAGTGCTCTCTATTAGAGGTGTAACAGTACATGTAATTGACACGATGTGTTTGCTACACGACTTGCATCTGACCTAATTGAAGTTTTATCAGTCTGATATAGTCCAATTACAGTCTACACCTTCACATGTGGGAAACATGAGTTCAGTAAAGACAGTTTCGCCTGAAAGGCTTTGGCATATATTAACAAAACCGTGCTTTTCAAGTCACAGTTCACATAGTCGGCATCATTCGTATGATAAAAGAAATAAAAGAAAATAGAAAGCCACAGCTGGATCCTGGAGGATTTGATATCCTGAGGAGTTTCATGGAAGTTCACAAATTACAATGAACAAAGAAGAAAGATTCATGAGTCCACCTCTGTGTTGTTTGCACAATCTGAATCAGCTTTTGGCGTTTGTATCTGAAGGTAAAATTAGCTCAAACTCAAAGATTAAATTCAGTTGTGTTTTTTTTTTTGCTCTGAAGGCAGCAACAACAGCATTGAGTGGCAGGTTAATTAATGTTCACAACCTGTTCAGTCTCACACAGACGTGATGTGAATAGGAGAGCTACATACAGAAAACACAAAGCTGAGTGTGGGTAGGTCGTCACTACAGTACATGGTGCACACGGACGTTTAGAAGTTGTTTTACATATTTGTGCAAATTCATTTCAGGTCAGAAGAAATACATGAATGAAAACATGTATAAGCCTATCTAATATTTAAAATGGTATTAATAATAAATACTGCTTTTATTTCAGAGAATCTGGAGCGTATTGTGGAGATTGCCAAACTGAGGGCCATGCAGAAAAAAGCACGATTTGCCAAGTTGAAGATCTGCGTCTACAAGGAGGAGATGCCCATCACGCCGTACGAGCGTCCTCTCTTTAACTCTCTGCGTTTTGAGCGTTCGGACAGTGAGGCCAAACTCTTTGAGCATCATTGCGAGGTAGACGTTTCTTTCGGACCTTGGGAGGCGGTGGCAGACGTTTACGACCTGCTGCATTGCATCGTCAGTGACCTGGCCGAGCGCGGCATCACCGCCGAGCAGCAGTGCATCGGCGTCTGTGACAAGCACCTTATCAACCATTACTATTGCAAGAGGCCCATCTATGAGTTTAAGATCACATGGTGGTGAAAAGCTGAAGGGACACTAGTCATGGCTGAGTGGACCAAAAAGCAAAAAGGATGGATGTTCCATTTTTACTACAACTTGGCCGATATTGGTTTTTGTACTGAAGTTGCCAATATTTTGTGCTGATGTCTTAAACCGCGAACCTTTAAATCATACTCATGTTTTCCCAACATGTTTTTCTTCCCTTTCATGTCAAAATGAAAAAAATACTCTCACACACACAAGCAAACAAATTAAATATGGACACGCTGCACATAAATCCAGGCTAATGAAAAACACTACATTTATTTTAAAGAGTAATGAAACACCCCTGGAAAATCCTGACTTTGCTGACCACCAGTGGTTTCACTTCTCATCTTGATGCAGTGCTGGTGGATGTGGTTACGGGTGCAGAAAAAGACATGTGTGACCACACCCATCAGTTATGAAGAAGAGGTGAAACAGGCCTAAATATTTCAGCACCTGAGTTATTTTGAAGGTTTATCAAAGGTCTACTCTCAAATGATAGCCCATTTCAGCAATGTCTGTCAGTTAAGAGACTTCACCGGTGTCTTCACTTGATGTGTTAAGGCTAAGTACTGTTTGTGTGAAATATGAGTTGTCAGAGCCCAGTATACAGTCACTGTAGTCCAAGTTGAAGAAAAAACAAAGACCGCAAAAAGAAAATGATGTTGTAGCTGTGAGTGCAAAACAGTTTTAACCAACACAGACGTCTACACAGGACACTTGAAGTGAGATTATGTCGCCAAACAGCAGCCACTGTAGCCATAAATAACAAAAAATAGATAATGGCAAATACTTAAATGTAGTATAACAATAGCACACGTAGAGAAGAGTCGTTAGTGGATTTGGCTAAGTAATGTCTCTAAGTAGTATGTATATAATGTTAGCTAACATTAGCCAGCTTAAGCTACTTGTCAAACCAGACCAAGTATGTCTGTAGCTGCCAAACTCCTGAGTATATTGAATTAAATCATGTAAATCAGCTTTTAATTTGTAATAGACAGGATGTGGCATTTCCTGTTTCTAGAGTTACATTACCGTGTTTCCATTAATGTATTTTGAGGTATCACATCAGAAAAGATTGATGGAAATGGCAGAATTCGAAAAAAAACTACCTCAATTTAAAAAAAAAAATGTTTGATGTGATTTTTTTGCCTTTTTGAAGGCTCTTAATGGATTCTGACGTCGTGAACATTTAACTCCACACAGATGTGATCTAACCTTCATCACGTTAATAGATGAAACAAACAGAAATGTCATATTTACGTCCTGCTTTCTGTGTTCTTTACCAGTTGAGGTTCGACTGGCGCTCTTTTAATTATGGCACCATGTTGCGCCCTCCTCTTCCAAATTGGTACCACCTACTGCATAACTCCTAATATTTCAAAATACGGTTAAAATTTTCAATACATTTGGATGGAAACGGCTGTAGTCGTGCTTTAAGGCAAATAACCTCAACACAAAGTGTCTTTTTAGGCCTCAAATGTGTTCTCTTCCAACTTGAATGTGAAACTACAGTGACTGAAAGCAAAAAAACAAAAACAAAGTGTGTGATGATGTGTGTCAGAAGTGGGTGACATTACCGTTATTTATCATTTAAAAGCCAAGTCTGTCATTGTTTTGTTATATCTTAAATGTATGATGTATTATTTATTTTATTATTTACTACATTGACTGATTTATCAGTGCAACTGTAGCTTTTCCCTAATCTGGATTGATATGTGACATTACATTTCCAGAATTAACATTCAAAGAAATGATCTTGTAGTAAATATTGAATATTGTAAGTAAGCAAGCTAAAGTCATATCTGTATTTTTTAGGACTAAGTTTTGTTTCAGGATGTAGAATAACTGTGTGCCTGTTCCTTTTGGATAACAGAGTATATTTTAATTATGCAACCTCCTGAGGAGTGTGTTTTTAAAGATTTGAAAGAATTTGGGTGGTATTCATTTACTCAGTTTTCACATTTTACTCGGTTACTTTATATCAGGAGATCACTTAGTTGTAGGTCACTGAAAGTAGCCAAATTTGTTGCACACTAATGCAAACTTGCAGATTTGACAGAGAGAATCTTCTATTGAATCAAACAACTTCAATACATATTCTATTTAACTTCCGTTCAACATCATGAAATTCACTTAAGCTTCAATATAGAAAGTCAGAGCTAAGCTACATGTTAACTCCTACTGTACTTGATAAAGTTTGAGCACTTTGTGATTGTAACCAATATATTTTTTTTTTACCTCAAGTGAAAGTATGTGACAAAGTCCATAGTTATAAAGGATAGAAAGCAGCAGCGCCGACATCAGCTCATTTATCTTCACTAAGAAAGACGACATGCTTATTTTGTTGTTGTACTTTTGACAGATAATGCAGGAGAGAGGCTACGTTCTTCCTTTGGAGCATTAATTTTCTTGATTTACACTGTTATGTTTGCAATGTTTTGAATGTTTTTATATCGTTATCTATTTCTGTTAGCTTCTAGGAAGCTCTAGTTCTATATTTGGGTTTGTTTGTAGTGAAAAAGAGACGTGTCATTTGTATTATTTATGGTAAAATTAAAACAACTGTTAAATGCTTTCACAATGTTTCTCTCTTTTATTTATAGTAACAGCATCAATCAAAAAAAAATGAATACTGTATGTATTCTCACAGAGGAATTTATTCTCATACTTCTGCTTATGTGAAAAGTTGTATAAAGCCACCAGAGAGAGCTGTGAGAAGCCTCAGATGATGTCACTTGAGCCAGTGTCAGGTGCATCTGAAGCTTAAAAATGAAAAGAATCTATGCTAATATAAAAGGAGTGAGCTTAATGGACCTCTGTAGCCCACTCCTCATCTCTGCTCAAAGCCAGAAGCTCAAGGCTACATTATTAGCTGTTAGCTACTAGCATAGCACACCTGAAACCTGAACTGATAAAGGTTGAGTTGAATTGTGGGTAATACACTAAGACTAAAAAAGACAATATCTCTGGTTGCATCGATTGATTGGATCCTTTTTTACTTTTAAAAGTGAACTTTTAGACAATGTCACAAAGATTTCACCTCTCTTGGTCACCAGATGTTCCTTGGATGAGTAGACCTCAGCTCTACAGCTGCAATCCAGACTATGGTTTCATTTTTACCTCACATTGTGTTACCTGTGATGATTCACACAGCCATATTGTGTAACCCTTTTTGTCTCACTGACAGCTTCCTGGCAGTAAACAGCATGATAAAAGACCCAGCGAAGCTCAGCAGAGAAGGCTTGAAAAGAGTCACACAAAGCTAAGAGAGAAGAGAGAAGTGAGATTAAATGAACTCATCTGAACCTTGTTGTTTGTTCTGCGACAAACTGGGCAGTCTGATCAGATGAGGCCATCTTATACTGAAGGAAACAAGAGTCTACAGCCATGCTAGCAGAACTCTGAAGCTATACTAAATGCTAACATCAGTAGGCTAACATGTTCACAGTTACAATATTAATATTCTGATGTTTAGCAGGTATAATATTTACCATATTTACCATCTTAGTTTAGCGTGTTAGCGTGATAACATTTGCTAATTTGCGTTAAACACAACACATTAGTTTTGCAGATATTTAGTCACTTAGAGGGAGAAGACGTATCCTGAAAACAATAAACAAAACTATGAAGACAATTCTCTGGCAGTGGCAGACTTGAAAAGCGAATACAAGATTCACCAATCAGGAAACTAGGTTGTATAGTATATGAAATATATATTAGGTAACAGAATTTGAGTTATTTTCTAACTCAGCTCTATAATGCTCATTTTTATGCTAATGATACCATCTTGTATTCCATCACAAAGTGGGCCATCTCCAGACAAAACACATGCATTTCACAAGCTATGTCAGTTACTGAGATATTTAAGATCTTAAGATGTAGCTTAGAAGTTCCTCATACAAACTCTGAAGCTGCGTTTCCAGTATGCACTTCTCTACACGGATGAACTTGCGAAACATTAAATTTCTCTGAGGGTCTACTTATTGGTGTTTTTAGACACACTCGAGCCATGGCTCTAAAAAGGGCAGTGTTGTTCTTATGGTCCTTTATGCCGATTGACTCGTTTTGGAGCCAGCCTCAAGTGGGCGTTCAAGGAACTGCAGTTTTTGGCACTTTTACATTTTCACTTTCACAGAGATTGCTGCTTGGGTAAACATGATACCTGCTTAACATCAGCATTTTAGCATTATTATTATGAGCATGTTAGCATGCTGATGTGTGATCACTGCTTTGCGTGACTGTCTTGTCGTATGTTATATACAGTATGCATGTATGTGTTGTTAGATCAAAAAGACACTTTGATCTCAATGAGACGTCTTAAATAAGTCTTAACTAACAGATGAGGTCAATGATTAGACATGATAGGTTATTGGCTGGAACTTCCCACCGGTGTGGACAGTCGATCAGCACCATGGAGAGCTCCAAGGCACACAGTCCTGACAAATTATGGTTTGTCTGGTGATATATTGGGGAAATCCCAAATTTAATCAAAGCCCTGATTGGTCAGGTCTATGGTGTTGCATAATTAAACATCTTTTTATAAACATGGGCTTTGCTTTCCCAGACAAACTGCATTGGGGTCCCACAGACCCAAATGTAAAAATAAAAATAACAATGACTGCAAAATTAATTTTTTTTAGCATATTTCATGTTATTTTTTATTTTCTTCTGACCTTATGTATGAGCAATATGTATAAAAGTATTGGTAACCCTTTGCTTTGCCACAGAATATGTAAATGAAGACCAAAAAGTCACTCACAGGTGAAGAAATGTGAATGAAAAGTGGAAAAATATTATATCCACGAACTGGTTCAGAGGTAGCAGAAGGAAAGGGTTGTAATTACAGCTTACATGATGACATGAATGCTATTTATGGGTTAGAAATGGTGGTCATGATAAATCTGACATGTATGGATACAGTTCTGCTAAAAAATAGGTTAAAAAAAATACCCATATGAACATGAAAACAGATTTTGTTTGCTGTTCATACAGGCCTATAAAAGATCCATTTCTAACTTATAAAATAATAATATAAAAACATATTTATATACAGTATATACTGTACATTTGGCTGAAGTGCACTATGGGCCTTTCCATTGGAGAAAATGCGATAAAGTACTCTCTGGTGTGCCATATATGTTAGAAAAGGATTTGAAACAGTTTCATGCATCATGACTTTCTGCACACTGGTACCCCAACACATGCAGCTTTTTATATTTCTCTGCCCCTCGGACAGCCTGGATGAGCCCTGATGTTCTGTTTCAACAAAATAATAATAATTAAAGACGTTTTAACCCACTATTTACCTCTGTTGTTGGGATATTTTGAATATTTAATGTGATAAAGAATTAAGGCGCTTGAACACAAAAGATAGTGACTACAGATGTCGTAAAATAGCCCATTATCTTCAACACGCAGCAGTGTGTAAGTATACGTTGTATTCACTCTTATCACTACTCATTTCTCCGCCTCTCTGTCTCCCTCCTCCTCCTTCCTCTCTCTCTTCTCTCTCTCTCTCAGTGTTCACCTATGTCTCTCTCCCAGCTGAGGGGTGGAGGCTTGACGGCCGATGCCTTTTGCAGTGGAGAGGGATGGAGGAAAGAGGGAATTAGTGGCTATCCTTCAGTCGGTTTTCACAGACAGCGACTTGATAATCACAACCTCCAACCTCCTCAGCGGAGCTTCTTCATTTCCTGGGAACAAAACGTCTTAAAATGACCCGGGGAGTGATCGTTGATCTGCTGCACAAGGTATGCACCTTTTCCCCTCCGCCTGTTCCTGGTATAGCGATCATCATCATTGCTTGTTAAATGTAATCATCTGTTATATGGGGGGTGGATAGTTACATAACAGTGCAAGGCGAATCAGAGATTAATTAAGAGGATAATGAGCATGCAAGAAACACACACGCATTTAGATATGAATATGACTGTAGAGCATCCGGATGGCTGATTTCACCCCGACTCCTGTGACATGATGAAGGAGCCTGTTTGATGGAAGAAGATGGAAGGTGTTGAAGAAAATGTTCCAGGCTGTATGAGCCTGCAGGCCCGCGGCCTCACCATCACCATCACCACCACCACACAGGTCCAACATCAACGTGGCTAATAAACGAGTCACAATGGTGCATGTAAAGAGAAAAAAAGAACTATAAGAGTACGAGGCTATTATTATGATCTGGAGCAACCTCCATCTCCATGGCAACGGGAAATCTCCAGCCTGTTAGTTTGCTCTCCTCTTCCTGCGGATGCACCTGATCCCAGCAACCAAAAGAAAAAAATCATTTAGCCTAGCATGCTCTGTAATAAAATGCTGATTTTTCTTGAAATCCTCAAACACAAGTGATACACAGTAACCGGCTACAAGCTGATAAAGCTGCTTACAGTAGGGATAGTTATCTTATCAGCAGCTGTAATTATTCTGTTCAACCTCTAAGAGCTAAATCATTATTTTTGTGTTTCTGGTCATAATTAAAACCTATTTTACAGCAATGTTTACTGGAAATACAGCTCATCATACCCAAACGACTACTATGTTGTGATATGAACGGGTTTCATTCATTAATTAAACTTTTTCTTTAATCAAGTAGATGAGATCCAGATCCCTAAAAACAACCACTGCACCAAAACAACAATAAACCAGACATAACGTTTCACGTTTGACAAAGAATTAATTAAAACAATTACAAGAGTCATAAAAATTTAAAAAAAAAAAAACATCAGATAATGAAGCTTAAAATCACCACTAGGGTTAGAAAATCTATCTTGAGAGCAGTTTGCTATTCATATCTTCTGAATTGTACCTGAAACCAGCCCGGCCAAGGTCAGTGTGTGCATACAGTATATCTAAGGATAAGTATGTGTCATGTATTGCTGTAACACGATTTGAATAAGAGAAGAGATGTGAGGTGGATTGGAAGATAAATATCTTATATTGGCATCAGAAAGTATGTCATATGAAATACTTACTCATTAATACAAAAGTGGCAACTAGATTCAGTGTTGTGTTCCCTTTAGTATAGCAGATTGATCACTAATAAAATCATAGAATCTCAGATTAATCCAGTTAATCTGTTAGGTTGTTAATCTTTAATGAAACCAGCAATTCGAATAAAATCAATAAATCTCAAACGTCTTTTAATAAATGCCATTTTTCTCTTGTTGCGGTTTAATAAAAGCTTACGGGTTGTTTCCCCACTACAATCGTTTCATCTTTAATAAAACATAATTCTTACTGAAGCCTCCTCCTCCAAACAAACCAGGGCTGTTTTTAGATTGCGGTGTTTTCCACTTAAGTCTGCTACCTGCTTTGCAGCCACAGCAGAGCAGAAAGCTGTACTTCATGACAGGCATTGTAGTGAACTGGATCGTGGTAGTAACACAGGATCTGGTTACACGATGATTCAGAACCCGTGTCATTTAAAAGTTTGACCGAGCGCACCCTAGAAAAATGCAGCCTGAAGGTTGTGCAGGTGTCATTTTCATGAGGATGGAGATTACTTTTCAAAATCCTATTTTCGTCCGTCCTGACTTCACCTTACAGTTTTTTTACCAACATCTCTGTGAATGTTGTTCTCTTACTGAGAAAAGATCTGAGTTGACAAAACAATGAACTCACAGCAGCTTGGTGGGTTTTTTTGGTTTTTTTGCCACTCCGAGTTTCACCTCTCAGGCAACTTACGGGCTGCCCTATAGTACCTTGTTGGTGAAGGTTGTTGGAGCTGTATGCAGCCTGAAAGGAATACAGATACTACTCATGGCTGGAGGCACGTACTGCCAACTTCATTTTTCAGTTAATTACATAAATAAAGCACTTTGACCTTTACTAATGACTTTCTAACAAATGTTACTCTAGACTTGATGACTTACTTTACAGTTATAAACCATCTATGACTAACTTAATTTAAATTTGCAGACATGATGGTTTATTATAAAGTAATAAACGTGACTTGTTTGTGAATACTACATATTTTAGTAAAATGCCCAACTGTTTCCTGATCTGCTCTTGTTTTGTTTTTGTCAAACTCGACACTTCCTGAACAAATATTTCACATTAAAAGCCTCCATGAAAGGATGTCGTTGAGGAATCTTTCCTGACTTTTAATGTGAAACATCTGCAGTGTATTTTAAAAAAAAAAAATGATTATTCACATTGCCAGTTCCACATCATTCCCATTTATTTTACTTTTTGTATAATTTAGTTGAACTGATCTTTTAACGCCCTGAGCACAATGGATATTCTTACAGCCTGCATGATCTTGGATATTGGATCAATACACCATATTGAGCTGTTTCCACACCGTTTCCATAAACATCAATGGCTAATTTGCTGTATATTTGAGAATCAGATGTTAGATGAGGCTAATTTTAATCCACTTACAACCATTCTTAGTTGAGATATCAGACAGAGAAATACTTTGGTAAGATTTGAAAATAATTTGTTTGTAACATGCCTGTGCTCAGCTGTTTGTGTACCCAAAAATAGCATCTGTCCCCATGCGGCCTCAACTCAATTTTGGCCTCATCTGGATCTAGCTACTTGATTAAGAATCTCCCACACACAGTGTAGATAATTTAAAAGAGAACTAGAAATAAATCATGAATAAAATGAGTGCCAATGTGTCCATATGTCTCGATACTTTCTTTTGAATAAAACGGTCATCTGACACAATACTACTTCCCGCTGCGGGCCTAACACAGTTTTCAGCATAGGCGTATTTGTATAACCATTCATGAAACAAACCATCTTGTATCCAGTAACCTGTAGTGATTCAATTTACTTCCATTAGTAATTTCATGAGGGGCCTCTGGTTACATATTACCTCTGCTTTAACAATCCAATTAACTGTTTGCTAGACCCTACCCCCTATTAGAGATCATCCAGTCACTGCTTAGCAACCGTAACTGTGTAACTGGACGGGGTAATTTTGCCCAGTGTCTTGAGGTATTGCAGCATAAAAATTCCACTGCAGCCTAAAACATTGCAAGTATTTTCTCCATAGACTACAATTATAAAACAGTTGTCTGTAAAAATGTTGACAGAATATGTCAAACTGCAAACAATGACAATTATGACTCTTTCTAATTTTGATCCTCCCTTCCTCATTAGTGAGCAAGTAAGCAAGGTTGTACCTTGCTTGTATCCCTTTTTTGTAAGTCGCTTTGGATAAAAGCTAAATGACTGTAGATGTAAATGTAAATGTAAATTTAGGTTAACCCACCAGCTGCAAGCCAGCTAATTTATCAACCAGATCACCACCGGAAGTCCTGATCTGTATAAAACATGGATGTAGCATCTGTCTGAGACGTCACCCATAGGTTTCTGAAGAGCTGTTGGGAAGCTCAAAGTGTGTGGCTCAAGAAACTTTTTTTTTTTTTTTTTTGCGCACTTCGTTCCTGTTAAGCAAGCTAACCTTAACCAGCAAAAACTACAATATCAGAATATGTTTCTCAGAATATGCAGTAACATTAGCTTTGACTTTGGACTTCGTGTTGGACTCTTTGTTGTAGTGGGTTCTGTATTTTCTTTGTTGACATAAGCAGACTCAATTTCTAAGCTACCATTAGCTAATATTTCACACTGTTGACACTGTTGACAGGGAAACAGAAAGAGAAGACATCCTCCATTTTCCCATGAAATTCGACCCGAGTCCTTTACATATAAATCAGTCCAGAGGCTGTTCTACACAACAGGTTTTGTTAGGTTACGTGACAACCTGTTCAACCTTTAGACATAAGAGGTGATTAAACATTAATACGTAAAATACATTAGAAGTTAAACTAAGGTTTATTTAGCTACTTACATGCAGTGGAAGCTGTAAACACAACACTGACATAGTATACCAAGTTGTCTAAAATGTTAGCAGACATACATTTACTGATGCAGCAGATACAGAGGCATATTAACATTCATTTCACTCTGCTTGTAGTTCTGTTTTGGTCTCCACCATGAGGGAAATGTGTCTGCTAAATTTGCCAAAGTTTTCAACAGCTAGTAGCTAACTTTGTCCATCTGCCTTGCCATGCATGTTGAAAGTTGTTTTTTTTTAAGAGCTTTTTCTTTGAAAAACTGCCTGCTTCAGTTGAAAACAATGCAATAAGAGTGGCAAAACCAAAACAATAAGTTGAAAGACACTAAAATGTTTCATAGAGATTTAGATGATAATTGATCCACTGTTGATATAAAGACATAAACTGTGGGGACTTTAATAAAATTCTTCCCTTCATCCTGTGAGGGTCAACTACAAAATTACTAACAATTAAAATTATTATTGATTTACAGACTTTTATTGCTTTTTACTGTCAGTTCCATCATATCAAAAGTGCTTTAAAAACCCTGTATATTCATGTTTCTATTCAGATATTCATGTATTAGAGCAACAAAACGAAACAAAAACAAACTACCAGCTGTTACATGAATGACACCTTTATGCACAAAGCAGATACATTCAGCACATTGTTCTTTCTCAGGCCCTCTGAAACAAGATGAAACAGACAAATGTTCTCCAATGGCGTGTGTGGCCTCATCCAGTACATTCCTGCTATATTGTGAGCACTTGGTAGACTGAGCTGTGCGTTGCCACGGAAACCAGCGCTGCTCAAGCTCATAATATTCCCCCGTGAATGGAGAGCAGAACGGCTTCAGCACAGCCATTTGTTCCAGTGGTAAAAACACTGATGGTAGCTTAAGCAATGTGCATAGTAAAGGAAATCTGTCCACAACATGGCACAAAGAAACTCTGTATGTGACAGCCACATCAGAGGGATCACGTAACAGTTCGACTGTATTTTATTTATTTTCCCTTTAACGGAGGTCAGCTCATCTCCTGGAGGAAGCACACATGAAATTAAATATCCATACAGTATTTTAACTCACATCGTGACTGCACCATAAACTTCATCACTCCGTATGTTATGTTTCATTTTGTCACACACAGTTCCCCATGCAAACCTTATGGGAAAACTCAAAATGCTATTTTTGTTCCTATCTGTTATCAAGCCGCTGATTTATGTAAGATTAAAAAGTTAAAACAATTCAAACAAGGACATACAACAGATTTGTGCTCTAATTAATTGAATGTTAAATTTAGATTTTTTTTTTTTTAAATAACTGAGTTGTTTTTTATTGTGACATGAATTTTCCATGCCACATTAAAATCACAACATGGAAATTGTCTGTCACCTGCACAGGTAGAGGTGAGCAGTGGCGGTCCTGGATGTTTTGTTGCACTCTATCTTGTACTATATTTGTGAGACAAAGGTCAGACTGCTACAGATCAGGTTGGCAAAGTAACTCACAGTTAGTCTGATGTTCGTTTGATTTAACGTTGTTTCCAAACCTTCATGTATCTTCAGTGGTCAGTCTTATTTTTCAGATATGGTCACCTCACACTATCATTTCCCTGGTGGTGCTGAGGAGCCTCCAAAACACCTACGAAGTATTACAACCTTAATTCATTGATACACACTAGCTCTACACTGCATTAGATACTGTGACAAAGTGTAGCTCGCTTTTGGCAGATGTGGGTGGTGACACGTTTTCCCTCGGCCTTACCATCGCTGCGTAGTTTCATGCTGAGACTATTTAGTATTACTGGTGAATCTCAATTCAACTCATGTGGTGGTACTGGAAACAATGGCCGAGTAGGAGTTCTATTGTTTATGATATTATCTTCATGCATGCCTTGTGTAGCTGCCACTCAAACTGAAAGTGCATCCAGATTAATTTGGTTAATTTGTAAATGCTTCTTTTTTTCTCTATTTCAGCTCTCTGTCGTATTCAGAAATTTTAAATCTTCTTTAAATCTTCTCTATTTTAAATGACCTCAAATTGTATTTGTGTCACCACAGAAAGTCTTCATCATACATACTTGCTTTGAATCAACAACAGGGTTCCTGCACTTGCGTATTTCTACTAATTACCACCATGTTTCTTCTCTTTCAGTAGGCTTGAATCCATCTAGAAACCCCATGGAGCAGGATGTGGAGAGCCCGGCCATCATCAGACAGCCCAAGTTGCCAAAGCAGGCGCGTGAGGACCTGCCCAAAACACTGGCAGAAATGGACAGAACAAAGAAGATCCAGCGGTACGTCCAGAAAGACGGCAAGTGCAACGTCCATCACGGGAATGTTCGGGAGACGTACCGCTATCTGACAGACATTTTCACCACGCTGGTAGATCTCAAATGGAGGTTCAACCTCTTCATCTTCGTGCTGGTGTACACAGTGACATGGCTCTTCTTTGGCTTCATGTGGTGGCTAATTGCGTACCTCCGGGGTGATCTGGACCATATAGCAGACAGTCAGTGGACTCCATGTGTCAATAACCTCAATGGGTTTGTATCAGCTTTTCTGTTCTCCATTGAGACAGAGACCACCATTGGGTATGGATACAGAGTCATCACGGACAAATGCCCCGAGGGGATACTTCTGCTTTTAATTCAGTCGGTGCTGGGATCTATCGTGAATGCCTTCATGGTAGGTTGCATGTTTGTTAAGATCTCACAGCCCAAGAAGCGAGCTGAGACACTAGTGTTTTCCACCAATGCGGTCATCTCAATGAGAGATGGACGGCTGTGCCTGATGTTCAGAGTTGGTGACCTCCGAAACTCGCACATTGTGGAGGCTTCAATCAGGGCCAAGCTTATCAAGTCTAAGCAGACCAAGGAAGGGGAGTTCATCCCTTTGAACCAGACAGACATAAATGTGGGTTACAACACAGGAGACGACAGGCTCTTCCTAGTGTCGCCACTCATCATCTGCCATGAGATAAATCAGACCAGCCCCTTCTGGGAGATCTCACAAGCCCACCTGGCCAAGGAAGAGTTGGAGATTGTCGTGATCCTTGAGGGCATGGTGGAGGCCACAGGTGAGTCCTCAGACATTTTTTGGACACAGTTAGATATTGATAGATATAGTTTACAATAATGTTTACAGTAATTGTTCTTCATTAACAATGTTGCACAGCACCTTTCACCCTACAAGAACTCTTTTACAAATAGGACATTTTAAAAAAATACCTTTGATTTACTGGAGATGCCTAATTTTCAGTCAGCATAGTCCTGTTTCATTGTGAAGGTCAGTCTGCCTTATTAATTTCATTTTATTTAACAAACAATACGATGACGTGGAAATATTTTTAGCCATGCCAGCGGTAGGTTGACACTTGTTCACACTTGGTGGTTTCGCAAGAACTGTCTCAACAGCAAGACATATTGGCACAAAATCTGGTGCACACATTTGTGTCTCTCTCAACTGTAAACACTTTGGTAATACGTGTAACTTTTCCACTGACACCATCATCAAAAACTCAAGTATCAAGTCCTTTGGTTTATGACTAAACACTGTAAAAATAAAGCCACCCTTATGATGGTGAACACAGCGAGCACTAATCCTGCTAAACATTGCTAAGTGCGTCATCAACAGCATAAAACAATACCTGGCCCCTTCTCCGTCCACACAGAAAGTAATAAATTACTTTTGGAACAAAACAGTCAATAACAATAGCACTCAATAAAAACACAAACTTACATCCTTTGCAGGTATAGTTCTTGTCACAGAACTTTAAATCCTCCCTTTAACAGTATATGTGACACAGTTTAAAGAGTTCATCCCACCATTGTTGATGTGTGGGCGGTAAGACAGACTTCCTTAGCAAGTAAGACCATTATACAGATCTAAACCACTGTGGGACAATACATCTCTATCAATAGCTAGGTCCGTAGATATCGGATCTCTCCCAAATCCATAGCATTGGAAACAGATCTGTGCCCTACAGATGCTGTGGGGATTGTCCTCGGTCACCTTTGCAACTAAGTCAATTCAAAGACAGATGAGAAGGCTGAGTGTTGCATAGATGTGTTGAGAAAATGTCCCGAGCTGAGAGGATCTGCAGGGCACAGCTGCACAGCCAGGTAACAAAACATCTGGATTGGCAGTGATTGCAGTAGGAGACATCTAGGTGAAAAGAGTTTTATAGTACTTTTTAGAGGACTTTCCTGCAGACAGCTGAGCCAAAGTGGATGCTGATAAATATCAAAAATAAGTAAATGGTGTCTGAAAGCCAATGTGCCCTCTGAGACACAGAGATGGAGTCATGGTTTCTGTGAGTGTCTTGTTTATAGTCTGGCTAACTGTGAAGGAATGAATGGATGATAAAAATATGTTCAGATTACCAAGACTGAAGAAAACATATGTCCACTGATGAATTCATCATATTAGTCAGGTTCAAAACTATCAGGCTGCATGACAGTAAAAAACCAAGGACACATTTACCTTAAATAATTAACCTGCCCTATGTAGCTACATTTTAAAGGTGTTAAAGGTGCAGTTTAGATATTTTAGTTTAGCTTCAAACATTCAAAAATAAACTCACATTATCAAACAATTGTGAAGAAATAACAGTTTTTACATTATAACTAACACCTATCTACTGAAGCTAGCCTGTTAGTGGTCTGTCTTGTCTCGTCGTACCACTTTGGAAACAACAGTATATACATACAAACGGTATGTAATGGCAAATCAGCACTAAACACGACATACTGATGAGGCTGATGGGAAGTGGAAAATATATTTTTTGTCATTTGGATTTGATTCAAGCTAGACCAATCTCAAATGTTGCATTGTGTCTCCAGGCATGACGTGCCAGGCGAGGAGTTCATACGTCAGCAGCGAGATCAAGTGGGGGTACCGCTTCACACCAGTCCTGACACTGGAGGACGGTTTCTATGAGGTGGACTACAACAGCTTCCACAACATCTACGAAACTAACACCCCTCCCTGCAGTGCCAAAGAGCTCGCTGACATGGCCAACCGCGCCCGCTTACCCCTAACCTGGTCGATGGCCAGTAAGCTGAGCCAGCAGGGACTGCCAGAGTCTGAACAGGAGGGTCAGGAGACCAAGACCAGCCTGGACAACCAGGGGAAGAGCCAGCAGACTGAGAGGAACGGGGACATTGCCAACATAGAGAGTGAGTCCAAAGTGTGAAATGGCAAGTCCATCTGAGATTACTGTGTACTGTACATCTCACCAAACAAGCTTGCGGAGAAGAGGTGAGAATTTGAGGTATTAAACGAGGACCAATGAGCACAGTAGACCAAGTAACCCTGCACCAAGAACAGCTTTTTCTCAGTGATTCACAGTTACCCCAAAAACAACAAACATCTAGACATGTGGCCCACCGCTGAACTGAAAACCCTCTGCGGCAAGTGCATGTTTAAAATATAATGTGATGTCCTCCTGATGAGATTCCTATTATTTTTTCTATTAAGATATTCCTAGGGGCATTTGCATAAGTATTTTTGTATATACTACAAAATGTTTTGAATTCTTCTGTTTTGTTGCGGTGTGAATATTTGACAGATGTTTGATACTAATACCTTTAGGTTAGTTCTGTATATATTCTCTGCCTTACTGTATGTATAAAGCTTTCATTATTTGTTTTTCAGAAATATATTAGCATGTATAAACATTATCTGCAGTTAATTTATCTTGTATTGTGTATATACTGGACGATGATAATGTTATAAGAATCACATACATCTCAATGGATGCAAACTAGTTTAAACCAATGACAATGATACTTCCCGAATGATAAGTGTTTGTTTAAGGTAGTATTACACGTCTACAATACAATTCCTTGAGAAGCCATGACTTGCTGTTTGCAGCTGAGTGACTTCAGACAATGGCCCTTTAAAACTGCATTTCTTCACTTTTGCACATTGGAGGCCTCTGGTGGAGAAGGTTAATTACTATTTCAGCCTCCAGAAATGCTTCACATGTCACCTAACAGTATCAAAAATAATAAACAGTAAATTGCATATTATGTATTTGATTATTTTTTCTTTTACATGTGATTATATGAAATTATTCTGATGGTGTTCGTTTTTTACAAGTCAAAGTCCTTCATTCAAAATCCTATTAAGTAAAAATCTAGAAGTATTCTCAGAAAACTTACCTGCAGTAAAATATTCCTTGTAACTAATACGTTGTTATATTACATAATTAGATTGTTAAAATTTAATGCATTAAGGTGTAAACAGTATTATACTGTTGTAGCTGGTCAGGGTGGGGCTAATCTTAATTACTTTATCCAAAGCTTCAAAGGTTGGGCACCCCTAAAGGGTCACAAGATTAATCTGTGAGGTCACAGGATGATTAAAGGGGCAGCTGGACTCACTAAATCACATGATCACGCAAGAATACATCTTGCCAGGTTTCAAGCTATGCATTTGTGTCTGAGCACAGTGGTTATGGACCAATCAGTGTCCTGTGAGTAACTATACTGTCAGCTAGACGTGGTCTAGGGCTAGTTGTGTGTGACGACCCAGTGGCGACCTCTGTTGCCCATCAAATGAAGCCAACGTGTGCCAAAAAGTGCAGTTCCTCCAACCGCCACTTGAGGCTGGTTACAAAACGAGTCAATGTGGGCGACACCTAGGATACTGTGTTCATATTTTATACTGTCTATGGCGACGGCATCTATAAGAAGTGACGTCAGTTATAACGAGCGAATGTTTCTCCATTCTGTTACACAAATATGTGTTTACTTTTCTATAATCTTTGCTTTTTGCTGAAGTATTGATCATTTTAACTTGTTATAAGTTATAAATCTCTCTTTGGTGGAACTGGAATCAACTCATAGACATCTGAAACATGACAAGGAGCCACTGCTTTTTTTGTTACACGGTAAAAGCCAAAAATGTTGCGGGAAACTGGTTTAATCTTAAACAATGTGTCGTATTTAAAAGCGTATCATATGTGGACATAGTGAAGTAGACAGAATAAAATGAAAATACTCAAGTTAAGTACATCAGAATTGTACTTGAGTATAGTACTAGTTTAGTTACTAAAGTTTTTGTTGTTCTTTGCTGTGTGTCATTCTCAATTTTGACAACCAGATAGTACTAAAGTAAGTTGTTTTCACATCTTAAACATGGTGGGTTGAATTAGCGTTTAATGATGACATACTGTGCATAGACCAACTATAAGACAACTGCCACAGAGGGATATAAATAAATACAAATTTGTTTTACAGATATGAAAAGCATCTCAGGCAGTCTCAACTAGACAAGAAAAATTTTCTAATACAGCAAACTTTTCTCAAACAGGCCTTTGCATAATAAACTGCAGAGTGTGCGTTTATGGAAATGAAGAAACATGTCAGTCAGTGCTCAGTGGCTCACTGTATTTTAATAGTTTAATAGTTTTTGAACAATGGAGCTCTCCAGGACAGAGGAATATTATATATCAGGCTTTGGATTCATGGACAACACTTGTTAATAGATCAATTCATTGTTGGTTTTCTTGACAGTAATAAAAATACAGAATATTACCAGACTCATCTTTTAAGATGGTTACTCAACTTTCATTTAACTACTGTGCAACTGCAGTAGTAAAGTCCTCTATGAGTCCGATCATATGGTCAATACACAGCCAATACTATGAGATGAGATCATGGGTTTGATTCTCTCTACTCGTGGTGGCTTTATTTCAAAATAAGAGTGCTCTGGTCTGTCTGATAACATCATCTTAAATTAAAAAATAAATAAATCCAACAACTGATGTTAAAGAAGTTAGTTAAAACCACACAGGGCCCTGGTTCTCTCTGCAGTTGAGTCAATATGGTAATTTATAGGAAGAAACATTTTACGCTTGCACGTTTTAGGCTTGCATGTGACTTTCATTGAGTGCTAATTATTGAATTAAAAGTGATGTTATTCTAGTTGGTAATATAAATCAGTAGTACGGCAGCAGTGTTTCAATCAGACAGCAGACTGTTTTTACACCCAGTATTTTACAGTACATCACAAAATGACAAAATAAATCAATAATTAAAATACATTATTCAAAGTATTCTGTCATAAAACATGCGTTTTAGACTTTGATTCATTACAGAGGTGAATATGCAGAAAACCTGCCGATGTTAAAACATTGTGTGTTTATCAAAAAAAAACTCAAGTGCCTCTTCAAGTTAATCTGATGCTTGACAATAACGGAAACGTGTGGTTCTGTATTTCTGAAGCAGGATTTCAATTCACCAGCAAACATATTAACAGCTCCGCACCAAATATTAAAAACAGCAAGAAATAAGATTATTATTAATATAGAACCAAACAGGCCTCAAACAGGAATCCAAAGACATCACTACTATACAGAAGTTAATGTTGTAAAACCTGTTTTGTTTTTTTGTTTGTCTGCATGGTACCTGCTTCAGTCAAATCAAGTGTTAGCAGCAGCTGTGATGAAAGAGTAACAGTGGCAGCTGAGGGCTTTACAGGGGGTTTCATAACCATAAAGGCCCGCTCACACCAGAGGCTTGTGACTCCATTTTGCACAGTTTGAGCCGATAACAGTACTGCAACACACGTGTAAAAATAAGTAAAATAAAAATATAAGAAGGCCACACAAAGAATGAAATGTATGAAGTTTCATTAAGTTTTGAGTTTTTTTTTATGCTTGTATCTAATATTAGCATTTTTGTTTTTATCCTGAGTTAAAAATACTTGAAAATAAGTTGATTTAATGTCTATATTTTTAATCTATAGCTATGTTTTGAAGACAGTATGATCAAACTAAATACATAAGAGAGGTTCATGTTTTGAGTTTGGTTTTATAGGGCTAGCATAAATGAGCTAAATGTTAACGCCTGAAATTTATGTAAAGACTAGCAGGCTGTATTTTCTAAAGCGATTCAGCATATTGTGTTTATTTCACACCAAAAACACTACAGGAAATAATATTTGGCTATTTTTTTTTACCTGGCAAAAATATAGTTAGTCCCTTCTTATGCTAGTTGTTGAACTACTGTAACTGTAACTAACATGCTAGCTTTAGACACAATATGTCTCTTAGCTTTCTCTTTTCTTACTAAAGAGGGGAAATAAGCTTAGCACATCAGCAAGCTTGTTAGCTTGGGTTGCTAATGTGACAATAAGTTCCCACTGTTTATTCAAGTAACATTTTGGTACCATCAACTGCTGTCATGACTGTCTAAAAACCTTTTGTGCGAGTTTAAACTCAGTCAAAGAAAGCTGAATAAAAGTGGATGTTGCAACACAAAGCTACATTAGCTTCGTCCATTTTGAACTCTCTGGCTCTCAGTTCCCTTTATGGTTATGCTGTGAATTTGCATGTCAAAGTTCACTATAACGGAAACTTACATGAAAGCTTCCACTGAACTGACCTGATTTCACTGTTATAACTACTGGTGTGATCGAGTATTTAAGGTGCAGAAGAAGCTCAGCAAGATGAGGCTCCAAACTTTTTAGGACATTAGTGCATGTGGAGGTGTGAAATCAAACTCCAAACACAGGCAATGATGTGATTTTTAAAAGCAGGAGTACCCATACTGTGTGTGAAATGTTTTTATTCTGCTACCCAGCGAACACCTGTGGTGTTAGGGGTGGTGGCAGGTTGTCATTGTCCACGTTGTTGGCATCAATTGCAGAAACTGTACGAGGCAGAATCTCTAACGGGTATTTCTCTAGGATGTCGTTCACCTCCTGCTGTACACCCTCAGGCCAGGAGAGGAGGTCGGCCTGCAAACTCTGAGCAGCCTCCATCAGCATCTCCTGACGGCTGCTGAGGCCCGACAAAAGCTCCAGATTGTGATTGAGCTGAGCCAGGACGGGGTTGGTAGCAGTCACGCCAAGTGCCGGCCCAGTCTGGGGCCAGTCAGCCTCTGAGCTGTTGAGTCGTGGTGAGGCTTGGCCTGACATGTAGCGCTCAAATTCCTCTGGGGAAAGGTTGAGAGACTGAGCATCCAACTTCTCGATAAAGGCCGCTGCACAGCACTAAAAAAAAAGAACACAGGAGATGAAGCAGCTGAAAATGACAGCCAAGACTTTGACGGCAACTTTACATCAGCCTGAGTTTTACAGAGACAGACGGCATCCCTATTAAAGGAAAATTGTTTGACATTTTGGGAAATATGTGAGGATATCATATCTGTTTGTTGAAATAAGGCCTAAGCCAGCAGCCAGTTAGCTTAGCATATAGACTGGAAACAGGAGGAAGCAGCTAGCCTGGCTCTGACTGAAGGTAACAAATTCTGCCTACCAGCACCTCTAAAGCTCACTAATGAACACATTAAATCTTGTTTATGTAATATTCATACGAAATGATAGTGTTAAAAACAACAATTTGCTGTTTTGGCTCAGAGCAGTAACTTTCTGGAGTTACCTGGCAACTGAAAGACACATATTTGTATTTTAAAACCCCTGAAAACTTTGAAAGCTTTGTGTCTTCAGAATTTGTCTATGACATAAAATAGTCATGACTAAATAAGCAACAATCAAAGATGAAAAAAACATCTTCAGATATTCTTTAACACTCAAAAACACTGCAGAAGTATGTGAGAAGTACACCTCTTTTCACCTGGCATACACAATTCTCTTATACCTTACCTGAGGCACAGTTTAAACTTTGTCTGTGAGCTTATTTAGGATCACATTACTCATCTTAAGATATCTAAGAAAATACTTTCAGGGCCTTTATGCTGATGGAGTGAGTGTTCATCTTCAGATCTCTGTCAGGACTGCTAAGTAAGTGTTGATAAAGTTAAACTACTGATGGAAAACCCACACAAGTTCAACCTCTTCAGTCTCTCTAGCCACCAGCTTTGCACATACAATACGACTCTGAGGCCTACAGCTCAAACTGGCTCTGACGAGGATAAGAGTAGAAGAAGATAAAAAAACAGACCAGGTTTGTGAAGTAGTATCCATCCTCTCCAGTCATCAGCCTGCTGGGGTTACAGAAGCGAGTGATGTACTGGATGTTGGACTGAAGTCGTGGAGGGTTCGCCTTGAGCACGATGTAAATGAGCGCTGGGAGGAAGTCGTCAGCTGAAGCTGGCTCGTTCTTGGTGATCCTGATGGCACTGAAGATGTGTTTGCTGCAGCGTGTGATGCATCCAAGTTTGTCCCGAGGAACTCTCTTCGAGTCCATCTCAATGACATCTGGAACAGACAAAGATTCAAGAAAAATGTTGATTTATCTATTTGTTGACTGACAGAAAACTAACCGAAAACTATATAAAATTTCCAGCTGCTTATCTTAATAATAATGTATTATTAATGTATGATGTATAATGAATATTTCTTACTAGTTTAGGTCTTATCTTGTTTATATTTCTGCCTCCTCCCTGATGGCAGGGTGTGTGTGGGTGAATCAGAGACATCGTACAGCACTTTGTTTTACTCTAAAGTCATAAAACTATAAAAGTAAATGGCCCATTTTCCATTCACTCATTTCAAATTGCCTGGCACTGAAAGGAGAATTTATATTAAACAGCGTAGTTAGTTAGTGAAGTTAAAGGTGCTACCTGCATCACCTGGAAGCCATAAACTGTAGCCAATTTAAAGCAAGCTAGTTTTTTTTTTTCTATTCAGTGTTAATAGTTTTTATTATTAAAAAGTAGGAAAAAACATTTTTGGTGAAATATTTTGTCTCAGCTGACTGGAGGAGACGTGTCTGTGTTTGATTGACAGCAGCTGGCTGGAGTGCCAGTGTTTCATAGTAGGGGAGAAAAACAAACGTGCTGTAGTCTACATATCATGCACAGACAGTGTGTTGTTGGTGTTATTACAGAATAAGAACCACACCAGCATCTGCAGCATCTGCAGGTACATGTTAAACATGACGGCAGGGTGTGTGCTTGGCTGTGATACAGCCAAGCAGCTCGTTAGCTATCTAGATTGTTTGGATTGTTCAGCAGGTTAAAGTGCAGGACAAAACATGTAACATGCAAGTTAGATAAGAAGGAGACTTTAACAGGGAAGCTAATGTGTTTAGCAGGCTGCTGCCTGAATGCTGACAGAGTATAATTTGATTGGATGTTCTCACTCTCTGTAGACGGATAATTAACAGTTGTCTTGTGAATGCAAAGCTAAAAATATAAAATATAAATGTAATCTCACTGGAGGTTCGGGCACACACTCTGACCTGTTATTGCTTTGACCACATTCTCAGAGACTTCAGGGATTTCTTCATCCATGGATACACACAGCATCTGGATGGTCACCCAGTGCAAGGCCCTGCAACACAGGGAATCAACAGAGTAAGACCAAAGCTTGTTTTTTCATATGATGTAACCGTACACATTTGTTACAGTCAAACTTAAGCCAGCTGCGACTGTGTGATCAACTATGCCGACAGTCTCAGACAGAAGTTTTCACAGACTGCTGAAGAGTAAAGACAAGTATTGTGCAGTGATACTTTTTAAGAGACCGTATAACTTAAACAAGCCAAAATAAAGCTCAACAATAAGGATGTAAAATGTCATGCCTGGTTCAGGCAAGTAGATTTGTAACTTTAAAACCTGCAGACACACCTCGAAACAAAACGTAATGGTACACAATCTGGATATGTGTGTACTGTTCAATTTGTATATTAGAAGATATTATCATTAAATATAGGGCCCACCTTATCCTCGTCTGTGTGGCCAAATCCTTCTTCTCGTCATCAGTGGTTTCTGGACAGAACACACTCTTGTACAGACGAGTCATTATGTACTTCTCCACTTGGTCCATCACCTGCTCCACAGAGTCTGAAGAGCCTGGTGGACAAAGATTTATAACACCACATTATTTAGAGCAGGGGTGTCCAAACTTTTTTTTAAAGAGGGCCACTTCATGCCACGTTAAACTTGCATGAAGTTGATATATATCTTAAGATCATGTTCATTATAAACATGACTTATTATGAGTAATGCAAGACTGTTAACATTTAAGCAATATTACACGAGAGGGTGTGCTTTAACGTCATTATTGGCATGACAGTGATGTGGCCGTTAGCACCACTGAAGTTATATTGCGATTATACAACAATTACCAACTTAAATAAAATATATTATCAAAAGATTTGGGGTTTTGGGGCAATTTGCTCTCAAAATTAACATTTCTTTGCTCGCCATTTCAGTTCTGATCTCCGTTTCTATGGAGATACACGAGGCCTGACTTATACCTGGAAAACAATTAGTCACAGCAGTAGACTTTTATGTGTAATGGAACATAGTTCACTACTCCAGCAAGCAGCCCGAGCCTTAGTAACGACCTAACAATGGAGAAACACCCCTGATTTAGAGCTAATGAGTGAGAGCTGCCAACTAGATTTACTGAAAACTTACTAATTACAACAACTGTTCTTCTGAACCAACCTTTAAAGTGACTCAACAAACGGTCCGCCATGTTCTGGTAGAAATCCTGAACACACTCGGACAGCTCGTCAGCACTCAGGTCCTGACAGGACAAGAAGTTAGAAGGTCATATGGTCACTGATGATCACTGTAATATCGCAATTATTATGACATCAGAAGTTAAATCAGACCTTCTTGCTTGACATCGTCACAATGAAGGCTCTACACTGCTTATGGATCTCCCGGCCGGGCTTTTGGAGGTTTTTCAAGAAGTCCACAAAGTCCTTGGACACTTGGTCCGTGTCGAAGCTGGCATGGCGGCTAATGGACGGACTGGGGGTCTTGCCTTCTTGGGTTTCTGATGAGGAAGATTATATTATTATTCCTCCTTCACATGGAGCCAATCATGCAGACGAGACATAATATGTTAATTAATGATCTTTAAGAGGGGCTGTTGGTTGTTAGTCAGGCTAACTGTTTAGTTCTGCTTACAGTCTTTATGCTAAGCTAGGTTTAACACTTCCGAGCTCCAACTTCTTAACTCACAACTTCTGCACTTGGGATGCTGAACGCCAGAATCAAAGATGAGATATTTAATCCAACACTTTCAAGAAGGAGCAGATAGTCATAAGTCAGGTAAACACAGGTAAATGTCACACCTTTCTTGGGAGCAGTGCGTGATGAAGGGCTGAAGAACTTCTTAACGGTGGTCACTTTCCGTGTCTTCTCATTGGTCTTCTTCTCCTCAAACTTGGAGAAGGGTCCCAGAGAAGCATGGCCTGGGTGTGACTGTGGTGCTGTGGACTGGGAATGAGACTGTGTCTGTGCTCCATGACTGCTGGCATATGCTGCCTCCTCCTCTCGCTGCAGCCTAGCGCCAAGGACATTTGACAGAACAAACACCAGTAATTTGTGGGAAATTTGTGGCAATAATGATCAAGAATAACACAACAAACTTCGCTTATTTTACAGAATTATGCATCATTGCATCTTGTCCAAATAATATGCTGTACTGCGATATATTTCAAGGACAACCCAGGACACAAAGGTGTGATGCAGCAGATGGTCTCACTTTTCTGCCAAGGCCCAGTCGTCCTGGATCTGTTTCTGTCGTACCCGCTGATACTCCTCCCTCCAGCATTTGGAGCAGAGCCCCTGCCATGCAGCGTTGCCATAGTAACCGCATCCCTTTTTACACAGCAGGTCAGACTGGTCTACATGTATACCCCGTCGCCCGTCCGCTGACTCATGATGCTGAACAACCTGGAGTGAAAAATTCATCATCTGATTGATTCGTGTGTTTGTATGCGCTGCTGTACTCGTCTCCACACCACTGTCCGCACAGCGATTTCATGATTTATATATTTATTCCTGATTATCATAGTTTTTAACACATTACATCTAATGCATAAATCACTTTTGACAAAAACAGCCTTTCTGTATCATGTCGATCAGACACTAGGCACACAACCCCAACTGGAGATGAGTTAGTCATAGCAAGGTTATACGCTGGTAGTTAAAGGGGAAGTCCATAAAGTTTGCAGACTTGAAAGAACCAGTTTCCGTCTGCTTTACGTAGTTTCATAGCAAGTTTCAGTTCATGAACCACTGTAAACCACCAACTCAACACCAAACAGCTGACAGGTGAAGTTAGTGAGTAGCTGGAGAACACAGCGGAGTATTTAGCAGCTAAAGAGCCAGATATTTCCCTCAGGACCTGGTGGAGACCAAAATACTACGAGAAGTAAATATTGAACTGCCATTGGCCAGATAGCCAGAAAACACAACTACAAATAAACAGCTGGATGTGCAAATACACAGCTATGCTCTAACAAGTTCACCATATCAACTTGAGAGGTGATGATGTGTCCAAAAAGAAAATGTTATTTAAAGGGATGATTTGGATTTTGTGGGGTTGTATAGTCAGTGTGTACAGAGTGGACACGTGGCCATTTTGGAGAAGTAGATGGAAGTAGAGCAAAGTACTGCTGTGGCAGGTGTTTTAGTCACATATAAAATATATTTGTATGCTAAAGAGCATACAAGGAAAATGTAAGGTCTGCAGTTGCGACACCGTAGCTCCAAGGCAAGATGAGAATATGTTTATTAAACGTACACCTAAACTGTTTTTTTTTTTACGTGGCTAAAATACATTTTTCTGCCCGTCCACATCAGAGCTTTTCTTTACTTTTGTATTTAACCTTTATTTAAGGGTCTCATTGATATTTATATTTTTTTCAAGAGAGCAGCCCAAACTAAGAACAAGATACAATATAAAACAAAACAGACAACTTTTGTGTGCTTCTCCAAACTGTCTACAGTAGATGCAAAAGTACCTCAACTCAAACAATCCATTTTGACACATCGCCTCTCTATGAGGCAGTTCTTTAATTGTTATCAGTCATGATCAAGCAAATATAATAAAATGACCACAAAGTAATTAGCTAGTAATAAAAGCATGCAATGCCACTCGACTTCAAGGCACCCTGATTATACAGTTTACACAGTGAGTCTGTCAAGTCCCTGAAGGGATGAACACTGTTTTTTAACAAAGATAATAATCCCTCATTTAGTGTCTTGATGATGGTGATGAAGAACATTATCATCTCCCATGTGTGTTCAGTTTGTTTCAGAGGTGACTGTGAAGGCCTCAGCGCATCATTCACATCATTGTAATACTCACTGAACCAGTCAGTGAGTCTCCGCCACTGACAGCATAATACTCATTTATTCACACGTCTGTAGGTCATTCAGCGATGATTGCTGCAGTATCCAGCTTAGCTATTAAAATGCAGTAAGTTAGGACAGTAATGTACACAGCACTATCACTAACACTTCAACATACCGTGTGGACTGCTGACTGCGCTGCTTTGCTCCTCACCTGTTATGTTTTCTCCGATCATAGGCAGGAACAGACCTCCTCTTCGCCTCTGTTATGCGAGCTGACCCAGCCTACAGGGTCAGGACAGTGACGTCTCCATGACGACAGCACGGAAGTCCGGCGACGACACGACTGCGCTGAGATGAGAGATATTTATTTAATTTATTCATAATTGTAATCATAATAAGTGGCGCCATAATTGTTGTTTAGGCAAACTCTTTCAAGCTTTCAGAGTTATTATGGATAATAACGCTAGTTCAAGTCAGTAGTCGAGTCTATTTACTTCCGTATCAAGGACTAATATTGTAGGATTGGTACGTGTCGTCACCGAGAACCGGATATGAGCGACTGTCACATGACCCGGCGGGTGCGCGTGGTGAACAGGCCCAAACTATCATCGACATTTTAATGATTACAGCTTCATCAAATCATGATATATCACAGCTGTGTAATGTTTATTATATATGTTTACTAATACTGTATTAATCTTACATGATATTTTATTTTTAGGTACATTGGTTGCCTTGTAAATTAACCTTAATTTGTAATTAAACTATTATAAACTAGTCATAAATAGTTATATTTTGTTGTTGTTATTATTGCATTTTTATTATTTTACAATCATTTACAGCATTTTAACTAACCAATATTATTATTTATGTGTAACATTCTTATTCATGTCCTACTTGTAATTGCTTTACTGGCAGTGGTTAAAAGTAACTAAGTACATTTATTCAAGTACTGTACTTAAAGGTCTAGTTTGTTAGATTTAAGGGGCTCTATTTGCAGAATATAGCAGAAATTAAATGTAATATTCATAACTTTTCATTAGTTTTTATTTTATATCCGCTGAGCTGCGTTGAATGTTTCTACAGCAGACAATCTAAACACTGGCTCTAGATGGGGCTGTTCAAGTTGTTTATACGTTTCTTGACCATTGTAGTTTCTCCTTGACGCTAGGAAGGCGATGGTGCGGTGGTTGAGTTGCAATCAGCAACTATGCCACACGGTGCCACTAAGTCCTACACACGGGTCCTTTGAGTAGGCAACATTGTCTTTTTACTAGTGCTAGTGACTAGCACCTCTAAAGCTCAGTAATTAACGTGTTGTATTTCTTCTCAGTCCTTACAAACTTGTGGTTTAACTGGAGTTTATGTGTGATTATTTGTCGACTGTTAGCTGCACAAACTGCACAAGCAGATTTTCACATTTTCTATTTACTCATCATCATCACAATTTTCACAGCTACAGTCAGTCTATAGACAGCCAGGGGCTTTATTTTTTTTGACATCACAACAAGATCAGTTTCTTTTTGACTCTTACTTGAGCTGAAGTCACACTTAGCTGACTGCTCCCTTATTGACATTAAGGTTAATGTTTAGCAGTATAGACTAAATGCCAATCTGATTACAAACAGTACTATGATTTCAGTTTTATTCATCAGCTACACCGAATCTGACACAGAAAGTTATTGCAAACCACCCTTGGCAATGATAATTTCTTACAAGAATGCTGTCACACCTCTGAAATATTTATTTTTCATGAGACAGTGTTTAAAGCTACTGAGCCACAGTTCAAATGAATCCTGCACTTTCAACCTTTGGCAGGAGAGAATAGAAAGTTTGCCAATTTGAGTGAGAATTACAAAGAAAACATACAGGCAGGCAGATGACGATTAGATCTTTAGATTTCAGCAAGAAATCAATCACTTAATCTAAAAATTGACAGCACACCAAGACATCACTGTATATTCCAGAAAAGGACAGACATGCAGACACTTCTCTTAATATCTCTTATTAAATTGGCCATCTACATAATCAGGCCTGTCCACATGTCCATACATACAGTCATAATATGTTTACAGAGTCTACACAGACACTCAGAAATGATCAGATTAAGAAATTTAAGTAGAAATGTAACTTTAGGTGTGGTTATAGATGCAAGAACAAACTGACACTTTTAATAGGAGAGGGAAGTGAAAAACTGATTTTTAGCCTTTTTAGCCTGTTCCTCTTTTAAAACATCACCACCAGCTGTGCCTTTCTTTCCATGTTGGCACAATTCTAGATAGGAAACTACCAAAAAAGAAAATAGGGGTGATATTCTTGTAACTACTATATATGTGTGTGTGTAAAACTTGTTCCACGTTCATGAATGCTTTGGTGGACTGGTCCTGCTGATAACATCGTTTTGACTGGGGCAAATAAACACACAGAGGGTCAGAAACAGATAACAAGCAGACCTATTGCACACATACCAACACACACTGTCTAGACAGACAGATAAAGCCATGATCCTGACAGGTCGCAGTTTGTGTCTTCCTTCTCCAGTCATCGTCCAAGAGTTGTTCTTTGCGGCCCGAGATGCCAGCATCATCCCAGATATCTCCATGGACCCTGTCCTCACCACCTTCCTCTCGCTGGACTCCTCAGCAGCCCTGCAGCATCAATATGCCTTCTTACAGCGGAGCATGAGCAGGGAGCAGCAGTCTGCATTCAGGCTCAGCTTGACTGGAGAGCTGGGAGGGAGCAAAAGGGTCACCTATGGAGGAGTAGGGGTTGTTGCTCTGGCTCTGTCCATGCTTTTTGACCAGGTTGCCCAACAAGTGGGTATACATTTTTTTGGTTTCATGTTTGTATGGCATTAATAAATACTGTCCTCTGCAGAGTTCAAAAAGGTGGGGACAGGGTGAAATTTTGAAGTCAGCTCAAGTCTCCTAACTCCTAACACCAACATGAAAATGACATTTGGTTTTTAGTGAAATACATTTCTTTTTTGATGAATTGTCATTAAATTTAATGCAGACATTCATGGTCCTTGTGAACTATGATTATACCCTGATTTTAGTGACTTATCAGGTAGCGCCATCAGCAGGTCAAAATGTTAAATTGTCCAATACTTGATATTTGCAAAATTATTGATTTTCAGCCACTGTACTTTGTGTTTGCAAATTTTAGTATACTAAAACACTAAACTGAGATAGTAAACATTACTCCTGCTAAACATCAACATATTAGCATTGTCACTGTGAGCATGTTAGCATCCTGATGGTAGCATTCAGCTCAGAGATCAGCAAGCATTAGTTTGGAACATGTTATTTTATTCATAAAGGATCATTTCTACAATTTCAGTTTCATTGCCAACCTACATTCATCATACTCGTACAGTTTGTTGATGCTGCTCTTAGAATCATGTACAAATTTGTTTGCACCGGCTTGCATCTCTAGCCATTGTGTTTTTATGTTCCATAACTGTTGTAGCCAATTTTTCATGTGCGGTAATGTGGGTGTGGTAATGTGGGGTGTTGTGTTTGTGACGTCACCTGCACAGCTGACCGATTCACACGTGAATGGAATTAGGAGTAAAGGTTAGAAAAGGAAGTCACGGGTGGACAGGTGGTGGGGAAAATCACCACTTAGGAGTAGGAAGCCACACAGTTTTGTAACTGCGCGTGTGTGTGTATATATTAAAGGTGCTGTGCGTTTTATCACTTCAGTTTTGCTTAAGTTAACGAGCACAGTTTAAGTCATTTATCCATCATTCATTCATTTAGTACACCCGGATTTTTTGTAGTTTGTTAATTTGCATTAATAAAACGTCAAAGCATTCTTTCTTGGAAGATCTGATTTTTTGCCACCACTACGAGTTACAAAGGACTTCAAATTCCCTCAAGTGGCTTTTTTGGTTTTTCGGATAGCCACTACAATAACAAAGCTAAAACAGAACTGATATTCAAAATTCAAAATTTAATGTCATCCCACCAGGTCCGAGCACAAGGATAAACAGAGGGGGGAAACTCAACACAGAGATACCAGGTGAAGAGAATTTTTGGTATCAGCAGTTCTTCAAGAATTGGCTGGATTATCCACAGCTACCTCGGCCTGATCCCAGGCATTGCCAACAACCAGGAGAAGATGGCTGAGACAACAGAGCTCTACGACAACTGGCTGAAACTTGAGCTGATTGACCATTACGAGAGGATGACCACTAAGAAGAGAATGAGTTCAGTGTCCATGCAGCAGTGGTTGGCAGGAGTTGCAGTTCATCTACACATGAGAATTCACCAGGTCAGCACAGTCAAAAACTTTCCTCAGCAAAAATCAGTAGCCAAAACTTATGACATATACACAGACTTGGTGTATAAACATTTGTGCAGTTCCCCTTTAAGAAAATAAAGTAAGGATTGTCAGGATCTCAGTCATATCGGAGTTATTGTAATTATGAGTTTTCAACTTGTAAGTAGCATTCACATGACAATCCAAGTCGTGATTATAATTTTTATTCTGTGGTGATCAGAACTAATTGCAGGCCTGTGACGGGAACAAACTTTGGTGTTCTGCTACAAAATCAGACATGCTAGTACACATTGATCCACCACCCCTGACTACCACACCCATTTTCTCCATTGCTGGCACTGAACGTTGCTGAAAGCTCTTTTATTCTTGTTCCGACAGGTTCGTCTGAAGTCTGTGCCATTAGGATCAGCTGAATCACTGCGCTGGTCTTATAAGTCAGGGTTAAGTGGTCTGGTTCAGCACTACACAACCTATCTACGCAGAAACATTCAGGAGACTCCAGCACCAGGCCGCCGAAAACCCCGATTCAGGACAGCCAGTGTACTAAGACAAACTAGCACATTTAGCATAACCAACATTACCTGCTCAGGTAATTGCAGTTTTAATAGTAGCCAGGTTGGTCCAAGTATCCCAATCGACAGATTTAATGAGACTACCACACCCAGATCAACTTCTGATGTTAGCAGAATTTTAAAAACAGATAGATCCAGTGAAGACTCTCGATTTAATGTGCCAAAAAGAAGCAATAAAACCAATGCAGACAATGAAAACAGAAAGACATTCATCAATTCTACTGGATATAACAGGGATGAGGAAGCCGGCCTTCTGGGTCTGTTAGTTATCGAGCCATTGAGGAATGTGAGTCACAATGTGCGACATCACCCCTGTCAGTCTCCGGCCATACAACAAGCTTTGGTGACTCGATATTAATGCTCAGGACCTGGACCGCAACAGAAAGTTTTTCCAGTTCGCTGAAGGAGTTTTCTACAGCCTTGTTAGGCAGAGGGATGACTTTGAGCTCAAGACAAATTAATGCATGATTAAATATTTCACTGATTGTGTACAGTCCCACAAATGAACCTAACATTGTGCTGTTCTTCTTAGGAAACTATCATCTCATCAGTCACTTTGATCATCATTTCTGTCAGTCTACGTGAAAGTGGGTGTCATTCCCCGTTAACTGAACAGATATGAAAAGGTTTTGATAATCAAAATCCAATGATACTTTTCACGATGCATTTAAAGGAATAATTTAACATTTTAAGAAGTACACTTATTCTTTTTCTTGCACAGAGTTTGGTGAGAAGAAAGTTACCAGTCTCACGCTGGAAGCTAACCAGCACCCGGTTAGCTTAGCTTAGCATTAAGACCAAGAAGAAGTTAACCATCTCCAGGCTCCAGCCTCACATTTAGCCTACAATCATGAAAATGATATTGATCTTCTTAACTTTTATCAAGAAATCAAATAACCATATTTATGTCATTCTTTTAATTCTGAGTAAAATTCTTTTTTCTGCTACAGAACACCACAGATTTTCTGTTTGTGAAGACAGAGATATGATTTGCATATAGCCAGTCCAATTATTTCTTTTAAATGATATTTGCATATATCTCAGTGAGACACTGAGTAACAACAAGACGGCATGCTGCGACATGTCGCCAAACAAAAATTGACAGATTTTGCTCACAGTAGCAGATAAATCACCAAATACCTTATTTTCCCTCATGTAATAATAAAAATTACACACACATTGAAGGGATCTTTGACTGTGATTCCAGCAGGATTAGTTGCATTTATATGTATGTTCCACAATTATATTTCTTATTTTACAAAAGACATGTGCTGTTCTCGTCACTGCTGTCTGCTGCTTACTTACCGTGCTTTAATTCACTGTATATGTGTTTAATACACTATTTTATCTTAAACACATTTATGCTGTCCTAATGAGAGTTGACTGAACTGGTTTAACTTAATTTAAACCATAAAAAATGTGAAACATTCAATTTTTCATTCTGTTCATTTGTACTTACTTTAATGGGAACAATTTTTGTAGCTTTAGTTGAGAGAAATCATGTAATGTTTGAGTATATCTCCCTTAAAATGTTGACCTTGACCCTGGTACTAGTAGTATAGTATACAGCCTCAGTGGCGAAACATTACCATCTAGTGGTGTATAAATGCCATACAGAGTGGAAGAACAGTACAAGTACCTCAAATGTTTTACACAAGTGTATAAATTTAGTTATTTTCTGCCACTGAAGAAAACGAAAATATTAGAGTAAAAAAAACAAACACTTAAAAACTAATACCGTGATATATGTGATGCAGTCTCTCTGCAGAAGTACATGGGGTGATGACCAGGATACACAATTAATGATTTACAGAACAATGATAAGATCAAGATTAGACTGGATGTAAAGTTTGATTATCAAAACTGACAATGCGGTAAATAAGTAAGCCAACTGCATACCAAAGCGAGGACCCAGTAAAGTTAGTTCTGAAAAATGCATGGGAATGGAGCAGAGTGTTTTTTTTTTACTAAGATTTACTGGATTTGTGTTGTATTTGTGGTAGAGGGTTGATTGTTTTTATTTATTGTTTATCAGTAATATGTCTATAATACTACACACTTGAGCATATTCATGTGTTTTTTTTTTTGGAAATTTAGAGTGTCCCACTGAATCCAAGTGACCAAAGACGTCAGGGCACATGGTCAGACAGACCCAGAGAGTTCAACTCAGCCAGCTACAGCTAGTGTACATAAGGTAACTGCAATTACTGTCATCTGCAGTTACACATACAGGGCAATAGCACAACAGGATGTGTGATTTGACTCTAGTGATTATAGTTTGCTCTAACGTTTTGAGGTTTAAAAGTACTGTACTTTCCCAGCCTTGATTATTCATTTACCGCAGTTACTCTGTTAACAGTAAACAGTAACAGATGACTAAATGAGCTTTCCGTCTGTGTTGTTGTGTTTGCTGTCTGCTTGTGAAACACTTTAAAATTGTTATATACATAATATATGTAAAAGCAATGATTGCTGCACAGCATTTTGTGTGACATCCTCAGACTAAGTCTCTCTCAGCACCCCAAGTTCTGACTTGACTGACTTCCAATGTCCCTGCCCTTTCCAAAAATATACTTAAAGGACCAGGAAACCAGTAGGATTTAGTGGAATCAAACAGTGTGATTGTGGATTGCAAACCCCCTTGCCTCACCCTCTCCTGACAGTTGTAATGGAAAACCGTTTTTTGAACCGGGCTGTAAACATGTTTATTTCTGCTGTGAAGTTGGGCATTTTAATACGGCTGCTTATGGAGGGTGACTCACTCCTGCAGCCTGACTCAAGCAGCCGCTTGAGGAATTACAGGGTTTTTTTTTTACAGAACTTCAACATTGGCTTCATTTTCCTGTACTGGAGGTTGCCGCTTGACTGTAATGCAGCCATACTGTGACTGGCTTTTCCACATAATGTAATTGACACTTGACCAACCTGAACAACATCTCAGTGAAAAGACACACTGTGTGCTCTATTGTGCTTTTTTTGTATAAAGAAAAACAAACTTCCCTCTTATGAGGGCCTTTTGGTTTTATTTGCATTTTTCACAACCACTTTCTCCTTGGAAGGAGAGGGTGAGACAAGGGGGTTTGCGATCCACAATCACACTGCTAGATGCCACTAAATCCTACAAACTGGTCCTTTAAGTCAGTGTTTCTCAATCCTGGTCCTCTGGGACCACTGCCTTGCATGTTTTGGATGTTTCCTCCTCCACCACACCTGATTCAAATAAGTGGCTCTTTATCAGGCCACTGCAGAGCTTGATGACAAGCTGATCATTTGAATCAGGTGTGGTGGAGGAGGAAACATCTAAAACATGCAGGACAGCGGTCCCGAGGACCAGGATTGAGAAACACTGCTTTAAGTATATTTCTGGAAAGGGCAGGGATGTTGGAAGTCAGTCAGTCAGTCAGAACTGGAGGTGCTGAGAGAGACTTAGTCTGAGGGTGTCACACAAAATGCTGTGCAGAAGAAGAAGTGGGAATTTCAACATCTTTGACATCTTATCTTGTGTGATTAAAAAACATAGCACCTTTTGGGGCTCCGTACAATATAATCCCGGCCTACGCGGGGCAGCAAAGCATCCAGTCTGCCCGGAAAACCCAGAAGAAGTCTCCTTGTTTGTTTTCCAGTCTGCAGCCTGCTGGAGCTCGAGCCGTAGAAGAAGAGTTCCGAGTCACTCGCCCCCTCCCTCCCTTCACGCGCGCTGTTGACACGCGGCGCTGCGTGATCGCGTCCCAGTTTGACTTCCGGACACTAATATGAACAAGACAAGCTACAGCTAAGCGTTCACGCAAGAGTTATCACAAGGTAAGACTTAATTTGGCCTGTTAACACTGTATAACTTTAGCTCTTTAGTTGAACTGTAGTCCTGGCTTTGGTTATGGTTGGCTGCGTCGCGCCGAAACGAAGTAACTAGGAAAAAAAAGTATTTGCAATTAAAGCCAACGAACCACCTCGTGTTATGATTAAATAACAACGATAAAACTGCGGAATTCATTACATAACGTGTCAGTGTACTGTGGAAACTATTGCAGGGTGGTAAACTGTACTACGTAGGTTAGCCAGCAGGCTAAAGATGCTAAAAATGAACAATCAAAGAAGGGGCGGAAGCTAAACTACCTCATTTTGTTACGCCAAAATACTACAGACACACAATTTCAAGCACTTTGTAGCGTCACTACGCTAAATAATAACAACAGCAACTTAATGTGTGCACTGTTTGTACCTTTCAACACATTAGCTGTGTGACAATGTAGATAACGTCTACAATAACAATCAAGTAGGTAGGAAGCCTCCCACTGCTCCTTTTTCTAGCACAGTAAGGATGAGTAATGACTCTGTAATGAAGTCAAACTAGTACCGTAGGTTTCACTTTAACCACACCCATATGTTAACTGTCTGCTGGCTGTAGTTACACTCTTATCATACACATAGTTCGAGGGATTTGTAGATCAGTGGGATTTGTTTAATTGGTTTAAAACCAATTTAATTCCAGTGCGTGGATTTCTTCATAAGTTTCCTCGTTATGTAGCAGGCGGAACTGAAGCTGAAGGGCGTGTCTGGTGCTAAGTCCTGCCAGAAAAGGAGGAGCACAAGGTAGGACTTGTGCAGACAAAAACAGTGCTGTTAAAAAGTGACTAAAACCCTAAGTGAGTTTAATGTCAATGCCTTATTCTCCCAGTTTTTAAAGTTTTTTTTTTTTCAAACACTCAGGTATCTATCAGGGTTTGAAAATAAAATTACATCAGCTGTCTACTGCATGATAAAGCAGATTTGAATTTCCCTCGGGATCTATCTATTTTTATCTATTTGCAGCCTCTGTCCCAACAGTTGCAACTGTTTCCAATCCAAACAAAGATGGACAGATGTGATTTAGTGTACTGGTGTTTTATTTTGAAATCTATTCCTGTTGAAATATTTCAACAAAAACAAAAAGGAAATGACCACCATTTTTTTAGGAAACAGTCCAGCATCGTGCACAAACAACACAATGTAATATCCATGGGTATATAAACTGTTGTGACTCATGAGCAGTGGTTTTGCATCTTAGTCATTGTTGTCAAACTTCAAAAAAGCTTTTAGTATTTGTGGCTTAGCTTTGTTGAATATGCATTTTATAGTCTTTTATTTCTGTATGGCAGACTGTTACTATGAATAACAGGCTTTGGACGCAGTGCATTGCGTTGTTTAATCAAAAGAAGTTCCTAAAATCTAAAATGTGTGCTTTCAAAACACAAGGTGTGGTTTTTATCTCTCACTGCTGATCGTTGCCTCCCTCCACCCAACATATAACAGTCACGTTAGCTGAACATTAGCCTCACAGGGAGGGTGATGTTGCATCAAAAGTGATGCAAGTTGACACAACTTTATTGTCAAGCAGAGGCCAGAAAATCAACAGTCAACGACGTTAGTCAGCAATAGTTTTTCATCGCGATTCATCTTAGAATGGAGAAATTTCCACACCTCCAGTAATAAACGGGATCATTTACAGCGAGACATCATTGTTGTGAAACCCCGGCAGGGTGGCAGAGTTATAAATTCGTCCTTCATAGTATTACAAACCGTGTTGCCATTTTGATGTCACGGATCGTTTGGGCTGCAACTTGCAATTATTATTACAATTATGAGGCTTATTCATTTCTGAATTTGTTGCCACTCCTTTCATTTCATTTCCGGTTTGAAAATCAAGTTAGAGATATCTGAAACCTGCTTGTTAGGTAATCTGGGAATTATGGCAATGAAGCCGTTTTACCAGATTGACAACAACAAAGTAGACATGATGTCTGCTGAAATCAAACAAGCCTTCAGCTACCTGTTGCTTTCATACAGTCAAGTGAATTGAAATCAGCAGCCTGCAGCTTTCAGATCGGATTCAGTCATGTGGTGCATTTGAGTGATTTATCCAAATGTTCTTACAGGATTGGACAAAATGTCGGATTCAGACTCTGACTCTGACTATGGCGCTGACTGGGAAGCGGTCAGAGATAAGATGACTGCGGTAAGTTACTAACCAACAATCAAAATAATAATATTTAGCCAACTTATTGTTTTTGGTATTTTACTGATAAACTGTTTTTCCTTCAGAAACTCATGGCAGCTTCGACAAATGATACAATTATCGCCCTCCGTCCATCAGGTAAGGGACCTTTTAAGTCTGAACACACAGTTCATTTTGATATACAGGACTACAATGCTGTATCTCTGTCAAAAGCAAGGTGAGCAGGTTAGAGTAGTTTGTGAGTAAACGCCAAAATAAGGTGGAGAATTGAAACGTGACATCAGAAGTAACCTACTATGAATAAAATGTAGTACACACCCCAGGTACACCGTTTTTGTCTTTTTAAATTGTATTTATATTTTGCTGAAACAAGACAGAACAGTGCAGCAGTGTTTCAGCACATTGATTTAACCAAGAGCAAGTTTGCCAGAGTTGGCAGAAGATTCCAACGAAACAGGAAACACAAATTTGTTTTGGGGTTTTAATAGACTTGGCAAAGGGACAACAGTTGAGAGTTTTGGTTAGCACTGGCACATTTACAGTGACGTTGATCAGTGTGTGTTGGCTGAGGAAGAGAGTGAGAAAGCAGGAAGTGAGTAGAAGACAAAACAAATATTCATGTACTGGAAATGTGAACGATCACATTACACCTTAAGGCTTCACTTCTGTAGTTAACAAAAGAAGCCGGAAAACTGAACTGGAGGTGAAAAATCCAAAACATGAGTTGTTTGACCGACTGCTGTCGAATTATTAGTCAACAGACCCAGAGAGAGAGACACGAAGGGCGGGGTGGCGGGGTGGGTCAGGACGAACCATTGTGTGCAGAGAGGTGTTGGTGTGTGGATGGGGAAAAGAGTGAGCAGATTAAAGTAGTTTGTGAGTAAACATATGAACTCTGAACTGGAGTGCTGATGAAATATTCAAACGTCATGGTCACTGAAGTGTTTTGTTATTCTTTTTGGAGTTTATTCTTAAACTTTAGCTTTAATTTTGTAAAACATCAAGAGATTTGATCATTAGGCTACAGTGATGCAATATGTGTTTTCACATATTGCATGATGTGTTGCAAAAGCATTTTTCAATTTTTAATGTAAAAAAGTTTATTGTGGCATGCTTCTCCTTTTTTAGAGGAGGTTTTTGAACGATGGAGTCGTATCGCTATCGAAACCAGAACCGAGGCTGCACAGCGGATGAAGCTTTGTGCCTTCTGGCTTCCCATCCTGCTGCAGCGTGAAGATTGCATGACTACTGCTTGGGCTTTACAAATAGGTCTAATCGACTTAAAGTAAGTATAATGTAATATATAGTATATGTAAATATATGATTGGTATGTCAAATAATAACACTTTTATTCTTCACTTTTAAAGAATTTGTAACTGTCTCCTTTTACTTACAGTGATGATCTAAGTCTTAAGCACCTTCACAAGATAGAAATATTGGAAGCAATCTTCAGAGCGCTGGAGAAAGGAACTGTAAGTTGACTATGTGACCAAATAAAAAGTTCCTGGAACTATGTAACCAAAGAAATTCTAGTTTGCGTTTGGCAACAAAAGACTGTTGTGAAAGTTGTGAAATAAAAGAAAACACCTGGTGGAAGATCTCACAATGAATTAGGTTAAGTGACAGCAGGTTAGTAACATGATATTAAAAAGGGCCTGACAGAGAGGTTGAGTCTTTGAAGTAAAGATGGGAGGGACTGTGCCAACAGACCTGTTGCTGGCATCAATACAAAATGGGAATATAAGTTATGTTTGTGCTATTTTCAATTAAATATGGGGTATATCGTGTTTTTGTAGTTAAAGCAATGTACAGCATTATCACTCCTCTCATACATATGTTTTATTTGGGAGCTCGGTTATAATAATGCAGGAAAAACACACAGTATGCAAGTTATCACGTTCTATTTAGCACTTTGCTTTCCTTCTACTTCTAAACTGTTGAATCTCTTTTCCAGTTGAAAAAGGACCAAACAAAACATGTTATCTGGATAAGCAACATGTTTAACTTGGTAAGTCTGAGAAAAGTGTGTGTCAGTAAAGGCACTTTAAATAATGTCAGAGCGTGGCTCTGCACACCTGACCTTGTTTGATTTTAAATAGTTGTTAGTAATGAAAATGTTTTGGTTTTTTTTCATATAATTTTGCTGAGTGGAAACATGTAGCATGAAAAAACAGCGGACAGCTGGACTCTGTGTGATGACTGGACAGAGCAGATAGAGCTGGCTGGAAGTCAAACACTGAAACAGAATAGGGAATCTGGTGAATTCCCACCCTGTGCAGGTTTCTGTATTTTCAAAACAGACAAAACTATGTAGACTTCTTACTCATGGTAGAAGCACATGCATAAAAAAAAAGACCAAATCTGAGCAAGTTAACAAAGTATGGTGGACAAAAAGCTCAGCTTCTGAAGTGCTCCTGGTAGGGTATGAAGCAGCGTGGAGAACAGACCAAAACAGCGTCGCAGCTGCAACGTTAGCGCTGTGCCCGCTGCCTTGAATTTTAAAAGACATTTTGAGGGTCAGTCTAATCTTTTGGATCAGTACAACACTTCTTTTTTTCTTTTTTTTTCTTTTTTACAGTCTTTGTTGGTGCCATTATAAAAAGTTACATTCATGCAGTCACGGGGGCCAATCTATATAATGATACTCATGAATGCCATGGTGGGCAAAATGAGCCACTGGTATCAGATTGGTTTTCAATATCTGCAATATTTTGAGATATTAGGAAAGAAAACATGATTAATCCCTTAAATTGCACAACCTGGAGCATCGAAAACATGCACTTGAATGAATATAGTCATTGGTCCTCTGTTCGACAACTTTTATCTTTAATGGGCGTGACTTTGTACCATTAGCGTTCCCCAGAGGTTTTGGAGGACGCCTTACACTGGTTGGAGCGAACAGGAGAACCTTCTATTCGCCGTTACATCATGGATCTTGGTCATCCAACCACCTGCTTCAAAGCCCTGCACCTTATTTTCACAGAGTGTAAGATACAGTTACATTACCGATCACACAGATGGCTCTGCTTCAAACCCATTCAATAATGCATCACTGACATTTACAAGAATTACTCACAAGACATTTCTAGTAATTCATCTAAGAGGAAAAATAGTTTGGGCAGTTAGCGGATTTCAAAGTCTCTCTGACTAACTCTTTATTTCTTTCTCTCAACCCTTTATCAATCAGTTGCTAAGTATATTCAGAATATGGGTAACAACTTGGAGAAGACCATGAAGGCACTGATGGCTCAACCATCTGACTATCATAAAGAGGTAAGACACAGCATAATCTACAGGCTGTCACTGTGATACAAATAGACGTTGGATTTAATTAACAGGGACCTGTGTGTATTATCTGTAATGTGTACTTATATTTGAGCACAGATGCTACTCTGTGTTTGCTGAGAAATCATAAGGAATTATAGTATTTATGTGATATGTTATTAAGGACTGGTTACACAGCAGAAATTTTGATGGAAAAGCACAGGTGGACTCACAGTACTGATGCGGAATGCAGCAAGTATTAATACACCTGTGAGTTACCTGCTTACATGTCAAAATGTCTGCTGTGCAATCAGTCCATCAGCCATTGTTACAGCACAGCTACTCGTCCCTGGGTCCATGTATAAGTAATTAAAATACTTCACAGTGACGCTGCAGTTAGAACGTCGCTAGCTTCAGTAAAATGAAATGTATCCAAGTGAATTTAAATCAAATCCTTCAGATTTGTTCGGACTGCTCAAAAGTGTGTGTGTGTGCAATATGGAGTTGTAGTGAGCTATAAAGGACTGTTGATCTCTACTCACTCTGCCCTCACATCCATCTTAGGAGGAAAGTTGAATTCAACTGTAACCTCATTTCTTTGCCAACAAAAATAGTTTTTGAAACAAGGTCAGGATGAGTCATGAAAAATATTTTTACATTTCACAGTAAGGGGAAGTAAAAACAAAAGTTATTTTAGACATATCAAGAGAGAACTGAACAGCTAACAAAGATACACAGGATTGGATTTCACTGTGATGTTGATGATGCTAACAACAACTTGTTGACACAAGAAACATGCTGGCACATTTCCAGCTGCAAGAAAAGGAAGCTCCTCATAGTGTCGTATCGGTGGCCGCACCTTTATTTCAGTTTTTTCACCCATGGTGTCAAATTCAAAATTTGGTGTCATGATTATCTGTTTAAAAACGGCTCGCCAGCCTCCATTTTCTGTTTTTCATATAACAACAGAGCCTGTGGTAAATGGGTGATGCTGCATTTTAACAAGTTAGAGCTGAAGTGCAAGTCATGGCTTGTGGCACTCACATGCTGCTGGCAGATCATTGCATACTGAGCGTCTTATTTTATGCTGTGACAAACAGAGGTTATAAATGATGGGTCAGATATTGAGTAAAAAGTGCCAGCCATAACCTCTGTTTGTCACGTTTCTCCTCTAGAAAAGTGAAGAAATGAAGAAGAAAGGAAATGAGAACTTCAGTAAAAATCAGTATGAAGATGCTGTGAAGTTTTATTCCAAAGCCATCAAATTTTAGTAAGTGGTAATTTAGTATTATCTAAAAATGTCTTTCTCTGACGTAAATATAAAAAATGATGGGCCTGCAACTAATCCCTATCTTTGTGAATACATGAAGGGGCAGGACATTAGAAACACCTCAAACATAGACCTGATTTGATTGAACACAAGTTTATATTTTGGTAAATCGGTGTACTTTTCTAACTCAAATTTGTTCCCGCTCCATCCAGCCCTGACAACCACATAATTTATGGGAACAGAGCCCTAACCTATCTCCGATGTCAGAAATATCTGTAAGTATCACTTATTCTAGCGCACATTTTATTTGTAAATAAATGAAGCACTCTGCGGTTTGACCTGATCAGATCAGGATTTAATTTGGCAGTAGTAAATAACTGAGATCATTTTAAAAGGCGTCACTACAGAAACTCATAAAAGAGAGAGACCCTACTTTGTTTCCATTAACCCTTTAAAGGAGCCTTTCATTTATCAATTACACTGGGGAACATAATTTTTGTTGAGTTAGGTCTGACAGCTGTTTTTAACTCATTTTTGGGTGCAAAATCCAAAACTGATCTCAGTTTTTCTCTGTCACGTCAAGTTTTTGAACTATAGGGTCCCCGTTTTCTTAAAAAATATGAAAAATACTGTACTTAACAGATATGTGCTTGTTTTCACTAAACAAAAGTAACAGTCTTTGCAATGATCTTTTTGCTCTCGCCAAACCATGGGGATACCAAATGCCAACTTTTCACGTGTTCCTTTGGTCCACATCCGTAAACTCTCGACACACCGCTTGCACACTTTGTGAGGGGCCCATGGCTTGTCTTGATCACTGAGTTTTACTTTCAAATATGCAAAATATGCTTGTCTGACAAATGCACTGATGTTTGCCCTCTGACTTGGAATGGTGAAACTACCACAAATATAGCAAAAGGAGTCAGGGTTGTTTAGGCATTTACAACGAGAAGTAGCAGGAGCAGACATGATCTGGAACAAAGGAAATATATACCTATGTAAATAAAACACTAAGATGGAATAGTTACAAGCTTTGTAAACTACAAAAACAGCATAAAACCAAATAGAACTTACAACGGTATGCCCATGGTTACAAGGTTGAGAGAAAAGCCAGCACAAATCCTCTTAGTTCTTACTATGCTAGCTTTCTGTTTGCAGATATTGATAGTACTGACCTATTGGGAGCTGCACACACCTCTGACCACACTGTCTCAATTGTGACCGCACAAACAAGTTGCCACGTAGCTGTAGATGAGTCCAATCGTAATCAGCTGGCAAGTCTTACTACAGCTAATCAGTGGAATTTTGCTTGGAGGGTAAGCTGTGGAGAAAAAAAACTGACTGCAATTTTGGAATCAGCATGCCAATTTTAGTTTTAATCAGCATAAAAATATAACTCAACAGAATTTTTTTTTTTTTTTCAAATTGTTCCCCAGTGTTATTAAGTGTCCCAGAGTAAATCATTCCTAACTGGCCAAACATTGTCAGTGATGCAGTTTTTGTCCAACTTTTAGGGCAACCTTTTTAAGTCAGGAGATTTATCCCATCTCCGCTACTATCAGGAGACCTCCTAAGTCCAAACCAATTAGGAGTTGTCAGGAGTTTGGTTTCTATCTATGGAGAAGAAGTTTTGTGTGATATATTCTGAGATGCTTGATAAATATGGACATGAATGAATCCCACAATGTGAGTCTTGATTTTAATGCTGGTGCTCTTCAGAGTTTCAAGACATAGCATTTTAACCCAAACATGAATTTTTGTTTTTACAGAAAAGCGGTTGGTGATGGGAAACGTGCTATTTTGATAAAACCACTCTGGGCAAAGGTACTTTTTTTTGTCTTTTACAATTTGGTCACAGTAATGATGCATGGACATGCAATGGAGGAAACAATCCAATATTTAGTACAGAGATTAGGGATGTCCTGAGCCAATCAAAACGCTCAGCTAAAATTTTTTTTTACAATTTTATTACATTAGAAAACGTTCAAATCCTAAATTGCAAACAGCATCTTGGCAAAAAAAAAGATACATTATATTGTGTCGGTATCCTGTACACCTATACAGATTCAACAAACAAAATGTCTTCTTCCAAAATAAATGTGAGCAATGAGTCATAAATGAATCAATTATTAATATTCAACTATTATTATTAAACTTGTTTTTCATTGAGGCATGCATCAGTGCACTATTGTTAGGATTCATTTGACAAATTTATTGTCCTGTGTAGATGTTTGTTTGTACTCATTTATCAGTTTGTCAGCCACACATCTGGTAGAAAACTTGGCCCTGGATAGATGTTGTTGATGTGTAACAGATCATATTACCTTCCAAGAGGGCCCCCCTCTGAGAAGATTAGATATGCCATGGAGGAGGTCCAGAGGGGTGTAAATGGTTTTCCAGATGCGTTGTTTGCCAAATGTAGATTAAGGCTGTTGACCGAGATTAACTTTGACTCCTCGCCGGCCGATACAGTCAGTTGCAGTTCATTGTGTTGTCTGTTGTGTAACTGTAAATATCAGAGGAGGCTCTACATTAGCAGATACTCAACATAAAGGTACATGAATTGGACATCACTAACAGAAACTGTATCTTTCATGTAGCTAAGTCATATTGAGCAGTGTCTCTGACGTCACATTGATGACTGCCACAAACGAATGTTAAGAGTTAGAAGTTAAAGTTTGGTTTGTTTGCAGGGTCACTACCGCTACTGTGAGGCTTTGTTCTCTTTGGGGGAGGTCAAAAGAGCTGTCGAAGCCAACAAGTTAGCTCAGACTTTGTGTAAGGGCGACCGAGAAGGAGTCAAAGATCTGGAACAACAACTGCAGAAATTCATCGGCGAACAGGCAGTCATTCAATCAGATGGAAAGCTCACAGGTATTTTCACTGTGCTCAAGTCATGTTCTTTTAATATTTAATTCAGACCTGATTATTTCTTGTCGTGGAGGAAGAAATGACTAGTTAACCACTGGGTGAACTCTGTAGTTTGCTGTCCTTTTAACAGTTTATGTGTTTTTGTTCTCAGTTATAGAGCCTAAGAGAATTCGCACTACAAGGTACACGTTGTTACCTTTTTTTTTTTTTATGTATATAGCTTGATCAGACATGGTTATTAAATGCTTCTAAATTATGGATGATTCATTCTATTTTTGTGTTTTTCTACCCGACAGCACTCACACAGTAGTTGATCTGTCCGGTTTGAATACAGGATCGTCTCTAAGGATCGGCCTAGTAAAAAACGCCCTCCACAGACGAAGGTTAGTAAGTAGTATTAGACACACATCGTTTCCGCAGTTTTTCAAATAAAAATGTAAAAAGTTGTCCCAGCCACTCAGTTTTGAGGATTTGCCGCTTTTATTTTTCTTATGTGATTGTAACTGTTTGATCTTTTTTTGGGCGGCTGGTCGAACAAAAAAGGAATTAATTGATGCCACCCTGGATCTCCATCTGTTTTGTAGATAAAACTATGGAAGATAATTTTACCTACAAGTAAAAAATAAAAATAATAAAAAATAAAGGGAAAAATAGGAAATTAAAGCTGTACACAGTTTTAAAAAAAAAAAAAAAGCTTGATGGAAAAAAAATAGAATGAATTCTTAAGATATGACGTTATCTTTTTAATTTTTTCTATTAAAGCAACATTACATAGAAATTGGTGTTTTTGCAATCTAGCGCCCTCAGTTTCAGAGAGCAATACCACTGTCTTAAATATAAACAGTTGTATTTTTTTAGTATATTACTTATGATCAAAAACTAGTGAGTCGACAACTTTGCTAACAGTCAAACATCAAGCAAGTGAAACAATACTAGACAGAGCAGCCAAATCATTCATTCATTCATTTTGTGAAGCTCTCGACAACGACTAAAAGTCGGCCGCCGATTTAGCTGATTATCCTGAGTACTAAAAATAAAGCAATATTTAATTTGCATAATTTTTCATCCCATTTGCTTTTAAATGATCCAATTTAAGCGAGATAATTATCTGCAGATTATCCAATGAATGAAAATAATCATGTTTTGTGCCCATAATTATGTCAGTGTGAGCAGCCAGCTTTTAGATACATCGCAGAGGAAAACGGCAGCTGGCACGTTTGTTTGTACGCTGTGTTTGTGCGGATATAGTCTTAGCTGAAGTTTGACGTTAATAATTAACTTGTGTGCTGACAGGTCCTACAGGGTAAAGGAGAGAAGAAAGCAGGTGAGTTTCTTTCAACACCTACTGACACCTAACACCTTTCCCTTTCACCTGAGTTCAGATCCTGTATCTCTCCCTCTTGGTTGTGATATAAGTTTCCCTTTGAGGCTTACACACACTCTCATAAATCATAACATAAGCTGCTGTGTCCCCATAAATGTCATTATTATATGTGTACTAGGGCATACACAGTAAGTTTCTTACAAACATGTTGAATGGATTTCCTTCCTGATAAAACACAGAAAGCCAATTCAACTTTGAAATCTTTTTTTCCTCTTTGCTTTTGTTGGTGCTTTGCTGCTGTAGATCAGTGAAATAGTGTGAACCCAGGAATGTGTTACTTCACATCGTACTTTTTTAAAGTCACATGCTGAACTGACATCTCATATTTGTCACCATAAATGCTCAGTTTTGTTCTGTAGTTAATCATCAGGCATTTCTAGAATAAACTTGCTCAACATAACTTACGAATGAAAACTTTTTGAAAAGCCACTGAGATTTTACACTTTGAGTCACAGCTCTTTGAAATGGTGAATTAATATTTTATTTTAACGTCACTTTTAAGCTAAGTTATAATAATGTTGGACTTCTTGTGTCATCGCAGCCTCATTTTTTCTAGTACAGCGGCACAGTGGACGCTTGAAGTGAAGTAGGACTACATGAAAATTAGTGAAGAAGTTTAGATAGTTGACAGCTGAAACCTGCTTCACAGCTTTTCTTCACAGCTTTCATTTAATTGCAGAGTTAAACAATTAAGCGAGTTTCTACTCTTCTCTGTTCTCTGATTATTTTTGTTTCTGTGTGGACACTTGGTCTTTTTCTATTGTCTAGAGCAGACAATTAATCCACTAATCAACAACAAACAAACTCACTTATGTTCGTCGTCAACATCCCATTTCAAAAATTCACAGCTGGTTCTTCTCTCTCTAGTGAAAAATGAAAAGGCTACACTGGTAGTGCAGAGCAGTCCTAAAGTCTCTAAACCATTAAAAAGGTGAGTGGAAGTACTGGTACTTATATCAATGCTTATATAAATGATGTCATATCTACAAGTTTGTTGTCACTGTTGTTTTTAAAAATGTAGTCAGACACGAAAAGTGCACAAATGTCGAGGAGAGGAAAGCTGGAGCTGTCGACGATCATGTGCTTGGTGAATATTTCTGCTCTATTGAGGGATAAATAAATGTGAGAACAGTCATTTCCATAATATTATTTAAAATATGGAGGTGTAATCACTGCAATATTTGTCTCTCTAGTTAGTTCTTTTAGTACGTACACCAAGGGTACATTTAGACATGATCCGGCGCATTTGAATGTGGTTAGTCTGTGGCGGTGTGGGCCACAGGGACGTCCACCAAAAAATGCAGCAACCTGTGGTGGAAAAATTTAACCAGGCTGCAGCCCAACGTTACACTGTGGATGCCAATCAGACGCTCAGACCGGTCAAACCCTCCACGGTCCTCCTGAACTGTCTCAGAAACGGAGACTGTCCAGGTGGATTCATGGACTAAACTCTGATATTCTACCTGTTGTGTTCTGGCTTTGTTTATTTCCATCTGTCTGGCTCACAGTTTACGCTGCAAAACAGTGACACAGAAGTAAAATTTTGTTTGTGTCCAATAGTTTGAGAGAGAGCGAACATTGGTCAAGAGACATACAGTAGACAGTGAATGAGAGTGAGGAAGCGCCTAAAACCAAAAAAGTTATTTCCTGACTATTTCACACTGGTTACATTCAGCACAAATAGTCACACCACTAATGTACCCTAATAACAGTCTGACAACTTCAGTTCAGAACTGTTAAAGTGATACAATCATACAGGGAAGACTTCTGTGTGTATTTATAAACTCATAAATAATGTTTTAAACTCTAAAGCATGTATGATTTGACTGTGCATCTTGCCCTAGCAGTAGATGTAAGATAGTAAGATGAACAAACTGTGAACAGAGATATCTTTTATTGGGACATTGTACTCTCAATGCTGAAGCATGGGAAAGCTGTATACGGTGATATGGTGCTTTGGAAACCAACCCGAGCTTTTCTTTATTTTCTTTACTCTGATGAATTTGTGTCCAAGCATTTCATCTCAACAACAACTGCGTTACCGCGTGCTAACAAATATGATGACGGCCATATTATGGACTGTGTACCTGACTGGAAATTCTGTGTTTTCCAGTGAGGTGTCTATAAAGAATGACAAGAAAGTGCCAACAACAAAAGAGTCCAGCATCACGGCAAAGAAGAAATCAAAGAACAGAAAAAGGTTTGAAGACGAGGTAAGGATGTTCTTGCGCGGTTTGTAATGCAACTGCAGCTGCATCGTCTGTGGGAGCTCTGCTTCTGTTATTTGCCTAACATGTTGCTTTAGTCACGAGTGGGGACTTGTAAAGTTTTCCTAGTACAGCGGCAAGTCTATCGAAAGAAATTGCACATGCTCACAGAGCGCTGTAACTTTTTAGCATGACAAATCTGACCTGCTGTGATGTTTTGTTTTGTTTTGTTTTTGTTTAGAACCAGAAGGTGGACGAAGGTAAACCAGGCATGTGCAAACAGTTCAAAACTATGGTGCAGGATGGCTATACCGCTCTGGCTGACCACCGTAGCCGCAATGCAGAGCAGGCCTTCAGGCAGGCACTGGAGTTTCTGGAAAACAGCAAGGTAATCGTTAGACTCATTTAGTCCTTGTGAGTTTTTATCTATTTAACTGGTTGGTTGATCTGTTTTTTTCAAAGAATGTTGTGCACATGTCGTGGCAGTACTTTTTAATTTGTACACAATCGAAGTTGTGCTTTAAGAGCAACATTAATCTACCTTTGGCTACAGATTTGTGGTGTTGTATTCACACCCGTCACTCTGCATCACCCAGACAACATTATTACTTTACACTGGATGACTCATTTCCTTTTGCTTTCTCAGGAACTTGGACTTTCCACACTGGATGTTCTGTTGCTACATTTTGGACGTGTATCAGCCCTGACAGATATCGGCCAGCCTGAGGTAACTCATAGATAGTTGTTAAGCCAAAGACAACATGTTCACTGAGTTTCACCAGGAAATTGGTTGACGTCTGATCACAGTCCATTGAGTTAACACAAACGTTTTACTGACTTCAACTTGATGCCGTAAAATGTGCGTCCAACTCACTGTCTAAATCTAAAATAATAATTTCACGTTGAGTGATTAGGCTGTTTGTCTTTACTTTCATCACGATGTGCAACATGTTGCTTTGATTATTTACCGTGAGGTAAATTTGATCAGGAATCAGAAATATCCTGACACATCTTATTGTTTCAAGTCATGGTGTGTTTTTATGGACAGGATCGTTTAAGTTAACATAAAATATAGAAAATTGTAAGTAAATTCTCTGTTGCACTCATTACATGTCCGGTTGTTTTGTTTAACACAGGAACTTGGGCAAGCACACAGACTTCTGGAGAAGATGAAATCATATGAGCTGAGGATGTTTCAGTGTCTTGTTTTCTACGCCATCGGGAGGGTGTATTTCAGAGAGAACAGGTACAGTAGCTTCTAGTCTTAGCAGTTTTCTTTTTGCTGCGTCAGACTGTACAACGTGCGTCTCTTCTTCGGACAGGTTTGCTGTGGCTCTGGAGCAGTTTTCAGATTCCCTGCAGATGGTCAAGAATCAAATAACGCCGGGTAAACTCACCTGGCCTTTAACAAAAGAGACTGTCAAAGAAACACAGCCAGACTATTTCAAGGTAAGTTATTATCTAAAACAAGTTTGAATATAGGAGCACATGCAGTGCCTTTTTAAAAATACTAGAAATACTTTTAAATTAAATAATATAAAAGTAGCTTAAATGAAGCATTATTCCGAAGTCATCACAGATTAAGCTAGTCACTCATTCTGATCACATGTTGGGCTTATCTTTCTTGTATTTTCTCTTTTTAGAAAATTCTGGAGGACGCTATAGAGTTGTGCAGATTTCCTCCTATGCCTGATGCCATTTGTCGACATGAGAAATGTCACAGCCATTTGAAAGCTGAAATCTACTTCACAGACCCGGATTTTAAGGTAAATGACACCTATGAAACACAGCCAGGTTGATTTTCTTTTAATTCAAATATTAAATAATATATGCTTCTTCCTGTAGGGCTTCATTCAAATTTGCTGCTGTCAGAGCTGCATCATCGAGTACCACATGACGTGTTGGAAGACACTGAAGTCGACGTTGTTCTTTGAAAAGAGTGAAAAGGTTCATTTAAATTTCACAGCAGCATTTCCTGAAGGCCAGACTGGCTGTTTCCTCCTGCTTCCAGTCTAAATCGGTTCTTTAATTTTTGTGTTGTAGGATTTCCTGCAAGATTCTTGTTTGACTCCGGACTGTGTCGGAAAAATCTGTAGTATCAAAATCTTTGGGCCAACAGGCCTGGTGAAGTGTAAGGTAAGATGGCTCTCTTCAGGTGAAATGGGCTGTGCTTGTGAATCACAGGATTATTTTTTCTGACCCTCTTTTTCTTCTCAGTTTGAAGCTACCATCACCAAACCACAGACTCCAAAGAAGCCAAAAGTCAATCAGAAATGTACAAGGTGAGGCCGCAGCTTGACAAAACACGCATTGCAGTCATCTAACACACTTTAAAGGGTCACATACTGATTGATAAGTACTTGGTTTCTAAATAACTTTTTTAAAAATGTTTTAGTCTGAAGAAGTTAAAATCAAAGGAAGAGCGCCGACTCAAGAGGAAGCAGCATAAGCAGTCATTCCAAGAAACGCCGGTTATCACAGACGAGATTCTGCAGGAGAAAGAAGACCCAACAACCCAGATTCAACAGAAAGGTACCGCTGCTCACATCGTCACACATTTGCAGCAATATTTCTGACTTCACTCATTGACTTTTTTTCTAACTTTCTAAACTAATCTGTAATTTCTCATCAGTTAATTCGATATAGTACATTTTTATATTCATAATAAATTATGATGATATCACTACACTTAGTGCCTATCCAGGTTCCCCCTTTATCTAAACTCAGGTTATTGGAAAAGCTTTGGAAGATTTTCTGATCAACATAACTTAACTCAACATAATTTTATTAATGTCCAGGGTAGCGCCTGACCAGTTGTGTATTTTTGAGGCCAATGCTGACATTAAAAATCTCATACATTATATTATCTGATATTTATTTAACAACCTTTTTTAGATAAGGATCCCTTAACTGTTGTTAAAGAATTGTGATGGGGGGACATTTTACTGTTGAAAAATAAAATATATAAGATATCTTTTGCTATTTATGTATTGCAAACTTGTCAGCTAACACCAAATGTCTGTCTGACGTCAACAAATAATATCAGCCATCCTAATGCGTCTAAACTAGAAGTCTTATCAGGCTTTTGTTCTTTTGTAGCATCATAACTTCCTCTAGCTTGTGTAATTCTTCACCAAACTGTCAGGCCGCACTAGCTTCATCAAAACCTATGAGACCTAACTTTGTTTTAGCCAAACAAGTGTTGAGTTACTTTTTGTCGGTCCTCCACCGTGCCTACAGCCTGGCTGCTGTACAGGGATCGAGTTCTTCTGCAGATCAGCCAGAACATGGAGCTTCTGAGAGAGGAGAAAGGCCTCCAGGTGTCGACCCTGACCAGCAGTCTGAAGCCCTGGCTTGAACTGGATTTGTCAAGGGGGAACCAGATAGCTGGGAGGATACTGAACTGGCAGGAAGAGCAGCTGGAGAGTCTAGGTCAGGTCACTGAGCTGCTACTAGAGAGGAGGAACCGGGTTTGGGCTCGTGTCCTTATCCAGCTGCTCAGTAGCTGTCTGGATATAAATCCTAAACTCAACAACTGGGCATGCCAGCTCAACAATTCAGGTCAGCATTTTATTGTTAATCCTCAGTTCAAGTGATTATTAAATCGTGGACCAACATCATGTTATGAAGGCTGACCAAACCTTTGCTGCTTTCTTTAGGCCTGAATGCTGCCAGATCCTTCATTGACCTAAACGCGGGACACTTGGAGCAGCTTGACTTGGCTTTTTTGCTCAACTTTGGTCCCCTCCAGGAAGTGGTTATAGAAAAGCTTGGTACTAGGCCAGAGCTTTTTTCAAGCATTGGATTGACTGTGACTGAATACTTAAAACAGGCCCCGCCACATGACATGAGGCTGTTTATCTGGACTCTGGAGGAGCATAGAGATGAATATGACTCTTGCCACACTATACTGGATGAATATTTTGATATGATGGGTACGTATATTAAACTTCAACTAACATTTGATTTAAAGCTGCATTTTTTTTTTTTTTTTTTTTTGTTTTTGTTTTACATCACAGTTTGATTTTTAATTGTTTGATTTTCAGATGGACATTGTTCAGTCTTAAAAAAGTCTGATGAAACTCAAAATGTAAGTCGAAACCTAACATCGGTTTGTTTTCTTTGGTTTATAATTCATTGGATTCAAGTTGGTTGCCACATAAACTAAATTTAAAGGAATATGTTTGTTTGCTTTCATGCAGAGAGATAGATGAGAATATCGAAACTAGTGTCACGTCTATACAGTAAATAAAAGGATTCTGCCAGTTGGCGTAGCTTAGCATAAAGGCTGGAAACAAACGGAAATAGCTAGCACAGAGTGTCTGAAAACATCTTAAAGTCTTAAAGTATTGGATTCAGCTCCCTGAAAAGACACAGTAGCTAATACGCTCATCATCTCATAATGGGCAAGTGTCAGTTTTAGCAATAACTTGAATTAACTTCATTATTTTTCAATCATTTTTCTGGGTCCAGGTCACTTTTAATTATAAATTATTGTGGATCTGTCTGATCTGTCTCATTAAACTTCAATTTGCTCTCATTTCAGAATTCTCCTATGAAGAGTCGGGGCCGGAAAAAGAAACAGAAAGAGCCAAAGGTCAGACGTTCGATTTGATATTTGTTGCTTGTGAAGATAATATGTCCGTGTAGCATCACTGAAGTTCTTCCTCTTGTCTTCCTCTCAGGGTGTTATTGTTTTGTCTGGGATGAGAGGCGTAACTCAAAGAGATGAATGGGACCAAGAAATATTTGAAGATGACTCTTTGTAAGTTGGATCATCCAAATGATCACACAGTGTTGTATTGTAACTGTAAGACTGTTTATAATGTTGCATTTTTGTGTCAACAGATCATTCCTTCACCCTGGTGATCCGTTCAGTGTACCCAGTCACCTTCGGGAGCAAGTGGCTGATTTTGAAGATCAGTACAACAACACCAGACACAGAAGTCACTATAAAAAGATTTTAGACAACAACCCTGACCCGACAAAAGAGAGTTTGTATGAGTAAGTGAAAACTACAGTTCAGTGTATACAGTATATATTATTCTTTATGCATATTCTCCTGATTTATATATCTGGATGTCTCTCGACTCCTGCAGCTACTTTGATCAGATCCTGGAGGAGCACGGTCCCCTCGTAGCTGAGGATCCTCTGCTAGTGGGAGAACTAGATAATTTCCCTTCCGTGGCTCAGCAGAAGATCCAGGAAGCGGGCGGGTTCGAGTCCTTCCTCTTGGAGTCCCTTCGCTTCATCAAGATTGGGAGGTCCATCGGCCTGGCTAAGCATGCCGTGTCACTGCAGCAAGCTGGGAATGGGGCCAGCCTGGATGACCTGGATGACCTGGACAACCTGGACGACCTGGATGAGATAGGAGATCCAGACACAAACTCTAAATCATCTGATTTGCATGCTAGCCTTGACCCAGCTTTCTTAAGCTATCTGGACGGTTATTCATCTGCTCAGACTGAAGTCTGTCCCATCCTCCCAAATCCCTATACATATGGAGCCCTCCATCTTCCAGTCAGCCAGTCAGCTAGTGGAGTTCCTCTGACAGGTTATGATCCCTTTTCCCATTTGACTAATGGTGACACTCAACAGCAAGTGCCTTTCTATTTACCTAATGACCTGGATCTCTATACCACTGAGATGGACAGTGAAGTTTGGGACGATCCAATCATCCATCCAGCTGATTCCTCTTCAGACGGAGTCGCTTCAATGATAACTGATGAAATCTTTTCAAAGAAACATGCGGCAGCACAGGTTCATACCAACATTTCACTAAACAAACAAATAGTTGGAACATGTAAATGCATAAATGCATGTTGAATTGAGTGCAAGCTTGAAATGTTCTTTTTATTTTGGGTTCATAGACGTGTCAGGAGACCATGAGGAGTGTAGCAGTGAATACTGAACCTCATGAGCATGAGAGCTGCCCGGTGAGTTCATGCTTTCTCTCTCACTCTCAGTATCAGTCGTGTTCTACTTAAACAGTTAAGAGATAGAGTTTTGAGACTGAGTGTGATCCAGGCGGTGGTCATGGAAATGATGTAAAATAGTGAGACGAAGATGTTTCCTTTTGGTTTGTGTCTGATAGTCTGACAGAGAGTGAGCATTGGTTGAGCAACTTAGACAGTAAATAAGAGCATGACAAGTATACAGTATTACAGTACGAGTAATAGTTTCTCAGAGTGATCTTCATAGTTTCTTCTGTTTGTACCTGGACCAAAAGAGACTTTTTAGTGAGTCTTTTCGTTTCCCTTTTTAAATGGTTTTCTCTTTAGTTAGTACATTTGGAGATCGTTTATGGGCACATAGTTCTCATAGATTTGTGTTATTTAGGTATAAACAACCAAAGTAAAGCCACAAAAATAAGGAAATAGTTATTATAATAGTTAATAGTAATTGATATTAGAGTACACTATAAGGAAAAAACAGGAATACAGATGTAATTGAATAAAATAGCAAATTATCAGTTAAGCTCAGTTAAGTAAGTTAATTACTAAGTTGTTGTCTTTTGGAGTTTTGTTGTTGACCTTCTTGTCCTTGTTTATTCTTCCAGGGTGACCTTAACAAAAAGCAAAAGAACAACAAGACGTTGCAGGAGGAGATCGAGAAAATATCTACTGGCCGTGACGCCGTCTCCCTCAGGCACAGAAAAGATCTCGCTTCCCTCGAGGAAGAAGTGCAGAAGATCAACGCCAACATACAAGTAGGTCCATAACTGGTTATAATTATTGTGGTTTATAACTTATGAGCTGAATTTCAATCACTAATGACTTATTGGTTGTTTTCTGTTGTCAAGGTGACCAATAAAGAGCTGACACTGTTCCAGCACAAGCTGGAGGAGGAGGTGAGGAAGGATCAAAAGGAGAAGAAAGCCAACCAGGAGGTACTCAGGTCTCTCAAGGTGGAGATAGAACGGTTGGTAGAGGAACAGGAGAGGTAAGGCCAAGCCTGATCATCTGAAATATTATATCTGTCCTGCATTTATTTATTTATCTAAGTGTCTTATTATCTTTCTGTATTTGTGCTGCCGTTTTTCCGTGCACAGTCTCGCCAGAAAAATCCGAGAGAAGAAATCCAAGTATGACACAAAGTTTAATGATTTCCTGGAGCTGAGGTGAGCAACAGGCGGCAGTGAAGCTTAAACTGAAAAATCCTCCTGGACTGTTTTGTTCACTTCTTTCTTCTTGTTCCTTCAGCAATCAATCAGCCGCTGAGAAGATGAGTCTGGAGGATGAGATCAAGCGCTGTAAGATCTCAGTTAACTCTGCTACCAGGAGGTCTCTCACAGCTCAGGTAGGTCCTAGTTTTTAAAGGGGCAAGGGTCCCAAAATAATTCACCTGGAATTAAAATGCAGGCAGGCACAAGTGGGACTGATAGTCACTGACATCCATTCCTTGTTTTGCTCCTCCAGTTGTCAGTAGTGGAGAGCAGTCGGGATCAGGCTTTATACGGCCTCTACAGAGAGCTGGCCAACGCCAAGGCTTTTCAGAACAAACTGGATGAAGCCGTACACATGTAAGTAAGAGTGAAATAACGGCTTTAACCTGTCCTGCTATCAGACAGACCAGTTGATTTATGTCCTGTCTTTTCCAGATTCCCAAACAAGGACCTGGAAATGACCAGAAGCAACTGCAGAGCCAGCGTCCAAGAAATCGAAAAGAAAATCTCCGCTGTGGAGGTAGATGAATCCATTGCTGAAATATTGACAGCAGCAACAAGATCATAAATAAATCACCCCACACACAGCAGATTTCAAAGAATATCAACAGACTTTTATTTATCTTCTGATCAATTTCAAATAGAGCCCCCAAAGTCCTGAAAGATTTGTTTAATTTTATTCTAAATCATGTTCACATGCCTCGATGTTGTGATGTGTGTGTTAAAGCAGATGTTTAGTAACATGTATCTCTCTGTGTTCCACAGGCACATTACAAGGAGCAGATAGATCAGGTGAAGAAGGGCAGGAGAGTCAGCGAGTTGATTGTAGTCAGCATGAACGAGCTTGAACTTTCGACTGGACCAGTAAGACATTTCCCCAGATCAAATAAACCAGTAACATCTAAAAGTCAGGCTGGTCTTTAAAAAGCATCATCAACATTTAGCAAATCTTACCATGAATGTTAAATAAATTCTTTCTATTCTGAATCATTTTGACATTATAACTAAGTATACAATATATTTTAAATTATTGTTTAAAACTCTTTTTACTTGTTTTTTTGTTTTTGTACTGTAGTCAGTTAAATATCAGTCAAAGGATTGGCAAATCATTGCATCCTGTTTTTATTTAAGTTTACTTTTTTTTAATCAGGGTCACAGAATATCAGAAATTTGTTTTATCAATACTAGTAATGACTGTTTAAATGTAGAAACAGATACACATGTAAACTTTCTCCTGTCCACTTTTAATGTTTCAGTTGTCTGTGGCAACCAAAGAGATTGTCCCGCCGCCTTCAGCCTCCAACGTCTCCCATGTCTCCCCACCGCTCCTCAAGCCGCCTGGAGCCGACACCCGGGCTGGTCCAACTCTGATGCAGCACAAACCTCCGAGCAGGACCCAGGAGCCTCCACACAGCACCGTGTTTGAAAAAGCAATCGAGCGCCTGGCCACCATGTTCCCTGACTATACAAGGTAACACCAGACCACTGATACTTTTAGTCATATATTACATTTTACATTATTTGTTTACGTTTTATCATTAAGTTACCATCCTCCAAAATTCAGCAATGTAACGTTGTGTCCTTGTGTTTAAGGCCCGACTTGAAGAGGTTTATTCATGAGTTGCGTTTATCCAGCGGTGGAAGCCTGAACAGCATGGAGTTGCAAGATATGGTTGGCGGAGTGACCCAGCTGATCCTGGACCATCAGGTAGGTTGTTGGATTCAAAGTGGTATTATACATATATAGACCCCCGACAACCAGACCAGATCATGTAATGCAAGTCAACTCATTTCTAACAGCTGCTTCAGGGACCTGTGAAGCTCTAAGTGTTCAGTCATTTGTCATCTAAAAGACACACTGCATTGTTTTTTCTTCTCAGGAGAAGCTTAATGCTGGTGCCAAATCAAACGTCACAGGACGAGGGAGTCCAGCTCAGTATGGGACCTCCCCATACACAGGCCCAGTCTGGCAGACACTTGGACCCCAGAGAGTCACACACTCAAACGCAGTAAGTCCAAAGACAGCCATGAGTATGAGCTGCATTCATATTGGTCCAAGAGTCTGATTTTGAAGAAACAGAAATTTTATGGAAGAAAGACATTAACACTTTAATATCAGAGTTAGAAAGCTGCTTCTGTACGATTCTGATTGTTTCACAATGCGGCTGGTTTTAGGATGAAAATGGATTTAGGATTACGATTGTAACTGTTTTCTCTCTTGCCAATCAGCTGAATGTCGAGGATCCTTGTATCATCTGTCACGAGGACATGAGTCCAGACACCATCTGCGTGCTGGAGTGCAGACACAGCTTCCACAAGGAGGTGAGCGAAGATACTGTTCTGATGTTTGTTATGAATAACACAGAGGCGTCAGAGCATGGATGCCCCAAAACCAGGCGGCACAGTCAACATTTATGGACCTTTAAGATTACCTGCACACAGTGCTACAGTTTTAAAATGTGTTTTATAAGTTAACAATAAACACACAAGCAAAATCTCACCTAAATGGAGGCTAGTTAGGAGTTCATATTAGGGCTGTATTGGATATTAAAATGAATTTTGAGTCCTAAAGAGGCCTTAAAAAGTTCTACATTTAATTTCACTGTGTCTGTGATACTTGACAAACGTGGAACAATTCCCTTTCTCATAAAACATTTCTAAAGATGGTTTTAAATCGTCTGATTTCTTCTTCGCTGCCTTTATTAGCACACTGTCATGTTGTTTCGCACATTACTACCAACAACTGTCAGTTGGTGGAAGTTTTTTTTTAACCCAATTATTCTCACTTTCTACTGCCGCTTTTAATGTCGAGCCTTTGTTCTGTTTGTGTTCAGTGTATAAGGTCGTGGCTGAAGGAGCAGAGCACCTGTCCCACATGCAGAGATCACGCATTGCTGCCTGACGATTTCCCCATGCTGCCCGGGAGGAGGCGCCAAGCTCTGTGATTTCTTAGACGTGCTTTCCTCTATACTTCATTGTGTACATCTGATTTTATCTTTTATTTTACCAGTTATTTCATTATAATCTCAAATCTTTTTTGTATGCTTTAAACGCTCTAACATGCATGAAGAAACCAATTTATATTTCAAATAAACAAAATGTCTGTTTGAAAGCGTCTCTGGTGGATGTTCTTCTGTCACAAACCCCCTAGTAAAACCACAACATGTTTCTGCACATAGATTGATAGACCATCAGATGTTAGTTTGATATGTAGACTTTTAAAAAAAAAACAGCCTGAAAATTCTTGAAATGAGTGCAATGTCTTAAATGACTAACTTCACTGATCATCACGGTCTGTAAAAATAAAAAAAATTCAAAGTTCTCTTTGAAAAAATGTAACATTTATTAAACTCAAATATATATTTTTAAATCACAAAGGAATGATCTCTGTTGAAACATGTTTGGTCATTCATCTGAACTTGTAATAAGTCAAACAATCCATTTCCTGGAGCCACAGAAGGTTAACATCGTTAAAAACATGAAAAAAAACCAAACTGTCAGATCTCCACGTGGAAACACTACACACTGACGCTCAGTCCTGTCTGTTATAGCCAGCAGGTCTGCAGTAAACTTATCTCAGTGCTGATGTGATTCCAGCTTCAGACTCTGCACAGCTTCAGCGGGAAGTTCTCTGTGATCAGATGATCGTCATGAAGCACGATGACAATGTTGACTTCAAACTCTACAAGGACAGAAACAACATATCATCACATTGTGAGAACTTACTGGGGATGAATATCTGAAATATCAGTGAAAACATTTTTGGGAAAGCTTTATACAACATAACATACAGCTTCATATTAAATGATTAATCTATTCCCCAAAATGTTGAAAATACTTATTCCATACACTTGTTGGAAGCATTAAAGAAGTTATCCTTAAGTTAGGTTGTCATTATTTCATTTTCCTTCTATCGAACCAAACAATGGTTATAAAACACTGACAGTTATGTTCATTGTTACAAAGTTTCAGTTGTTTTGACACTGGATTTTTTTAATGCTAATAACATTCTTTTCTAATTTTTATCATAAATACTTGTGGGGAATTTGAAAAACAATTGAAAAATAAATTTGTCTGTGCTTTCTGTGGGACCTCAAACACATCATCATGTTATTGGAAGGATAAGTCTGATGATACATAGCTTTGTTATATAGTTATTATGTATTTAAGGTCCAACATACACCAAAATCAATATGTGTGATAGGACTGGAAGGTTTTACTGACCGACTTTGAAGTTGGTGGTCTCCAGTGTGGGGCAGGTGAACAGCCTGGGGAACACCATGTAGATGGGAATAGGGAGACTGTGGCAAACATCACCTTCAGCTATCTGGATATTCTGGATCTCTGTGGCATCTCTGGCGTAACCTTCAGCACAACCTGAACACAGCGGACATTTAGAAGACAGAAAACTCAGAACTCATCCAATCATCTCACAGCGTGGACTTACCACAGGTCTCTACTCGCACAAGCTGCAGTTCAATACTCTTGATGGGAACGTCAGAGTTCTCCACCACCACCTCTCCAGTCAGCGGCTGGCTGATGACACAGTTTGTGGCGTCTAAATGGCCTCTGATTAGAAACTTTGGCAGTGCGGTCCTCTGAAGACAGAAAGCAACTTCCTCAAGTCAGTACAGCTTTGAGGAAAACAAACAGAAGCAATAACATTTGTTAAAGTGTTTTTCACCTCGCGGATGTTCTGCAGGGTGTCTGGAGTGATGGTGAAGTTGACTGGAGTGGGGACAACTTTAGCTTTCTGCGGCTGAAAATCAAACAGAGCAACAAGTTCAACACATTTCTAAAATTTATAAAGAGAAGTCATCTGATGACGGTTTATGCATCATGCGCCTCTGGAAAATGCAGACATAAAGCCAAGTGCAGACTAGAAGTGTTAAAATCTTGCTACGAGTCACAAAGACATTTTTGTTCCAGACTGTCGTCATGTTGACGTGAGTTCACACAAACTACATAACTGATTTCAGATGAGATTTATGGTTACAAGATTATTCCAAGACGGCATCAAATGTTTTTGATATTCAACAAAATCATGTGAGACATCACCACAGATTCTTTTTTATCCTATCACAAACACACGGTGTTCTTAGAATTTGAAAACAATAATGATAAATGTCTTGACTTCACTACATTAAAGCCCTGTGACAGTCTGGTCGCAGTGGTATAGTCTTATTATCACAGTAGTTTATGTAAATAATATAATGTTTCTCTCACCTGACAGTGCACAATGAACTCACAGTTCCTGCTCAAGTCTTTGGCCAGCAGGGAGCGCTTCATGTCACAGCGGAGGGTGTACTGAGGAGGAGACAAACAAGATGGGGATTCTTTTGTATGTTGCAGCAAGGATTAATGTTATACAGCTTGATCAAACTCAATTCATTTTACATTTTTCATTCATTTTCCAAAACCACTTATCCTTTTCAAGAAAAACGAGAGGGGAGACGAGGGGAGCCATGAAACCATAGGGACCACACGGTGACCACCTCGCGTACAAAAAGTCTTTTTTTGTGCCTCGCTCACCTGAATGTTGACAAAGACGCCGTGGTATGTCTCGTACAGTACTTTGTTGCCTTTTGTGTTCAGAGGGAACTCAAAGGGGATCTCAGTCTTGCCTGCTGGAACTTTTCCTGCCTTGGCCACCTCGATGTTACTGCTGATCAGGTGGATAGGCTGCAACATGAGGCAGGAAGGTTGGATATTAATATCAGCAACAGTTTATACTATGTGTAATATCAGTATCATGTTGTCAGGCTGAGCAGCCTTTGACTATTTAACTTGAAAAAGATGAATGTTCTCACTGCTGACCAGCTAAAACTGAACAATGAAATGTGACACGTTTGTAACATATGCATGTCATTTCTATTGAGTGCGTCCATTAGAGCTAAAACAATTAGTTTGATCATTTATGTCATTTATCAAACAAGAAAACACTCCCTGGTTCCTCATTGGTGAGAATTTAGTGGTTACAAATTGAACATCTTTTGGTTAGAGCAATCAAGGTTTCTGAAAACATCACATTGTGCTTAAAAATGAAGATAGCTAGTGATAAATTGAAAATATAATTGGTTTAGTAATACAAGTTATTGTTTAGAAATAACAAATTAAAATCTGGTGCAGTGAATTGAGTGCACAGCCCATGCAAAACCAGCCCTGAACCCAGAAATATGTCAAGAGCCACTGAACATGACCTCGATCCAAATTAGGGGCTTCCATTCCCAGAAGAAATTTGGACTCTCACATCCCTGCATCCAACACTGCCCCCAAAGTATTCCATCCCAAGTGGGACTGGAGTGGTTTATTCATTAATCACCTGTTCCCAGAGGCCAAGGTGATGTATTAAAATGTCTTTGTCCAACTAAAAATCATCACATTTGAGAAGCTGAAACCAAAGAATTGTTGCTTTGCAACAAGCCATCAGTTTAGACTGCACACCTTCGGATTATTTAAAATGTTTCATCTCCACGTGGCTCATAGTTCACCTTGACAGAGTTGTAGAAAGCCTCGAAGACGCCAACGCTCTTGGAGCTCAGTTGCAGGTTCACCAGCCCCTCCATGCTCAGAGTGATGCCGTGATGCTGCAGCGCCTCCCTGCACACCAACAGGATGACACCAGCCACCGTTTCCTGCACACAAAACAACAACACTGTTAAATTACTGACTGCTGTCTTCACCATAATATTTGTAGTCAAAACGTATCACACAATATTTCATATTGGTATTGCTGATGTTCTCAAAAATCCAACATCAGTTGGACTTTAGAGGTAAGATGTAATCCGTACAAGTAGCAGTAGTAGTCAGGGCAGTACCATTGTAACAGAAGAAGTAGTACTGATAGTCGTAGTAGCAAATTAACTGCAGTACCAGTAAAAGTGTGTGTGTATAAGTGCCATTGTAGAAGAGGTGGTAGCATTAGTACCATATCCAGACTGATACTGAGATTTTAAAGCCAGATACCAGTCAAGAAGTATTTTTTAACATAAACAAACAAAATTGATACAACTCCACTAGTTTTCTGTGACTGTTTTTTTTTATTGCGACCAAAATATTACTGAGCAAGCCATGTTATAGATACAATCGGTTTGCACAGTTTATTGCTAACCCTAACTTTAACAGACGTTTTTCACAGTAGCAATAGTAGGGTCAACACAGGTGTTTCCAATGATAGTGAATCAACATGCACCACAGCAGCACCCTGACTCAGTTTGACCTGAACGGAACAGGACCTTCATTAGTACCATTGGTAACACCTGTGTTTACCTACCATTTCATGTCAAAATGGCTGCTGTGAAAAAGGTATTACAGATATAGTAATAGTAGCAGCAGTAAAAGTTGTAATAGCACCAGAAGCAGTTTTGGTAACAGTTACAGATTTACTATGTAGTAGCTGTTTACAGATAGTAGCTGGAGTACTAAAGTAGTAGTAGTATTAGCTATGGTAGTTGTTGAAGGAGTATCATGTAGCCTTAGATGCTCATGTTTTTATGTCCACAGCTACGGTTGTGATAGCAGTAACTGGTCTGTCTGTAGAGCTAACTTACACTTCAGTTGTTAATATGACGTCTGGCAGCACATAATCTGACAGGGTGGCAGATTTTGTCGTAACACCGGGTCAATCAGCTGCTGGTCATGTGCCGAAAGAACAACGCCTCCAAGCTAAGTAGCTAGCTGGACTAGTGTTTTTATAAAAATACAGTGTTTTACTGACAGTTATAACAAAGTTAAACACCAGGATAGAAAGGTTATCGTTTGGTAAACAAACCACAGAAGCAGCTTGTCAGCTGACTGAGGTTAACGTACTCACCCCTTCATGGTAAACTTTGTTTGCTCTTTTCAGTCTTATATCCAAAGTGACGCTCATCTCTGACCACCACTCATCAGACAGACATTAAAGAAATGTTTCCAGCCTCTTTGTTGTTAAAATAATAAACATATAAAGTGTTTTTTTATCTACATCCACTCTCCTGGTTTGTGTTCCGCTCAGCGGCGACAACAATACGACTTCCGGTTCAAATACTCCAGAATAAAAGCGGCAATCTGACCTGTGTGCCTCGGGGAAAAAAGGCTTCCGGTTTGAATCCTTCAAAGTAAAAGCGGAACTCACAATCCCAAATTAACAAAAAAGGCTTTGTTGCAAATAGTTTTGTGTGTCCACTGTCCTTGAGATTTCTGTATCCACCTCAATCCAATGGGGTTTGATAGTTTTATTTTAAAACCTCAACACATTAAAATAAATTAACATAATTAATAATAACAGTAAAATATTCAACTGCTTTGCAAAGAGTAAACAGTCCGCCTTTACTCCACTGACCTTGTTGTAAATAGTTTTTTTAGAACTATTTTCTACTGAAAAAATAGTTCCAATTAAAGCTTTATTAATGTAATTTGGGTAGAAGTTAAAATGTGAAATGAAAATGTATGTTTTTGTTTGTTTGTAAACCAACCCTAAAATTTAATCTACTAAAATAATGTGTCAAAATACTCCTGCTGGTGTTTGCTGTATGCTCACACTGTAACAAGCTGCAGAGTTACGAAAGTCAGCTATGAACTGTACAGTGGTGACAATTTGAGATTAAAGTGTCACTACTGTCCAGCCTTCAGGCTTCATACAGTTAACACTAACATGAATCACTGGTGGTATTTGCTATTTATTCATAAGATGCTCAGACAGGACTACACCCTTTAGAAATTAGATAACCTTTCTTTGATCAACCTTTAGTATTTTCTAGCCAGGATAGTTTTTGATAGCTCCTGTTGTGCTTTGGATTGAAAGATTGTTTTGACCAGATACAGTTGCCAGCAGCTCAAGCTGCTGGCTATTTTTCGGTGTTGCCACAACAAAAGACAACTGAGACGCTAGAGCCGGTGTCTGAACCTGTTTTGTCCTTCAGGCAGCTTCATTCATTCAACTGTCCATCCATTTTCTATAAGCACTTTACACAGGCTCATTGTGTAGGTATAAACATGCTCTGGGACATGACATTTAATTTAAATCTTTACTTAATAAATTTATTTAGAAAACAAAACTAAACATTGTATTAGACTTTATAGATCATACATCATCCTATACCTAGTGTATGATTATACCAACATAATCTATTTGCCTAAAAAAACAGAACAAACAATGCAAGAATAATGTCAAGTACATTCTGATTTATTTTAATAAAAGATGTGCCATAAAAACTCAGTAACAGAAGCATCAACACCAGTAGATGTGTACTAATTCATACTAACCTAGATTCACATAGAAAAATGATCCTCTTATTAAACTAACCAAAATTATTCAACCTACTTTCAGCACTGTGATGCTGAAACAGATGTTTTTGGATTGAAGCTGCTACAAATATATATTTAGTTCTGATTGTCAGTATCTTTGGAGGAACTGTCTGATATTTGGGGAAAATGTCTCCCCCATGTTCCAGCCTCAGTGCAAAAAATCAGTCAAATCAGTGTATTTCCCAAAATGAAAAGCTACTTTTAATGCTGGCTGCTATATATATATATATATATATATATATATATATATATATATATATATATATATATATATATATATATATATATATATATATATATATATATATATATATATAAATTATTCCAAAAAGGCCTTAAAAAGCATTTACCACTACCCAGATAGTTGTCAACCCTGGTGATCCAAACAATAAAGAGAAAAAAATTATGGTGATGATTAAATGAATAAGCAAAATGTGCAGAGAAAATGTAATTTGATGTCAGGTTTTCCAGTCTGGTGGCAAATTTGAGACTTACAGTATTGTTTTTTTTATACAATGTTATGTAAAAATGTGTTTGAATTAGGAGTAATGGCCATGGCAATATACAAAATGTCAGCATAACACACTGGTCCAGACCTCACTAACATCTCACAGTTACATTAAACAGTGCAAATGACATGTTTCCTTCATTCTTCTTTGTTCTTATAGTCCTCCTCCAGTTTGAGCTTCTCTGTGTTGTTACTGAGGAAAGCTGCATCGCTGCTCACTTGTACCTTGTCAAAAAAGTTGAAATCTGCCACATATCGGCCACCTGTGGTGCTGAACAGCACCGGCTTGAACTCGTAACCCCAGAGGACCTCCTGAGGAATGTAGGAGGTTCGACTCTGGCACGTGGCTGCCGTCGACTCCATGGTGGCATTAAGGGTGACCAGCAGCTCAAAGTCACGAGTGCGTAAGTTTTCTGCGGTCAGCCCTGCCAGCGGGCTGTGCTCGTCCAGAACATGGTAGAAGGTGAGTGGGAGGATGAGGAATGGGCACTCGCTACTGGAGTCCATGTAGAAATCCACAGAGCTCTGGTGAATTTGTGTCTTCTCACCTTCCTCTGTCACGTTGGAGTGGAGGAGCTTTCCTGTCAGCTGGCACTGAATCAAAAGGCTCTTCCTCATGTTAGCCACTCTCACCATCAGACACAGCTTGCCTTGGCGCCTGCAGATCACTGCCGACTTGCTGAACTTGATGGTCTCTGCTCGCTTCTTGGGTCGAGCCAGTTTGGCTAGAAAGGCACCGGTGACAAAGATCTCAGCCAGGCCGGTGATGACAAGCTGAGCCACCAGAGTGAAGATAGCCAGAGGACATTCCTCTGAGATATACCGGAAACCATAGCCAATGGTGGTCTGTGATTCCAGAGAGAAGAGGAAGGCTCCAGTGAGGGTCTTCACCTGCATCACACAAGGTGTGTGGTTTGAACTTAAACCACCCTCAAAGTCTCCATTGCCCATGCCAATGAAATAAAAGATGACCCCAAAGATGAACCAAGTCATGACAAAGGTGGAGGCAAACAGAGTAAGCTTGTAGCGCCATTTCATGTCCACCACAGTGGTCCAGATGTCGTGCAGGTACAGCTTGACCATGCCCTCAACGTTGTCAATCCGCACATTGTTGTGGCCGTCCTTGGACACAATCCTTCGCTGGACATTTGCCATGTTGTTCTGGGTCAGTTAAAACTGTTGGTGACTTCTGGGGTGTCAGTATGGCACTGCCAATGGAAAGACTGACAAAAAACAAAACAAAGAAAATATGGTTAATGGTCTCACCTGAAGCTATATTAATTTCACAAAAAATACTGAACTATTCCTTCATAATTATTAGAAATTTTGCAGAGTTTGTTTGTTTGAGTTTGATCTGCTTCCTGGGCAGCTACTGCTAACTTAAGATTCAATTCACTGGAAAAAAAAAATAACTTTCAAAGACTACACCTGCTTGACATGCATAATTCAACTTCATCTTAACTTCAGTGAACTTCATCTGTTTTGGTATAAAAACAAAAATTTTTGCAGTGCAGAGCTGAAGTTTAAGCACAATTTGTTAAGAAAGATCTGTGCAACATTACCACACAGAAAAAATCTTTAAAAAGAAAAACACAGGTAGGAAATTGCAGAGAAACACACAGATTGCAAAACAGGAACAAAATGTTAAAAAAAAAAACAAGTTTTGTTTCCTTTAATAGATCACCAAACTTGAGCAAGTTTCAGGCCTCTATAAATGAGACACTAATGGCTGCTTGGAACAGGGGAAAAAACTAAATACTTATATAGTTTTACAATACAAATACTGTTAGACACAGTACTCAAATTATAAATGCTGCATTTCCACAATTTACAATTCATTCATTCATTCATTCATTCATTCATTGCTTTAGTATAACTGTGTTCTATTTAGTTTGTTAAACTGTAAGCAGTATTTTAAAGTTGAACGCAAATATTTCATTATACTGTGGAAGTTTTACGTACCCAAATCCATGATTACTGTAACATATAACATGTACATGCAAGATTTTTGTGCTTTTATACAGACTAAGAAAAGCTTTTAAACTTCCATTGTAATACTCATTGATGTGAAAAATACATCATCAATAATCAGAGAAAAACAAAGTTTTTGGACACCATGTCATGTCAGATAAAAAAGAATAATAACTTAGGTGCAGTGCTATATATGTTATTATATGGATAAAACATGCCAAAACTGTGTGTTCTCATAAAGTTGATCAACAGAGTGAATAACACAATAAATGAAAGATTTGATGAATGAAGTATTTGACAAAAATTAAATGTACTACAAAACACAGTGTCTACATCACATACTGCTATTACAGATCAGTTACTTCTCATGGTTTAAACAGTGACAAAGTTGAAAGTTAACCTTGTGGTGAACCATTGCAGGAGCCAGAGAACGCTCACTAACTTTAAATAATCATTAATTCCTTAATAAATCTGACAATGTCTATTATACTCACTTCTCGCTGCGCTGCCTTGTTGAATAGTCTCGGGTGTTTGTCTCAGGGTCACACACAATCTGTAAGATGAAGCTGGGAGAGAACATCTAGTTCAGTGTCTTCTTTCTCCTATTGTCCCGGGTTGTGAGGATTGAACTTTGGCACAGTCATATTCAGGGTAGAACAGAAATGAGAGACAAAGCAGAGCTGTAAACGCTGATCTGCATGTGGGTTGGCTTTTATCCGTCCGCCTCTTGTACCTGTCCACAGGTGGGGACAGCAGCACTGAACACTTGAAGTTTGTTTTGCTCCTTTTATGGTTGTTGTTGCTTTACACACACACCCAGATTTACTGCTTCCAGCAGCTGATAGTTCCCTGAAGGGCATTATGACTTCTTGGTGTCAGTACAAATAAAGGTGGTCTGACTCAGTTCTGGTCCAACACTGTAAATTAAAACTAGTATACAACTGTACTCAGAGCTTAAATTAATTGAAATAATAGTAATAGGTGAAGTTGAAGCGAAGGACTGAAAGTAATTCATGTGGTAGTAAAAGTCGAGACACTTTTTATTAGTATTTTTCAAGTCTAAGTGCTGAATGATATATAGTTTAAATAGGTAAGAGTTAGTTGAACACTAAAAGGAGGTAAAGTGCAAGCAACGAAGGAAAAGGAGCCAGACGTGTTACTTGAAGTAAATCCATCACTTTGTTTCACTTTACATCATATGTTCAAGCACTGAATGAAGCTGAAGTGTCAGTTTAAACAAAAAGCTTTTGACTTTTACAGTGTATGTTGAATGTTTCTTTAAATCTCGACCAGTGGTTGTTCAATTTTATGACCTAGAATAACTCCTTAACTTTGTTATTAACTGCATTATTACTCACATTCCTGAAGGTTGTGTGCATGAGAGAGAGATTACTAATTGATTTCCTTGTTCTTTACACACTGATCTCTTCTTTCGAATCTTCCCATTTACAGCTGCGCTTCAGACTGCATTCCCACTTTCAGCGGTTTCAGGCAGTTGGTAAAGAAGCCCTCTCTAGATCCGTCTGTTTTTTTTAGACCCATCTTCAAGCTGCCATTTTTTATCCAAGAGTTTAAAAAATAATTGACTCCACTCAACTGATTTCTTTTATGAATAACAAAGACATCTTTAAAGATTTTCATTCTGGTTTCTGCTCCCTACACAGCACTGAAACTGCTCTCGTCAAGGTCACCAGTGTCCTGCTGCTAGCAGCCAACTCTGGCCTTACTCCATTTTACTTCTCTTTGACCTCAACTCAGCATTTGGTACAGTGGACCGTAACATTTTAATCCTCCATCTGAAAAATCTACTGTATGTCAAATATCAGTAATGATGTGGATAGATGTGTGTGATTAACCTTATACATGGAGAAATCAGGCATACAAACCCCTCTTTTGGATCTCTTCTATCTATCTTATGGCTTTTTCTTAAATGACTGTATTTGTAGTTAGATTATTTAAATTAATTTATCTTGTTAGATCTCAAGGTCTAAATGTTATTTTCTTTTTTTATTACAGAGATTTAAGGCACAGCAAAATACCCGCAGAGAACAGCAGACTATATTAAAATCGATGAAGGCATCAGTACTTTTGCTTTCATCTGGAAGATGAAAGTGAGTTACAATATCAAAAATATTGATTAATGCAGGTTGGATTTGTTATTTTCCCTCTTTGTATCTTGTAGTTACTCCTATAGAAATATCGACTGCCTGAAGATTTTTATGTTTACAAGATATAAGGTGGTTTAACCAAGATGGAGTGTACCACCCTCTAGTGGACAGACAGTATGAGGCATACTGGATTACAAGCCAACCTGATGGTTTTTCTCTCATTTAATGAGAAATGAATGCTCCTCAAAGATTTTTAAACACTATTTGGGAGCACTTACCGCTACATCACCCATAGATAAATATCACTCATAACATTTTAACTAATAACACCTGACAAAGAATGAACGTTTTTTTGAATTTTTTTTATTTACACAAAAACATGTACACGTTCCTCCCCAGTACCCAGTGTATGTCTGTAAGTAGTAACCAGTGTTGCAGTTGTATATATGGGCTGGAATACCGTACTACACATGAAGCAGAACAGAGTAAAACACATTTTAAGCAGCATACAAACATTTAATAAAAGTTTTTAACACTATAGTGTAGTACAAGCAAATATAAGATTATTTTTAAGCTTTTTAATGTTCAGTATTTGGCTTTAACTTCTCCTGTGAAGACATATTTTATATTATTACATCTGTGTTCTTTATACTTTATTATATCATCATTCATTATCTGTTTATGTACAGATGGACCCATCCAAATCCCATGGTCGCCCCTTTTCACTCTTTTAAGCAAGCCTCGGTCAAATGTATCCTTTCCTCTACTATCATGCTATGTGCTAGGCTAGTCTATCTATCACTTTTATCTTTTAACCATGTTCAAATTGAAGTTGTATTTTTAACATGGACTAGTGAGCACATAGTATTTCGAAGTATGGGAAGAACAAACTTAAAGGTGCCCACAGGAGAAGTCTTAGTTGGCTAATACTTAAACTGACGCTTTTATTTGCTACATTATAGTGTGTTTTAGACCATTTATTGAATATTTATATACTGCTCAAAGTTAAGTGATGCTGAATACACATCAGTTCAGTCTAATTATTATTATCATCAGGACACATTTTCAGACTCCCTGGAAGTCGTCCATGGTGAAAAGTGGCACAAATAGTTGTATCAAGAGTGGAAGAGAGAAGTTCACATCCTGCTTGTTTTCTCGCCTCCGCACAGCTGGCCAATTGTGGCGTGAAGTGGGTGTGAATGTCGGTTTGGGAAAATTACATAAATTGTCAGACACAGCACTCATCCCTAATCCGACGTCGGAAAGAAAGGGGGTTTTCTGAAGGTGTTTGACCATCTGACGAACACTTATGAAGAAGCACACTGACAGATTAAAGCCCCGCTAATGGCTGCTAGAGGCTACACTGTCCATGTCACCTCACAAAGTGTTAGGAAACATGTATTACTGATGATTTGGCTATTTTTCAAAGTTTGGACAGCACTACAAAATTAGTTCTTCCTCTGGGGAGCATGAAAGTGTTCAGTAACTTTGTTTGAATTAAGCTCTAAATCCAAAAATCAAAATGTTCTCAACCTTTATCAGGAGGTGTAAATAAATAAGACCAGGTCCAGGAAGGTGAAGTCCTTCGTACTTTACTGTACTGTTCACTGTGGTGGAGGGTTAGCAGTGGTGGCCTTCAAGATGCCTCGCAGCACCTTGTAGTTGTTGAGTGGTTGGTTCTCTTTGGGGGGGTAACACGGGCCGCGATCTGTTGAGTAGGAATACGGGAAACGAAGCACCCAAAGACTGTCAGGCGGCAACACTAAATCTGTCTGCTCTGGATGGAAAACTGGGCAGGGAGGAGGACCAGGCTGTACCTGAAAACACATCAGAAAAAAAACACAGAATTTTAAGCATTATGACGGTATTTTCAGTAAAAATTCATTCTTTTATACATCTTTATTAAAAGTAAGAAAGACACTAAATCGAGACAACTACACCTCAACGCAGGATGTATGTTGCTGCCATAGAGTCCCAATCGTTGAGCCTATATTTGTTTATACCTTGGCAAATTGACATCAGTCAAAGCATGCAGAGTTAGCTATTAGCAGTAATGTACTGTAATGTACCCCTGAATGTACAGATAACTATTACCAGATTACCTTAATACTGAAGAAAACTTAAAATTCTCGAGTTCTAAGGAGCGTCTTGTTTCTATGACTTGTAAGCAGACCTCAAACTTCAGGATTACATAACAGTAATTTCTTGGACAGCCTGTGTTGTAACTTATTTAAATAAATATGATGTGCAGCACGAGCTTGTATGAGGAGACAAGTTCACCAACAGAGCTAAAGTCTGTCTTATAACCGTAGAAACACATCACCGTCACCAACTGCATCCAAAATGAACGCATTAACTGCTGTGAAGCTGTCATGGTGTCATCCTGGGTTAGTTAAGATGTGTACGGAGAATAAAGCAGAAGATGAATTTGTTAGATGAATGATAAACCTCGCTGCTTTAACACCTAGATCTTAAATGTGCCACTTGGTGATGGTAAACAACTGAGCTTCCAGAAAATGTGATGCTTTGTTTCATAGAAACTGGCCCACAGCATCACTGCCTCTGTGTTTAAATTCCCAGACACTGAGCTGGAGGAGTGTTTATAAAAAGATGACTGTTTGACTAACCAGTGATCTTTGAAAAGTGTAGTGGAGTCACGTCCAATTTACCTGTGGGTTGAGGGTAACCTCCAGCGGGGCGTCAGGCACCACAACATAAAGGCGAGCCAGCTGGGCGAAATGAGGCTTCAGGCCACGGCCCTGCGAAGGGGAAGGGATGTAAAGTGGCATGTCTGTGTTTAGCACCCTGGTGGCGGGATCTTTGGCACCTCCTGGCCCCAGAACCTTCACAATTTTATCAGGCCCGCAGCTAATGAAGCGTCTTCCCCTGCTGTCTTCATACTCGAACCCCACAAAGACCCGAGCCATGTCATCCCTCCTGCGACTCCTGCCGAGCCCTCCGGTGCTCCCTCGTTTTCCAACGAGGGTCTTGTTGGGGGCCGGCCACGAGGAGGTGCCTCCATCCAAAGGCTCTGTCAGTCCTGCGTCCTCCTCCGAACGAGACCGAATCACCAAGTCCCACGGCAAGAGGAAGGAAGAGCCGGGTAGGAAGCCTGGCTGTTCCAGACCAGTGTGACAGTTGTATGATTTGGCTGGACCCAGTTTGACCAGCGACCAGCTGGAAAACTTAGGCAGCAGGCCCTTGGGGCAGCCAGAGTGCATCATACCCGGGAGGTACTCCACAGTGGAGGGCTGGCGGTCAACAAGGCTTGGCCTCTTTTGCTGAACTTGAGTATCGGTTCCTTCTCCATCCCCGTAGGGCCCCAGGCTGTCCGTGGACTGGCCTAGACTGAGAGCCAGGCTGAGGCTGGTGTCTCCAGGTGTGTGGCTCTGGGCTGTGCTCGGTTCTTTCAGCCTCTCTGCGTCACCAGATCCTGTGACCTCACATGGGAGTCTCTGAGCTTGGTCGGAGGCTGGAGCTGGGTCAGGAGTGCTGGGCTGGAACACTGGAAACTCGATCCTCTCCAACTTCCCGCAGCATTTCTCCTCCAGCATCTATTCAGGAAGGAGAACAGTTATAGAACACACGCAACAAAAACGAGGAAAACACAATGACGACGTCAGGAAAAAGAGAGAGAACTGCCATCACTGCAACTGCAGAAGTAAAGTTTGAACGAATGAACGAATGAGACCATGAAATGATTTTTCTATTCTTTTTATAATGTTGTGGACGTGCTTTTAATTTCTCTGGAAGTATCAAGTATGAAATGAATAAACCTTGATGCTTTATGGAAAAAGAAATGCCGCCTCCGTAAACACCTTCATTAAAAACAAATACAGTTATGGACCCTTTGATTGACAGATGATCTCTTAGAAACGCAGTAGCACCAGAGATGAGTACGAACTGGGTATGGTGTGTCAGGTTAGCACTATCAGAGCTGTGAAGGAGTGTAGTGGTGTGAATCCTGACCTGGTAGAAGTCATAATTTGCAGCCTGGATGTCAAACGGATCCTCACGAGGAGCCTGTTTCCTGCCACAGTTACAGGAGCTGGTGGAGCGCCCCCTGCTGTTGTGGTTCAAGATGGGTGGGTTGCGATCCATGTCTGGCTTCTCTCCTACAGGAGTGAAGCAGATTTATTGATTTTATCCAGACTCTTTTTTGAATAGAACTAAATATGTATCCATGCATGTACACAACTCTCTGCTGACGTTTCTAAGCGATGTTCAACGTTCCTGCAGTGTTAAACCCTCAGTAACTGTTAATACAAACATTTATTGTATTATACACCCGGTACTTTACATTCTACAGGTTTTTGTCCTCATTAGCTCCGATGCAGCGCAGCAGAGAAAAATAGGAGCGAGTGTTCACCTAGCTGAGGCAGCAGATGGAACTTGTGCACACAGTGTTGGTCAGTCAGGCTTCGCTCCTCACACAGCTGGTGGCCGTTGCTCCAGAACTTATAGCAGTCCTCATGAAGCTGCAGAGCGTAGCGCTGGAAAGCCACGCCTCGGGCATGCTGGCTGTACACCCGCAGAGCCTGCGCCAGCTGGTTTTTGTGCACGGTAGTGGTGTAGTTATGAGGAAGGTTGGACTGGTACGCGCTGTGAGCCAGCGGCAGAGCCTTCTGGCACCTGTTCTCAGAGAACTTTGTGTCAGCGTCGAGAAAACCCTCCAAAACCTTCAGCTGGCCTTGCACTTTTGTGACTAATTCAGCTATTTCTTCTTCTGTGTTGCTAATTAGGACCTGGTGGAGTCTGGAAGCAACCTGGACCCATTTGGAGTAGGTCGGCAGCTCGAAGTGGGAAGGCTGCGGGTTGCGTCCGACGCTGTCATCAAAGCCTTTCTTGGTCAGCACCAGCTCGACGTGCTGCCATAAGAATTCCTTCAAGCTGCAGTCCACCAGCTGGCCGCCCATCGACATACTACCTGGGTCTCCAAAGCCGGACTGCCGAGCCGAACGCCTCATCTGCTGGTAACGTCTCGGCCCTGACACCGATGTGGTGGTGTCTTGTTCACTCAAGATGCAGTTGGACCGCAGCTGACCAAGCAAGGCACCCACAGGGTCCTCTTCTACTGTTGGTATCACATAAACAAATGCCTGGTTGGCAGGGACAGTGAACAAGCAGTTGCTGCTTTGGTTGGTCAGGACTCTGCTTTTACGGAAGATGCGGTAAATCTGGTCCTCCAGGGCGTGTTGCAGCCGCCTTCTGGGAGAGTGCTTTTTGGGTTTGTCGGGATTTCCTCCAGATTCTGAACCATTTCCAGAAACCTTTGGAACAAGAAACAAAGATGTCAGTTAAAAATCACATGAAACTTTTGATTATTGTGTGACTGCACAGGCCCATACAGTGCACTTTCTTAAAGACAGTTTAATGAAATGATTGATTCAACTCTCAAGTCTGTCCAATTTGTAGCTTTATTCATCTCATCTTCCATCTTTCACCTTACTCTGAGCACATTAGCTTATTCAACAAAATGTCACGGTACTGCTTGAAAAGACGAGACGCTTCTCCGTCTATCTTTTATTTCCTATAACATAACATCACACCACAAGCAGGACTTAAGGCAAACAAATCAGCTGTGTTAACCAGAATAACGGGCATAAAATGGACGGACTGACCAGTTAACAATAAGTAATTCTTGAATGTTTTTATTATGATCAACTCTTCTATGTACTGTGCATGTATAAATAATATAAACTTTGACCCAACACACCTAAACAGAACCGGCTTTAAAATGAGGTAATAATAATAATAATAATTTGACTTGGTCCAGTGTGTCAGATTTAGGAGTATCTATTGGCAGGAATTGGATATATTATTAATTAGTATGTTTTAATTAGTGTATAATCACTAAGAGCGGGTCCTCTTCCTCATTTTTCCACAGTAGCCCTGAGAAGACAAACCAAACACTGATCTAGATATATAAGTTTGGTTTGGTTGCAAACTTCCCTGCTGGGTGCCACTAAATCCGACACACTGGACCTTTAAGTAAGTTTAATGTAGGGGTTAGGGGCCACTAAGTGTCCCCAGGGCAGCTGCCTGCCGTCCGGCTGCCTGACCACAGACCTTGAGAGAGCCGTTCATCTGGAAGACGAAGAGCAGCCGGGAGGGCAGGGCCGACAGTTCACCTTCCACTCTTTGGACACGGGGCAGTCTTTAATGGCAGCTCGGATCAGAGGCAGGACCTTCTGTCGGAGCGCGTCCAGGGCTCTGAAGAGCCGGTCGTAGGACACATCGAAGGTCTGGTTTGGGTGGACGAGCAGCAGGACGTGGCACACGGAGAACATGTAGAGCAGGTGGAGGCAGTGCTGTCTCTCCAGGCCTTTCCAGAAGTCGTGGGCGTCGGAGTGGCCGGTACCGGCGCTCAGAGACTGGCAGGCCCGCAGCAGCTGCCGGCTGTCGCACACCGAGGAGAGCAGCAGGTACAGCACCCGGCTCTCCTGGTTGTAGAAAGCCTGGATGTGGCTGTCCGCGGTGCCGTCCTCCGGTCCGCCGAACAGCGTGAAGATGTGTTTGTCCGCCAGGGTGTTGATGATGGACTCTTTCGGCGGTCCGGACTGCATGTTACTCTTACCGAAAATACCGACAACACACAGGCCGTCGTCCCGGTGAGCAGCGTCCTCCTGGAGGTCTGCCTGCAGCAGATCCCCCACACTCACAAGAGGAGACATGTTTGTTTCCTTCATGCTCAGATCACAGGTATAACAACAACGACGCACTCATATCCGGGTTCGTAAACTAAAATGTCCGAGTAGGTACAACATTTGCGCTACAGTTCCTCTGATGGCTAAATGTGTTTTTATATTTAATCCACCGGAGTAAAAAGTATATTTACTTTAGTAAAAATATAAATTACACGCTGTAAAATACTCCATTGCAACGTGAAGTAAAGTGGGTTGAGTATTATTAGCAAAATATAAGTAAAACTACTCAATACAGAATCATCATCAATCATTTATTTAATTCTTATCCTGATTGTTGTTGTTATTGTGATGCACTCATGTGTAATATCATTTTTACTTTTGGTCAAAGTGAAAAAATAGAAAATATATTCATTCTACTGTTGTTGTTGTTATTAAGTTGTTGTATTGTAGTTGTTGTGTTTGTTTCATGTTTAATGTGATTATACCATCAAGGTCGCTGTTTTGTATCCCAGCAGTGGTGGAGAACATTTCCTCAAATATATCATACCCAAGTAAAATTCTGATATACCAGTAGGCTTCTGTTGCATGTAGGTCATTGATAGTCACTCCAGAAGTTCTGAGATATACATGTCTCTCAAAGGGACATCAATGACCCCAAATCTATTATAACAAATAGATATGAAAGTTTAAAAACACACAATATACGCAGTGTGGAGCCTTCAAGACCATCTACTGCATTACCACACAATGATCATTAAAATAAACAAAGCAAACATGATGTTTAGACAAATTTATTATCATTTACTTGTCCTTTTAAAGACAATTTTTGTCGGTATATTTCTTTGTATGATTTATTTATAATTTATATTATATATCAATATTTATATTTGATTTTGAACAATTTGGGTCTCCATACCTGGCAGTCTCCTCATACAAAGAATAAAACATACAGTCCTTAAAGTATTACAGAGTTTAGTTTCTGCCTGCAGAAAACAAAAACGAGGTTAAACAAAAACAACTGAAGTAATCAGGACAGCGTCACCTCCAAAAGTTCCACGTTCATCTTGAAGAAAGTACACACACATTATATAGTAACAGGATCTGTTCTGGGCGCATACACCTGACAGACTGTTATTAAGATCCCTTCTAGATATATTTTATGATTTATAACAATTCCTTGCAATAAATATTGTAATACTTAATCATTTGTGTCTGATATGCTTTTTTTTATACACAAATATAATCTTAAAATTACATCTACCCCTCCCCCAATAAAACAAAACAACAATAAAAACAAAATATAAGAATACTGCTGGACGCAGAATGTCTTCTGTTTCAGCTTATATGCACTGCAGGTTTTATATTTTCATATCACACTTGTGGAAGTTGCATAACAGACCATGATTAGCCTCCAAACTAGAACACAAATACTGTTCATATGTGTTGTGGAGGATTTTATTCATCACTAGTCAGTTCAGGCAGTGGAGAAAACATGATGTCTTATACTGAAAGGTTTTTATGAAACTTGGCCAAGGAGAATCAAGGATTTATTAATATTGTTGTCATGACATGATGCAGCCTCGTTCTTGAAGAAGCTGTCCTCTCTTGTCTCGTCTATATGCCCTCAGGACAGTGCCACAACTACTCATGTCTCTAAATTGTCTACCAACAAGGAAATATGTTTACCCTTTGTGTTCAGACTGGGTGTTATCTGACTGTAGAGGCTTCCATGCTATGTACCTACCTTTTGTGTTGAGGGAGTGAGACAGCTCTATCCTCTGACCTCGGTTACCATGGTAACACTGATTTAGATTTAACACTGTCCCTACAGTAACCTCAGGACATATGCTTGACCTCGTGTAACCCCCATGTGGCATGCTAGGATAGAAAATTGCCTCACAATATGCACACGTCCTAAATTCAGATTGAAAGTGGCCGTTCAGTTCTGCACATCAGGGCTGCAGCTAATGATCATTTACATTATCAATCAATGCATTGATTATTTTGTATCATGTTAGAATTTGTACAGCCAACAGTCTCAAAGATATTATATAACGTACAGCAGCACATCACGGTCTTTAAGATTATGATATGTTTGTAGCATCACTGTCATGTGAGGACCATGTATTTCTAACGATTCATCTCATCATGAGCTCAGAAAAACAGCCTGTTTTCAGGCATCTTACAGCTAATCCAAGACGGTTTTTAAATTGTTTATTTATATTAAAAAGAAGGAGTTTGTTTGAATAAAGAAAGAAACACTTTATCCCTCAGTTTATTAAAACAAATTCCAAATAACCAAATTATTTCACTGGACAATGAATATATATATAAAAATGTAATCTAGTAACTGACAAATGTAGCTTAGTAAAAAGTATAATATTTGCCTCTGATATGTGGTGGACCAGAAGTACATAGTTGCATAAAACGGAAATACTAAAGTGAAGTACCTCTAGTTCAGTACAGTACGTACTGTTTCATTTAAATAAAGTTTTTCTATGTCATAAAATGTAATATTGTGAATGTGCCGTGTCACTAAGACGATATAAAAACTATTTTAATACCATCTTATTCTTATTCTGAGCTGCACACATCATAAAACAGGCCACCTTCTCCGCGTCTCCAAAAAGCTTTCAGACGTCAGCGCTGCGTGCGCGTTCACGACCTATATGCAAACCCGTTGCGTGCTCTCTGACGTCACCGCACTCAGATCATCCGAAATCCCCGATAACGCGATGCGCGTTCCCGCTCGGCTCTGAATGGGGGCTCAGTCCAGCTTCTTGACAGCGAGTCCAGTAGTATAATTGTAGACGGCCACGGTCCCACTCGTCCAGTCCGGTCCGCTGTTTTCAGACACACCGGTAGTCAACGGCTCTGCTCCCTCCGGTACTCCACATTCATTCAGGTAGTCTGGTAGCGCACTGACAGTCCAACTAAGAAAACTGACTCTTCTCTTCTTAGCCCGGCAAGTTAGTGTTCTGACGGGCGGAGCTGTCTCTGTCTGTCCAGGAATGAGAAATGATGGCCGGCTCTGCAGCAGAGGAGAAAACCTTCCGACGGTTCCTGGAGCTCTTTCTTCGGGAGATGAGAATGCCTCTGCAGGAGAGCGACCCGGTGCCGATGCGCCCCTTGTCGGACCTGGTGACTGAGGACGAGGTGGAAGGGGAATGCCTCGACCTGTGTCTCCAACACCTCTACAAATAGTTAAGTGTCCACTTTCATGTCATGGCATGCTTGTTTATTTCTGTGTGTTTAACGTCAGTGTGTGTGTGAAATGAAACTCCACCGTAGCAGCTTAACGTGGAGGTGAGCTGGGCTGCGACCCCTGCCTGGGTCCACACACACAAACACACACACACACACATCAAATAAAGCCGGGATCCCTCACAGGATGCCCGCTACCTGCTTCATGCCAGGCTGGGTGTGTCCAACATCAAGTTTATACAAGTGTCTTTAATGAAACGTTATGAGGACTTGAAGCTAAAGCAGAAGTTCAAAGCTGACACTGCCTCCGGGGGGGAGGGCAGCCTGTGTCGTGTTATATATTTTTTATTATATATCCGAATTTGCTTCTTTATTTCACGGCAGAAATTTGTGCGACAGTGCTGCTGGAGGTCCACAAAAGGTGAACCCCTGGATTTGCGTAACAGGACGACGTCATCATGGTGTAGGAGGGGGAGGAAGCCATCGCCATCACTGCTGAGCGCATCTTCGTGCCGGCTAAAAATAGCCTCACCGGTTACGTTATTAGCCTCAAACGTTAGACTGGTTGTTACACTTTAAAATAAAACCTCAGACACTGACGCAAATACGAAATAATTCTAGTTCATGGAAACAAACTGCGCTATGATATGAAGCGCATCAAGTGCTGTCCCCCCCCCTCCCTAATCTCAGGGTATTCCCGAGGAAACATGTCCAGATGAGAGGATGCATCATGCTTTTAGTTTGACAGGCACTGAAAGAATCAAGTGTTTTTTTGTTTTTTTAAGACATGGACAAACTTGATGGTGAAAAATGAGTATGGGCTGAGAGAGCTCTGCCCTGAGCTCTGCTTGTCTGGCCTGGTTTTGAATCCAAAATAGGTGCAGAAACTGTGCTGGGAAGAACAGGGTTGGAAGGACTCATCTAGGGCACTGAGTGGCAAGGGGACTGCTGCTTGCATGTATGTATGTCGCAAATAAATGACTCTCACCGGCCAGACCCTGCAGGCACATTATGTACATCTCAGATGGAAGGTGAGGATGCACTCCAGCAGCGATGGAGAGCATATGTTGGTGGCAGGATGGATCACATGGAGCCAGTAGTGCCGTCAGGTGTTTTCACTGGAGAGCAGTTCACGCATTCAGACCTGTTGGAGAAGATCTACACATTCATATTGTCTTTGTCACAATGTCCACGCTTGATTCACCGCTCAACATATTGCACAGCTTACTCTCCCCTCCCCCTCCAAGTCTATGCTGACAGCACGCACGCACACACACGTCTGTTTAACTGTTGATGGATGAATCAGGATAGATTTGATACATTTATCGATTCGTTGTAAATTTATATCTTTGTTTAAAATATATTTTTTAGCATCTGACAACTCCCATGACTTTCAAATAGCACACCTGAGCCTAAGACTCATGGGAGCTGTAGTTGTTGCATATTAAATGAGGAGGTGCTCACATTTTATCTGTGTCATGGATGTATTATAGAACAGGACAGCAGACCTGAAGATCCAGTGCTCACCAATAGTTTGCACCAGCATTTACGTTCTGGCTATGCTTCTCACTGAATATGCGCAGTCGTGCTGACTTTATATTGTGATGATGTCACAGATTTTTAAATTGCTTTTATCAGCTCGAGGAAAGTTTTAGAAATATAAAACATCCATAAATTCATATTAGACTAAGTCATAGTTTGCACTTGGACATGTCCTGTCAACAGTTTTACAGGTGTGTTTTTCGTAATGGTGCTCTGTGGATAAAATTCTTTTTGGGTCGAAGGGGAATTTTTTGCTGCAATATAGCAAGCGAGGACTGGGCAAAATTGGAATCTAGGCTGAGTGGCGATGCCATATCTAGGTCTTATTATACAGCCAGTACAACCAATCAGGAAGACCACTGGACTTTGAATTTTGACTATACAATATAGCGGCCAAACTGTGCAATGAGACCAATGGCTTTTGTCACGTGATGCACAGGTGCTTACGTTGTGAATGAAGGGACTTTTTAAGCATCAAAAACCTCCACGAAATGACTCGTTTCACTCTCAGAACTTGATCCATTGATCCAATAACAGTTGGGGAGTCGAGAAGAGATGTACAAATTAATCACATTGCCCTGATGAATCCCCATTCAGATGAGCGGAGAGCAAAACCAGAAGCTAGGGGGTGTCGTTTGGCCCAGTTGGTAGAGCAACCACCCCATGCACAAAGGCTCAGTCCTCGCCACGCCGGCCCAGGATTCGAATCCAACCTGTGGCTCTCTCCCGCATGTCATTCCCCATCTCTCTCTCCCCACATTTCCTGTCACTCTTCAAGCTGTCTCTGCCAAATAAAGCACAAAAAGGCCAAAAAATATCTTTAAATGCCTATCTTTCAGCCTGGAAATTAAACTTTTTTGGCTTCATGCTCCACTGAGGATCTTCCATAAGAGTAAATGGAGCCGCCTCCATCGCTATGTCCGGTTGTCTTTACACGTCCATGCGCACAACTCACACCCATTTAGCTTAAAGGAGTAGTTCAGTATTTTGGAAAATACACTACTTATTGGCTTCCTTTCAAAGTGTGTGGTGAGAAGATCAATATCAATGAAGAATGTTTATACGTGCAGTTAGGAGATGAAGCCAGGATGTGGTTAGTTTCTCTTAAAGACAGGGGGAAACCGCCAGTCTGGCTCTTCTACCAGACATTATATGTTGTTTAGTACAGAAAGATAAATATAAAAGAGTTACTACTGCTGCTACTATTTCTTGACAAACACTTGAGAATGAATCAGTTCAACACTTGTGTGCATAGTCTCCGGCTTTAGTGCAGGTTGCCAGTTACAGTGAGATATGTCACTACCAAACCTGGCAACCTCACCCTAAAGACTGGGGGCTAACCCACGCCCAATCACGACCTGACTTCTTGAAACACAGATTGAATTCAATCATCCGTCAGTCTCATAGTGACTTCACTCTGACTTAGAAATTTGTTTAAGCTGTCAGCTGTGTGGGTGTAAGTGTCCCCCCTCATCACCCGCTGTCTCGTTACATGGAGCAGTCCAGGAAAGCAGAAAGTTGAGCCCCCCTATTCAGGAGTTTGAATCTGGAGCCTTCACAATACAGCAATATGATGATATGTACCATGAGATGACATAGATGTTATATTTTCTACCATATTGGACAGGTCTGTCAGGTATTTTAATCACGGCAAAAATCAACATTCCCCAGTGATTACTTTACCTGTAACTTGTTTCTCCGTATTCACTAAATGCTCCTGTGATATGAAAATACTCGCCATGACAGAAGATTTCAACCATTTTGCCTCCCTGCACTGTGCACATAAATTATAGAGCTTAACAATATGATCTTAGCGAAATTACCAGCAGTGAAATGTAAGTACTCAATCATCGTACTACTGAAACTTTGAGGTACCTGGTTTTCACTTTTCAATATCTGCTACTGTATATGTAGATCACGAAGATTTTACACACAAAACAAATGATCAATTTATAAAATATGTTAAAGATTAAGTACATAAAGCTGTTAAAATGAGTTCACTTCAACCCAGCTACTACGATTGAAGGTTGCGAACATGTCAACGCATCAACAATAATACTAATATAATATAGATCATATAACAACACGAAAGAGGAAATCTAGCAGAGTAAATACTTTCTATGCAGGACTTTTACTTGTAATGTGGTATATCTTAGATGGTGGCTTTAATGCTTACTTAAAGGATCTGAAAACAACTCTCTGGGCTCCATGACAACTACAAGACTTTTGATGTTGAACAAAGCTGAAAGAAGGCAAAAAACGTGATTACATGATGACTGGGCATTGTAATTTTTCAGTGGATCGCTCTCCAAAGAACAAGAGTTAAATCGGTGTGTGATTCCTAATGTCAGTTTTTGGCTGAAAGCCGGAGTTTGAAATGGAGTCCATCCAATCTGGCTTTGTGAAACGGTTATTAGCCAAAATAACTTCAGCTCATCGCCTTACTTGCTTTGTAAAATATCCCTCTGTTTCTGCTTTCTGGCCAAAGTAGAATCTTATACAGTATATTTGGCTTGCTGGAGTCTATGAATCACTCTCCGGCCCCTTTCCATCAAGCAGTTTATCTTAAGAGACTCTAGGAGCTAGCTTTTCCAGCTGCTCACAAGGTCAAGAGGGGCACTCATTTCTGGCTGTTTTCTGCACACAGCTGATAGAGTTTTTGTGCTGGGTAATTGTAATATGATGCTACAGGACGGGTCAGAGTTTCACCAAAATCACAAGGAATCATCTTCTGAGGAACATGAATATCTCACACTGTCCCAGAAACCCAGATAAAGTCATCAGTCATTTCAGCAAATGGCCAAAAAGGACACAGTCGTATTAATTATGACTCTTGTCCATTGGGAGCAAAAGAGGAAGTAGTGGGACATTATTACAGAGCCTGCAGAGGGTTAGATGTGTGGAGAGGTCAGGGTGAATAGGTGGGTCAAAACAGAGAAGCCAGCGTCTCCAGCCAGCAATCAACACTGGTTTCTGTTAAGAATGGCTGCAATTGTTACTGAACCAAGCCGTTATTATTGTAAGCATGACGACAAAGCTCCAGAAACCTTAACAAAGTAGTTATTTAACCCAATCGACAATGGTTCATTACCCCTAAAGCAGCTCTAATCAATATGTATTAAATAACAATGTAATAAAATAGGGAATTAGCACCCTAATCTGCAGCTCCGCTCAGTTTTATAGAACTTTGTAGTGAGTTTCAGCTCATTGTGTAGCTGTCTAGCCAACAACTTTACTATTTTAGTTCACCGCTCTCATAGCATCGTTGTCAACAACAGCGGACAGCTATTTTCAGGGAGAAAGCTCTAAAAACCCACTGTACGCTACCTGCTCAGCACCAAACAGCAGACAGACACAGTTAGTGACTAGCCAGTGAACATAATGGAGCATTTAGCAGTTGAAGAGCCAGATACTTCCCTCTGGAGTTGGTATAGATCAGAGCCAAAAGAGAGGAAATCTGGGACGTTAGATTCAACAGGTGGACACACATTAGAGTCCAAGTGAATGATAATGTGCACCGAAACTGCTGGATCTGTAAATAAGCAACTTTTTGCCATGCCAACTTAAAGGCAATCATGCGCCAATGTGTTCACGACTTGCTTACGATAGAATAATTATTACTGCAGGGATTAACAAAGTAGATATTTTACCTCAAACCATGATGTTAAAGTAAATTCATTTGTGGCTAATCCAACTATAGCAGAGTGAGATCAGAAAACTATTTTATTTTTTAAATAGTCATGTCATCCTGTCGATAGTGGCGTCAAATAAAAAACATCAGGGCATGGACCAATGAGTTATTTTCTCATTTAATTTGGAGGACATGTAATATTCACAGCTCATTTCATCTCAGTCTGGCCAGTTGGTGGAGATGTCTTACACTGGATCTGTATATTGAACGGACCAACACACTGGCTTCACAGTTAACATGGAAGAACCTGCAGGATTTGTTTCCATTACTTTAGCAGCTGATCTCACGGATTTCATTGCTGACTGGTTCAAAGTGTTTTAGTAAAATGAGCTGCTGCGGTATTTGTTGGTTGGAGTCCTGCAGACTCACTTTCCTGATACAAGAGTTACAGGAACACAGATCATGTATCAACTCTCATTCAGACCTGATACTCGATCTAATGTATCACTTATGCTCCCATTATCATTGCCCGCTGCCAGCTAAAGCTTTGTGCATTTGGGCTCACAGTCTCCAGTGAGAGTGAACATGCGACATCGTCTGATCTGACATTTCTTTGCATCATATACATCAGTTGTCATAGTAACGACAACCCAGGCGTCCTTGCACAGAGTAATAATGGTGTTTTGTAGTCAGTGTGAATACAGAAGGCAGCAGGCTAGCCATGTTTCAGTCAGACTGGCAGTTTGATAACAGTGCTTTAGACAACACCAGAGAAAATGCTTTGGATTTTCTGTGTTATTTTGCTGCGTACTTCCGCTCAGTAGAGTTGGGACACATGGTAATAAATACTGTGAGATGATTTAAAGAGATATTGTCAAACTGTTTATATTGTTGTAACTATCCCTTTAATGTCTGTCTGTCTTATTAAGTTTGGGCAATGTTGCAAATCAGTGAGAAGGACAGTCAATCAAAGTTGTTCTAACAAAGTAGGTAGCTAGGTATCATTAGAAATGTTAGAAATGTTAGATGCCCAAGTTTCAGTGTGGATACTCTTTCAAATATTTATTTCCTTGAGAAATATTTGCCTTTTATTAGGGAGATATGATGGGAAATGACAAGTTGTAAACCCCAGGCCACCGAGGCACTCCTAGATCTAAAATGTTAAAAGTTGTCGTCTAAATAGGGCAGAATTTGACTCAAATCAATGCTATTCGATATTTTGGCTGCTTTGGAGCAAGCAGAAAAAGCCAATAACAACACCAATAATATATTGATAAACAGCAGAGTGTGTCCACCTGATGAGGTATAGTATTCACTTCCCTTTTACCTCTGATTTGGTCGCTACCAACTCCAGCATTTAGCTGCTAAACGCTCCATTATGTTCTGTAGCTAGTCACTTATTGTGTCTGTCTGCAGTTTGGTGTTCAGTGGATTTTAATTCTTAGAGCTGGAAACTACTTCACTCCAAATACCAATTTGTTATCAATATCTGGCAACAAAGACAACCTATGAAATACAAATACTCTTCTCAAATGTAAAGTGTTTGTACCTCACAGCCTAAAGCTCACACGGATCATTTTTACGCGAGGTAACATGAGGCAAGGTATTACCGTAACTGTGAAAACTGATTCAGAAACTTGCTGTGACAGAAATGGATATAAGTGAAAGAGGAAACGCAGATTTTATAATAACATAAACAAACCGTCTGTATTACGTATGGGATGGAGCCCTTTGGCCGATACCTGATCCACTAAGAAAGGTGAGTGTCGGACAGATGCATGCCTGCTGGAAATGTTGACGATGAGTACAGCAAGACAGACGCAAAACAGTGGAGTAAGTAAAACAAAAACAATGAGCTGAGTGGAGCTGCGGAGCCTCTTACATGTTAAAATAAAAACCACAGGTTGGAACCAAAAAACTACTCAATACTCCAAGTCCAAAAAAGAAACATGACAGTGATGTTGGTAGTAGAAGGTAATATAAATAAAGCGATGGGTCCTATACATCAGATAAAGGAGTGTTAGTTGAATCAGTGTTGGAATGAAAACCTGCAGACACGTGGGCCTCAGAGGTTCATGGATGAGGACTTTCGCTGCACTTCTTGAAGCAGACTGAAGGTATGAGTGAGAGTGTGTGTGTGTGTGTGTGTGTGTGTGTGTATTTGTGTGGTGGCCAGCATCCTACATGGCTGTCTACTGTAGCTTTGCCTTGAGTGTAATGATAGTTGGAGGCAGCAGCTCTGGTGATTCATCCCAACGTGTCATTAGTTTGTCTCTGGGTTGAACAGCTAATAATAGACTTCTGCAAGAAGAGAGATCCCCTCTGTGTGAGAGTGTGTGTTAATAGGGGGTGGGTGAAGCACTTGGTGTGCTAGAACGAGTTTGGGGATGTGGAGCTTGTATGTGTGTATGTGTGTGTGTGAAAATGACGCCAGTTAGGTTTTAATCCGTTTTCCTCCAGGCAGCTGGGAGTCACATCTGAAAAGAAGAGGATGCAGTCTACTCCCCCTGAACACTGTGGTTTGGTGTGTGTGTGTGTGTGTGTGTGTGTGTGTGTGTGTGTGTGTGTGTGTGTGTGTGTGTGTAGGGTTTATGTCTAAGTATGACTTAAATCATTCTGCTGTGTGAGTAAAACAAGTATAGACATATATATGAATCTAAAGTACGCAGGAGCAGACAAGCCGTCATTACTGCAGTGGTACGTCATTTGAAAGAAATCATGAAACGTCAAATTCCATTTCAATAAATGTTCTATACAAAATCTACAAAACTTAAACTTACAATTATATTTTAACCATAGACAGTATAAAGAATGGACGTTGTATCTGTGACGTCGCCCACTGCTTTCTGAAGAGTCATTTTGAAGCTCAGATTTTGGTGGTCTTGGCAATCCTTTGCTGCCTCCCGGCTAATCTAAAAATCGGCAAAGACGTGGACCATTGGTGGACCTGAGGTGGGCTAAATGAAGCCTGGGTGCTCAAACAAGTCACGTGTAAGGGCACCCACCCGTCAATCAAAGCAGCTACACTGTAAACCCTAATATAAGTTAATTGAGTTAAAAGAAAAAATCAGACTCAGTACAGTTGTCGTGAACAGGAAAATTAGCTATAGAGACCAAAACAGTTTTTTGTACCAGGCTGTAAACATGTTTATTTCTGTGTGAAGTTGGACATTTTAACATGAGGGCTTATGGGGATTGGCTGCTTCTGTAGCCAGCCTCAAATGGCCATTAGAGGAACTGCAGTTTTTGGCACTTCCACATTGGCTTTACGTCACAGACACGGGGTTGCTGCTTGGTTTTAACAGTTGGCTAATGCTAAATGTCTCTTTTGAGCTTTGCTATTGACAGCTCCATCAACAAACAGAGACTTTGTGAGAAATGGAAAGCAAAAATCATAAATCTCTGGTCTGTGAAATCATTTTACACTCATAAGTCTCCATTATTGTTAAATAAAGGCACAGAAATCTGCCTACATGGCACCAATGGTGAGCCGCCACCTCGTGCATCTCTTGCTAGCTTGACGGTATTTTCACTCAGCCACTTTAAGGCTAGAACTTTGAGACGGACTCACTTCAAAATTCACTTTGACTAGCTTGAAACTGAAACCGGCTTCGCTTTCAAGTCATTTCAGCTCTAAAAGGCCCAGAGGACAATTAGAAGTAACTGGCCTTTTTTAGCTGACAAAGTCTTATGGGTTTTTATTGTTTAAGACTGAATTTCCTTCTGTCATGAGTCTTTAGAAGTAATAATTACCACAACAATGGTTTAGATTCTGTTGGATGTTACTAAGGAAAGAACTTTGGTTACTTTTTAATAGATACTTCACATCATATTGTTTTTTCAACAATACACCTTACCTTCAATTACATATATTATCCATGCCCTCTGTCCAGTCATGGAGTCCAGTACATGAAACACATCGTTCTGCTCTGTTTTTTCTGTTTTTTTAAGGCAAAAACACCTCCTGTGCTGTTCTCTACATAATGATGCAGTGACAAATGTGTAAAAGCATTTACATTATGCAAAACCTGAATTTCTCACAGAAGATATTGCGGCCTGGGATGATTCAGTCTGCAGGCAGTAGTGGGCACTTAGGGCTTGCAACCGAACCCAAACCCTGTGATAGCATCTAGGCTAACAATGAGCTGTGCAGCTTTTCATACACTTTTGTAATTGCAAAGCCAATAGAGCACAGAAGAACTCCTGTGTTACTATTATAAGACCAGATCGACTGCTGTAACTGTGACCTTTCCTCCTGTTAGGTATTTTTCAGGTGAGTTAAAGGTACCTTAAGGTGGATTTTTGACTGCTGGAGCAGCAATCTGTCATTGGACAGCTGGTGCCGCTAACAAATGTAGCAATTAGCCAACAAACGCAGTGAAAAAGAAGACTGTTAGCAACAAACATGTAAGTGAACAACGCATGCTTTAAAAAAACAGTGAATATAAACATAACTTTTGTTTGTTTATTACTCCACAGGGCTCCTTTAAGTTCATTTAACACCAGGTGTCCCAGTGGTGTAGAGCTTTAAGCCGCCTGGTTTGAGTCCAACTGGGGATCATTGCCAAGAAACCAATTGGCTTTTGGTGAGCCATTATGTTACATTACATTAGTAATCAGTATCAGCCCTTAAAAGACTGATAACATCGGGGTGTCGTTTAGCTCAGCTGGTAGAGCAGCTGCCCCATGTACGAAGACTCAGTCCTTGCCACGGCAGCCCAGGGTTTGAATCTGACCTGTGGCTCTTTCCTGCATGTCATTCCCCATCTCTCTCTCCCCACATTCCTGTCACTCTTCAGCTGTCTCTATCCAAATAAAGCTTGAAAAGGCTGGGGAAAAAAAGACTGATAACATCATTATTTATTCCATTAAGCTGAAATAAAACCATAACAATAAAGACAATAAATCTGAGGCACGATTTTGTTCATCCAGAATAAAGAAAATTCACAGTAGCCTGACACCACTGACTGTTTGTACTGACTGCTGATGAATAGATGACGACTTGAAGAAGACTAAGAGGGGGAGTTAAATGACCCTTGACACACACACACACACACACACACACTGAGCGCTGATAAATAGTAATTGAAGGGAGAGCCTTTCTAGACCTCATTAAACAGAAATGTCTCCCGCAGCTGTAAAGAACTAGGGGGTAGATCCGGCTTCCTTCGACACACATGACACATTCAAGTATGTACACACACACTCACACAGACACAATTAGACGAGTAGGTGGTGTGAGAGGAGCTGCTGGTGACGGATTTATTAAAGGATAAACGACAGGCTGTAAAATTGCGACATCACCAGTGACCATGTTGTTGTACTGATGGAGCTGAGGTAGACGTGTAGAGTGCAGCATGTACATGATGACAAATCTCATCTCAGCAGAAAGTCACCTGTTACAGGTAGATTTGTTCATGTACCCCACGTTTTTCCTCCTAGATAAAAAGTGATTTTGTTGATAACAATAATAATAAAATGACTTACTGGTGATTTTGCCAATTAAAACACATTCTGCCTGCTGATTTGACACTGTAAATTCAATGCAGGATAACATTAAAGCTGCAAGCTCTGATTTTTAGTGATTCTGTTTTACATTCTTATATACAATAGTAATCTGAATATCTTTAGGTTTTGGACTATAGGTTGGACAAAACAAGGAGTTGCCTACCTTTATTTATTTTTTCACAATTCAGACGTTTTATAGACAAAATAAGACAAGACAAGGAAATAATGGCCAGAAGACTTAGAGTGTCATTTCTGTTGTGGTAGCCAAATGTTATGATGTATGTGTTAGACTTTACAGCATCTATTAAGGCCAGCATATCCACTAAATCTAAAATATTAGCAGCACTTTGAAACAGATGTTTGACCACAAAAAGAGCTGATTCTTGTGAGTTTTAATCGGACGTTAAGTCTAGTCAGTATAGCCGTGTATCTCCCGCACAACCTGCCACGCAGTATTTTACACAAATACAACCATGTCAACGTTCAGTGACTGCTGAAACAGTATTACACCTGTCCTTTAATTCAAGGTCGAACTTGCTTTGTTTGGAACAAGCAAACCCCTCAAGGGCTTTATTAATGAGGACTTCCCTCAGGTCATCCAGCAGAAGTAGGATGCTGCACAGGAGAGAGGAAATACTGCCAATACAGGAGCGTGTAGCAGCGTTAATGTCCACCTGCCCACACACTCTTATCACTCCTACACTCCAGGGGCTGTATTCACACGTAGCTGGTGCATTTTCAAATTAAGTGACCATTTCATTTGTAGTATCACAGAGCAATCTGTACAGAATAAAGACAGTTTAATTAGTTAATGAGCGATTTATACATTTGGAGCAGCATTAGATCTGGTGACAAACAGAAACACTCTGATTAATGATGAAATACATAATAATGGATGGAAATTAAATAAAAGACGGATATGTGATTTATGGTGCTTTTTGAATTGTGTGTGTGTTCTATAGTGATTTTAATCCTCCCCTTGTCCTTCTGCCCCATAATCACAGCCCAAAATACCTACTGTTTTTTTAGCACACTTGTTGTAGTAGTTGATTTTGTTGTGCTATAATTTAGGTTATGTATAGCTGGCAGCTCGTGTAATGAAAGAATACACATCCAGTCCATTTTTGGTTTTATGAGGAGCAGTCTGGGGCTTGTGTTGTCTCTTATGAAGCATTTCTTGTAATTTGGAGCTGGCTAACGTGCCTTAGTTACAGAGGAAAATCACTCACATCCCCCTGGAATATTTATCTTGCCCCACTTGTGGACTACTTTGTCATTATTTATGTTTCTGTTGTGACCACAAATGATCCTGTGTGGGAGAACAAATTAGTGAAGTTATTCACAAATCATCTTGTCCCTCAGGAGCAGTTGTTAATGTGAAGACTGCTCAAGGTGCAAGGAGGGTGACTTTTAGAAAGTTTTGTAAGGAGGAGAAAATGGCTGCAATGGAGAATCCTGAATAAAGCTCAAATTATACTTTCTGCATTCATAGCTGCAAGGGCACACTAATAGTAATTTTGTCCGTGGAAGCCCTATTTGAACCCCAAGTGCATTAATATATTTTTAAGAAAGAAAAGACGTGATCTGAATAGACCCGCCAATCCAAATGGTCGACCTGAGCTAACGCTATTTAAGAGAGAAGGCTAAAAAAATCTGCCTTCAATGAAAAAGGAGCCACTGTATAATAATAACGTACCAAGAACAAACGTAAGGTCATAGAAACTAATCCGAAAACTAATTTGTTCATACGCTGAACTTAATGACATGGACTCGCTGACAACTGTTCTGTACTCAGAGCTTAAAACGGTATTTAGGGTTGACGAACTGTAATGTTAGCCTAATACTCCTCCACAAATACACACTGGTGAACCTCTTGTTAAGAGACCAGCTCAGCTACAACACAGGTACACACTGACTCTCTCAAATGGCCGTAAACGTGCCTCTAGTTACTCTGTGAAAAGCTCCAGCAGACTCTCTGTCTGTCCAGTGGAGGATCAGAGAGTCTGGCAGTAGCTTCTCGTGGCTGATTACCAGCTTGACGTCGCCCCACGCCTTAAACTCTGCCTCCAGGCCTCCGGGCAGAGTTTGAGGATGTAATTACCCTCCATAAGTTAGAAAAGCGCTACAGATTAGATTGTGTGTGAATGCTGGCCGTGATGGATTTCGTTGAGCTTTATATAACAGTTCTTGCTCAAATGGAAATTGTCAACAATTGGCAATATTTGCAGGTTGGAAGCGGTGAGGGTTTTCATCGTTTTCGGCTGCACTGAGAGGAGGATGGTGTGAAAGTTAAAGTATTAAAGGTGTTAAAGTATTTTTTGGGGGACATTTGTGCCTTTACTAGAGAGTCCACAGTAGAAACATGACAGGAAATTAGGGGAATGATGTGCAACAAAGGTTTCCAACATTGTGGGTTAATAGTAGGGCGCCCTAAGCTTTTCATTTATTGAATAAGGCCCATTAGCCTTCAACCTGCAGGAAAGAAGCTGTATTAATGGATCCGGCTCTTGAGTTCCCCCTTTTTGCTTTAATTAGAACATCAAAGGTCACGGCTAGACTACACACAGCAGATGCTTCAATGGCAAGGTATTGTAATGCCATGGAGGAATGTGCTGTGTGCATGAATCACAGGAGTGATCCCTGAATAAAGCTGCAGTACAGACCTCAAAATGGATTTTATCTGCAGTGAGCAAATGTTAGACGGTTTTTGTCAATTTACAGCAGACAAATCAGACCATCCACTGAAGTCCCACATGTACTGTCTCAGAATGAAGTGACCTCCTTTTTGAGCTGAACTAGTTTCAAAGACAATGGATGTGGCTCTCATCACATTCGGTGGATGTAAAACAACATCAGACACATCCGTCGCTCGTGTGATAACCACATCTCCTTATGAAAAAGCATTGCTGTGAGCAGAGGCCAAGCTTTAAATGAAAGCTGACACACGCTCCAGCACAGGAAGTGCGTTTGCATGGAAAGTCCTAGTTTTTCACGCTACCATCTGTCTGTCTACTGGCTTTTCACTGTTTAATCAGAGCAATATGAAGCCAGGAGATCTGGTTCCCCCCCAGAGATATACATCCTCCGAGGTTTCTGGGAAGTAACTGAATGGCTTTCTAGAGCACCTCTGAAAATTGAAGCTGTTTGAATATGTGTCAACCTTCGCTTTTCTTTAAAGGGTTTTTCTGTGACTTTGAGGCATCTTGTCTTAGAAAAACACAGGCCTGGTAGTGCAATTGTGAGACTGACCAGTGCTTATCTTCAACATGTTTTTGGTACTTCATCCATCTGATCCTTCATATTTTGGCAGCTTTTTCTCAGTCCAGTCATCTATACAACTTCCTCTCCTCTTTTGTCTCTGAGCTCTGGTCTGGGCTATCCCAGCTTTTGAAATTAGTTGCAGCAGTAATCCCTTAATCAGAGTGTCTCGCTGGGATTACTACCCCTCCACCACCACTGGCAATTGTTGAGCCTGCAGTATTGGATTTACATGCCATCCGCCAACTTGTACAACTACGAAACAATAATGGTATGAACTGATGTGACCTTGCCCACTGCAATGAACTTTGTTTTGTGCCATGAAGCCATCAGAATAAATCTAGTTTCCCCTAAATATTAGAAGATTGTCTTACTTTTATTTGGGTTATAATATAATGTTAAATAATAGTATATTATCTGTAAGGAAGTACATTGAATGTAACCACCTCAATTATTAGATTTCACATCAGTTCACCATGGCTAAAAGTATTAATCAATTACTAATGTAGCTAACATATACTCCTCTGCTCCTCCATCAAGTGATTTCATTTCTCCAGTCTGTGTTGGTTGGGTTTGAAGACTAAAAGTTTGGAAATAAAAATCTGGAGGTGGGGAGTTAGAAAGAAGTGAGCTAACCAGACCTCTGTAGCCCACTCCTTATCTCTGCAAAGTGGCTCCAGGCTACATTAGCTGCTATTAGCATAACCCACCCAAATCTGACTCAACTGTTGGCAGTCTAGTTGTGGGTAATTGGGGCACCAGTTTTTGACAAGAAATAAGTATGTGCAGAATAAAAAAAGACAACAACTGGTTATGCTGTATTGATTATGATTATGCTACTTTCATCATCAAAAGAGATGATAATTTCCATATCTAGTTGTTAATGTGTGACTTCTGCCTCAATGTGTTCAGAGTTAGGGTTAACCACAGTCGCCTGACTCTGACGATGACAATCTGAGTTTCACTTTAGGCTGGATGCATTTCTGTGAATTTTATACGAACATTCATGTTCCCAGAGGATGAATCCTATTGATTTTGGTTATTTAGCGCCACCATGAAGGTTGGCTGGGTTTTTCTTTTGTGATATGTCTTGACTGGATGGATTGTTGTGAACTTTGGTGCAGACCTTGAATTGTAATAACTTTGTTGTTTAGGACCAAATATCTGCGCAACTAATGACATTCCCATTAGCCTCAGTTGTACTTTGGGTTTAGTGTTAGTTAGAAAAAGCACAAGTACAGCCTCACAGAGAAGGCAGCATAGCTGAAGACTCTTATCAGATTATTTAACACAATAATATAATAGTAAATATAATAATAAACCTTCCTGGGCTGTCAGATTGCTAACATCAGTTATATTGCTCATTCAGCTCTGAAAGAATTTAATGGAGTTGTGCTGTACAGATGTACAGTAAGGTGTTCAATCATTTCAGCCTCCTATAACAGGAGTGTTAATGCTGTCCGGGCATGCACTTCAGAGAGTGCAGAAAACACTCTGGATAGTCCATCACAGGGTTGAGATATACTCAGTCATGAAGGTTTTAGAGTCTCACAGCTCACCACAGCTGTGGGAGGAAGGCAGAGTACCCAGAAGCAAACCATGCAAATATGAAGAGAACATGCAAACTCCACACAGACAGGACCAGGACTTACAACTAGAGTCCTCTAGTCTCTAGTCTATGTGCTACAAGCCATTATCCTGCTTCAGCAAGGCACACACACATTTTATGTAACCAATATTACTGCTTCAATGGATTTTACATCATGTTCTGCCTGTGAAAACATTTGTATAATGTGTTCTGTGGCTCTGGATAAGCTTTGTCAAGTCTGAGAAAATAAATGTTATCAGGATTTGCTTAGATTTGGCTGAAAATTTGTGTCTGTTTTGGAGTAGAGAGCGCTGAGGTAGCCACTGTTCTGCTAGCTTCTGTAACTCAATCTCTCATTCAGCATTTCTTTCATCTCTTTCTGAAAAAGTGAAACTTGTTCCCGGCCGGGGTTTACTTTCTCTCTAGTTTACAGCGTGGCAGTCTGTTGATGGTACATGATTTGTAGCCTAACTGTCACACTGGACTGTAAAGAATCGAGGATCACCAGTCTTTCCAGCAGCGGCTCACACTGATGTCTCTAAAACAGGCGCCTTAATTAATGTCAGCTCTGGAGAGGCCCCATTTTTGGAAGTGCAATGACCTTCAAAAGTGTGCAGTGTCCTCCTTTCCCTCCTACAGCATTACACATAGACACTTTTGCAGAAGCTTTTCCGGCTTGCTGCTGCTCCAAAGTGTCAGGCTTCGTTGTTCACACAAGGTGCCCATAATTCAAATGATGAGTCATATGTTTGTGGCAGATGAACTGAATGCAAAGCAGTTCAGCTCACGATATAGTCCACAATGCCACACTACCTGTCTGACCTTGAAAAATGGATTTGAAAGCTGATTTATATTACAGGGGAGAGAGGGGCAAGTGTGTGCCTGTGTGTGTCACCATGAAGCAGCCATACAGAGAATGATTAAGTTATCTCAGTCTTAACGAGCACTTGGAGAAAAGGATAATGCACCAAGGTCAAAAAGAGCAATTAAACTGTGGGATCATGATTATGATTTTCTAGCTGGAATTAAATATATTTATTGTATAAGGGACAATAATGAGGTCATTAATCATGGTGAACCTAAATGCTGTAAGTCATCATATTGGCCCAACATTTGAGCAAAATAATGGCTATGTAGTTAAACGTGCTGCTATCTCCTCGGGTGGATTGTGCAAATATCAGCCCTTTATTTTTCCTTTAAAAGCAATTTAGTTGACAAGTATGACAACATACTACAACCGTTAAGTCTACCCTGTGTGTGGTCCTAGAGGAAAACCATGGGGTCATTAAATAGGACATGCTTTACTATTTTAAGTATTGTCTGTTGAAAATGTTTTTGATTTATCTTCTCACAAAGTTTATTGAGCCAAAACTGCTCAGTCCAAAACCAAAATATGTTCGACGATTATATAAAACAAAAAATGCAAATATTCACGTAAAGAAGAGGAATTATTAGAAAATAGCTGTATAAATAACTTGAATGATTAAGAAATGATCAGAATTGTTTATTTACATTTATTTTCGGTCAATCGATGTTTCAGCCCCCCATGTAATGTGAATATGCTCATCATCAAATTACATTACATTACATTACATGGAGAAATCATTTTGTGTAAAGATGAAAAAGTGCGTCTCCAAATTTGAAAGGTTATTAATGTGTATTTAATAGTAGTCCGTGTTTGATATTACTTGTGTTCGAGTGGGAACATCCACAGCTAATTTTATGGAGTGTGACTTACTGAGAGAAAGAAGGCTTTGAAGACAAAAGTATAACACAATGAGAATTAGACTAAAACTAACAATAATCAAATAACTAAAAGAATGAAACTAGATCAAAATCAACACTAATCAAAGTCACTTTCTTGTCATCCATTTGTATTCTGAAGCTGGTTCAGTGCTGTGCTGCGCGTGAAAGCCAGACTGAGACATGTCTGCAGTGCTTCTCTAAAATACTGAACAGATTACACAAGAAATGAGCTGCTTAAATTATTTTCTGATTGTAATTAAAACGTAAGGATTTTAAACTTAATTCAAGTTTGTTAAGTATTATGGGTTCGAGGTTGCATCTATTTAGGAGAGGTTTAACAACAGCTGTTCTCTGAGCCATGGGTGTCACGGCAGTGTGCAGGGAGGGGTTCACAATCGCCAGCATTTCATCCTCTAAGCAATTTAATACGCTCTTAAAACAGATGGTGAGGATGGGATCAAGTCAGCATGCTGAGGCTTGAAGTGACATTTCTTTTTGCAATAAACATTTCCCTTTTGACAGCCTTGAAGGAAATGGTGTGTGTTCGGTGATGTCATTGACATCAAGGTATGATAAATGATAAATGACTCAATTACAGAGAACATGTTGTCATCTTGGCTGTTTTTCCCAACATGGCTGCAGCAGGGATGATGAACAGACTGAGGGCAGGACGAACACGTCTTAAAGGACAAGGATGGCAATATTTTATTTTTTAGTATTCTTACGAAATCCCAAGAAAATATCAAAACCAGCAATGAATTCATCGTACTAACACTTATTTCCTGTGATGAACATGGTTTTTGTTCTTGGACGTAGTAACACAAGGACTCACACAAGAGCAGACTATAATATGCAGCTTAAATCCCCTCAGTTTTAGATCTTTTACATGTGTTTTAGGTGTCGTGTTCTGCACAGCACCTGCAAAATGTTCTGAATTTGCTTTTTATTTGCACCTTTGATTGGGTTCTTCTCCATGGCAACAGCAATCAAGGCCGTCCAACATGTCAAACTGACAAAACACAGTAAATGATTCAAACTGTTGGCCATTACATTAACCATTAATGTAATTAATACCATTATTACCATGTTTCTATGTTAAATAACGGTTCTTAAGATGAAAATATTGTTTTGATTTTACAGCTCACAACTTAATTGATTGGTTCACTTCCACCGCTCTTATCAGTTTTCAGCTGCAATGGGCCACAAAAACCCCATAGTACAATTGTAACAACATGTGGGCTTATGGGGGCAATTTTGACTCTGGTACATCGTCAGCCACAGTGTAAATATAGTGAATGTCTCAACCGCATTCAATTCTATATCTCCATTAGTCACTGGGCCACAAAAAAATATCCAATTTCTATAACCCATCGTACACGACCTGCTCAGGACCAAACAGCACACAAGTTATGCTATGCTAGGTATTTTGTGAGCTTTAGAGGAGTTGGCGAACACCAACATGTTTGCAAGGAACTTGATTTTTTTTTAGAGTTGAGCATTCCTGTTATCTGACAGTATTTTAATGGGAGTCAATAGTGCAGTGTTAGTAAATCAGTTCTGACACTTAAACTGGTCAAAACATTATTGTTTACGTGAAACTGGCTCATTTAAAAGGAGGTTCCAGAGATAGTTCAGGTCAGGACATGATGTGGCTCCCCTATAGGCTCTCAGCAATCCACCAATGATCCAGCTGGTGGATTACATAATACTGCCTTAAGGCTTTGTGCAGAGCAACACTGGGCCTGCTCAAAAACCTCAGAGGGAATTACATGTAAGTTCCTCAGTCTATCTGTGGAGGCTGAGCTGATGCTGGAGGCTTATCTGGGAACTGACTACACTTAGATACAACGGATACACAACTATTTCAAATACAAAGCTGTACGCCTCATCTCCTTTGCCCTGTCACCTTGTCCAGTTACAGTCATGTCTTGTTGAAGTAGTAGAGCCACTGCCTACACAACAGTCCCAGATGTACTGGAGGTTGTTAGAGGAGTTTCATGGCAATAGAGGTTTTTCTATTTCATGACACATTAGACACGCCTCTCTGCAGCCAACATTGTGCACTTCATCGTAAGTGGAACATGGCATTGCAAACGCATACAGCAGCACTCTGTGACGTCAACGTTCACAGTTGCTCCATCACTTCCACGCTGTTTGAAGTATTACATCAGCAAAGCTCCGAAAACATCCAGAGGTGTACTTAGGTCATGAGGTGGAAGTGCTGAGAGGGCAAAACAACCACACACTTTTTGTTGACATCTGCTGTTGTCTTCAGCTTTCGCCTCACTACACCGTGCACTGTGATCTTACTGTTTACTGTAGATGGGCTCATCTTGTAATATGGTCAGTGAGACGACACGTCTGTGCAGAACCACTTTATTACACAGTCATGGCTTGTTTCATGCTCAAGTTAACACTGTTGTTGTGTTTATATAAAAACAGTCATTTCCCTAGCATCAACAACCACAGCGCCACCGAGTCTACAGTGGATCCTCTATGAAAACGTCGTTGTTATTAAAGTGTAACCAAATCACCAAATTCTGCTAGCTCCCTCTCTGCTAGCAAATTTAAAAACTATAGGAATAGGACAATCACTGTAGGGGGTGTGGCCTTGGTTGGTGATGAAAGCTGCCTCCAAAATCAGCCAATAACGAGATTCAAATACAATAGCTGAGTTTCCACCAGTAGAGGGAGGTAGCTTTGCATTTTTGTCAAGATTTGGACCTGAACTGATCAACAACAATACTAAATACTCATATATACTGGTTCTTATCTTTAAAAAAGTGGTTCAAAGGGGTAAGTTAGTCTTGTGATATTTTGTATTCTTTTTATTGTTGACAAATTCAATGAAAAGAACAAAACCAACAATGAACTGATGTTGCTAACAAGCACCGTCTGTCTCTGTCTGTGAGCCTGATTCCTCTGTGCCACAGAGCTCCATTGTTCATCAGTGAGCCACAATGTTGCACTGGGTGACATGTTTCTTCATTACCATGAACACACACGTCGAGTTTATTCTCAGTCGAGCCCACATACACCATCCTGCTGCTGCCGGATGAATAAAACCCTGTGAGCGCACAATGGGAGAAATATGCACAGGCATTCTCTGTCTAAAGATGCTCATGCACATGGGTCAGTTTCATAAATTTCCACTCCCACAGTTAGCCACATGCCCTTAATCCATACCTCAATCTGTTTTACCACTCTTTCTACAACACACATACCATAGTACAGACTGTATAAATGAAAATGGACATAGTTTCTATGACGCCAACCATAGTTTTCCTTTAATACAGTTGTCATTAATGGGGAAATTAGCTATGGAGACCAAAATCGTTTTTTGTACCAGACTGTAAACATGTTTATATCTGCTGTGAAGTTGGACATTTTAACATGGGGGTTTATGGAGGCTGACTCGTTCTGTAGCCAACCTCAAGTGGCCTTTTGAGGAACTGCAGTTTTCAGCACTTCACAGCCAGACAAGCCAGCTAGAGGTTGGAATAATTATGACTTTGGTACATCAGCAGCAAAGCAGGAAGTCATGTGATGTCACTATATCTTTTCACCATGACCACGATCATTCCTTAGGTGTTTACTCTTGTAACCATGATGACAAATCTCCCTTAATCCCCTAACAAAGTAGATATTTCAGTTTAAATCGTGATATTTTCCCTAACTCGAACTAAACCACTCTGTGACCTTTACTAAACCCTCGTATCAAATGAATCAGCCACAGTATAAATATAGTGTATGTCTCAACCGTATTCAATTGTATATCTCCATTAGGCCTTTTAGTAATTGAATGCCTCAGTCTAACTCTCCATTAGACCTTTTCAGTATTGAACATCAGCCCACTCTGTAGGAACAGGAACAGATTTTAATGTACCTCTCTTATGGAATATGTGACGCTGGTTCATTCTGCCCCCCACGAACGAGTCAATCTGCAAATAAAATATGATTAGCACCCTTTTCTAGCAGGTTTTATTTACTTTTTAATAACTCATTTTCAGTAAGGTTAATTTTTAAATAAAAAATGCCAGTCATGCCAGTCCCCTGGTGAGTCTCCTTATCTAACCCAGCTTAGCTAGAGTGCTGTCACATCCTGAACCTGATTTATCCTCAATGCAATCATGTCACACCCATATCGCCCTCCAGAAAAACATGTGTATACTTGTCTGAAGTATGTGTCAGGTACACACAGTCTCACAGCACATTTTGTTTTTTTATAAATAAGCAGTATATGTGTGGGAAATGATGTATGCATCGCTAACAGATCCTGCCTCTGCTATGCAGCTGTTAAATACTCATACTAGAACACACAGCTAAAAAAATAGTCCCCCAACAAATGCAGCATTATTTACTGTTTCAGGAAATGATGTAGCATCTCGTGAGAATCAAAACAAAATGTTTTTAATATTTCTAACATTTATAAAGACTAAAAGTATTGAGAAATTAACTAACACAGTGATGTTTTGGACTTTTCATGGATGCATGAATGGAAAAGAGCGAACAAAAGGTTTTACCATAAAGACGTGACAAAGACTAATTTTTCTATTTCCAGCAGTTTAGATGCAGCATCAGTGGTTTCCTGCCACTCACCATTAGATGCCAGAAAGCCGAGCAACAGACTAAAGTGCCACATGGTGTGTGTGGACCGAGGAGACAAATTAATTCATCAAAGTCACTTGAAAGCCATCTTAAGGGAGAAGCGGCAGTAAAATTTCAGAGGTTACTGGCGCTCTTTGTGTTACGTAATCCTGCTATGCCCTTTTGGGAGTACTGTGTTCACATAACAGTAGTTGCTAGAAACACACTAAATTCATGTTTTCTTTTGACCACATATTGGAAGATTGGATAAAAAAGAAAAATGTGAGGCTGGAAATAGCCAGAGGATTTTCTCTCTGCTCCTAGAGAAGGCTCTTCTGTTTTCCTGGTTTAATATGAGGATTGCCTGGAAGTAGGGACCGCTGCCTGAAGCTGAACACATCAATAGAGCCGTGTGAGTTCCAGTGGGTCTACACTCTCACCTCCACTTGGCGTAGAAAAGGTTCAATATTTAGAATAATGAAGTGGGAGCTCGTTCTGCAGGTTTGGCAGCAGGACGACTGACACCATTGACTGTCAGTCACTCACTTCTGTGTTGCTATGGAAACAACCTTGTTGCTCCACTCTGGGGCTAATTCTGTAGAAAAGAAAGAGCTTGTAGAAAGCAATGGTAAAAACACACACACACACACACACACACACACACACACACACACACACACACACACACACACACACACACACACACACACACACACACACACACACACACACACACGCACACACACACACAAAGCCATGGCTGCATGCATGAGTCATCTGCTAACACATACACTCAGAGCTCTCCAATTTTCACTGTGAGCAGCCTGTCAGAGCTCCCTACACGATTGTAGCTAAACACAGCCGCAGCAAAGACCACACGAGAGAACAAAAGCAACAACAGACTGTGGTGAAGACCATGGGAGAGGAGACTGTAATCACCTCTGACTCAAGCATACCGCTATATGCGGGCGTGGGGATTATGTTATAAATATTACAAGTAGTCAATTAATGGAGGGAATTTTTAAGATTTAGTTGCTTTGTTTGATTAATCGGGAGTACCTACCATTTTAACTAAACAGTGACAGTGGAACAGAAAATCCAGTGACTAGTTCAAATATTGATTTCGTTTGGCCTCTCGTTTTATTTCTTATTTTCTTGCTTTGGCCAAATCAAAACTGGTTCACTTCTCCAAGGTGACCTGGAGGACAGAGGACCCTCCAAGCAGTGTGAACTCTGTACTATTTTGAGTATTCAGCAAAAAAAAAAAAATGCTCCAGTTAAGAAAACTTTGACATTTTGCAAGTATTGAACACGCACACATAAACTATAGCTATAAACTAAAACAGCTTCTTTAGCTTCTTAATTCATTTTCATAAATAAATACAGTATATGAACCAGTTTGTCCTTTACAGTGTGTTGAGGTCATGTGCAGCATCCTGGGGATGAACACCAATATAATCCAATGCGTTTTGACAGAGAGGAGCTGATTCTTGTGTTGTGGTTTTGTTGTATTGGATTATTTTAGCTCTGTATGTGGATGTGCATTTGTGTCCAACATATATGTTATTTTTTAAATATATACACTGAAACATGTCTCTTATTTGATGAAAATTACAAGACAGACAGAAGAAAAGCATCAGAACACATTGCTATGAATTCATGATTTTGCTGACCAGTTGAACCAGTGCTGGTCTTTCATCCAGTCAGTCGTGTTGTTGCAGTGTGATGGTGTGAACTGAGATTAAGCTCCCGTTTAATCCACCTCCACTCCACATGACCTCACCGTGATGCACAAGCCATAGGCAACTGTCATTGGTGCGCTGTGTGTTCTCCAGTGTGACTTGCAGCCAATCAGAGCTCCTCAGCTCAGCATCCACCCCCACAGGGCAGCCAGTGGTAAAAGGAGTGAAGAGAGAGAGAGAGGAGAATGTTTCTATGAATGGAAACATGGAGGAGAGGACACTTGTGATGAACAAACCCAAATACTGACAGATAGACCCTCCCCACCGCTCATCTCCTGATTTCTATGTTCTTTTCTCTCTGTCTTATGTAACAAACATCATTCCTTCACTTCAGTCTGGTGCTATCAGCAGCTCAAAAAGAGATGGAATCAACATAATACTCATTTATACATATTTTCTCTTATGAAATCTCAACATGTTTGCACTGATCGGACTGCCACTATAAGTGATCCACAGTCATCTGCATTCATATTGATTGTCATTCACACATCATTTCGTATAACTACCAACACATTTGTGATGGTTTTAAAGGTCAAACTCAAGCTTGTTTTGCCTAAAATGGATGAAAATAACCATATTTAGTATTTTACCTAACACTTTCTGGGTAACATTAACCCATTATCATGCTATATTGATCCAAACTGGGCAGACCCAAACTTTACTGAGCTGCTTATAACATCAGACTGAAGTAAAGGAATCTGATGTGTTACATAATTTGTCCTGACAGAGTTGTGTGACTGTGTGATCCACCTTTTCAAGAAGGAGCACGACATATTTCACCAATACAGCTGCTACATTTTCAAGGAGAGGTTTACCCAGGAGGTTACTATGGTTACTGCTTTATGGGGTCATGCTTTAACTACTCTGTTCCTGATGTTTCTAGCCCTTGACCCAGTTTGAGAACAAAATCAAGGACCTGATGAAAAAAAAAAAGTTTCTAAGGGAGGAGAGAGGAATTACAGGACTGGATACACATATCTCTGAGATAACCTTGTTTCTAATGCCAGCAGTGGGTGTACTTTAAAAAAAAAAAAAAAGAGGAGACACCAAGCATGAATAACCCCATTATATTGCTACAAGCAATTTAGACCATCCCTCTTGTTCTAATTAGAGATTTTCAACGTTTAAAGTCACTGAACAGACGTGCAGCAAACTACATCACACAGCACAGAGTGAGTCAGAACAAAATAAGCAGCTCTGCCACCTGTGGACCAGAACTGAACATCAGACAGGAAAGCGTCTGTGCTGAACCCACTGAACCATCTTTCTATGTGAATATGCCTTTTCATAAGACTTTATTAATATACCTGATGAAGGCCACCTGCACCTGCTTTTAGTAGTACCACACATCTCTTTATCCTCCTGCTCACACATGCTACAGGCTACAACTGTGACAGGATGCCAGTTATTGTGAATTGAACCGGCACGCAGGTGCTGCCAACCAAGACCGCGTCCGTCTTTCAGTTGACTATCACCTTGCACGTCATAGTGGCCCATCTGGAGTTTTCCTGCGTCACTAACCTTCGCTTTCGATGTCCAATGGACAGATTTGCATGTCTGAGATCCGATCATAATATAGGCAAAATACAGACGACAAGAATGCTACTTAAAGGTCCAGTGTGTAAAATTTGCGGCCTCTATTTTCAGAATAAGGCAGACATGGAATATAATATTCATAACCATGTTTTCATGCATGTATAATCATCTGAATAACTAAAAAAGGGAACTCTTTAAGTTATTCAGATGATATTTTTATATCTACAGTAGGAACAGGTCCTCTTCCATGGAGGCCGCCATGTTGAAACTCCATGTTTCTACAGTAGCCCAGAACAGACAAACTAAACACTGACTCTAGACAGGGCCTTTCAAGTGTGGTTTCTCCCTTTACAGGGAAGGGTGATGTGCAGCGATTACACCACTGAATGCAACTAAATCCTACACACTGGACCTTTAATATCAGCTGTGACTAAATGCCATCATAGATCAACCACATTGTCAGATTCGCCATTGTATGCAGCAACAACTCGAGTTCAACCCCGGAAGTGTCCCTCGTCATGTGATTATTGCGTATTATTATTATTGAATCAAGCTGGCACCTGTTACTGTTCAGTTAATGAGCTGATGGTTTGGAGCAGCAGTGGAAGGTATTTTCCCACATGATATGTCTTCATCCTTTAGATCAAAGTCTCTTTTGCAAACTGTGAGCACAGACCGCTCTTCTGTCAATACTTTGAAGTTCAGTGTTGATACAAACCCCCTTTGAGAGGCGAGAGCTTCACCCAGTCCATGAAATTCTCACATAGAAAATACGTCACAGATTGTCTGGATATATTTGGATGCGTCAGGATGAACATGAGTAATTGCCTTTTTAATACATTTAACTATTTCTGTAACACGATCATCAGTGAGGTTATTTGTAGTTTCTGTGGGTTGCCATGGAGAGAGGAATATTCCCTGTTGTGTTTCAACTTTTCTGTTTAACTTTTTCCCATCACTACACCGTATAGAGAGAGCAGAGAGGCAAATTATAACTACAGATATGAAAAGTCAACTATAATAGCAAATGCAAAGCAAGACTATTTATATAGTCTATTTCATTCCCAGGGAAATACATTGTGTTTTACATAGAAACAAAGACAATCAAATGAATGTTTTAAAAATGTGGATATGTGGATCAGAGACTTTTATTTTGAAGGGTTTTTACGATTAAAACATATTTTGCTTTCTAAAATGTTCCTAATGTAATTTAAGGGAAGTAAATATGTTTCCGTGTAGATCTTTCTGTTTTAACAAGAAGTCCAGTGATGGTTTTGTTTTACAAACCCTGTATTGTTTTAGTTCCTCTTTTTATCCTGGACTTTTCTCTGGGAAAACACAGAGAGCATTTAAGCAGGAAGGACTATAAATGCTTTGTTCCTCTACCCACTACACCAACTTTTCATGTTTAAGCCTTGAGGCAGATGACAGGTCTGACAGGCACATAATATGTACAAAGCACAAAAGTTTCTCATCAAATTCTAAAATTAACCAGACGCCAATGCAGAGATCTGCTGTGATGTGAACACATTTTGCTAAAATACAAGTACAAAGTCATCTTTTCTCTTATTTGTGGAAAGCCTACATGTCTGTCCTGGATTCATTAAAGACGCTGAAGCTGTTTACTGTTGGCTCGGGGTTTTATTGATTAAATCCATGCCATTTCTCATAACAGCCACACAGGCCCGTTCAAACTTAATTTACAGTATTTAATTGAAGAATATGTCCCTGTGTTGTGCTCAGCCAACCACAGTTAATTTACTTGAAACGCAGTGCAGCTTCATTCAGCTACTGCTACATTAAGTAGTATTAATTAATGTTTATTTATATGAAGCAGTAGAAGAAGTTCAAAAAGATAGTGTTGTGTTGAAATGTACTGCATGTTTTTCGTCATTTTAGCGTCATAGTTTTGTGGATGGCAATGCCGTCAGTCAGTCAGTCATTGTACTACTTTGGTTTGATGGATTGCCATGAAATATTGTACTGACGTTCCTGAAGATGAATCCCAATGACTTGGGTGATCCTCTGACTTCTAGCGCCACCATGAGGTTGTGGTTTTGAGTGAAATATCTCACCATCTAGTCAGTGGATAGGCAAATTTTGTACAGACCTTGAAGTCTCCAACTTGCCCTCAACGTTTCGTGTAGCGCCATCATCAGGTCAAATTTTTTATTTACCTGCAAAACTAATGACATCAGCTTTAGTGATAATTAGTTAGTATGTTAGCATGCTGACACAGTAAGATGAACAGGGTAAACATTATACCAGCAAACATTAGCATGTTAGCATTTTATTAGCATGCTGACATTTGGCCTTATTTACAGCTTCACAAACCAGCTAGCGTGACTGTGTGTGTTGACTTTGTTCAGTTTGTGATTTTTGGGAAGTACTTTCTTAATGTCACTCATTATCTCCCACTGGTTGCCTTAATTAACAGGTTTGATGAACGAGCCATGTGTTCAAAGGCAAGACGTCTATCAAGAATAAAAGTTTGAGGTTTGACTGGCTACAGATTATTAAATCAGATTATCATAAGGGTCCAGCACAGACATGAATAAATAAAATTTAATTTCACTTTTTCACAGCACTGAAGACAGCTTTGACTGTCACTCTTTAATTAATCAGCGAACATCAGATCAGCTCAGGTTTATTTTCAACTTAATTTGCGAGGAAGAGCATCAAGAAGTTGGGTTACCATGGTTACCTGCATCTGGAGGTGACCCAGTTATCTTGGTGACTCATGTTCAGCAATCCTTCAGTCCTTCAAATGACCCCCTCATCTTCCTCCCACTCCCCCACCTGCTCCTCCTTTTCCCACCCAACTCTTGTTAACCTTAAGAAGGGAAACACCTCCTCCTCCTCTTCCTCCTCCTCCTCCTCCTCCACAGATCCAGCACACACAGCTCTGGCCAGATGTAGTGATCTACCGCTGCACTCAAACAGAGCTGTTGTGTCATTCTAACATTCTTCAAGACAAATTACCGGCACTGGCTGGCTCCAGCTGACAGGATATCTGTGTGTCCTCAAGAGGTCCTAAACTAATGCAGTTAAAACATTGAAAATGTGGTATTCAGTGATTAGAGGACTTATTTTGATTGTTCCATCATTCAGTGAAAATGGGGTGCATATTTTATGAATCTTGAATTCTGCTTGTATTTAAATGGCAACCTTTCATGCCTGTTTTCAGCTGACAGTCATTTTTTCATAAAGTCTAATGATTTTATTGTCCTGAGGTCTTTCTTATGCTTTAGATATTTTATAATGTGTCTGCTGATTTTCATTTTAAGGGTGGTCGTTGTTCGGTGGTTCGGTAGCCACCACTTTGGTCCAGACAGAAATGAATCAGAGAGATTTGGTCCAAATATTCATGAGCCACAGAAGATAAAATCTACTGTATGCATGTAATGGTGTTTGTGAATGACCTCAATTGTATGTATCTGTGCTGCAATTTCTTGTTACTTATCAGCAGACGTGCTGGTACCTGTGATATCTGTGATCAGCTGTCATATCTGTCATGTCAGTGTCTCAGGCTGTTCTATATTGGAAAGGAAAAACTACATCTGTTAATGCTCCAAGAATAGCAAGACCATCGGTATGCGGTTTGCTCCATCCAACATGTTGATATTGTGACTTACTGTTTATCTATACATACAGATATTGGCTATTAAACATATATTTTATATCCAAATGAACAGGGCTAAACGAAGGAAGCCATTGTTGATCTCCACAGAGGATTAGTGTGATGTGATTTTCTTTCCCTGATCCATTCATAACTGTGTTGTCTCTCCTCACCACAGTAACTGCCCGTGCTCCCTGGCTGCCGCCTTGGCCAGAGCCACAGCAGACAGCCTCCTGCAGACTGACCTCTCCATCCACCACCTCAATAAGACTGTAGAAGATGGAGCTGACCCATTACCACGTGAGTCCCCGGAGAGCCCACGAGACTGCTCTCTCTCTCTCTCTCTCTCTCTCTCACACATACTCACAGACAAATTAGGTCTCTCTCTCACTTCATCCCACACACATACACAGGCATGTAACCACCAGGGCTTTGTCCCAGTTCTCCCCCGCAAAGCTGCATTAAGTGGTATTTGACCACTAGAGGGCAGAAAGTAGGCTCCAAAACATACAGCTACGAGCCAGGATATACTACGTCCAACATGGGCCAAAAGATTTTCATTAAAATTACTTGGATAATGTTGAATTTGTAGGTTTTATTTTAGAAATACCCACGTGTGTATTCATCCACCACTGCAAATAGTCCCAAAAAATGCACTATTCGCTCCTGATTGAGTAACGTTTGTTAAAAACTACATTTGCCAGCTGTTTTCGGAGAGTACTGTACCTATTTAACAAATCAAACTATGTATTTATGTTGTGTTTTTAAAGATTAACATCTTCAGTAGAAACTGATTTGAACACATTGTTCATTTTTGTCTTTTCACAAGGTTTGTTTACAGTAACAAAGATATAGAATATTGCCTATCTTTTCCTTTAAGATAGGTCAAATGCAGGGAATAAATCATGTTGCACAACTGTACTTCTGTACTTTAATCTTGCCTTAATCAGGCAGGTGGTAGCCAAAAAAAAAACATGATGAATAAAGCTCAAACTGTTCTGCACCTCGCTGCGTGTACTACCTCAAAGTCTTCTCTTCTTGTGTTGCATAACAGCCAATCGCATCCTGTTTGATGTTGCTTCGTTGCACTCCACTGTTCATTCTTTTTCCTCAGCTTTTTTGCAAGGTGTTATGGGTAACCCTTGATGCCAGACTGAGTGCTCGAACATCTTCATTTGGAGCAAGAGTGGGCAGACAGTCGGTTCACAAAGTGTTTCACATGCATGTACTTTGAGAAGGTGGAGGGGTAAGGGTGAAGGGAGGAAATGGGACACAGTGTAAGCCTGTCTGTCTCTTTCTTACTCTATGTGTGTCTATCTCACAATATTTAGGAGAGCACAACGAGAGAGCGAGAGAGACATAGAGAGAGAGAGAGAGAGAGAGAGAGAGAGAGAGAGAGAGAGAGAGAGGACGATGGCAAAGACAGGATAGACTTCTATACCTCCAGCTAACATTAGTAGGTTGAGCCCTTGCACACACACAAAGGCTGAAGTCATGATGCCACTTCTGGGCTAGCCTCTGTTCCACTAATGTCTGTAACTTTATGAAAGATTACAACAGATCCCTGTGGGGCCTCATTTTCTCTGGGGATGGGGACTTCTCCAAATTAATTTTTTGACACAGCAGAAGACTTTTAGCTTAATTTACACCCTAAAATCCAGATGAGAGATGATCAGAAAATGATGTCATGTATCTAAGTTGCAGTGGCTATATTTGCCTCTCGGGCAGTCTGCCTTAACTTACTGGTGGATGTATCACTTAACTTGGTGGATGTTGTTTTGAGTGAGAGGAAGATCTGCTGGCACCACTCAGAAAGCTGAAAAAGTGCTCTCCCAGCATGTTTCGCTGGAGTGAACATCAATCAAAGATGAAGCAGGAAAGTGCTCTTTATACATTAAATTATAAATACGACGTTCATCATAAAGCAGCAGGTTTTTCAAGGAAACTAAACATTAAGCATAATTGATGTAGCAGTTAACATAGCAGCTCTAATCACTTTTATATTACTATTATTATAGAATGCACAATGGCCAATTTTATTATAATTTGGTGATTTCTAGAATGAAAAAATGAAAACAAGTGCTTTAATTGTGTCCCCAATATAGCGTAGTTATATTAAAATGAAGGATCCTCATCTAGACATATGGAGTGAACCTTTGTCAACAGGAAATATTATGTTTAATGTCTGGGTGTTTAGTAACTTGCATGTTATCAGCGTGGTTTTAAATGAAGTTTTCTGACTTCTTCTAAGTGTCACTTAGTTTGATGACAGTGTGCCAGATAATTAATAATGATTATTAATGAACGAACGTCTGCTGATAAACTACAGAAAATATCTGTGACGTCATTCATCCATTTCCAGATGTTTGAAACTTTTTTCCGTCACCATCGGCCAGGTAAGAGCCCAAAAAGCCAAAATTTATTTTTGTGATATATTCAAAGGGGAAGAAGGAAGTGGCACAACCAAAGAAATAAACACCAAAGTGTATTTCATTACAAATCTCGAGAACTGAGACCTCTTGATCAAATTTGTTTTTGAAAACTAAATTAAATACACTAGACATCAAATTAAAAAATACTGCTGCAATGATTAGTTGATTAAACAGCTGGCAGAACGTTTGATAATCACTTCATTGTTTCAGTCATTTATTCAGCATGTTTTCTGATGTGAGGATTTGCTGTTTTATATCACTGTGAACTAAACATCTTTGGGTTTTAGACTGTTGGTCGAACAAAACAAGACAATATTTTTTATGGCATTTTATATATATTGGATTAATATAGAGCATGAACATGTGGAGAACAGGACTGTACTACAAGAGTGGTCGAGGAAATTTCCATGGATGTTATCCGTATGACTGGATTTTAATGTATTGTAACTGATGTGAATCTGAACAGGCTGGCCATGGCTGCAAACTGCTATAACTTAATAACCTTTGAAACTCTTTGCTTGTCTATGTTTGTGTGTGTTTGTTTGTTTGTTAGAGATGGAGTCTGTGAAGCTAGCCCGCCTGGTGTTTAATAGGCTGTTTGAGATGTGCTGCCTCTGGCTGAAAGAGCTGCCCTTCCGCCGCCGCCCACAGCCGTACTACGAAACATCCATCCACGCCATCAAGAACATGAGGCGCAAGATGGAGGACAAGCACGTCATCATTCCTGACTTCAACACACTCTTCAATATTCAGGTAGATACAATCTGGCCAGGTGGTGTAAATGCCTTTTATAATTCGTAGACTTCATGGAGGTGATACTTTGAATCGGTCTTCCAGATTTGGTAGCTGGATTTCTTATAGTTTTATTGGATTCATAATATATAGGATTAAAGTCACTGTTGTACAATCAACAACTATTATTCTAGTTTGAATACAAGGAATGGACATCTTTGTTATTTATTGTTCTCTGGGGGGAAGGAAATTGTCATATTTACTACCTGCAGACTTGTAGTATTAATGTTATATGACTTTGTCTCTCAGGACCAGGAAGAACAGGCTTACTTTGCTGTGTTTGATGGTCACGGCGGCGTGGATGCTGCCATTTATGCTGCCAACCACCTCCACGTCAACTTAGTTCACCAGGAATCCTTCAGCCAGGACCCCAGCGAGGCCCTCTGCAGAGCCTTCAAAGTCACTGATGAACGCTTTGTGAAGAAGGCATCACGAGAGGTAAACACACATCTGCAAAGAACCGAAACACAAAAAAATGATTTACACTGGACAATACTGAGGAGTGTAAACCTGTGGAGTATATAAAGTAAATATCTTTTATGTCAAATCTCTTATGGAGCTGAATACTGTAACACGTGTCTGTGTCTCGCAGCACCTGCGTTGCGGCACGACAGGCGTGGTGACGTTCCTGCGGGGTCGGACGTTGTACGTGGCCTGGCTGGGAGACTCCCAGGTCATACTGGTCAGGAGAGGACAGGTTGTGGAGCTGATGAAACCACATAAACCAGACAGAGAGGTAAACACACTGACGCATGCACACACATGAATTTGCAGAGTTTGTATCACACTTTAACTTACAGTTTGCCCACAGTCGAATCACATTCAGTCAGATCAATCAACCTTTGAGTAAACTTGACTTGAATAATGTTTTCTATAGACAGTGACCACATTTATAAAGATATTACATTAGTGATATAGAGATATTTTTCTTGCTTGCTTTCTTGCTTTCCTTTCTTTGCTTGCTTAATCTTTGGTTGTTTGGTTACTGTATGTGCCAGACTATTTCTTGGCTCTTAACAGTTGGCAGGCAACTAGTGCCATCAAGAAATAGTCTCATTCGTACTCATTTTTGTGTTGCTATAACTGGTAATTAGTGATCTTTACAGATGCTTGTAGGCAAATTCTGTTACCCAGGCTAGCTATGTCCTCTCATTTCCGGGTCTTTATAAGAAGCTAAGCTAACCTGTTGGCTGTTGCCTTACATTTAACTATTCATGTGTGTGTGAGAAGAGAGATCTTCTCTTCTTAGTCTAAAAAAGCGAATTAGCATATTTTCCCAAATGTTGGATTATACCTTTAAAGTGTACAGATATTGTCCATAGAAGAAACACTCAATCACCAATCAATCATAACTGTTCTACAGGAGAAACATCATATACTGTCTATAACTAATTGTTGCAAGGAATGGCAGGTTGAGGTTGCTATGTCATCGCCGTTTTGACCACCTCTAAAGCCAACTGTAATTCATGTGTGTGTCTGCAGGATGAGAAGCAGAGGATCGAGGCTCTGGGAGGATGTGTGATCTGGTTTGGCACATGGAGGGTTAACGGCAGTCTGTCTGTATCCAGAGCAATAGGTAACTAGTAGTTCAGTCAGATACTCGGTATACCACATATGTTAAAGACATGACACAAAATCCCTGCTTGAAACTGCAGGAAACTTTGCTGGTATGAGCAACACTAACAGAATAACCTGTGTTACCTTGACAGGCGACTCAGAGCACAAGCCCTACATCTGTGGTGATGCAGACCATGGTATCTTCCCATTGGACGGTTCCGAAGACTACCTGATTCTGGCCTGCGATGGCTTCTGGGACACAGTGAGTCCAGATGAGGCGGTGCGCGTGGTCAGTGACCACCTCCAGGAGAACTCTGGAGACACCACCATGGTAGCCCACAAGTTGGTAGCTTCAGCCCGTGATGCGGGCTCTAGCGATAATATCACCGTCATAGTGGTCTTCTTGCGGGACCCCGCCCCACCACCCACCAGCACAGAGGACGAGGAGGAAGGTGTGGTGGAGGGAGAAGTTGAGGAGGAGGAGGTCGCGGAGGTAGAAGAGGAGGAACAGGAAGAGGAGGAGGAGGAAGACGAGGCAGTCAGGGTAGAGCGAGATGGTGGTGAGGGAGGCAGCACTGCAGACATTGGGGGGAAGGGTCGCGGAGGCTGGCCCCTGCAGCAGTGCTCGGCCCCCGCTGACCTCGGCTATGAAGACCGAACGGACTCGTTCACGGACAGAACAAGCCTCAGCCTGTTGGGGCCTTCGCTGGAGGGCCGCATATCCTTGACCGAGGGCTCAAGTCAGCCCTGCTCCGACTTTAGCCTCTTCACAACCTCCCCCATCTATCGAGAAGAACGCCCACAGAGGCGCAGGTCCTGTATCCCTTTTCAGGAGCCCAGCATCTCTAGCTTCACGGACCCACTGTGGCCCCAGACAGCCATGCTGTTAGGCCAGGCAGTGAGGCGAAGCCGCAGGCTCACTTATGGTAGTCGCCGGTTGGGCCGGAGGTGGCCAGGCACATCCAAGGAGCTGCTAGGCTTGTTGCCATCTAGCCACTTGCTGCCGCACAATGAGCGCTACTCCAAAAGGAGGCCCGGAGTGGCAGTGCCTCATCTGCCCCATGATAACACCATCTGAAGAGGTGACCCAAACCAAACCATCTCCTTCATTTATTCAGTCCTACTCCCTGCCCCTCTGCCCATCCTCCCACCTACCCACCTCTGCCTTCAACAACACATCTTTCTTTGATAGTAGGTAGTTGTGGCTCCTGCAGTTGTAACGTGATTATTGAATCTGTTGGAGGAGTGGTGCTCTCTGTCCTAAGCCGAAATGTTCCCAAATATAAAGCTGGCCCATTAAACACAAGCCCTGCTCTTTAATGCTGTAGGTAAAGCTCAAAACCATATCCTCTCCATCGATCAGTCAGCATGAAGCCAGAGCTGGAAATGCAGGTTAATAAGATGTGTTCAGACTGAATGTGAAATCAATCTGAGAGCCTGTGTGACTCTACTTCATGCACAAGGATAAACAGAGAGGCTTTCAGGAGTTCCAGGTACATTTTAAAATCAATCTTGTGTACTTTGGATATGTACTGTTAGCTTAGAGCTTAAGTCTGCATTGGACTACAAAAGCTGTTCAGTGCAAAGGGGGGCAAAAGTTCACCTGCATTCAGTCTGAACACAAGTTTAATTTAAATGTTCGGTCACTCCACACTCTCAGCAGCATCTTTCAGCAGAAATTATGTATTATGACACGTTTGTTGCTCTCAGGTACATGCAGAAAGAATACATTACACTACTTGGCCAAAACTATGTGGACAGTATAAATGGGCTGCAGGGGTTTGCTCCCTTCCAGCCACAACAGCATTAGTGAGGTTGGAAATAAAGTAATTTCTTGTTACATATCGGACGATATTAAACCGCTACTCAGATGTTCATTAAGCTAATATTAGCCGGAAATATTGGCTATGCCGATCAGGTCAGGTCATGCTCTAGTTGAAGAAGCCTTCCTGAAACTGTTCCCACAAATTCAAAGGACACTTGTCATTGTTGCAGTACAGTGGCATTAAGATAAAGAGACCAAAGCTACAAAATACTTTGTGTCATCATCATCGCTTCCACGTATATTTTTTTGTGCATTCAAGAGAAAGACATACCACATACCAGCAATGTTACACTGATTGCTTCATTATTTCTCTTTCCTAAATGTTGCCCAGGTGCAAACGCAGGGTGACGTGACACATATCTTTCGTCTTGTTGCTGAGAAAGTCGGAACGACTGAGCATTACATTAAGCTCTGATGGCCTAGCTTTCCTTTGTGTCCCCCTTAGCAATCTTTTGGTGGCAGATGAATAGAAAGTTCATACTGGAGAGGAGGCTGGAACAATTGTCGCTCCTGGCTTCTGGGACTGAAAGCACATGCTGTTCTTCCCCCTCCCATACAGTCAATGACCCAGCCATTATCCAGCCACAATTTGTCTTCAGATAAAAGCACTTAACACCGGATTATAAAAGATAAGCAGTCACTTACCTGAATAAATGCTTCATGTAGTCCAGTATTCCAGATGGGGATATAGTCCTGGAATAATGTTTTTTTTTTGTTTGTTTGTTTGGTTTTTTTGAGGGGGTTGGGGTATTTAAAAATATATTTTTGTTATAGTTGTCATTGGGCCACATAGCTATTGCAAGTATTTGAAGTGTATTTTCTTTATTTTACACAAAACCCACTGAACAGAAGTATTTTCCAGCAGGCTTGATAAGTGCAAACCATTTAACGTTGGGCCAGGATAGTTGAAAGCTGCAGAACACGTGCCTTCCATATGTGTTACTAAAGCCTACGTCCTTTACACACATATCCACTAATAACTATTCATGTGTTGATATCATCATTAAGGTCAAGTCTGGCTTGTGCTTTCAGACGGGTCATATTATTATGACTATGTGCCACTTTAAAGGAATAATTTGACATTATGGGAAGTACATTTATTTGCTTTCTCGCCAAGAGATAAGAAGATTGATACCACTCTATGAGCTAAATATGAAGATACATCCACTAGCCGTTTAGCTTAGCTTAGCATAAAGGCTGGAACAGGGGGAAAAGCTATTTAGCTTAAAACAGTTTAGCTCTGTCTTTTGATGTTTGAGGCATTTAAGTGCAAATTTGGGAGCCTTAAAAGGTTCAAAATGAGACTTACGGCAGGGGAAACTCCTAGCTTAGCTCTGCCCAAATGCAAAAAGAAAATCAGCAAACAATTTGTGGTTATTACATCTCTGTTTGTGTATTCATTAAATCAACAACACTGTGTTCATTAGTGGGCTTGACAGGTGCTGTTACAACAACCTTTGGACAGAGCGCTTTTGAGAGTTTTATGCTAAGCTTAGCTAACAGGCTGCTGGCTGTACAGCAGTTTCAAAATTTAGCGTGCGGACATGAGAGTGGTAGTGAAAGTGAATAAGCATATTCCCCAAACTGTCCATTAAGATTCAAAAACATGAAGAGAATCTGCACATTTGTGTGCCTCAGTAGCTTGAGGTTATAGAAAAAAAAAAAGTTTTCTATCTTTAAATAAAGTTGTGGTGTTAACAACCCCTACAACACAATACTACAAAGCAAACATCCCAGTCATCACCATCTGCTATATAGCTCCTGCTACCAGTGTAATCCACTGAGACTGACTCCACTGAGGGCCCAGAGCGCCTTTATAATTGGATCTTTCTCCGATCTGATCTAGATTCTTCAATGGAGTACCCCGCTCTGCTGTCTAACACTGACAGTGCAGAACTTAAGTTAATGTTAGCAGCCCTCTTTCAGAGACTGAACTTGTTCATAACACCTGGCTAAGAAATAAAAGCCAGTTTTCTATCTGTATTCATTGGTTTCATATAACACCAAATATGATATGTAGTCCATTCTATAGAGTTCCTATTTAATGCTAATTCATAACCATAATCAACAAACAACTATGTACTCATCAAATTATAATCCTCCCGCTGATGAATATGATAAAGTATAATAGTACCCAATACCCAGTTAACTTGGTGAGACTGATCTGTGGAAACACTGCTTTAAATGTGTAACTATCTTTGGAATACGCACAATAACATTACTGTATCTAAGCATACTTGATGACTGTAAACTAACTATACCACACAGATGCTATGAAACTATGAAATCGTACGTAAGCCCTTTCAAAGTACTAAAATTACCCCTGTTCCTTTTAACATGCTTGAACTCCTTTGGTTGCCTCTTACAAATGACTGTTCTCTAAGCCCAGCCCGTCTTATCAAGCTTTTGATTCTCGCACATTACGCATATGAAAACGATAACGGTGGCTAATTTACATATCAAAAGCTTTTGAAACAGTGGGTCCTCAATTTTAAACAGACGTTACACAAAAGCAGCCTCACATTTGAACTTCCTATTTTGGCTGAAATAACTATCTTAGGTTTATTTTATCATAGCTAGCTAGAGTTGTGTCTGGTTGATTTGGAAACAAGAACCCTGTAAAAAATGGTATTAAATACACCTTTGATGGCTGCATACTGTACTGGACATAAGGCAGAAAGACTGAAGCTAATGCTATACATTCCAGGCAAAAAGTTAGCACGCCGGTTATGAGATTTATGTTATACTGTTTTCATTTTTAACATAACATATTTCACTTACTATAGCCCCATGTACACCGTTTTGACATGCAGCGAAATGAAAAGTTTGACAGACCTGCCGTGCTGAGTTACAGTTTCTAAGCTATGATTGGACGATTGCATTTCGGGGGAATGGGCTTACCGATTAGTCATTTGGACACATTAATTCCCTCACATTCCCAAACATTCATTCCACATTGTTTGGTTAATGCAGTAAATGTCAGGATGTTTGTAATGACCAGGTTCTGTAAATCGTGCCTCCACTTTCCTGGCTCAGTCACTGGCTGATGAAACACCCACAAGGGATGTGATATCAAAAACAGGTGATTCATTAGACAACAGGTACTCTTTTTTTTTTTTTTCATCCTTGACATAGAAGGCAATCACCTCCCCTTTTCGTCTTGCTGGTAGACGGGGACTCGCCTTTACTTGAGCGCTCCATTGTTTCATTTCACTCTCCTGTAACCATCCCATGGACTGACTAGTGAAGAGTATCAGACTGTCTGACAGTGGAGCAGAATGTACCTCATGTCCCAGAACATCCTCAAAGACTCTGCAAAGTGGGTCGACATGAGGTGGTGTTTCTTTGGGAGATTCTTCTTCTTTCCGGGGGCGTCTATCTATGAGGAATGTACTGTCGAGACACTCAACAAACTGAAGCCACTGGATCCCTTTGAGAGTGTCACTACAGTCTCTACAAGTGTTGGTTGATAGCCGAAGAAGATGGGTGAAGTATCTGAAAACAATGGAAATCACAGTCATTTCAAATATTCACTTAGGCACGGATGCGTATGTATATTATGAGTACTAATATTAAGTTGAGCAAATGCTGGAGGAGTGTACATATAATAATTGTCTTGTAAATCAGTGGTTTTAATCCATGCTTCAGGAGGCCCGACTGTTGGGTCACATGTTGGACTGTCACAAATCTCCCACCACCAGACTGAGGTGGATGTGAGAATGATGTTATTGAACCGCTTGAGAGGCATCAGTCTATAAACCCTGCCTCTGCCTTCAAGAGCTGCTAAAGCATAAAAAGGTGTTGAACCGGTCTGGCTTTCGTTGGAGAGTTGTAGTGTCCCATCGTGGCCTAGCTGCTGTTTCACCCCGCTTTCCTGCCCTGACATGAATACAGATCTGGGGAAAACATCCATAAAGATGTTAATTATCGACTTAAAATACTTATTCCCAATCTGCAGCTTCGACTAAAAATGTTGTATCAGTACCAGCCTTAAAAAAAAAAAAAACATCTTGCCAATCAGATTATATCAGTAGTTCGTAGGTTTTCATTTCAAATCTGAAGGTGTTAGATGATTAGCATGGTGTTGATTAGAGATGAGGAACACGGTAAAATGGAGTCCGAGCCTAACTTAGAGTCACTGTGTTGTCTTTTAGATAACCGATGAGATCTCTTAACCGATCACACAGGGCAGTAGAGAAGAGGGATAAAGGTTTTTTCTCAGGATCTTGTTATAATGACAATGATTTCTTTAGCCATAGTTATACACAAGGAGAATGGTGATTCCTCGAATTGATGAGAATAAGAGCTTGATCAGAATTTAACATGTTAAGCAGACATAATGCTTTCCATGGTCACCATCTTAGTTTAGCCTGTTCGGATTCGAACATTTGCGGATTTGGTAAAAAGCAAATAGTGGACCATTTTGAGATGAAATAGTAGGGTCAGTGCAAAATGGCTGCTTTGAAAAAGGAAAGAAAACCTTGGCATCACCAAGGGGAACGTGAATTTCTGTACCAAATGTCAAGGCAGTCCATCCAATAGTTGTTAAGATATCTCACTGTGGACCGAACATCATGGGACTAACCCATCCCCAGAGCCAGACTGGCTCTGGTTCTTCTTAGAATGAGACGCTACGTCATTATAACAAGATCTTTCTTTGTGTTTCTTGTAAATGGTGGCAGATCTGCGCTGCCATGAAAAAACTGCTGTGTGTACAGACTGAAGCATGTTGTATTTGTGGCCACACCTCAGAGCAGCTGTGCAGTAAAGCAGTAGTTTTCTGTCCCCTGTGATTCACGGTTGATTTTTTCAAATCACTGATGTAGTTTCACGGCAGGTCATTGCACTGCACTCTGGAGGGAGAGACGTAACACAACAGTGACAAGGATCCATGGGTTGCTTTCACCAAAAACCTTGTGAATTAGTTATAAAAAGTGTTAATCATCATATCAAAGTTGTCACTGTATGAGCAATAAAAACGTTTACTATGATTCCTTGTGGTAAATCCTCTACCTAAGCTCAAGAAACGCACACGTCCTCCCTCCCTCATGCTCTGCTTGCACTAAAGGTTCCTCTGAGTCGGATGTTTCCCCTGATGACGAAAGTAAGCAGACGTTCAGCTCTGCTCTCCCATAATCACTGTCTAACTATAGGGCCCTCCATGAATCTGCACTGTGTGTCTATGTACACAAAAAAGCTTTTTCTTTTTCTCTGTAAGCAATAATGACGTTGCATTAAAAGGCTCTCTGAGGGTTTGTCTTCTGCTGAAGGATGCAACAAAATTGTAGTTCTGTCAGCCATACTTGAAAGGTCACAGAGCATAAATGCTGAGTTCCTGAAGTCAATTTCCTATTCATTTTTCCCATAGAGATTCAGATTAGAGTGATAATCTGCTGCCCAGTGGTAAAGTTTATTTACCACAGCCCTACACCTCCTGTAAGAAGTCTGCGACCAGCTCAAGTTTGAATGTTAAAAGTTAAATGAGCTGCACGTCCATGGAAAAATGAATGTGAAGCTTTCTTCTTGCTGTGATAAAAGGAGGCAGGACATTTGGGTTGTTTCAGCTTTATGTGGATGAGAGGGGGCGAGGGGCTAAGATCACTGAGGGCTGTGATAGGTCCAGACCTACAGCCCTGTCCTTCTTGTCCTTCATGCTTGAAGACAAACCCCACGATTGGCTCTTCTTCAACATGCAGGTTAGGTTTAAAAAAAGAAGAAAAAAAACAGTAAAACACATGTTGAGTACCTGTATTATCTGTGTTCCTGTAGTATATAAATATGTGTATTGTAACTGGTGACTAATTATCATGTATATAAAGATTAGACCAAGGTGATGGCTGGTGGCTTTTCTTTCTTGGAAAGTTTTGATCTTTGTCAGTTTGGTTTCTCCCCTCAGGTGCTTCTTTTGTCTGCTCCTGATGACACATTTAATTGCCCATGATGCTTTCTCTGTGCATGTGTAAGTCTTTTGGTGACATGTACGTGGACAACGTGGCCGAAATACTAATTTTAACGTGGCACTGGATACATCTCAGATACTTTTATGCAGCAGCTTGAGTTACCAGTTCATTTTTAAATGTTGTTAAATAACTTAAATTAAATTAACAAAATGTTCTAAAATGAAAAGAGCTGGACGGTGAGGTGGTTGCAATCTGAAACTTCACCACTAGATGCCATAAAATCCTACACACTGGACCTTTAAGATTAAACACATAATAAGGGTGTATAAATACAAAAAAACAGCATCTACTTGGGTCTTCTTCTCACAGGTTTTGTCTGAGTTGTTACTCGTTCCACCGAATGAATTATCTAAACCTCGTGGATAGTTTCATTTATATAACTGCTGAAGAAAGAAGAAAGAAAGAAGCCCAAAGAAGTTTTGAAATTTTCAAATATTTCACAAAAGGCAAACAGAGAAAATCTAACATTCAAAGCATCCCTTCAGACAGTTGTAAACAACATCACAGATGCTCCTCTTTGCATTTCTTACAGTAAAACAAAAAAAAAAAAAAAGAGCCATCTGTGTGAAACATATGAAATATAAATCAAAGATTAGTTTGCTAACATATTAATGCTCCAGAGTTATGAAAGGAAAACACATTATTAGGGTCAACAGGTAGTAATTCTTTGTGCAGTGAATAATAGGAAACCTGAACAAATGGTTTTCTTGTAGCAGATTGAAATATCAGAAGCCGCACAGTGTGAGGAGCGATGTGATGCTGTAACAGGGCTTTCATGTGGAACAGTGCTGTCTGCTATTACATAAACGGCTTTACAAAAGTGAGCAGTCCTCCACATTCTTTCTATAAAAAGACTCATCGGTTCACCCCACTCATAATCTGGCTTTATTCTTTCCACTCCAGCAGTTTGGTGCTTTGAGGGAAAAGAGGTTGATGAAATCCAGACAGAAGGAAAGGACATGAGGGCTCTTCCACAAATAATTCATCAGATTTATTAACAGTCTGATTGCTGACGCCACTGGGCATGCATGAGAAGTGGAGACTGACTGATGACCTGACTAGTGACTGCTTGGTGACATCCAGCCTCCAGACACTCATGTGCTGCATTTGGTCCTTCATTAGCACAGTGTCTTCCCCTCAGTGCTGCCACTCTAACCGAAGGCAAAGGAACAGTCTTGGTGTGCTGATCCCTGACTGCAAAAAGTAACAGAACATCAGACATCCAGAGGGAACATGGACCAACCTCCTTGGGACACCTTTTCAGGGTATGTCAACTTGGGAGGAGACCCTAGGTTAGACCCAGAACATGCCGAAGGGATTACATATCCGAGGAAACATCCTCCCATCTATCCTCAAGAGGAGGTGAAGGAAGAGGCTAGGGAAAGAGACGTCTGGGCTACTTTGGTAAACTTGTTGCCACAGTGAACTGGCCAGTCACAAACCACATAATAACAATGTATTATGCAACATTTTGTGCATACAAACACTGCAGTAACATGTCTGCAGGTAAAAGTTGTACAATAGTGTGCGTATACGACGATTTAATCCGACACAAAAGATACAATTGCTAATAAATAGTATATACTTTTCAATACTGTTGATGTTAAGTGGCCATCTTGGATTTTGTGGTTGCAATTGGTGAGATCAGAAGTTGGAAATCTTCAGAAACTTCAGAGAGCGTTCCAATTGAAATTTCAAAACGCATAGGCGAAAAGTCAGGATATCCCAGATTCTTTAAAAAGCCTGACATTTCAGGGTCAGCCAACTTTAAGAGTAAACCGAGTCACTGGAATACTGATGCATGTATATACATGTATAACATCTATCTATTAGTCGTTATATTAGCATAACACGCCTGATTCTCAGATGGAAAAGTCAGTGGTCGAGTTACATTAGAAGAAAATGTGTCTAGTTTTCTGCATTTGATTTTGATCTTTTCAAAACAGTCCACCTAAAATCATTAACATTACTCTTTTTAGGGAATTGTGCTCTCTACTGCCAACTAAATTATGAAGATCAGCAGTCATCATACAGAACACCTGCCTGCTTAGATAGTTGTACTGAGAATAACATCAAAGATTAATACTTAAAACTGAAATAAGCTGTTTCTGAATTACTTGTTTCAGCTCAACATACAGTTAATTAAAAAAGCCATGTTTATTACAATTTATTATTGCTTTTATAGTTCTTTCTGTAAGAATAACTTTGTACTCACCACTTTGCTGGGATCTGGGAATTCAGCAACATTGCTAAAAATAAATGTAATGGGGCAGGAAACGAGCAGGTTGGAAACAGTCCTCCAGGTTGTAAGACATAGGCTAACAGATGCATTGATAACTGGTCGCTGTAAAAATCGATCACTGTCAGTTGTCAAATGGTTTCCCTCAACTAGGTCATTATGAGATGTTATTCTAAATATGAGAAAATGAAATGATCGTTTAATTTTAAGTTACAAAAATCTGACTGTTCTAACCTCGCTGTGACCCAAATGCAAAGTACTGGAAGGCAGAAGACACGAGAATGTACTCATTTCCAGGATCTTAAAACATTTTATTTATTCCATAATAAGGAAATGTACACATCAAATAATTCATAGTGCATTCTGGGAACATTCAAAATAAAAGCAGCTTTTGACACAACAAGCACAAATAAGAAAAAATGTTAATAAACGGTGGGAGGCCGGCTGCTGTTTCCAAAGCCTCAACCATGAACATGTAAAGCAGCAGTAACAGAGGAAAAGTCAAAAACCACATGATCAAGTGGTAGGGGAAATATTAACATTTCAAAAATCTTCATTCTCGAGTAGGAATTGAGTTGGATTTGACAGTCTTGGTGCAAACAAGACATCCTTCCTCCTTCATTTCAGCCAATAAAAGTCATGCACTTTCAGGCACATGTACAGCAAGCTCCACAACTGTATATACACACCAAGATATTTACAATGTAAACTAACGACTGCAGAAGTTTACAATAATGTTGCTTCTTCAATCCAATCATAAGTGGCCTTCAAAATAAGACTGCCTCAATGATAAGTCTGTTAAACGGCTCAATTTCCAAACATGTTTTCAATCTCACCAGCGTTTAGAAATCATGTCAGTGTGACATTTTTTCATCATGCTGCAGCACAAGTTTGCTATGTTGGTTGAGAGTAGTGAGGTGAAGAGTAATATATCCATGAAGAAAATCCAGTGACGCAGCGAGCAAACAGTGCAGCACAAAAGATGTTACGTAATTACATCGATTTTTATACCTTTGTGGTCAGGTTATATCAAAATTAAAAAAAACCTTTAATAAATCACAGTTTCTACTTGACTGGTCCGTTCACCCACATTGCAAAGATATTCTCTCTCCTGCGTCTAGTGATATATAACTCTGCAGATAGTTGTTTGTTTGTGGAGCTCACGGCATGAAAAAAAAAAAAAAAACATTTCGAGAGACAATGTCATCTGCCTCAACTCAACAGTTTTTAAATGAAAACACTTTCTACTGAAGAGTAAGCAGGGACATCTTAAACGACGTGTTGCTGCTGAATTTTCAGAGCTCCGCTAACTAAGTTTCATTCACCTAACACCTGCACAATTATTCACTCAGCAAAAAATTAACCTGCATGTGTTTTTGACGGCTACTGTGATGTCACTAACTTTTTTCCCAATCATCTCATCTGAAACTGTGTTTGAGGAGTGAATTCAGTGTTTCTAGCACCGACGCTGCTAAGTGCAGGGTCATGGGTGAGGAAAGTGGATTTAGTGTGGAAATTAAAGCCCAGACGGGCTGAATTAAACATTAACAGCAAGAGGCCAGAGGTGCAACTCATGTCACACCCTTACAAAGCCGTACTGTTTGATTCAGTGTTGATTTATAGTCTGAATGAGAGACTCTACCTACATCGCATCACAATGGGATTGATTAACTTTGCTAGCCGTTTCCTCTTGTTTCCAGACTTTATGCTAAGCGAAGTTGCCACCTGTAGTTTGGCCTTCTCTGCCTGAGTGTCGAACTACTCTTTAAATGAATAATAGTGACTGACTTTTTAGTTGCGAGGTGAATAAATTGTAGTGAGGTAGCTCTCTGGGAATGAAAGAACATGGACTTGTAGCTCCAGTCAGTGACACTGAAGCAAAAAAACCCGCTTTTGGGCATTTGACACATGCTGCAGATTCTGTTCTGTAACAAAGTTTCATCCCTCAAACATCAGTACAGGAGCAGTTTTATAATCCATGTGATTCAGTGATCATTTAGCCTTTTCAAATGTCACATAAGACAGACAGTGTGTTCGCTGCTGCTGCTGCTGCTGCTGCTGCGCTTATTAAGAGAGAAGACATTTACATAAGTTTCCAGGAAAGTTAGTTGAGCGTCTCTTCACCTCAGGAAAAGAAAAACACTCATTTTATGCAACAAGCTGCAGTGTCATTAAAACTGAGTGTTTGAGGAGTGAATTCAGTGTTTCTAGCACCAACGCTGGTAAGTGCAGGGTCATGGGTGAAGAAAGTAGAGATAATGTGGAAATTAAAGCCCAGGCGGGCTGAATCAACAGCAGGCTGTTATAAAACACTAAGCTCTTATTTACAGGCTACAGATTATGTACAGTTTTATCCTCGACTCTTGCAAATATGTTGTAGACTTATCAGACTTACAAAAGCGTTTATACACCGAGACGGTAACGGGTTTGTGCTAAAAGTTAATTAAAGTGGCTAAATGCCCTGCAGTGCAGTCCAAGTAAATGAAATGGTTCAGGTTTGTTAAATAAAATAAGATACACCAATAGTTTTTATGACCTAAAGATTTGTAGAAATTCAGTCATTGCACAAACGGCTGTAACGGCTGTCATGTTTTTCTTGGATGTATTTACTGAACTGACCATGAAAGAACTGGAGGTATGTAAATCTCCATATAACGATGACCAAGAAATGCAACAGGGTAAAAACAGTGTCGTAGAAAACGACGGCTGAGGTCACTGTTGAACTATCGAATCACTGAGAAAATTTTTTTTTAAAAAAAGAGGTGAAAAGGGGCAGTTTCAGCGGTCATCTGAACCAATAATATTTCCCTTAACACCACCACAAGTACCTGAATAACTGGCCGTCATTAGCATTATTTCTGAAAATATTCTGGACAAGCAGGTGAGCTGTTGTACTGTCGTCATTTTGACTTCATGCATAACAAGCAGTTTCTACTCTACAGATGTGTGTAGCTAGCGTGTGTGTTGTCTCCGGCCGTTATTGCATCGTCGTGTGGCCACTGAGGATAAAGCAGTTGGTTTCCTGGTCTGACAGGCTCAGAGGGAATCACCTGTCAGCAGGCAGGCTCATGTCGTCAGACAGTAGCTGCTCTCCTGGAAGAAGGAAGAGGGCAAATAACTCATCTGAGTCGTGTTCCTTTCATTACTTACATTGAGTCTGAGCTGGAAACAAAAGCATAACATAGCATGTAAATACATGCAAGCTGCCAAATGTCGGTAAAATTAAAATCATTTCACCTCTAGACGAAACCCACAAACATAATTCTTCAGTTGCCAAACAGATCGATGTGACTGTATTTTCAGTTAAAGTGGCCACAATCAATATTTCCAATTGCATGTCGTAAAAATGTTTTTATGCTTGCCTGAGGTGGACAAGTTGGTGTATCAATAAAAGCAAAGTGCAAAACTTGCAATGGAAACAGACTCGATGAATTAATCATGAAATAGACCAGAGAGAATAGAGCGTCCACTGGAGCTTCTGCTCCACTTATGAGACAAAAAAAATGGTGGCAGATGAAAACAAATGTACGTGGAGGGATGAAATATGTGTAACATTACTCATTAATACATGAAAAAAAAAACATGTTTGCTCCCACTTTTGGCTGCAGCAAGTTGGGAGCTGTTTTCATCACTGTGCGGCATGCATCTAATGAATTCTAAAAATAGATTGTAGCAATACATAAATAAATAGAAAAGATGCTGTTGCAATAAATTGTCTGAATAGCTCAAAAGACATAAAGGCCTTTGACATCAGAAGGTTCAGACTGTCTAGTCGTACATATTAGAAGACCTTGGCATGTCTTGAGATAGATGCAAACAGAAATGTAATCAACTGTCCTTATCTATCTGCGATGCCGTCATGTTTTGGAAAAGTAGCAAAACCCTGAATGAGCTTTGGTCATATTCCCGGCACCTGTACACAATATGTGTGTGTGTTATCATGGATAGTGTGTGTGTTGGCTACCTGTACAAGGAGGAGTCTGGTTGTCGTAGCGAGAATTGTTGCTCTGCAGGGCTTCGTCCTCAGTGTCGCTGTCACTGCTTGTTGCTGCCACCAGGACAGATGGAGACTGATCTACAGACCAGACAAGACAAGACTGGATGAGACCAAATCAAAATAACTCATTAACTCAGTAACACAAATAAAAAGTCATCAAATGGTTGGATGATCCTGTTTCAACTTTTAGAAATTTACTGCATCAAAAATCTATCAAATATATATTTTGTCTGATTAAATAAATCTAAATGAAGCAGGAGGAGCAGACCGAGTGGTCAGGGGGCCCTGAGCTGAAGTGCAGTTTGAAGTTTAAAGTGACTGTTATTAACATTTGTCATTGAAAGCTCCGGTCAGACCAAAGTAGTTTTCAAGGACAGAGTTAGATGAGAAGATCAATACCGCACTAATGTCAGTCCATTACGACCATCAGCTGATTTGCTGAGCTTAGCATGACTGAAAACAATGACAAAGAGCTGCCTGGCACTGTCCTCTAAAGCTTACTAACACGTGAGGGAAAAACATATGGTTGGATGGTTATGTGCTGGACTATATCTTGGCTCCAAAAGACCAGCGGACACTCCAAGACGTTACTGTTCTCTGCCAAGAAACAGTCCACTATTGAACTCCCTATAAAGGGGAAAGTTAGAGGGTGAACTAACCTTCATTTGACTGTGGCTGTGCAGAGGGTCCCTCCAGCAAGGACTGATGGGAGTTTCCCGAGCTCTCAGATTCACAGTCCAACATGGCTGTCCTGCGGTAGGAAGAAACAAGACGAGTCTTTGTGAGAGTCAGGGCAGAAAGACAGAGACAAGAAGCTATCACGCCGCTATCTGCTGTAGCTAAAGGGCTACACGATGAGATGGAGACGCACCCTAGGGTCCTGCTGCCACAGTTCTTGCTGGCAGTCAGGTAGCTCGGTCCTCCCAAGGAGAAGATGTCGTCCCTGGACCCTGAGGGCCCGTACAGCTGCTGCTCCATTGAGTACTGCTGCTTGGAGGTGGAGGCCTGCTCTGAAGAGGAGCCGCTGAGAGACACAAGGGGGCCCTGGGTGCCGTCTGTCTTCAGCACTCCTGAGCAGAGAGAGGAGCAATTGGTGGAACTATGAAATATAATTCATCAAGGCCAGCTGGAGTAATAGTGTAGCTCCATGAGTCTGGAGGGTTTTCAGACTCATGGGGGTGTCAAGAGGAGGGAATGTGTTCATCAGTACACTATGTCTATTTTAGATGTGTGAAAAATTATAGTTTAACCTGAGGACAAGAGTACATGCTCCTCTGGAGATTATGAATGTAGTCTATTAAAGTCATGGCAACCTGACTGCCAGATTTCAACAGGCAATGTTTAACTGATCATTTTGTCCAAATGGTGGTGCTAGAGAAAGGTCAGAGGGTCACCAAAATCATCATCTGAAGACCATGAATATCCACATAAATATCTAATATTCAGACAGAATAACCAACTGATGAAGACATCTTTAAGTCTAACAAATCAACAAAATCAAATATTTCTAGAGTATTGGTGCCTCTGTGTGGCGTTTAAGGATCAGATTCAACATTCAGGTGTTTGATCGCTGGGACAGTCAGTGTCTGAACTTGGTTGTAAACAGTGTTTGAAATATTGACCCAAATTTTAGTGAGGAGGAGTATGTAGTGCTAAAACAACCTACAGTTTATCGTAGACCAGTCACAAGAGCTTCAGGAACTATTTTAAGAGCAGTAAAGTAGAGAGAGCTCGGACCAGATATTTTCAAAGCCACCACAGAGATACTTCAAGTAGATATCGGAGTTACTCTAAGTACACTTTTGTTACAGCGTTACACAACGCCCCAAAGCCCACAAGCTCCTCCACTCTAATTGTTGATGTTTTAAAACATTCATTAAAGCTGTTCTAATGAATGTTTTACTTACTTAAAAATGTGTTGTTTGTAGTGATGAATTCACAGATAATTATCACCTAACTCACTTAGTGTCTATGATGAACAGTGGAGCTTTTAGCAGCTAAAGAGCCAGATGATTACCTCAGGAGTCTATCGGAGAAACGCGAATAAAACTCTCCAAATAAATTTATAAGGTGACATTATGTCTATGTTGTATTTACAGCTGGTTACCGTCCTCGCAGAAGGATGAAGGTTAAAAATCTACTGACCCTCTGCACCTCCCAGCACCTCTTTAAGGTGCAGGCTGAGCTCGGTGGCCACGTCTGCTCCTCTCAGGTCCTTCTCCATCTCCTCTGGACTCCTCCTCTTCATAACCAGAGAGCCACCGCTGTCCAGGACCGGGGAGAGAGATTTCCTGGCTGCAAAGAAAAAAAAGAAAAAAAGAAACACCAAGACAAATATGTAATTATCTCAGATCTATGGAGCCAATAACTGTAGAATCACATACACCAGTTGATGTGAGAAAAAAAGAAAAAAAATTGACTCTGCTCTGGGGTTTCTGCCTCAGTATTTCAAGCTCATTGAGATAAATCTGTATCATATTAAACACAGAATAGATGAAGTGCTCTAAACCAGCCTCCAAAGCCATACTCTTTCCACCAGCACATACTGCAGTGAAACTAGAAGCACCATCGTTTTTGTAAGCTTGTTATGTTCTGGGCTTTTAAAAAAAAAAAAAAAAAAAAAAAAAAAACTTAACAAGCACTCATTCAATTTTCTACTTAGCTGTACAGTCCTTACCAGGGCGGCAAGGCCTGGATCGACCTGCAGATGCTCTCCCAAGCAGGTCCAGCTCACCGGGCTTACGACAAGCCGACAACTCTGAATCAGCGTGGTGAGAGGGTACCTCCTCCGCACCGAAGCCCCCTGATGGGCCAGGCCTGGGCTCTCCAGACCCCCGGGCATCCAGCACTTGACTCTTCACATCTGACATCTTGCTGCGGACCTCAGCCATCTGAGCCTTGAGGCGTATCAGGACCCCTGAGTCCGGAGCTGAGCGTCGCACCACCTGAGGCCGCCGCTCTCGCTCTTTCCTGGAGTGAGGATGAGCTGTACAGGAGCAAGAAATGGAGGAGTGAAATTGAAAAATATAATTACTTCTGAGAAACTGCTGACTCTCCTCAATTCACTTCTCAGTTACGAAGTTAAATTTAGCTCAAAGTACATCAAATCACTGCTCACCAGTCACTGGAGAGAAATGAAATTAAAATATATTAGTTTTCTATCAAAACGTAAGTCATACAGTAAAATAAAAATAATACCAACATGTAAAAGATAAACCCCTGTCTTCTACAGCTGCTATAGCAGTTATTTCTGGAGTGACACTGAGTGCGAGTTTGAGTACTGACTCTCAATGATTTGTTGTCAGTGGGCTGATTGTGTTTACAGACCTTGGCTGTGCAGGAGAGATACAGGAGGCCGAGGCTGAAGACCCCACAGAGACTCCACGCTGTTGCGCTCCTTTAAATCCAGCAGCTGGATCAGGATGACCGGATCGATCTCCAGGAGGCTGTTGTTGCCTGGACCAACAGCACCACCAGCAGCAGCTCCGCTACCACTGACACTGCGACCAGCAGCAGCAGCAGCAGCAGCGCTGCGATGTAAGGAACGCACACTGGAGCTGGATCCACCTGCAAATCATCAGGCATTAGATTATGTAGCTCACATATACAGAAGTACAGCCAGGGTTATGGCTTTCTAATATTCTCCTTTGTTTTTCTAATTGACTGACATTTCTGTAGAATAATATTTGATTTTTCACTACAACCTTTTGTTGCGACTTGCATAAATGCTGTCCTAACTCTGGTGCCTCTTCTGAAGTGTAAAGCATACAAACCTGCCTAACATTAATTGTGTGACTTAAGCTGAATACATAACATCCTGTTTACATTTCTTCCACTCTTATTTGAGCACACATCCTGTGGCCTTTTAATGATATGAAAAGATATGGTGCAGAGACAAACGGTCAGACATAAGGGATTTAAAGTGATGAATTATAATACTGATATCATTTAAGATTTGTTTTATTGTTGTATAATTTGTTTCTTTAAATAGATCAGTTCATAATGCTCTGTCGTGTTTCAGCCTTTAAATTACAGAACTTCAAGTTAAAGAGAATATTTAAGCTCAACAGAATTTTTTTTTTCAAGTGTTTCTATATCAGCACGCTGCGAGGAGTACAGCGCACCAACAATGACTCATCCTCTTCAGGCCTTTCAAACACCAACACAGTTAAACACACTGAAGGAGCCGCTTTGAGGCCGACCGTTGTATCACTATGTCCTGTAAGTGCAGTAGTCAAACAGCACAAGTACATTTGGTACTGTAACTTCTCACATACTGGCTGTGGCTTTTATTTGCCTCGACTGAAGGAAGAGTGACGCCTTTATTTGAGGCAAGACGTTAAATATTTGGAAGTTATCGCTTCACAAATGTTATGATTGGGGGCCTTTATTTGTCTGGATATCTTTGAAAGAGGTCACACTGGACCTCGGGGAAATTGTGATGGACATTTTAAAGACCAACATTATCTTTAATTATAACCACTGTTAATAAGAACTCAACTTAAAACACTTCTTGTAGTTTATGTGAACAATCCCTTCAACCGGAAAGACTTTATTTTAAATATTAACCGTTAATTAAACGTTACATTTCTTTTTCTGTGTGGAGAAAAGTATCATTGGCTGTATTCACATGAGAGTTCTCATCCTTACTACTGTGACTCATGCTGGATGGTTTGAGGGTGTGGAATGAAGGGGATTTAACACCCTCCCAGTGAAGCTCATCGCTGGCAGATGAAACAGTGTCATGGAGGTAGCACATGTTTGTCTACACCCTCCCTAGACCAACAGCAGTAGTGACGAGGACTGCAGTATGACGGGAATTGATCACTCATCAGTAGAAAAAGGTGTAAAATCACAAATATGCTCCTAACGCCAATATTTTATATCACAAAAAATGACTGGTGGGTTTGTAAGTTAAAAAAAAAAGGTTAAAATGGAAGCTGATAAAAATGGTAGATGATTTATAAAAAAAAGAAAAAAAAAAAAAAGAGCACATCCTGTCTTTGTCTTCATGTAACATTTCGAGATTTATAAGCAAAAATGTAGAGGTCTTTTAATAAATGGCCAGATGTTGATGTCAAAAAAAAGTGATCGATATCACCTGAAGGACGAGCAAAACAAGGACAAGAACAAGAACAAGAACAGTGAGAGCTCTGTTTATGCTCCACTGAGCATTTCCATAGGCAACGTCTTTGCACGTGTCGTCATAAATCTTTAAAGGTTCAGACATATTCAAAAGTTATGTCACGCAGGACCTTGAGGTCATGCAGATGTGGAAAGTAAAATTTAGGCTTTACTCTGTTCAGTTTTTATGACACAGAATCTCCCAACAAACAGAAAGACAGATGTCTTCTGCAGTAGTAAATATCAAAACCTGCTCTTAAACAGGGATATATTTGCCAGCTGTGGGATTTACATAAGGTTTCTAATGAATTATGAAAATGACCTTATATTTTGTATGCATTATGTAAGAATTATACCTGTGGCTCCAGCCAAGTCATCAGGAAGCTCTCCTTCTTCTGTCTCCAGGTTCCCAATAAAGTCTACATCATTCTCTCCTGACCTGTGTAAATATACACAAACAATGTGACCTTCTAATCAATGATATAAATACATTTTTAAGAGAGTCACGATGCATAAATGTTTTCAGTTTCTGGAATGATAAATTAGGACAACGTGAGAAATTCTACTCACATGGTCTCTTCATCTATGTCGTTCTCCTCTGTGTTGCTGGTGGCCGTGGAGCTCCCTGAGGTGCTGCTGCCATCCAGCGGGTTCACCTCCTCCTCTGTCAGACAGTCTACCTCCAAGTCACCGTCTGACAGTTCCTGAACAACACAGTGACACCACGATCACGCAAAGCTCTCAACTGTGTGACAGAGATATATCCCCATTTCTTTAAGAGTAACTTCGCCCAGTCTAATAATCTGGTTTTCCTGCCAACAAGCAGCAAGTGAAGTTGTGTTCTTCCTCCTTCCAAAATCGAGTAAGGATTTTAAAAAGGACTAAAACTTAAATCTTCCAAAAATGAACACGCAGTATTGGATTTGACATCACTAAACTTTGATAAATCAACAATATTTTCTGTGAAACCACTTTATTCCACAGGGGAATAACTCAGATCATTCAAATAACACTAAGAAGCAAAACACTGCTACCCCAGTCTGTTTCAGTATATTCCATCCTTACATTGGAGTCATCGTGCTGGGTCCTCTCTCCTTCTTCTTCGCCTTTTTTAGTGTTGCTCAATGTGGTCTGGATGTCGTCATCGCTCTTCACAGAGCGAGGGTCTCTTTCAGAGGCTGTGGTGCCTGCAGCGAGCCGCAGGTCAGGGGGCGAGGAGCTGCGTGAGGTCTGACGGCGAAACAGCTCAATGGCCAACCTCTAAAACACACATAATTATGATGTTTCATTAATGTTTGGTCACACAACACAAGTTTGTAATGAGGGTGCAACAGCAGGTCAGTGAGATTTAAAAAGGTTAAGACGTAATGAACAACCCAGATGCATTAACTTTGAAGGTGATACACAAACAGACAGTACCTCTTTGAGGTTGTTGATCTGCTGGATGTACCCACTCTGGGCAGACTCCAGCTGGCTGATGTACCAGTACTGATCTCTGCACTTCTGGAAGAATGTGGGCGAGCGAACCTGGTAGCTGTCCAGCAAACACATAAAAACCAATCACACCCAGTGAAATCAGAACTACTTTGCTGCTTGATGAATAAAATCAAAGTGGTGGTGTGTTTGTATGTGTTTGTGAGCCCACCGGAGGACCAATGTGTCGGTCTGCATGTTCAGGTAGCCCTCGCTGGCCAGAAGATCCAGTCTGAAGAAGCGGTTGTAGCCCCAGCATTCGCCAACCTCAAAGTCAGAGGCAAACTCACGAATGATGTTCTTGGTTGGGTCACTGGAGGCCTGATGGACCATCTCCACACGGTACTCATACCTACACAGAACCAGGGCAGCATTACTACACATGGAAGTGCACAGCAAACTGTTGTAAACAGTAATGTAAAGCGCAGTTTAATATTGTGGTTTCTAAGAAAATGCTACTCATTTGTTGGAGACTAATTTCAGTCATGAATTAATAGACATTTAGTGCTCTAGGGAGTATTTCCTGCAGCAGGACAGTATGTGCAGGAGTCAACATGAACTACAGTCTGTGTGTTCATGGCTATAGTGCTTGTAATAGTTTTCTACGGTACAGAGAAAAATATATCAGATACACAGACAATAGTAGGATCAATTTATCATTTGTTAAATGTCGTTCTGTGGAATTTGTTCACAATAATTAAAATACTATTATACTATATATTATGTTGGAAAAAGCTACAACTGCAAAAGTTTTTTTTTTTAAATTATTCTTACTTTGATGTTTCAGGGAGTCCAGCAGACAGTTCCAAGAAGACAGACAGGTAGTTTCCACGGACCACACCATTTCCATCCTGAGGAAACATCAACCAGATTTTTTTACTGTGTCATGGATAGTCACTTAGCTCACAGAATGAGTCATGTTTCCAAAGTACACAAAAATAAAGAATGGAGCAAGTAGTGCCATTTATTTGTTTGTATGTGTTAGCTCCAAACAGCCTTCTAATAAAGACAGGTCTTTATTTCAAATATCCTGTTATGTTTACCTGTTGACATATTGCCCACAAATTCACTCAGTACGACAACATTCATGTTTTACTCAACAGTTTGTTGCTCATATTTTAAAAAGAAACCCCAGAGGCGTACACTGAGACTGACAATGTGTTTTCATACTCAGGTATTGCCGTAACTTCTTCATCTGACACATTAAACTCACCTTATTGAGATTATCGTAACTGGACTGCAGAAATGAATTGTTACCAAAAGATCAAAGTAATGCACCCTAATGTGGATAATTCATTGTAAACAAGCTTTAATGGAAAACATCAGTAGAGAGGAAACTCACTGGGTAGACTTTGAGTCTCCAGCAGAGCCCAGATATCTGTAGAGGAGGGCTGTAGACAGGGTCGGCCCGCTGCCTCAGGGTGCTACAAACACACAAAAACACACTCACGTCAAACTTTGGGGACACAACTGTAGTACATTAGGAGAAACGAAGTGAGAGCAGCAGCTCTGTACAGCCTATAAACTCTGCTCTTTGCTCCTTTGATGCATTATCTTTTGGAGCCTTGCAGGTTTAAGTTGACTTTCAAGTGGAAAACGCTCTTGAAATACATTCAGCAGCAGGTGCTTCAAAACACTCCTCGTCCTTTTTGTCCACATCCACCGAACCCCACTGACTTTCCTTTCTCTTAATGACACAACTTTAAATGAAGTCTGCAAAAACAGTAAATACAGCTGCTGCTGGCTACTCTGTGTGGCAAACAAATACCATTAAGTAATACTGTTTAACTATCTTTATCTTTTCTGTTACTGTCACGATGACAGTGACAGACAAGAGCAGTCAGTTTTGACTAAATTCAACAAAGGAGGATTTACCTGAAGTTGACCAGAACAAAAGTGCTCGAGTCGTAGGCAGGAACCAGCTCACTGAAATCACACAGAGCAAGACTGATTACACACACACTGAATAAAGCTGTAGTTACTGACACAATCAGGCTGCTATCTTCTGTATCATCAGCCATCCACAGACATACAATCTTAAACAAATAAAACATAACTGTGTAAACATGGAATGTAGGTGTGACACTTCTTAATGAAAGGATTGGATGTAGTTATGTTCCAGTTATATTTATTCTGCAAAATTCACTTCAAAATGTGTCTGACTGCAGTTTTTTTGTGGGACACAGATTCATCAGAGACCATTGGTCTAACGATGAACTGACTGATCAATCTGTTATTAAATAACTTATCACACAAAAATGCCAAATATTTTTCTTTTCAAATGTAAACCGTTGCTGCAGGCCTTCCTGTGTTTCAATATATTTGAGCTTGGGACAAAATAAGCATTTCACTGACATTTTATAGGCTAAATTATTCATAAAAAGACTAAATTAAAATCAAAATGATTAACTCATAATGCTAATATCTGTTGAATTCAGCAATAACCATATATTGAGATCTTGTTTCTCGCTTAAGTTTCCTCCAGCCGAGCAGATTACCTGGTGAAGTCTGGAGGGACCGGCGTAGTGACGAAAGACTGCATGGGTTTCCGATGGACCTGCTGGAACATGAGCAAGATCTCTGGACTCTTGGAGATCAGTTCACTCTTACTACAGGAGTGGAGCTGTCCAACACACACAAACAAAAACAAAACATCAGGTTGTGGCAGCAGAAAGAAGAAAAATAAGAAAGACGTTTTTTGAGGCTGGAGGAAAGAAACTTAGTTTAAATCAATACTATGCTATTTTTTGCAACTGTTTACTTATTTAGAATTTCAGCTGTCTGGAGGAAAATTCAAATCAACTCCTGTTATCGAAACACAGTGATATTCTGTCAATAATCCATCTCTAATTTAGGATATGCAGGTTAACAGTGCAAACATTTCATGTGCCTGTGCAACAGTAGCATCTAATAATTCGTGCAGATAACTTTGGCTCCATTAGTCGTCACAACACGACATGATATGTCTGGACCCATTTTGTAAACATGACATGAAAGAAATACAGCTCCACTAAAACAAATATGCAAAATGCTTACATTGAAGAAACCACACAGAACTCAAACACAACTCTCTCATTGTTTTGATTTCACAGCTTGCAACTTTACTGCATGGTTCACTGCTCTTATCAGTCTCACTTCCAGCAAAAGCAGCAGGCGGCAGTTGTCAGCAAACAAACTGCACACTACCAGCACTGCAACAACCAGGAAACATGAATGCTGAACTTACAGGAACCAGACGGACACAAACATGAGCTTAAATAAATGGTAATCTATATCTTTCAATGTATTGCAATCACTGCAACACAACAAACTACAGTTTTACACCATTAACAAATCAACAATATGCAGTGCAGCTAAATGGATGCAGGCTTTGAGCTGCTGTAGACGACCAACCTGATGCTCCACTTCCTGCAGGAGAGACTCCAGCAGCTCCGTCTCCTGGGTCAAGGACGTCTTCTGGCCTGGTGGGGAAGAACGCATTTCTATTTTCAGTGTACTTGTGCTGAATGTCAGCCTTGATGGAGGCTGGCAAGAGTGAGTGGTTTGGTTGTGTATGTGGGCGCCGAGTGCATCCATCCACTCAGTCCAGATAAATATTTCAGATGTTTATTACCCATAGCTATAAAAAGGTGCCTTTTTCAGCAGGGAGTCTGCATATTCTGTTAGGTTAAGGTCTCAACATTATGCATTAGAAATAGCCCTTTTCAGACAAGGAACATGTAACCCTGTTGGCTTCATGGATGGTTCATCCAAGCGCCTGCCCTGTTCCCAACGGGACTTCACAGACGCTTCTGTACAACAAACCGCCTGGCGCAGTCAGGTTACGTTTCCCCCTACACCATGATAACAAAATGACTCCTTCATACGGTTTCTTTGTCTATTAAACTAATTTGATTTTGTTTGAGCATGAGAGATGATACCGAAAGTGAGCGATGTGTGAAAAAAATAATGTCACTGTTTACTGTGGTACTGCAGTCTCTCTAAGATCACCATCGTCACTTCTACGTCTTATTCAGATATGAGACCAAAATGTTAAATTGCCATCACACTTATATAATGAGTTTCGTGTCTGAAAGGAATTATTTAAATTAATTAGTAGGTTAAGATTTAATCTGCTGACAAATATAACTACAGCAAGCATAAAAGTGACAAACAACATGGCATAAAACCATCAGTGCATGCAATGCACTTTTCAGCTTTTGGGAATGTCCTTTGAACCCAGACTCAACACTGACTGCTGCATTGTGACAGTGATGTGATGTGTTCAGGGGTCTTACCCATGAGGGTGATGAGTTTGTTCTTCAGCTGATTGTCCAGACGGGCGATCATCATTTCCACAGCGTTTCGGATCTCTCTGACCCTCTCGTCCTTCGCTCCCCTGACAGCCTCCACGTTCCTCTCCTGACCCAGGACATAACACACATACACACACAATATAACACACACACACAGACACACATATAAGCTGGCCGTCAACACACGAGTTTCTTCGAACAGACATCAGTTCTCAACTGAAATCAGCATGTGCCATCTAGTGGATGTCAGCATACTCTATAACCAAAGTGTCTAAACTTTTAAACATTTATGTACAATATTTGTATATTATTAATATTTTTATGCTCAAATAAGTCAAGTGGTGGTTGGATTACTTAATAATGACTATTATGCATTGACTGCATGTCGGTATAGTTTTTTCATCACTGAGATTTCTCAGGGCTTTATTATTTCACTTTACACATACTCTTATTTACATCTTACTTCAATTATACTACACTGTGCAATTACTTTTTCCTGTGTTAATTATATTTACTTCACTGTTATATTAATTTATTCAGACTGTACAATTATAATAAACTATATCCTAGAATAATCTCTACCATCGTTTCACACTTCCTGTTATATATAGATAGAAATGTGCATCTTAGTACAATGCTACACACCATGTGTGTATACAGCACAATTATTTCTGTAAAGTCATCCAACATGCATATCCATGTACTTGAAAGATTTATATAGTGTATACAACTTCATTTTATTTTTCTACTTCTATTATATCTTAGATTTTTAGATTAAAATTTCCAAAATGTTTCATTTATTACAGTCGATCAGAACAAGAAACATATGTATCATGTCTCCACATTGTCTTACTGTGCCTGCTTTTGTTTCAGCTTTCACGAGCCAGTAAAGTCTGCCTTACAGAATACAGTACTGTTTTAAAATCAGTAAAAAAAGGTGGGTGGGTTAGGGTGTGAACCTTTGGGCTCCACGATGGGGAGCCGTGTTGAGTGTGGGCTGAAGGATGTACAGATATAGAAGCTGAATCAGACTTGGAACTCTCACACAAACAAATTTCACAGAAAAAAAAAAGTTGTAGGATAAAAACACAAATATGTTTCTGCATATTTCTTGTACAAAAACAACAAGCTGTCCTCACCACTTCTTGCACCAGACTGATGAGCTCCATGAGGCGTCGGCGAAGCTTGGCAACCTCCTCCTTCACTTTGGTCACATGCTGCTCGTAGATCTCCACCAGAGGCTTGAAGGTGTGGCCACCATGCTGAATACGACAAAAACACATCAACGTTTTCCTCTGTTTTATATCACTGTAAATTCATATTTTGGACTGTTGCTAAGACAAAGCAAACTATGGAAAGAAATCACCTTGAGCATTAGGAAGTTATGATAGCTTTTTTTTTTTTTAAATCTTTTACTACTTTTACTCGAAAAAATGATCAATTGCAAATAATTATTGCAGCTTGTAACTTTACATCAATCTGTGATTTCAAAATACAATATGTGAAACGTTACCATGCCTCCCCACAGAGCACACTGGTGACAGATGCATTTCTTACAGGTCCAACAAAAAACACTCAGCTTCTCGTGGTGGTTCTCACATCTGCAAAGGAATAATCAATGACGGGACACAAACAGGTCACACAGACAGAAAAAAAAAAAAAATACTCTTTTTAAACTTGTTATCACTAAAATATGTTGGCCTGTTTTACTTCAGTGTTACTGCAAAGTTTATGGAAACTCACAAAGTTTATAAACGCAGGAAACAAAGGATGACAGTAATTAATATGGTGAAGGAGATGCAGGGCAAAAAGAAGAATACCGGGAATTGGGATTCTGGTATTTCCGGCAAATCTCTGTCAAACTTTGCTCCCTTTTCTTTTGAAAATAACCTACAGGAACCTTTTTTCTGTATGTGTGTTAATGTACTAAAATAAAGATACCTTCTCCAAACCTAGTAACTGCCATAGATATTCAGACAAATTAGGTTATTATGGTATCTTTTCAGCTGCAGGATTCAGTGTGCAGCTTACAGACCAGCTGTGTGTTTTCAGGGTTGCAAACAAATCTCATGACAAATAAGTGTAAGCAACAAAGCCACTCCTTGATGAAAAGCTAAATAGGTTATGTAGACTTCCTCCGCACACAGGACATCTGATGTTCAGACTTATGTCTGGATTTGAGCAGAGATAAATCCATACAGCATGCTGGGAGCATGAAAGTTTCTTTTGTAGTTTTTATCATTTCTTCTTCAGAGTTTTGTCTCTTTCACATCTAATGCAGTCAGAGCTGTTGATTTATATCCAACCTTTAATGACTAAGGAAGAGATTTAAATCTGGTTTAAAAATCAGATTTCTTTTATGGCAAGAAGTCTCAGTAAAACTGTGTACTGGGAAGTAATCATTTTAAAACCATGGGAAACCCTTCAATCCTAATGAACACACATGGAGAACACGACAGAGAGTAGCAGGAGGTACTCACTTGTCCTTGTCGTTGTCCTCATGCTTGGTGAGGCTGCAGAGCTGCAGGGTGTCCAGCTGCTGGGTGACCTCCTCTGCCCAACGACAGTTGACCAGCTCCCTAAGTTGGAGTGGAGCCCTGTGCATTGACGTACATACACACACCCATTTTAATAGCTGTTTGCCACACAACTTATGTGGTGTCAGATGCAGCCGAATGCAGTGTGTCACTGACAGACAGTATGGAGGGTTGCAGATGTGTGTTAGCAGGCGCTTACCGGCAGTGTGGACACTGGGCTCGCTGCTCTGTCAACCATCGCTGTCAAACAAGAGATTCCAGTTCAATATTAATTGCATCTAAATACAAGCAGTGCAAACATGCTGCCATTGTTAAAATACACATGACTCTACACATCTGGCAACACTCCTTTTACTATTAAACCACACCACTGAGTCACACTGGGTGGCATATGGGTAACATGGGTATGGTAGATTACTTCTGAATCACACTTATGTTGTCCTGCTGCCACGAAGACACACTGGAGCATAAAATCTTAAATAATCCGCTGTTGAAAATAGTCCCCAATAAATTCTCTGCTCACCCTGTTCGAGTAACTTATAAAAGCTGTGCACACTGCTGCTGTGAATTGTGGGAAACGTAGGATACAGTGTTGTTGTTGGAGCTTGCCTCACACAGCAGACAAAAAGAGTATGCAGTTTGAGCATTCTTGTTTTTTTCGTCTCTTGTTAGTCCCCCAGTTTCATGGATTCTATATCACAGACGTGCAAACTTATGCTGTGTCTGAGCGCTTTTAGGTTCAGGTATCAAAGGCATCAAAGTGTACATACACCTTTCCTCAAACCCCCCCCCAAAATGAATCTGTCCTGTTATTCCAGAACTGATTCTAAAAAAATGCAGGCTGTAAAAACGTATGTATAATTCAACAGTTTTAGCAGAATACAGAGTGGTGCAGTGAGGAGAATATTTTCCGGTCTCTGCCTGGTGGAAACAAACTCACTCGTATGCAGCTAAAGCAGCAGAGTTTGGAGCAGTGTGGGCAGAGACGAGCATCCCTCAGCTTCTCCATACAAATGAAGCAGCGAAACACCTCGGCGATGCTCTGCACAGGGACAGAAGAGAGATGAGTTGAACCAACATCACTCAAAAAACAGACATGATACTTTTTTACGTAAGGTTATGGTTAGATTATGTTTATGAGTGTAAACAGAATGTCTCATCCCAACTTAAAACAAGTTGTTGCAGTTTATCACTGTGACAGATGAATATCACACTCATCACAATATGAAAATGTGGGCTGCTCATCACTGGCAACAAGAAAACAACCTCACATCTCTTCTCAGACTTAAAGCCACTGTTTATCAGACAACTCATGAGCACACCCCATGACTAAATACTGAACTTGGGAAGACCAGGACTTCCAACTACTTTGCACCTTATAAATAGGATGTTAATTATCTTAGCAAAGACTTACAGACCACAACATGAGTCTGTAAATCACTGTAAGGACTCAAAATGCTTTTCTACTAAAACCTGGTGGATGAATCTAAAAGGGTGATATTTATAACCCGATCTATCTCAATATGATGGTGATTCATTATATAGATTATTCTATAGTTCTTCTAAGAAACACTAATTTTCCCTTTTTCTTCGCTCATTTGCTCCGGCTACAAAAAGGTCACAGCACAGATCAGCACAGGACTGTTGCGACACATCCCATCAAATAATGGAGGAGGTGCAGACAAAAGGTGTATGTGATGATGTGAATGGCAGCTATAGACGAGGTTACAGAGATTTGATGTTCTCGGTCTCTCGCTTGACTGCACAATCCGGTTACAGACAGTGTTAGACCTCTCTGTTCCTGCCTCCACAGCAGACACAACACTGAATCAGGCTTCATCAGCCAGCTGTTGGCCAGACACACTGTCCAGTCACAAGACAAGCTGCTGGCTGAGCGTTTCATTACACATTTCAGGGGGTGAATGATGAAGCATCTCTAGCTGCATGATTGGAAGTGTGTGTGTGTGTGTGATACATACCTCAACACTCTGTTCATCCATTTCAGCCAGTTTGAGTCCTTTATGTCAGCAGCAAATCAAAGAAGTCGTAGCCAGCCGGGTCTAAAGAAAGAAAAGCAACAGGGCAGACGTTTCAATCAATCCTCACAACCTTCAGTTCAGCTGCATTTCTTTGCAGTTATCACTTTAAAAACAGTAAGATACGATGGACAATACACTGTGGGAAGTGTTTAAAGTCTACAAGTTCATATAAAAAATAGGGCACGTGTTCATTTTATGTGTTATTTACTGTTTAATATGTTGTTACACTGTTTGAGAAAAGTTCTGCACAAATACAGTTATCATTCCTAATATTGCCTGCATGTAGAAATATGGTTGTTATTCATGGGAAGTGTGCAAAGGCTTGTCATCAACGACAGCTTGTAGTCAGTGTAGTCAAGGCCCAGCATCAGCAGACACAGCTAACCTGTCCTGTCATGACACGAGATATCTTTGCTGGTGTTGCTGAGACTTTACCCGTTAACATAAACTGACGGGGAGAAAACAAAAGCAAACATTTAAAACTGAGTAACTGTGAGGCCAGCTAGCCTGCTGGCATTAGCACGGTGGGCTCACCTACCTCCGTCTGTCACACCTGATAAACAAACGACCGGACCAACGATAAACTACATTATATGTTCGAGCACACGGGCAGGCGTTGACTCCGCTGGTTTGTCTACCGTCAGAGACTAAAACACGTCCAGCTGTGTCACTGCAGAGGTTAGCCCGAGCTCCACAAAGCGATGAAAGCGGCAGATTTCTGCCCCAAATTGAAGATGATGTAGCGGCTGCGCTTGCTCTGAAGCTGTCTGTCCCCTAGCAATAACCAATCAAATGCCTCCTTTTCTTCTTCGCTTGATTTTTTATTGTTTGGCGTTTTTATCACACAGCTTAAAGGTCATTACCGCCCCCTGCTGGGCTGCTTGTAGAATGACAGGGGTAGATACTGAAGCTGCTGCTGACAGTCATCCTGGGGACGTATAACAATGGAGTAAAAGTAAATGTTGTCAGTGGTTGAATATTGATTATTGTACTTGGCGGGCGGCAGTAGCTCAGTCCATAGGGACTTGGCTTGGGAACATGTTTCTACATTTGAAGTATTTCTTATTAGCTGATAATACTTTGAGTAGTTTTTTAATGCAGGACTTTAAGTTGTAATGGAGCGTCTTTTCATTACAAGTAAGGGATCTGAATACTGGTAAAACTCTGCGTATCAAAGAAGCAAAGTCACTTAAATTCTTTGTTTAGTCCAACAACTCTTTAGTTAAGATCACCAAGGCCAAGTTGCAAATGTTTTATTTGTTGTCATCCACAAACATTACTGACGCAATGAATATAAAATATCATAAAAATGAAGACTAGATGACACTCCCCAGTATCACTAGTGCCATTGTTTAAAATTGTGAATCACTATTCAGGTCACAGTTATTGGACAGTCATGACCCAGGAGAGATAACGTAGCCACCTTTTTTACATTTTGGACTGAAAATAAACGTTTCCGTACATGCTGTGATAACACAGTGAAGACATTTGACAAAAACAACTCAATGGATTATTTACAGCTGCTAAATCTGATGAGATTTTCTTACCCACCTCTAGTAAGGGTTATTCTGCATAATGAGTACTTTTTATACTTTATGTACATTCAGTTTAGGTAACTTTAACTTTACCTTTATTTGGATAGTCCGCCTACAGATGGAGTCATAAAATGAAAATACGCCAGTGAAGTAACTCAAAACTGAAAAGTACTAAAGTGAATGTACTTAATTGCGTTGTCTAAAACAAGATTTGGGAACAAGAAAAACATGTGCAGGTATTTTTTTCACCATTTTAGTAAAGACTATTATTACTCGTCAGCACCTTCAAAGTATTTATTTATTTATTTATTTTAGTACTCTACTGTTTATACTTTTATTTTAAAAGAACACTCCAACATTTAAGAAACATGCTTGTTTATTTCTTAGCTGTATTATAAGTGAACCCAAGTGGACACAAGACTTTTGAGGTGCTTTATGGAAGCCCATTCATGTCAGGAAAAGAAAAAAAAGATGAAACATTAAAAAATAAAATGCTCATGTAAAGTCAAAATTATGAGATAGTTGGTCCAAATTCTGAGAGAAAAAGTCAAAATGTTGACTTTTTAAGAGAGATTCAGGACATAAGATGTCCTGCTCCCCCGTCACTAACACACACTGAGTTATCTCAGGTGACGGGAATAATACATCATCTTGTTATCCAAAGTACTCTGAGGATGACTCCTTTCAGCCTTTTTGTATGAACACACACACACACACACACACACACACACTGTAATTTGCAGTAACTCCATTGTTGTTTTATGCAAACAGTCTGAAGCTGGATAGGACGCACTGAGGCATATGCAAATCAGCCTATCAGGCAGTGCAGGGTGTACTGCAGAGGTGAACGTTTCTCCACTTAGGAAAATGCTGATGAGCAGCCGTGGATTTCCAAAACTTTTTATCCCAATACGAGGTGCATTTCAAATAATCAAGGAGACAGACAACAGCCGGAGCAGCACAAACCATTTCTCTGTCTGAGGTGAGTCACTCTTACACTGGCTAATCAATGACTTTTTAATATCTGCATTATTTCATGCCACACACATGAGTTTTAATAAGAGTTTACATGATGTGTGGTTACTCCACATAGAGGGGATGAGGAATGGGTATGATGAGCTTTGCTTTGCCTTGCTTATGAATATTACAACTAGGGATCACACCGGAGAGTGTACAGTTTGTATGCAGGGGTGGAGGGAGGGCACATTAGAATAAACTCAAGATCATTTTCCTGGGTGGCCTGAGTGCTTCATTGTGCAGGTTAAAGTAACAATCCTGTAGGAAAATCAGCTATATTTATCATTACAGATATTAAGATGAGCGCAGACACAGTGGAGCAGTCGGAGGCTCAAGCTGAACAGGCAGGTAAGGATATTTCACCTTCCTCATGGCGCACGTAAACACCGCTGAATCATCAGACAGGTTCAACAAAAGTGGCTCAGGAAAGTGTTGTCACTCCGCTCTGTTTATTCTGACACTGCTGGACTTCCACAGAAAGTCTTTATTGTTTTTACATGTGGAAAAGTTGATAAGTGAATTCTCTTATTTGATTTGTTCCCCAGAGAGTCAGAACTTTTCTTCTTTTTGAATTAAGTGAATTATAGAAAGCTTACTTGTGTTTTAATGTGAAAAAGACATCTGGAAAGTTCATAAAAGAAAGAAAAAGACCTTACTGCCTGGATTATCATAAAAAGGTATATTATTTTATGACATACTAATGTCTGGATTATCTTGAAAGGGTATTTGTTTGAGTCCAGTTTGTCAATATCTTAACAACCTGCCTTTTATGATCTTAATTTTGGCATTCACTGACTTTTTGGTGCCAGCTTTTATCACTGCTAAATGATCTTTGGCGCTGGTGTTTACATCAGGTTTTTAGAAACTTTGGCTACTTTAAGTAATTCAAGTATAAAACCTTTCATAGCAGCAGCTTCAGACAACTTCAGAACATTTTAAGCAACAAATTGTACCACATACTGGCTCATGTTGTGCCTGATGGTGGCACAAATAAAAGCTAAACATCATTTTGCCCACTCCTGTTTCATAGGGAGCCATGTGTGCATGTGTGTGTGTGTGTGTTATGGCAGTTGGTTGCTATACCAGGATGCACCTGAGGCTGTTTGCTGAGAAATACTGACTGCCCGGGGGCTTTAGAGTGCCAACCACCCACGAAACAAAACCAGGAACCAGCAACAGAAAAAGTGGAACTTTTCTTTAGACAATGGCTGCGTGAGAGAAGTGAATGGCTTTGTTTCACAGAAGTGCTAAAACTCTTTTTTGGTCAGTATGTGATTAGATGTAACAGGTGCCACAGCTTCAAACTTTCATTTGAAGAAGCTTGCATCATCACATCAAGAGGCCTGTGTCTATAAAAATATTATATATTTTCTCACTTATGTGTTGTATCATCGCTCCATAAATATTGTTTTGGTTGTATTTGTCCAGATTTTGAGATATCTGTCTATGAGATTTATGCATCCTCTCCAATTTAATGGAGGTGAATGTAGTCTGTAGTGCACCCAACATTGAAAATAACATTGAAATAATGCACAGGAATGTGTCTTTCCAATGAAGTGTCCACGTTACTCTTGATAGTCTACAGACTACACTTCACTTTTATTCTGTTAAAACATATAATTCATTTTGCTGTTGAATTTTTTTAAATGTCATTTGAGCACCACAAACTAAACTCCATTCACCTCCATTGTACTGGTGTGAAGGCAGAAATCTTAGAGACAAAACTAAACAAATAGAACCAAAATTATCTGCATGCAGAGAACTATTTATTATCAGTTATTTATTTCTAACTTGGGTGGACTAATCCTTTAAATCTTAATATAAACTGTTTATGTGTTTGGATATCAAGTAGAAAATAGCAGAGGAGAAGATGTTTATATCTGTGCTTCAGAGTGATCTGAACCCGTAACGTTTTTTTAAGTGCACCACACATAAGTCATGTGGATGGTGGACGTACAAAACGCAGCATTGTACCCAGTCTCCCCTGTTAGTATTAGACAAGTCTGGTTAAGGTTAAGGGGGAAAGATTAAATGTTAATAACATTAACACATCCTGTCTCTTGCTTTAAGTCACTTATGATTTTTTCAGATCTTTTGCTAACTTTAAGTTGCTAAGAGTGAATGTTGTAGATGAAACACACTTACAAACACAACACAACATTTCAGGGAACATTTTTTTAATAGATACATCTGTGTTTTACACAGATTTACAATGTTGATAGAAACAAAAAAACATGATTCAGATGACGTTACAGTTCTCTCAAAATATATTTACCTCTTGCAGATTAGTTGTATTTAAATCCCTAAAAAAAAAAAAAAAACATTCATGTGTTGCTCCATTTCTTTTGTAAAAGAAAACTGTCACTGTATTCGCATTTTTGTGTAGCCTTCTGCTCTGCTTTTGTAGCTTCTGTTAGCTTGAGATTAAACTAGTTTACTGATAGGAAAACAGGGCATGAATGATAAAAGTGTCAGTCAGAGCCTGAAGTCACTCTCCTATTCTAAAATGACAAATGATGTATACTCAAAGTAGTCAATCTTCTAGATTTTTGAGCTTGCTGTTATTGTATAATAACTACAATGCAACGCACAAAGGAAATGTAGGAGCTGCTCACATGTGTAACAATTCATTGAGAGAGTCAACTCGAGGATCAAGAAAGGAAAGATTTGCAGTCTTGCATGTTTCTTAAATTTAACAGTCTGGTGATATTGTATTTTAAAAACTGATGAAAAAAACAACAACAAATCTGACTAACAGGTGTTATCTGTGCATCCAGAGTCTGATGTATTTTATTCCTGTGTGGCATAGAGGTCGACTGTTGTCCACAAACTATTAAAAACACATCAATGAGCCACATTGTTGCACTGGGTGTTTGTGCCTTGTAATGAACACGCACAATGCAGTTGGGTTTTTTTTTAACTCACATACACCGACCTGCTGTGGTAAATACTCACCAGTGCACAAATGTGTATTAATCCTGCGTTGAAACTAGTCCCCAACAAATGCATTATACCTGTTTTAGGAAATTACTGTACCTTTCTTTAGAAATAAACTATATATTTATGTGATGCTTTTAAAGATTTATCAGTGGGGACGGGTGCAAATGGACAGCCACAGACAGGAAAGTCAGAAAACATTGAGAGACGGATGCATTGCCGGTTTTGGTCTTTTCATGGGATTTGTTGACAACATAGGAAAAAATTGAACACCAGTACTCCAACATCACAGCTTATGACGCTTCATCATATAGTAGTTTACTGTTTTTGGATTTACAAGAAATCACTATACATATTCACATATTACTTTATACTACAGTAATATCATATTCAGCCCTGAAGACTAACCGCAGTCAAACAGATTATTGTGCCAGAGGGATGAGATGAATCGTCCTCAGTGCAGTTCATAAGAATTTACTGTTTACTGAACAGACTTGAGTTTGGGCACTTTTTAAAATACAATTTACAACTAACAGATGAAACAACGTGTAGAATCATTTTTGACTGACTTTCGTATGTAACCATCGTTTCCAATGCGTGTATGTGTGTGTGAGTGTGTGTGTGAGTGCATACTGAGCTCTAACACTGGCTTCCTGCGCTAAAAGCTGATTTGCATGTCTTGGTCATTTCCATACTGGAAGTTTGGCCGTGAAGCTAGTTGTGCTGGGGGGCAGCGACATAGTGAGGTGGTTGAGAGGTAAAGAGGGGGGAGGGGTTTGAGGTGTGTGTGTGTGTGTGTGTGTGTGTGTGTGTGTGTGTGTGTGTGTGGAGGGGGTTTATAGGTATATTTGCATCATGTGTCTCCAGCAGTTCACTGCCTCTCTCTCTCTCACACACACAGTCCCAAAAGCCCCATTTGACATTCAAATGATGGGATGGGAGCTTATCCAGCACACCTTTGAACCCTCCTCCTCTATCAGCCCTCGCCCTGTCCTCTCCGCATACACTCACCACTGAATGATGTACACTTCAGGAGGAAAACTTCTTCTTGAAAAGTTGTGTGTGAACAGTCAGCAGCCATTGCAGTAAATATACGACAAACGGGCACATAGATTCATATATTTTTTTTTACAACCTTGACATAACTCTGGACATACATCACACAGTCACACATCAGTGTATAGTTATTCCCAAACTCATCTATACAGTTCGAATTAAGCACCTTGCCATATCAATACATGGCAATACACAATAATACCTCTTATGCTCTACTGTTGTATATATATTTTTATATTATGGTATGGTTTCATTAATAGCTTTTATTGATATCTCTGTGTGTTTCTTTATGTCTAATAATATGAAAATGACAAATATAAGAGGGACTTTCAGAGATTGTTTATGGAGGTCACAGGTATTTCATTTGAAATGTGCCACTAATCTGTTTTATTGCATATAAATGGCTATATATGTTTAGTTCTCCCCTCTTATGTTTCATGTTTTGTATCTGTGTTTTAACATTTTAACTTAGAAACAAGTGTTCTTGCTGTAATACGTTATTTTCCTTGGAACGCTGTATTTTATTGTTCAATAAATCAAATCAAATTAAAATCAAACTGGTCAAAATCAATGGGTTTTGTTCAGTTTGATTTCAGAAATGATGTCATTGTAGCAGTAAAGGGAGAAATATTTAGTTGTGAAATAATAGTATAAACACAACAATGCAACACCGAAATCATGTCTCACATGTTCACATGTAGCATCAAACGCTAGCTAACTTAATATAGTCTTTATATGGTTTGATTTGTTAAATAAATCTGAATTTCTTTCTCTCTTCTGACATTTAGAGCAAAACGGGATCGACTTCAATCGACAAGTGAGTAGCAGATTTTTTCATAACTTACTCCATTTCCGGTGTTTGAATTCCTCTGAAATAGGATTTCATGAATGAGGTCCCTGTGGTCAGCAGGATTTGGATTATTTTCTTTAACATTAATTTTTTCCTGTAGACACAGCATGTTTGTATCCAGCACAGTGGGTGACACTGTTGACTTGTGCACACTTTCATGATGTCATTTAAGGGGAAACATGATTCAAATTCCTCTTAATCATCGACAAAACCATCAAGTAACCTATACCCATGTTGATACAACATCCCTCCTGATCAGCTATGTGTGGCTCTATTTAAACAATTTTTAAATTGCCAGTAAATGTTGACTGGGAGAAACAAAAAAACTCAATGAACCACCAGGATCCTGCTGTTACAACAGGGTCTCCCTGCTTGAATGTTAAAGAATAAATCAATGTGAAATGTTTTGTTAATATTTTCAGTATTTTTTTTGTTACTGTCATCAATTCTCATGAAAAGACAACAAACAACAACAATGTTTTAGGTTGTCGATCAAAACTTTCTTTTCTCTGTGGCACTAAAGCCACTTATTCCAAATAAAGACAAATGCATAGTTTTATTTACTTAAACAGCTGGTCACTGTCTTATAAAGGAGGAAATCGAGCATTTGTCAAGAACTATTTTCAGCAGCGGATTAATTCACATTTGTTCCTTTTTGGCTTGTGACTCTTCTAATCAATCAGTACTCACAAACCCTTGTTCCAGTCAGATGCAGTTTAAACGAAGAGTAATGTGGCTTTCTCAGAATTATTCATTTGAACCGTTTTTCAGTTACCTGAAGCGGCAAAACAGCTGAGCACTGTAGTTTCTATCCAGATGCACTCAAACGGGACGAAATTGTGCATTTTCAGCTGCATATTTTATTTACAGTTTCAGGACAGTGTGTGTGGAATTGACTGAAAATAATTAAGGTACATATCAGTGCACCAGTATGGCTCGTTAATATGATTTGGACAACAATGCAGCTCTATAGTGAGGAAGAATAAGATATATCAGGCTTTAGATACACACATATGCTCGTAACTAGGATTAATTCAGTGTTTTAGTCTTTTCATGGGATTTGATATTAATAAAAGAAAATGTAGACTATCACAAGACTTGCTGTATCTTTTGACAGACTTAATAACGAAGCTCAGTTGGAATATAAATATCCTAGAGCCACATGACTGGTACTGAACCTTCCTTCCTAGGACACAAGGTTCAACTGACTTTTAGATGGCTAACATCCTCGGGATAAACTATCAGCTCTCCCCACAGATGTCAACAAAGACTGCCATCTCTTTCTAAACTCTTCAAATAGTTTGCAGCTATTTGGATACTTCTCCAAACATTCTTTTTGGCAGTGGGAGGATATTTCTTTTAGAGCTCGTGTTTTCAGGAAGTGACATGGCTTTCAGGGGTTAGGGGGTGGTGTGTGAGGAGGAGGGGTATTTGCATACTGGCTTGCCCAAGGGAGGAGAGAGTCTATCAGTCTTTGTATCATGTTTAGTGACCAAACTGGTCCTGGAGCGAGTGTACAGGAGTCTGTGTGTGTGTGTGCACTGTCCTTACATGCACACAGAGTCATACACATGTAAACATGCACCCATTTGCCCCTGAGATTATCCACAGACAACGTTTCGTCAGCTCTATAAAACCGATCCTTTCAAATATTTATCTTCAGTTAATACAGTTTGGTTGTGCTTCCTCAGATAAAGACAGAGGATCTCCACGACTCATCTCACTCAGGCTCCACCCTGAAGACATGTCACCTGACACAAAGCTCTCCGATGCCTGGAGGTCAGCTGTCTGGGGTAAGGCACTCTGACTGGGTTACACAGAGTGGCAGTGATGGAGGAAATATTCAGGTTTGTTGAAATAAAAGTAGAAATATGACGATGTACACGTGCAGTTTCCAGAACTACATGCTCCACTGTGTTCACCACCAGTGAAAACAGATGTTTAACAACCAGATCTGAGAAAATAACTCGTCACAGATCTACGACTATGACAGATAGCTGGGTGTAGAGACTGGAGGTGTGGAATTTAAACGGCAAAGACATTTAACAGGCAGGGAGGGTCTAATGAAATACATTATTGAGTTGCATTGTGGGAAATGTAGGATCCAGCAGCTTGGGAGTTTTTTTGGGAGGCTTTATTTGCAGAATAAGGCAGCAATGGAATATAATATTTCAGCACATTGACGGTCATTTCTACTCTCTACACACCCATCAGTAACATTTTGTGATATTGAAATTGTTACTTAACTAAAGTATAGACTATATGTGCTATCAGCATGTCCTTAAAAAATTATATCACATGTTAAAAGCACTCCTCATGCAGAATGGGACCTCTCAGATTGTTGTATTATCATGTACACAACAACATTGCAATCAGTGGTGGGAAGAAGCTAAGCAAATTTATTCAAGTGCTGTATGTTTTTCTTCTCTTTTCTCTTTATTCTCACTTCATACTTCTACTCCTCTACAGCTCAGAGGGAAATGTTGTACTTGTTAACGAACAACATTATAGTTCCGCTTTACTTACAAGCCCTTTACATATTTTACACACGTAACATATGACAAGCTTCTGAAATATGACGCACTGTTAAAACTATCCAACGGTATAAAATATTTAAATTAGCTGCACCTTGATCGCCTACAACCATAAAATGCTACTAACACATTAATTATCCAATAATACAATATGCAATAAAACGACAGTCACTAGGGCCATTTTTTTTAACTATTCAGGACATTTGCTTATTATTAGTTTTACGTACATATTTAAATGTTTCTACACACTTAAGTAAAGCATTGCAATACTTCCTCCTACACTGATTGTAATGTTGTGACTGAACGAAAACATTTATATGCTGCTGACAAGACTAACTGGTCATATGTTTTAAATATAAATACCTCAAATCTGTGAAGGACATTACATGAATACATGTACTTGGTTACTTTGCACCACTGAGAAACAAAATGCACTCACTGTGAATTGGATATTTCAGTTTTTGTTCACCTGAGAATTTGCCATTTTTTCCTTTTTTTTTAAAGGCTAAGCACTTAAACGACAAAAATATGATGTTGTTGCTAACTTTAGCATCTTTATATAGCTTTGTGATGTTTAATCTATAGCAAATAAGCATATTTTATATGCTGATCACGTGTTTTGTCTGAAAAATCTTCACAAAAGCAACTAGTAACTATAGCTGTAAAAGTAGAACATGAAATAGCACAAAACCAAAATATTCATGTAAGGACAAGTACCTCGGAATTAGTGCTAAGCAAATTATGTAAATGTGCAGTGTGCGCAAATACAGTACATTCACTTCAAACAGAAGCCTGAAGTTTCCATTAGTCTCTATTTACATGTGAGTCAAGACTTATTTTCTTGTTGTGCCTCTTGTTTTCGCTCCAGGAGCTCACCTCTCTCCACCCCATGCAGCAGTTGGTTCTGATGCCTCCATCTCACCTGTCATCTCCCTCCTCCTTTCTGCTCTCCCAGAGCCCGACCAGCCACCAAGGTCTAAAAAAACTTCACTTACATTGACGCACTAAATCAGCACAACCTGGTACAAGGCCTGTCTTGAATGGTTAGGGAGGGAGAAGTGACTTTTAGTTAGTAACAAAGCAGAAATGTATTTATTGGCATAAATGTGTTAATAGTCCAACATCTTGAAGATGCATGGTTATTTTCTTTCTTTCCAAGACTTTGAAGGAAACTGATCTAACATGTCTGACAGGCATCAAGACTGAAAGCAGGGATAAACGGCTAAAGCTATGTCTTTGAGCAAATTAAGTGTAAAGTAAGACGTTTAATCCTAAAACCAACAGGAAGGTCAAAAACAAGGATTTGTGGTTTTTAGGAAGAGTTACTTACTAAATCTATTGACAATGAACAGTTTATTCCTGCTACAGCTCACTAACGGACACGTTATTGTTTAATATGTACATAGACCAAAATGTAAAATACAAAGTTTGTGCTTTTTGGGAAGGGTGCATGGTGGCTCTATTTTTTTGAAAAATAACAGCAGCAGTCTCAAACAGATAATTGATGAAAAAACATAATTTTCTCCTGCAGCTCTTCTGCAGCAGAACCTGCTGTCTCTTCCTGGCCAGAGTCAAGCTAGTCTCCTTCAGCATCAGCCTGGACTGGCTCTGACTCCACAGGTAACACTACAGACCACTTCCTGTCTATATACACATAATAACAACATGAATGTCACATTGCCTAATCAATATCAATAATATACTATGATATATAAGAATGATTCGCATGGCTACTTGTATAGTGAATAGTTAAACTGATTGCAGTTCTCCTGGGAGCTTTATAGCCTATTTTAACTCATTGTTTTGGTTCTGTTTTAATTCATCAACTTTGCTGTACCTGCTCAACACAAAACAGAAGACAGATAGTTAGTGACTAGCTGGTGAAAACAGGAACATTTAGCAGTTAAGATATAGACACGACTCCAAATGAATGATAATGTTGCTCCATCACTGCTTATATCAACTTAAAATACTGATAATATGTCAGCGCTGTAATTACAACTTGTTTTATTTAGGTTTACAGGTACAGCAAAGATAACAAACTCGTATACTGCAGTACAATAGTGCAATTCTACTTCTGAGTGGGTGCAGCTAGCTTGATGATGGCTACATTATCAGACAGCAGCACAGGCTGTAATGATTAAGACTGAGCTGCAGCACAACAACCAGACTATCATGGAACATAAAGATAAATGAGCCAACAAGGCAAACACTTCATCTGTATTTGTGAATTCAGTTGTTACTTTTGTCAGTAAAGACCAAAAACTCTGAAAACCAGCAGAAAGCCAAAATCTGAACATCTGGTCAGGTAAATGCTTAGTCGTGCTAAATGGACAGTAAAAATCTTAAACACCTGGAAACTGACGGGTTTTTTTTTTCTGATTCAGGCTATGAGTCGCTCTGGTCTGGCAGGACCGTCTATGGAGAACCACATGGACATGTCCCACCTGCAGATGCCCAAACACATGTCAGTACCACCACAAGAAGAACCCAGTGATCTGGAAGAACTGGAGCAGTTTGCCAAAGCGTTCAAACAAAGACGCATCAAACTGGGCTTCACACAGGTAATTAAGAGCATGAGCCCCTCTATGTTTCCTGGGGCCTGAAAACTTATTTCCTCAGTCGGCTTCCTACTATAAGTAATGCATCTCATTTCACTTGTTTCTGTATCTGTATTTGTGCACTTGTTTTTCTGATTAGCTTTATTACAACTTGGAAATTATTCATAAAACTGTAATCTTATGAACTGGGATAATTTGGCTTTCATTCACACTTTGACCTGCATGAAAGCATGATATAGTTCATGTTTGTGTGTGTTCTATCACAGGGCGATGTGGGCCTCGCGATGGGAAAACTGTACGGGAATGATTTCAGCCAGACTACAATCTCTCGCTTCGAGGCTCTCAACCTCAGCTTCAAAAACATGTGCAAGCTCAAACCTCTGCTGGAGAAATGGCTGAGTGATGCAGGTACAACATGATGACCACCATTTTTTGTTTTTATTACAGTACCACTGGTTATGCTGCACAAATATTAATTCTAAATGTTTTTGAATGTGTAATACCTAGTGTCAAGCCAAGATGTAGCTGAAACCACTTTGTTAAAGCAACACTTTGACACTTTACTCTTTTGCCAAGAGTTATATGAGAAGATCAATACCACTTTCATGTATGTATGCTATATTTTAAGCAACAAGAAGCAAGAGACTAGCTTAGCTTAACACAAAGACTGGAAACAAGAGAAACAGCTAGCCTGGCTCTTTGCTAAAGTAGAAACCTGCCTGCTAGCACCTCTAATGCTCACTAAGTACCAAATTATATCTTGTTTATTTAATCTGTGCAAAACAGAAATGTAAAAATGATAAGTTATGTACTGGACTATTTCTTGGCTGGGAGCAGTGATTCCTAGAGTCTTGTTATAAATATATTTACAGAAATATTCATGCGGACACAAAGGGTGATCGACCTTTATGGTGATCGTGATTATGTTTAATAGTACAACTAATAACTATCAAGGCGGAACAGCTTTGACATCAGTATCATCACTCAGCGTAATATCCCTTGTAAACTTGATCAATAATAATGTTGATTCCCTCAAAATGTAATTGGTAATGTGATTTGGTTGCACAATCATGAGTCAGGTACAGTACACGAGACAAGACTTATGGATGCTCTAGTCTGGGAAATCTGAATTCATTATGTAGGTTCATACATCCTCTGAGTCATTTAGAAAATAATTCAAGTTTATTACAATTATTTTGATGGTCTCTGTCATTGTTTCATCAGTAATAATATCGCCCACTAATAGACCTTCTTCACAGCAGGTATTTTAACAAAAAGCATGTGTAATTAATATGATTAACGATGGGTCTGGATCCAGTGCTCCCAACTGGAATGCAATTGTTATTGATGCTAGCAGTTACATTTCCTGCTATAAGATGTCAAAATGACCGCTATGAAAAAGGTCTATAGATTTCTGAGTCAAAACAAAATGTTTTTTTAATTCTGCAGCGCAAAATATGCTCTAGTTTTGCAACTTGGACTTGATTTTATTGCCGTTACTGATGATGAATGTCCATGTTTTATTTTTTTTTACATTAGAGAACTCACCTTCTGACTCAATGAGCAACCCTACCTCTCTGCCACCCCTGATTGAGGGCTACGGACGCAAACGGAAAAAGAGGACAAGCATTGAAACGAACATCAAGCTGACTCTGGAGAAACGTTTCCTTGATGTGAGTTCAACAACGATATATAGAGAGCCTGTTCTGCTTTTTAGGTTATATACATTTACTGTGTGTAAATGTAATAATAATTCTATAAATAAAAAATAAAGTAACTACTTAATGATGAATAGAGCATTTAATGGAGCTTGTGTGTCTGTAACCAATGTTGTTAATACAAGTAACTCCATTACAAACAAATTATTTCATTTTAATAAGAATAAAATAAATAATAATTAAAGCCACTATATATAGAATTTTAATGTGATTTTAGCATTTTTAAAATTCTAAAGTTAGCAAAGAAATAATAAAATACTATATATTATTATAGTATTATATTAATATTTTCCTACGTTTTTGTTTGTAGAAATGTAAATACTTTCAGCCCACCCATATTACCAGGTCTAAATTGCCATTAAGTTTTGTTACATCCATGTCCCCTTCAGGATAAACTGTAATAATTTTGCCTTCACTTTTCGGAGTACCATCAGCAGATCATAAGTTTTATTCATCCTGTACTTTCTAAAGACACTCCCCACAACCTCAGTTGTACTTTGCGTTTAGTGCTAATTAGCAAGTGTGATGACGACTATGGTAAAGATGACCTGCTAGACACAAACAGAATCATGGTAACATTATAATAATGAGCATGTTAGCATAATAGTTAGCTACTAGCAACACAACTGTAGGCTCATGAGTCGTGTTTACAGATATCCCTGCCCTCCTTAGGGCAAATTGTAAGAGCTTTGTTTATTCCTTCACTTTTCCTCTAGCCTCTAAAACTTGAAACTGTACATCATATATATCTATAGATATATACAGTATTAAATGCCCTTTAGTATCACAACAACATCAGGTATGTCTTTGGGTCGTATTTAACTTTTCAAGCCATTGAGTTTTCCTGAACTTCCTTTAGGTACTTTCACTCATTTGTTAAAACTATTCATTGTATAAAGTTCAGATTTTTCATGTTTCATTCAATATTACCTTGATAAAGTTTTGGCTACGGGATAGCCAGATCAATGGCTGACTGAAAGTGGCATAAATACGAGACTCTGATGATAGACAAATATTACGGATACCGTCAGTTGTTACCAGGCAGTTATCAACCTTAAAGACATGTCATGAATGAAATATGAACCAATGAACCTTTTTGGTTTTCAGAACCCCAAGCCCAACTCTGAGGAGATAACCCTGATCTCAGAGCAGCTGTCCATGGAGAAGGAGGTCGTTCGAGTCTGGTTCTGTAATCGGCGTCAGAAGGAGAAGAGGATCTACTGCCCGGTGGCTAGTTTATCGGTCAAATCACACAGCTACAACTCCAGAATGGTTAGCTTTCTAAAATATTGAACTCCTTCACTCAGAAACACGTAGGATACTTGATAAAGTGTGGCAGCTTTGTGAGATTTATATCACTCTCATGTCTGTGCGTTATGTGCGAAGGATGGAGGTTGTTGTTAACTTAGCTTAGCATAAGGACTGGAAGCTAGTTGGGCTCTGTCCAAAGTTTAAAACACGTCTACCAACACCTCTAAATCTCACTAAATAACAATATATCTTGTTTGTGTAATTAGCACACAAACTAAAACAAAAAAACTGTGTGCCCATCCATCCAGGACATAGTTATGTGCACATAGCAAACCTGGCAATATTAGATAAGAGAGATAAAATTTATTAATTAGTGAACTTTAGAGGTGTTGGTAGGTGTATCTTTGAACTTTTGACAGTGCCAGTAAGGCTTTTTTTCCCTCTGCCTCCAGCCTTTATGATAAGATAGGCTAACCACAACTGTGGGAACTAGTACACACTGTGTGTGGTTGCACTACTTGTCAAACTGCATTTCCCAGTTGTGCTTGATTAGCTAGGCTATAATCAAAATATTTTTTTTTCTTATTTTCTAAAGTTCCCAGATGACTTATATATCCAAATGCCTGCTATCATGTGTAACTGAGAAAATGCTTTTTTTCCACTAAGTAGCACCACTAACTCCAGCTCCATATTTAACACACAAACATGTTGATGATATGGATTTTTTCCATCTTACTCTCATCTAAGCTCATTTCCCAAAATATTGCACTACTCCCTGTGTGTGCAAGTGATCAAAGTTCAGGAAAGGTTTTTGCACAAGTCATCCTCAGGTTTATGAAATAAATGACTGAATGAACATTTTGCTCTTGTTCGTCCTTCAGTGTGCAAGAGCTTTTACTGCTGCTTTCTACTGCAGTTCCAGTATGTGTTGTGATATACTAATATACTGTTGAATAAATTGTTGGTCATAAAGCAAATACCTGCATATTTTGTGGCCCTACTTGGATGGCTTTATCTAATCAATTTCTTCAAACTGTTTCAGGCCTCAGCATCCAGATCTTACAGCCCTCTGGCTTCAGGTGGAGGCAAGTACTATTTGCTACATTCAGCTATCAATAAAGAGCCACTCTATTGTGACTGCTACTGGTGATTAATGTATATAATGATAAATACTTGTTCTCCTAAATTAGTTATGCTTGAGCTGTTATCTTACTATTCAGAGCTAATTTGCACATTAATCGAAAACATATGTTGATGTGATCCGTGTATGTGCCTGTATGTGGGTTTCTGCATGTGTGTGCATATTCAGTAATGTTTTGACTTTTTCCTTCCAGTTTCATCAAATTCCTCTCCAAACAGTGTAAGCCGTGAAGCTTCTCCCAACAGTCTGTCTGCTGTCTCCGCCTCCTTAACGTCTCAGGTCAACCCAGCTTCTTATAGCACACCGGGGTAAGAAACGTACCCTTGCAGATTGTTTTTTTACACTTTAAAAATACCACAACGTGCTGTGAAAAACCTGAAACATGTCAACTTATTATTAAAGTAATCGTATAAAATTCTTTCTTACTTCTGTCTGGAAGTGTAACAAAATGTTGGAATATTTCTTTAAACTAAATATACATCAAACTTAATTGCTGAATGAAGTGTCTAAATGAATAACCTGTAATCCTCTCTTTGGCCTTCCAGGTCCTGGTACCGTTGGAATCCTGCTGCATATCATCATTGAAAAACATGAACTGTATCATATGAAGTTTTTGAAGATTGTTTTGTTTGAGAAGAATGTACACTGAAGATAACGCAGTAACACAAGACCCCTGTGGTAAACAGGGTTACAGCTAAACCTTAGATGGACGCCTTGGACAAAAGTGCAGCACAAACAGAGGACTGCAACACACTACAATACTGTCAACACTCCAGCTCACAGCCTCAAGCTGTTTGATCTGTGTCCATGTGACTCTTTACTCTGCATAACTGAAAAACAAGCTCATGACAAATATCAAAAACACTGGTGGAGATGTTCAAGCCTATATGCTTATGGCTTGTCAAGATTCAGACAACTTATTTGAATGCTGAAGGTCCAGATTTAATAAGCCAAGCTGTTCATGCTCATATTTTATTTAGTGTTGTGTTTGTTAATTCGATGCAATCCTACATTGCATACTGCTAGCCTGTCTAAATATGCAATCCAAACAAAAGGAACCTTATATTATTGAACGGACAGGCAGACCTTTGATTTGTTCATTTTAGTTCTTTAAATGATAGATCTGTTTTACAATTTGGGTCTTATTATTGCAGTTTTGTCCATCATTCATGACAACATTGTACTCACCAAAGTACTAGTTCAGATCTGGTAACACGCTGAGATCGGACAGGTTGCTAAAAATAGCTCATTCAGATTATTAAAATCACTTTTTTTGGTGGTAAAACCAGAAAAGTCACCTTAAGCGTTGCTAGTAATCCTTCAAGAAGAAGAAGAATATATCGTGGAGACCAAAGAGTTTGTTTACAGTCTGCTCCTCTCATGTCTATTGACCTGTTGGACTTTAAATCAAGGTTATTATCACAGATAGAAATAAAAGATGATGGATAAAACTACAAAAACAAAACCCAATATGTAATACACTGTAATCATAACATACTTCAGAGACCCTGAACACACCATGTTCTGACAAAGTACACCTGTTTTGGTTATTTCACAAGATATTTCGTTTTTTTCGCCCTCACCTGGTTTAAAGTGGGTGTAGCTTAACTGGAAAAAAGGTGACATCACAGATTTCAGAGCACCAATCAGAGTTTAGCAATATTTAAACAGCTGTGAGGTTGTTTGCTGTCATTTAAATATTATCACAACCGCAGTCCTGATGAAGCAGATTAGCTCTTGTTTTTTTACTGTTAAATTCTTAACTTAAACTTTGATTGTTGCTGATTAAGTCATTCATTTGTATAACTACTCAAGGTTTTAAACCTTGTTTTCAGATGGTTTCAGCGAGCTTTGAGTGAACCCCAGCCTCAGTTTATGTGTGAGAGTATCACAACACTTCCAACAAACTAGTTTGCATAATTTTGTCGTGAGTCCAAACTGTTTATAGATGTTCTCAATGGTCATGCTCAAAGGCTGCACGCCACTGCCTTTCAACTCTGTTCATTGTAATGAACAGTAGGTGCACACTTTGGGACAGTCTCTCCTAGAAGGCACTCATTTGTATGCACAAAAAATGGTAATCGAAAACAAGGAAAAGGGGAGCCTGAGAGAGGTTTACGCCCTGTTCACACATACAAACACCACAGGAGCTGACAGGCTTGTGAATGGAACCTCAAACCTTCTCCAGCCTTGAGTTTGAAGTCCTCTTGCTGACACAACCAATCGAACTTGTATTGATGACCTCGAGAGATGGAAGCTGTTTTTTTATTTTTATTCCAACTATGTAAAAGCACTTAAAACAAATGGGAGGAAAGGCCAATCAACAGCTTCCCAAGTCAGTCATGATATAACATTGACAAGCTACCATGACTTGAATAAGAAAAATGAAATGCAATAAAATAAAATGCTTCACCATGTGCCAGTATAGCGGCGCTTTAACGGTGAACACACACACACAAGCTTCATTCTCAAGAGAGGCAAGCCTGCTACTTTGTGTCTGTATGTGTGAACAGTGCTAAGTTTAAACCTGGCCTGCTTTTACACCTTTCACACACCTGGCCAATCGCTGCATTAAGTGTCCATCACAGTTACAAAAACAGTCGAATGTAGCTCTGCTGTTCAGTGGTTTCAGACTCATTTGAAACATACTGAGGCCTTTAGTCAAGGAATGCTGTAAAATGTCTCCTGGCTTGGTTAGATTCTGCTTCAACTTTGTTATAAACTGTAAGATAAATGTTATTTGGCAGTTTTAGTTCATTTATGTTGGGTGACCTGCTGGGATGTGTTTTCACTGATGTCACGCTGTTAAGTGTGACTCTGCATCTCAGCTTAGAGAGTCATTCCTGTCAGCTTTGCTGTTACCTGCAGCGACCATCTGGCAATATTGTCCTAAACCAGCCAGGTGCTGTACTTTTCAGCAAACTTAGAGAGTTTGGAGAATTTGTTGTTGATATATTTCCAGCTGCGTATTAATATACACTCGGTGCTCTAGTGAGTATTAAAAGCAGCAAAACGATGTGACTGTGGGATCAGCTCTAAATAAACTAAGGTCAGGTTCATGATAATGACTAATATGTCAGCCTTATGGCACAGGAGTAAAAGATACATAATGCGGATGTGAGAAGATGTTGACCTCTGTTCACTTTGTCTTTTGTTTCCTGCTGTAGGTTTTTGTTCTGTAAAAATACCTTTCAGACTTCAAGTCAAGGTCCGACTACTCGTTTGTTTGGTTGTTGTTTTTAAATTAATTTCTCTTTTTGAGTGTCTAATGTATATTTTATTATATTTTGTTTTATTTTAGAGAAATGTTTTGCAGTGGTACAAAACTCTGAGCTACGTAACTCATCCATGAAATAATTATGTTATATAATATTAGAGTAGGTACTTTTTAAATTAAATAGGAAGTGAAAACAGTGCCATGCGAATTTCTGAGTCTCAGAGAATCTTTTGTCTTAATCACTTTACCACTAACTCCAGGGACCCTTATCAACTTTTATTTACAGTCATTAAAGAGAGCATTGGCATGTGTGTCATTGATTTGGCCTTTTTCTTTTAATGATGCAAAGAGTAAATTCCAGTGCTGATGGCTCCATATTGGCAAGTTTCCTCCAGCATTAATGTCTCACATATGATAACAGGATAAGAAAAAGGATGCTCCTTCCTTTAAAATGTATACATAATTCAACTAGTTCACTCTATTAATGTTCCTTTGCACCTACAGAGCCTCCACCCCTGTTCAGTTCTGGAGCACCTCCTAAAGATCTGTGTATTCAGAGGTCAAAGTTCAGTGAACTTTGAATGCAAAACCTGGCAGACAATCTAAAGTTATTTTCAGACAGTGAATACTTTACATTGCTGGCTCTATCTGTTAAGTTGATGGGGTGTTTTGTAACTCAGGCATTGGTGTCAGTCACGTAAATGTTCCTTCAGACTTTATTCAGACATGATAGGACTGAACTAAAAGAGGCACAATGCGTACTTGAAAGGGAGCAGTGTATTAAGATTTAATAGATTATTTAATAAGAATAAATATAATGTGGTTGTAAATACAGAATTTTGTTCAATATTACTTTTTCCTATTGAGATCCCACATTATTGCCACCATGTTTTACTATATACATTACCTGTTCATACAGCAGCCTTTACATAATAACGCATTTTAGTGTGATAAAACCCAAAGGTTATATACTTCTTATCAATGCTAAATATGGGCAAGAGTTTAAGTGCTTTACATCATTTATCAGAGATTTTTGCTGCCTATTTTATGCCTCTCATTCACAGACCAATGGTAACGAGCCAGCAATCAAACTGCCAACCATGTGATTAGTAAACAACCTGCTATACCTCTTGAGCCACAACTGCCACACTTTATGTACAGCGTTTTGCTGGATATTTATCCATCCATCCATTCAATCCATGAAAGGAGCTCAGATTTTTTAATGTCTTTTAAAAAAACAGCATGAGAATAATCTCCTTAACAGTTTAAAATGGGATCAAAAATGTTGAACTGTACAATCATAGATCAACACTCTTTAAATATCATAAAAAATATATCAAATCTGGCAACCGCAGACTAGACTACAAGTATTACCAAAATGACCTATGACATATCACTGATCTGAAGGATGCAGTAACTGAGGAAACATTAGACAGAATTAAGAAAAGGCACAGTATATACACTTTAATGATAAAAGAATATTAAAACAAACAATTTGGAATAAGTAGATTAGTCATAAAAAAAGCTTTGTCTCTATAAAGGCATATCTCTGTTTTACAATAAGAAGGCCGCTTCAATCGTCAGTTTAGTGCCTTGAATCTTCCGCCGATGACTTGGTCTCCATTTGGCCTAAATGAAAAGTGGTTGTCCGCTGTATGGTGAGGTCAGTTTCAGAACTTCTTCCCTCTTTTGTGTGTTTGGTTCCTAGTTTGTTACCGTGTGATTCAGATTTCTTTAAACCTGGAATAAAATGTTGAATAAATAAAAAGGTAGTTAGTTTGAGAATAACTGTTAGACATATATAATGCAATCATGTTAACTTTATGTTAAGATTTAACATCCTTATAGTGGTCCTTGTTTAAAGGAATTATTAGGAAATACACTTATGGCCTGGCTGAGGCAATGAGAAGATTGTTAGCTTAGCTTAGCACAAAGACTGAAAACAGGGGGAAAAAAAGTTTTTAAAAAGTTACCTACTAACCCCTCTAAAAATGACTAATTAACACATCTTATCTTGATTGATTAACCCATGTAAAGTACAAATGTAAAACCACAATTTGCAGTTTTAGAGGGAGTTAACTTGATCTTTATCCACCCTCTAGAAGAATGTGAATAATAAGAGTGTGAAATCACAGAGCATTGAGGCGTTTTTTTGTAAAAGGCATCCATTTGGCACACTACAACGATGATTGGTGAATACCCACCCTCTGACTCGGGGGGTACGTCCACACCAACCTTGAACCTCCTTGTACACAAGTCTGGACAAAAACTGAAGACAAACAAACAATGTGTCAGTCAAAGAACATCATCAGTTAAGACAATTAAAATAATTCAAAACATGACTGAAATAAACCGTAATGACAAAAAGCCTTGCTGTGTTGTACTGTAAGAGATTAAAGAGTGATGTCAGTGAATATATAAAGTCGTGTTTCTGACCAGGCAGGCCAAGACATCAGCAGAGATGAGCATGTAGAAGACGTTGTTCCAGCCAGTGGGAGAGATCAAACCAGCTAACAGAGGGCCTAATGCAGCTCCTACAGAGAAGACACCAACATCAGTTCACACAAACCTGTCTGGTAATTCTTTTAGCATCTTTAGCATATGTAGCATCCAAAATTTTCAACCTTTTAGACTTTTAAACGCTTTTACGACAACATAAAGTGCCGACACTTCTAAAACATTTAACACTGAAAAGCCAAATATAAAAAGGAGAGAGGAAATAGATAGAGAAGAAATATTATTTTCTTTTTGCATTTAAGATTTATATTTTGGCCTTTTTGAGATTTATTTGACAGAGACAGCTGAAGAGTGACAGGAATGTGGGGAGAGAGAGATGGGGAATGACATGCGGGAAAGAGCCACAGGTCGGATTCAAACCCTGAGCCACTGCGGCAAGGACTAAGCCTTCGTACATGGGGCTCTACCAACTGAGCTAAACGACACCCCTTATTAGTTAATGTATTTGTTTAAATTTCAGATTGCCATTTCACAATTTAAATTTGTCAATTCATAACTTATTTCCTTTTTCAATTAATATTTACTCATGGCCTTACATTGGCATATAATAGTTTATTTTCCATCCTCAGATTTTTAAATTCTGGGTAAAAACATCCTCCGCGGGCCTGCACAGCTCTCAATTACTGGTTGCTCTGAATGCAGTCAGAATTTCTCTTGGCAGTGCTGTATGTTATTGCCATCCAAAGATAGTTGTGAAAGTTAATTCCATAACTTTGCATTTATTAAGGACAAACCACTTGATGCTAAAGCTGCATTTATTCATTGTTTTCTGAACTAAAAACAAACAAACAATGAGCTCAAAGACATATAGAGCTGGATGGAACTACAAAGTTGGTGATAATATTAATTTGATCCCTTGTTAATATAAGAAATAATGATTAGAGGAGCTTCAAAAGAGTAATGTAAAATAAAACATCAGGATGAATACACTGAATCTCTACAGTTCAGACACTCTGTACATACCTATTGAACCAGTCCCATCAATAATTGCTGTCACTGTTGACAATGCTCTGGAGTTTCCTCTCAGACACTCATGTGTTCCCTGTTGCAACAAGAACATCATGTAAGTCGAGAGAATGTAGTTTTCTTTTTTTAGTCAACTCATTATTAATACAATTATAGAAACTGTGTGTCTAACAGAGGGCAGAGAAATAAAACTGTGGTTTTCCCATGATGCTTCTTACCAGGTCAGCAGATACAGCAGTAGTGATGAGGGCGTAGGGTCCGTTCACTAGACCTCCACACAACAAGAGCATACCTACATGTGGCAAAAAACTGCTAGTAAATACTTCTTTTTCATAAAAATAAATGTTTTTTCTACACTGTCTATAATCAAACCACCTTTCACATTAATTTCTGATGACAAATGACTCATGTTTAGAGTAAACCGGACCACTCCGCTATCACTTCTAATTGGGTTCAAGTCAAATGGAGAAGCGCTGATACACACAACAAGATATAGAAACAGCAGTTCCCACACTGGGAGGGGAGTGTTACATCAGAGGGGTGTGGTGGCTGAATAAATGAGAAGTTTAAGTAGAGGGACAGCCAAGTCTACAGTTTTTTTCTATAATGACCCAAAGAAAAAACAAGAAAAACATTAAAGAAGTCTTACCGATCGTAGTACCAAGGCTTGTTTGTCCAATATAATTATAGAGGAATAGCTGGAATGTAAATAAAAGAATCAATCAGCAAACATTGCACATTCAACTTGCTCCCCTCATAACAACTAATTAGAGAAATCTATGCTATGATGACTTATGAATGAATTATATCATCCTGCTGCCATATACAGTATGGTTGCTTCAGTTTTAATTTACAGGTTATTTTTAATGTACGTATGTACGTATAAAGAAAAAGGTGGACAAAGTAACAGGAGTACCTTACAATACAATACATACACACATACAACACACTGTGGCCTCCTAGAGATTGATTTAACAAACAAGTCTGTGTATTCGAGGACTGGTGTATGTTATTCCTCTGTGCAACAGAGATCCATTGTTTTCAAAAAAACTCTAAAAATCACATAAATGAGTCACACACTACCCTACACTAGTCATTAACTTTATATTAACAATCACTAATTATACGTGGAAGGAATTGCTGCAGAGAATCGTTACGTGACACGGTAATTTTCTGAGCATGTTGTTTTTCTGCTCCCAGTGAAAAAGCTCTAAAATCCTACTGTACCCTCCCTGCCCAGCACATAACAAAGTTAATGACTAACTAGTGAACATAGTAATGCTTTTCACAGCTAAAGAGCCAGATACCAAAAACAGAGCTAAAAGAGAGACTGTTTCTTTTTCCCCCAAGTGGTGTCCTTCTTTCCTTTAGAAGATCTTTGGAAGCCTCTGAGTCACTGATTAAAAGAGTCATTTTTCTAATGCGCTGACCTCATTCTATCATTAAATCATTTTATTAGATGACACTCACCATTGGGGCAGCAACAAGCAGCATGACGCAGCAAGTCGTTGCTCTCCCACCAGTGTAGTCAGACACGAGGCCGGCCATGATGCCTCCTATAGACACAAAACAACAAAACACATTCAGTCAGATTTAAAATACTATATTCAAATTACTCAAACTGTCAGATGGATAAGTATATTATATATATATATATATATATATATATATATATATATATATATATATATATATATATTTAATTAAATTCTTAAATTCAAAAGTTATCAAAGATGAGCAATCAAGCCTGGATGGAATCAGGAATCTGGAAACCCAACACCTTTGAAATATCTATTTGACTTTTTGACGTTACAAAACTTGAAATTAAATTCCACTGAAACGTAAAATAAACACTTTAATTTTAGTTGTATTTAAATGTCAACATTAAGTAATCATTCATTGTTAGATTTATAATGAGGTTTCTTTTAAAATTCAAATTATTGAGCTTTTTAAAATGAAATTTTAGATCAAGTGATATAACAGATCAGTCAAGGCTCACAGCTTACCCGCGATTCCTCCTACATCAAATAATGTCGACATGTCTCCTGCCTCTTTTGCGTCAAAATGTGCTGCAAATGACAATCAGAACAGATATTAACTTCGGAAAATTACATGAAGTAATGTGGATAAATAAATCTTTATTACATGTATGGTATTCTCTCTGAATGTGTGAAAATACTGACCAATATTTGAGATGTAGAGAGGAAGCCAGTACAGGAAAGTGTAGCTGACCAGTTTGGCGAAAAGCAGGCAGAGAGAGAATTCCACCACTCCCTGTGTGAGAAACAAAACACCATGAAAACCGCTGGAGGAACCTTTCATCAGTGCAAAATGTTTTCAAGTATAATTCACATTTAACTGACACACAGCCAGGGACACTGATGTGGAGAATTTAATTTATCAATGGTCCGTTGAGTCTACAGGAAAATGCGACACCTACGAGTATAATGTATTTGCCAATTAGTTGGAAAAATGTTTATCTTTAGTGGTCCAACATTGCTGTCTGACTCTGAAGAGGCTTCTACGTTATGCATGTATGCACCTACAGTATCTGTTGTGACAAGGGAGTGAGCTGTCCTTTAACCTTGGTCTGTGAGAAGAGAAGAAGGCTCTAACGCCGTAAGATTTAACACCGTCCCTACAATGACCTCAAGACATATGCTTAACCCTGTGTAACCCCGATATGTGGCATGCTAGAGTAGAAAACTCCCTCAGAAAGATGAGACAAGCAATGAACACAAATCCTTTTAACAGCATGAATCAAAATCATCATTTAAACCAGAAAATATCTAATCTAGGAACAAGTGCATAAGGTTAAGACTCTGACTAGCATTTAATGCCAGCTTTCAGTGTTCAACTGTTAATCCAGGTACCCGACTTTCATACTTTTTGGGAAACAGGTACCCAAAAAAATATTGAACTCAGGTAAATCTTTTTTTTACTAGTTGCTATGTGTGTATTTTTATGTTTCAGATCGTTTTCATGCATAATGTTCTGTTCGTAGCCAAATGTCATTCCTGGTATCACCACCAGGGGGTGCCAAAGGATATTTTCAAATTCTACACTGTGTGGCTTTTTATCTTTCAAACGGTACAAATTTATTCAGTTTATAATTTATAACACAACTTTAAAATATTAAATACTGCACCAATAATTCTGAATGACCAGTTTCAAACTGAGCACCTTTAAACCAAATCAAACTCACGGGTATGCTGAGAGCTCCACAGAAGCTGATGGCCTCTGTGTGCTCCTCAATAGCCTCCACAGACTCAGTGGTTATGGCAGCACCGTTCACATTTCTGTCAGCATTGGATGAGTTCTGCAAAAGAGGCTCCGTCTCAGTGCTCTCCTGATCACTCTATGAGACAAACACACATGTATGTATCTATCTATATATCAAGTAATCTTATTATGGATAAATTAGGACAATGACTGTTTCTGTTTGAACTCACATGGTGCTGAGGAGGAGTGCAGTTCACATCTTCGGGTTCTGAATAGGACAGATGGGACTTGAGTAATATTCTTTTAAAGCAACAGTTTTGAAAAGTAATGTAATCTTAAAGACAACAAGACACACCATGCAAATATGACTCATAGCTTCCAGCGTTTGTGCTAAGCTAAAGTAAACATATCTCACACCTAGCCCTGACTGAGAGATGAAATCCATGTTTTTATCTGAGTCTGGGTAAGGCAGAACATTTCTGAGACTCAGTCTTTTGTTTCTAGTTTCTCCTATGCGAAGATTTGCTAACTGTTCCCTGTTTTATATAATTGTAAATTCAATATTTCAGGCTGATTAATCAACAATAAAATATAAGATACCTGGAGACCATGAAGTCAGAGTTAGTAGGCGGGAAGCAGCTGCTTAGATGTGTTGTATCACGAAGTTAACAGAAAAAGTGTGTTTGTTTTATGTGGTATCATGCACTGTCTGCTCTACCACCTTTAGATTTAGATTTAGCATCTCAATTAAAATGAATAGAGGCAGACGTCACTGCACAACTTCACAACTCAGCAGTGGCGTTAACTCAGGTTGCTAGGTTGTGTCTGTGATTTGCACACAATGTGACAAAATTTCAGCTATGTTATACTCTGTCTAAATGATGTAATCCAAAACCTGTCTAAGATTGAACTGTCAATAATGGCAATAATGGTTTCTGTAATAAGCAGAAACTGACTTTCAACTAGGAAGAAGAAGCACAGGACTCCAGTGCATGCGATGATGAGTCCAGGGACGATGAAGGACATTCCCCACGCGGTGGAGACGAAGGCTCCTGCAATGAGGGAGCCCAAGATGTTTCCAACTGAGGTGTGGGAGTTCCACACACCCATGATGAACCCACGCCTGATGATCAAAACATAAGAGACAAGTTAATGTAGTAGTTCAACATTTTGGAGATCAATCTTTTGTCAATGTGTTACACTAGAGTTCAGGAACAGCTGGCTCTGTCGAAAGTTCAATACCAAAGCTCATTAATGAACACGATGTACCTCTTTTGTTTAATATGTACACAAACTGAACTGTTAAAACTATAACAAAATAACTTCAAGTTGGTGAAGGTGCATTGTGTGTGTGTGTGTGTGTGTGTGTGTGTGTGTGTGTGTGTGTGTGTCCAGTATTTCTGTGCAGCGCTTCCAGCTATAGTGCGGGTTGTCAGATACAGTTGCTGAAAACATGTTTTAGTATATATCTCCATACAGGTACAGTGGTAACAAACCCTGCTACCTCACTGTGAATATAAGATGCTGTGTTGCTGCACACGGGCACTGCACCTGGCTGTTAATCATTAACAAATAGTTCCAGCACATAACTCCTAATAAAACCACATTTCTGTTTGTGTATGGATTAAACAAACACATATAAAGCTTTAGTGGTGTTGGTAGATTGTTGGTAGCTTAAAAATATGAATGAAAACAAAATGACCTTTGGGTAACTTTCCAATGAACCTCAGAACACAGAATTTGTACCTTTATACTGACTAACTGACCGATAAAGTAATCAGGTTATTACAGTTCCCATAAACATGTCTGATTATTTCATAACCTATTTTCTAGAAGCAGCCTGGTTTCATTTGTACACGCAAACATCCATAGCTGTTATCATCCTTTCCAGTGTAGGCAGTGATCAAACCAATTCAGAAGGGTGTGTGACTATTTTGTAGAAAATCAAGCCCTAACTTCTCAATATGATGTTTGTCTGAATGATGTGCTTGTAGTTTGTAGTGTACTTTTCACGCTTCCACACATATTTAAGAAGCAGCTTAGATTTATTATGCAGACTTTGATGCTAGTAGTCTGAGATGAATCAAAGCCTGTTCTCACTGTGCTGTTAAAACATGACAAATGTGAAGTCAGCCAGCCACAAAGAGAGGAACTGCACAGTCAGCAGGACCATCGTGCAGTACTTACTTCCCCTTCCCAAACCAGTTGCCGACACAAGCCACCACTGCTGGCCAGCCGGTGGTCTGCATCAGCCCGTTCATGACCTGCAGAATGAGGCAAACAGAGGGAGAAACTGTGTTAATTTACTACACCAAAGCCTCTTAACGCTGGTACAGCACTACAAACATCTGCCTATAAAAAGGAGACTGAGAGGAGACCAGTGAGCAGTGATTCTTAACATTCCCACACCAAACCTGTATAAGCCCAGACACACTCCTGCAGTCATATGATGCAGCCGTGAGTCATGTGATGTGTGTGAGTAAAGCCTGACTAAGCCACCATCAGATCTCTACATTTTTGAACGGGTGAGATGATAAATAAGGCACAAACTGACCCGTAGAGCTCACTGCGATCACACACCTGTAACACGGGGTAACAGGGTTGTTAATTAATACCATAAATCAGTGATTTCTTGATAGCTACTGTAACATGTCGGTGCTTCAGTCTTTAAATACTCTTTTTCAGGCTTCAGATATTACATTTTGTCACTTTAGATTTCAGATTTAATGAGTTTAATTTTGACTCATTATTAAGTATAACGTGACTAATATTTCTAATAATAGTTTCCTTGAGGTTGTGAATTTGACTGCAGGGAGGGTCATGTGATGGGGTGTAGCTCCACACTTCAGAGCTACAAAACAACATTGTGCGAACTACATTTTTTCCAACCATCTATCCAACCCACACACACACTTAGAGCAGACTTCAGCACTTTCAAATTTAAGAAAGGGAAAAAGGGAAAAATAGAAAAAGAAGAAAAAGCAAAAGCACTCACAGCCAGATGAATTCTATTTAACATAAACACTGCAGCGCTCAAACATTTTAAGTTTCATTTCATTTTCAGTTTTATCAGATCACAGAGAAAAACGGGTCGGCTCAGCAGTAGACATAAAAAAAATAAAATACGAAAAGAAATAAAGTTAAATAAAAATTGAATTACATAAAAATGAGAATAAGTGATAAGTGATAGAGAGTAAGGTTTGTATAAATGTGCTAAATAAATATATATAAATCTCCTGTACACTATATAGATGAGAAAGTGAGGACTGTGTGTAAAATAGTAAAAGTAAAGATGATTAACTAATAAGTTGACGGATAGAAAATTAATTGTCAACAACTTTGATAATCAATTAATCTTTTCAGTCACTTATCAAGAAATATTCTCTGATACCGGCTTCTCAAATATGATGATTTTAAAATTATGATGGGCATCTTTCTCACAGGAGGCTGTTACCTGCAGCCTTAATACGGGGGGAAAGGAATCTAGCATGTGTTCAAAAAATCTGATTGTGCAGGGGTGTGTGGTTATATTAGTGATTCAAATGGACTTTTAAAGAAAAACCGAAGTGAAACAAAACTCTTCTGACAATTCCTTCATTTGCACTGACGTACTGAGCGTGCATCCTCACTGAGAGGAACATTCATTTCCTTTCGAGTCGGGCGACCGAAACTGGCTAGTGCATGTTGGCTTGGTGAGTCAGCGTTAAACAGCTCATCTAATCTTTGTGCTTTCCTCTTTCAGTGTGATTTTGTTGTATGCAGTAGTTCTGTACCAAAATGGACGAGAGCTTCTTGAAAAAGATTTACAGGGGCAAAACACTCTGAAGTCTAAACAAGCGGGTTATATAACAGAAAGTCAAAATACAGTATGTAAATCTTCTGTGCCTTCCAACTGCACACACAATTACAAAAAAAGGGAACAGGACACATTAATTTCTGTTTACATAGTTAAAGGAACTGTTTAATGTTCTATTTTAATGTTTGCTTTCTTTCAGAGAGCGAGATGTGCACACAAAAAACATTTGAAAATATGTTTAAGGTGAGTAATGTGCTCTAACTGTTTTGCAGCTTATCGATCCACGCAGCACTTCTGTGCAGTGTCTCTGGCTACAGTGTGGGTTGCCAGATAAGTCTGTGAGCACATCTGTTGGTATTTTCTAAGAGGCATGATAGCACCAAGACTGGCGACCAGGAAGAAATACTCAGTTACTGTGCACAGCTGTTGTTTGTCAAGAAACAAAGTGTTGTTGTTGTTGTTGATGGTGTGAAAAGAAAACAACTTAGTGTATTTCTGAAAATAAATGCACTTCCTTTAGTGTTTTCTGATACTTAATATTACTTAAACCAGCAATGTCTGTAAGCCAGATCTGCAGAGAAACATGTGCACTATACAATAATAAATGTGAATCAGCTCTTGCAAGCTAATTCTACTAAAGTCTCTAAATGAAGATAAAGGGTGCAGCCAAAATAGCTGTTACATCATTTATTACACCCCACACGTTATTTAACGTAGTGACAAGTCCCTACAAGTAGTACAAAGTGGAAGGATCACTGAGTCACCAAAATTAAAAGTGCAGCATGAATATGTTTGGCAATTTTCACGGCAATGTGACAGTTAGATTTGATGATTTGTTGTGTGCATGTGGTATTCCTGACCTGATCAACAAAACCATTAAGAATCATCCTCAGGGGAGAATGCATATTCATATTAATTTTTCAGTGTGATATGGCCAGTTGTTGATATGTCTCGTCATTTTGCTCACAACCAGAACCCATCAACGAGTTGCCTCCTGTGTTTACAACCAGTCGAGGAACAAAAAGCAAGTGCATCACTTCATGGTGTTGTGTCTTTACCTGGATGACGGCGTAGTACCCTAATGAGTGGATGTTCCAGTAGAAGCCAAGGCCAAACAGACATGTGAACAACCCGCTCGACAGCATCCCAACACTCAGGTAGTACCTCAGAGGCAGGCGCTCTCCAAATATCCCACTGAGGACACAACACATGATTGTGACTCATTACAGCACAAACACACTCAGATAAAAAAATAACAAGGACATCCAGCAAGAGCACATACAAACCTGATAAACATGCCGATGGCATAGGCAACCAGGAAGGAGTTATCCAAGACCCCAAACAGTGTCTGATAGTTGTCCTGGTCTAAAGAGATGACACAGATGAAAGTATTAAGTTTTCTCCACATCATTACTTATATTTCTGGATGTTTTTTTGCTTAACGACTAGTCAGAGTTGTGCAGCATCGAAGATGAGAGCCCTCAGTGGCTTTCCATCCAACACATGGCCAGTTGTGTTTGACAGCTGAGCCTGGGAATCATACGGGGGACTGAACCCAGGATCCAGGATAGAAAATTGCTGTGTACAGGCACAAATTGCTTACAGTACTTCAACTTTATCCATGTGTCTGCTACATTTAGGTGTGTCTGTGTGTGGTTTAAAGAAAGGAGAGTTATCCTCCTAGCATATCCAATAAACCAGAAATACAAGCCCAACAGTAACAATGAATTAAAAAGGTTTACATTGTATCATACTTTCATTCAGAACCTGCTTAGTGTGTAGTCAGGATTTGGGACATGTAGAACAGAGCTTTCTTCTGCACTACATATTTGCTTATGTAAAAGCCCTGTATCAGCATGTTTCTGGGTTTATACAAACTTCTGATGACCCAGAATATGCTCTCATATAACAATATATCAATCATCATCTACTCATCAGTAGAGTGTTTAAGTCGACTCTAAATGGCAACAAGTAAAGGACTTACCAAAAGGCACCCAGTCACACCAAGTAGCATTGTTGGTTATGTTGAGGTCTGTTGGACGAATGACTGTGGAACAGTTCCTGTGCAGCTGACTCTGAGTATCAGAGAGAAAAACACAGAAGATGTGACGAGACGGCACAGTTAAAACTCTCAGATACAACCGAATACAGATCTAGTTAGTGCTAAATTCGGTTTTCAAGTTATTGGTCATTAAGGCTATAAATTCTTTAAAATCCTTTATCTTAGTAACTCTCCTGCTTGTTATATCTATATGTGCCTCAGTTGCACTTGACTGAAACAAAAGAAGAGCAACATTAATTCAAAATAGATTTTTGTCTTTTTCATCATTTCTCCTATGAAGGAGCTCCAGACAGCATTTTACAGGCAACCTTTGACCCCTGACCCACAGTTGGCAAGTGGCCTGCCAAAACCCTGTGAATGCTGTAGATAAAATGGAAATGCATCGTCCCAGTCACCTTAACAATGCTGATAGGTTTCCGTGACAGATGGTAGGCCGTGTAAAAGAGGAAGGTGAGAAAAAGAATGAAACCGCGATACCTGCAAAAGAGATCAAAATAAAGATGTGGTGTCAAACAGAAGAAGAGACAAAATCATCAAGGACAAACATGGAGATCAATTTTACCTTTTCTTCTACTTGTTAATCTAAAAAACAACATGAACTCTTGCTGCCATAAAAGAAATTCAATCATACGCCTGTGATCTGCAGCACAACATGGCAGTTTAATATCTTTGTTATGCTAGTAAGCTTTAATGTAGACATTTTCCATGAATACTTCCTTCTTTTATTCATACTCAAGGGGACATAATAATAATAATAGAAACACCACAATGAGTAACTGGAATCAATGATGTGACAGTGGTGGAAAGTACATTTGTCAAACTCATGTACAATGGAAAAAAAAGAAAATATTAGAGAAAAGCAAATACAGATAATAATAAATAATAATAATAAATACAGATTACAGATTTGTTGTGCATTGATCTGTTTCTTCCTCTTTCCTACCCCATTCATCATCTCATGACCCCTCACATTTATCTTGTGACCCTTTGTAAGGTGCCAGACCTCTAGGTTATGTTAATAATGTCATATCTCATAATTTATTAGCCACAGGAACCGTTTTCCAAACCAGTGACTTTAAGTACACATGAGGTATTTTTACATTGTTGAGAGTGGGTTGTCATTTGCATAAGATTGTACAGGTGTACTTTACAGCCAGGTATATCGGTTTTCATGGCTTATCTTAAGTGTAGTGACTCTACAGTGTCAGCGTTCTTTAGCTCTTCATTATGTTTTTGTATCACATAGACTACAAACATTGCATGGCACTGTGAGGAGGGCTTTCAATTAACATGAACCATGCATTACTCTTAAGTATGTTGTAACAGACGGATCACTGGAAACCGCTGAATGTGTGTGAGCATGTAAGAGCACAGGTACATTTAAAACGGGGTGTTTATAACAAAGCATGAAAAATAAAACACTTTTACATTAAATTACTCGTGTTAACTATGATAATCAATCGATTAGAGGACCAAGAGAACATGATTTTTCTGCAACGAGTGTGATTATTGATTAATGTTCTCAGTCACTTTCACATTTGATGCTTTCTCTTAGCTCTTGTCTTACATTATAGTAAATTAAAATCTATTTGAAGGCACCCTTCTAGAGCTTTGGGGACTTGTGATAGATAGATAGATTAAATTGAGGAAGTGATAGCAGATTACTTGGAAATGAAAATAACAATTTGTCGCAACAAAACTCAGATTACCTCTAAAGTTATGATTCTGTCTTATTATTCAGATTTAGGGAGTCATACAACTGTGGTTACAAGACTACAAGTAATATTTATATTTTTTATAAATAATCATTATTATTTTTTTAATTTCTCTCTGGTGGGAATGGACTTTCCCACCAAACAGCTGGACCAACAGCTGGCTTGCAGAGAGTGGTGATATTAGTAAGTGACATTATTATTAAAATAAAGCGCCCCTTGTCTTGGCAAATTCCTTAAATACTAGTAGTCGACGACCGTATTGACTCGATAAAGGGCAAACCTGTGTCGATAAGACAGGAAGACAGGAAGTGCCAGTTTTTGTGGTGTGGCTCTTTATAGTTACCGCAGATATCCCAAACAAAACAAGCAGTAATAACCAGATTGTAACATGAAGTAGTAGTATATAATATATATTGAAGCCACTGTGTTTACAAGACCCAATACATTTGAAAGAATACGTGTTAATCGACGTGGTTAAGTCAATCATTCACAGCAGGCTGATAAGTTAACACACATATAGACCAGCTGCTCTGGGCGGCTGTAATGAGGCTGCTGGGAGCGTGGAGAACAATAGGAGTGGACGATAATGGAAACTTACCAACTATCTCGAGAAAAGGACGTGATAAGTCGTATGCCGGGAGCCAGGGACGACTTCATTTTCGATGAAAATGTTGTAAAGACTTCAACACACAAACACTCAGAGCTTGGTCACAGACATGTCCTTGTAGTATCAAAGAGTTAATGTGCTGCCGGGCTGCTTGTAGCTGAGCTAACCGGCTGCGGTTTGTTATTACTATTATTATTATTAACGAGTTATAACGTTAGTTGGCTAACCTGAGACTAAAACGTACGCTTACTTGCTCCGTAGCACCTAATAAAATCAGACCTTTATGCCTGACAGTTTAAAAGTGGAGGCTAGCTGCTAAAAGAGTAAAGTAGCGACCATGCAGCCTCCTGGTGGGAGACACAGTCCGTAAACACCCGACAGTTCTCCATAATGTCCAGTTTATATGGACCGACCCCGGGAGAGCCAGCCTACCTCCGTGCAGCCGTAATAGGTTAAAAAAAAAAAACACCCCTTCTTTATGAATTCAAACACGTATATTATTAATAGCTTCAATGTGTTATTCCATAAGATTTTCCAGACGGAGCCTCCAGGAGGTCACGTGAGTCCCCGTGTGACGTCACTGCGTACAGGAAAGAGCCGAGGTTCAGGAACAGCTGATCCCAAAAAATAAATAAAACAGTGGTTCCCAAAATGAGGGTCGGGACGCCTGGTACTTAACTGTGTGGGGTCACTATATGATTAACCTCATGTGAAATAAGGAAAACCACAACTTCTGCTGCTGAAAAGTACCATTGTTCTGTGGTTTAGCTCTAGTCTTTACCACTTTTTGTGCACAAGTACTATGTATTATCACTATATAGCTATCTCTGCAAACGGCCCCCTGCCCCATGTTAAAATTCCCAACTTCACAGCAAAAATAAACATGTTTACAGCCTGGGGTGTGGTCTTTGTAGCTAATTTCCCTGTAGATGACAATTGTACTGAGGGTGAACGTCCATATAGATAAATATAGATAGACAGACTACTTTATTGATCCCTGAAGGAAAATTCATGAAATTCTTCAGTAGTAAGTATGACTTCCTGTAGTGGTCTTTCTTTTTTCTGACTGAATCTGCTCTGTTGACTGACCAGGAGGTCATTAAGTGGATGTGAGTCATTGTCCATAATGTTGAGCAGTTTGTGGAGCATCCTTTTTTCAACAACCTGCTGTTATGGAATTTTTTTTATCCTTAGGTTACACAAGGTCATGTGTGGGCCTTGAGGTCCTCGGCAGTATAAATTGTTTGGCTTTGGTTGAGAACAAGGTGCCAGTCTATCTCAACACTGTGGTGGCCAGGGTCGAAGAGACCTATTGCTGCCTTCCTAGACATAATAGCTTGCCGTTGACGGTCCAATCTGTGTAAACAGACATCTGTGTCTCAAAACTAGAATATGCTGACAATAACACCTGCATGGGTAAAAACCATTCTCTTTGACTAATTCTGGGCGTATAGTATTTGTGGTGTTATCTTGGGGTTTAAAGTCTATCCACCAGGATGAGTTGGGCAGAATGTGAGACCGACTCAGACACTTCTGATGTACTTTGAGAGTGTCTCTAATTCTTCTTGGCCAAGCGTCAATAAATAATACAGCATAAGACATCAGAGGCTCCTGAACACTTTCTTCCTTCCTGACCTCACCATTGACCTTTGACTTCAGCAATTTCTCCACAACACCTGCTACACGGGCTCCAGAGCAGTCCCCAGCATAGAGCCAACCTTCTTAATCAGTTTATTCATATGACATGAACAGCGCACCAGGTTTAAAAGAAATTCAACCATCTGATGTAAGAGAAACTCTATTGAAGCTGCTCACAACTTACAGACCCAAGCAACTTGTGAGTTGCAAGTAGACATGGCTTGGGTCCACTTTACAATACTCCCAAAGCCTCCACCCTACAATGTGTTTTTGATTTTGTGCTGTTTTTATGTTCCAAGTCTTTGTGATAAATATTTATCGCATGGTACGGAATGTAAATTACATTACTACACTACTACTACAGAGTAAATGAAATTGGCTGTTTTAACTTTAAACCTGTAAAAAGAGCAACGTTTGACTTGAAAGACTTGAAAAATTAGATTTGATCTACATGTTGCCGTCTACAAAAATCACTACACGACTGTGTAATCACTATGTATCGTATGTCACGGGAGACAGCATTTAAATAAGACAAATTTAAAAGTCTCCAATAATTTAGAAAACCAAATGTACATATCTCTACAGTGAGTAGTAGTGAGCAGGAACATATCATTATAAGACAAACAATTCACGATAATAAAACATTTGGATTCCAGCAGGTGTTAATAGGATCCTATACTTTTTCCTATAACAGTTCATTAAAAAAAAAATTTAATTAAATACTCTCCAGCCAATAGATGCACTCAAATTGGCATCAAAACTACTGTTTAATGTGGTGAAAGCAGGAACGCCTGTCTGCATTTATCTATAAATTAATGAATGATTCTTAAAGTGACTGTTGATTTATACTCCGTGAAAACCTTGTCCTTCAGTCCATTAAATCCTCGCAGCTGAAGGCAGCAGGACAGACACGTTGATAAATCTGCAGCGGCACACCAGAGAGCAGTGCCATTAAGCACAGCCGCCTTTCATTAAATCACATGCAAACAACATCGGAAATCAGATGGATTGGCTATGACTCGGCATTCTGCTGTTTATGCGGGAGATATCAGATTACCAGAGTTCATAAATCCTGAGCATCACAGTGTCCTTTCCTAATCAGCGCTTTCATGTCTCATTCTTGGAATGCATTAGGAAGCAAACGCAGCTGTATCACATTTTAAGGCTTGATGTAACTATTTACAATATAAAATACAGAAAAAGAAGAATTATGACTGAAATGGCACTGGATTAATGCATTCATAAACTGCTTCACCAAGCCATTTTTTTATTATTTATGTGGTCATTAGGACACATTCATTTACAAACCATCAACATCTGTATAAAATGTTGCACCAATCCAACAAGCAGTTGTTGAAATATTAATAGGGATGCACGATATTCAACCAATAATTACCTGCTTCTCGTGGCTGATACCAATAATTTGACATTTTTGTATTTAAAAAAAAAAGTTCATAACCTGTAGTTTATGCACACCTGAGTGTTAGAAAGGCTAAGATGATGGATTACTTAATATTTCATAGATCTGATCTAACCAAAACTAACTGACATCTCTGTTGTTAACACAAGAAAAACAAACAAAAAAGTTCAGACTCTTCAAATGTTCCTTTATTTGTTCATATGTAGTTATTAGTATATTAAAACAATTCAAAAACATACTTTGGCTTTCATAAAATATAAAGCCTATAAAATGTTTTACACACAAAATTCAAAATAAATTATTATTAGCATTTCCTTGTCAGATTAATACATAACAATATGAATTTCCCATTACTCAATGCTAATTTATCAACCCTGCTATTTATTATGTATCCCTGGATATTTCACAGCATAAGTGAAAACTTCTGCTAGTAGCGCTAAAGGAAAAGTCACCAAAGTCATTTGAATTCATCTTGTGGAAAATATGAACGTCTGTACAAAATGTCACAGCAATCCATCTAATATTTGTTGACATATTTCAGTCTGAAGGCAAACATGACCTACTGGACTGGAAAGAAAACTGATATCAAGCTTCTCGTCGGACTTACACTCTGTTTCTGTTTCACTGCAGTTCATCAGCTTCCTTTACTGTAAATCCAGACTCAACACTGTTGAATGCAACGCCTTGGCATACGCTGTGGAAGAGACAAATACTACTGTCAGCGTTTTTTAATGTTTTGTCCCACTTAAGCTCAGTCGTGGAGTGTGTAGTTAGTGAGGCAGGTGGCAGTGTGTGCAGGGAGTACCTTTGGGATTGTTGTGGAAGACACAGTTGTTAGCGCAGGTGTCCGGGTGGGAGTCCCAGAAAGACGAAGCACAGCAACAGAGAGGAGGGAGATCCAGCTTCTCCTGAGACAGCCGCTCCTTCATCTGAGCTCTCAGAGCGTCGATGAACCTGTCGAGTTAGCAGTTCAGTTCATTCAACCCTGATTCCACAAAAGTTGGAACGTGTTCTAAAACGTAAATTTAGGAACACACTCAAACATAATTTGTCATAAATAAATGTTATACATTGCTTATACAGATGACTCTGGTAGTTTAGCTTTTGAATTAATGCTAACATCGCATGTGTTATCACACAGTTCAGTGGTATATGTTTTGCTTTCATGCCAGCTCAAACAAACCAAACCAAACAAGTTCAGTGTGAAAGCACCAAGTGCTGTAAAGGGCTTTATATTGGCACCTCAAGTGTTGTTACAAGATAAATTTATTCGTATTAATTTAAGTGACATCACAAGTGAGGCAGTTTATCACACTTGGCCCAGATTCCTCTGGAGCAACTTTTTACATATACAGTAGTGCTCCTGTGAACAGACTTTGATATGTGTGCAGTTTAGTTTTAAAATTTGGCAAATGAACCTTCATTAATTACCTTCCAGATATCTTCTCCATCTCATCCTTTTTCCTCCTCTGCAGCTCTGCAGCTCTCTCCTCCTCCTCAAGCTTCAGTCGCTCCAGAATCAGCAGCTCTCTCTCCTCCAGCTTCTGTCTGGCGTCTGCGAGCTGCCGAGTTCTCTCCAACCTTCTCTCTTCCTCTAGACGAATCTGTTCTTTCTCAGCTTTGATTCTTCAGGGAAGACAGGGACGTTTGAGAGGAGGTTTTCACCGAGACCAACGAAGCACTTGTATTTTTTGTATTTATATGCCAGTATTTCAGTTAATCTGTAAGCTAGAGAAGTACTGAGACACATTTTAATAATAATAACGGAATCTATTGATGTTTTAATATTTTTTCTGCTGTGAATAAATGACTTAACTTTAGACATCCATCTTTGAAAACTACAGAGGTTTCATACTCTAAAGTCATACACCAATAAGAGGAAGTGATGCCAGAGAAAATATTGTGGCCACCTTGCTGTCCTCTTCAGATGTTTCCTGTGCTGTTTGTTCTCCTTCACTTGCTCTCTCTCAATGTTCATGTACAGACGGCGCTGCATCAGGAACTGAGACTGACGCTGCAGAGAGACACGTGTTAGCTGTAACATCTGGTCTGACAGGTTTTGAACGAGTGAAGTCAAAGGTTTGTGTCTGATCTCTACCTGTCTTTTCAGTTCTTCTGGGTCAGTCGGGGGCCACAGGACTCGTGCGGCTGCTAGGTTGGACTGGAAACCAGGATCAGGCTGTGATTCGTCAGAATTCTCCAACACAGGTCCACTTAGCTGAAACATATATACAATCAGTGCAGAGTCAGAGCTGGATTACGGCTATGATTGGGGTTTAGAGCTGACAATCCTTACAAAATATGCAGAATCAATAGCTGGTGAAGCTGCAGCAGCTGCTAACTGGTCAAAATTGACATAAAACACAATACAATCGATTGTATATGAATTTATACCCTTTCATAGGACAAATCTAAATCATGCACACTGGTGCAGCCAACTTCACCACAAATCAGCCTCAAAGTTATCGTGTAGATAAATGAAGATAGACTGCAGCTTATTCTTGTTGTTACAAGACATGTAGTGAATCACACAGCGTTAGAGGGAAATGGAAATTATGAGTACATTATCATTATCTTTGTAAGCTTCCATGATGTCATCAGACATGTGGTAAAGTGAAACAACACATACTGTAAATGCTGGTATAATTGACCCAGTTTCATCTATGTATGAATATTATATTCCATCAGCTGATTAAGGGAACATCATGGTAATAAAGTTCAGTTTATGAGTCAACAAGGGTCACCTTCAGGACACAATAGGACACATCTAGGTTTCCTGATCTTTTGGAAGATTCTGCCCCTGAACTGCGATACAATTACTCTTAATAAGTCATATGACATCTGGTGTATCTTGGCTATTATGGTCTGATGTGAACATAATAAATACTTTGTTTGGTGTAAACAAGGACCCAACAACTAGAAACACAGCATCACCATCATAGAGATTTTAGCTTTATAGATGTTCCCCAACTCTTAGCCTGTCACATTTCCCATCTACCATCACGCTGCAAAAGATATTTAAAGCAACAACTCATGAATTAAAATCAAATTAAAACATCAGTCAAGAGAAAGTGTGAATCTGATTTAAAGTTGAAATTTGAAGTTAGAATGAGTATTTTGTCCGTGCTGCTGTCTGAATGTCCCAATTCAACTGAATTATGAGAAGAAGTAGTGTGGGTTTGAAGATAATTGTGTCGGGTGGCAGCTCAGACAAAAAAATGCAAATTACTGTACTATGTGAATGTCGCTTGCATCTGTTCAGACCATATTTTTTTCTACCAAAATAATTTGTTATTTATAACATCTCCGCTTAACAGACAGCAACTGCAATGAAATGTAAATGAAAACTAACTGGACTTGGCTGAGCTGGCACTGAAATAATTGTTGACCGTGAAAAAGCTGCATCGTGGGTATTCATTAACCTTATGCTGAACCAGGGGACATGCATGCTGACTGGTGAAGAGATGACCTCTGTCTCTGATGTCTCCCTCTTCCTCAACATCCTCCTCTTCTTCCTCTTCCTCTCCTTCAACATCCTCCTCTTCCACTTCCTGTTCTGCTCGCAGCACATGAGATCCAGCTTTCTGTTGGATGCAGAGGAAAATGTGTTTTTTTTAATACACCCTGGAGGTGCAAAAACACAGAATATTACGGGAACTATTAATTTATAAAAGAGGAACAAGTGTGAGACACGGAGCACTCACATGTCTGGTTGGAGAAACGTTCCATACACCTCCAGGAAGATCTGACATCATTTCCCCATGCGGGATCATCCGACAGGCAGCCAGTCTGAGTCTGACCTGCCGCATGCCTTCACTAGACTGGAAAACAATGAAAATAAATAATTCTCCAGATTAATCACTGCCACATAATTTTATCACTCACACAAGGAAACAATGCAGACACACCGCAGACTACACACTGAAGAAAATAGGAACACAAAGGGCGAACAACTGTACATCACAAAGGAATGATAGGAGACAAGAGACTGTCTGGGTCTCTGGGCAGACTTTGAAAAATACCAATACTTTCAATATCAATACTTATATTGATACCTTCAATATTGAATCCATCATTATCCATTTTAACATGCCCACAGAAAAATAATGGAGATATTAACAGATATATATATTAGACTTTTCTCATTGTTTATTGGCCAAACATTCAGCCAAATATCATGGATTAGCGCGGGCAGTAATGCGCTGCTATCTTCTGGTTTTGGTCTTTTCACAATATATTTCATTGAACAACAATGAGGCCAAAGAGTGGTGTTGCCTGATGAGGGCCTGATTCACGGTCATGCCAAAGGTGTTTGATGGTAAAGGTGTCACAATTCTCCAAATCCACGATTCAATGTCTTGCATGCATCAAAGACGTTAAAGAAAAATATCTAATGCTTAACAAGCTTCTGCTGTTTCCATTGCTTTGCTATTCTTCAGTCCATGTTGAGGAAGGCGGCATTGTGTTTAACCTGAATTCAAGCATGTAATGTAGTGGTTGTGGGAAGTGAGCAGCAGCACATTGCTACAGTCACTGAAAAGTGCTGGAAGGATGTAGTTAAGATTAGTCAGCCATAACATGGCTGGATAAGAGTTATATTGTGTTGTGTTCTCTGTCCCTGTTCATGCAACGTTACTAACTCACGGACTGCTGGAAGTAATACTCTTAGCATAAATGTTACGAGCAGAAACACTGAAGCTGCTGGAAACCTGTTACTGGATGGGAGCTGCAGTCAGGATTTTCCACATTCACACCACAATGGAAAAACTATTACTTTATGCACACAGTAGTATTTTCATGTTAAAAAGGGAAAGGACTGTTCCCAAATGGTTGCTATGAAAGGTAAACATTTCTTTGGAACCAAAAAGATTGTTTTGCTGAATGCATAAAAATATGTCACAGAGCACAAGTTCACAAAGGTAAGTGTTCACATACTTTTGGTTATCGAGTGCTTTGGAACTTAACAACGTGAAAATGCAGGGAACACCAACTAGTTACAATTACAGTGAGAAAAAGAAAGAAAAGTATCAACCTGATAAAACCAAGAATCTGTTGAGTACAGTTTTCTGAAATTTGAACACATCAAACAAGTTAAAAAAACAACAACAACATGAGATTACTCTGCTAAAACTGAATGTTTTAATTTAAGGAGATAATCCCCTCTCACCTCCTGAGGGCTCCTCTCTATCAAGTTTTGTTGTGCAGCACCTCCTGCAGATCTCAGCTTCTCACCAGCAGACACATGCTGCGTCCAGACCTGATACTGCTGGTGTGGGGTCCTCCTGTCAGGGTTCACCTGAAAATAAAGCATAGAGTTTATCTATGTTTAAATAATCCGCAATAATTTAGATTGAATATCTTTGTTTATTTAAAGACAACTGAACAGCTGTCCTAACTCAGCCCTCTCTCATGAATACTTCGCTGTCAAAGTAACGTCATCCTTACCATTGGCTGATCTCTCCTCCTGCTGGCTTGAGCTTGCTGTGCCACACGATGGCGTACTTCATCTTGAAATCGTCGAAGGCTCTCTTCGTTCTCCCTCCTCTTTTCTGCCTGGATCTCCTCAGTTAGCAAAGCCAGAGCCTAAACAAAGACGAGGGACGATAGTTTAGACTACTTTAGGAAAAATCAAAACTTTAAATTCACGTGACTTTGCGGTATAACTCTATTCTTTCACAGTTACTTCCATATTGCACATACACCGACCGGCCACTTTATTAAGTATTAATTAAACTATTAAGTTTACTATTGTGGTTGTAGTTTGCAGTAGTGTTAAACTGGACTGCATTATATTGAGATGTTTCTAATATAATGGCCCTCTCATGTATGTAAATGTTAGAAACACCTCTCAGTATTATGCAGTCTAGTAACATAATATTTAAATTAATACCTCTCTCCACAGTGTCAACAAAAACTGAAAACTCATAATCCTTGTAAAAGTACGAATTGAATGAATTTACGGCAGAGTTTAGGATCACAGTGGATTGTACAGGTGTGACTGATGAAGCGGCTGGTCAGTGTACATGTTGGACTGCGTGTGTCAGAAATTTGCTGTGCGTTTATAAAGTGTCACCATTATGTGACTCCAGTTTACTCTACACTACAAAATCCTTCCCTTAATGTGTATTTCTTTGAAAAAAAACATCAACTATTAAATATTCTGGTTATTTATGTTGTGCGTTAATTTCAAGAAAAAAAAACACCAGACAATATATTATTATCAGATTTATCAAATTTCTTTAACTGTGAATGACTTTTAGGCAAAAAAAGGAATATATATTTGTTCAATCAACCCAGACAACATCAACATTTCCTTATTTAGGGTATGCTTTATTAGCTTTAGCACTGTTTATCACCAAGATAAGGGTTACAACTTTAATACTATATTTGGTTTTAATTGAAATGATGTACTTAAAGAAGAAAAACAGTGCTGAATCTTTCCACACACAGCAGTGGGGTGTGTATAAACCTGCAGGCTGCCTGCTCATCACCATGAACGCTCTCTCTTGACAACAGACGAAGCTAAGCGTTGCTCATTAGCGTTAAACTCACAGACGGGTGCTCCGGGCAGTCCTGTCCGCTCTCCACCCAGGCTCCCACTGCCACAACCGCCTGGTTCCTCTCGGCCAGCACCTTGTTGGCTCTGGATGCCGGGTGCTCCTTGTTCCTGCTGACTGAAGCTTTACACCTGCTGTGTCTCGAAGTTATAAGCCGGTTAGCACTCATTGGGAATATTAGCATCAGCTAACTCAGGGATTATAGGATATCTTCTCGGTGTCCAGTTGGCGAGGTTATACACTGATGTACATTATAGCGAGCTTGTCCACTGTATTGTGCACTGAAACACGATATGTTTTTTTTTTAATAAAATAAAATGAAAGTCAAAGAAAAATCTCGGTAACGTTCATCTACGAGCAGTAAACACCAACAGGTCTGTTTGAGTTTCGCTCACTTCGTCTTCTTTAAGTTTCCTGCGTTTGCCAAACATCTGAGTGGCGCATTACTGCACCCAACTGGACGGGAGGAGACACGGTGCAGATTCATTTTGTCAAAATAAAATCCCATTTATGATCATTAAATATTGCTCACAACAGTTCAATGATCCCAGACACACCAGCTGCTCTCATAAGAAGCAGGCACACTTCAGAGTTCAGACTTTGTTCAGACTATTTTTGGTGATTTTTATTAGGTTTGAGTTTGTTTGCACTGGACTTTTGACAGGTGAACACTTCTGCAAGGATCAAGGATTTCTTTATTACCTCCCCCAAAGGCAATTTGTTGTACAGCCAGCAGTAACTACACAACCGCATAGCCATCATAAAGCAATGAACAAACAGTAAACAATAAATACAACTTGAAAAAGCATTAGGTTATTTACAAAGTCATGAGTTTTTAAGTCGATTGGTCCAGCATCTTGGCGTTATATATCTTCAGCCTGACAGAAAAAACTTCAGCAGGAGGTGGCTGGGACCAGCCATGTTCAAAGACCTCATTTTGTAGAAGTGTGGAAGGTCATTTAAGGCTGTGCCTGCAATTTTGCAGCACATTTTAATGATACCCTATAATCTGTTCCTGTTCTTGTGAGTAACCTGTACCAGATAACAAAAGAGAATGTGAGGACTGATTCTATCAAAGAGGAATAAAAGGTGGTGGTATTATAAACATTAAAACTTCCAAACTTTCTATAAACATACATGCACTAATGAGCTGCTGTGCACAGCATCACCGTGAAGCTCAAAGGTCAGCTTGTCATCAATTACAGTGCCAACATATTTGTACTGCTGCACAAACTGAACAGCCTGATTCATTAATCATCACAGCAGTTACATGTCGACTTTGGCACACATTGCCGTATAAAACAAATAAAAGAGGAGAGAGGACGCACCCCTGGGGATACCCAGTGGAGGATAAAGGAAGAATTCATTGACCTTCACATTATCTTTTTGTGAGCCTGAGTTGTTGGGTCAACTTTAGCAATGCAAATCTTCAATAACTACCAGCAAAGACTGAAAAGATGGCTAAACCCCCTAGAGTCAGCTGAACGGGGTAAGACAAATTGTTTTATTCTCTCAGGCTCTGACCCGTTTCTGCAGACTCTTCAAAGTCACATTGCATTGTTTCAGCTTTACTGTCCTACTCTGGATTCACTGTCACCACAATACCACCACTGCATGCACTGTGGGAGCAGGAACATGAAAATATAAAACATAAAGTTTGTGTACCGATAAAATGCTTTCTATTTTTATGCTGCCCAGAGGCAGGATTTTCTGAATGTGGGTCACTCTAAAAGGCTTAATGTGACAAGAGACCAAGAGCCTGGGAACGTCACTCGTTTTGTTGGTATTTGGTCACAAAACAAAGTTTAAAAATTTGACCTGCTGTTTGTGCGACATGAAAAGGATGTAAAAACATGATGCAATATGCAAGTCATTACAAAATCTGTAGCTGTATTTTTTTGTCTTCTTGAATCCTTTTAAAATCTCCATCTCCTTGTTTATTAACTGGAATAAAAACCTGCTAAGCTGTGATTTTAATGGGAAACATCTACGTAATGAAAAGAGATTTACAGTGGTATAATACTACATGTGAATTATCATTCCCCTCTCTCTGGAAACCAATGGGGCTCTATTGATGGTAATATAATATATAAGTAAATCATTAAATGACAGACATCAAAACAAACGCTTTATTTTCATAATTGTTTTATTAAAAAATGACTGTTTTTTAACGACAGGAAAATATAATTAAATTTGCACTGCTTAGTGTGCAACATGGCTATTTTTAGATATAAAGATTACTCTGAATGTTGGTGGTTCTGACAAACTTGCGGAGGACATCTGTGCTCGGAGATGGGTCCAACTGAAGAGAGGGAGAGAAAAGCAGACGATTAAAGTGTTAAAAAAATGAGGAGAACAGGGAAACATTTTAGCAGAGGTTTAAGCCTTCGTTTAATTCCCTGTCTCAGTGCTGAAAGACGTTCAAATCCTCTGAAAACTTAAGCGGAGCTATGATGTTGAGACCCAGCATATACTGTGTGGCTGGCTACCAATACTTTATTTTACACTGAGTTTTTGTGCTTTGAACTTTGTTCAGAAAAGTGCAATAGAAATTTATTTTGACCATATTAAAGATCATTGGAATGATCAGGAATCATCAGGGAGAAAGGCTGTTTCACAATTCATCACCCAATAAGATTTTTGGATGCCGCTACATAATCAATTGTAGAGGTGCCTCCAAATAGTCTCTTCTCCACTGCAATGATGGCTAAGGCTCAAAAACAAAATTTCGATAATTAAAACTAGTCATCATATCTTGAACCTACATGATCTTCACGTTATCCTGAAAACCGGAGAACAGAACGGGGAAAAACACTCGTCCAGCTTTGCGACTCCATAACCTTCAACTGACAAGAGCCTGCTGTTACATCATCGAATGGGGTGCAACTAAAGAAAAGCAACTCACCTGTATGGACTTGCCAAGCTTGGTTAGTGCAGGTTTGTAGGTCTCCATGGTGACAGAATCAAGACCAATGACATCACTGTAACACTGGTAAACAACAGTGGCGATGCGGTGGACCTCGCAGTGGTTCAGTACTGATGGAACAGTAAAAACATCAGTATGGTAGGTCACATAATGAATCAATCAGATGGAGACAGTTTGACGTGCAAGTGTTACAGGCTTAACTTCTTTATTGTTTGTTTGTTTGGACTTTCAGTGTCTTTAAGTGCACTGGCACCAAAACGACCAAATCAGAATGCAAGACTATGTGTGCACAGTGAATGGAGAGGAGCCTAATGGCACTACATTTCATTTAGTTGGCAGACGCACTTGTACAAAGCGACTTGTACAAGTTTTTCCTCACATACACAAGAACAAGAACAATTTGTGGCTCGGTGTCCCGCTCAAGGACAAAACAGGAAAAGTGGAGAATCTAAGTGAAGCTGAAATTGGATTTATAGTGGACAAGATCACACTGAATCACGCTCTTTCATTTACACCCATGTAACAGTATTTGGCTGTGTTGTTTTTGCCCCACAACTGTAACGTTGTGGTTCATTAATTCATACAGGAATGATCAGTCTGAAGATCTGAGAAGATCTGCAGTGTAATGTCTCTGCTAGATGTGCTGGATGTTTGTAGACTACTGAGTCTTCCTTCAACTATTGTCACTACCCCCCCCGTGAAGTGCTCCCATCTGCGTGACGCTAGCCACAAGGCAGAGCTGTCAGTCTGATATCAAACACTGTCAGAGACGACTTACCAGATGTGTGTCACTGACTCAATTTTAACATCATTTAGAAATGATGTAGACAATAATGTAACATCTAATTAAATGTGAGCTAAGTTGCTGATATGTTACTTTTCCCTTCGTGAACTTAAAAGAAAGGTCGACCTGGAGCACAGAGAGTTTTCAAGAGAGGTGGACAATTTTTCTTTCTGATGGGCTAAATGCTTCCCGTCTCATCTTCAAAATAAAGGTTGCCCTTCTCCAAATCTCAAGAGGCATTACTACATTACAACATGCAGAGCAGGCGATGTTAAGCGAGTATGTGTTTGCAAATGCCAAAGAGGACAAAAGAAAAACCTGACCAATGATAAAGTGCATTTCTGACACCTGAGTTAGAGAAGCTCTTAAGTATGCGATAGCAGTACCTGCAGCTGAAAGTCCTGTGACTATGTTGGGTTGTTCCAGTGACTGGCAGACAGGCTGACCAGTGAAAGCACTGCTGTGAAGAGAGCGCAGGAAGGGGGCGGAGCTGCAGCTCAGATAGTCTGCTGTCTTGTACTCTGCCACAGTGCTATCTGACAGCACGGTCACATTCAGCTCTCTGTGCTGCAGACAGTCGAAAACCTACAAGAGAGAGAGGAACACACGGTCAAGCCCAGACACAACATCACCTTTAAATTATGATCACTGTGAAAAATAACTTCATGTTTGACTTAAACAACTGCAATCCAACTATGTGATGAACAATGCTCGGAGTGGGCCAGTAGACAAATAACTACTGTAAATATAATGACAAAGAATGAGGTTGTGGACACTAACAACTATGTAGAAGACAATAATGCTACGTGTTCCCATCAAATGTTCCTTCTTTGAGTTTTAGCTTATTTTGTAGTATAAACATACCTTTTCTGTCCACTGAAAAAGCTGGTCTTCTGCAACGTAGCAAGTCACTTGGCATATCAAGACCTTCAGGGAAAAATGCCAGAAAGATACTTAGAAAAACATGCTCTCCATCCTATAAATGCATTTAAATCAGCAATAAAAGTTAAAGCTGTGATAGGAATCAGTTGATTCAGTAGATCAGTGACGTATAAATTAATGGGTGATACGGTGTCGTCCACAGCTGCTTTACAATATATGAAAATGTCCTCCTTCAGTTCATTAAATCCCTGCAGCTTGAAAGCAGCAGGACAGAAATGGGTGATAAATCTGAAACTATCACAGCCATTCACTATGTTTATCTTGATTAAATCACATGTAAATGACACCAGGCTGACAGAAAATAACCACTTGCACCTCTACACAAATCAGACTGGTCCGTTATTACTCTGTTCTGACAGTTTATACATGAGACGGCGGATTACCAGGGCTCTTTAATCCTGTGTGTCATGGCCAACTTGGTTTTATAAAGTTTGAAGTGTTATAGCTGCAGCAGGGTTTCATGTTTTGCTTTTGAAATGCATTATGGTACAAACGCTGCGGTTTCAGATCAATTACAATATGATGTAAGCATTTACAACGTGAGATACAGGAGAACTGATGCAGCTTTATAAATTACTTCAACAAGCTATTATTGCTTCCCTGATTAATTCCTATTGTCACTGAAAGCATCTGCCTTCCTTATATTTCTCTAATTTATTCGAGTTTTTCCTTTAATTCAGCTGCAGGTTGACAATGAACCAGCCATTATAATCTGCTCTTAATATACACTCATTAGACTGAATGTTTATTGAACTTACGACACTCAAGTGCTTCCTGTGGCAATTAATCAAATGGCGCACACACACGTTATTTTGCTCAGGGTGTCACACTCACTGATGGGTTGTCCTTCTGTCTGTAGAAAACACACTCCTCGCTGGTTTGCCCGGTTACAGCCCGGCTCCTCTCGTTCCACACTGATGCATGTCCCACCGCGTCCCAGTTTGCAGAGGCGAGAACGTGCACCGACAGAAATCCTGTGAAGACAAGACACACTCAGCATTCAACAACACCTCACATGTGACAGCGGTTGTTTATTCTTTCCACTTATTTGCCACTGTGACATTATTAGGTGTATATAAGTATAGTGGACATTGGGACAGGTGTAATTACTATCATTTAGAGCCGAAAGAACTAATGAACACTAGATCGGCTTTTCTTTGCCGTACGTGATGGCAAACTGACCACGTTAGATTTTAGACTGTTAGTCGATTCATTGGGAAAATATTCAGCACAATAAGCTCAAATGAAAATAATCAGTAGTTGTCTCCCTGCTGCCATTAACTGCTGGCTGCAATACATTTAGTGTAGGTGTTGCAGCGGTTTATTGACAAAGTGCATGGAGTGGAGCCATCCTCAGTATTAATAATCACTACTGCGAGAAAGGTCTGTAATTACTGTAACACAAACACCAACAGTGTAGCTCATCACAAAAGAAAAACTATAAGTGTCATAAGCATAAGTGAGAAATTCATAATAAACTGATTCACACAAGACAAATAAATACACCGCAGCACAGGTAAGAGTTTAACAGCTTTTAGGTGTAATCCAACAGTCTGGCAAATATCAGTGAGTCTCATGTCAAGGTGTTACGTATGAAGCGACGGTTAGCCTAGCTTAGCATAAAGACCGTAAGCAGGGGAAACTGAGTTATACTAATGTATATGATGTAATGTATATACTCATATACGAATATGAGTTAAACTAATGACATACAAATCATACTGACATTTGTGAATGTAAATGTTTAAAAATCCATACATATATACATACTCATACTACATTTGCTACCACACAACATACTGTTGTGTGGTTTGCTCCATTTGTGTAGACAAGAGTGGTAAATTAAAATAAAAAATTACTACTGTTGTTTACTCGACATTTCTGTTTTAGAAGCCTTTTTAAAATTTCCCAACAAGATGAGTTGTTAACTGCTTTTCACAGCAAATATTACAGCTAAAAAAAACAGAAAGATGACATAAGAAGAGAGCATTTGTGGACAAGAGAGAAGAGAGAAGCAGTAATGTAGTGTAAGATCTGTGGCTCTCATAAATCTAAACATTGTTTGACATTTTCCTCTTCAATGAAAAAAAAAGTTGTAGTTCTTTAAAAGCTGAGTTAATAAAGAGAAAATGTTATTGGACTACTTTGTCTTCAAGTTTCCTCACAGGGATCATTTAAGTTTCATTTGGTCTGTCATAACATTGGGTAAGCTGTAAGTAGGACTTATCAAAGGTTTAGCACACGGGAGAGGAAGCTGCTGGCAGCTACTTACTGGCAGCATTGTGTCCCACAGCGAGGATGAAGTCTGAACACTGCAACTTGCTTCTGGACTTCAGCGACTCTGAGACTTCAGGACTCCAGTGCAGATGAACCTCCCTGATGAAGAGCGATGGTTAGAGAAGGAGAAGCACTAAACATTTGAAGCTTTTTATTAAATGCCATCTGGGATATACGTGCCAACAGGAAGGACAGGAAAGCTTGTGAGCTTATTTTTCAAGATGTCCTCTTACTTTATTTTACTCTATTATTAACACAATTTTTAATCATCTCCAGTCCATATGGCCACAATAACCAGACGACTCTCCCCTGTCATCAACAAGTGGAGTACACTTGCTGAAGTACTTAGGAGTCTCTTCATTTCATGCTTTGTACTTCTATGCCACTATATTCAGATGGAAATATACTTTTTACATTGTACTATATATTACTGACAGCTGAAGTCAAGGCTGGAGGTGCCATACGTCCAGGTACTCCCCTCATCTCTCAGGTGTGTATCATTGTGTTAACTTATTTGTAACACTGTTTGGAAATATCCACCACCGATGATGGTGATCTCAAGGTGAAACTGAAACTTGTGTTGCTGTTGTACTGTGTTGCATTAGGTGTTTCTCTTATTTAGCCTACCCTTATTGATATAAGTGGACAAAATAAAAGAAAGACCTGTCAGTCAACAGCAGACTCCAAACTGACCATACCACTGAATCAGCACCTCTGGAAAACAGTTTTAATATTATTAATTGTACTATAATGTAGTCATTTTAGCTAAGTATGTCTTTATAGCAGACATTGTAAAAGTTGACAGATATGCAGTAGATGCAGACATAAAATATAATATTCATAACTGTGTTTTCATGCATGTATAATAAAAATAAAGAATATTTTTGTGTTTTGTGTTTGTGTTTTACTTAAAAATTTCCCTTTTACATGTAAAGTGGGAACAGGTCCTCTTCACACACACATGACACTAGCCACTAATACTGGAAAAGTATTGTGAAAAATGTGAAAAGTCACAATTTTATCCTGTTTCTGTTTCTTTCTATAATTTATTCTATTTTATATTTTATATACTTTATATTTATACTGTTATTTACCTTGTCTTCTGTTTTTATGCTGAGCCTATGCAATAGAATTTCACTCAAATGTACATTGTGAATGTACAGCTGAATGACAATAAAGTCTGTCTAAGTCAGTTTATGGCCTGCTAGGATTGTCAGATACTGTATGCCTGGAAGATTTGGACATAAAGCATCTGAATGTGCTAAATGTTAATTTCTAAAAGGACATAACTGCTGGTGTTACATACCTGTAGATGTGACACAAAATATTACTTTCTGAATGATCTTGTAAAGACAAGAGCAAGAGTGACACCTTTTAAACTTAGATGTTAACAGACTTTACATTACTCATAATAAGTCATGTTTAAAATGAACATGAGGTTCAGATTTGTATCAACTTCACGTCAGTTTAACGTATTCCATACAATTTATTCTTCAGATGTGAAAGAAAGGAAGAACTGGTTTTTAGATTTGTTCTGTTCAATGTCCTGATTGGCTTAGATTTGGTTACATTGTCATTTAAAAAAAAAAAAAGATAATTGTGACAATGAAAACAAAATTGTTACAGAATAGTGCATTTGTATGTAACTTTTATTGGTAATTTTTTCATTTTTAAAATGTTAGCATTTTCTTCACATTGTCAAATCTGGCCCTCTTTGAAAGAAGTTTGGACACCCCTGAACTAAACACTGACTATTTGTCATCTTTCAAATGTGGTTTCTCCTTTACACTAGGAAGGTTTGAGTGATGTGAGGAGATTGCAATGCAGCGATCACACCACTTGATGCAGCCAAATTGTGCACACTGGACCTTTAAGAGTTCATTATAAAATGTTGCACAAATTAGGGAAACACAGTTTTGTTATAGTGTGTCATTAAATGTTTCTATGGTGATTATAAATGCTGAATAGGGAGGACAGAGGGTGTTACCGAGATTTCATGTGTCATGTTAGCTGGCCTAGAGCAGATGTCAAGTTGTGCGGTACAAAATACAAACAAACCGGAGGACCACGTACTATTTTACGTCTAAAATCTAATTTCACCAGTTTACATCACTGGATGTATTTAACTGGATGTGATTAACTTAATCTAACGTGCCCATGCTTTCTGCTATCACTTCCTGTCTCTGTGCTAGCCGGCTAACGTTATTTACCTCTTTTCCTCCAGCTCTCTTCGGATTTGTTCGTCTTCTTCGTTTTCTTCCAGGTCCTCGTCGTCTTCCTCCACGGCCCGAGAACACACCGACAAAACCTCACCGAAAAACGTCGCCATGAGCACAAGGTTTGAAGAATAAAACGAAAGTTTAGCTATAGAGATTCAGCAACCTGCAACCATGACACACGCCCCCCGTCACTTCCGGCAGACACACGTTTTCAAAATAAAAGCGTCCAAAACCTGAATCCTTCAAAATACAAACGTCATTTCTCTCTCTCTCTCTCTCTCTCTCTCTCTCTCTCTCTCTCTCTCTCTCTCTCTCTCTCTCTGTCTCTCTCTCTCTGTCTCTCTATCTCTCTCTCTACGTTATTGACCTTTTATTTCACTTTATTAACCTATTTATATACTGGGTTATTAGCCTATATGTGTTTATTATTGATACAAAGTTAATGTATAATGGAATAATTCATAAATAATATATAAATAGTAATATTTTTTGTAAAAGTAGCTTATTGTTGCATATTAATACTTGCAGTTTACTCAATATCATTTTTGTTATATTTTTTAATTCTCACAAAAAATTGACAGTTATTATGGCAAAAATTGGCGGCCCCACTGCAGTACCTCTGCGGATCCCCTAGGGGTCACGGACCCCTGGTTGAAGACCCCTGTTCTATACTGTATACCAGTGTTTTTCAACCCTGGTCCTCGGGGACCACTGCCCTGCATGTTTTAGATGTTTCCTCCTCCACCACACCTGATTCAAATGATAAAAGCACAATACAATCCATGAATTCAACAACATTAGTTAAAACGACGACACCCCAGTGATTCAGTCTTCAGATTTAAAAGCATTCAAAGAAATCATATATTTGAGTTTTAAAACAGTCCGTAAAACATTTCAGCCTGAGAGTGCAATATCTAAACGCCCTTTTCCCAAGTTCAGCACGAGCACGAGCATATTTAAGAAGAAATCTTCGTAAAATGTGAACATATCCTGTAAGCATCACTTTCCCTCAGCTAAAAATGTCAACAAACAAGATCTGACTACATATTTGAAATGCACAGAAACACCTTCAGTTGAAACACACAGAGAAGTGCAACACCAGTCGCTCCCCACGATCCCTGTGGGAAGCTCAAAGCTCCGGGCTGAATGCATGAGTACTGCCTGTCCAACGTACTTCTGCCTGAGCTGCTGCTCACTTAAATCAATGAATGATTTAAGACTCTCCAGTGGATTGTGTGGTTAAACAATGCATGGATCCTTGAATATGACAAACAATTAGCTTAGGATTGCTTGATGTGCTATTTTTGGCCCTTGTGCCAATCAAGGGCATACTTGACATACCACATCAGTCCAGCAGCTTCTTAGTGGTAATACATAATTAACATGAGTGGAAGAAAGCAGGAAAACACAATTGTTAAAGGATACTGGCAAGTCATCTCCAGTTGTATAGCTAGCAAGAAACATCAGCCAAGTCATGTCGGGGCAAATTGGCCTCAAGTTGGCTGCAGAAAATCCATCCTGTCCATTGTGTTGTATAATTCATTTTCCTGTAAGCTGTGCCCCGGGAGATGAGGGACAAACAGAAATGTGATGACATCAGCACGGCCATAAAAATACTTCATTGTCACCGGAAAATGTCTAGTGTTAGAAAGACAAATTGGATAGCAGGGCAAAGCCTGGAGTAGAATAGAGAGTAAGCTCTATTACCAGTGCAGTGCAATAATGTACTAGGAGGCCATAAAGTAACAGCAGAAAGGTTTCCTGTCACAAAATGGAGCAACATGCTAGGAGGACGCTTCAGGCTGCTGTTAATATAATTGATAGTGGAGAGAGGGAAAGAGGAAGGGATCCTCTGCAGCTTAACAAACACTAAAGCCTCCAGGCTCAAGACAACAAGAAAGGAATGTCAACAACAGGAGAAACAGGGAATGTCACCTCGTCACTGACCATTAAAAGAGGGAACAAGACGGGATAGTCAGCGGACATCCAGAATGAGCCGTTCTGGCTTTAACCTTGTCCCAAGAGCAGCTCCCTCCATCTGTCAGTCTGTCTGTCCTACACTTGGGTCAAAAGCACCAGATTCTTCCTATTGGCCAGACTGTCATGCTGGTTGGCAGGCACATGCCCAGACATTTTAATAGGCAGTGGTTCAATTACAAAAATGAGAGCATGAATAATTCATCTGTGAGCACAAATTTGTTTCTTCTCCATGACACCCGCCATTCTCTGTAGGACAAATAAATAAATAGATCTGTCTTTGATGTATCGACACATACTGACACAGTGCAGAACACAAAGAACATTTTTATTGTTTATAATTTGTGTCTTTAACCTTCACAGTATATACCAGGCCTTTCGTAATGTAATGAAATCGGAAACACAACAATGAGGTTCATAAAATCCTAGTAGTTACCGAGCAAGTCGGAAACAATCAGATAACTGATTAACTGCTGAGTATTTCCTGAATATGTATTATAATGTATTATATTATGGATCATAAACCAAGATCCCATTACAATAAAATAAATGACACCTCATTACTGAATTGATTGTTCTACACCACAGTACACAATATGTTACAGAAATGAATCAGAAATATTATAATATCATGCTTCAATAAACTTGTATTCATACAGATACATGTAGCTACAGATATATATATACAGCAGTTAACTCTGTCTTCTACATTTAGCCGCAGGTTCCTTATGTCCTGTGTATTTCCTCACTTGGCACAAGTCTTATAGAAGTCATCCAGGAATGAAATGAGGCGTTCAGTGTTGTTTTTAGATGTAGATGTAGGATATTGAGCAAGTCATGGCATAAGTTGCTTCTGATGAGCAGTGCCAGCACCTTGCATGGCAGCTCTGCCACCGGTGGTGTGTGAATGGATAAATGAAAGCAAACTTGTAAAGCTCTTTGTCCAATAAGGTATTAAAGTGCTATATAAATGCAGTTCATTTACCATTTGAAAAAGTGAATTCAAACAACTGTGGCGCTCAGTGGCAGTAAAATATCTGTTTTCAGTGACTTATTAGAGTTATCAGCTACTATATAAATGTATCAGTAGTAGTAGTTCCTGGTTCCTCACTTGTGCATTGGTAACTACTAGGATTCTTTTGTACCCTTGGTCTTACCATGAAGCAATATCAGTATGTACGGTACAGCACTGTGGACTGAAAATGAAAACTTGAATTACAGAATCAGGAATCACAGCAGTGAAAATTACATTACAAGGGATTAAGGCTAAGAGGTTACAGCACACTGACTTCATAACTGAACACAAACAGCATATAAGCTTAGTTTCAGGCAAACACACAAACTGCTGAAGGTTTAGAGGAAAAAACTCTCCTCAGCTGAGTTATTGGGAGAAACAAACATCACTCCTCATGATCCGATGAAGATTTGCACGGACAAGTCTGAGACAAGACAAAAGAAGCAGAAGATCGACTGCAATAATACCAGTGACATGATGATGGGGGTCTTCAGCCAAAGAGTGCAAAGCGGCATGTCCCTGAAATGTTCCCGAGAGGATGATTCCTAATTATACTGGTGACCCTGACCTTTCCACCAGTGCTACCATTTGCTCAAATATCAATCAAAGAAATATCAATATATAACTGTCAGATTATGATGGAATTTACTGAGCAAAGGCCTGCTCCCTAAGGGATTAATCATTTCAATTTTGAGACAGTTCTGTTGTGCCATACAGAGGAAAACCTTGTATTTGCATAGGAAGGTGTTTTTTGTGGATTGTAATGAACTACTACAGCCTCTCCTTTTTTTGGAGAGTTGGAAAAACTCTTTTCTTCTGATAAACAGATGCATGAAAACTAGAGAGGTAATTATAAAATGCGACAGGAGACCTGTGAGTGTACATCACTCCACCCTTTATTTCCATATTTACAGAAGCCACAGAGGGATTGAGCATCTCACATACACACCCATACTAATGCACCCATTCCATCAGACCACCTACTCGCACTCGTAGGGGTAATTTTAAATGTTCACTCCATCTGAGCTGCATGTCTGTGGATTGTGGGAGGAAAGTGAAGCGCCTGAAGGAATCCCACGCAGACACACAGAGAACATGCAAACCCCACACAGAGAACTGAGAGGATCAGTTGCTTAGGAACAGAATTGTTCATCAACTGGGGGTGTGATCACTTCTGAGCATGGTGTGGGATTAATCATGTGAACTTGTGTGTAAATGCTAGCAGGGTTCTGATAATAGTCATTGTGCCTGGAGGTGGGTGGAAAAGGTGAAGCGCTGATGACGGACCATCCACCAGATGAAGAAAAGATCGATACGGCGACGTCAGTGAGCAAACTGTGAAGAAGAAGATGTTTATAGAAATGTGAGGTTTTATCAAATATATATAGGAAGAACTCAGTGTTTTAGAAACAATTTGGACATTTAGAGGTGTCTTATAAAATTAGTTTTAATTAGCTCAGTCTGATTGAACCATCTCCAGCATGCTGTTGATGTATGTTAGGCCAAAAAAGATTCCCAGGGTGCACTTTGGTTTTGAGAATCAAATATATTCAGGTGGCTTCCTTCCAAAAAGTTAGCAGGTAGATCAGTAAATCAGTCTGGGCATGTTTTCACTGCTAATTATATCATTTATTACTCCTTTTTGTTTTTGTTTTTAGTGAACAGAATGGTGTCAATGAATACCCAGAAAGTTAATTAAGGATAAAAGGAATATGTAAAAACTGTAAAAACTAACAAACTATACTAAACTTCAACTTTTTGGGGTTATTTTCATTTAATTAAAACACAGTAATAGTTGTGCACATTATATAGGACATATTTATAGGAAAACAAGTCAAGCAATGGTTTGTAGAAAACCACAAAAAGTGTATCCATATAAGAAACTGTTGTTCTGGTGGTGTACCACACAGATCTGACCTAGTTTCACAAAGACTGTACTTCAGATTATATTCAAAAAACAGATAGCCAAACACAAAGATTTTTGTTTTTAGGACCCAAAGGAACAAAGACATAAAAAAATAAAGTTCCATAGTTCTCTATGGGTGGTAAAAAATGGACAACACTGAACAAAGCAGCCTAAGAAGCTGTAAGAAATACGTTTTGCTCGCCCTGCTTCATTTTTGGATTTGTTCGCCTTTGGTGACCTGTTGCTAAAGTTCTCTTTGTTCTAGGAAAAGCCTTAACTTACCTTCCCTGTTGCTGCATCTTGCTTCTGCATCCTCAAAACAAGTACCAGATTTGTCACGGATTGCTGGATGCCTCTGCAGAGGATTGTCAGGGATGGTGTTTTGCAAGGGAGGAACTTGTGGCAGAATGCAGAAGACAGGGCTGAAGAACACTGTTGTATATCTACTGTGTTTCTATAGCTGCATAGGTTTTTAGCTTCTATATGCATATATAGAGTATATTTATACATTTCTTTGGTATTACATTACGTTACATCATTTCTAAACATACTTAATAGCTTACTGAAGCACAATCATTCCTGTAAGATAAACTTCACTGATGTTCACCAAACATCGGCTGAACCCACATGCTTTTGGAAAACAGCATCCAATCAAAAAAGCACACATGAAATTGATTGTTTGTTTCCTTTCTTCCTTCCTTTGGCTCTATATGCCACATTTGAATGTAAGGATGCACGTCATATACATATACTTGTAGCCTTCCAAATGTGTCTGTATGTATATATGTATGGCTCTATGGGGTTTCACATTTTTCCAAGTCTATTTTACAGCGCTTCTCAGATTCCCATATGTATGTTGAAAGCATTATAAGTGGCTCTCATCATTTCTCCAGCCATACTGTGAAGAGGAGATACCATCTTAGAGTGACTCCACTGTACGTGGTGGGGGAATTGTAGCTTTTCTTAGCTAAGCATGTTTTCAGTACACCTAAAATATGTATATATTCAATCTCCATAGGCAGGGTTCCTGACTGCCCATGGTTCAGTTCAAGCTGGGGACCTTTCTTGCATGTCATAACCCATGCTTCCCATGCCTCTACTGTCACTATCCAGTACAGACATTTGCAAGAGAAACAACCCAAGTAGGTTGTATATTTTCATTTAGAATGCAAAAATGAAAAATCCTCATATAATAAATGCACACACTTTGTCACACACACTAGAGCTTGGTGACAAGGTCATCATTACGAGAGAAGAAAAATCAATTTGTGGAAGACATTTCCTCTCTGTGTCCACGAGAGCCTCATTCATTTTTTTCCCTAATGCCATTTCTGCTGTGTACAGAAGGAAAGTTCTGTCTGTGTCTATTTGTATGTGTGCATGTGTGTGTATGTGTGCATGTGTGTGTGTGTGTGTGTGTGTGTGTGTGTGTGTGTGTGTGTGCATGCATGAGTGCATGCATGGTAAACCAGCTTTTGTGCAATTCATTAGAAATTCTGCTGACAGAGACTTGCAGTGAAAGCAGTGGTGTGTGCGTGGAGGGAATATCAAGAGGATTGCTCCAGCCTGGAGATGGCCTGCAGCTTTAAAAATATCAGGTCCTTCATATGAAGAAGCATAATATTGCACACACACACACACACACACACACTGAGTGGACAACAGTGTGTACAGCGTGTGCATCAATATGTGTTTAGCATTCAGGCTTATAAATCTTTCTCATTACAGCTAATAATCCAGTCAGGGCATCCTGACACTGTAGAAGAATAGTGTGGCTCAATAACAGACAGATACATAGTGTACAGTCTTTGAGACAGATAATGTAGTTTCAGTGATTGGTTTATAATGAAACTGACTGTGGACTGAAAATATTTACTCAAGTACTTTACTTAAGTACAGTTTTGAGAATTTCTACTCTAATTCAGAGACAAATATTTGAGTTTTTACTCCACTGCATTTATTTGATAACTTTGCAGAATTAGATTAATAACACAAAATATAATCAACAAATAAAGTATGATGTATTATTATAGGTTAATGTAAGCTATGACTTGATGTATCCCTGGGAGGAAATACAGAAGCTACACAGCAGTACATAATGCAATTAAAATTACCCCCACCTTTACCAGCTACAACATTAAAGCTATTTACACAAGACTGCATCATTAATTATAATATCATAATATAATATGAATATACAGACTGTTGAATGCAGGACTACTTATTGTTTTTACATTGTGACCTTGCTGCTTTTACTTAAGTAAAAGATGTCAGTATTTCTGGAAACTAATCGCCAGACTAGAGGAATTCTGAACTTTGGTTCTTCATGAAATGTAGACATCCATAAAAACATTAAAAGTTGCTATAATATACGTTTCTATATCAACAATCGGTCAGATGGCTATGTGTAATGTTGCTCATAGTGATAAATTCAGAAGATTTTACATTACATTCTGCAGATCCACTGAGCTCAACAGAGTATTTCAGCATCTTTCGGCTCATAGTTTTGTTCACATCAACCCTGTTTTCAGCCTCAGCAGGCAGTAAAAGCACTGATAAACCAGCTGCTGTTTAGGGCTGGGCAGGTAGCATACAGTGTGCAGAGGGGTGAAATTGGACAGGGTTTAAACTTCTCTCCTTCAACACTTTTTTTTTCATTCTTCACAGAACTAATCACCATGAAAGCCTTTCAAGGAGAGACTGTCTGAATGTGTGCACTGCTATTTCCATTTGTATGATTCATCACATTGAGGCTGCAATGATACACACAAGACACTCAATTGCTGGGGGAGAGATCGGGGAGGCAGTGAGATGCAAGTTTATTGTCCCACCTCCAAGTGAGCAGGTATGCTTATGCCATCAGACGTGGGAGGACGACAGTTTGTGAGACAGGTTATTTCTACACATCTACTCCACGGTTCTCTGGCACAGCTGCAAAGCAAACTGCAGCTGCTTGTTTTCTGTAGCCTGTTTCTTAAATAACTTTTTGAGTTTATATCAACCTCCAGGGCCCCAGTGGCTCCTCTATGGAGTCTGGTCGATCTAATGTGGGTCAGTTTGACCCAGGCAGCCGAGGAAACCTGCAGTATGAATATTAAAATAAGTGCTATAATCACTCTCCATTTAACATCCCTCAAACATATGCCATGCTTTAAACTGTGCATGAATAGTTGTATAAATCTTTCAGTATGCACTCATCTACAGCCAGTTCATCATCCAGGGACCCGCTCTCCCTCCAAGGCCATTCATTTTTCATGGAGCCCCGCTGGTGATGGAGCATGTCCACAAGTAGGACTGGGAAATTACTGTGAGAATCTTATAGATGCTTTGTGGTTCAAATACCAAAAAACACAGAGGCCTTTATCTGATTACATTTTCCGCTTTGTTTTTATTACTACATACTGCCATAAATTAATAAATCTAGTATGATGTACACACCACTCTGCATTATAATTTCACTATGCTGCAATATCTTTTAAATTTCGGGATTGCAAAAAGTGTTGTTTTGAGTCATAGTTCTATTATTTATGCATACATATTTAGGCAACAATAATTGCCAAATTGCCAATATGGACATTCATGGTCCCCAGATGAAGATTGCTAATCTAACTGTAACCCTAATCTTGGGGATACCTGTCTTCTGCTGCTTCTCCAAACTGGGGGCATGCTGACAATCATCGACTTTAGGTAATACACTGACTAATATCAAATAATGGCTAATTAAACTTGTCAGTTAATTTTCATTCAAATTTATTTATATAACATCAAATCATAACAGAAGGTATCTTCAGGACATTTTTTATATACAGCAGGTATAGACCGCACTCTTTATAAAGTTATTTACAGAGACCCAACAGTTCCCATCATGAGCAAGCACTTAGCAATGGTAGCAAGGCCTACTACAACTTGACTTAACATAAAATGACTGAGACTCGACTTGGACTTGGAAGTTAGACTTGTGATTTGATTTGACTTGAGACATGATGATTCAAATGAGTTTAAATATTAAATATTAGAAATGTTCAACATTGTCGTGTCAGCTGCTGTTTTATGTGTGGAGCACATTGGGCCCAGGTGTGTCCCATGCTGCTGTTTAAGCTCCTAATTTGGTCTGCGGCCCTGGAGATAATCAAGGAAAGGAGCAGCACAGTGAGCAAACAGAGGAGCTGTCACAGTGATATTATCCCGTATGTGAGCACATTGTCATGACTGGATAACTACCCTGTCATTCAAGATCCTTGCAATGCTCCCTAATGATCAGATCAGATCATCATCATCATGCCTGTGCCACGAGTTATTCATTTTGGATTTAAGAGTGTCACATGTGAAGGAAAAAGGCAAACTGCTGAATGCAAGGCTTACTCATCAAAGAAGACAGCACGTACGTGTTTGTAAGGGCTGATGTTACCTGATGCTACAATTGGTAAGAAAAGTGACTTGACTTGAGCCTTAACTAAGGATTCAACTTGACCTGCGACTTAACTTGCCAAAGAAAAATGACTTGGGACTTGCCTGAGACTTGGACCAAATGAGTTGAGTCAAATGTCTGCTGTAAACCGATTATGACATACATTCCCAACAGTGATTTCACATGAGCAGACTATCTATGCCAGTGACCACTCGGGAGGATGCAGATTCATAGTAATCCAGGTTCAAGTTCAAATCTTCTTATTGTTCTTTGATGGCCCCGCTCCACATTCTCTGACATTTCGCCTCAACTCATACTCCTCAGTGGTGTTTGGGGTTCAGATTCAGACCCTTCCCATCTTTCTCCTGGGGGTCAGGACTGACCTTCCTTTTAGTTCTTCTAGCCTGGTAATTCTGGAATGAATGGATACACTGTTACAACATCACATTTTTATGGCACATTTATTGTGGCCAAAAAAAATATGACAGCTATATTATAATGATATGCATAGAAAATTTGAAAAAACAAAACAAAAACCCAATTGTAACAATGGCAACCAGGGTTAAGGTGTTTATCTGCACCTTCTCTGTTACCTAGCACCTTCTCTGTTACCTAGCTGACTTCCTATAAAAATGCCTATAGATTGTTTTAATGAACTGCTCATATCTGTATCTCAGTACCTCAGCAAACTATTAAACTGATTGCCATGAAATCTTAAACAGACATTCATGGTCCCCAGACAATACTGGTTTTGGTGACCCCCTGATCCCCTTTTTTTCTCCACCAGCAGATTTTGGCCTTTAGGGAAGCCACTGCAAAACTTATGCAAATAATTGCTGTGGCAATGCAATGGCAATACATATTGTTCATGCTGTCTTTGCTCCTATGTTCAAACTAGCTAGATCAGCACATCCAAACAGGATGAGGAATTATCATCCAATACGTACTTTCCTATCCCACTTGAGTTTAGTCTCACTAATACTGTTGCGTTGACTTGCTGTGTTGTTTGATTGGCTGTTGTGTTTTGCACTTCAGGGCCACCATACTGATACATTCATATTGTGGGGTGATTAACACCGATGCTTCTCAAGTGTTGTGTTTTGTTCTGTTTATGAGCACCTTGGCTGACGAAATTATTTTCAATTTAGTAATTAAGTAATTTTGTATGGGTTCTGTTGCTAAGCAACTCAGTATTTTCCCTCGGTTGGTGATGATAGAGAGCCTTAAGGTTACGATTACATTACCATGCAAATTACATGTTCAGGTCTTGATATTAACTTTTTGAGGCACTGCTTCAGTTCTTCACATGAGCGAATTTATCTTTTTTTCATCTGGTTTGCGAATGCAGGATTAAGATGAGTAGTTGAAACCATCCACAGAGTCTCAACATGAATTATTATATTTAGGAATTTTATTAAAGTGGCTATATGGAACATTTCCATCTCAACAAATCATTTTCATATTTTAGATTGTATGTCACAATGGACAATGCAGAGTGATGGCAATGAATATTCTGATAAACTCCTAGGTGACCTGCTTTTATTTTTTACTTTATTTTTCTCATAATAGACAGGTATTCAAAATCTTCTATTCATTGAAACCATCTCCATCTTCCACTCTCTCGCTTTCTCCCATCTTTTACCTGACTCTGCAGCTCCTATCAGTTATATGAAGCAACTAGATAATGATAATAGTGGAGCATTTATCACCTAAAGAGTTGGTGCAGGCCAAAGCAGAGGAGAGCAGTTGCATATTGGAGTGCATATTGGACACCAGGTGTCCAGAAACTCAACTCCAAATGAATGATAACTCTGTATCTGCTGGATGAGTAAACAGGCAACTATGTTTCTAACTAGTTCACCATATCAATTCAAAAGGTGATGATATGTCAGAACTTGTTTCCACTGCCCCCGAAAGTGTTGTAGTTCCCAGAGTCTAACCACACCTGAACAATAGTTTACAAAGTTTTCCTATTCTTAACCAGGCTGTAGTTGTTGTGCAGGTAAGTGAGAACTTTAAAAAAAAAACACTGATACTGAACAAAAACATTGGTATCAAACATAATCCAGGGTTTTGCAGTATCAACATTCTTGTCTTACGACAGAGTTGGTCATTGGGTGGTGTTCAGTGTCCTGCGCTGTGATGTGCTGTGGCAGCAGACTGTGAGCAGCTGACACCAACAGAATCAAGAAACTTCAACATTAGGAAGGCTGACTCTGTCCTGGAGTGGGAGGTGCAGTTTGATACTCTGGTGGAGGCGTCAAAGAAGAGAACGTTGCTCAAGCTACACTCACATGATTGATTGACTGATTGATTGGCATGAAATTTGGTACAGATATGAATGAATCATGCTGATTATCCCCTTAGTGGGTGTTCAAACTGAAAACAGAAGTGACTGGGCACTTTAAGAAAGCGTCCCAGAAGCGCCTCCAATTTTTGATGGTAGCTACGACCAGCCATGTCACGCAGCACAGAGCAGATCGAGCTGACAAGAAGTCAAAAATAATCAACCAGGAATGTGTGATCGCAAAAGTTAAGCCAGGTTCAACTTTTACAACACACTCTTTATTGGCACCTCAAACCTCTGTAAGACAACAAAGAGGTCCCATTTGGAAGAATCCAAGAGAGGGGACTGTGTCTTTTCAAAGATGTCGATCTGAACGCAATCTTAGACAGGATGCACGATTTTTTCAGTTACTTAGTAGTTAGTATAAATTTGGGACATACCTTTAGGATACAGATTATCAACTGTATGACACCAAGAAACTTTGGTTATTATTTTTATTGTATGGGAAAGTGGCACCAGTGACATTCAGTATGTCTTCACAATGCTTTAAAGCCTTTGTAGGTCAAGGTGTGGCCTCATTGTAGAAATGTCTCCTTACTGCATTCTCCTTCACCCACACTTCTATATTTGGAGTACATGTCATACAGCCTGCAGTAATCTTCCAGTCAGGGAGGAGCTGTGGGCTTCATTTGGTGGTGGTCTAAATTGTTTTCATACTTCTCTCGAGTGACTTTTTTTTGTGTGAATGATTTAATCTCGTCGCCTAAAGTAAAAGTGGGGGTGTAATATATTATTCCAGAGTGGTTTAAATGTGAAAACAAGTGCTTAACAGGATTGCCCACGCTTATATTAAGCCTCTTATTTAGAACATTTCCTTAATTCCATGCAGAATTTCATGACTGTATTAAAACTATGAAGATTATCTAAGGGACAGGGTATCTGCCGGGACAAAGTCAAATGTCAGTGTAGCTGATTTGGATTTATTGCTCATCACCATCACTGAGCCAGAAAATCAAACTTTGGTTTGGCAGGAAAGTCTGGGTGGAGATGAGGAAGAGTCAAACGCGGATGACTTTGTTTTTGAGAAATTGGCACTTTTTGAATGGAGTTCAATCGAGGCTGAAATTTTATAGTAGTATATATCATATCAAACTGATGTAATTACTTTGACAGGTGGGTCCCTAGGACCCACTTTAACCTCAGGTCCCCTGGCAGATACAGCTCTCATTGACGCTAAATAACATAAGGACAGCATTTACAGCTTTAATTAAAAGTTAAAAGCAATTTCCAGCTGTATATTTGCCTCTGAAACTGCATGTCTCCATAGAGCAGAGGTGTGGGTGTGATGTCTAAAAATATACACTCTGTACCAACTTTTCTTGTTAACATTCTGAGCAAAGGATAATAATTAACACATACCTCCTACACTACATTTACTCCTCTCATAATGAGGCTTAAACGCTTCAAATCATGTAGATTTGCAGCATTTGACTGACCACACCCTTACAAACACCAGTGGTTACCGATCAGGGTCTAATATAAAAACTCATTTCCCTCTGTGTTTATTCATGATTTGATTCAGGCATGCCCTAACAATCATATATTGATACAGTGATGAGAGGGAGACCTAATCACTCTGGTGTTGGTGATAAATAGACTACATTTGAAAGAGAAAGAAAAAAACAGACAGCCCTGCCAGCTGACTGGTATACGGGACCTTTAATGCAGCTGCAGCTCTTCTCATTCAGATGCTGAGTGGAGCAGCGGATGACCGGAGGAGGGACGCTTTTCTAGGAAAAACCAGACCACATCTCTATTTCTAATCGCATTTTTAAAACGCCACTTTGAAGCATATTGAGGGATTTTCCTGTTATCTATAGTATTTAGCTGGGAAAGTGCTACCCTGGATGCAGACTGAGAGGATTGCGGCATTCAAAGCGTCCTGAGTGATCGGAGCTCAGCAGCAGCAGCAGCATCACATTGTATGAAATGCGTCACCGTGATCCAGTTTTCCCATTTACAAATATCGGCTCTCCACTCACGGACTGTTCCCCGCACTGACTGTTTCATCAGGTAAGGATTCCCTTTATTTAAATAGCTACAGGGGCTTGAGATTTCAACAAATGCAGAATTTATCCTCTGACATTCGTGTCCTAAAACGCTGCTGCGTGGAGTGCGGGAAAGGGTGGCTTGTGTTTGGCTAAATCTTGGAGGCCTTCACATTACAATAGATGATGTATTGTCCCGACTTCTATCTCCCATCTTACATTCATAGCAATGACCGTTTTTTTTTTGTTTTGTTTTGTTTTTTTTTTTTTCACACGGATCAACAGTGTCTGTGAATGTTGGGCAGGTCTGATCTAACGTTGTGATTTGGTGTCAAATTGGAGCACACTTCCCATGATAATTGTTTCAGATTGATCTTAATAATGCAGCCTGGTCCTAGTTAATGAGTGTTGGTGGGCGGGTTTCTGATTGTACTGATAGGCAGTGTCCTCTGGAGCTGGATGAGCTGGTCTCATGTGTCTTCTTTTCGGTGCAGGTAACCACATGCGCGGGCCGGTGTCACCGCGCTGAGCCCGGAGAGCACGAAGGGTACTGGGGTCAGAGAGACAAGAGTGGCCGGGAAAGGTGGACCCAATGACAGCCAGAACCTCTGAGGCCTCGGGGCTGTCGGTGCCGCTGCACCGCTGTCACGGGGTTCTCCAGGCCAATAACGGCACCTGCGCGGAGCAGCTCAGCATCTTTCCGCCGTTCTCCTCCACCCTCGCGCTCCTCGTTCTGGTGGCCGTGCTCGTGGGGATCATCCTCGTTTCCCTGGCAACGTTCCACTTCCACAAGAGGAAGCTCCGGAATAGGAAGATCCAGCGCGCGCAGGAGGAATACGAGCGCGACAGTCGCAGCCCGGCGCGCGCCGGCGGTGCGAGTGGGGAGCCCGCGAGGCCGTGCGTCATCGTCCGACCGGTGAAGTGCGAGGAGAAGCTCTCGTGCCAGAGCGGAGCAGAGAGCGGGGACGTCAACGAAGCGGCGGCGGAGGACAACCAGGCGCGGCACGAGACAGTTCCTCTTGACTGTTAACTTAGTGCAACTTCAGGGAATGAGACTGTGGAATAAACAGGAAAAGCAATAAGGCACAAAGAACTCCCATACACATCTCTGCTGCTTGTAGATGACTTAGAAACAGTAGGGGGAAAAAAATGCAGAATACTGAGCAGAATAGTAGGCCTAGAGGTATCACTAGTACTACAGTGGCTCATAGGTTAGCTATGTGGTCACGCACCTTCCTAATACACTAGTATTTAGCCAACTGGTAATTCCTTATGGGACTGTATAAAGTATTTGCCTGCTTTGACTTTTGGATCTCTTCCTCTTCCCCAGCCTAAAAACGTTGTTTAAACCCCAAAGATGTTTAAACTTTAAATCCTTCCTGGGATGTGTCACACGGTTGTGTTCAATTATTAAGAGTTGGTGACACAACACAGATCATAAATGGCTCGCTGATCTTCCTTGGCATGTCCTCTGACACACTACCAGTATGTAGTTAGACTATAATGGATGTTGTGGTGCTGTTAGGCAGTGCAAAGCTGCATTTAGGCTGTAGAAATGGCTTATTTGTATGCGTAGTATTTTTTCCTTGAATTAAGTGACTTAATATTTGCATAAAGTACTGTCCTCCAATGTCTGTTAGACATCTGTAGGTAGCTCTAGTTAGCTTGACAGGATGCAAGACTTTTTGCTGTAGTTATGCACATAAGATTTTCTTTTCTTTAATGTGTCAGATAGTAAGTTTTAGCGCTAATACAGTATTTTCGTTTTTGAGTATTTATAATGTATTCTCTGACATGTAATAAATTGAGAATCCTTCCAACAGAGGGTTTCAGTTCAAGCCAATCTTTTCTTTTTCTCCCTTGATCCTTCATATTGTATCATAGTGGGCCTAATAGAAATTATGTGTCATTTATGATATGAAATCACTGTAAATGTATGCCATTATGAGAGCTGGAATGTTTTACAGTAACATCATCTTTCTGGAGTTCATATAATCTGCCTTATCAAAGGAAAATATGTAATATTCAAAGTTTATAAATAAATACTTTATGTTAATCCTTTGAATGTGTCAGTAACCTTAAACTATTATCTAACAACCCTGAACCCTACCACTCAAGGAAACGTGCACAGTAATATTGAACGGACTGGTAAAAAAAAAAAAAAAAAAAAATCCCAAATGTTTCAGTGGATTTTCATTACATCACCCATTCCACTAGGAAATACAAATGACCTTCCTGGAGAGATTCATATAATTTACACATTGTCTCCTGCACCTTTCATAGCTACCAAATAACCATGTCAGTCACTGCTTACACAATTTATAAGCTATACAGCTATACAGGACCACGTGAACTACATATACTGTCGAAACACGCCTGTTGAATACAGAATTAGATCTATTGCATATAAAACAAAGTCTACTGTTCAGACTTCATCAATCTTTCAGTGTGATTTATTGACATGAAGGTTATCCATAGAAGTACTATTCCTAATCTCAACATCTCCCTGTAATGGCGCCACAGCCTGTCTTATTGGAGGTCAGTGGAAGTGAATCAGCATCAGTCAGTGTGTTGGCCAGGTACCAGGACACCATGTTCCTAATTGTCCCCAGGAAGAAAGGCCTGGGAATATGAAGCAGTCTTTGGCAAGGCTCCCGCCCTGGAAGATGCACTGACAGACTGCCCGTCTATCTTATCTCATTGGCATAAGTGCAACAGAATGAAGCCATTTATCTTTGCAGGGGAATTGGAAGTAAGCCAATGAAAGATGACTAATGCTTTCTACATTAAAACATATGTTTCCTTCAGAACAATTTATATATCAGCATCCAGAACATCATACATGTTTTCAGCATACAAATATGAATGGAGGGGTTTAATGGAAGAGCACTATGTAATAAAAAGATATGAGTTTCTTGCAAATAATGTAATTCCAGGAAAGTGAGACCAGGGATGGAGTCATAACCAGACATAATTACATTTCCTCTGCCTTCCAGTCATCCTGTAGAGGTCAGTGCCTAGAAATCAATGGTCAGTGCCTATGAATCTATGGAGATTGGTGGATAGGAATGGATGAAGGTCAGTACCTAACGGATAGAGGTCAGTTGCTAGGAATCAATGGTAAGTGCTTAGGAATAGATGGAGGTCAGTGCCTCGGAATGGATGGAGGTCAGTTGCTACGAATCAGTGGTAAAGAATGTGAATGGTCAGCGCCTAGGAATGAACAAGAGTGGTGCCTAGAAATGAATAAAGGTCAGTGGCTAGGAATGAACAAGGGTGGTGCCTTGGATTGGATGGAAGTCAGCACCAAGGAATGAACAAAGGTCAGTGCCTAGGAAAGGATGGAGGTCAGTGGTCAGAGCCTAAGAATGAATAGAGGTCAGTGCCTAGGAATGAACAAAGGTCAGTGCCTAAGAATGGATAGAGGTCAGTGCCTAGGAATGAACAAAGGTCAGTGCCTAGGAATGAACAAAGGTCAGTGACTAGGAATGGATGGTCAGGGGTCAGTGGTTGGGAATAGATAAAAATCAGATATTAGGAATGATGGATGTCAGGTAGATGTGAATTAAGATTGCCGTTATTTATTGTCACACATATGGCATCAGAGAAAAAGAGAGAAACAAAGGGAGATACTGTGTGATTTAAGTTTGCTCTGGGAATAGCCTAGTTATTGTGTATAGCCTAATTTAGAATTAATGAGGCCATTTTTTAGGGTTTTATTGTCCCGCGGGGTCTGCTCCTCAGTGCTGCAGTTAGACTTTGCAAGCGACGTTGGTTGGCCAGTGGATTAGATCCTCTGAGGCTGTTTATTATAGCATTATTATGATTGTGTGTAATGTGTATGTCACCTCAGGCAACTGGTCTACAGTTTGTACGACTTATAAACATTTAAGTAGGACCACATAATATAAAAAATTCGAGTTTTGAAAACTTTAAAGCTAGAGTTTTTTACTTTTACTTTTCTTTTACTTTTATTCATTGACTTTTATTCATTCTGGCCACTTTGCTAGTGCCACGCCAAGGAGGAAGTTTACATTTTTAGCCCCACTATTAGTACTGAAAGGCTCAAATTAGTGCAGCCATTAACTGTTTGAATATCTTTGAGACTTATACTATGTTTTATTTAAACCTGTATGAAGATCAGCTTACAGACACTTGAAACTTTGCTTGAGTTGGATTTCCTAGGCATGGTTCATCTCTCACTTACAGACTTGCTCTTTTTGCTTTCTTGGAAATGGTCAGCATTATTATGAAATATACAGTATAAACTTTGCAGACAGCAAAAAGAAGTGAAAGGGTCTTTTCCCCGGAGGGACAGGAAGATTTCCGGACAGCAGGTGTTTAACAGGAGAAGCAGACTGAGTGAGGTTCACAGATTTGGGCCTCATCCAAGAGAGTGAGTGTGGTAGAACTCAACTTAGGTTGTTCCTACAAGGCCTGGCAAGTAAACTACTCAGTGCACTAATTAGTGGGTTTCCAGTTGCACTCAATATAAAATTAACACCCTGCCTGTAGCCTGCCAACCTGCCTGCTGTGCAGCATCAGACTCCAAAGGGCCAAATGTTAACAAAAGCAACATGGGTGAAGACAAAAAACTAGGATGGTAAACACTTCACAAAATTCAGTCCACATTTCACAGCATGAATCCGTGGGAATTAAAATATTTCATAAGGTGAAGAGATGAATCAGCTCCGCATTTAGTCACATCTTTTTCATATTGATGAGACCTTGCCCTGGACTTCACAGCTCACTCTTATTATTCTACGGAGCTGCATTAGCAGATTAGTTCTGCACTCTATATCTCAACTCAGAGTGATGACAAGTGACAGTTCACTGTCACAAAGAGAGGACACCACTGCTCCTATTCTCACCCCCGCTGTCAGGGTTCGAGGTGGATGATTTGTCACCACCAGTGTCTGTTTATAGGCTCCATTACTGCAGGTTCAAGCTGTGCCTGCAAGGATACAGTACCAGCATCTCAGACAAGTACCTCCTCTGCTCTGTAGGCAAAAGAAGACATAACAGATCAGCCTTCTTTATAGCTTGAATTATTTTTCATTGATGAAATCGTTACTTTCTTTTGCGAAACTGAACATGAGCCTTAATTCTGCCTTCAAGCTCCCATTGCATTTACCTGTATATTCAGCCATGGCTAACCTCAGTGTGGCTCTAGGGATGGCAATGTCAGTTGGCATGTCAGCTTGTCCACCACCATCGCTTTGATCCGGACTGAAATATGAAACCACTGGATGGATTAAGATGAAATGTTGTACAGGCATGTGTGTCTGTGCCCAGAGGATAAATACTAAGGACTTTGGTGTCAGATGTAGATGACTTCCCTTGATCTTTCTTGCACAAAGTTGAGATTTGGCTTCAAGGTGGAAAGAAATTTTATTGGTTTACCAACAATTCTTTCCTTTTTTTTACTAGAAGAATCTTAAATCTATTGGTGGTGCCAGCGGGAATGTCACTGAAGTTAATATAATCCCATTGGGTCTGTGACAGAAAATTTAATAGCAATCTGATCAAAGACCTAAATATTAATTTAAACCAATTCTACTTTGCATAAACTGATTTTCTGGCTACCTGGGGACAGTGGAAACAAGCTGAAAACATAACTGATCACCTTAAAAAGTTGCCATGGTGAGCTTGTTGGCAAACTGTCACTTATTCACACATCCAGCAGATCTATAAAAGCATTATCATTTATTTGGGTTTTTGTTTCCAGCCACCTCTGTCCAATATTCCCTCTCCTCTTAGCTGTATTTTTGGTGACATATCTGTTGAAGCTTTGTAGCTGTTTAATGCTTCACTGAGTTCACCAGCTGTCTGTTTGCTATTTGGTGCTGGGTAAATTGTGTACAGCTTAAAACATCTGCCTGCTGCTGCTGAAAATGAGACAGTGTACAGCAGTGACAATCAGTAAACTCTTGGGCCATAAAACAAAACAAAGCTGAAAGAAGCTAAGATGCCCTGTAGACATAAGGGAAACCGCAGAGCTGGATGATAGCACGTTTTACATTTCTTTTTACATACAAGTAATCACATGATCCATTATTAATATATAATTTTGGTAAATGTAATTAAAAGATTGTTTATGTCTGCTTTAAAAGTAAAATTGTCTTTAGTGGTTCAAGTCACGTCTCCTGGCTTCCTTTCGCTCATTTGTCCTGATTTAACAATGTGTTTTTATATTAATAATACTCTTTTGAAAACTTGTCCAGGGTGTACCTTGCCTCTTGCCCAATGTCAGCTGGCATCGGCTCCAGGACCCCGCGACCCTGATCAGGTAAGCAGTTATGGAAGATGAGATGAAAGACTTTTTCGAGTCAATGGATACCCAAACAATACAGCATTGTGCTCTGAGCACAAGGCCAAAAAACACGTCATGTTTGTTGGATATAAGATGGCTTCTGTTGATTCCCATCCCTGAATGTTGTTGAAGTGGAGAGGGGCTTTAAGATGAGATAACTGATGGATGGGGCTGCAGCCTGCCTGGCACTCCTCAAGATTTATGACTGCATAGCTTCTTGTCCTGTATAGTAATCCATTTGTGGGACACTGCATCATTTTTCTGACAGCTGAATTAAGGTTCTGTGTGATTGCTCACCTAAGTTTATAGCACAAAGGCTTGCAACATCAAATCCTGTGCAAAAGGACATCTTTCCTAATAACAGTGTTATGTGATGGGTCCTGTGTCCATACATGTGACCTAGAAAGGTGAATTCTGACGCAGGTACTCCCAAATCTTGTTTCTCTCTCCCACGAACTTCCATTGTTGTCCAAAAACAATTAAAAACTCATCAGTGAGTCACACCGTTGTTCCCTCAATACCATGAATGTAGTTTGAGTCAATCCCACGTACACCATCCTGCTGCTGAATAATACTTAATGTGTATTAATTAAACTAGCAAAACGTAGTCCCCAATGCACCATTAACTCCAGTTTCCTAAAACTGCAGTTACCAGCTGTTTCAGGAAGTTATTGAGCCTTTTTAAGAAATGAGCCTGTTTATTTGTCACCTGTTTTTAAAACATATAAATCATAGATTGTGACTACTATTTTCAATTTTTTTACATTTCACAAATGTTTCTTATTAATGTTGAATAACAAAGCTGATAGAAGTACAGTTGTGATGGATTTCCAGGAAGAGAAATGAATTTATTGTTATAGACATTTTTTTTCTCTAATTAGTCACACATTAGAAAAATAAGGTAAATTCACTTCTAAGTACGCATAATATCTCATACTGAAACATAAACACTGTCCGATGCATGGACAGTACAAAAGTTACGGACGAACAGACAGCTTCTTTAAAAGGAAATTAACATTTAAACAGCAGTGTCCATTTTACATTTTCCCTCCTACTTCTGCTTGGGTTTCTTCTTCTTCTTGGCCGCCTTGTTCTCAGACTGTGTCTTGCTCTTCTTGGCTGGGTTGGGCTGAGAAGCAGTGGCGCCATCGGCCGGTCTCTTCTGTTTTGCTTTCTTGTCATATTTCTTTTTGGCTTGTCCTTTGTCTGCTCCTGGTTTGCCCGTGGAGGTCGAGTTTTCTCCTGCTGGCTCTAAAACAGGCTTCGTACGCTTTTTACGTTTCTTTGTTTCGGGTAGGAAACCTTTCTTCTTCTTGGAAACTTGGCCTTGCTCTGCGTCCTTGTCGGGTTTTCTTTTTTCAACTTTGGGTTTCCTGTGAAATGAAAACAAACAAGGTCAAGACAATGGCATTGAAACACTGTAAAAGAAAACACCTTGCTGTACATATGACCTGTGGTAAGGTAATACTGTGAAGCTCATGTTTGTAAGACAACACTGCATGAGAATCAAAACTACAGCTCTTAAGTCCGACGTGGACACTACAAGAACTCACATGACTCCAAAGTGTTTCATCACAGCCCAGTAGGTGTCCTCGAGCTTGCCAGTCTTATTGAAAGTGATGACGCTGGGCAGCGACTGCAGGACCTTCTGAAGTGGCTCCAGATCTACAGAAAGTTTCTACACAGTGAAGAAGTGAAAGCAAAGACTTGAGTCTGGACTGAAACCACATCAACCGTTGACTCTTATGATTTCCTCTATCACACTCTCACAGTCCACCTACCTGTTGGTGAACCTGCTTGACCAGGAACTGACAGAGCTCCAGGATTTTCACCACCTTCTCCTTCACCACCTTGCTCTCAGTTGGACCGACCTGCTGAAGACTCTGAGAGAAGAAGACAAGACACGGGTTAGACCACTGTCCATGTTGGCCTTATCATTAGCTGATCCAGGCATTGACTGATAATGTCTTTCCTGTAGAAGTGATACTACTGTACTGGTCGTCAGCATTGTAAGCCCAGTTCAGACCAAAGATTCATGACAAGATGAATTGAAACTTTCTGCCAGTTTACATCAATGTGACGACATGAAAAAGTTTTTGTTTTTGTAGTGCTCCAAAGCCAGCCAAGGGGCGACGACTTCAGCTGGTTTAAGTCGAGCTGAGACGGGTCATTTCACACTGCTGCAATCGAAAAGGGTTTTGTCTCATCATGAATCTTTGGTCTGAACTGGCCTTTAGACCCCTTGGCCACCAGGATGCCCTGCAATAAAAAGCAATTTAACCTGAAGGCAGTAGTTGGCGCTTACTGTAAAAAAAGACATTTTCTCTAGCTGGTAACACTTCACTTTAAATTCCTTGTTTAGCTTTTATAAACAGTTTTAGCACATTATAATGCAGTTGCAATGAGCCAAAAGGACATTTTTAATGTGCAGCATTTGTAAATAAAAACTTTGATAACACTTTGAATGTATATGTTTAACAGATTATGTGACAATTTATGAATATTCCGTAACCAAGACGATTTTGTGCCGAAACGTAATATCTGCTTTATATGGTGTGCTATAAACCATTTATTCTATGTTTATGTACTAGTATAGTCTCCATTATTAACAGACATAAATATATCACATGCTGCATTGAGCCAGTTTACTAATCCCAGTTTAGTTATACCTGAGCTGCCATGAGAACAAGGTCATAATAAAGAGGCGTCTATATCAGGTCTTCTTCTCAACACAAATCCAGTCAAAACCAGTTTCAACCGATATTATATCTCAAGAAATTGAGACACCCCCAAGGTCTTCACAATCTTTATGATTGGACAGTCTGCACCTTCTCTCTCAAAGGTTGCAATATGGCAGATGATTTAACAGCGATTCTGCAATTTTACATAAATATGATGTAATTTTCTAACACAGAAGTCATTCTGAAGCATCACCTGGACTAAACGGTTTTACCAGAGTGCGATTAAAGGAGAGCAACTCGGAAAACGTTACATCTTATTAGAGACAATATTTTTGGCAACTGCAGTTAAGAAAAAGTCTGACAGAGTTATGTTGTTTGGCAGCTCTGTTTTCGTCTAGGAGGAAAAAGAAGGGGCAGTACAGAAGTGAAGTGGTTTGATGAAGGATTGCAGACACATGTAATTACTGGTATTGCATGTCTTTACCCTCGGCAGTCCTGAAGACACATAGAGGACAGCGAGTGCAGCATCGGCTCTAATCATCAATTATCACTGCGTGATGCAATTTCACAAACCTACTAGAATGATATAATTAAAATCTGCACACGCCTAAAGGGTGTTGGTGTATGAACGTCTCGCTTACAATTACTTACACAGTGAAGAATTGATGTGTAGTTATGGCCCTGTGCTATCTTACACATAGAAAAAGACTTTTAATCAGTTCTGTTCTGTAATCAGACAAGTTATAATGAAAAAAAGAGAAAGCACTGGTGTTGAATCGGTACTTGGTGTCAGCAGATGAGTTCAGGCATCGCAAATTGGTCCACACGTACACTACATGGCCAAAAGAACCTGAACAAAATATTAGATGTTTGGCCACTTTTGGCCAGCACAGCTATCTATAAACATCTGACATACAGTAACATCACTAAAGTTAAAAGTAAAGTTAAGAACGTTTATCTGGAGATGGAGCAACATGATGAATCCAAGTTTAATATTAACTCCTTTATTTAGCTCTGTTCATGGTGTTGACCAACATCTGGTAAAAACAATCAGTATTTTAGCTGCTGAATGCTTTACTATGTTCACCAGCTGTGTCTGTCTGCTGTTTGGTGCTTATTTACATAATCTTTAAGCACTTTTCAAACACTTTCAAGGTACCTAAAGCATACCTTTCCAGGATCTCAAAGCCTTTACTGTCACAGCTAAATTGCAATGCAATTGTGAAAAAAACAAAGTTTAGAGAATGCCTTTATACTCACAGCAATCAACTGTCACTTTGTTTATTTTACCAGCTGGTCATATGAACTTTGATTGTTTGATAATGTTTCGATCATGATTATTCAATACTTAATTCTTTTCCAGACCGAGGGATCGACGGAGGACTTATCTAGTTATGAACGTTGAGTGAACGCGCCAGGAAAAAACAAACCAATGATGTACGACAATGTGTATTGAAAATGTTAAAATATTTTTGATTTACATGAAACACAATGTTTAAAATCAAGCATTTTCCAAGGCGCATAGTCGAATTTAAGCATATTCCTAACCTTGAAAACATTTCCAGAACTTCCAACACTTTATGTTAACCCTGTGATGTGACTGTAATGTAGAGCGGTGTTGACCTACCACTGCCAGCTGAGCCGCAACTTTCCCACAGAGCTCTGTCCACGGAGCGCCGCTCAGCAGCTGCTGAACCTCCTTGCACTGCATCGCCCGCAACATCAGCACAGATGCTTGGCCCTAAAAACACACACAAAACAATGTGTCTAAACAGGAAGTCTAACATACACATGAACAAAACAGCAGAAAGAGTCGGTAATAAATAGTTATCTAGCAGCTAACATGGAGGGAGGATGTTCTCCTTTGTGTTTGTCAGAGCTATTTAAACATTGATGTGATATGACTCAGCGCTGTGTTCAATTTGGGTAGAGGGTTAGAAATGGTTTACTGAGATTTGATGTGCTAGAATGTGTTTGGAGACGTATCCATATTAGAGTAGATAGAGCTTTGGCCAATATATAATGTCATACAGTGAGATACTCTCACATTCTGACCATATACAGACTTCTGCAATCTTACAGTTTTAAGCTGATTGTATTTACATATTGCAATGAGGGCAATAACAACAAATACATAATGAATTGATCCTCACAGTATTGTCTGTGAGGCCTAAGCCTGATAACTTTTTCTTTGGTGCCACACAGGTCCAAAAGGATTTAAAAAATCAGCTTCATTTCCTTTAACTGTTCGTGCAGAAGAAAAAGTTGAAGAGTCTTTACCTGCTGGTGTACTCTGACCCCAGACGTGATGTGCTGCATTGTTGCATCCAACAGGTTCACACACAAAATCTGGAAAAGAGCAAACAAATACACACACACACACACACACACACACACACACACACACACACACACACACACACACACACACACACACACACACACACACACACACAGCTTTAGTCACTGCCAGTGGATACCTAGCTTCTGTCTCCACTGTTGGGAATTTCCAAATGGTTAAAAGGGCAAATTTGGTTGTTAGCAAAAAGAAGAAGATATTATTAAAGTTAATAAATAAAAGTTATTAATTCAAATTCATAATTACGGGGCACCACCCTGAAATCAGGGACTAATAACCAAAATATGCTACAGTCTCAAAATTAGTTCACAAAGTGAACGGTGAAGGAGTGAATCCGAGCACTGACATAGAAGAGGTTGGCTTCAGTCACTCTGTACAACATTAAAGAGATCAGCTTGTGTGTACACAAACATTTATTAAGAAGATAATAAAACATGGACAAACAATACGGCCTAATCTACAGATGACCGAAATTCATATGTGGAGTCCCCCGTGGTCCCAACACCACGGTGACCTGAACTAAGTTTTGTACTTCTGATGTGCGGCTGTACTCACTGGGAATCTGTTGAACAGGTCTGTGAACATCTGAGCGGTCAGAGGGCTCTTCCTCCTGCCCATGAAGGAGCTCAGAGCCTCTCTGAAGATGGAGGAGACCCGATCCACATCCATGCTGCCGACGTACTTCAACTGCACACACAATTAAAGATTAAACGACACAATGTCATTTGGTTAATAAATATGAAAGAAAATGTCCATCACAGTAACTCAGAGCCCGAGATGACGTCTTCAAATGTGCGTCCAACGGCCCAAAACCTTAAGATTTTCAGTTTTCTACCACAGAAGATTCAATAAGACACATTTAAGGAATCAGAGCCACAAATGTTTGACAACTTTGCTCAGAGAATTGCTTAAATGAAATACCAATTATCAAAAATAAAACAATACCTATATGAGAAAGACACTTAGGCTAAAAAGGGGGCCAAGTTATCCAGGACTGACCCATTTCCTGGCCCAGTAAAATACAGGAACAGACCTGGACAGATCTGGTGCAGAGCTGGACATAATATGAGATGAAAAAGTAACCGTAACAACTGCACGACCACCCTTGTGACATGAAAGAAAGAGGAAACTTTTGCCTGACATGCGTGTCATTTTTTTGGGGGCAAGTTGTAGAAATGCTTGTTGAATGTAGTTTATACAAGAAGGAGCTCCAACCAAGCAATCTGATGATCAACTTGAGTTTTAGGACATGTTCAAATCAACATGACAACACACCTTCTCATTACTAAAAATATTACTCCAGTATTTCCATGGTAACATTAAAACTCCCAGAGCTACTGTAAAAAGCAGTCGACTACAATAAAAGTAATAGATCTGAAAGATAAAAAAAAAGGAAAAAAAAAAGGTGTCCAACAAATGTTCATTAAATGTAATAATATATATTGTTATAGCCTGCACAGACTGTGGTATGCTTTTATGTTTTTATTTCTGAAGAGAGAAAGAATTTTTTTGTTTTTGAATAATAATAATAATAATAATAATAATAATAATAATAATAGTACAGACTGAAGCAGAAGATTTCATTAGAAACATCAATCTTTTTTTTTGACTAATGACTTTACAATCCTGCAAGCTTTCACGTTGGGCTGTCACTAGAAATCGTTTCTGTTGCCAGGTCGTTACTAAAGTTACGACTACTGCCCCGAGTAGTAAACTGGTTTCTATAATATATAGGAGTCTACTGCTGTAACTGATTTTCCCATGTATCTCCATTGAAATGAGGATAACATGAAATGTTGGCTGGCTGGCACTTCAGCGGTCAGGACTGAGGCGCTGATCGCATCACTGTTGTACCAACACTGACAGTAAAGCACATATTGCTTAATATAACCATAGCAACTGTCTGCGGCAGCGACACCTCACACCATCACACCCTGCACCATTATCTTGCAAACAGAGTGATTTCACATCTGAATGTTGTCCAGTGATCTAAGAAAGGTGTCGAATGAATCAGTGCGTGTAAACGTACGTCATTTGCTGCAGCTTTGTCGCCCGTCTGCTCGTCTTTGGCCTCAGCGGGTGGAGCTCCTCGCAGCACTTTCACCACGTACAGAGACGCACTGCAAGGACAAGTTCAACATCAGCACAACACAAAACACCTGACCTTGGAAATAAACCTTTGTAGATCAGAAACATGGCGAGTTCTAACACCTACAGACAAATAAGCAAACGTAATCTGCTGATGAGGACTGTGTGATACAACTGAAAGCTCAGAACAAGCGAGTAAGTGGGTCTTGAGTTGAGATTGTTTTATCAAGGGTGTTTAATACATGTTGTCCCAAATATAAGACACGAAAGAACAGTTTTAAAAACATTTTCAGAATCATGTTTCATATATTTCATTCTTCTTATTCCCAGTTCACGTTAGTTATGTAACCTCCATTTCCTCTGTTTCAAGTCTTTTCTCCACATGGCGTCAACTTAGCTTCATTAAGTCTTTTTTAGTCATACACTCAGAATTATTGTGTTGTGCGTGTGAGAGAAATTAAAATCATTTTTCAGTCCTAAAACAGCAAATTGTACCTGAAGTAGTAGAGGCAGACTGAGGAGTCAGACAGTTTCTGTGTTTTAGTCATCAGTTTGTCCAGCAGATCATGGAGCTCCCCCTGTCTGTCACCAACAGTCCTGCAGTAAACCTTGGACCTACACAGCTGGTTCCTGAAAAATCACACCAACAGGCAACATAAGCCTTAGAATCACTAAATGCCCACATCATCAAAGCACCAAATGATCCCATTGGAATATTTGTGTCAGGTTTGGCCTCATTTCTCGTAAAGATCAAATCAAGCTTGAGCTGAATGTGTTTTCAACCTAAAATTTTAGGACATAAAATGTCAAAACATATTTTAAAAAATCCAAGGTGATGTCTTTTTATGTCTCATTTTGAAAACAAAATTTTCTTTGTGTTCATCGTTGTCATTGAGAGCTTGGAGAAGCGTTATTGTTAAAAGATAGATAACTGCACATTTTCAGCCAGTCTCTCCTGGAAGTCTTCGTAGTGTTGCACTCGGTCTTTCACATTAATAGGTGTGTCAGGAATGAAAAAAAGAGCAAGCCCAGCTTCTTTTCTCACCTCCGCACAGCTGGCCAATCAAAGTGTGAAATAGGTGTGAATGTCAGATCATTACAGAAATGGTGAGACACAGACTCTTGTGCCTTCAGTCCTCTTTCACTATATATGAAAATGTATACTGCCACATTGAAAGTGAAATGAAGTGATGGAGTAAAGTTTATGGAAAAGCAACAATGTGATCAAAATATAATAATTTTATGAAAAAAAAACTGTCCGTTTTTGTCTAACTCAGCACATTCAATACATGTACAATAAAACATTGAACAAACATTGACTCAGTGACAGACACACGTGCTGCGAACTGCCTCAGCCCGCAGATAAAGATTTACCTGAAGATATCTGCAGCTCGGCGGAGGAAGTCCTGCTCCTGCTGGTCGGTGTCGGAGCTCATTCCTCTGTCAATGAGGGTGAGCAGAGGCTCCACCAAGCCCAGCACAAGAGGACTGCCGGCCTGCCGGGCCACAAACACCTCAACCAGGTCCAACACCTGCAATATAAAGAAACACAGCTATGATGGAGCTGGGCTAGCAGTTCTCCCCTGCTTCTAGTCTTTGTGCTAAGCTAGTTGCACACAGAAACTGATATTCTTCTTATCTGACTCTGTTTTAAAGTTCTTTTCCATGGTAGGTACCTTGATCTTAAAGTCTCGGACCAGCGCCTTCTCTTTTTGTATTTTTGTCTTTTCATCTTTCTTGGCCTGGTTCTTTTTCTTCTGCTCGGAGAACAGCGCTGCCAGGCCTTTATCCAGCTCCATCATGGCATCATCATCCAGATCTTCATCACTGCTGCCATCCTCCTCTGTGGCCTGAACATAGTACAGCACAAAGAGCATTTCACACAATGTAACACTGCATTTTTTGCTCTAGAGTGAAAATACATTACATATAGGCTATGTGCTAGGCACACAACTACAAAAAATGTTGACCACATTACCGCGCCTGAAAACTCACCAGAGCATTCTGCTGCTGCAGGACCTTCATCAGCTCCAAACGGAAATTTTGGTCCACATCTCCCTCTTCCACTCCCTCCTCTTCCATTGCTTCATCCTCATCAGAGTCATCTTCGTCCTCATCAGAGTCATCACCTGATCCGTCAGACTCGTCATCCTGACAGAGAGGTAACCATGCGTTTAAAAGCAGTAAACACACATTTATTAGGTGGACTTGTTGAATAAAAGGTATGATGTAATGATAGGGGGTGGGGTAAAATATGATACTAAATACGAAGATTATTATAAATTTACAAAATACGTTAGAGAAGAACTGACCTCCATCTCCTCATCATCTTCCTCATCATCTTCCTCATCTGGGTTCTTCTGGGTTTTGTTGTCATCAGTGACGACCACAGCACTGTCCTCGTCGTCCTTCTCTGGATCCAGGACCTCCACAGAGCCCCAAAACACCGTCATTACAATCGCTTACAATGCTACCAGTGAAACATGCATGACCTGAGTGACTCTGACTGAATACAATTTAGAAATCGTTTCTTTATTAAAGCTGGCAGTGCAGAAATTTGTCCATCTGTTCTATTGCTAATGATGATCTGGTCCAAGTGGGACTGGCAGGAGAATAACATCATGTAGGGTAGTAATGGGACCTTATGATTGGGCAAACTGCTTACTAAAATGTTCATGTAAAATATGATGACTCGAAACTGACTTTGCTACTTTAATGAATGACCTCGTTTGTGTTACTTACATCTAAGATGGCGGTGAGGGCTGCTGCAGTCACATGAGGGCAGATAGAGGTGAAGACCGTCTTGCAGACCTGTCTGATATGTCGGCTCGGCTGAGACAGCAGCGACAACAAGATGTCCACCATCACCTCCACCCACTCAGGCTCCTCTTCCTGCTCTGTGGCTGCACCATGGAAAAGACACAAACATTCATACACTTCGTTGATTTTTTTATTGATTTTTTTGACACTTTGGGGCAGCGTAACAAGCTGTACACATAACATCTGGCATTTTATCACCCTATAAACTATTGAAGGAGCAGAGTGTAGGATTTAGTGGCATCTTGTGGTTGTTAATTACAGCCCAGTCGCCTGACCCTCTCCTTCCTAGCACGAAGGGGAAACTGTGGTGAAAAACGTCAAAGTTCCTTTCATAAAGTAACAAAAATATAATGATATTCAGGTGATTATACACTAATGAAAACATATTCATGCATATTATATTATATTTCTGCCAAATTCTGGAAATAAAGCCTCCTATACTACTCTTAGGTTTCTCACTTGCAGAGGTAATTTTTCTATCAAATCTAAGAGTACCAAATTATGAAATAGCTTTTCCCACCTGGCAAAAAACTAAATGTTACAAAAGATGTTTAAGATCTGACACATACACACATATATATCATGCTCATATTTTTGTTGTGTGGAAGGACGACACTGTGAATGAAGCCTCACCTTGTTTCTTCTTTTTCTTCTTGGCCTTCTTCTCCTGAGCTTTGTCCACACAGCTTTGCAGGTCCTTCATGATGCCCAGTAGCTCTTCAGGGGCCTTCAGGAGAAACGCATTCATGACAATGTTCAGAGTCAATTATTCAGCTCATTCCCACACCAGTTTTTTTGTTTTCGTGTCAGCAGATGTTGTTTTTGTGAGTGTAGATTAAGATTAATCCAATAACAACACTTCTACTAGTGTATATTATGGCTCTGGTAATATACTGTACCTTGAAGAGGTGCATGCCGACCAACAGGAAGAGCTGCTGGAACGCAGTGTTCTCTGCAGTTGGGCCTTTCTTAGATTTCTTCTTCAGGTTTGACACCGACTCAATCATGCTGGAAGGACACACATGTAGAGCGCGGGCTATAAAACACCTCATTTAGCAGTACTCATAAAACAGACGCACTTGTCTAAGCTGCTTTACTCACGATGCATCATATTTGTTAAATATCTTTGGTGAGAAATAATCGCCAAAACCACAAAAATAAGATCCAAGTCATCCTTTAAATCTGTACAACAACATCCATAGGAGCAGCTGTATTATTCAGACTCCATTAGAATAAACATATTAAGCTGTTGTCTTGATCCTGCTCTTGGATCATATGGGACATGCTTCTGTTGTCCTACCTGTCCCAGGCCTCTCTTTGCTCAGGGCTGAAGGGCTGGCTGCTCTGGATGTGTTTTGGCTGGTTAAGTAGGACATTGGCGTACTGGACCAGGTGGTAGATCCACATGGTGCCATCAGATGTTACACCCAGTGCCCGCTTTCGGTTGTCAGCTGCACCTTCGGCCGAGTCCTCGGGCTGAGGCAGGTGGTGCATGGACAGGAGGAGTCTGGAGGGAGGACAGACGATTAGTGATGCAGCGACACACCTGGATCTTTGGACAAAACAGGACTCTGCTCTGGCTGTGATGTTACATTTTTCTGACACAAGGGAAGCTCCACGTCAGATTTGTGTTCTGTTTGTTTGCTCGTGCTGTTTTCATGAAGCTGTGAACAGTCCTGTTTCAAGACTTAAATCTGGGGCATCAATGTTAGAGTGCTTTTCAGACCTTTGTTGTGTGTTGGACCGACAACGCTTAAAGATGACGCTCTCTGTGTGGTTCATTTCTGTTGTTAATGCAAACTAACCGACCACAGGATTCAGTTTCAGTGGCTGATTTTTAGGAGCTGTCTAAGAACAGAGAAGATTTCATCTCTCACCCAAAGAATGAACTGACAATCACTCCTCTGGTTCGATCATCCAGAGGGACAGAAAGCTTCGCCCCCGTCTCTGGTATGTCGGCCGAGGCCTTCTTGGCATTGAAGAAAGCGTGAAAAAAGACAAACCTGGAACAGAAACAACAGTAGCTGAAGGACTTCTCCTCATCTAACACTGAGACCTTGACATTGCTCAGCTACAGGCAGGTCTCACCTGGCCACATCCATGATGAGATCCTCCTGCCTCTTCACTTGGTAGTTATCAATGATTGAGGATAGCCGAGAAACAATCCACTTCCGCAGGCGAAATATGGAGTTCTCCTTCCTGATAAAAGAAGATCAACAGTTACATTGAAGCAGTTTTCTGTTCAGGATCACCAGACCAGACACATGCGTATACACTCACTGTTCCTGTCCTTCCTGATTGTCCTTCTGCTTGCGAGTGCTAAAGTCCAGCAGCTTGTCAAGCTGAGGTTGCAGGAACATCTTTTTCAGCCACTCCACGTACTGCTGCAGAGCTGCAGGCTGAAGGTGTTGCACCACCCTCCACACGGATGGCACCACAGGGTAGCCCCGGTTGGTCAGCGAGGAGAAGGCAACCATCACTGCCAGCTGTTTGTCCGAGTCCTGGCAGCCTTCCAAGAAGTTTGACACGTAGGTGTCCATCTCTGGGGCCAGCTTGAAGCGGTCAGGTTTCTGGGACAGACAAAATAACGGATGAGATTTAATATTCAAAAATTATACTAACTGTTCAGCACCTGTTCGATCAACCTTGTTGAAAAGTCTAAATCTCTCCCACTGACCTGAGCAGACACCACGTGTTCCCCGTAGTGCATCATCACCTCTCCAGACAACACCTCCTTCAGCTGGGCTATAGACAGGTGAGGCAGGGCACTGCCCAGCAGACGGAAGCTCAGGTAACTGGACAGAAACAGGACAACACCCGGGGGACGTGAGCAGAATGTAGAAGTGTAAAATCAACACTACAGACACAAAATATAGACGACTAATATCTACTCCATCAACAGCTCTGGATTTTATGGTCAATGTTTTGTTGAAGGCTTTTCTCCCTGTGAGGACTCACTGCGTTGGCCCCGATGGCTCCTTAAACATGCCGTTGATGATGGCGTTATTCCAGAAAAGCTGGAAGCTGTCTTCCTTCAGAGAGAGCTTCAGGAGGTCCAGGACAACCGCTGGGAGGACACACTCCTTCTTCATCGAGCGGGCCGCCATCTTCATCACCTCTGTCAACCTGCAAGACGTCAAACGCCACGCATTGTTTAGAGTTTCCACACGGCAGCTGTTAATTAGCTGTGGATGTTATGTAGATGAATCGCAGCTAATAAGAGCTGATCAGCACAACGTGGTTAAAAGACAGCGATAGAAAGCTACCGTGTGTGTGTGTGTGTGCGTGACAGAGGGAGGAAGGACAAAAAAAACAATCGATCACAGCGTTCTTACTTTGGGATGTTTTCAGCGTTTATGATGGTCGAGGAGCCCAGCAGCTTCTTGAGTTTCTTGGGTTTGAGGGTTTGTGGGAAGCGCTGCAGTGCTACTAGCAGCAGCTGCAGCTGCTCTGGAGTATTGAAGGCTGATGCCAGATCAGTTTGCAGGGCACTAAGTAGGACCTCCTCAAACACCTCCTCTGGGATCTGACGGACAGGACATGCACATTTGTCTTTTAGAAAAGATGGATGTTTTTTTATAATGCATCATATATGTGTTATGGTTATAGATTTAAGGCCCCTGTATGTATTATTAAAAGGTGTAACTCAGCAACAGTTGTCACCTCATTGAGGATGTCCATCATCGTCTTATTGGGCAGGTCCTTCAGGTGTTGTCTGTGCTGGGTGAGGCTCTGGAGGAGTTGCACACATCCCAAAACCACCTGTGGCTCCTGAAGAAACATAAGATAGCACTCAGGGACCACAACACCACTGAAGGTCACACAACACCACCAAAACCACCACCACCACCACCACCAAAACCACCAAAACCAACAACAACAACAACAACAACAACAACAACAACCTTTACGAGCATTAGCATGCAGCTGTGGTTTTTATACACATCATAAACCACATAAAACCTGCTGGGAGGGCCCAGAGGCAGAAATTAGTTACCAGGCAGCTGTTAGACTCTAAATCGTGGGGTTTATTTTGAATAAATAAGTAAGGTCCACAGGCTAAAGAGCTTATATATGTATAGGAATAACCTATGGCATAATGTTCATAAAACTGGAAGTGATATTTTATCAAAGTTTGAAGAAAAAAGATACGCAAATGTGGTCCTGAATTATCTGTATCCAGATAATAAGCTAACATGAGGCCTCAGCAGTCTTAGTTAGAAAAATCAAATCTAGGTATGTCCCAAACTTTTTCTTTATCCCTCTTCCTCTTCATTTCCCTGGACAGTGTTTCCAGTCCTGGTAACTGTGTGTAAGATTTGTTGCCAGGGCAAAACACCATAAATTAACCTACACGCGACTGCCAAGATTTGTCTCAGAGGGAGTCCACATAAAAAGCAAAACATAAGCGCTACTGAAGCATCCATCTGTTCAACAGACACCACCCGCAACCTCAGAAGCACAGCGTCTTCCATATTTACTGGACAAAAATAATCTTAAAGAAAAAGATCTTCCAGATTTACAGGAAGAAAACATTATTGTCTTTATTTACGGATATTAAATATGTAACCGTGTAACTGCAAAGCTTACTGTAGTGAAACTAGGGCCTTGATCCATGATTATAGAAATTGTTATTATGTTTATAACATAACCATACCAAACCTGGAGCCTACATTACCCACAATGCAGCTTGACTTTATCCTTTAAAGGACAATGAATTGTGATGAGACTACCTACTTTGGAGAGGCGGCTGGACTGATGAAGGGCGAGGACGCCAAACAAGTTTCCAAACAAAGCATTTCTGACCAGTTTCTGAAAAATTGAAGACAGAAGGCGTTGACATTTATAGATTTTGTTCATGAAGCTTGTTGGAGCAAACAGAAAAATATGAAAACGCTCACCTTCTTCACTGTCTGCAAATTGTGTTTTTCTTTGATTCTGTTGAGTATACTCTGCAAGGAAACGTCTTCAAACGTACTTAAGACCTGAAAAACAAAACCTCATGTCATGCTATAGTGAACACACTCTACTCAGAATTCAAAATTAATCTAAGAGTACCCTTTTTAGAGATGTGTGATAAGTCATATGACATTATACAGAATATCTGTCATATAGTAAAAGGTGTTCAGATTTGTAGCACTAATGTAATTAGTATCCTCCTTCCATTACATGTCTTTGTCACAGGTGTGTAACTACATTGTTACAAATGTGTTTATTCATATATATAGAAAGAATATCCACCAATATATCCATATTGGATTTTTTTAAAATCTCTCTAATATCAGCATCAGCCCCAAAAATCCAGTATCAGTCGTACTTTTCTGTCCTGAGGCTGATCAAATGCACTGATCTGAAATCAGACTAGAGTTTATTTGGTGATATGTCCATTACTGCCTGAAGTAACTATCAATTAATATGAATTAACTAATTTAAATAAATGAAATATCTCTACAGCTCATTAATTAACACATCGCCTGACGACGTCTGTGCCTGCTCTTTTAGCTGATGAAGACCAGGAAATGTCATTCTGAAAGCTGTGACAAAGCTAGTCAGAGAACTTTTGACTTGACATTATTTTGTCACACATACAGTTCAGATATCTACAAATACAGCTTGAAAGATAAATATGGCTCACCTGTCCCAGAGCCAGACTGAATCCAGGTCTTGCAGCCTCTCGTGTGTGAGCCAGTCCATCCACCAACCTTTTAAAGGTGTACTCCAACTCATCCGCCTGCAGTACACACAGAGAGCCACGACATGATGTACAGATACAGTACAGTACAGTAAACTCTCTTTTCCTTTGGTCACACTTATTATACACTAACACATTATTTCTATAGTATATAAGACACGGTTTACAGTTCAGATAGTTTACAAAATAAATTTCACAGTATGTCATCAACCAACATGTTGTAGTACTCAAATCTGAGGTACTTGTACTTGTTTCAGTGGGAAATGTAGTCTTTTTTGTTTGACATCTGTAGTTAATAGTTTTCTGTTTATGATTATCAATAATGAGTACTTTTACTTTAGTTACTTTAAGTGCCATAATCTCTGTTTAACTTTTACTTAAATTTTAAAGCCAGACTTTTACATGAAGCTTTTGTTTTGTAGTTTTGCTCTTTTCTTCTGAACTAAATGATCAAGTACTGTTACTGTCCTGACTACACATGATAACCATGCTGGGTTTCCACACAGCCTCACACAGAGTAAAGTGACACCTTGTTGTTGGTTTTCAGGTACTGGATCAGGTCTTCTATCGCCTTCAGTCGGACCTCCTGATCCGGTTTGGCCAAGTCCCAGAAGAAGTCGAGAAAGACGCGGTTCTGTTGGAGGATCCCGGCCGGCCGGACCGGCTCCGCTGCTTTTACCGAGAGCTCCACCATCTCTACATCCATCACCACGCACAACCACTGCAGCTGTCCATGCTGCTGCTACAGGAGGAAAACGTGCCTCAGTGCGCAGCTACTGCTTCCGGGTCAACATACCGCTTTTTTTTCACTCAGAGAAAACTTTATTGAACAAATTAAAACACACACAAACAGAGACTAAAACTGGAATTGTTTAATTAAAAAGGGGTTATAATAATAATAATAATAATAATAATAATAATAATAATAATAATAATAATAATAATAATAATAATAATAATTTATTTTTATTTACTTCACAATTACTTATTTAATCTTTAATACTTATTTTATCTGTATGTATTAATTCTATATACTTTTCTTTTCTTTTTATCTTATTATTTTATCTATTTATTTTTACTCTCTTAATAATTTATATAGGTATATATTATTTATTTATTTATCTATTTTTGTGTGTGTGTTGTTGTTTGTTAATATTGTAATTTATACTGGCTGTCATTTATTACATGAAGTCCTATGTCAGGAAATCTTATGTAAAATGATTAAAATGGTTAAATAAAAAGTTTAATAATAATAATTTTGTGTGTATATGCACTGTATATCTTCATTGTAAATATAATTTAGTCTTTTTTCTTCATTTAGTTTCTATACATCATTCTACTTTATTGTTTTTATTCTATTCAGATTAAATATTTAAAATGCGTTTATACATTTTCTGTGTGTGTGTGTCGTGGGGTGGCTAAAAGTGCATTTCATTGCACAAGCTGTATTGTATAATAACAATAAAGCTAGAGACCTTGAACCTTACAGAGATTGTTAAAGGATGCATACAGATGATTTACATCAATCTGCAGCTGTTTGCAGTTTTTTTCATTCATTAATATTTGAAGTTTTATACACTCAACAGCTCAGCTACTCTGTAGTGATTGTGAGCAGATAAACAGATCCATGTATTCAGAGAAAAATGTATTTTACGAAAGCAGCTTAAGGAAAAGAAATGTTTTACACCCTACACCTTTTCTTTTTTTCCTACCAACAGCAGATTTTTAAAGATGATTCTGTTGATCACTTCATATGCTTTTATATGCTAGTTTAACCATGTGACAGACTTGAAATGGCTCACTGACAGTTTTATATGTTATGCACATATATGCAGAAGCATGTTTTATTAAAATGTATTAATTTGGTTGAACACTTTAAATTACACTTTAGCCCAAGATCACGCAGAGTCTAATGACTCCCTGTTTATAGCAGACGTCTCTCATTATTTGACAATAAAATCATGGCTCTGGATATCAGTCAGTTTACTTCAAGTTAACTTACTACTGACATATGAATTTTAAGTTTGTTAACTTGCCATTATATTTTTCAAACATCTGTGACTGAATAAAAATGAGTCAAAAGCAGCTGCAGGAAACTTCTTCAGGTTCACCAATATGATTGTCTGAGATCATGTGTAGTTAACACATAAACAACGTGTTAACAGCCCCTATCCACAGGAAAGGGCAGAGCTGTCTGTACTTCCTGAGAAGACTGGGGTCCTTCAACATCTGCAGAAAACTGCTGCAGATTTTACCAGTCTGTGGTGGCCAGTGTCCTCTGCTGCCAGGAAGCAGCAAGAAGAGGGACACAGCACAACTAGACACAGTTTCATCTTGTGTAACAATGCTTAAAATCCAGAATGTAGAAATATGCTAATATTTTTAGTTACAAACGTTTAACTGGTGGTAACATGTACATTATCAGTGTGTGCGCACACAGAATGATCCAAGTTTCCACATCACACTTTGCGTGTGCTTTTGTAAGAACCCACGGTTTACTTCAAAACCAGTTGTGACATCACAAATCCTGCTCTCATGTCCAAATCTTATCCTCTGATTTCAGGTGAACAGAGACACTTTCCCCCCTTCAGCAGATAAATGTGAAAAAAAAAACGACTTCTAGTGTCAAACTCTATACATAAATCATTCACAGTCAAACTCAATCATCCAAATTACAGTAAGGAAAATACATTGTGAATGGAGGGGGACTTTAAACTCATTGGAAGGAAAGAAAACATCTGAACTGAAACCATTTTATCTTTGCATAAAAAGATTCTTTATTAAAACTGCATGCAAATTCCATTATTCCCTGACCAGATTTATGGCCAGAGGGAGAGTTGAGGTTGCAAAAAAAGATTAGCAGCCAGAGTCAGACATCACAATCAGAGAGTAGTTTCTTGGGGCTCTTTTAGTCGACAGGACCAGCAAGCACAGTGTCCAGAGCGCTCTGAGCATCTTTGATCTGCTGCTGCAGTCTTTGCTTCATGGCCTCGTTCTGAGCCTTCTTCAGCATGTCCTGCATGTCTCTGATGGACGCCCGGTAGCCTGGGGCGTTGTGAAACACTCGGATGGCCTTGTCGCCGCTGCACACCAAGAAGCGTCCGTTAATGTCAAATCTAAGGTCGGTGATCTCCCCGCTGTGGACGCCGTGCAGCTCCTCCTCCAGCTCGCCACTGGCAGCGTTGTACATAGCTATGTTAGAACCGTCGCTGATGGCCACCACCCGGCCGTCTGGAGACAATGCCACCAAGCTACCTTCGGATGATGCACAGGGGACTGTCTTCAGGAGGTAGGGATCCTGCTGCTTTTTGTACTCCACATCTGTATTCCACAACTTCCATGTACCGTCTTTGGAGACAGTCACCATTCTGATGAACAAAAAGAAAGAAAATCAGAACATTTTGATTTATTTGTAATCAGCAAGTTATGTGCTGGACTATTTCTTGTTCATCTTCTTATAACTTTCTTGTTATCACTGTGAGGTTACCGGGCAACAAGTGGAGACTGCACACCCCCTGGTAAAACCAAAACATACTTTCTTTACATTCCAGCGTTATGTGTTCATCGTGAGGTCTAATGGTGCTGCTAGCTGTATTTTTGAATGCAGTTTCCTCCAGTTTTCCCAACTTCATGCTAAGCTAAGCTAATCCACTGCTGGTTCTGGCGACACATTTATCATACAGGCATGAGTGGTATCGATCTTCGTGACTAACTCTTGGCAAAAAAAAAAAAAGTATATACAGTCAGAACAGTGTGAGCCGCTTGGTTGGCTTTGCATTGCAATCAGAAAGCCTTCATTACCTGTGAGAGTTATTAGAAAAGGCAAAGGCGTGAACTCCTGCAGAGTGGCCCTTCAGGTCAAAAGCTCTTGCCACCTCTTTGAACTCTCCTCCCTTCCCGAAGCAAACCTCCCACACCTTCACGTCAGGAGTGAAGCCACACGAGGCTACAAACCTGAGCACAGAGACGAAAAGCACACACAATTACATCTTCACAAACATCACATTTCATTAATACAGATACTGCAGAAGTGACCTGCATTGTTACTCAGCTCTTGACTTTAATATTAAAGTTTAATAATACTTAAAGGAAGTCAGTCAATTTGTTTTTATGCCACTTGATGGCTGTAAATCAGTGTTTCTCTGTCCTTTCTGATTAAAAGTTGACCAAAAATCACAGAATTCAAACATGAATATATGTCCACTTTTGTCATCTTTTACTATGGTGTCAAAAAAAGCAACATTAAATCAACTTTAATTCAATATCCTAAGACAAAAAAACACACTTACAAGGGGAGTGAATATGTATTCTAGGCACCATAAATCCATAAATTAAAAAAGACAAAAACATCCTTATTTGACATTTTAAGTGGAATGTTTGCAGTGATAGAGGTGTGGGACTGACCTGCCACATGGAGAGATGGCAGCATAAGAATTGGTTATCTGGTTAGTGTTGATAGAGGCCAGTACCTCTCCTTTCAGGTCCCAGATGTGGATGCTGGTGTCAGTGGAGGCGCTCATGATGAACTTGCCTGCAGAGTAAAAAACACAGAAACAGTATTTCAGACTGGAGGAAAGCTTAGAAGACTTATGAAATTCTAAGGATATTAAAAACATCTTTCATCACACAGACAGATTTTGAAGATATTTTCTTAGCAGTAACTCTACTCATGTGAAAACTTTGATTCATCACTTAATTCTGTGCTTTGTGTTTACCTGCTGCTGGTAAAAAAACAATACAAACAAAAACTACAATTTCATATGTGACATTTGGTGGGTTCTGTACCTGTCTCTGCAATGCCGATGTTGAGGATGGTGGCCTTGTGTTTCTGTGGAAAGTCCTCGGGGGCAGCTTTGAAGCTTAAAGTGCCGTCCTCCTTTTTCACCATTTTGAAGATTCGAATGGTATCTCCATTAGCCAACCATGTGATAAATGCCCTGCAGTGAACAGGTGAGAGTCAGTGAAGAGGGTAGTGGGATTATCTTGTGCAACTGTCTAGAAATGGCCTCATCTCTGTAATCTTAAATCTTGATTAGGTCTAATCTGATGATAAGGAATATAATGCTTTATGTCAGAAGAATCAGAAAAAGGTTTGATGCCAAGCTCTAAAAATATAAGAAAGATAGACACATAGACATTGACTGATTAATTTAGTAGGGGAAGGAGACCTGGAGTCCGGACTGAAGCGGACTAGTGTGGCATGATCCAGCTCCACATTGGCCCTCAGACACTTGTGTTCCCGCTCCAGGAAGTCTTTGGTGCTCCAGATTCGGACGGTGCGGTCGTCCGCGCATGACGCCAGGTACTTCCCATTACTGCTGAAATCAAGGCACGTCACATTTCCACTGTGGCTCTGAAAAGTACATGGAAACAAATACACACATGCTCAAATGATGTCTTTGGAGAAGGAGCCTGAAGTGTGAAATGATTTGTTCCTATTGAACATGTAAATATTTTTAAGTGGATCACAGAATCCACAAACAATACCATTTTCATGCAGGTTAAATGTTTTAGAGAGATGTTCAATTTAATGGAGGCTGCAGCTGTTGTGTAGCTGACTTAAGCACCTGAGAGATGTTTCTAGTATTTTAAAATAGAAGCAGGACCCTTTGGGACCCCTGAGGTGTTGAACAACAGTCCTCATTGTACTCTCTTGAGATACGTGTCTTATTCAGTGTCACTGCGCGTTCCAGTTTACCTTCAGTGAGGCTGCCAACAGCATATGGCTGAAAGTGTGCTGTGCAGCTTTATCCTTGCGGCTGCGCTGCTTGTCCTGCTTCTGCTTCTTGGATGCAGGGCCTTTCGCAACACTGCCTTCAGCTGAGAGACACAACACACAAGTCATGACACTGTGGCACGGGCGTCACATGACCAAAACGAACAAAGATCGCAAGGATTCTGCATTGTCACTGTGGATGGACAGGACAACACAACACACAGCAGCTTGTAGCATCTGATAACAGGCACCAAACACAAGCTATGAAGTAGTCACAACGATAGATAGATAGATAGATAGATAGATAGATAGATAGATAGATAGATAGATAGATAGATTCTTTATTGATGCCGAGGGAAATTCAAGCATTGAGTAGCAGCATGAGACACAGTAAATATGCATTAACATTAAAAACTGTGCTAAGAAATTAAACATTTGCAAAGAAATTAAACATTTGCAGAGAAACTGAACCTGTGCTAAGAACTTTACAAATAGAAAACTATATAAAAAGGAATAACTATATTTACAGTCATTCATAGGCAGTGCATGTGCAGAGAGCAGTCATCTCATTGGTCCGTCAATTTAACATTTGCCAATTGGCCAGTGACACATGACACATGAAAGTTACTCTAGTCTCTATTACTAGCCTCTTAAGTCCACGTGTTTATGTGAACGAGCAGCGTATACCTCTCTCTCTCTGTCTCCCACACACACACACTGCTCTCCTGAATGAACACAGCGGGGGCTAACACCGGAGAGAGAGAGTCGGTGACTCACCGCCTTCCCTTCGGCTAAAGTTACATTAGCTAGTGTGGCTCTTACCGGCAAACTCCGCCGCCTGCTCTATCTCCTCTCTTATTTCTTCTTTCCGTCTGCCCACCGCTACTGCGACCAGAATAACCAGTGCACCCAGTAACAAAGTCAAGGCGACCAGTGCGGCTAACTCCATATCGAAAGCTTTGTGCCACGTACTTTGCACGGCTAACGTCCACTTGGCTACAACTCACACCTGGGGCACTGCGCATGCGTCTAATTGTGTTACGGCAAACCGTGATAACCGTCATTACCGCCACCTAATGGACTGGAGGTTGGCGCTATGATGTTTATATTGAAATGTACTATTTTACTGTTGCAGATGGCCAAATTAGTTAATTTAATGATGCCTTCCCAATGTAATAAAACCTCATATTGACACTTTAATATGTCCTTATATGATATATAATATATAGTACCCCCTATAGGCAATTTAAGTTGTCAAATCACATGCTGTCTGATAAAAAGACTTACTTTTTTTTTAACTTATTTTTATCATGACTTAATCTGTTTTTCAACCATGTTGAGACAATTCTAAACCCCAAAAGTGTTGTTGAGATTGGAAATGTATACTAACTAACCTGATTTTCAGGTGTTGTTTAACACTGTTGCCTTAACAAGATTAGAAAGCTTTTTATAATAGTATACTGTCAATACATAATATACTATATACTGTATACATTTAGTATGAAGTATGGAGTTGGGAGAAAAATAGAAACCTTGAAGGGTTGAATGTGTTTCTTGTTGGAACATCCACGTCCAAAATTCAGATTTTATTAATTCAAAATTATCCATCAAAAACTGCATCAGATACTCGCTCACTTTTCCCAAGAAATGGTAATTATTACTGAAAACAGAAATCATTCTGAACAACTGAATAACTTACTGTATAACAGTGCAGTAAAATAACTAACTGGATTTTACTGCACTGTATGTTTGCTTGACAAAAAAAATCCTCAACTCACGCTGCAAGTAAGAGACATTAGAGACTCCGGATATCCCTGCATCATGTGAGAATTTCCATAATTAATAACAAGCAGATAAGGGTTTCCAATTGACAGACTGTATATTTAGTAAATGTGATGTTACATTAACATGGTGTAATCTACTCTAACAGTGATACTTCAGAAGTGGGTATAATGTGTTGCTGTGCAGATGTTTAAAAACTATTTATTAAGGTACATCTGTATCAACAGTAGATGAAGATAAAATCAAATCGATCTTTTCCAGTGAATTAACACGGATTCAGTGCCTGGAGTAAAGAGAGGTAGTCTGGCACGCACAAACACGTCTCAGGATTGAAAGATGAAATGAACATCACAGATTCTTTTCACAGGCATTGACGTTGAAGAATTGGCTTTGGTTTGTCGGCACAAGTTAGGAGTTGCCATCCTAACCATCGACTGACATGCTAATTACAACAGTGTTGGCAATCACTATCAAAGAAGAAGAAAAAGAAAAAAAAAAAAAAAAGGCCATCCACAGGAGGACTCTGGGAATGCTTGCAACGACAGAGTATGAAACAAGAACACGAGGGTCTGCACTACCTAACATTAAGACATTTACTAAGTTGCCCTTTAAGTGCAGAAACACATCATTCATTTACAGGGTCAGAAAGCCAATTAAAAAAATAATTTAAAATGCGTCTCATAACTTTACATTTACACTGCAGTGTCGTGTACCTCATCTGAACCAAACTGTGCATTCCACCCATTCAGATAATGTACTCAAATATTCGGTAACATACAAACCAGTGAGCTTCACGTAAAAAAATAAATGTTTGAGCCAAGGCCCCACGTCTTTGCTTGACTCAACTTTCTCCTTAAGACAAACCAATGGGAGTGTCCACATACTGTAAAGGAAAGAGAACTTCGGATATGCTTTGACTCAGAATCACACTATTTACCAGTCTTTCCAACATCTTCAAGTATAGTACATCGTTATGGATTCTGTCTCCTCACTGCTACATTCCCTCACTGGGTCATGTAGTTATCCAGGCAGCATGAACTCAGCAAGCTGGTGTGTGCTCTTTCTAACTCCTCTGCATTACACAATGTTTCGGGCCAGCACAACCCACTGGAGGAGGGGAAGGAAGCAGAGGGCATGGTGGCATGATGGCAGCCATGGTTGGGAGGCGTTGGGCTTAGAACAGAGCAGTGTTAGCCAGATTAGCCATAGCAGCAACAGCCGAAGTCCTCTGAAAAGCGGTGCTGGACACGTGTAGCAGGCTACTTCTTCCTGTTGTGCTGCCTCCGTGCCTGCAGCCTCTGTCTTGCTCCAGATGGTTTTGATCCGGCTCCAATAGAGAAAGAAGGAGTCGCTGGAGACCCTGTTAAAAAAAAATACAAAAAACACACAGGATGTGTCATTTCTTAGGTGGTAGGTGAACACAGGATGTCTGAGGTCTGTTTTGGGAATGCGTTTGCCAACCTCTCTAGTGTAAACAGGGGTGCAAATTGGAGTGAAGAAACAGAGTGAGAATCTACTCTGCTCTCCCTTATTCAGACCACTCTCAGTGCAGTAAGGTCATTTAGGTTAAGGTTAGTGTGTAAAAGTTTGTTTGCTTTGCTGTGTTTCTTGGAGTACACAAACGGTTCAAAAATCACAGTGCTTTTCCTAAACACCAGGTTCAAATTGTAAATGTCAGCTTCCTCGACAAATAAGTATAATCATTGTCGTTTAGGGATTTAAAGAACAAGCACGGAGGGGGGGGGGCATAAGGATGATGACAGCCTTGAAAGTTAGGCTATTCTTTCCACAAGGCTGGTTTCTCTCACTAGTATTGCTGACCACTGCTTTATCTTGCATACAAACACAGGTGTGGCTGTGCTGGTGACTAGACAGAAAAAGTTGGTTTTGTTTTGTTTTTAGAGTTTAGTTCTTCTTCCTGTTTGATATCAGCCGTGTTTTACCATTTATGTTCCAGCTGCTGCAGCTTCACATTTCCACCGATTAACTAGGAGGACGTTTTTTTATTTTTTTTATTTGGCCCACTTAGATAAGATATATTCTGAGCCATTTGTTCCGGGGATCAGTTTTAAATCTTGTAGGAAGAAATAGTACAAGCAGAGAAAACCCCAGTGAGTTCTTGGGAGTGTGCAGCCGTTTATATATAACTACTACTACTACTTATGAAATGCCATTTAGCGTTTTGTGCGATGCTGTGGAAAACCCACTCACAGCATGGCCTAAATAGAAAAAAAACACAAACAAACAACCCAGCATTAATGGCCTACCAAAAGCGTTGAAGCCTTGGACTGGAGTTCCAGGACTTCCAAAGGGAATTGGACCTACAGCAGCACTCTGGCCGAAGGATGGGGTAGACGTCCCTGCAGAAAAAGCAGCAAACAATGTGATTAAACCAAACAAACAATCAGGGATAAAACATTGAATTCTACTGGGAAATAAACAAATGTGGACCAGTTCTAGATGATGGCAATCCAAGCTGCCAGCACTGAAACATACTACAGCTGTGTGGACAACAACAGCTTTGTGTAGATGTCTGTATGCAAATGTCATAAGCCACCAAGTTTGAAAGCTAAAATTATGTATGTGACTCACTATAGAGCCTAGCTGGGTTTAAACTATAAACAAACAAAGAAAACAGTCATCATTCTTCCTTACCAAAAGCTGGTTTGTCAGTAGCAGCAGCCCCAAAATTGAAGCTTCCCATCTGTGGTGCAGGATTATTGGAGACTGGTGTTCCAAACTGGGGACATGGCATACCAGCTCCAAAGTTAAAGCCACCGGGAGCAGGCTGAGCAGGACCGGCGGGAGCCTGCTGAGGAGCAGCACTGCCAAATGTGAAGGTGCCTGTGGAGGAGCTCTGAGTCTGCGTTGATGCACCAAAGCTCGGTGCAGCTGAGGGTGCAGCTGACGGGGCAGTGGTGGCACCGAAAGCAAAACCAGAGGAGCTGGCTCCAAACGCTGGTTTAGCTGGGGTCCCGAAGCTGGTTGCTGTGGAGACAGCAGCTGACCCAAATGGGAAAGGGGGTGGGGGGGTGTTAGATGCAGGCGTGGACGACGCTGCGCTGCCTCCAAAAGTGAACGGTTTTGGTGGTGGTGCTGTTGCTGCCGTTGTTGCTGAGGATCCGAAGGTTGACTGAGTCGCTGGCGCTTGAAACGATGACTTTCCAAAGGTGAACGTGGACTGGGTGGTGGCGGCAGCAGTGGTGGAGGCTGTGCTGGCCATGGCAAAGCCTCCAAATGAAGCAGTGGTTGTGTTCTGACTGGGTGCTGTTTGGCCAAAGGCGAATACCTTCGTGTTGGCACCTTGAGGGTCTGGCTGTGTAGCACCAAATGCGAAGGCGCTGTTGCTGGAGGTTGTGGTAGCAGCGGCAGGGGCAGGGGCAGCTGCAGTAGTGGTGGTAGCAGTTCCAAACTGAAATGTGCTCCCTGTATTAGGGGCCTGCGCTGAAGCTGCGGTGGTACTTCCAAAGAGGGATTTCACAGCTGGCTGGGCTGCAGGCTGTGTGGTGGTGATGGAACCAGTGGAGGCTGTGCCAGTGGGGGCGTTGGTCATGCCGGGAAAAATGGATGGGGCAACTGTGGTGCTGCTTGTTGATCCAAACAGTGAGGGTGTACTACTTAAAGAAGCTGTGGAGGCTGGGTTGGTGGTGGTAAGGGGTGAAGGCTGTCCAAAGCCAGACCCTGCAGTGGTGGCTCCAAAGATGGGCTTGAAATTTTGGACAGAAGGTTTGCTCTCTGGGGTTGATGTAGCTGAGGAGGTGGTGGTGACAGCAAAGATGGGCTTGAACCCTGAAGCCAGCAGAGGGTTGGTGTTACTTACTGACCCTGAGCTGCTAGCTGGGGCAGTAGCAGTGACCAGGTTAGAGGCTGAAGAAGCAGTAGGAGTATTGATTTGGCTTGCCAGTCCAAACAGGCTTGCTCCTGCTACAGGTGGAGTGCCACTGGAAGCCTTGGTGACCTGACCCAGCACCTGAGTAAAGGCAGAGGGCTGCTCTCCACCAGCAGAGGAGGACTGAGACTGGGAGGCAGGTGGGAGCTGTGGGGCCACTGTAGTCGAAGCGTTCAGGTTTAAGCCGCTGGGTTGTACTGGTGTGGTTGCAGACACTGCAGACGCAACAAGTCAATTATAAAGGGGAAAAACATGTCAGCATAAAATGACATAATAATCAACACATTTTATGAGACATAAAGGATGTTCTCGATGCAAGTTATATAAAAATGAACTCTCAGAGGTTTATTTTGCAAAGATGAAGAAGATTTTTCCCTCAGAGAAACCTTCAGTTTAGTGCACGTACCTGTAGTCGTGTTTGCAACAGATGTGGAGCTCGCAGGAATGCTGCTCTTCATTTTCAGTGCCTCCAGCAGTGGGTTGGAGGCTGCAGGTGCTGTGCTGACACTGCTGCTGGGGCTGGGATCCAGGTTGATGACTGGGATGGCAGAGCTGGAGGCTGTGGGCAGAGGAGCTGCCAGGAGGCTGCTCAGGGTGGTGGTGCTAGTAGAGCTGATAGTGGAGGGAAGCTGGGTGGAAGTGGTGGCTGGGGGAGAGACAGATTTCTCTGGCTCTGGAGCTAAAAAAAGGAAAATGGACAGAAAAGTCAGAAGTCAGGGGTGGGGACATTATGGTTTTAAATGCAACTCAGATTGGACAGTTATTTTCGGATCTTGCCACTATTCTGCCCAGCAACCAAGTACTTAATGTCCAGAGTGATGCGTTTCCATGTCCCAGTATTGTATTACGCTTTTAACAGAGCAGAGAATTGGAGATCAGAATACATTTACAGAAAGCTGAACCTTTTTCAAGTTGACTTTTGAGACTTGAATTGTGGTGGGTGGCAGCAAGATATTATTTCAAAGTTCAATAAACTGTAAATGGCAGTTCTAAAATGTGCGTCTGTATATGTGAAGTATGTGTGAATGGAGGGTAACAGTGCATCATCCATCAAATAAAAAAAAGTTAAATTGTTTATTCCCCTGGCTGCTTCTACTCACCAGGTGTCTCCAGGACCTTCTGAATCTTGCTTATGGCAGCCTTTTTCTCTTCATCTAGGTCCTTCACAGTGATAGCGTAGCCCAGCTCTGGGGCGGGGCTGCAAATCAACAAGCACAGAGAGTAAAACTGAGCAATCTAGGTCACTGTGACACAAAAAAATATAAACGAGGGCTTCTACGAGCATGAAGTCAAAACATGGCGGCTTCTTACCAGAGAGATGTGATCGTCTCTGTGGCTGGAAACCAGCTGGATCTTCCGTTTTCTCTTCCCACCACTACCAGGAGAATCTGCTGAGGTAGTGACTGGGACCTTGGGGGCTGGAGTCAATTTGGCTGCAACATCATCATAAAAATATAAATATAATAAAATAAAACAAAATTAAACTAAAACACAAAATAGTGTATTTTTTTAAACCCTGTGTTCAATGAAACCAAAGTGTTGAGCAGTCATGCTGAAGTTGTCAAAGGCTTTAGGCAGCGATGCAGAGATATAATATGCTGGACCAGCATCAGACCCAATCCTGACCATCTGAGGTGGATAAAGTATTGGCAGAAAAGTAGTTTCTTTGTGGCTTTTATAAAAGTCAGTTATTCTGCTGTCAGCTACATCAGTTTTAGGGCCACAATCAGATTCCTGTCCCCATGTCATCCATCGGAAAAATAAATCCATCCTGGTGCTCTAGAGGTTAACCAGAGCATGAAAACCTGACAGCAAAATGAACTGTAATTTACAATACTGTGGCAATCAGCACAGAATAAGAGAGAAGAAGCAGCTCTCAACAACGTCAACTAAAATAGGTTGACAATGTATACTTTTTACTGTTAATATTATATAAAGCCTTGCATAATCGGTTGCACATAGCTGCACTTCTAAGCCTGAAGAAGTTCTTTGTTTACTAAACAAGACTGCCACTGGAGATAAATGAGACTTACAAGTAACAGGTGCTTTTTCTGAAGCTGCCTGGTTTGACCTCACGGAGGATGCTGAGCTGGGAGACTGCCCGTCGTCCTCTCTGGTAATGAAACCACAAGTTTATTGACCCGCAATATCACATTAAATATGGAGGACTAGCAGGAAACCAGCGCAGACATACCTCTGTCTTTTGGAGGCTCCATCTGGAGTTTGAGAACGAGATGATCCGGGGCTGGACAGAGGGGAGCTGGGTGCTGACCGTTTCTTCCACTGTGAAGGTAAACATGGGGGTAAAGGTCAACAACTCCAACTTCATCTCTGCAGGGACATGTGCACTCTACTGTAGTGGGTAAGCGTTACCTGGCTGAGGCCTAGTGTAGAGCTGTAGGAGCTGTGGATGGGGTTTCTCCCGGTGCCTGGGGTTCCTCTCGGGGCATGGGCACCGCTGCCAGAGCTGATGGAGGATGTGCGAGACCTCTTCATGATGGACTCCTCCATCAGTGAGGTCATCCCTCTTTTCAGGCTTCCTGGCCTGGACGAAGGAACAAAAAAAAAAAAAGCATTTTCACCTACGTTTAGACAGCCGCCCTACACCACACAGTATCAAAGTGCAGTCAGTAGAAAAGATGAGACTTGACAATATAACGTTGCTTCAGAAAAGTTAAACTCACTTAGGGACCAGCTGTGATGGTGTTCCATTGGGTAAAATGGGCCCAAAAGCAGAGTGTGCACTCCCACCGCTGTCGTTCCGCCTTGGGAAATGACAAACATGACATAACACTTGAACTGACTGAATGCATGAACCAGGTCCTGAGTAGCATATGTTCTTTCAAGTTCTGATTTACGTTACAACAGGAAAGCTGAAACTAATATCTAAATGCCTTTTCAGACATGTTATACTGATGACTAATGACTGATCTGTAGGCTACCTTTCGGTATCCTTGCTATCATTACTTATAATGTAATAAAATAAGCGCCAATGGAGAAGCTTGTCCTTTTATCCTGGTACCTTCTTTTGCTTCTCTGCTCAGTTGTGAAGCTTAAGTCCTCATCCTCCACTTCTCTCTTGCGGCTTTCTTTCAACACCTTGAGGACACTTTCTCTGGAGCAGGGGTCTGCAGGGGCCCTGGGGAGGCTTGCACAACTCAGATGGTCGAAACTAAAAATGAAAAAAGGTGACAATATAACAGTGGTCAGTGACACAGCAGAGCACAAACCAAAGATCAAGGTTTTTTACTAAGCACTGGACTTGACCTATCAATATAACGTAGTACAATTAAACACTAATCAGAGAGTTCTGCTGAAAAAGGGGCCAACGAAGAAGGATACAATACTGTGGGAAGAGAGGATGAAGAATATTTCCCTTTTTGGTCTGGACATATTTTTAAGCAAAGTTCTCTTTTTCATTTCATGATCGCCCAGATAAACTCTGCTTACAGGTATTGTTCAGTGATAACGTAGGTAGAGGATCATATCAGCCTTTCATCTGGTCAGAGTCTTGTTACTATTGAGGGAAGTTAAAAATAGCCCTCACAATATCACAAATCCCAGAAGCCAAATTGATATTCAGAAAATCTAAAAAGATATAAAACAGAGTAAGGCACCAAATCATCACATTTGTGATGCTGGTACTTTTCTCCTTTAATAAATGCCCTAAAAGATTAAATAACTATTAAAAATACTGCTGATGACATTTTCTGTCATTGGATGGATTACCTGACTCATTGTTTCAGCTCTAGTTGCATCATTAAAAAACAGCCAAATGTGTAGGTTAAGTTAAATATTTGGAGATACATAGTGACTACACCAAGATGGATTATCTGACTCAAGCTCATACAGGTTGATCTTCACGCCATAGCATATAATCTAATGCACAATGTAAGTGGTTTGGATAAAAGTTGTAAGATAGCAGGCTAACTCTCTGTGTGAGTATACAGACCTGGGGCTGCTGTGGTGGTCAGGCCTTGCGATCTTCACAGTGACCGGGCTGAGGGCAGCCGGGGAGTTGCGGGGGCTGAGGATGTTTTTCTTCCTGAAGCCATCCCACTTGACAGGAGGTAGGACTCCCACTGATGACACACCTGGCTGCTGCAGGGGGTAGTGACGCTGGGGGGTGATGGTGAACCTGCCCACTGTGCCCAGTGGCTCCCTGAGAGGAAAAAAACCAACATGATGCAAGGGTAAGATACACGTTAACTTCATCCAATAATGACTATACAGCCAAGAAGTACTTTTGGCAAACACAGAGCTTCATTTGTGACTTCAGGCCTCCGTACATTCAGCCATATAGCTTTCCCTACATAACTCTTGGAGAGGGGGATGTCTCTGTGCCAGGAATGATAAAATGTTTGCCTAGTCCTAAAAACAACTTTTATTATAATAACATTCAATATTTGCATTCTTCAACACACTAGATATGGTAGGCAGGTGTAGTCTGGAAATACTGGATTCAAATGCTGGTTTTCACCACAGGTGATTTAATCTCTCTGGACATATCATAAATTCCTTTGCAGCTGCTGCTGGAGGTATAGACAGGTAGGACGTATAGATTTAGATTCCCCCTCAGAATTTTGAGTAGGCAAGACAAAATCATAACAATGGGCCTGTGTGACGCAGAATATGACCACACCATATCTGACCACACATTTTTACAATATGGTGAAATTATCAGTCGTGTATTTTTGTATGACTCTATATATTTATATTATTTATATATATATATATATATATATATATATATATATATATATATATATATATATATATATATATATATATATATATATATATATATATATATATTTGTGTATATATATTATTTGTTAATTCGTGTGATTCCTAGTTCTTTTTTTCTAATATTTCTTCATGTTATTCTTTGAATTCCTGTCTCAGTCTTAGACAAGGTTGGGAACACCAGGGACAGCGGTGGAAATAAGCCCATGACTTTAACATCATATCCCTGAAAAGGCTCTTGTGTTGCATTTTAAAAGACATATCACAATGTAATAATACTGCTATTTTAATAAATATCTTTGTCTATGAAATACAGTTCTTGTATGGATGTGATACAGTTGATTACTTGCACTGTGTATGTAAATTATCATGCTATAACGTTAATTAGTGGTATATTTTTTGAGTCTATAATGAATATTCACCTAGAGGCATCGATTAAACCTTTTGTTGTTTACCCGAGTGCCTCGATAAAGATCCTCCCAAAGGCTTGAGAGTTAATAATTAAAACCCGCCAAGAAATTGAACCTTTATCACCTCCGCCACCATGTCTACCGCCTCCTAACGTGTGGAGAGGTTACGTTAGTAACGCTGTAAGGTTAGCGTGATTTGATTATGTACGTACCCAGCGAATGACAGCCTCCTGTTTGGGGTATAGACAGCATGGTTGGGTCTGGACAGTTTTTCCCGCAATTGTTCTCGGGGATTTCTCCCTATTCTCGGCCTCCCGGAGTCAGCGGTTGGACTTTCGGGTTTCCCGATGTAACTCCCCATGAGGAAATCCCGGGGGCTGAAAAGAAATGAGTCTCTTTCCAAGCTCTCCCTCCTATAAATCCCAGTTTCAGCGAACCTCTTTCTGAAGTGTCCCTCTGGTTCCCGGTGCTCGGTTTTGTTACTGCTAGTGTTCGTCCTCCCCCGCGCGGGCACCGACACGCCGGTTACCCCCAAGCCCCACAACCAGCGCCGGAGCACGGCCGGCACGTTAGGCCCAGCCCGCGGATTCAAACCTAACCTGGCGGGAAGCGGTTCTCCGCTGTGATAGTAACACACGATACAACAAACGGCAAGAATTAAAGTCGCGTAAAGAAAAGAAGGGATATAATAAAGACCAAAACTAAGTACGCCTAAAGCTGAGAGAATCGCTAAATGTTTCTCTCTAGGTGACATGGCGGCAGCGCGCCACCGGAGGACTCTCATATCCCATCATGCCGCTGGTCTAACACTGCTTCTTCTTCTAGTCATTTTAAAGAGGTCGGCATTTTAGTGCGTCATCGCCACCTACCGGGGTGGAGTCTGTGCCACAAGCGCCAGCTTCACCAATGCTTTAATTCAGAGGTGTCCAAACTTTTTTTAAGGAGGACAATAAAGAGAGCAATAAAAATTACATAGTATGCACTGCTCTGTAACAATTTTATTTTCAAAAAAATGACAATGTAACCAAATCTAAGCCAATCAGGCATGACACATCTAAAAACATACATATACTGACATATTATGAAAAAAAAACACTTTTCCAGCTCTTCTACACTAATATTTTTGAATTCGGGGTGCGTACAAACCCCCCCCAGTGTTAAAAACAACAACCGCGTCCATTTTGCGTGAGCTACTGCAGCCAGCCTCTCTCTTGTGGCTTGTCGCTGGACATGCAAATTAGATTCAGCTCCATTTGTACATACATAGTTTCTCATTAACATAACACAGACCCACTTCCTTAACTCTCCAGCAGTGGCCAACACCCAGTCTCCACCCGCCACGCCCTACAGGCGAAAAAGCGCAAAGCTCAGGTGAAGCTCTGACATTTTCTGCTTCACAGAGATGAATGGCTGGCCGTATGGCAATGTTCAGACCTAGGCATGCTCGTTACTCTGTTGTTGGCTGCAGTGACCGGCATAAGTCGCTATATTGGCCCCAAGCCTGAGAGGACTGAAGAACTGGGGATTACGTGTACTTTTACCGGAGACGTCCCCACACTGTCGACGAGACCTAACGTGCGTGCGCGACTGACAATTTCAGCATGACTTCTTGACTCTTTTTTTTTTTTTTTACGTATTTCCTATTTATGAGTAATTTCTTATCCACCTTGTACATGCAAGCTGCAGTAACAAGTGAATTATGGTGTGGAATCATTAAAGTTCAAGTTAATCTTTCAATCATTCAATAAATACTTATGTAACAAAATACTGACAAAACCACCACAATACCGATGCTGAGTCACAGAAAGAAGACTGCGGAGTTGAACCTTGAAGGTGAAAGGTCAGAAAAAAATCATGGATGTTTGAGTTAAGATTATTTTGCTACACTACTAGAAATTACCACAGACATTTAGGTTCAGCATGGTGCTTCAGGGTTTTTATTTTTGAAATATTATTTAAGCACGACATAAAACATTTCATAATGTCACATAGATAGAACGGCATATTATAATAAAACACAGAGCAAACTGTATTACATATACAACAAAATAACAGCTTCCCTGAGGTTAATATTCACAAAGTATGATTGTTATAGTTTATCAGGAAATATCTCAATGACTTTAAGTCGCTTGATGTTACATGATGATGGTGATGATACAGAAACAAGAACTGTTTGTTTTGCCAACATTTTCTAAAACACAACTTATTGTTCCTCTGCTGTGCTCCTGTCTTTTGCGCTGAGTTGGGACATTTGGACTTCAAAGATTTTGTCAAATGCACTGTAGTCCACACGAAATGCCCCTTTCTCCAAGGAAATGCACGATTCAAATCGGTGGCCCCAGAGGACCTCATTCTGTGTGTAGGATGTCCTCGCCTGGCAAGTCATACCTGCAACACAACAAAGTGTCACAGGGTCACGTTAATTTCTCACTTTATTGAAAGAAGACAAATTCAGAACAGCATTTGTATCTGGATACTCTAAAAACTGCATTTCTGGCCTTCCATCCAAACTTTCCAAACATATTTGACTGTTAAGAACAGAGCTTTGTCAAAAACACTCAGTTGTCTTGTTTCACAATATTATATTTTCAGACAGCAAACACTACAGGGTCTGCTGGTGTTATGTATCTTCAACAGGGTGCAACTCAGATCCTACACACAACTTGCACCATATACTTCATTTTGCTGCTGTCCCTCTAGCATAATCTCATTACGTAGCCATAAAATAGCCAAATAGTAAGTAATTTAAATAATTTATTTAACTAATGTCATAAACATTGTTTATTTTTTATTTTATTTTTGTTTTGTTTATGATATAAATACTCATACAAACCAGATGCTTCCACAATGCCCTCCAGGATGACGATGATCTCGAAGGTCTCCCTCTTCAAGCGCTCGGACCCCACCTCCCAGAAGGGGCTGTTTTCATTGATGACGTGGGTAATGGTCTGGGGTTCTACCAGGAGCAGCCTGTCTCCCCCAGTGTCGTAACCCAGATTGATTTCTGACTGCTCCAGTGGGATGAACTCACCCTCCTTGGTCTGCCTGGACTTGATCAGCTTGGCCCGGATCTTGGCATCCACCATGTGACTCGCTCTCAGATCACCAATACGGAAGAGCATGCATAGTTTCTCGTCACGTTCACATATGACACAGTGTTTGCTGAAGATCAGTGTCTGGGCTCTTTGCTGTGGCCGGGAGATTTTAACAAACATACAGCCTACCATCAGAGCATCAATAATGGAGCCAAGGATGGATTGGACCATCAGGATAATCGCACCCTCAGGGCAGTTAGCCGTCACCATCCTGGAGCCATACCCAATAGTCCTCTGGCTCTCTAATGACAGCAGCAGGGCTGAGAGGAAACTGTCTACATTTTCGTAGCATGCCTTCCACAATGGGTCATGAACATGTGAAATGTCGTCACGCAGCCAGGCACCAAAGAAGTAGATTCCACCAAAGGCCACCCATGTGAGAATGTAGCACATAGTGAAGACAAGAAGGAACCAGCGACACTTGAGGTCCACTAATGTGGTGAAAATATCTGAGATGAAACGACTCTTGTCCGCAATAGGTCCAAGATTGACCCTGCACTTGCCATCCTTGGTGACATAGCGCTGATTGCTGGCAGTGACATGCAGTGAATTCTCATCTCCAAGCAGCTTACAGCGCTTCTTGTGACTCTTTGCAACCTGAAGCTTCTCTATTGCAGAGACAGGAACGTTGCTGCTGCCAGTGGAGCCTCTCGATTGCCACTTGGTACTGAAACGCTTGAGATGTCTGCTGCGGTGCGAACGCCGAGGTTTTGAGGTCTCTTCTGTTGGTTCAAGAGGAGCTACTTGGATAGTGTGCTGTTGGAGGGGCTCTTGCTGAGCCAAAGTTAAAGCCTGAGAGGACTGGCTGGGCCTGCAGGGACTGCGGGTCTGGGAGGGAGAGGCCTCCTGGGATGGTGGAAGTGATGCATTGTTCAAGTTATGGATGAGAGAGGATCTTTCTGTGGTCATCATGGAGGCAAAAGTGGATTTAGGTTTAACCTGAAATGAAGTAAAACAATACAAAATATTCACAAAACGAACGTTGAGTAGATTCATAAGCTAAGCTTAAAAATGGGCCTGTGGATACTGGTGATATGACCATATTGTGACAGAAACTGCAGGACACAATCAGTGTTCTGTTTGTGTCCTCGTTATACAAAAAAAGTAACTTGCTCTGGTGTTTGTGAAGTCAGGGGCCATGATCTATGATCTCTCCTAAAGGTGGGGACTGGTAATATGATAGATCCTCTATAACTGTTATAGCTAATTTTATCTGGAGTAGAGGTGCTCAGTCTACTGAAATACTGGCTTTTAGTAGAGGTGAGTTGGGCTGCATCCAAATTATCAGTCAGTCTAATTAGTTTTGGTAAGGTCCCAATATGTTGCCATGGGCTATGGGTCTGTAATTCCACAAAAAGGTTGAATTAATTAATTATATCTCCTCCTTCTCCCTCATTAAAAAATCCCAAATCTATGAATATTCACTGAAGTCTCTTCTCAGTGTACTGAACGCTGGAGGATTCAAATGACCATATCACCTTTGTGTAAGATGCATACTGGACCATGATTGGTGGTTGTGTGATGTCACAGAGTCATTTAGTACGTACATGTGTAAAACACAGAGTGTGAAGCTCAAACAAGCAAAACACATTTCAGAATGTTGGGGGACTTTAAATAATACATCACATGGTATGATATAGAAAGCTGTACCTTGTAAATGTATGGAGCGTAACGGACTGATTCTGGCTGTGGTCTGGGTAAGTACGCCAGCAGATGTTTAGCAGTGAGAGTCTGCGTTGGGGGAATGGTGTTCCTACGAGGCTCAAACCTCACGGGGCTCCTGATGTGACTGGTGCACTGAACGTTTTGTAGCGTCTCTCTGCTGCACATCACAGTTGAGATCATTGCCGAGGTCTCGATTACTCTTCAAGTTTGGCCTCTGTTTGGGCAACAAAATTAAAATCCAATTACATTTTCAACAACTGCTACAGAGATGCATGGTAACTAAATCTCTCTTGTTAGTGTTGCTTCAATACTTTTCCGAGGGTTTGTGGAAATACATAAAATACAGTGAAAAGAGCACTTGACCACTTATTTATTTATTTATCTTACACCCTGAATTGTGTTGGTATATGATGATGTGCCAAAAGCAAATGTTGTTTTACTTCCTTATCAGCATGCCATGAGGTTTCATCAGTCTGAAGTGGGCTGATCAGCTTCTCAGTCACTGCAACAACTTATTACACATGTAGAGATTATCACTAATCCTCAACATTAATCGGTGAAACATCAAGGAACACGGTGGATTTGAAAAGATTACTGACTGTGTTTGCCAGAAGGCTTAGAGAAAGTATTGTCCAGATGAAACCAAATGAACTGTGGTAAATTCACTTGTTTCTTGTGAAAATGTTTAAACAGGCTGTGTTCGTTCGTTCGTATCACAGCCTACTGGCAGTGATCACAACACACAGACACACTCACATACAGTATTCTCCTGGGAAAGACAGAGCTGATAATAAATGGAGAAAATGGACTTAAGACTGCAATCATTTGAACTGAAACATAGTTTCAAGTATTGTATTGTTCATGTGCTCGTAATTGTCATTCATCATTTTCATTGGTCCTTGGGAAATAATGTTTTATTATTAAGATGAGTAAGGGGAATTATTAAATAATTACTATTATTTAAAAATCGGCTTTCATCTGCTTGAGTGGCTACTTATTATTTAATCACCATATTATATAATTCCATTCATTATGATTACTAGTATTGTATATATATATATATATATATATATATATATTTTTTTTTTTTTTTTTTTACTTATCCCCATTCTTATTCTGTGGAGCTGGACTTAATTTATATTATCTGGTACCAGGATATCTCCTGACATATGGAAGATTAAATATGTCCTATCCATACATAAATGCGAGTAGCATGAAAAATGTAATGTGTAAAAAATAAGTAAACACAAACATATGCTATATTTTATATGTGGAATTATTATGCACAAATATATTTAATATAAATTATAATTTTACATTTATTTGATGTTTATTTGAAACACTGAATACTGTTACACATCTATGATTGCATTGTGATAACTACAGGAACAATAATAACTTAAATGTGCAGGCATCTCCTATAAAATTTCCTGGTGGGAACAATGTAATTAAGTACTAATCATTGAGAAAGAACAAGTCTATTAATTTTAATAATTTTAATTTTGACATTAATTTTAGATAGATTTCACATTTTTGTTTTTCAGCTGACCCTATAGTGCACTAACTGAAGTTCAATCATTTAGAGCAGATACAGTAAATTGTTTACTTGATCAAAAATGCCAAGCACTGCTTGATTTCTGTTTCTCCAGTGGGAGGCTTTGTTGCTTTTCCCTGTCTTGGATTATCATGTCAAATATTTTTGAGCTTTGGACTGTTACTTGGACAAAACAAAACCATCTAATAATCACACTTTTTCTGACCTCTTCCACTTACTATAATACTGCTCCTGAAAACAGCATTAGAAAGAATAAAAATAACCACATACCTCTGTGAAGCATAGCTGAAGATGAATACAGCTGCTGTCAGAGCTTAATTTCCTTGTTGGATTCATCAGGTTTGATCAGATGAAGGAGGAGACTTGGAGTGAGTGAGGAGCTGCTGTGTGAGCGTCCAGCTGTTTGTCTCCTCCCTGCCACATGAATACTGAAGAGGTTTTAACCCAAAAGCACGGCATGTGGCTTCGGCACCTTTGTGTCAATGGATCGTCTTGTGTCATCACATCAGGTCACTTTATTATAATTACATGTAAACAAATTAAATTACAAAATTACAAAACCAGCCAGACTTTTCTTCGCATCCAAATGAACATAGCTCAAAGTTTCAACACCAAATTTTTGTATCTGTACTTTAGGAAAACTTTAAAGAAAAGTTTGACCTTTTGAAACAACTCCAAGGTCAGGAAAATGGGGGGAAACATATTTTGTTCAGCACCACCAAAGCTCACTAACTAATTCTATTTGGTTTATTTAGTGCATACAGAACTGTAGATGGGGACAGGAGGAGCCAAAGATGAAACCAGAGTAACAAAATATCATGTACAGGGATGTGATATACCATGCCATCAAGATCACCTTCATATTCATTAAAAACAAAGTTTGCAATACACTCAGAAAAGTATTTTGGTTTATTTTAACAAGTAATAAATACATTAGAGAAGAGTCGAGTTTAATGGCTTGTACAACAAAATTCTTAAGAGATGCAAGGTCCAGAGTATCTTTGTTAGAGCGAAATGGTCATTTAGAGGCGTTTAGAATCACACAAATATATTTTCTCGCTTCTGAAAACAAGCTACAGATGAAGTTTGATTAACAATGTGCAGCAAAGTTAACCCCCGGATACGACATCACGTGTCAACAGATGGCAGGACACTGGTTACACAACCTCAGTTGGCTTTGTAGTGGTAAACCCACAAAGCTATAACTGAGGCTGTGGGATGCTGATGTAAAGAAGCCTTCGTGTAATCTCTGTGGGACTAATTGCAGTCTGAGAAGGAACATATCCCACAGATTGATTACAACCAGCTTATACCCTCAGCGACAGCACCTCCATCAGACAGGGCAGCCATTTTTCTGTGAAAAACTGTTCAACTTATATACATATAAATGTATATATTTTAATGAGACGAAATGGAAATGAATAAAGGCATGAATCAGGTTTTCCTCTGGAGGAAAAAGTGCTATAGTATCTTTCTTGATGTTTATTTGCTCAAAGTATCTATTTGATTTTGGTCAGAGCGACAGCTCTCCTCTCTGTGTTCTGAAACAACGCTCGGATCAGATTCTTCACCTCAGAACTGGAGAACTCCACTGCCAGCGGACCTTTACCATCAGACCACCTGTGGAGAGGTATCAGACAATCAACCAAGCGCTCACAGACAGATATAAAAACAGTATGATGTAACCTTCTTTCAATGCCAAAGGTGTTTACACTCTTCATTATAGTTGGGTCCTGAAGTTTTCTTCTTACCTGTCGACTATCTCCTGCAGGTTGGCCCGGAGCACGATGACCAGCTCCTTGAAGGTGCCCCACTTCTTCACGTAGAGTGGAACTTCCTCCTGATATTTCTTGTTCTTGTGTTCCTCAGCCAGAGGAATGAAGACCAGTGGACCCTCCTCGATGATGGTTTGGCACAGAGTGTGGAGGTGCTCGCCATCCTCAGAGGAAATATCCTGTAAGACCGGTGTAAGATCCGTAAATACTGTAATAATGTATACTATAAATATAAAGCACATCATCACCATCATATCTGATCAAGATAATGAATTTCCTGTCATTTGTTGGTGTTGGAGCTTTACAAATGTGTGCGTCTTCACCCAGCTGTACCCAATCTTAGTATAAAAATTTTAAAGCAACATTTGTGTAATAAATTAACAGATCTTCAATAATTTTGATGCTACACTCACTTGTAATCAGGTAACGGGTGACTCTTTCATTCCCACTTTGCCCCATACACCTGTTTATGCCCTTTAACTTCAGGCTCCAGGCAGACAGGGAGTGACGCTGAAACGGGCACCAGAGCTAAGCAAGCAGGCAACATAGCTAGGCTCAGTAGAGGTCGAACATGGCAGACAAGCCAAGAAGAGAAAAGGAGACTGCTCGAGTGAGAGGCTGCCCGACAAATCTGGAACTGGCTTTTAGTCGCTGGCGAGAGCATCGTGACATAAAAGGCTGAAAGCATACTGCACTTTTTGCTGTTGGACTAATAAGTAATATTAGCTGGCTATATCTTGTGATGTTGCACTTGTAATCATAACAAATACATGGGTACAGCTGTCCATACTTAAGACAGTGGTATTGCACTCTGAAACTGAGGGCACTAGATTGCAAAAATACCAATTTCTATGTAATGTTGTTGTTGTTTTCCCCTGTGTTTATGTAGGGTCATGATATTAAAAAAAACAAAACAAAAGACAAACCTCCAGCATCATGATTTTAGCAATGACTTCTGTGATGGCTGTATTGAGGAAGCTGCCCATGGCTTTACAATAGATGCTGACTGGTAGCACATCCTGCCAAACTGTCCCCAACTGCTTCAACTGATGGATGACCTGCATTCAAGCAAACAGATGATCACTGTTAGAGTGAGAAGCACAGAATAGATGAAAAGAAATGAATAAAAATGAAGCACTGAATGCACTGCAGTCTCACAGCTGAAGGGCTGAGTTGGCATTACAACAAAAGCCTTTTCTCTCACCTGTCTTACTGCTTTGCTAGCTGCAATGTAGTTGTCTTCGTCGTCCAGGTTGCAGAAGTTGTGAGCGGTGGAAAGTCTTTCCAACAGTTCGGCTCTCTGGACGTTCATCTGTGCCAAGAAACACTGGGCTCCTAGAGAAAAAAAGACAAAATAGTGCTCAGTAATCTGTAAATTAGATATTCAAATTTTGGCAATGTGGCCAATAGTTGTTTACCCAGTTTCCTGAATATGGGCACCATGTCAACAAACGTTGCAACGCCATCACTGAGAGGCTGTGGCAGGTGAGCTCTGAAATAGTGACCCAGGGTGAGCAGGTGGTGTGCCATGTACATGCAGTTGTTGTGCTGAATGGCAGCCAAGTGGGGGAACTTGAGCAGGTTCTCCCTGGATGGAGTAGCAGAGAAACAAGGGACAACCATTTACACCTTCAGGGAAAAATGTGCTGGTTTGATCTGCTGTGTGTTACATGACACAAACATCCTTACTTGTGGTACGTCGGTACAACATCGTAGAACAGCTGGAAGATGTTTCTTACAGTGAAGAAGAGTTGTAACGCACTGAAAAGGACAACAGGAAGATTACAACACTTACTCACTGGTGATGTTGTGACAAGCCTCACCCCTCCCTGGCCAGTAGCCTGAACACAGTAAGGCCTTTGAGCACTGTGACATACCATTGTGTGGAGCTTCCAACGGCTTCACACAGAGTGTTGACTGCCAGCTCCATCAGCTGCTGCACTGACTCACTGATGCGACAGGGTGGTATGCACAGACTCCACGCAGACAGCTGCTTTGTGTTCTCCATTATAATCTCCTCCTGTGTGGTCTCTTGCTTCACCTTCACCTTCACCTCTGAACCTGGGGTGGGTAGCTTGGGAAGACGCAGCTTGTAGTCTGGTGTGATCTAACAGAAAGATAGAACAGAGGTAATTAAATACGACATGGGAGGTATGTAAAGCTGGACTGCAGTATAGTGCAATCTATTTGGTGAATAACACACTTGTTTAATGTTTCCCATTTGGCATTTCAGATAGCAAGTGAATCTATCACCAGTCTCCAGTTTATTTATGGAGACACTCAGCTCCAGCTTTCACATACTTTGACAGTGTTGTGCATCTTGGAGGTCATGAGTTTGCGGGCTGCCACGATGACATCCTTGCACTTCTTGCTGGCAAAGTGACAGTTGACATCTCTGGCATATTTGAGCAGGTCTGTGGAATCACCCTGCAGAAACTCCATCTCCTTCAGAGACTTCTCAAACTCCTCAGTTTCCTTGATCACCTTGAATGCACACAACAAAAAATATATTCAGTAAAAATAGAATTCTCCTCAACGGACACTCATGTGACACAGACTAAAATAATCTCTCAGAACAACAGGACAAAGACACAATTCTTGTCTATTTGGTCTTGAGAAAAGCTCACAAAAGTTAACAGGTAACCACGGAATATTTTCATTATATATTACAATATCATTATACTACACAAACTGGTGTCATACAATGTTGTATTTCTCCAGCTGGCTGCTGTTGGTCGGGATGGAGTAGAGCAGACACTCGTGGATGATGCACTGGGAAATTTCCTCCCAAATCAGCTCCCCCAAGATGGCGGAGAGCTTTTTATTGCCAATGGACACATCTGAAAAATAACAGAACATTTGTAACACATGGTTCTATTGATCTACCTGGTTTGGGAATGAGAGCCATAAATAACACATATACCTCATAAGCCATGAAGATCAAAATCATGACATATGAGTTCTTTATGAGTCTGGTCGTAATGTACCTAGTAGGTATGTGTGCAGTGTCTTGAGCACCAGCAGCAATTTGCTGTAGACCTGTGAAGGCGTAGACTTCTCTTGGTCGCTCTCCTCTAAACACTGTAAGGCCAGGGTGATTCCCTCATCCTGCTGCTCTGTTACCCTCACTGACAGTGATGGGTACATCACCAACGGCTTCAACATGGTCTTCAACAGCACCTGACCTGGACAACAATAACAGAAACGAGTACTGAGCAGGTTTTGGATATGTTGTGCTTTAGACTTATATCGATAGATTCATTCATATTTATCAGATTAATTGTAAGTCATTGTCTGGAAGGTTTGAAAACACACTAGATAATAAGAGATTATGAAAGTAGTGCACATTTCACAGGAAGTAGTGTTGCTCTTACTGAAGAGTTTGATCTTATGCTGAAGGTCTCCCTGGATGGCCAGAGCTTGCAGGACGCAGCGCAGCAGAGCGGGTGGTTTCGGTTCACTGTCCTTACTGCAAGCTTGTCTCAGGTTCAGCTCCACCTTCAGGAATGACTTCAGATCTGCAGGCTCAAGCGCTACACAACAATCCAACAGTCACTGCTAAGCCACACACTTGCTGCTCGCTGTCATGTTGCTATGTTAATGCTAACAAGTTTTTATGAAATGCATCAATTCTGTGCGAGCTGGCTGATAATGTTCTGTGACAAGGCCTGGTTGGTTTGCAGCCTTCACAACCTTCACATGTAATGTATACTTACATGTAAACATTGTACAGAAGAAAAGCAACTCTCAGTAAAGTCTCCTGTACCTTTAAGATAACACTGTACACAGTTCAGCTTAGTTCAGCTTTGATAAAACTACTTTTTGCAGCAAAAAGTTCGCACTCAGCAAATGGAGCACAGTATATTTTCTAAAATTCTATTAGTACCACATCAGCCACACATATTGAAAAACTTTCTGAGGAAGTCTTACCCTTTGAAGGCGGTAATCTCCAGATGATGAGGCCCTTCCATTCATCTCCCAGATGGTAAATTAAGTTTTCTCTCTGCACTGTTAACTCTGAGCTGAGAGCACTGAGCAGTGGGAGCTGAGTAGTCTTCCAGCCCTTGAGTGAATCCACACTGGCCCTTGCCTGGAAAAAAATATTACCTATCAATCAATGCACAAAATCTGCGAGGTGAAAAGTGCAGACACAGTGACTTTTTTTTTTTTAAATGGAAGAAAGCTACACGCGCAATGCAACAAAGATGACAGGTTATTTGTTATTGGTAGGGCGAAATGTGATTGTTTTCATGTTTTCAGGTGTATTGCAGGAGTCAGCCTGTCTAAACATTTAACAGAATTACAGAATTATCTAAATTAGCTTGATTAGGGCGTCATAATGTCAATGTTCGATTAATTGCTTAGCCCTAGTTCAGATAAGAGATAAGGCTGTTGTAAGCAGGTCTTACCCGTTCCAGCTGGTTGGCTGCATCGACATACTTCTTGTCCAGTAAAGCGTTGTTTGACTCCTCCATTGCATTGTGAAACTGAGACACACAGAAGGTACGACAGAAGAAACATTCAGACATGTTGAATGGAATACAACACCCTGATACTATTAATTCATAACTACATATTTCGTTATATTTTACTTCACAAAAGTTGTATGTTAAATAAATGTCGTACCTCTTTTAGGTGTCCAAGCATTTTTATGATGATAGTATTTTTCTCCAGCTGTTGCTTCAGCGTTGCATACTCCGTCACAGCCACATGGATATTCTGCTGGATCTGTGTCCACATACACCAAACTGTTAAAAACTATGAAAACTATCTGTCTGTTCTGCTCTCAGGGGACCTGGATAAAATGTCTAAATATCTATCTATCTATCTATCTATCTATCTATCTATCTATCTATCTATCTATCTATATATATATATATATATATATATATATAAATATATAAATATATAAACAGTACCACTCATACCTCATTCTCAACGCAGTTTTTAAGGACATCCATTTCTTTAGAGACTTCATCAACCTGGATCATTAGCTCCTCTGATCCTTGAAGACTAGGTAGGAATTCAGAATACCTCTTGTTTATCAGGTCACATACTTCTTCCTGTGAAAAATACATTAAGATAAAAGGAGGATTAATAGATAAATTGCAACCATACAGATATTTTGCTTTAATCCCAGAGCATGACAGTGTACAATGACAGCCATTAGTGTGTAACTTACAACTCTCATCCACTTGTAAAACAGCAGTTTGTGTAAATAATTTGTAACAATCTGGTTTTTATATATATATTATTGCTTTAAAGCAGCACATTATGGGTGATAGGGTCTATTACAGAGCAGTTTTTCGTAGGAAAATACAAGGGCATTATGAAAGAGAGGGAATCTGTCGCTATAATAACGATGAAGTTTAAAAAAAATACATCCAATCAAAGATATTCAATTTACAATAAAAAAAACAGAACCAAAACATCGCTGGAGAATGGTTGTAATTTCTATTTGATGATGATGATGGATGGGTTTGTTCTGTGCTAACTACCAGCTAACAGCTATCGAGTAAAGTTGTCATTTTTGGCTATCCACATGCTCCCATAATGAACTTCATGATCCGACACAGCGATCTGCTGTAAGCCAATGTGAGGACTGCAAATATAAAACACGCAACGTTACAGTTTTACAGAATATAAAGGAGCCACGTAATCAGCTACCACAACTTCACATATGGCTGGCTAATAGCTTGCCATCGGAAATGTTGTGAAGTAAACTAGCCGTATAGGCTCTGTATTATCTAACGGTGTGTCTAATGTTTATTTGCAGCTACTTGTGATGTCGGGGAGCCCCGCACCAGTCTAGTTAATGTTAAGTCAAAGAATCAGTGAAGTTTCGTGTCGTTAGCGCTAACAGCTAACAGCTAATTCAAACTTTACTTAGCTTAGCTCATGCTATGTTAGCCAGCTACTGGATTACCTTCGTGTCTTCCACCTTCCGCGACATTTTGCTTATTTTACCGGACAAGTCCTCTTTCTCCAGTTTGCCAGAGCTGGCGAGCACTTCGGTAACAAACGACGCCATGCTGTACAGTAATGTTATAATGATTTTACAAAACTATAACAGGTCAGCACAACAACAACCCTCAAGACCCGCCAGCTGGTCTGATTGGTCGGCTTCTCGGACTTCTTCTTCGGTTTATATTTAACAATGATTTTCTAAACCGTGTTCGTCGTTAGCGCCACCAAATGTTACGGCGGTGTTTATGCGGACTAACAGCGGCCTCGCAGCCACTACCAGGTCAAACTAAGCTGCTATGATAGGGAAGCTGTGACTTGTGTTAGCGGGGTAATCAACTATGAAACTACAACATAATTACTACTACTAGATGCTGGTTTCTTGCAGATTTATTCAAGATAATTTTGCTTTTGCTGATTTCTTTTGATCTTGTGCAGTGGCCTCAAACGTCACACTTTTTGTTTTTATTGTTTGCACATTAATATGAATGCTGGTCCATTGTATTGTTATTCATTTAAGTAAGTTAACTTTTTTTTTTTTTTGTTTTGGATTGATGGGGAGAGCGTTTTAATGTTATGTCACCTTGTTTTCTAAGTTTATGATAAACATTTTTCAGGAACAAGCTGCATCTGTTGCTTTTATTAATGTCAATGTAACGTAATTAATGTAACTGCCACTACAGCAACCAAAAGTATGGAGCCCCTAAAGTTGTTATACATATATATATATATATATATATATATATATATATATATATATATATATTTGGACACACTATGTATCATAATAAATATAATAAATAATTTCACACCTTTTCCCGTTAACCTGACTAAAGTACTGCGCCGTTCTCCAACTCAGTAGGTGGCGGTGAAGCTACTTTAAGCTGGTTTGCGAGCCGCCAAAAGCGCCTAACAAGAAGAAGAAGAACTACCGTATCTCTATGGTAACGACAACTATCTTTTTGCCGTGCTCTGTAAGCTTGTTAGCTTCCCACGATATCTGTAAACAGTAACTTACAGCTTCATCTCTTTCTTTGCTAACATTGGTGCCGCTTACACTGCGAGCGGTTGTCTAATAAACTGCGAACCGAGTACAGAAAAGACAAAGAAAAAAATAAAAAATAACTCCAGCTAACTACAACCGCTAGCTGGCTCTTCGTGGATGTTTATACGTTAGGTATTAATGGCAGACTTTTGGAACACAGACACCGGAGAAGCTGTGTTTCGGTCCCGGGATGCTGTCAAAAACTTGAGAATAAAGTAAGTAGCTGATGATAACGTTAACATTATCTTAGCCACAGAGCTCCAATGTGCTAACATTACTCAGAGGGATTTACAATGGACTGCCGTATGTTGCACACCTTGTGGTGAGTTTTCTCCAGTCTCAGGGTACATGTTATTTCATGTCCCCACTTTAGGGTGCGCATAGAGAGGGTGACCTCCACAGCAGCCCTCTCACAGCACCTCCAGCAGCAAATTCTGTCACAGCAAGACGGAGGAGCCATTGAACTGGAAACCCTAACCCCACAAGGCCAGACAGGTACAGGTTTATTTCTTCTGCGGAGAGAAGTACTGATAAAAAACATTTCTTGACTGTCTTGACTGTGTGAATAATTGACCATTAGAGCTGCTGTTGGACATGGAGTGATGTTATTTTGATGTTATATTGTCTTTGTTTGTTCTGCTGTAGTAATGTATACCGTCAAACACCAGAATGGGTACAGGAATACAACAGACATTGTGTATAACTTGCATTTAAATGCTCTAACATAAATAAATATTTTAGGGTGGATGTTTCATTCAAAGCATATTTTAACAACCTTAGATTCTGTTAATCTCTCACCAGGTGATAATGAGGAGGAGCTGGTGGTGGGCTGGCAGGAGAAACTCTTCAGTCAGGTACCCTCATCCTAAAGCTGATTAAAATGATTTAAATGAAAAAAAAAAAAAAAAACTGCAAAAATTGAACCCTACCTCCTCACCATTATCTTTCTGTCTTGGTCCCAGTATGAGATGGAGCTGTTCCAGAACGAGGCAGCATGTCAGACCCCTCTGGACCGTCAGTACCACACAGAAATCAAGGCCCTGAACAGGTCCAAGGGCCGACAGAATAACAGGATTTTCACATATACTGATCACGACCGCTACACCAACTGTCTTCCATTCCACCAACTAGTAAGTTATGCTGCGTCCCACAAAGTCAAACCGCAAGCACAGCAGGTTTCATCTGTAAGTGTTTTTTATAAGTATCTTGTTGGTTTTAATCCTGAAAGCAGCACACCACTGAATTACTGACCACGACCAAATCCAGCCCCACGTTCCTGGCTCAAAGGATGGCCAGCGTGAGACACAGGCGGCAGGACAGGCGCACCATGTACGTGAAGCAGCAGCTCACTTATCTAAAAGGATTGATCATGGGGGGAACTTTGTTTTTTCTGTTGCCAATTACATGTAATTAGACTACTATTAGACTTATTTCTCAAAGACAGAACTTGTAATGTGTAATGTATTAAACAGCCATGTGACAGGATGGTCTGGCATGTCTTGCAGGGATTCTAGTATCCCTAAGTCAAAGATCATCAACTGGGAGCCCACAGAGGAGTTTGTGAGGAGCAGTCATGTGGTGAATAGTACCATGCAGACTATGCACATCATGGGAGACCTGAGTCCTCCTGGAAGGTAAGACCATGAGCACAAAGACTCTTCCATCAGTTTCTACATGGTATTAACTTGTGATCTGTACTGTTCTCAATAACTTGATTCTGCCCACATTTTGATCAAACTTCAGTGTGTAAATTATGTAGGTGGAGCTGTTGGACTGGTCAGTAAACATGGTGTGTCTCGGGTGGGCAGCAATGTTATTGTATAGACTTCTTATTTTCCTTTGCAGAGGAAGGGATTGTTTGTAGGTTTTTGACAGCACTTTGCAACAGTGGAAAGCAGCCAACACTTCTTTTTTCTCCACAAGAATGTGGATACACTGCACTGTACAGCTGGAATTTATACCTGGCTGAGATCCAATAATTGTGTGAAAGAGACCACCTCCAGATGTGGTAAAGCTCCTATAGCACGTAGACTGCGTTACGTCTTATGTAGATACAGATCTCATATCAATACAAGGTAGAAATGGTGTATAAGACAAAATATACAGTATAAAAGGTTCTATTCTGACATTTAGGATGTAAGTTCAGCTCAGAAATTGACTAAGAGTAGGAACCTTTTGCTGTTCACTGATCGCTTAAATCTAAGATCTGTAAACTGTAAATGCTCTCTGGTTCCCTTGTGATTTTCTCTCTGTGTATTTGCTTTCTCAGGCTGGGTCAGAAAGAGAGTGAATGTTTGCTGGTAACTATAAAAACTGATGGCAATGGAACAGTCATAATCAAACCCGACTTCAACAAAGGCAAAGAGCCTTACAGGCAAGTTCACAACAAAGTCTTAAGGCTGCATGTAGCTCCAGTGTTGATAGATTCCATATCAACATGTTAAAGCTGTTAGCCACATTAGCGACCAAATGTCTGCCACTTTGGTCTTGACTGAAATATTTCAACAAATAATTGGATGGATTGCAGTGAAACCATTATTATAATGATATGGGGATGTATGCTTTTTGGACAAATGAATTTTGTGTGCTGTTGTCCAGGATTGTGACAGACGGGGAGAAGAGAGAAGTTTGGCGACTCTATGTTGAAAATGTCTCCACAACCATGAAACCAGAGGAGACAGAGAGGGAGCAGAACATGTATAAAGATGTGAGTTTGTCTCAATCATCTTTCCTGCTGGCCCAGAGCAGAATTAGTATAGATTTTCATGTTAATGTTAATAATACTGATTTATTTTTTCTGTTTCTAGCTTTATGTACGACACAAGGAGTACCTCAATAGCCTTGTTGGACAGGACTTTGAAATGGTAAGTCATTTAACAAATTATCACTGGAGCTGAACTTTATCTTTATCCAGTGCCCATCATACAATATGTAACCATGGCCCCCATCAGAGGCCAAGATTACATATTAAAATTGCTTATTTAGTTCAGTCCAAAATCCAAAGAGATTTAGTTCACTCAAAAAGCAGCAAATCATCACATTTCAGAATCTGGAACCAACATGTTTGATATTTTTGATTGGAAAATGACTGAAATGATAAACAAATATTACTAAATCAACAAAATTTCTGCACTTTCTGCACACATCTCTCCCTTAGCCTCCTGTAGGTGTTCTGCGTTACATGATGAATGGAGAGATAGGTAAGTAGGAAAACTGTGGTCATCATGTTTATATTTCTAAATATTCATCATCAGGCATTTAAATCTCCTTCTCCTCATTGTCCAGTCTCAGCCAAAGGCTTTGAATATGATAACTTATACATCCACTTCTTCATGGAACTGCCCAACAGTAAGTTGCATACAATTTACTTCACGATAACTTTGGTTGTTGAGACCTTTTCAATCATTTAAACTAAATTAAATGTAGCAATTTAACCTGTGTTACTGTCGTTTGTTTTAAGATTGGTCCAGTCTGCCATTTCAGTCTCATTCAGGGGTTACCCAGACCTGCCAGACCAAAACATTAGGGAAGGTGTGTATATTGCACCATTAACAGGTGAAAAGTTTCAGAGCTTGGCTACTGACATTTGTTAAACCCTCGACAATCTCTCTGCCAACAGGAAAATGTAGCTTTCTTCAGTTACCCCTTCAGCTTTGAGGCTTTCTACATGTGTGAAAAAGAGAGTGAGGGTTAGTATCAACCGTGGAATATTGTGCTTAAAGAATTAGTTAAATGTTACAGATTTAGTTTATTTAAATGTTACACTATTGTATTTAAGAGATCAGACTGATACGTGAGTTTTCTCCTGATTTCAGAATCAATACCACAGTGGCCAGTGCTCTACTTTAAGGTTCTTTCTCTGGACTCCTGGCAGCGCTATCGGACTGAAGGCTATGGCTATCTGCTTTTTCCTGCCATGCCAGGTATGTTATGCACACTGCTTGACTGTCATGATGTATGAGTTCAAAATAGTTGCAGTTAATAATTGGCTAATCAATTATTCATCATTAATGTTTGTGCTCTAATTAACATGCACAAAAGATATCTTTGTCTGTTGAACAAATCACTAATTTACACATGTTTTGTGAATGACTGGACATTTCATCAAGTCCTTGGTGATATTTACCCACATCTTATGTTTTATGTGTGTCAGGTAAACATACAATAACATGCCATACCTGGAGACCCCTTCAGACGGGGACAGTCTCTGCACTGAGGCGCTTCTTTATTGGAGGTTCTCCAGAGCTTGAAGACCACAGCTACGTCAGAATACCAGGGACCTTCAAGGTAGGGTCAAACCTTGTATATTTTGAAGCGTGCATTTGTTATGTCCATGTTCATGTTATGTCACCTTTAATAATGATGCTGATTTTGGCTGCAGGGTGAGAGGCTGAGTCGCTTTGGCTTTTGCACTGAAACCACGGGAAGTGTCACCTTTAATCTGCACTGCATCCAGCAAGCCAGGTCAGTACTGTGTGGATTCAACCATATCTTGTTTCACCCAGCATTGAAGGGAAGAAAAAGAACACATTTTTATGGTTGGTACCCTGTGTATCAGCATTGTTAAAGATATATTAGGTCCTAGTGCATTATATTTGTGTTACTACAAGTAAATCTGCAATAAATTGACCCATAGTCTGACGCATTTAGTGAGCTGCTAATGTAGAAAATATTGATTTTCAAAAGTCTAATAGAAATCTTACTCCAGAAGTGTAACCATAGCAATACAAAGGTTATCTTACTAATAAATGTTTTAATTCTCTGTACAGTAGCTGGACAGTGTGGTTTACTGCCTCCGTGATGTGTATGTTTCAGGGCCTTTATTGATGCTGCCATGTTGAAGAAGAGGAGGCAGAAGGTTTTTGACCAGCTGGGAGGATTTAGTCAACAAGGAGCTGTTTGCACCATCCTGGGTAAAGACATTCACTCAGAATTAGTTATTCTGTATTCCATGTAGCTCAGGATCTGGATCTTTAAAGATCAGCTTGAAGGCTGAGTTGTGTGGGAAATCAGCTCTTCAGTATAAAAAGTTTGTTCCAGTGCTTCAGTCCAAAATATTTACGATATAGAGCAACGGATATATGGTCTAAGGCTTGCTGTTGTCATGGCCAGTGAAGCCAAAAGTGAGTTAAAATGGACAATATAAGAAAAACAGTAGGACTTCTGTTTTAGACCTGTTGTGTGAAATGACAAGACAAACATTAACAAGCATATAGAGTTTGTTATTATCTATTAACAATTAGTTTAGACTGTGTTTACAATTTTCATTATATATTATTTATTAGTGTTTGTTTTCTCTGTCAGAGGCCTTCCAGCGGGCCAGGAGAAAGATGCAAGAGGCCAGAGAAACTCTTCCCAGAGACATCATCAACACCACTGCCCAACTCCAGACTGAATCCTCTGCATGAGTGTGAAAATCTGTGAAGGACTGTCATTCAGTCAACAGCCAAAAATATCTTAGAAATACTATTTTGAGGTTTAGAATAAAAGCAACATTACCAGCAAGTATGAGTGGCCGCCTGAAATAGTGCACATTTACTGTGTTTTGCTGATAACATAGGAATGTGATGTGCTGTAACAAATCAGAAAGAAGAAGACAGTGTCTGCGTGCTAGTTATTCTTTGTAAAGATATGTTGGAAGGGGTAATAATTGAGGTAATTATGAATTTATGTGGTAATTATTAAGGATCGAAGCCACACATTGTATTCTATATACAGTCTGTTTCGGATTTGAGTTGAATGGAAACAAATGGATTGGATTGTTTTTCTTTTTTTAAAACATTGGAATTATATTTGCTGTAAAATAAACTTTTAATTGAAGTATAACTGATATTTTGTGCATTTTCCCCTCGTGGTTATAGTCACGTATGTTAAAATTTCATACACAATTATACTTTTAGGCACTGTATGTTCCTTATTTGCAGTTAAGTGCCAGATAAGTTTTGTGTACATGAACTTCGTTGTTGCCTGTTTTCAATGAATGTGACAGCAGGAAATATCACATTTTTGCTGAGCATCATTAAAGTGCTGGGTGCTAGTCATGTATTGCTAGAAGTTAAATAGACTCTGTCTGGTCTATCGTTGCATTGTTAAATTACTACTCACACTGAAAAGCTTGACTGACTTAAGACGGACACTCAAGTATTTGATAGTGTCTTATTAATACTTGTACTTAAGTAAACAGTCTGAGTGAGTACTAAGTACCCTCCACTCTGATTGTCAGGACATGATTGAGATCCCAACCAAGGCTTTCCTCTCGTGATGCATTCACGGCTGTGGGAAATCGTTGGGTAATTATTACTCACGCCTGACATCCGTTGTTTTTAAATGTAAAATTCAATATGAATTTAGACACGCCGCTGCCATTGATTTATTTTATGTGTGAACCTAAACGACAATGGGGCTCAGTAATCCGTCCACATCATGCAGTCGATTATGGGTGGTGTCACCGCCTCTGGTGACCTTGCTGTGTGTGGTGTGTCCACTCCTTTGCGTACTTATATATAAAGTCATTTAATATTCTTCACTAATCGCAAATCCAAACCACTTTAATTCCAATAGCTGCATATACAGCACTGGATCGATTGAATTGATCTGTTTTACACATCCTGGAATGCAATACTTCCTATGAGTCCAAAAGAGTCAAGAGGGAAGTTGTGCAGTTTCCGATGACCGTTAACGTACCATCACAATCCATATTCTCCATCTTCCTCCAACTAGGCAAGGGACCAACCTGCGTCTTGCACCCACCGTAACATTTTCCCGCTGATACACACTCCACCAGGTATCTGAAATACTTTACACTTCAACATTTCTCTAACGTTATTTGCTGTATTTTGTTTTTGCTGTCGATCAATCAGCTGGGCGGCTTCATCACAGACGTTAACGTAGCCTCCTGTCAGCAGCAATGGGAGCTGGGCCGCTGATCACTTTTCTGTGCTGATGTCAGATTTAATGCTGTAACAAAACAAGTCACACCCGACTGGAAAAGATCGCTGATGTTGGTTACTTCACAGCTGGTTGGGTCTCTAATGTTAGTTTGTCGCTATTAACTAGCTAGCATGGCTAGTCCAGAGGTAGCGCCAGTTATTCAACTGCTGCATTTAACGTTAGCATGCAGTAAGCTAACGCTAGCTGTGGTTCGGGTTAATTGTAGCTTTTCATGACATGACACCGGGCACAAGTCACGACTAATTTAGGCTTAACACTTGGCAATAATTTAATAAGGGCATGGATGAGCATATAACGACTATAGTTGATTTTAAAGCCATTAAATTCATAAAGATGTAGCGTTAGCTACGTAAAGATAGTTCAGTTTACGGTGTAAGTTAGGTTAACGTTAGCTGACTCCGGTTTACTTCACACTGTTATTCTGTAACAGAAGCTAGCCCGCATATGTAAATATCAAAACATAAACCCAGACGACTCGCAAACAAACAAGAGAGGCTGTTTGAGTCTCTGTAGCATCCTAAAAACGCCCTGTTGGAAAACACCTCCTCCTCCATGGACATATTTTACGCAAGCTTGTATCCACTGTTCATTTGTTTTGTGTTCACGCGGATAATGTTGATGTATCACCCGTACATTTTCATGATTTAATTTGTGTAAACAATCTGATGTTGACTTAAACAACACGACCAAAAGTATGTACCATAACATTACACTTATAAGTGATTGGTGGATGTCATTTATATGCAACAGCCGTATTGGCTGATAAGACCTGGCTTGGTGTTGCAGTTCAAAGATGTTGCGTATGGTTGAGGTCAGGGCTCTGTGCAGGCCAGGTTGTTCCACACCAAACTGGGAAAACCATGTCTTGGGTGTTGTCATGTTCAAACAGGAAAGGGTCTTCAAACAGTTGCCACAAAGTTGGAAGCAAAAATGTAATTGTATGCTGCTACAGCATTAAGATTTCCCTTTACTTAGGGAACTGAGTGACCTGGCCTGAACTATAAAAAAAGCCCAAGACACTTATTCCATATCCACCTAACACTTGGCCAGGTAGGGATCTCCTTGCGTTTGCCAAAGACAAATTTGTCAGCCAAAGTGCCAGATGGTTAAGCCTGATTCATCTCTCCAGACATGTACTTTACAACACTGTGCATTGTGATCTTAGGCTTATGTGCCTCCACTCCTCTATGCAAACCCATGTTATGAAGCTGCTGATGAATACTGCTGACATTGCCTCTCGGGGAAGTTTGGAATTTGATAGTGAGTGTTGCAACGGAGCATTTAAAATGATTCGTGATGCACTTACCCCTCCGGTTCTGCAAGCTTGAGTGTCCCACCGCTTCAGGGGAAAAATTGTTGTTGCTCCCAGATGCACTTACTGCTGATTAACTGACTGACTGACTATGGAAAGATGGCATCCTGAGACAATGCCATGTTGAAAGTCACAGAGCCATTCTGTTGTAGATTTTTGTCAGTGGGGCTTCCATGGCTGCGTGTGTTGTGTTATGTACCTTCCTGTATCATCCACGTAAAAAGGGGTGTCTAGATTTGAATTAAGAAATGAACTCTCATTTTATGTGAAAAAGTAAAAGTTTATTTCTTCTCTACAGACTTAAAAGACCACAATCATGACAGACTCCAAATATTTCACAACAAACAAAAAAGGTGAGTGTGAAGAATTGATTTAACTTTCAAGCATTTTGTGCCCTTTAATGTCGATTTTTAAGTGCTTTGAGGTTGGGAACATAATCTTATTTCGCATATTCAGCACTAAAACTATGATTTATCTTCCAGGGGAGATCTTTGAACTGAAGGCAGAGCTGAACAATGAGAAGAAGGAGAAGAGAAAAGAGGCAGTGAAGAAGGTCATTGCTGCCATGACTGTTGGCAAGGATGTCAGGTACACTAGAAAATGTAAACTCTGACGTAAACCAGACAGTTCTATAAATGATTAATGTGGCATGTCCAGCAAATCGAAACAAGGCCACACTACTGATGTTTAGCTGATATTGTGTTCACCACATATCCGAAACGCGTAGCCATTGTGACGTGATCTGCCTTTTGTTCTCCGTCTGCTTCGAGGACAAGTTTCTGGAACCTGTGGTGAATGGCTAAGAAAATAAGCTAAACTGTTTCATAAAGTTACAAAAATGAAGAACCCCTGTCAGAAGGTTGCTTTTCATTACTTTCAGACTGTCCAAACAGCACTTCGAAGAGAGTATATATTGGTCTTTAGGGTGTCTTGCTTATCAAGTCAATGATGAAAAAATAGCCTTGATTTCTCGTACTGTAAGCATACTGTTTCTTCTCCTCTTTCAGTTCTTTATTCCCAGATGTGGTGAACTGCATGCAGACAGACAACCTGGAGCTGAAGAAGTTGGTCTACCTCTACCTAATGAACTACGCCAAGAGCCAGCCTGACATGGCCATCATGGCTGTGAACAGCTTTGTCAAGGCAAGGCCCTAAATTAACTTTTTTTAACTAGGTGTAATTCCGCTTTCTGAAACTGTGACTATGTCTGTCTATTTTTTCTCTGTCCACACTCATGACAAAGCATCCATTTCAGATTTATTCATACTGGACAGTGTTTTTGACAAGCTCAGTTTTTTGGTAACAAAATGTATCCGGTGAAATGTGGACGTGATTATGACTTGATTATGACAAAGTTTCTCTACACAGGGTTCCCTCAGACCAGACCAAATTAAATGTTTAAATTCAGTCTTTAATTGTGACCAGAGCTGCAAAGATTAAGTCATCGATTTGTCAATTGTCCTGCCTTCCAGGACTGTGAGGACCCCAACCCTCTGATCCGTGCTCTGGCCGTCCGCACCATGGGCTGCATCCGGGTGGACAAGATCACCGAGTACCTGTGTGAGCCACTGAGGAAGTGCCTGAAAGATGAGGATCCATACGTGAGGAAGACGGCGGCTGTTTGTGTGGCTAAACTTCATGACATCAATGCACAGATGGTGGAGGACCAGGGCTTCCTGGACTCCCTGAGAGATCTCATTGCTGATTCAAATCCCATGGTGGGTGTCAGTTATTTTTGTTTTCTTGTTGTCTTTTCATGCCATAACAATCATGGAAACAGTTTGATTGAAAATTTGGCACGTCTATCTGTGGCCTAGTTAAACTCAAACATTTGAACTACTCTTAAATGAGACTGGTATACATTTTAATGCCATTTGTTTGCCTTTATCCTCTGCTGCATGTATCCCACCTGGACATATGACTGTTTGTACTTTTTTTGTCCAAATACAGAAGTTTTTTTTTATTCTCTGAGATTGTGATGTGCTCCTCTGCTTAATTAATGAAAAGCAGACATCCAGTGTGATCGATCCATCGGTGACTGTCAACTGCTGAGCTGAATCAATACACATCCTGGCACATCAGTTTAGTTGCTATCTTGACGGCAAAGAGTAGCTTCACTCTTTAAATATACAGCCTTTACTGTGTAGTGAAGTTCCTCTACACTCTCCTCTTTTTGCCTGAAGACTGTCGTTGTATAGCTAACAGTAAATAAAGTATTCATTTCCATTTACATCAAAATGTTGTTATTGACTTCTGTCGTTTAAAACAGATATCATTCAGCCAGTTGCACTGACACACACCAAATGTGATTTGTGTTTACAGTAATAAAAAAAAAAATTCATAGCAAATCTACTACTCTGCTGCTCTATAATTGAGTTTATTGTTAAGTTCTCATCACAGAACTTTTCCATCCTTTAGGTTGTGGCCAATGCAGTTGCTGCCCTGTCTGAGATCAGCGAGTCTCACCCCAACAGCAACCTGCTGGACCTCAATCCACAGAACATCAACAAACTGCTGACGGCTCTCAACGAGTGCACAGAGTGGGGACAGATCTTCATCCTCGACTGCTTGTCCAACTACAACCCTAAGGATGAGCGTGAGGCACAAAGGTAGCAATTTAGGGTTGTAATTGATTGATCGATTGGCCGTTATATCAGCTATTGATTAATGAAGAGATGATTGCTAGTTGCTTTTTTACATTTTTTTTTTCTTTACACTGCAATCCCAAATCTTGACTCAACGCTAGTTCATTGATTGTAAGTGACAAAAACATTCGGTGAGCAAATCATGATGTTCCCTAGTAAGAGCAGGCGTATGCTCAACACAATCACCACACCACTCTCCCTAAATTAATGATCCTCATACTTTATTCATGCTAATGTTCCTCTCTGACTTCCCTCCTTCACTTTTAAAGCATCTGTGAGCGCGTCACTCCCCGGCTGTCTCACGCCAACTCAGCCGTAGTGCTGTCAGCTGTCAAGGTGCTGATGAAGTTCTTGGAGCTGCTGCCCAAGGACTCCGACTACTACAACACCTTGCTGAAGAAGTTATCCCCACCACTGGTCACCTTGCTCTCTGGAGAGCCTGAGGTCCAGTATGTGGCTCTGAGGAACATCAACCTCATTGTTCAGAAAAGGTGTGTGATCACAAGAGGCTTGGGTTTATTTTTCACTGCAGTGAACTTCATATCGCTACTCCCTATGATGTGCTGTGTTGGTCTGAATATAAGATGACCCCCCTTTGCTAATCATATTCCTTTATTGTCATTTATTGAGGCCAATAACATAATCATGTGTTCACTCTCTTGAATACAGTCTCACCCAGTTTTCTCCATGACTCTTTTGGATCATGTCTTCCTACAGTCTCATGTGTAATGTGTTGCTTTGTGTGCAGGCCTGAGATCCTGAAGCAGGAGATCAAAGTGTTCTTTGTTAAGTACAACGACCCAATCTATGTGAAACTGGAGAAACTGGACATCATGATCCGCTTGGCCTCTCAGGCTAACATTGCTCAGGTACATTATATGAGAGACAAATACTTGAAACTGAAAGTAATTGGAAAGAAATGTTTCGCTCTCTTTAACAATTATAGTTTATAGTATTCAGTCTAGGTATGTCCTTACACTATATGTCACTGCTGTTCTGTCACTTTCAGGTGCTTGCTGAGCTGAAGGAATACGCCACAGAGGTGGATGTTGACTTTGTGCGCAAAGCTGTACGAGCCATTGGACGCTGTGCCATCAAAGTGGAGGTACAAAAAAAAATGCTCTCATCGCTGACCTCTATGCTGAAGTCTTCTCATATTCATCGCAGCACAAGAATCTTAATTTACTTACTTGTCAGTACACAGAAAAAGACTAAATTCAAGTCTTTTTGATGGCAATATGTTTTCCTGTTTTGCCTCTGTGTGGTTATTGAACAGTTGATTATACCTGTCATTCACCATACATTATAGCTTTAAAGCTACATCAATTATTCATGCTCAGTTCATGCTTGTGTACCTTCTTGTACTGTACAGTGCAAGAGGAAATGTAAGTAAGTTTATCAGGTCTTCTTCTATCCCGATTGACAATGTCAGTGCCATATGGTAACTCTCTCCTGTTCCTCTCCAGCAATCAGCTGAGCGCTGTGTCAGCACCCTGCTGGACCTGATCCAGACCAAGGTCAACTACGTGGTCCAGGAGGCTATTGTGGTCATCAGGGATATCTTCCGCAAGTACCCAAACAAGTATGTTTCCTGCTGAACCTGTGAGGATTACCTGATAATCAGTCCTTACCCAAAGATGCCGATCCCTAAATCCCACAAGTATTCAGTTTACATTGTACATTAAAGCTGGAAGCTGCCTGTAAAGTTTCACTCTGACCACTGAGTTGCTGTTGTTCTACAGGTATGAAAGCATCATTGCCACACTGTGTGAGAATCTGGACTCTCTGGATGAGCCTGATGCTCGCGCTGCCATGATCTGGATTGTGGGTGAATACGCCGAGAGGATCGACAATGCTGACGAGTTGCTGGAGAGCTTCCTCGAGGGCTTCCATGATGAGAGCACCCAGGTGGGTTCATCCAAAAAATAGTTTTTTACCTGCCAGCAGTGCAGCTGTACCTTGGACACCTTATTTGGCTACTTCCATACTTTGCATGTTTCCACCGCCCACAGTGAAGATGAGAAATGGACTTTTGGAAGCATTATACTAATATATATATAATATAACAATGTCTGCTTTGATTTACAGGTCCAGCTCACACTGTTGACTGCTATTGTCAAGTTGTTCCTTAAGAAGCCATCAGAGACTCAGGAGTTGGTGCAGCAGGTCCTCAGCCTGGCCACTCAGGTAAGTGTCAGGGTTTTGTTTTTTCTCAGCTCATGTAGACACCCTCTTAGAAACATAGCTTTAAAGTATTTTTGCCAGTTTTTTCTGTCGATTATTATTATTTTTTTATTAAGTTGAAACGCACTTAGCTACCAATAGCTAGTCCTACTGTGGTCCTCAAGATTAAGTCCTACACAGAATGGGAATGTCTATCGGAAACAAAGAAATATAACCATGTTGAATTCTCCTGTTCCTCAGGACTCTGACAACCCTGACCTGCGTGACAGGGGCTACATTTATTGGCGTCTGTTGTCCACCGACCCTGTTACTGCCAAGGAGGTCGTGTTGTCAGAAAAGCCCCTGATCTCAGAGGAGACAGACCTGATTGAGCCCACCCTACTGGATGAGCTCATCTGCCACATTGGCTCCTTGGCGTCTGTCTATCACAAACCCCCCAGCGCCTTTGTTGAGGGCAGCCATGGAATCCACCGGAAACACCTTCCTGTGCAGCACAGCAGGTTAGACACAAAAACACTGTGCACATTGTTACAGTTTATATTGACATGATTCTGGATGCCTTTGGTCACCCTTCATTTTTCTGTCTTTGTACATGTGAAATGTTCAATACTGAATTTGTTAAAAGGATTTTAAAATTTGAATTAGATTAATTTGCAACTTCATCATGCCTCCCTTCACCTATTTCCGTTTGGGGGTTAATTTGAAACACTTAATGTTGTTGGAACTATACCAGCATTGTATCTGCTGGTGAATTAAATATTTTGCCTGTCACATACACATGACAAACAAGAAGGCAGCATCATATCCCACCAAGAAAGATCCAGAAGCACGTTTTGCCTGCTAGACTTTGTTAACTTACTCAGATTTGGTAATTTTTCTTTGGTTCTATCATAGAAAAACACTTGTTTCTTACCAGTACTGTCTTCTCCAATGATAGCATTGATACAGGTGAGAGCCCAGTGAGCGGTGGGCCAGCAGCTGCCATGGATCAGCCACATGTGATCCCCAGCCAGGGTGACCTACTTGGTGACCTGCTGAACCTGGACCTGGGCCCTCCAGTCAATGTGCCCCAGGTCTCCTCCATGCAGATGGGTGCAGTGGACCTTCTGGGAGGTGGTCTGGACAGTTTGGTGAGCTTGAACACACACACACAAAATAATTTTAAAAAATCAAAGTATAAATTTGTAACCCATTTAAAAGATTTTTAAAGACTTAAATCCCCAACTAAGAACCAAAGGGTTTCAGCAGTAGGGAAGTCAGAAAAGTATCGAAGAGGGAGAGAGCTTATGCAGTTTTTAAAAAAAAATGGTATAAATCAGCATTTTGGCAAAAGTTCCTGTTTTATTCCAAAGAAAGCTGTATATGCTGAAATGTCTTTCATCCTCCTGATTCTTACTGGTGAGCATAAAAACTACTGACTTCCTCTTTGAATATAAAGAGAAAGATCGCTCTCGCCTTTTTATCTTATGACAGCAAATTCCTTATTAATTAAAATCAGATCTGTCCTTTGGGTTATAATGTTCATGTAAGTATACATATAATGAAAAATATGCACCTTTGCTTCATTTGTCATTCTGTTTAACACAACATGAATTACTTTAACAAATCTTAAATATTTTAAATATCTATAAAGGCTTGTGAAATATTTTATGTTTAAAATCCTGAATGTTTTTACAGTATGGAGTGACATTAATCTTTGTTGCATTTTTTTCCCTCTGTTAATGGTCATTTTTCCACTTCTTCAAGCTGCTGTAAAGACTGGACTTCTTGATAATCTTCTTGCAGATTTTAAAGTCTTATTTTAACATCTAACATATCATCTGGAGTTGGTATTTTCCCAGAAAGTGCGGGCTCCTCTTGATGGGTTGCGGTTGCTAAGAAAGTCTCTGTCTCTGTCCATGTTTGTGTTTGGTCTGTCTGTGATGTTTGGATGCTGTCTTTGGGGGCCTCTCTTCTCTCCTGTAGCTGGGGGGAGACCTTGGCGGAGGTGTTGGGGGAAGTCCAGCAGTAAGTCAAGCCCTTCTGTTTGGCAGTCCGCCTGTCTGCATGCTGCATGCTTCCTGAATTTAACTCACCACACTCTCAAACCCACTTTTTCAAGTTTTCACCAAGGTTTTAAACCTGGCTCTCTGTCTCACACTCATATTTTCAGTTGGAAGACCAAATGGATGTTTTGCATGTTTTAGCCCATTTTCTGACCGAGAATAGAGATCCCACAATTTTACTTGCACTCATCTTGTTCTGGATAAACCATGTATGAACTTTCTTTAGACAGAATCAATTTTAGCAGCTGTACAATAGATGATTGAAGATTCTCTCCTTCACTCGGACATCAATGTAAACCTTTTTTACACCTGATTAGAGACGCTGCTCGTTCAGAAGTATCATAATTTCAGTTAAGCATGGCAGACGGTTCTAAGGACTTACTCATGAAGCTTAGTCGTAGAGAAGTGACAGGTGTGAATCAGAGCAGTAGCGATTTCAAAATACTTTGTCAGTATTATTATTAGTACATATTATTGGTCCAATATATATCTAAAAAGGCTGAATTGATTTTGGATGATTCAGGACTTAAATTCTATTTTAAAACCTCAGCTTGCAAGATGTTTTTCCAGCTTTCATGTTGATGACTATCTAAAGTTTATTTATATTTTTGTATAATATATTACAGTTTTGTTTCTTCCCACCTACATTCTTATTACAGTCTTTGAAAGATCTGGATTTAAGTAATCCATTACAGTGAGTGTCATGTCAGCTTTTATTGTTATTTTTGTGAGTGCTGAGTGATCTGAAAGTCATAACCTTCTACAAATATAAACAAGACCATTCTGGCTTTGTTGTTAATGGGCTAAAACACACAAAACCAAAGGTCGGGTCCTTTTTAAATTTCCATCACATTTAAACTTATCCTTACTCTCTCTTGTCATAAGGGCTTTGTCTAATCACATAAGCTTGCCAAAGTTGAAATATTGTGTTTCCTCATAGTCACAGTGTTCGATTAATCGTTTTTCTTTGGCATGACTGTGTGATTTTCTTTGTAGGTTCATAGCTTTTCAAGTTGCCAGTGATGCTTATTAAGACGACTTATAATGTTACTTAGATTGTGTGTTTTGTCTGTGTGTATTTGTTGCGTTTGCTTTAGGTGGGACAGAACTTCATTCCCTCATCTGTCCCCAGTACTTTCGCTCCGTCACCTACACCAGCACCTCCAGCGGTCAGTAGCGGCCTTAACGACTTGTTTGAGCTTTCCACAGGCATGGCCATCACCACTGGAGGCTATGTAGCCCAAAAAGCAGTGAGTTCAGACAACTTTACTCTCAGCAAATAGGCCAGATTTTAGGCATTAATATACTGAGAAATTAAGTTTTGGCCAAAGCAGAAAGCTTTATGTTGCTTACATACACTAAAATGCTATTTTCTACCAGGTGTGGCTGCCTGCAGTGAAAGCTAAGGGACTGGAGATCTCGGGCACCTTCTCTCGCCGCCAGGGCCACATGTACATGGACATGACCTTCACCAACAAGGCTCTGCAACACATGACTGACTTCGCTGTTCAGTTCAACAAGAACAGGTCAGTGAGACGACTCACGGGGATTATGTTTAACTACAACATAACTACCATCTTGTTGAATTTTAACTAGGTTTACCTCAAAATTGGCAACGGAATATTTGTATTTTAGCTAAATACAGGTACTGAATGTCACTATTGTTTGATTGTTTTTGTTTGTTTCCTACATGTAGTTTCGGGATGATCCCTACCAGTCCTCTGCCCATTCACACTCCGCTGATGCCCAGCCAGAGCATTGAGGTCTCTTTGCCAATCAACACCATTGGACCAGTCATGAAGATGGACCCACTCAATAATCTGCAGGTACAGAAGTACTCACTCACTCACCAGAAATTTTAACAGCAGTGCAAAACATTTAAAAAGTACAGACCCTCTCACACAACAGGCTATCAGTCGATGGTTGTTGGGTTGTCACTGAACGTGACTTTTACTCTTTGTGGTGTGGCCTGCAGTGATGAAACTAGCCAGCCTTTATCAGGAGTTGATGTCTTATTGACTCATCTTTAGTATACATGATCTAGTGTAGCATCTTTATTTATTTTTTACTTCCACTTCCAAAATATCACATGGCCTGGCTGTTTTTCACAAGTACAGAGTACAAAAGACACAAGGTTACAAAAAGTGTTTGGTCATTGTTCTTTCAACTGAGCTTGCTGTGACAGAGTCCTGGGTTGAAACAGTCTAACTGGTTCATTTCTCTGCATCTAGTAAAGTGATTAAAAACGAGGATGTGTCAGGATATTTAGCTTGCTGTTTAAAACAGGGATTAGAGGCTGAGGGAAGTTACTAGTCCAGACCTACTTTTTCCTACTGCCCACCAGAGACATGTGCATTGGCTCAGATCTTACTTTCCTACTAATTTTGAATCACTCTCCTAACACCAAATGCACAAATATTATACACCTTGTAGACATAATTGATGAGGATATTAAGGAATGTTGAGTTTAGTTTAGTTTTTGTTAGTCACTGAAATCAATTTTTTCCAAAAGGGGGTTAATTCATTAAGTCTTCTTTTCATGCCCACATTCTCTTCTGTTGTACGCAGGTGGCTGTGAAGAACAGCATCGATGTCTTCTACTTCAGCGTACTCATCCCTCTCAATATATTCTTTGTTGAGGATGGAAAAATGGGTATGATTGTCACTCGCAACTTTATAAAACAGCTTCCCATCTTACTTCACACCATCACTATCACATAACACCAATAACACCAATGGTAAATAATATCACCCACAACCATTAAAGCAGGAATTGTATTAAAGATTAAAGGACCTCTGCCTATTTTACACCAAGGACTATGTACCTTGATGGCTATGTACATGATATGCTAAAAGATTGGCCATTATTTGCTTCCGTATGTATCAACCATGCAGTAATGTGCAGTGGTTTAGCTTAATGTTGATTTGTTTGTTTGTTTAATTTTGTTTGTGTTCGTCCTTCAGAACGACAGGTATTCCTGGCTACCTGGAAAGACATCCCTAACGAGAATGAGCTACAGTACCAGATTAAGGACTGCCACCTAAATGCAGGTAGGCCAAGTAAAGTTGATCATTATTTTATTTGTATGTTTTATTTTTTTATATGTCCTCCAAATTATCTGTAACTGTTCTATTGAGACTAATTGGTTGTTTTCGCTCACTTAGGATTGGTGGTTTGCCATCTCAGTGCCACTTTACAACATTTAGCTCTGGCCTAAGTGTATTTTGCTGCTGATTGATGCTCAGCTGATCTGTCTTCACACAGAGCACACATAGGAAAAGATTAACATCAGCGTGGTTGTACTAAACATGCAAAAATATCTGTGAAATGGTATTTTTTAAATTTAGGAAACAGATTTTCACTCTGCCCTGCCTAATGAGTCCCCAGACACTGAAAACAAATACACACTGATCTCAGCACTGGCCCCAGTATCAGTGTCAGAAATCATGACTGCTCTGATAACTTCCGAGCTGTTTTGCTAGCCACAACTCATCTAAATACTTTACACTTCTCTCTGTTTTCTTTCTCCACCCACATGCCTATCTTGGGATAATTCAACATTTCTTCTTCCTCTGTACCTGAAGGACGCCTCCAACTTCTTTCCTTTTAGAACCTCCCCATTATTGTGCCACGACTATCCTGGCAGCAGAATGGCTAACAGCCCACAGTGATTATTCTTAGTAGGGTCCAGTGTTGTAGCATACCTGGTCTGAAGGTTGCCAGTCACAGTTCAATAAAATCCTCATAGAGCTAATTTACCATCAATTACCTGATAAACCTTTTGTCTGCAGTAGAGTTTGCATTAGGTCATGTGTGCATTAGTGTTAGTGCCTAAAGTCATTATAGTTCCAGTAGTGATTACAACCTTGTGTGTGTGTGTGTGTTTCTCTTAGTTTAGTAATTAGAGTAGTTAGGTGTGTTAATGACTTGTCCATGATTCTGGTCTTTCAGACACAGTATCAGGGAAGCTGCAGAATAACAACATCTACACCATTGCCAAGAGAAATGTGGAAGGCCAGGATATGCTCTACCAGTCCCTCAAGCTAACTAACGGCATCTGGATCTTGGCTGAGCTTCGCATTCAGCCTGGCAATCCTAACTACACGGTATTCAAAAAGTTCCAATCGGCTTTTAGTGATATACCTTCAGCTGTGCTTTATAGTTGTTTGATGTCCAATTATTTGCACATTATCTGCAGAAAATGGCTAGTAAGGCCTCATAAAAGTTGAGTTAACTTCTAATAAAATGTTTGGAGCTATATAAAACACATGATTAGATTCTGATTAGACTCTTAAAACAGCAGCTTTCTGACATATATGAGTGAAGGCGTCTCCCATTATAACTCTGTGTTCTCCATCTCCATAGCTGTCTCTGAAGTGTCGGGCCCCTGAAGTTTCTCAGTACGTCTACCAGATGTACGACTCTGTGCTGAAGAACTGACCTGCTCTGTAACTTAGCAACTTTGCTTCATCTTAACAAACAGCAGTGTTTTATAATTTTCTGCCACCAAGGGAATCCAAACATAAAAGTATGATACTAAATAATTCTGAATAGTGGGTTTATTATTCCTCTGAGAGTTCAACAAAGCAAGATGTCAGTCAATACATAAATGTATTGGTGGTGATCACCATACTGTAGTGAAACAGTACAAACACTGTTGATGTTTCCTTTATTTTGGCAGTTGAAAACATTATTGAATCCACTCCCCATTTTGATTTTTGCCTCCCAGTGAAAACATGCCTACCATTCCATCGTTAACTTAGTGTCTTAATGTTGTAAAGATGTGAGTGATGGTAAAACTGTCCTGAGTGAGGAGTTTTTTTATTTTGTATCGTGTGGCTCACACTTTTTCGGTTTTGATTTATTTTTTATACTTTGCTTTGCTTCAGTTGTACCTACAGAATAATACCATTGTGATTTATTCCTTTTGCCATTAATGTGCGTGAAGAGTCTAAACCAACTACGTGTTTGTCAGAAGCTACTAATGTCTGTCCTACAGCAGGTTTGTCTCCTGGAGGTCATAGTTTGCAATTACTTTTTGAGACCCCTTAAATTGTATCGTATTGTAAATTATATCACATTGAGCAGCACATGTTTTGCTGTCTGTTCGTGTCATTGCTTTAATATGGCTTCTTGTATTAAATGGGATTACTTACAGTTTATCCAGCATTTAGCTCAAAACATTACTTTTAGCTCCCTATGTATGAAACATTGTACAGGAGTTGAAAAAGTGAAATTTAAAAAAGTTGCAGACAAGATGGGAAATTACATTAGTAAACTCTGATGTAGCTACTAAATCCTGGCATTTCATTACTGCTCCCCACCTATGAATTATGTTCTTTGTCTTCATTGGCATGCCCTATTTTTCACCTCAGCTACATGAAACATCTTCAGGATATTTGGGTTTTTGGTTTAATGTTTAAATGAAAAACACATATAACAAAGTGACAGTGACCCAATGAAGAATTCTAAATGCAAAAAAAAGGGGGGAAAAAACTTGCAATTTCAGGGGACCTATTTTGGCAGAATTTTTCCATGATTATAAAGTCATATCCTACATCCAGTATAGTGAGGCATCTATAGGCTGAGTAAACAGAGGGATGCAAACCGTCAGTAGAACAGAGTCCAGAAGCTTCTGACCAACAAGTAACATGCAGTACATTTGTTTAGATTCTTGGGTAAAATTGCCAGGTTGCAATTATTTGCAACTTAAGTCTTTTCTCATTACGTTAGAACCGCTACCCAAACCACAGCAGCTATTGATTATGTGTTAACACACCAGTGCCACTCCCTTTTCAGAATATTTGCTAATTCGTTTCACATGTAATTACTTTTGTAATAGCCCCGTTTACTGCAACCACATAGTTGTACACGGCTTTATACACCTATATTTTCATTCCTATTTATTGTGCATCTACCTCTGTGTGTTTTCTTTTAACTGGCTTCATTTTTTGCAATAGCTTCAATTCTTTTAATGTGCTTTAAATGTTTTCACCTTTTCTTTTGATGCCAGTGTTGTTTTTGTAATCTTTTATGCCATTGTTGTCATGCCAGTCTAAACCTGTGGCAAGTGAGCCAAACCAATCTCACAGGACCAAGCATCCAAGCAAATTAAATGCCAAGCTTATGTTTTAGTGTCAATATAACCTTCTAATGTTGGCGTTGTTTGTGCTATAGAACATTAGAGTGCATATGCCCCTAAGGCCCAGAGTTGCTCTAGTACAGTGTAGTCCAGTGATGGTGTAGTTTGTGTAGCTAATAAATTCAAATGTTTTGGTATTACCCTGAAAATAAATTGAAGCTATCTATTCAACAGAAGCTTTTTCAGTGTATCAGTTGTGTTGGTGACACTATTTTCCTACATGGGAATGTAAAATTATAT